>OY970772.1:14047501-15297501 GCA_963853795.1 Xestia rhomboidea
ACGCAAGTAAAGTGCCATTGGATTCACATCCAGTCTTCTTCTGATTTTTGATTAGGTATGTATCTCCGGGATTCGGGCCTTGGCTCATACAACTTACATGCATACCATACACGCTCAGGCGTGAGTAAGGGTTCAATTTTAAGTCCATTGCTCTGTTTAAGTTTGGTAAACCATCTGCCAAAATAAATAAAACACGCGAAATTTCTACTTTACGCCGAAGACATGAAAATAAATACAACTGCAAACTCCGTGTCTACCGTCTCCGTGTGACCGCATAGCTCGGTCTAGCGTCATAACGATGCCTCGACTAAATGGACCGCTACCAACATAAAAAAGGCCGACGAATTGAGAACGTCCTCCTTTTTGAAGACGGTTAAAAATGGAATAACATCTAAATGCCAAATTAGGTATAAGTTTTCGCCGCATGCGGAGTCCAACACAGTACGACTACAGTGTGAACAGCGAATCTATAACCAGTAAAATAACTTTGTTTATTGTTTGATAGCAAACTGACCTCTAATTAGTTAGGCCGCGTTCACACCTTGTCGTGACGACAGATAATCGTGTAATTCTAAGTGTCGTGGCTTGTGTATTTAAATGGAGGTGTTCACATAAGGCTTGTGTATTTAAATGAAGGTGTTCATAGGACGACGCGATTACTGTCGTCCACGATGAAACCATTGCATTACGAAGTAGGTAATTAGGTACTTCAGATAAATATTTATTGGGTTTTCCCCGCAAATAAAATTGCATAATCTCTCATGCGCTATACTTACGGGGACTTACCCGACTACAAAATGTAAATAGTTATTTGTTATACAAGAGTGCAAAGTTGCTTTTTAACCGCGTGCTCAATTTTGATAACCGAGCAAGCGAAGGATTCTAAAATTGAGTCACGAGCGCAGCGAGTGATTCAAAAATTAGAATCCTGAGCGTTAGCGAGGGAATCAAAAGAGCACGAGGTGAAAAATCTTTGCACTCGAGTGCAACACGTAACTTTTCATCCCACCTCAGCGAGGAAATTACTAAATGCAAAAAAAAACATTAACAATCACAAGATACTTTTATTTCAGTTTAGGTGTTAACTACTACATTATGATAGGTAAGTATTACAGAATAATCTTTAAATTATAACAAATAATACTTAGGTACAATTAAGAAAAATTTAAAGTAACGTTGCTACAGTTAGTTAAGTTGAGTGTAATATTTATTTATTTATTAAAACTTTATGCACAAGTAAAAACTGTACAAAGGCGGACTTAATGCCTTGGGCATTTTCTACCTATTTTTTTTCAATTTTTTTAATATCGTACTGTTTCAAATCCTTTTCAAAGGTCTCAAAGGTTTTAACAATTGACCTGACAAGAAAATGGCGCGCGCAAAGCAAATTATAAAAGTACACCAAGAATGTCTTTTATAATTTGAAGTCTGAGTTTTTAACAAATTAAAAAAGGTTGTACCTATGATAAATTCGGCACCATGGAGGTAGAAGTAAATAGGTTTAATGATGTTTTGAATTCACAAACTTAGTGCACACGATGTTCTAAATTCAATTTACTTTATCCTCTAGAGGATAAAAACGACTTTTGCACTCAGATATCGAAGAGCAAAAATACTCTTTCCGAGATGGGGGGATGAAAAAGATTTTTAAACATGACTAAATGGGGTTTTTTTTATATGCTTGTGAACTTACGAGTTCAGAAGTCAGTGACCTTTGTTTGATTGATTCACTGTTTTTGTCACAGACTTCTGAAGCTAAAGTTATTTTTAACTTTTTTTTGTTTGTTTTTTTTTTTAAATCGGTGTTATTTTTTGCAAAAAAAAAAAATTATTTTTCCAGTTTTAGTTGTTTACATGTGCTTACCCCTTCACAGCGTACCGGCGTGATGTTATGTTATGAACTGGTGTTAACAATAGACAGACATGAGATTTCAGCAATCCCAGTCCATTTGCTATCATTTATTGAGGAGTTCTGTTGCCTATCTTCGAAGTTCTTCATCAAATCTTCACAAAATTGAAATGGGACCACTCCGAGAAAGTACTCTTCCAAAAACTACCCAAATCGCTTCAAGTGTACTTATAAAATTTGAAGAGTTCTCTCTATTACTCCAGGATCCCATCATCAGATCCTGACTTGATGATCATGGGACCACCTGGGAAGTATACCCTTTCAAACAAAAAAAAATAGTCCAAATTGGTTCAGCCATCTTCGAGTAATCGGAGAACATACATAAAAAAAAAGGTTCCGACGAATTGAGGTCGGTTAAAAAGTATTTATAATGCGGGCCTAATACGAGTTGCGTATTTGCTAGACATAGAATACTGATACTCACTCCTACGACATAAGTCTAAAGTTAATACGTTGGCTTAGTGAAGTTTAAATGGTTCTAGCATGTTTGCTTGGACGGTTGATTTTGAGGGCTGTGGTGTTTAATAAATGAGTTATGCGTGCTGTGGTGGGGATGCACGCTAGAGGGAGCGCGGGCCAATGGACCGAGCTCTGTCTAGTCTGAACGGTCGTAGCGACAGCACGTCTAACGCCGTAATATTGGAAACAGTGTTTTATTTGTACAACCCTGAACAAAGACACCACACTGATATATGGTGGTTTTACTCTAAACCCTAACTAGTGTACGCAGAACACCACAATGGCGACGAGGATAAAACTACAAAAGTGAACGTGTAAAGTGTAAATACAGTTTGTGTTTTTAAGTGAAAAAGTGAAAGTGTTTAGTGAAAAAAAAAAGGGAAACCCGTAGTGAGATAGTGAAATAATAGTGTTATAATAACTAAAGGAATACTAAAGTGCGCGCCACAATCAGTGTAGTTCTTTAGCTATGATAAAACAGCTCACGTAAGTCTAATCACCATATTTAAATCATTGTGTTATTACAATTACCAAACAGATGTTATGATTCAAGTAACCAAAACAATTTAAAATGTAACGGAGGCGACATCGACAACAGCCTATAGAATTTCTCATTTGTTTACGATGGAATGTGCTATGACTTATTAGATCGGAACACAGCTGTACTGCTAACAGTTTTTAGAAACGATTAACTTGGTTATTTTATTAGTAGTGATTCAAAACATAATGAAGCAAGTAAGCTGGCGTAATGCCTGGTCATTTACTGACACAAAAGAAATAAAGCTATTTTTTTTGGTTTTGTATAGCAGTACCTATATACAGATAAACTGATCATTAAGACATCATCATTGTAATGATACGGAAGCAGCATAGCTGGTGATTTAATTGATACTGTTTAACAATATTCAGGGGAATTATATCCTCAACAGCATTATTGGTGATTAAATTGACGTGATAAATGTGAGCAATGTAAAGTAAATCACACACATTCATTGGCTGAATTGAAGCTTTTAAGCAGTGATTTGAAATTATGTGTGGTACAGTTTCAAAAATAATAACGGTCGATCTTTGGGTTGAGCCGTGCTTGCCTGGGTTGGTCTGTGGGTGACTGCCCATTACATGGTTTCCTCCGTGCCTCGGAAGGCACCTTGAGCGTTGGTCTCGCTGTCATTAATGATCATTGGATCTTTGACAGTCGTTAAAGGTAGTCAGTGGCACGAAAGCACAATAACAAAACAATCACCAACCAGGCGAACACGGGTCTAAACTAAAAGTGAGTCGTTGTCAAACTGTCGGCCTGTGCTCGCCAGCGTACGGTGGTACGCTGGCGAGTCAACTAGTGTTGTTAAATGTGCATATTTAAACATTTCGCTAGTTATGTTTAACCAAGTCCCAAGAACATAATAAGGGGACCTGCAAAATTTAGTATTAATCGTGATTTGTTTTTTTTATTTCCGTAATTTTGTTTATTTTGTAACTATTTAACTAAATAATTACATAAGTCTTGAAAAGATCGCTTTTAGTGATAAGACCGCCCATTTTATCACCCTGTGTAAAATGTTACTTGTATGTTGTACATAAACCGATATTATTATGTAAACACGTGATTGTACTCAGGAAAACAAACAACTTTTACCATGGCACCAAACATGGAAAAAAAAAAAAAAAAAACTACTGTTCAGTACATGAATATTCCATTCTGTTCTATGAAGCATGTAATCATTCTAAAATACATTATTACGTACAATACAAATCAGTATTTAATTCATTAACTGTTAGCGAAGTTAGTCGAATACTGTTCATTGTGTTATATTTCGATCCACAATTTGTTATTAATATATGAGATAGGTATTGTTACATAAATAATATCGCATATGCGATCGTCTGCGATAAGCTGAGGAATGTGATTGTGCAGCATGGATCGATGAACTGAGTAATAAAAAAAAAAAACTAGTACTTACGCCACTTACTCAAACGACTGAATGTCGGAACGTAGTTACGAAATTTAGTTGTTTGATTCGACATTAATAATAAAATATTATATAAAAAAAAAAAAAAAAAAAAAAAAAAACAAAAAAAAAAAATATTATAGTAGGCGTCGAAACCTGTTCGGTGGGAGGTAGGTCCTTTTTTTTTTTTTTAGGATGGGAAATCATCAAATGACTTCTCCCGCTCTGGGCGGAGCAGGAGGGAGTGTCAGACTTTTACTGACTAAAACCCATCCATGTTCCTTCCTCGTCCTTTGTGTTCCGGGGCCACGGTATCTCTTTCGAATAGTCCCGCAGCCCCGGGGAGGTAGGTCCTGAGTGGAGCGAAGGGGGGAGGTGGTGAGCGAAGCGAGCCGGCGACCTCCGTAGCGTAACGATGGTTGAGTAGGTGAAGCGTAACTCAGGGGCGACGACAGAACTTTAGGTTAAAAGGTTTTAGATTTAATTAGGGGTTCGTAGGGGTTTTCATACTGTTTTAGGGGTAATTCTAACGGATTTTCCAATTCATTTAAGGATGCTTATAGATTGTCAAAATTTTATAAGGGTAAGTAATACTTCTCAAAAACACCAAACACGCGAGCTGCGCGCAGCTCGCGCACCCAAGCAAACTAGTTTATATTATATAAAACTACAAAGCCACTCACTCACTCATTGACATGTCGTTTCTCGGATTGGGTGAGAGATGGGTTAGGGGTATGTTTTGCAATTATGTATAAAACCATAAAGTGAGTAGAGGAAAATTATAGAGAAGATTCAAATCCAAGATGGCGGCCGAGTCCATTTCCGGTTTCGGTGGGGAAAAGACTTGGAGGAGTTTCGACTCATAGGTCCTGTATAAGATCTGGAATGATTTAAAAAAAAAGTAAAAAAAAAAAAAAAACAAGATGGCGGCTGCGCTAGGACGTTTTGAAAGTTGCGACTTTTTCCACTCGACTTTGACGAATTGTTTTGTTCTACCGATTCCAAAAGTTGGCAACACCAAGTACACCAATCGGTGGCCTGTATCCTTGAGATTTCAGAAAAATTGTGACTTTTAAAAAAAACAAGATGGCGGACGCTGTGGCGGCCATTTTGTGAACAGTTGGAATTTTCGACTTTTTTCAAATCCATTTTTCGTGTAGTTGGCAACATCTGACGGGTTCGAGTTGTACCGAGCGGTTGTGTGTTACAACAACGAGTGTTGCCTGGTGACATAAATTTCCCCTTTTTTAGGGTACTTTCCCAGATTTTCCCCAAAAACATGAAAAGTAGAAAAAACGACAATTCGAATGAAGACTTTGACTAGCTGGCAGCATTGGGGTCGCCCAAATGACATTTGACCATTTTGGTGCGTTTTAGTTGGCAACCCCAAAAAATATTGAATATTTTAATTTTTGGGACTTTTTGACTTTGGCGAATTCATTTGTTCTACCAAACTCAAAAGTTGGCAACACCAAGTACACCGATCGGTAGCCTATATCCTTGAGATTTCAGGAAAATTATGACATTTCAGAAAAACAAGATGGCGGACAGTGTGGCGGCCATCTTGTAAAAATGACGAAAAATCCCAATTTTCGACACGATAAATGGGACAGCTGGCAACCCCCGACTGGATTGTGTTGTATGAACCGGTTGTGTATTTAGTCGAGGAGTGTTGCCTGGTGCAAAAATTTTCCCCATTTTTAGGGAGTTTTCCCAGATTTTCCCCAAAAACATGAAAAGTAGAAATAACGACATTTTGAATGGAGACTTTGACTAGCTGGCAACATTGTGGTCCCCCAAATGACATTTGACCATTTTCATCACTTTTAGCTGGCAACCCCGAGAGCCATTGGGGCTAGAATTTTCGGGTCAGACCCGACTTTGGCGAGTTCTTTTGTTCTACCAAACACAAAAGTTGGCAACACCAAGTACACCAGTCGGTGGCCTGTGTCCTTGAGATTTCAGGAAAATTATGACATTTCAGAAAAACAAGATGGCGGACAGTGTGGCGGCCATCTTGTAAAAATGACGAAAAATCCCAATTTTCGACACGATAAATGGGACAGCTGGCAACCCCCGACTGGATTGTGTTGTATGAACCGGTTGTGTATTTAGTCGAGGAGTGTTGCCTGGTGCAAAAATTTTCCCCATTTTTAGGGAGTTTTCCCAGATTTTCCCCAAAAACATGAAAAGTAGAAATAACGACATTTTGAATGGAGACTTTGACTAGCTGGCAACATTGTGGTCCCCCAAATGACATTTGACCATTTTCATCACTTTTAGCTGGCAACCCCGAGAGCCATTGGGGCTAGAATTTTCGGGTCAGACCCGACTTTGGCGAGTTCTTTTGTTCTACCAAACACAAAAGTTGGCAACACCAAGTACACCAGTCGGTGGCCTGTGTCCTTGAGATTTCAGGAAAATTATGACATATCAGAAAAACAAGATGGCGGACAGTATGGCGGCCATCTTGTAAAAATGACGAAAATTCCCAATTTTTGACGCGATAAATGGCACGACTGGCATCCCCCGACTGGATTGTGTTGTATGAACGGGTTATGTGTTTTGTTGAGGAGTATAGCCTGGTGCAAAAATTCTCCCAATTTTTAGGGTTTTTTCCCAGATTTTCCCCAAAAACGTGAAAAGTAGAAATAACGCCATTTTGAATAGAAACTTTGATAAGCCGGCAACTTTGGGATCCCCCAAATGACATTTCACCATTTTCATCACTTTCAGCTTGCAACCCCGAGCGCCATTAGGGCTTGAATTTTCGGGTCAGACTCGACTTTGGCGAGTTCTATTGTTTTACCAAAGTCAACGAACAGCCACCGTTTTTTTACTGACAGGTACCTTGTATCCTGGTTACTTTAGGAAAATTGTGACATTTCAAAAATTCAAGATGGCGACCGTGCCATTTCCGGTTTATTACCACTCACTCACTGACATAATTGTTCTCCCAGATGGTGGAGGGCGAGTGGGGTATATTTTTACAGATTCGTAAACAACTAACTCTCAAACCTATGGGAAAAGTGCCAAACCTCCCCTTTTCACCCCCCTTCTCACCCCTCCCTATCGTATCTCGGAATCTCGGAAACCAAGAGACTTGGTACATTTTTTTTTTCAGATTCGTATAGAGGAGGCTTGGAAAAGTAAAAACCATTTTTCAAAGTTGCCCCTTTGCCCCCCTTCTCCCCGCCCCTTTAGGCGGATCTCAGAAGTTAAGAGACTTGGAACATTTTTTTTTTCAGATTCGTAAGAAGGGGCAAAGAGTTGGTCAAAATCATTTTTCAAAACTCCCCACTCTCCCCCCTTCACCCCTCCCCCCATCGTATAGAATTGATCTCCCAGATGGTGGATGGGGAGGTAGGTATATTTTTACAGATTCGCAAACAACTAACTCTCAAACCTATGGGAAAAGTGCCAAACCTCCTCTTTTCACCCCCCTTCTCACCCCTCCCTATCGTATCTCGGAAACCAAGAGACTTGGTACATTTTTTTTTTCAGATTCGTATAGAGGAGGCTTGGAAAAGTAAAAACCATTTTTCAAAGTTGCCCCTTTGCCCCCCTTCTCCCCGCCCCTTTAAGCGGATCTCAGAAGTTAAGAGACTTGGAACATTTTTTTTTTCAGATTCGTAAGAAGGGGCAAAGAGTTGGTCAAAATCATTTTTCAAAACTCCCCACTCTCCCCTCTTCACCCCTCCCCCCATCGTATAGAATTGATCTCCCAGATGGTGGATGGGGAGGTAGGTATATTTTTACAGATTCGCAAACAACTAACTCTCAAACCTATGGGAAAAGTGCCAAACCTCCCCTTTTCACCCCCCTTCTCACCCCTCCCTATCGTATCTCGGAATCTCGGAAACCAAGAGACTTGGTACATTTTTTTTTACAGATTCGTATAGAGGAGGCTCGGAAAAGTAAAAACCATTTTTCAAAGTTGCCCCTTTGCCCCCCTTCTCCCCGCCCCTTTAGGCGGATCTCAGAAGTTAAGAGACTTGGAACATTTTTTTTTTCAGATTCGTAAGAAGGGGCAAAGAGTTCGTCAGAATCATTTTTCAAAACTCCCCACTCTCCCCCGTTCACCCCTCCCCCCATCGTATCTCGGAAACTAGGACACGTAGCGGCATTTTGATTTTGACTTTACTTTATTATTGAGGGTTGTTGAAATTTGTATACCCTCCCCTCCCCAACCTCCCCTTTCCGGTGGCAGGTAGGTCCTGAGTGGAGCGAAGGGGGGAGGTGGCGAGCGAAGCGAGCCGGCGACCTCCGTAGCGTAACGATGATTGAATGGGTGAAGCGTAACTCAGCAAACTTTAGAGTTATTTTTTTTATGGAAAAGGTCTGAGTTTTTAAATAAGGTCTTATTAGGGGTCCGTACGGGTTTTCATACTGTTTTAGGGGTAATTCTAACGGATTTTCCAATTCATTTAGGGGTGCCTATAGATTCTCAAAATTTTATAAGGGTAAGTAATACGTCTCAAAAACACCAAACACGCGAGCTGCGCGCAGCTCGCGCACCCAAGCAAACTAGTATATTATATAAAACTACAAAGCCACTCACTCACTCATTGACATGTCGTTTCTCGGAATGGGTGAGAGATGGGTTAGGGGTATGTTTTGCAATAATGTATAAAACCATAAAGTGAGTAGAGGAAAATTATAGAGGAGATTCAAATCCAAGATGGCGGCCGAGTCCATTTCCGGTTTCGGTGGGGAAAAGACTTGGAGGGGTTTCGACTCATAGGTCCTGTATAAGATCTGGAATGATTTTAAAAAAAAGTAAAAAAAAAAAAAAAAACAAGATGGCGGCTGCGCTAGGACGTTTTGAAAATTGCGACTTTTTTCACTCGACTTTGGTGAATTGTTTTGTTTTACCGATTTCAAACGTTTGCAACACTAAGTATACCAGTCGGGGGCCTATATCCTTGAGATTTCAGAAAAATTGTGACTTTTTGAAAACACAAGATGGCGGTCGCTGTGGCGGCCATTTTGTGAACAGTTGGAATTTTCGACTTTTTTCAAATCCATTTTTCGTGTAGTTGGCAACATCCGACGGGTTCGAATTGTACCGAACGGTTGTGTGTTACGTCAATGAGTGTTGCCTGGCGAAATAAATTTCCCCATTTTTAGGGTACTTTCCCAGATTTTCCCCAAAAACATGAAAAGTAGAAAAAACGACAATTCGAATGAAGACTTTGACTAGCTGGCAGCATTGGGGTCCCCCAAATGACATTTGACCATTTTGGTGCGTTTTAGTTGGCAACCCCAAAAAACATTGAATATTTTAATTTTTGGGACTTTTTGACTTTGGCGAATTCATTTGTTCTACCAAACTCAAAAGTTGGCAACACCAAGTACACCGGTCGGTAGCCTATATCCTTGAAATTTTAGGAAAATTATGACTTTTCAGAAAAACAAGATGGCGGACATTGTGGCGGCCATCTTGTAAAAATGACGAAAAATCCCAATTTTCGACACGATAAATGGGACAGCTGGCAACCCCAGACTGGATAGTAATGTATGAACCGGTTGTGTATTTCTTTGAGGAGTGTTGCCTGGTGTAAAAAAATTCCCCATTTTTAGGGTGTTTTCCCAGATTTTCCCCAAAAACTTGAAAAGTAGAAATAACGACATTTTGAATAAAGACTTTGACTAGCCGGCAACATTGGGGTCTCTCAAATGACATTTGACCATTTTCATCACTTTCAGCTGGCAACCCCGAGAACCATTTTGGCTTGAATTTTCGGGTCAGACCCGATTTTGGCGAGTTCTTTTGTTTTACCAAACTCAAAAGTCGGCAACTCCAAATACACCAGTCGGTGGCCTGTATCCTTGAAATTTCAGGAAAATAATGACATTTCAGAAAAACAAGATGGCGGACAGTGTGGCGGCCATCTTGTAAAAATGACGAAAAATGTCAATTTTCGACACGATAAATGGGACAGCTGGCAACCCCCGACTGGATTGTGTTGTATGAACCGGTTGTGTATTTAGTCGAGGAGTGTTGCCTGGTGTAAAACTTTTCCCCATTTTTAGGGAGTTTTCCCAGATTTTCCCCAAAAACATGAAAAGTAGAAATAACTACATTTTGAATGGAGACTTTGACTAGCCGGCAACATTGGGG
The DNA here is from genome assembly GCA_963853795.1 of Xestia rhomboidea. Taxonomy (NCBI): domain Eukaryota; kingdom Metazoa; phylum Arthropoda; class Insecta; order Lepidoptera; family Noctuidae; genus Xestia; species Xestia rhomboidea. The sequence goes on from OY970772.1 coordinate 14,057,943, forward strand.
TCCCCCGAATGACATTTGACCATTTTCATCACTTTCAGCTGGCAACCCCGAGAACCATTTTGGCTTGAAATTTCGGGTCAGACCCGACTTTGGCGAGTTCTTTTGTTCTACCAAACTCAAAAGTTGGCAACAACAAGTACACCAGTCGGTGGTCTGTATCCTTGAGATTTCAGGAAAATTATGACATATCAGAAAAACAAGATGGCGGACAGTATGGCGGCCATCTTGTAAAAATGACGAAAATTCCCAATTTTTGACGCGATAAATGGCACGACTGGCATCCCCCGACTGGATTGTGTTGTATGAACGGGTTATGTGTTTTGTTGAGGAGTATAGCCTGGTGCAAAAATTCTTCCAATTTTTAGGGTATTTTCGCAGATTTTCCCCAAAAACCTGAAAAGTAGAAATAACGCCATTTTATATAGAAACTTTGATAAGCCGGCAACTTTGGGATCCCCCAAATGACATTTCACCATTTTCATCACTTTCAGCTGGCAACCCCGAGCGCCATTAGGGCTTGAATTTTCGGGTCAGACCCGACTTTGGCGAGTTCTTTTGTTTTACCAAAGTCAACGAACAGCCACCGTTTTTTTACTGGCAGGTAACTTGTATCCTGGTTACTTTAGGAAAATTGTGACATTTCAAAAATTCAAGATGGCGACCGTGCCATTTCCGGTTTATTACCACTCACTCACTGACATAATTGTTCTCCCAGATGGTGGAGGGCGAGTGGGGTATATTTTTACAGATTCGTAAACAACTAACTCTCAAACCTATGGGAAAAGTGCCAAACCTCCCCTTTTCACCCCCCCTTCTCACCCCTCCCTATCGTGTCTCGGAAACCAAGAGACTTGGAACATTTTTTTTTTCAGATTCGTAAGAAGGGGCAAAGAGTTGTCAAAATCATTTTTCAAAACTCCCCACTCTCCCCCCTTCACCCCTCCCCCCATCGTATAGAATTGATCTCCCAGATGGTGGATGGGGAGGTAGGTATATTTTTACAGATTCGTAAACAACTAACTCTCAAACCTATGGGAAAAGTGCCAAACCTCCCTTTTTTACCCCCCTTCTCACCCCTCCCTATCGTATCTCGGAAACCAAGAGACTTGGAACATTTTTTTTTCAGATTCGTATAGAGGCGGCTGGGAAAAGTACAAACCACTTTTCGGAGTTGGCCCCCTTTCCCCCCTTCTCCACCCCTTTAGGCAGATCTCGAAAGTTAAGAGACTTGGAACATTTTTTTTTCAGATTCGTAAGAAGGGGCAAAGAGTTGGTCAAAATCATTTTTCAAAACTCCCCACTCTCCCCCTTTCACCCCTCCCCCCATCGTATCTCGGAAACTAGGACACGTAGCGGCATTTTGATTTTGACTATACTTTATTATTGAGGGTTGTTGAAATTTGTATACCCTCCCCTCCCCAACCTCCCCTTACCGGTGGCAGGTAGGTCCTGAGTGGAGCGAAGGGGGGAGGTGGCGAGCGAAGCGAGCCGGCGACCTCCGTAGCGTAACGATGATTCAATGGGTGAAGCGTAACTCAGCAAACTTTAGAGTTAGTTTTTTTATGGATAAGGTCTGAGTTTTTAAATAAGGTTTTATTAGGGGTCCGTAGGGGTTTTCATACTGTTTTAGAGGTAATTCTTACGGATTTTCCAATTCATTTAGGGGTGCCTATAGATTCTCAACATTTTATAAGGGTAAGAAATACGTCTCTAAAACACCAAACACGCGAGCTGCGCGCAGCTCGCGCACCCAAGCAAACTAGTTATAGTTATATAAAACTACAAAGCCACTCACTCATTGACATGTCGTTTCTCGGATTGGGTGAGAGATGGGTTAAGGGTATGTTTTGCAATAATGTATAAAACCATAAAGTGAGTAGAGGAAAATTATAGAGGAGATTCAAATCCAAGATGGCGGCCGAGTCCATTTCCGGTTTCGGTGGGGAAAAGACTTGGAGGGGTTTCGATTCATAGGTCCTGTATAAGATCTGGAATGATTTAAAAAAAAAGTAAAAAAAAATAAAAAAACAAGATGGCGGCTGCGCTAGGACGATTTGAAAATTGCGACTTTTTCCACTCGACTTTGACGAATTGTTTTGTTTTACCGATTCCAAAAGTTGGCAACACCAAGTACACCAATCAGTGGCCTGTATCCTAGATATTTCAGAAAAATTGTGACTTTTAAAAAAAACAAGATGGCGGACGCTGTGGCGGCCATTTTGCGAACAGTTGGAATTTTCGACTTTTTTTAAATCCATTTTTCGTGTAGTTGGCAACATCTGACGGGTTCGAGTTGTACCGAGCGGTTGTGTGTTACAACAATGAGTGTTGCCTGGTAACATAAATTTCCCCATTTTTAGGGTACTTTTCCAGATTTTCCCCAAAAACATGAAAAGTAGAAATAACGACATTTTGAATAAAGACTTTGACTAGCTGGCAGCATTGGGGTCCTCCAAATGACATTTGACCATTTTGGTGCGTTTTAGTTGGCAACCCTAAAAAACATTGAATATTTTAATTTTTGGGTCTTTTTGACTTTGGCGAATTCATTTGTTCTACGAAACTCAAAAGTTGGCAACACCAAGTAAACCGGTCGGTAGCCTATATCCTTGAGATTTCAGGAAAATTATGACTTTTCAGAAAAACAAGATGGCGGACAGTGTGGCGGCCATCTTGTAAAAATGACGAAAAATCCCAATTTTTGACACGATAAATGGGACAGCTGGCAACCCCCGACTGGATTATGTTGTATGAACCGGTTGTGTATTTAGTCAAGGAGTGTTGCCTGGTGCAAAAAGTTTCCCAATTTTTAGGGAGTTTTCCCAGATTTTCCCCAAAAACATGAAAAGTAGAAATAACGACATTTTGAATGGAGACTTTGACTAGCTGGCAACATTGTGGTCCCCCAAATGACATTTGACCATTTTCATCACTTTTAGCTGGCAACCCCGAGAGCCATTGGGGCTTGAATTTTCGGGTCAGACCCGACTTTGGCGAGTTCTTTTGTTCTACCAAACACAAAAGTTGGCAACACCAAGTACACCAGTTGGTGGCCTGTATCCTTGAGATTTCAGGAAAATTATGACTTTTCAGAAAAACAAGATGGCGGACAGTGTGGCGGCCATCTTGTAAAAATGACGAAAAATCCCAATTTTCGACACGATAAATGGGACAGCTGGCAACCCCCGACTGGATTGTGTTGTATGAACCGGTTGTGTATTTAGTCGAGGAGTGTTGCCTGGTGCAAAAATTTTCCCCATTTTTAGGGAGTTTTCCCAGATTTTCCCCAAAAACATGAAAAGTAGAAATAACTACATTTTGAATGGAGACTTTGACTAGCCAGCAACATTGGGGTCCCCCGAATGACATTTGACCATTTTCATCACTTTCAGCTGGCAACCCCGAGAACCATTTTGGCTTGAAATTTCGGGTCAGACCCGACTTTGGCGAGTTCTTTTGTTCTACCAAACTCAAAAGTTGACAACAACAAGTACACCAGTCGGTGGTCTGTATCCTTGAGATTTCAGGAAAATTATGACATATCAGAAAAACAAGATGGCGGACAGTGTGGCGGCCATCTTGTAAAAATGACGAAAATTCCCAATTTTTGACGCGATAAATGGCACGACTGGCATCCCCCGACTGGATTGTGTTGTATCAACCGGTTGTGTATTTAGTCGAGGAGTGTTGCCTGGTGCAAAAATTTTCCCCATTTTTAGGGAGTTTTCCCAGATTTTCCCCAAAAACGTGAAAAGTAGAAAACACGCCATTTTGAATAGAAACTTTGATTAGCCGGCAACTTTGGGATCCTCCAAATGACATTTGACCATTTTCATCACTTTCAGCTGGCAACCCCGAGAACCATTTTGGCTTGAAATTTCGGGTCAGACCCGACTTTGGCGAGTTCTTTTGTTCTACCAAACTCAAAAGTTGGCAACAACAAGTACACCAATCGGTGGTCTGTATCCTTGAGATTTCAGGAAAATTATGACATATCAGAAAAACAAGATGGCGGACAGTGTGGCGGCCATCTTGTAAAAATGACGAAAATTCCCAATTTTTGACGCGATAAATGGCACGACTGGCATCCCCCGACTGGATTGTGTTGTATGAACGGGTTATGTGTTTTGTTGAGGAGTATAGCCTGGTGCAAAAATTCTCCCAATTTTTAGGGTATTTTCCCAGATTTTCCCCAAAAACGTGAAAAGTAGAAATAACGCCATTTTGAATAGAAACTTTGATAAGCCGGCAACTTTGGGATCCCCCAAATGACATTTCACCATTTTCATCACTTTCAGCTGGCAACCCCGAGCGCCATTAGGGCTTGAATTTTCGGGTCAGACCCGACTTTGGCGAGTTCTTTTGTTTTACCAAAGTCAACGAACAGCCACCGTTTTTTTACTGACAGGTACCTTGTATCCTGGTTACTTTAGGAAAATTGTGACATTTCAAAAATTCAAGATGGCGACCGTGCCATTTCCGGTTTATTACCACTCACTCACTGACTTAATTGTTCTCCCAGATGGTGGAGGGCGAGTGGGGTATATTTTTACAGATTCGTAAACAACTAACTCTCAAACCTATGGGAAAAGTGCCAAACCTCCCCTTTTCACCCCCCTTCCCACCCCTCCCTATCGTGTCTCGGAAACCAAGAGACTTGGAACATTTTTTTTTTCAGATTCGTATAGAGGAGGCTTGGAAAAGTAAAAACCATTTTTCAAAGTTGCCCCTTTGCCCCCCTTCTCCCCGCCCCTTTAGGCAGATCTCAGAAGTTAAGAGACTTGGAACATTTTTTTTTTCAGATTCGTAAGAAGGGGCAAAGAGTTGGTCAAAATCATTTTTCAAAACTCCCCACTCTCCCCCCTTCACCCCTCCCCCCATCGTATAGAATTGATCTCCCAGATGGTGGATGGGGAGGTAGGTATATTTTTACAGATTCGTAAACAACTAACTCTCAAACCTATGGGAAAAGTGCCAAACCTCCCCTTTTCACCCCCCTTCTCACCCCTCCCTATCGTATCTCGGAAACCAAGAGACTTGGTACATTTTTTTTTTCAGATTCGTATAGAGGAGGCTTGGAAAAGTAAAAACCATTTTTCAAAGTTGCCCCTTTGCCCCCCTTCTCCCCGCCCCTTTAGGCGGATCTCAGAAGTTAAGAGACTTGGAACATTTTTTTTTAGATTCGTAAGAAAGGGCAAAGAGTTGGTCAAAATCATTTTTCAAAACTCCCCACTCTCCCCCCTTCACCCCTCCCCCCATCGTATCTCGGAAACTAGGACACGTAGCGGCATTTTGATTTTGACTATACTTTATTATTGAGGGTTGTTGAAATTTGTATACCCTCCCCTCCCCAACCTCCCCTATCCGGTGGCAGGTAGGTCCTGAGTGGAGCGAAGGGGGGAGGTGGCGAGCGAAGCGAGCCGGCGACCTCCGTTGCGTAACGATGATTGAATGGGTGAAGCGTAACTCAGCAAACTGTAGAGTTATTTTTTTTATGGAAAAGGTCTGAGTTTTTAAATAAGGTTTTATTAGGGGTCCGTAGGGGTTTTCATACTGTTTTAGGGGTAATTCTTACGGATTTTCCAATTAATTTAGGGGTGCCTATAGATTCTCAAAATTTTATAAGGGTAAGTAATACGTCTCTAAAACACCAAACACGCGAGCTGCGCGCAGCTCGCGCACCCAAGCAAACTAGTTATATTATATAAAGCTGAATTACCACTGACTCACTCACTGACTCATTGACATAATTGTTCTCCCAGATGGTGGATGGGGAGGTGGGTATTTTTTGACAGATTCGTAAACAAGTAACTCCCGCGAGTATGGGAAAAGTGCCAAACCTCCCCTTTTTGCTCCCCTTTCTCCCCCTCCCTATCGTATCTCGGAAACTAAGGGACCCGTATTTTTTGTTTTTTACGGAATCGTATAGGGGAGGCTCGGAAAAGTAAAAACCAATTTTTAAAGTTGTCCCCCTTTCCCCCCTTCTCCCCCCTTTTAGGCGGATCTCGGAAGTTAAGAGACTTGGAACATGTTTTTTTTCAAATTTGTATAAAGGTGCTGATTTTTAATTAAAATCATTTTCCAAAACTCCCCCCTCTCCCCCTTTTCACCCCTCCCCACATCGTATTTCGGAAACTAGGACACGTAGCGGCATTTTGATTTTACTATACTTTATTATTGGGGGGCGTTGAAATTTGTATACCCTCCCCTCCCCAACCTCCCCTTTGCTCCCCTCCGCTTTCCGGTGGTAGGTAGGTCGTGAGTGGGGCGAACCTGCGAGACCGAGTGGAGCGAAGGGGGGAGGTGGCGAGCGAAGCGAGCCGGCGACCTCCGTAGCGTAACGAAGGTTGAGTGGGTGAAGCTCCCCTCCCCAACCTCCCCTATAATTGAAAGGGCTGTAACTTCATAACGGTTAGAGGTAGCCATCAGGTGTTTGAACAAATATAATAGTAGGCGTCGAAACCTGTCCGGTGGTAGGTGAGTCCTGAGCGGAGCGAACCTGCGAGACCGAGTGGAGCGAACGGGGGAGGTGGCGAGCGAAGCGAGCCGCCGACCTCCGTAGCGTAACGAAGGTTGAGCGGGTGAAGCTCCCCTCCCCAACCTCCCCTATAATTGAAAGGGCTGTAATTTCATAACGGTTAGAGATAGCCATCAGGTGATTGAACAAATATTATAGTAGGTGTCGAAACCTGTCCGGTGGTAGGTAGGTCCTGAGTGGAGCGAAGGGGGGAGGTGGCGAGCGAAGCGAGCCGGCGACCTCCGTAGCGTAACGATGATTGAATGGGTGAAGCGTAACTCAGCAAACTTTAGAGTTATTTTTTTTATGGAAAAGGTCTGAGTTTTTAAATAAGGTTTTATTAGGGGTCCGTAGGGGTTTTCATACTGTTTTAGGGGTAATTCTAACGGATTTTCCAATTCATTTAGGGGTGCTTATAGATTCTCAAAATTTTATAAGGGTAAGTAATACTTCTCTAAAACACCAAACGCGAGCTGCGCGCAGCTCGCGCACCCAAGCAAACTAGTTATACTATATAAAGCTAGATTACCACTGACTGACTGACAGAATTCTCCCAGATGGTGGATGGGGAGGTGGGTATATTTTGACAGATTCGTAAACAACTAACTCTGAAACCCATGGGAAAAATCCCAAACCTCCCCTTTTCGCCCCCCTTATCCCCCCTCCCTATCGTATCTCGGAAACCAAGAGACTTGGTACATTTTTTTTTTCAGATTCGTATAGAGGAGGCTCGGAAAAGTAAAAACCAGTTTTCAAAGTTGTCCCCATTTCCCCCCTTCTCCCCCCTCCCTATTATATCTCGGAAACCAAGAGACTTGGAACATTTTTTTTTTCTGTTTTGTATAAAGGGGCTGATTGTTAGTCGAAATCATTTTTCAAAACTCCCCACTCTCCCCCCCTTCACCCCTCCCCCTATCGTATCTTGGAAACTAGGACACGTAGCGGCATTTTGATTTTTATTATAATTTATTATTTAGAGGCGTTGAAATTTTCATACCCTCCCCTCCCCAACCTCCCCTTTCCGGTGGTAGGTAGGTCCTGAGTGGAGCGAACCTGCGAGACCGAGTGGAGCGAAGAGGGGAGGTGGCGAGCGAAGCGAGCCGGCGACCTCCGTAGCGTAACGAAGGTTGAGTGGATGAAGCTCCCCTCCCCAACCTCCCCTACAATTGAAAAGGCTGTAACTTCATAACGGTTAGAGATAGCCATCAGGTGTTTGAACAAATATTTATTTGTTACAAATGTTTATTTTGATTCGTATAAAGGGGCAATGCATTAGTCGAAATCATTTTTCAAAACTCCCCACTCTCCCCGCCTTCACCCCTCCCCCCATCGTATCTCGGAAACTAGGACACGTAGCGGAATTTTGATTTTTACTATACTTTATTATTGGGGGGCGTTGAAAATTTTATACCCTCCCCTCCCCTCCCAAACCTCCCCTTTCCGGTGGTAGGTAGGTCCTGAGTGGAGCGAACCTGCGAGACCGAGTAGAGCGAAGGGGGGAGGTGGCGAGCGAAGCGAGCCGGCGACCTCCGTAGCGTAACGAAGGTTGAGTGTGTGAAGCTCCCCTCCCCAACCTCCCCTATAATTGAAAGGCCTGTAACTTCGTAACGGTTAGAGATAGCTATCAGGTGCTTGAACAAGTATTATCGTAGGCGTCGAAACCTGTCCGGTGGTAGGTAGGTCCTGAGCGGAGCGAACCTGCGAGACCGAGTGGAGCGAAGGGGGGGAGGTGGCGAGCGAAGCGAGCCGCCGACCTCCGTAGCGTAACGAAGGTTGAGTGGGTGAAGCGTAACTCAGGGCCGACGACAAGCAAACCTCAGGGTAATGTTTTTTTTATATTCTCAAATGTTTTAGGGGTTCTTAAGGGTTCTCCAGATTTAGGGGTAATTCTAACGGATTTTCTAATTCATTTAAGGATTCCTATGGATTCTCAAAATTTTATAAGGATAGGGAAATACTTCTCAAAAGACCAAACCCGCGAGCTGCGTGCAGCTCGCGCACCCAAGCAAACTAGTTATACTATATAAAGCTCGATTACCACTCACTGACTCACTGACTCATTGACATAATTGTTCTCCCAGATGGTGGATGGGGAGGTGGGTATTTTTTGACAGATTCGTAAACAAGTAACTCCCGCGAGTATGGGAAAAGTGTCAAACCTCCCCTTTTCACCCCCCTTCACGCCCCTCCCTATCGTATCTCGGAAACTAAGGGACCCGTATTTTTTTGTTTTTACGGATTCGTATAGAGGAGGCTCGGAAAAGTAAAAACCAGTTTTCAAAGTTGTCCCCCTTTCTCCCCTTCTCCCCCCCTTTAGGCAGATCTCGGAAGTTAAGAGACTTGGAACATTTTTTTTTTCAGATTTGTATAAAGGGGCTGATTGTTAGTCGAAATCATTTTTCAAAACTCCCCACTCTCCCCCCCTTCACCCCTCCCCCTATCGTATCTCAGAAACCAAGAGACTTGGAACATTTTTTGTTTCAGATTCGTATAGAGGAGGCTCGGAAAAGTAAAAACCAGTTTTCATAGTTGCCCCCTTTCCCCCCTTCTCCCCCCATTTAGGCGGATCTCGGAAGTTAAGAGACTTGGAACATTTTTTTTTTCAGATTCGAAAGAAGGGGCTGATTGTTAGTCGAAATCATTTTTCAAAACTCCCCACTCTCCCCCCTTCACCCCTCCCCCTATCGTATCTCGGAAACTAAGACACATAGCGGCATTGTGATTTTAACTATACTTTATTATTGAGGGGCGTTGAAATTTTTATACCCTCCCCTCCCCAACCTCCCCTTTCCGGTGGTAGGTAGGTCCTGAGTGGAGCGAACCTGCGAGACCGAGTATAGCGAAGGGGGGAGGTGGCGAGCGAAGCGAGCCGGCGACCTCCGTAGCGTAACGAAGGTTGAGTGGGTGAAGCTCCCCTCCCCAACCTCCCCTAAAATTGAAAGGGCTGTAACTTCAAGACGGTTAGCGGTAGCCATCAGGTGTTTGAACAAATATTATAGTAGGCGTCGAAACCTGTCCGGTGGTAGGCAGGTCCTGAGCGGAGCGAACCTGCGAGACCGAGTGGAGCGAAGGGGGGAGGTGGCGAGCAAAGCGAGCCGCCGACCTCCGTAGTGTAACGAAGGTTGAGTGGGTGAAGCGTAACTCAGGGACGACGACAAGCAACCCTTAGGGTAATGTTTTTTTTATACTTCTCAAATGTTTTAGGGGTGCTTAAGGGTTCTCATACTGATTTAGGGGTAATTCTAACGGATTTTCCAATTCATTTAAGGATGTCTATGGATTCTCAAAATTTTATAAGGATATGAAATACTTCTCAAAAACACCAAACACGCGAGCTGCGCGCAGCTCGCGCACCCAGGCAAACTAGTTATATTATATAAAGCTGAATTACCACTGACTCACTCATTGACAGAATTGTTCTCCGAGATGGTGGATGGGGAGGTGGGTATATTTTTGCAGATTCGTAAACAACTAACTCTGAAACCTATGGGAAAAGTGCCAAACCTCCCCTTTTCACCCCCCTTCTCACCCCTCCCTATCGTATCTCGGAAACCAAGAGACTTGGAACATTTTTTTTTTCAGATTCGTATAGAGGAGGCTGGGAAAAGTAAAAATCATTTTTCAAAAATGTCCCCCTTTCTCCCCTTCTCCCCCCCTTTAGGCGAATCTCGGAAGTTAAGAGACTTGGAACATTTTTTTTTTTCAGATTCGTATAAAGGGGCTGATTGTTAGTCGAAATCATTTTTCAAAACTCCCCACTCTCCCCCCCTTCACCCCTCCCCCTATCGTATCTTGGAAACTAGGACACGTAGCGGCATTTTGATATTTATTATCATTTATTATTTACAGGCGTTGAAATTTTCATACCCTGCCCTCCCCAACCTCCCCTTTCCGGTGGTAGGTAGGTCCTGAGTGGAGCGAACCTGCGAGACCGAGTGGAGCGAAGGGGGGAGGTGGCGAGCGAAGCGAGCCGGCGACCTCCGTAGCGTAACGAAGGTTGAGTGGGTGAAGCTCCCCTCCCCAACCTCCCCTATAATTGAAAAGGCTGTAACTTCATAACGGTTAGAGATAGCCATCAGGTGCTTGAACAAATATTATAGTAGGCGTCAAAACCTGTCCGGTGGTAGGTAAAGAGACTTGGAACATTTAATTTTTCAGATTCGTATAAAGGGGCAATGCATTAGTCGAAATCATTTTTCAAAACTCCCCACTCTCCCCTCCTTCACCCCTCCCCCCATCGTATCTCGGAAACTAGGACACGTAGCGGCATTTTGATTTTTACTATACTTTATTATTGGGGGGCGTTCAAAATTTTATACCCTCCCCTCCCCTCCCCAACCTCCCCTATAATTGAAAAGGGCTGTAACTTAATAACGGTTAGAGATAACTATCAGGTGTTTGAACAAATATTATAATTAATTGTAATGTTTTTTATGGGAAAAGGTCTCAGTTTTTAAATAAGGTTTTATTAGGGGTCCGTAGGGGTTTTCATACTGTTTTAGGGGTAATTCTAACGGATTTTCCAATTCATTTAGGGGTACCTATAGATTCTCAAAATGTTATAAGGGTAAGTAATACTTCTCAAAATAAATAAGGTTTTAGATTTTATTAGGGGTTCGTAGGGGTTTTTAATACTGTTTCAGGGGTAATTCTAACGGATTTTCTAATTTATTTAAGGATGCCTATATATTCTCAAAATTTTCTAAGGGTAAGTAATACTTCTCAAAAACACCAAACACGCGAGCTGCGCGCAGCTCGCGCACCCAAGGGACCCGTATTTTTTTATTTTTACGGATTCGTATAGAGAAGGCTCGGAAAAGTAAAAACCAGTTTTCAAAGTTGTCCCCCTTTCTCCCCTTCTCCCCCTCTTTAGGCGGATCTCGGAAGTTAAGAGACTTGGAACATTTTTTTTTTCAGATTCGTAAGAAGGGGCAATGCATTAGTCGAAATCATTTTTCAAAACTCCTCACTCTCCCCCCCTTCACCCCTCCCCCCATCGTATCTCGGAAACTAGGACACGTAGCGGAATTTTGATTTTACTATACTTTATTATTGGGGGGCGTTGAAATTTTATAACCTCCCCTCCCCTCCCCAACCTCCCCTAAAATTGAAAGGTCTGTAACTTCATAACGGTTAGAGATAGCCATCAGCTGTTTGAACAAATATTATAGTAGGCGTCGAAACCTGTCCGGTGGTAGGTAGGTCCTGAGCGGAGTGAAGGGGGGAGGTGGCGAGCGAAGCGAGCCGGCGACCTCCTTAGCGTAACGATGGTTGAGTTGGTGAAGCGTAACTCAGCAAACTTTAGGGTAATGTTTTTTATGGGAAAAGGTCTCAGTTTTTAAATAAGGTTTTATTAGGGGTCCGTAGGGGTTTTCATACTGTTTTAGGGGTAATTCTAACGGATTTTCCAATTCATTTAGGGGTGCCTATAGATTCTCAAAATTTTATAAGGGTAAGTAATACTTCTCATAAACACCAAACACGCGAGCTGCGCGCAGCTCGCGCACCCAAGCAAACTAGTTATACTATATAATAAAGCTGAATTACCACTGACTCACTGATTGACAGAATTGTTCTCCGAGATGGTGGATGGGGAGGTGGGTATATTTTTGCAGATTCGTAAACAACTAACTCTGAAACTTATGGGAAAAGTGCCAAACCTCCCCTTTTCACCCCCCTTCTCACCCCTCCCTATCGTATCTCGGAAACCAAGAGACTTGGAACATTTTTTTTTTCAGATTCGTATAGAGGAGGCTAGAAAAAGTAAAAATCATTTTTCAAAGTTGTCCCCCTTTCTCCCCTTTTCCCCCCCTTTAGGCGAATCTCGGAAGTTAAGAGACTTCGAACATTTTTTTTTTCAGATTCGTAAGAAGGGGCAATGCATTAATCTAAATAATTTTTCAAAACTCCCCACTCTCCCCTCCTTCACCCCTCCCCCCATCGTATCGCGGAAACTAGGACACGTAGCGGAATTTTGATTTTTACTATGCTTTATTATTGGGGGGCGTTGAAATTTTATACCCTCCCCTCCCCTCCCCAACCTCCCCTAAAAGTCCTGAGTGGAGCGAACCTGCGAGACCGAGTGGAGCGAAGGGGGGAGGTGGCGAGCGAAGCGAGCCGGCGACCTCCGTAGCGTAATGAAGGTTGAGCGGGTGAAGCTCCCCTCCCCAACCTCCCCTAAAATTGAAAGGTCTGTAACTTCATAACGGTTACAGATAGCCATCAGCTGTTTGAACAAATATTATAGTAGGCGTCGAAACTTGTCCGGTGGTAGGTAGGTCCTGAGCGGAGCGAACCTGCGAGGCCGAGTGGAGCGAAGGGGGGAGGTGGCGAGCGAAGCGAGCCGGCGACCTCCGTAGCGTAACGAAGGTTGAGTGGGTGAAGCTGTCCCCAACCTCCCCTATAATTGAAAAGGGCAGTAACTTAATAACGGTTATAGATAGCTATCAGGTGTTTGAACAAATATTATAGTAGGTGTCGAAACCTGTTCGGTGGTAGGTAGGTCCTGAGTGAAGCGAAGCGTAACGATAATTGAATGGGTGAAGCGTAATTCAGCAAACTTAAGAGTTATTTTTTTTTATGGAAAAGGTATGAGTTTTTAAATAAGGTTTTATTAGGGGTCCGTAGGGGTTTTCATACTGTTTTGGGGTAATTCTAACGGATTTTCCAATTCATTTAGGGGTGCCTATAGATTCTCAAAATTTGATGAGGGTGAGTAATACTTCTCAAAAACACCAAACACGCGAGCTGCGCGCAGCTCGCGCACCCAAGCAAACTAGTTATACTATATAAAGCTGAATTACCACTGACTCACTGACAGAATTGTTCTCCCAGATGGTGGATGGGGAGGTGGGTATATTTTGACAGATTCGAAAACAACTAACTCTAAAACCTATGGGAAAAATCCCAAACCTCCCCTTTTCGCCCCCCTTCTCCCCCCTCCCTATCGAATCTCGGAAACCAAGAGACTTGGAACATTTTTTTTTTCAGATTCGGATAGAGGAGGCTGGGAAAAGTAAAAACCATTTTTCAAAGTTGTCCCCCTTTCCCCCCTTCTCCCCCCCTTTAGGCGGATCTCGGAAGTTAAGAGACTTGGAACATTTTTTTTTTCAGATTCGTATCAAGGGGCCCCGAATTAGTCGAAATAATTTTTCAAACCTCCCCACTCTCCCCCCCTTCACCCCTCCCCCCATCGTATCTCGGAAACTAGGACACGTAGCGGAATTTAGATTTTTACTATACTTTATTATTGGGAGCGTTGAAATTTTTATACCCTCCCCTCCCCTCCCCAACCTCCCCTAAAAGTCCTGAGTAGAGCGAACCTGCGAGACCGAGTGGAGCGAAGGGGGGAGGTGGCGAGCGAAGCGAGCCGGCGACCTCCGTAGCGTAACGAAGGTTGAGTGGGTGAAGCTCCCCTCCCCAACCTCCCCTAAAATTGAAAGGGCTGTAACTTCATAACGGTTAGAGATAGTCATCAGGTGTTTTAACAAATATTATAGTAGGCGTCGAAACCTGTCCGGTGGTAGGTAGCTCCTGAGCAGAGCGAGCCTGCGAGACCGAGTGGAGCGAAGGGGGGAGGTGGCGAGCGAAGCGAGCCGCCGACCTCCGTAGCGTAACGAAGGTTGAGTGGGTGAAGCGTAACTCAGGGACGACGACAAGCAAACATTAGGTTAATGTTTTTTTTTATACTTCTCAAATGTTTTAGGGGTTCTTAAGGGTTCTCAAACTGTTTTAGGGGTAATTCTAACGGATTTTCCAATTCATTTAAGGATGCCTATGGAATCTCAAAATTTTATAAGGATGGGGAATACTTCTCAAAAATACGAAACCCGCGAGCTGCGCGCAGCTCGCGCACCCAAGCAAACTAGTTATTATATATACGTTAATTAAAACTTATATAATTACAATTGTTTTACTTTAGTATAATCTCATAAGTATATTTCTTGCCTTCTCTAAAATAACGATTACGAAATGAATTTAATAGCAGCATCCATACACGCAACAGTTAATTCGGTTTGTCATTTTCACTAATAATGATTAATGATCAATAAATCAGTCAGTTAACAAACACGAAGAACGAGTAGGTACGCGACGCAAGCGACCAGTCGAAAGAGCGCGAAAAATTAACGCGGCATACGTACGCAGTTACGCACGGCTGGAGCGCGACAGCCCTGGAGAGCTTGCACATTCAATATGAGCGTAGCGGTAGGTAATAAGGAACTTTTATACTAACTGGAATGAGGACGGGCAACCCAAAAATGTTCCGAGCGAGAAAGCTTCGAGGGTGGATGTTGTCTCTTTCTAATAGGGTGTCCAATAATCATACTAACTCATGAGACAGTTACAGACTACTGTTATTTTATTATTTAATGATTATGACCTGCAAATCAATAGCATTCTAGGCGAGATAGCTACAAGAGTGGATCTCATTAACTTATTATGTTAACTTATTACCTATAACTTAAATATATGTCTGTACAGTCCAGTTGCAAACTATCCATTTTGCAACCTGTCTATCCAGACGACTTTTGTATTCGGGGATTCGAGGACTCCGTTAAAATTATATATTTTTTCAGACATGGAAAATCGCATATTCATGCAATGAATATTTACCAAAAATGTTTTAGTAACATTCGTTAATATTTATTTTACCTTCCGAAACCAAACATTTTCACTTGCAGCTCGCCAAATGGATTCTTTTGCTGGAGAAGCATGGAAAAATCCTTAGCACCGTCATGGCACGGCACGGTGCAGCGGACTCTTTTCAATATTTCTATTTAAAAAGCAAACTAGTTACTACCGACACCATGTTCGATGTTTCTAATTTATAAAATAAAAATATACTTTTGATTACTATGTACGACAACGATGTTCGAAACTCGAACTTACTTACTTAATTTAATTAGATATTTCCCATTTGTCAATCAAAAACATTGGTAACCCTAGTCGTAATAACCACTCAACCGCCCCTGGCTGCATGTACAGCCAGTAGCTGTTTTGCTAAATGTCCCTGGCTGCATGTGCAGCCAGTAGCGCATTCGTCCAACAAATGCAATAAAAAATCTACTAAACTGCTATTTCTAGAGCTTATTCCTCTTGTAGCAATCTCTATACTATATTCCTCAACGTTCGGACCAACAATAGCAACACTATTCCATCGAAAAATGTCAAAATAAAAGTAAAAACTTTAGTGTAAACAAACTCCGCCATTTCTGACGTGTGGCGTCGTATTTCAATTGTTCTGTTATGTATATTGGTATTTTCGGATAGTGTTATATATCAAATTAATCGTGAAAATCTGTGCTACTATATTATCATAAAGGAAATCTAGTTTTCGAATCTCAAAGTTGAGTATTTCGCCTCCGAAAAAGTGGTAGGTTTAAATACCTATAGTGATTGTGTTTATACAAGAAATAAGTGTTTTTGTGATTAAAACGTGTGTGTTAACGGAAAAACAGTGCATAATTAGTATTGTGAGCATATTATTAAATTGTATGTACAAAAACAAGTGGCTTCGTAAAGTTATAGGTACGTAAATAACCGTGTTCAAAAACAGTCGTTGGCGCAGGCCGCGTCAAAATAAACAGTGAGTATCCAAATTCTAATTTAATTCTAATTAGACTATCGTAAATAAACTAATAAGATTATGGTCTTATTGGAAAGGAAATATAATCTAGTTTATTTTAAAATTATTTTAATTGAAATGTAATATTTCGAAAAATTCAAATTAATATTTTAATAGCGAAATATCCGTTTTCATCACTGTTTTTCATGTTCTACATTTTTTTTGAGTTTCAAATTAATATCAGTTTTTTTTTTTTTAATATATAGATTACATAACTATTCAGCTATTCACTGTAAATTTTATTTAGCTATAACTCTTGTAGTTTGCGATTGTTTATCTAAAGTGTCAAATTACATGCGAATATTTCGCAATTTTTTGCACGCGTGGCGGTTTGGTGCAAAAAATTCGCGCGTGGGGCGGGTGAGTGGAACAACCAAAGTTAAAAAACTTTCCTGAAAAACGAAATTCCACATCCAGCATACCCCTCACTACTACACCCGTTCACACAACACAATTTTACCATGTCTAAAGCGGATCATTTCACTTAAATACAATAATATTTAAGTGAAATAATCCAACGCGAAAGTGTATCGGCCATATTGTTTACATCGGTGACAAGGCAAGACAGAGACACCATCCACCAATGTCGGTTTCTCGCTCAGAACGTTTCTTTTCAATTGAATCCATTGTACAAATTGAAACTGGTAAGCTTTTGAGATAGTTTTTTTTATTTTTTTAGTATTTTGTTCGTACTCATTCCAGTCAGTATATAAGTTCCTTGGTAGGTAAATTTCTCATGCCTACACACGGAGTGACAGCCCTGATCATAGGCACCAACGCGTCGGATTTACATGCGGATGTGGAGATGTCATTTATTTGGAACTAATAATTATAATCGCTCTAGAAATCGTGAATTGATTAATGTCCCATTTTATGTTTATCGCACTGTAGCTCGATCCACCTCTTCTAAGTCGCGTATTCTTATTCAGAGTTGCTGACGATGCTCAACGCGTTCGTGGACAACCCTGAATTGGACTTGTTTGCTGATGAATGGAAGACAATATAATGTAAGACTATTTGTGGTTCTGTAAGAAGACAGAAGACACAGTGAAAGGATTAACAAATTTTGGTATTAAATGTAGGTACATAAGTAATAAATAAAATCAAAAATCCAATTTATTCAAGACACTTTAAAAGACAGTATATTATTTTGTGGTTAGCGTTCTAAAACTTAATTGAGGTTGACTGTTGACAGAATGACTGTGAAATTATTGACGTTGTCTGTTTCTGTGAAGTTGTAGATGTTGTCGGTTTCTGTGAAGTTGTAGATGTTGTCGGTTTCTGTGACGTTGTACATGTTGTTGGTGTCTGTAAAGTTGTTGCTGAGTGTGAGGTTATTGCTCGGTGGCGGTGAGTCCACCTCTCGTCGCGCCATGCGGTGCACAAAGCCACGATGCATTGCTTTTCCCATAGAACGCATCACATTACCCCTCCGTGCAGGGTCACTTCCCATCGTCTTTGCCGCGGCCTCAGCTTGTGCTGTAAAACAGAGGTAATAACAAGAAAACTCTAAGACTTTATATTACTTTTCATCACACTTACACGTAAACAGTATCATAACATGCAGGTTAACTTGGCCGCAATGCCCCGTATAAAACCCTCGACCCTTTTTCTTCCCATGAAGCCCAAGGTCGGTAAGTAATTTGTAGCACTGCACACAGGTCATACAGGTTCAAGTTCAAGCAAGGAGCTTACATCAGATCGAAATTAAAAAAAATGTCTTAAAATGTTATCTAGACAGGAATTTTATTGCATTCTGGCTACATATTACTTTTACACCGTCATGGCTGTATACGTATTTGCCCTTAATGTTTCTGAACGAAACATTTGTATTATCTGTGGTGTGGGTTAAAAGCCCGCCATCCGCTTAGAAAAAAAATCACGAATTTCGTAATACTAGTTGTGCTGACTTGTTTAGTAAAGCTGTATTACATATTTTTTTTATTTTTTTTTAGTTGAAGTAATAAGTTTTTCTTAGATTATACCAAGGCATTTGACTCTCTGGAACATAGCGCAATATGGAAGTCACAAGTGGAACAAGGAATAGACATAAAATATGTGGAGCTGCTTTATAGCATTTATTCTAGAAATTCCGCAAAAATAAAATTAGAATTGGAAGGACCGGCTTTTACCATAAGAAAAGGCAGAAACGAAAGGCAGGGTGACCCGCTCTCACCAAAAATATTTTCGTTGGTTCTAGAGGCAATATTTAGAAACTTAGACTGGGAAAGAATAGGCGTAAAAATCGACGGTGAATATTTAAGCCACCTACGTTTCGCAGACGACATCGTTGTTCACGGAAGAACCTGTACAACTAGAAAATATGTTGCAAGAGCTTGCGAAGAAAAGCAGGAAAGTAGGTCTGACAATGAATGCTGCCAAAACCAAAATCTTAACAAACGGTTTGGAAACAAATAATTGTTGATGGGCAAGGAATAGAATACGTTAAAGAATACATCTATTTAGGACAATCCATTTCATTTGAAGACCAAACTAAAAAAGAGATAAATAGAAGAATAGCAATATCATGGAAAAAGTACTGGAGTTTCAAAGAAATCATGAAGAACACCCAGATAAACGTGAAGTTGAAAAGTAAGTTATACGAAATAGCGATCCTTCCGTGCCTCACATATGGATGCCAAACATGGTCACTGCGGAAAGTAGACAAGCACAAACTTGTGTCATGCAAAGGAAAATAGAGAGAAGCATGTTGGGCATAAGATTGTCTGACAGAATGACTAATGAGGAAAACTAGAATAACGGCCTTAACAGAAAGAATAAGAAGTCTGAAATGGAAATGGGCAGGACATATCTGTAGAATAGAAAACGAAAGATGTACAAAGAAAATCGTGGAGTGGGTGCTAGAGAAGGAAAAAGGAAGCAAGGAAGGCCGCGAAAGCGCTGGGAAGATTTGTATTTAAAGAAAGATGTGGACCTGACTGGAGGAGACAAGCTAGAGATAGGGAAAAATGGAGAAAACTGGGGGAGGCCTACGCCGCAGAGGCGACTTCAATAAATGAACGTAAAAAATGTAATGTATGAATGTAATTTAATTAAATTAGTGTAATGAAAAAATAATGTCACAAAATAAAAAGAATGTAATGTTAATAAATTGATGTAATATATTTTTTAAATGGATGCTATGTAATGTTTTTAAATTGATGTAATGAAATGAAACGAATGTAATGATATGAATGAAAGTTATGGAATGAATGTAATATTAATAATGTAATGCTCTTGTAATGATAAAATGTTATATAATGTAACGTTGATATTGTAAGGTTGATAATTCATGTAATGTTATAAATGTAATGCTCATGTGTTTTGTTACCATTACGATTAATCGAGTTTATATGTTCTGTGTATTTATGGTAGAATTAAAGGCTTTTTATTTTATTTTATTAATAAGTTTTTCTGCCCTATCATTTTATTTATTTACTCGCAAATGTGATGAAAAACATGGTATGTACCACGGACGGTACGGGAATTACAAACCCCGACTCAGAAAGCCCTCAGTCTTCGACTTCAGGTTTCTACTAGAACCTAGCTCGATCGTAATTCCTTACTTACCGTCCATAATACACAATGTACGATTAGAGTGGTAATATAAAATTTAACTTTTTACCGAGTTTTCCGTGACAAACGGTTAGGTTCCAGAACTCACCGTGTGACAAACTTATGACTTTGGTCTTCGATTAAGAGGAAACTCCGATTTACCTTACCATGGGAAAGCCACTCCCGATGTATGCCGTCGGTCAAGCCGATACAACACACGTAAGAATGGATGACGCGGTTACGTGCAAATAATAAATTGGAACATTTTTACGTACCACCCATTTCTGCCACGGCGTGTTCTACAAAGCAATAATGATAACCGATTCCGATACCTATTATCATTACTGACAGAATAGTAAACAACACGCAACACGTCAACGCTGCACAAACTGTGCATAGTGATATTCTGAAAAAAAAAAAAGAACAAAGTTTTTTAGTACGTAAGTACATACTACCAATCTTTTTAGTACTTGCCTCTGTTTTGAAACACTACTTCCACTTAATGTCTACTCGAAGAAGTGTATATAATAACGACGAATCCAAGATTTTATGTCCTACTATTGTACATAATCGTCACTCAAATTGAGTCGCTGTGCTCGATGGACACCCCACCCTCAAACGATGGACACAGGTTGACCGAAGCAAGGAAACCCTATTCAGGTGGAGATTCCTAAATGACTGCCTTGGAGTGTAAATGTGGTGTTGCCCTACAATCGTTTGGACACTTGATATCGCGTCCTGACTGTCCTGTTATTTGCACATCACAGGAGCTGATGAGCGCTACTGAAAGTGCCAAACTCGTTGCCAAATTTTAAATCGATTTGAATTATCATCGACACAGGAGCTAAATTAGCAACTCTATTTGGTAGTTCAAACTTCGTTTGAAATACTGTTAGACTAAAGTTCTAATCAGCTTGCACTACAAAGTGGTTGTTACGTCGATCACTGCGGGCCGAATAGTGCGAAATGAGTGGTTTTTTGTGATTTACAAAAAATCTATTGATTGGACTAAAAATATAAAACACGATCAATATCATGCTAATATGAAGATTGTAGAATTATTTACCAAAAAATCAGAATGATCGCATGTATTTGAGTATGTTTTTTTTATCGAGTAAAATTAGTTGTATTATGTTTTCATGTTTTTTTAAAAATTGTTTTATAAACTAGCATATATCCTGAAGAATATCCTATATTTTTCTGGTTTTGTTTATTGCAGTGAATCATATGCTTTTTTCATTATAAAACTCGCGTTTAGCTCATGTAGTCCCCTTATTAAGTTAAAATGATAGTACTTATCATTTACTTGGGTTTCCAGAAGGGCAAGTTAATACTACATACTCAAAAAGTTAATAACGGTTAAACAGTGCCTTAGTACCTTTCCAAAGCATCTAAGGCGATCGAGACGAATGAACTCACGGAAGTACACACTCCCCCCATTTCGTTAAGGCAACATCGGTTTACAAGGATTTTGTGGACATAACTAAACTAATTTTATTAAGAAACACTGTCACCTACATTACAATTTTTCCCCGCTAACTTATATACCCATTTAGAATAATATATCACTCTATTGAAGCTCCTTTCCCTGCAATAGTTTTGGATTGGAAACCGACATGACAGCAAACTGTTTGACAGTCTAGGGAACGTGCAGGAACTATAGGTGGCAGCACTAAATCGACACTATGCGGACAGTAAAGGAAACTTTTCCTGCTGTCATCTTGCTTTCAATGATCTCTTCAATTATATTATTTTTGAATATGTTAAAAGGTATAAAATATGGGTTCCGGTCCATCAATAATGATCGTCATCGTATTATGAATGTTTAATAATATGAATTTTATATCCTTCGTCTATGTTGAGGATGAGGTCTGTTCCCGGTTGATTAAATGAATCTATCGTTATGGTTTTACATCTATATTGAAATATTATGTTTGTACAGAGTTTTGGGTTACACCGCCATTGCCATGGCGGGGGGGGGGTCTGTACTGGATGGTGGATGCTGTTAAAGAAGTTGTATGCTGGATACATTCTAGTCTATTGTAACTTTGGTTGCTAGGTAATTTTGTTGATAAAAACATGTATGTCACTTTTGGAAAATATTGAAATAAAAGTCAACCATCTATTTGCGAGTTTTACTAAACTAGCTCTGATCACAAGATACAAAAGGTTATGGGCCCAGCCCGTGATGCTAAATTTGTAGGGCAGTTATATATAGTAAATTCGACTAGGTTTAAAGATGGAAAGTTCGACGAGTGCGATTAAAAAGCTCACAGGCCGAAATAATTATGGCAGTTGGGCCTTCAGCATCGAAATGCTATTAATAGATGCGGGGCTCTGGGACTGTGTGAGCGAAAATTTCGTTATTACTAAACCTGAAGACCGGAAACGCGACGAAAGGGCAAGGGCAAAGATTTGCCTGTCAATCGCAGAACAGTGCATCACCATTGTCAAGAATGCCAAAACCTCATGGCAAGCATGGAATGCGCTCAAAAAGGCCTATGCTGACTGTGGTCTAATTAGAAGATTAGGTCTGCTGCGGAAGCTATTTTCATTGAAACTTGATAATTTCCTTACTATGGATGCCTACGTCAATGAAGTGCAAGCTACGCATCAAGCCCTGGAAGCAATCCAAGCTGCACTGAATGATGAATTCATCGCGGTTATTCTCTTGGCTGGTTTGACGGATTCTTACGACCCTTTGGTGATGGCCATGGAACATTCTGGCAAGGAATTATCATCGGAGAACGTAATAGCGGCTCTTTTGCGTGAAGGTCACCGACAGCAAGTGAATGATGATAAGGACGATACGGTGTTAGCTAATGTTGCAGGTGGTAGTGGCAGTGGTAGCGCTCGTAAGAAAATAGTTTGCCATTTTTGTAAAAAGAAGGGTCACTTTAAATGGCAATGTAAGCTCTTCAAAGCCAAACAAGACAAGACTGAGAGCAATTTAGCGGCTGTAGGCAGGATTAATGATGATTCTACTGATTTTGTTACTTTACTTGCCGCTAGTGGGGATAATTGCTGGGTGGTAGACAGTGGCGCAACATCACACATGACGTCAAATAAGTCTATTTTAACACCTATAGCAAGCAGTTCGAAAGCTGTTACTTGCGCGAATAATGACAAAATAGTATCGACCTTGCAAGGTACAGTGAAGATAGACGTACGTCACAAGAGACGTCCATTAGGACTGACAATGAATAATGTGTTGTTGATTCCAGAACTAGTCACCAACTTGATTTCTGTTGGCAAGTGCACTGATAATGGCAAGGTTGTAGTGTTTGACAAAAAATGTTGCAGAGTTTTCGATGGCAATGTATCTGTGGATGGGAACGTACTGTTTACAGCGCCACGCAAGCAAAACGGACTCTATGTTTTAGGTTCGGGAAGTAACAAGGCGACGGTTCTCTTAGGAGAAAGTCAGGATGACTTTGAGTTGTGGCATAGGAGATTGGGCCACTTATCCAAATCTGAAATGTACAAACTTAAGGACATCGTCAAGGGCCTTAGTTATAGCCTTGGGAACTGTAAGAACCCCTGCGTACCATGCAGTCAAGGCAAGCAATGCGTGAAGAAGTTTCCGAAAAGGAAATTCAATAGAGCTTCACAGATTTTGGAGCTGGTCCATAGTGACGTTGCGGGTCCCATTGAGGTGGAGTCATGGGACGGCAAAAGATACATACTGCTTTTCGTTGACGACTATAGCAGGAAAGTTTATGGCTATTTGCTGAAATGCAAATCAGAAGTTTTCGGGGAGTTTCGTGAGTTTCAGGCATTAGTTGAAAATCAAACGGGCCAAAAGATTAAGAAGTTAAGGAGCGACAATGGTGGCGAGTACACCAGTAAGGAATTCCAAGGTCACCTGAAAAATCGTGGAATTCAACATCAGACAACTGTAGCGCACACTCCACAGCAAAATGGAGTTGCGGAGAGAACCATCCGGACAATAGTTGAAAAGGCGAGATGCATGCTAGCAGAAAGCAATCTCAATAAGAGATATTGGGGTGAAGCAGTTCTAACGGCGATTTATCTAAAAAACCGCTCGCCCACTATGGCTATTTCGCAACAGGTCCCTGAACAGGTGTGGACCGGAAAGGCGGTGGACCTTTCGCACTTAAAAGTGTTTGGTTCAAAGGCACAGGTTCTTATTAAGGATGGAAGTCTCAAAAAGTTTGATCCCAAGACACGAGAACTTATATTTCTTGGCTATAGTGAGGATCAAAAGGGTTTTAAGTTTGCTGATGTTAAGAATAATCCAAGGCGGATTATTATTGCTCGAGATGCCGTGTTCGATGAGAGGTTACCAAATCAGTCTAAGGACAATATGGATTTTCTTGGACCTCCAAACAAATCGCCAACTAAAATGCCGGTGGTGAATGTTCCTGAAGAATTTCTCGTAGTCCCCATTACAGGAGGGACTACCGGGGCTATGGAAACTGAGGAGGAAGTTCCAAGCCAGAGTATATCAGCTCCAGCAACCGGGTCCACCACACCCGAAAACATTGTTGTCGAATCTGAGGAGTTCCATGATTCAATGGATTCCATCTCGGATTCTGACAGAAGCGAAGAACGAGAAGCTGAACCAGCGGTAGAAGGGCCTCGATACCCTCAAAGGACCAGAGTTCCATATAGACAGGAAGATTTTGAATATAATTTTCTCAGCGTGCTTGATCCTGTGTCGGTACAGGATGCAATGGACCGCGGAGATAAGGACCTGTGGTTGGATGCGATGAAGCAAGAGTACGATTCGCTCATCGAGAACGGAACCTGGGAGCTGGTGGATCGCCCAAGAGGAGCGAACGTAGTCAAATGCAAGTGGCTATTTAAGCTGAAAATTGGCGCTGATGAGACAGTGCAGCGCCACAAAGCAAGACTGGTGGCTAAAGGGTATTCCCAGAAGTGGGGGGAGGACTACTCCGAAACCTTTGCACCAGTGGTTAAACTGTCGTCGGTCCGACTACTGCTGGCGCTATCGGCAGAAATTGGATTGACAGTGCATCATATCGATGTCACGACCGCTTTCCTTAATGGTGACCTTGCTGAAGACCTGTATATGGAACAGCCAGAAGCCTTCATCACGAGGGGGAAAGAAGGAAAGGTTTGCAAGCTGAAGAAGGCCATATATGGTCTGAAGCAGGCAGCACGATGTTGGAACGTGAAGGTTCACGCTCACATAATTGAGATCGGGTTCACGAGGTCAAAATATGACCCATGCGTATACCTGAAGAAGGTCAAAAGCAAATTTCTCGCAATTGCTTTATACGTAGACGATTTTTACATTTTTGGGCATGACATTGACGAGATTCAGGCCGTGAAAGCGAAGATTGGGGACGCCTTCAAAATTAAAGACTTGGGATTGGCAAAGGACTGCCTGGGTATGGAGCTCACGCAAAGGAAGGGACAAGTGGAGCTTAACCAAAGACACTTCGTAAAGAAAGTCCTCCGAAAGTATAAAATGGAAGATTGCAAAGCTGTCGCGACTCCCACAGAGACTAATCTCAGATTGGAGAAAGGCGATCCGACTGGAGATATGAGCTACCAGGAGATTGTGGGTTCACTCATGTACCTGTCCTGTGGCACACGACCTGACATCACATTCATAGTGAGCTACCTGAGTCAGTTTAATTCTTGTTGGAATTCGACTCACATGGCTGCACTCAAGAGAGTGCTGAGGTA
Organism: Xestia rhomboidea; assembly: GCA_963853795.1. Taxonomy (NCBI): domain Eukaryota; kingdom Metazoa; phylum Arthropoda; class Insecta; order Lepidoptera; family Noctuidae; genus Xestia; species Xestia rhomboidea. Next base: position 14,083,319 of record OY970772.1, read on the forward strand.
CCTAAATGGTACAGTAGATCACAAATTGGTCTACAAGAAGACTGGCAATCCTCTGGTTGCATATGCTGATGCGGACTGGGGTGCCAACGCTGATGGACATTCGTTCACAGGGTATATGCTTACCCTTGGCAGTGCTGCGGTTTCCTGGCAGACCCGCAAGCAACGTTGCGTCGCACTCAGTACGGCTGAAGCAGAGTATGTCGCTATCTGCGAAGCAGCGAAAGAGGTAGTTTGTGCCAAAGGTCTCTACCATGAACTGACAGGTCAGAATAATACGATTGATCTGTTCAGCGACAGCCAAAGCGCTATAAAATTAGTGTACGTGCCAACAGTGGGTAGGAGGTCAAAGCACATAAACATAAGATATCATTATGTAAGGGAATTGGCCGAGGCAAATGAAATTTGTATCAAGTATTGTAAGACTGATGAGATGCCCGCCGATATCTTCACAAAAGGTCTTACTAGAGTTAAGCAGGACTACTTTAAAACATGTATAGGCATACAGTGGGGGTGTTAAAGAAGTTGTATGCTGGATACATTCTAGTCTATTGTAACTTTGGTTGCTAGGTAATTTTGTTGATAAAAACATGTATGTCACTTTTGGAAAATATTGAAATAAAAGTCAACCATCTATTTGCGAGTTTTACTAAACTAGCTCTGATCACAAGATACAAAAGATGCGAGGTGAAAAGGAATGAATCTATACAATGCAATGCCTTTTATAGCTGCTGTGAATGAGCAGAATGAATGTATGATGCTGAAGAATGAACGTAGAAGCGCCAGGCGAGCGCTGTGGCCAGTGGACGAACTAGGCGCCGACGATGTGCTGCGCTCACGCAGCGAGTGCAGCCCCTTGTGGAGAGGTGGCGCTAGCGGTAGGCGTGAACAGTCTACTTTCTCTGATAAATATTGTGGTGCTTGAAGAATTGGGGCTTCATACAGCTTTCTTATTTTCAACACATGTTTTTTTAATGGAAGGGAATCCTTTATCAGCGAGAACATTATCTCCAGGCTCTAACAAATCAATTAGTCCACAATCATTTGTTTTAAAGCAATCACTAGAACGCCCTCCGTAGCATTTAGATACAAAACTTATGAAACCACAAGGAGTGCAGCCAACTAAAAACTTTATTGTAAAACCATGTTTATAATCTGAGTACATGTGGTGTCGCGACGGCGTGCAATTTCCCTTCATTTCATGATATATTCTAGTTATTCCCAAGTCTACAATGTAATTGGTTTTATAGTAATAATATAGAATTTTACTGCTTCGCTTTTATGTGAAGAGAAACCCCCGCCTCACGAAATGTTAGAAACACTCACCGATACGGAGTATCTCTCAATCCAGTCTCCTATACTTCGGTCCTCAAAGGCACCGAACTTGCTATCATCAGGTCAACCATCACTTTATACATTTCCTCAGGCGCGACTAGGATATCTGTAAGTTTAACCCCTAAAGTCCGGACTGTTGCGCGTGGCTGGTCGTAGTTATTACCTTAAACCGCGATTATGGAAACATCTCATTGAACCAAAACCGCGGTTGAAGGCACGACCATCACATAGATTAGGTGTCTCGATTTATTCAAACATGCTAAAATGCCTTTAGCACATCAATTTATATTAAACATAATAAATCTCTAATCCTTACATAAACAGAAAGGGTGGCGCGTCTCCCGGGTGACAAGAATTATATCTTCATATAGTCTTCTTGCACTGAATTTACTTTACTCAATGTAACTATCAACTAGACCGACTATGTTATGGCGGCAATCAAATGAACGGCTTAGATTTGGCGGTATACTCTTTGGTTTGGCGGCGTCAAGTTGTTCATACTGATTTAGTGTTGTCATCTCATTAATGCTGTGCAATTATATTTACATTTATAGGAACATCGCGATTTCATCTTTCGCGACATGTGGACTCTTTCTCTTTGTTTAACTGTTGAGGGATATTCGGTGTGAACTTCAATGCAGTCTATTATAACACGTGTGTTCGCTTAGTGAACTTTAAATGATTCTGGCATGTTTGCTTGGACGGTTGATTTTAAGCGCTATTGAACTTTTTCAATGCAGAGTGTAACAAAAACAAGTTGTTTTCAAATATTTTTCTTTACTGCGTTTATCCATTTTTTGTGTTTTTCACGTAAACATGGTATGAGAGTATTATTCTTTGGAAAGTAATAGAATTTTACGATATTTGATTTATTTTAATTTTTGTGGATGTCTTGGTACATACAGAAATGCAACAATGCATTATGATTAGCTAGAATAATAATTTTTCACTAATAAAATTAATTCTGTTTACTTGTTATAAATATCAATGTCAAGTATTAATAGAGTTTGGATTGGTGACGCCGAGTGGCAGCACCGTCGTTGTGCACGTTCCCTACTGTAATTTTCTTGATCCAGTTGACAAGCTAGACGCAGTACTTACGAGACGACCGTCTCGCGCTAGTTTCATTTTGCCATTTGACACGACGTTTGGCATCGAAGGGCGCGATGTTTTGAATTTGGGTTGGTTTTTTGTTTGTTTGAGGTTAATTGATGTGTTTAAAAACCGGCCAAGTGCCTGTCGGGCCACGCGCAGTGTAGGGTTCCGTAGTAGCCCGTTATTAGAATATAGAACGAACCAGTTGGTACAGCGCTATCTAGCGGCAGCTTTGTGAAACTTATGACTGTTTAGTTTTTTTTATTTTTTTATTTTGTTTTTCAATGCAAGTCTTTACTCGTTATAAACAAGCAACTACTTCATCTTAGTCACTTTATAAGATTTATTCAAAGGATTTTGTATTTGGTACAAAATTATCCAACACCCAATTTCATCACTATTACTGCTAAACTAATAAAGTTATCTTAACCGCTATAGTTTTCCTTTAAAGTTCATGAAATACACTATCATCATGAATTTTTCCAGATTGATCAAGCTAGCAGTTTAGCTTTTAGGGGGGGGGGGGCACCCTATTGGAACAAAAATTTGGATTTTAAAGTTTAATATTTCGTAAATGGAGCATTCAATCGAAAAGTAGTATTAGCAACCCCTAAGTCATTTTAAAAGACCTATTCAACGATACCCCATACGATGGGGTAGACGACGAAAATAAATTCATCCCCACTTAACATGTAGGGGAGCTACAGCTAAAATGTTATTTTACCAGTTGGTCGGCGTTATTGATATAACTACCTCTACAAAATTACAGCTTTCTAGTACTAACGGTCTCTCAACAAAACCTCGGACAGACAGACAGACAGACGGACATGACGAAATTATAAGGGTTCCTTGTCAGGATTACGGAACCCTAAAAAGCGTAGTCGACGCTCAACAGATGGTCGGAACGGTCAAAAAAAAAGCTGCCACCCTATTTCCCGTCAGCCATGTCGTCGGAGCTCCGCCAGCTTTCGGCCTATCATGTCCCAAAGTCTGACTTTTGGGACCAATTTGTTTAACTGCATGAAATTTATAGAACAAACAATATAAAATTCAAACATCACTCTTCTGTGGACACCCAGTCACCCAGGGTTGTTGTCTTAATTTACTATACAGTGTTTAAAATTTTCCATTTAGCAATCTTTCACATTATATGGGATGCACCCAATACGACAGTTTCGTTTTAGGTGTGCGATGTGTCGTAGACAAAACAGTTTTTGAGGCAGACTTGTCTACATAGACAAGTCTGCCTCAAAAGACAAGACTGTCTTATTGCCTCACATGAAGCAAGTCTGTCTTAAGACAGTCTTGTCTAGGTATAGTGTGCGGTAGCCCTTAGACTGTTTTTGTTTCTGCGGCTTTGAAGTATATTTCTTAGCACTCTCATGATAACTGTCCATCCACGGCGCCTGTGTTGCTGCTTCTGTACCAGGCTGTTGTACACAGGCCGAAAAAGACAATTTCCCTGTCTGTGCAGCCGCCACATCCTTCAATCCTGTTACTGTTATGGCACGTTCAACTGGTTTGATATCTTTAACTGGGACATAAATTGTCAATGCGCGCCGGTATTAAATTCAGCCATTATCTACCCTCAAACTCTTCTCCTTTAAGACGCTGCCCCTATCGGGACAGCGTAAAAACGTCCTCTTTTTCGTCGCAGTATCGGTACATATTACAAGCCCAAAAAAATACGGTGTGTAGTCAAATGTACACAAAACAAAAAAGAATCCAGAATCTTGATTAAAAAAAATCGCAAGAGAGAACACGAAAAAACTTTTTCGTCCCGAAATACAGAAAGGGAATGTGCATGAAATAAAAAACTAATTTCATCCCCCCATCTCGGAAAGAGTATTTTAGCTCTTCGATATCTGAGTGCAAAAGTCGTTTTTATCCTCTAGAGGATAAAGTAAATTGAATTTAGAACATCGTGTGCACTAAGTTTGTGAATTCAAAACATCATTAAACCTATTTACTTCTACCTCCATGGTGCCGAATTTATCATAGGTACAACCTTTTTTAATTTGTTAAAAACTCAGACTCGGAACCATCTTGGTGTACTTTTATAATTTGCTTTGCGCGCGCCATTTTCTTGTCAGGTCAATTGTTAAAACCTTAGGTTAAAAACAAGTGAAAAACGTAAAATAAGTGGTTTTGGCGACCAAGAAGTTTATTTGACGCCAACAGAATTGACTGAAACTGTTAATAATGCGCAAATGAGCTTTCTCCCTCAACAATCACGCGAGTAGGATTTGAAACAGTACGATATTAAAAAAATAGAAAAAAAATAGGTAGAAAATGCCCAAGGCATTAAGCCCGCCTTTGTACTGTTTTTATTTGTTCATAAAGTTTTAATAAATAAATAAATAAATAAACAAATATTACACTCAACTTAACTAAACTAAACTAACTAAACTGTAGCAACATTACTTTAAAATTTTCTTAATTGTACCAAAGTATTATTTGTTATAATTTAAAGATTATTCTGTAATACTTACCTACCATAATGTAGTAGTTAACACCTAAACTGAAATAAAAATATCTTGTGATTGTAAATGTTTTTTTTTTGCATTTAGTAATTTCCTCGCTGAGGTGGGATGAAAAGTTACGTGTTGCACTCGAGTGCAAAGATTTTTCCCCTCGTGCTCTTTTGATTCCCTCGCTAACGCTCAGGATTCTAATTTTTTAATCACTCGCTGCGCTCGTGACTCAATTTTAGAATCCTTCGCTTGCTCGGTTATCAAAATTGAGCACGCGGTTAAAAAGCAACTTTGCACTCTTGTATAACAAATAACTATTTATTTATTAAAAACTAGCTGACCCGCGCAACTTCGTCTGCGTCATATAAGAGAGGGAGAGAGATGGTTAGAGAGAGTGTGAGACACCCTTAAAAGATAGACATAATAATGTTGTCGCGGATTTTTATTTATTTATTTTATTTTATTTATTATTATATAACACTACTAACATTACAGGGAAATCCTAATGCGTTAGCGTGGTCCTTAATTAAACTATCTTATATGTAACTATTTTAAATAACATAACACATACAACATTGTTTTTGTGAATTCATTCAGAGAGCAGGTAAATAGATCGATCCTTTCAGCAGTGTCATTCAGTGCGTGCAAGGTGCGCGTCAGTGGCGCTTTGCTGAGCAAGTTGGTTCGTGCGTGAGGCACCGCTAGTAACCGTGGCTTCCGGCGCCGCAATACAAAATTTTCAGGCACATTTAGACATATCTCTTTCAAAACACCGGAATTGTATATCTTACCACGTAATACTTTAAATACGTATGTGGTTATCGCTAGCTCCCTCCTTGTCTCGAGTTTGTTGTACCCGACCATACCGATAACGAATAAGGTCGGGTACATCTGCGGATAGAAGGGATAGACACCGTAAAGTTTCATATACAAAAATCGGGTGAATTTGTTTTGTATACGCTCCAGCATGAGACTATATTTAGTCTCATGCGGAGCCCATATGACAGCATTATACTCAAGCTGAGATCTTATAAACGCATTATACAATGCTACAACTGTATGTATATTTGTAAAACTCGATGCCCGTCGAAGAACGAACCCCAGACTTCTGTATGATTTCTTACAAACATTTACAATATGGTCACGAAATGTTAGCTCAGTGTTCAGGTGTACACCCAGGTCGCGTACCTCTTCTACCCGCTCAATTGATATGCCCTCTAGCTTGTAGTCGTGATGATGTGGTTCTCAAGTTATCACTGAGCATTTTTCAACGTTAAACTGCAGTTTATTTTTCTACTCCTACTCCACTCAGCTACAGAGTCTATATCCTGCTGCAATCGTGCACAGTCACTTTTATCTTTAATGGCCATGAGTAACTTAAGATCATCTGCGAATAATAGACAAGTGGCAACCCTGACAGCCTCAGAAGAATATTTGCAAGAAGAAATATTTATAGAATTTTTTAAGAGGAACAATTCCGTCAAAGTCAAAGTCAAAGTCAAAATTATTTATTTGCAATAAATGTGGTACAAAAGATGGTAAAAATAATATATAGAGCAATGACACATTTCGCCATAAAATTGGCATGCAAACATTAATAGTTTTAGATGCTAATTTTAAAATACATTAACTAAATGTGAAACAAACCTTAAATTAGGCAACTAAGGCCAGGGTGTTTCAAAGTTACACAACACAAAACAAAAAAACCAAACAAGCAAATTGTCAACAGAAGGATTATAAAATATTTTTTAATAAACAAACAAATCAACATTATTATAACAGTAATTCTCTACAAATTCTACAATACATTCCGGTAATGGTAAGAATGACAGTTGGATTTTTTGAGAAATTCATTTATGGAATAAAAGCTATGTGAAATAAGCCATTTTTTCAGAACTATGCAGAACTTTCTGTACGGAAGATCAGTAATAAAGTTAGGTAGAGAGTTAAAGATCAGTGGAGCCATATACACACAATTACGTCTAAATAATTCAATCCTAGGTACAGGCATGGTAAGTAGATACTGTGTAACTGTACGTTTATTAATATTGTTTTTCAGTTCAAAAAGTGAAGTGTTAGTTTTGACAAATTTTGCAATTTCATAAATATAAATACAAGGAACTGTGAGAAGGTTGTGTGATTTATACACTGGTCTGCAAGAATCAGTCCAGTCCATATTGAAGATTGAGCGTATGCATTTTTTTTGAGCTAACAATACCCTAGTAACTTCAGAAGAGTTTCCCCAGACAATGATTCCATATCTGATGATAGAGCAAACATAGGCGTGGTATACCATTAACGCAGTTTGTCTGGAGGTCTCATCTTTAACTTTTTTCAAGGCGAAAACAAATCTATTTATTTTAATACATATTTCATCAATATGATCCTTCCAGGTGAAATGTTCATCAATTGTAATACCAAGAAATTTAGTTTTATGGATTTGTTCAACTATTTGGTACTTATGTGATATTTTAAGGTGTACATATTTACTCTTCTGTGTTTTAAAATTTAATACTTTAGTTTTCTCTATGTTTATTTTTAAGGCGTTTATATCTAACCATGTAACTATTCTATTCAAAGTGTTGTTTATATTACACTCATGCAATTCACCATTTTTATTATCTAAAATAACTGTTGTGTCATCAGCAAACAGAACGCATTCTTGGTCTATCGTTTGTGGAAGATCATTTACGTATATAAGAAATAACGGTGGCCCTAAAATGCTTCCCTGTGGAACACCAAAGTAATTGATCCGGGGTTGAGAATCAAAGTTCGTAATACTATTAATTTTATCGTCGAATTTAGTGATTCTCGTTATCTGTGTACGATTTAAGAGATATGATTTGAACCACTCTAAGGCTGTGCCTCTAATACCAATGTTATTTAGTTTATTCGTTAGAATTGAATGATTAACGAAGTTGAAGGCTTTGCTTAGGTCTAAAAATAAAACTGAAGTGGTAATTTTCGAGTTTATGTTATTTAAAACTGATTTAACTAAATTAAAAGCAGCAAGTGATGTGGATTTCTTTTTCCTAAATCCGTACTGTTCTTTTGCAAGCATATTATATTTATCTAGGAAAGAGAGGGTTCTCTTATGCATAACTCTTTCAAAGACCTTTGACAGAATCGGAATCAGAGCAATAGGGCGGTAATTGTTTTTGTCTGTTTTAGAGCCCTTTTTATGCAATGGTTTTATTACAGACACTTTGAGTCTATCCGGAAAGCAGCCTTGTTCTAAAGATAAATTGATTATATATGAAAGAGGTTCTGCGATATAGGGAGATATTTGTTTTAGAAGGTCCGTAGAGATATCATCAAAGCCGGCTGATTTAGTGTTTTTTAGTGTATTTAATATGCTGAAGATTTCAGAGGGATCACGTAACTGTGTGTAACTTTAACCGTTTATTTATTTATTGATTTAGGATCTCCAACAAAGGATGTACACAAATACAGGAAATAAGTTATGGACGAAAAAAGTATCTCGTAGGTGCACTCCTTCACTTACAGGAGACAATAAAATTTATAACTAAGCTAACAAAGATAAAGTAGCATTTAAAAAATCTAAATTAAAATCAAAATTAATCACAATATGTTCCTGTTGATAATATATGAACGCATAAACGAACTCTTTGGTGTCTACGTTTCTCTCACCGGCTCCGTGACGCGTGTCAATCTGTTTGCTAGTAGTATTAATATGTTTTAATTAAATAAAACAGTTAATAATATATTCAAGTGCTTTATTTAATACAACAGGTTATGGGCCGTCCCTGCCTGATCAAAGTTTTTAAAATAAAGCTGTAAAAATATAATTTCCGTGAAACGCAATTTCGCAAAAAAACAAAAGAATATTTTTTTCCAGTTTTGTGTCCGAAAAGCTAAAAAAATGGCTTTAAACTCATTAACAATTCAAAAATTGACTGGAAGAGACAATTTTTCCACATGGAAATTTGCGATGGAAACATATTTGCAACATGAAGAACTGTGGGAATGTATACCTACAGTCTGATAGTTGTGACTTAAAAAAGGACATTAAAGCCAGAACAAAAATAATTTTATGAATAGATCCACAATTATACGTACATGTTCAAGATGCGAAAACAGCAAAGCAGGTATGGGACAATTTATTAAGAGCATTTGAAGACACTGGCCTGCTCCGTAAAGTAGGGCTTCTTAGAGATTTGATTATGACCAACCTCGAATCAAGTTCAAATGTAGAAGAATATATAAACAGATTGATGTCAACAGCACATAAATTGAGAGGAATAGGATTCAATGTGGATGATGAGTGGGTCGGAACTATAATGTTGGCCGGGTTGTCGGATGAATATAAGCCTATGATTATGGGTATAGAAAGCTCAGGCATAAAAATTAGTGCTGATTTGATAAAAACAAAGCTATTGCAAGAAGTTAAAACAAAATCAGAAAGTACTACCGTATTTTATGCAAAGTCTAAGAAATTCATGAACAATACTCAACATAAAGATAGTCACTCAAGAAAACCAAAAGGCCCCCGTTGCTTCAACTGTAACAAATATGGGCATATGGGCAAACAATGTTGGTTTAAAAATAAAAACAAGGAAGATAACGGCACCAAAAATGGTTTTGTCGCAGCTTTTTCAGCAACATCTGTAAATGATGTCAGTAGCTGGTATGTGGACTCCGGAGCTTCAGCCCACATGACAATGAACCGTGACTGGCTAGAAAATGAAACTGTACCGCCTGTACAAAGTATCAGGATCGCAGATAACAAAGTTCTACCAGTGCAAAGCTGTGGCACTGTAAATATCCAGGTACCAAATAAAATTACAGGAGAACCTGACTGTATTCAGGTAAATAATGTATTATTTATTCCTAATTTATCCACAAATTTTCTTTCTGTGAGCAAGATTATAATGAATGGTAATAAAGTTGAATTTGACAGTACCGGTTGCTCAATAATGAACAGGAATAATCAGATAGTGGCCAATGCAAAGTTAGTAAATAATACTTACAAATTACTCACCTACCAAAGTGGGCAGGCAATGGCAGCTACAGCTGAAGACAAGTATTTATGGCACCAAAGACTAGGTCACCTCAATTTCAACGATATTAATAAGATTCCAGAATGTACTCTTGGTGTGAAGTTATGTCAACAAGATGAGGACTCCATATGTACATCTTGTTTGGAGGCAAAACAAACCAGACAACCATTCAAAAATGAAGGCTCCCGGGCAACAAGCTTGCTAGAGCTCATCCACTCAGACCTATGTGGACCCATGGAGAACCAGTCTCTCGGAGAAGGAGTATTGGGGAGAAGCAATAGCAACTGCTGCCTACATCATTAATCGCTCACCAACTCGCTCACTGTCTTATATCACCCCTGAGGAACGATGGACTGGATCCAAGCCTGACTTAAGTCATATGAAAGTCTTTGGTTGCCAAGCAAAGGTACATATACCAAAAGAAAAGCGTCACAAATTAGATGCTAAGTCTCATAAAAAGTATAAGGAATTAGTGGAAGCGAAGAATAAAATAGAAGAGAAGAATTTAAACACATTTACAAGCAAATGTAATAACTGCAGTGAAGAGAATGATTGCATAGTATATTTTGAGACCGATAAAAATCAAACTCAATCTCCTAATGAAGACAATTATGAATCAGACTCTAATAGTTCAAGTTATTATGAGGATCCTAACGATGAGACATACATGCCTCCAGGTTCAATCAATACCAGTTCACCTGAAATATGTCATGTAAATCTCAGGCCTCGTCGAGATTCACAGAGACGAGAAGGAGAAGTAAACAGTAACAGTTCGGATCCTAAGTCTTTTTATGCATTCGTTCAGAATCTGCAATGAGATTATTGGATGATGATCCACAAAATCACACTGAAGCACTAAATAGTAATAATTCTGAATTATGGAAGCAAGCCATGGAAACCGAATATGAATCTTTAATCGAAAATAACACTTGGAGTGTCATCGATTCACCTGTTGGCAAAAAGGTGATTCCCTGCAAATGGGTTTTTAAAACTAAGAGAGATGACGCTAGAAACATAGCACGATACAAAGCTCGTTTGGTAATAAAAGGATTCAAACAAACAAAAGCATTTTTGCAAGGAGATACATGTGGAGTACATAAGCACCGAGTTCATGTTAGCAGATGCATTGACAAAGGGACTACATCGACCGAAGCTCTGCCATCTCACAGCTGGAATGGCTTTGCGTTCAGGAGAGGGTGTTGATAATATATGAACGCATAAACGAACTCTTTGGTGTCTACGTTTCTCTCACCGGCTCCGTGACGCGTGTCAATCTGTTTGCTAGTAGTATTAATATGTTTTAATTAAATAAAACAGTAAATAATATATTCAAGTGCTTTATTTAATACAACAGTTCCAAAATTGGAAAAAAAAAAAAAATTAACAATGTCATAGAAGCAATAAAAAATAAAAAAAATAAAATCAAACACACTAAGTAACAAAATTGGAAAAATAAAATTAAAATCAAAATGAATTAAAATTGGACACATAAATTTAGAAGTAATAAAAATAATATTAAAGTAATTAACAAATAGATAATTTTTTGCAAGAGAATCACAGATGTCAAAATTGGTGGTCTTAGATAATGTGTTATATTGCCTACAAAGTCTTGGCACAGCGGCGTAATGACCTAAGTTGGTTTTTGAACCAGGAATGTAGAATAACTCATATGTATTATGCCTGGGAGTCCGAGTTGGAATCTTAATCTCCAATGAGCTTAAAAGTTCACTGCAATCTATTGTTCCACTAAATAATTTGTGAAGGATAGTGAAGTCCAGTTTCCTTCTACGACTGGCTAGTGTATCCAAATGGTAATGTTTCAACCTATCAGAGTAGCTAGTCAGTTGTTTAGCCAAGTGATCTCCGTAGCACAGATGGTAAAGGAACCGCTTTTGGACACTCTCTAATCGCTTGGTATAAACATCGTAATGCAGATTCCATACCACTGAGCTATACTCTAAGATTGGACGGACTATAGTGTTGAAGAGCGTAATTTTTGTAGATGTTCTCTTAAATTCTTTACTGTTTCGCAACGCACGCAACGAAAGATCTCAAAAGGAATATATATTTTTTTTTTTGCAACATTTTTCATTGATGCTCTGCTCCTATTGGTTGTAGCGTGATTTTATATAAACGTTGTAACGTTGGTGTTCGTTGTTGCCTTCCCCGATAAATGGGCTATCCAACACTAATAGATACTTTCAACGCGAACCAGTACTTCCTGAAATTAGCGCGTTCAACCAACCAAACAAACTCTTCAACTTTATAATATTATAGTACTAGCTGACCCGCGCAACTTCGTCTGCAATATATAAAAGAGACAGAGAGATGGTTAGAGAGAGTGTGAGACACCCTTAAAATCTTTTAACGGTGTCTAACACTCTCTCTAACCATCTCACCATCATCATCTCTCCATCATCGCGATCGCGGACTTTTATAGAACTTTTTAAGAGGAAAAATTCCATCATACACGATTGTTGCGTAACTTTAACCGTTTACGTAGCGCACGCAACGAAAGATCTCAAAAGGATTATCTTTTTCCTTTTTTTGCTACATTTTTCATTGCTGCTCTGCTCCTATTGATTGTAGCGTGATGTTATATAAACGTGGTAACGTTGCTGTTCGTTGTTGCCTTCTCCGATAAATGGGCTACCAAATACTAATAAATACTTTCAACTCGAACCAGTAGTTCCTGAAATTAGCGTGTTCAACCAACCAAACAAACAGTTCAGCTTTATAATATTAAGTATAGTATAGAATCAAGAAGGTAACAATTTAATTTCTCTGAAATATTTGCATTAATCGCTAAAATATTCTGTTTTTCTAAATAAGTGCTTCCCTCGCCACCCTTCTCAGCCTTACGTTATCATCTTTAGACACTTGATGACAGTCATACTCCAGCTAGGTCGAAAGTTCTCATCAAGGTGCACAAAATGAGCCCAAACACGATATAGATGCTGTAAACTCTTGATGACCTCTTGCAACTGCTTTTCGTCTCCATCGTTGTACCTTCGATGACAGTCCAGGCAGGCCCCTTATTCACAACGCTTCGATTCGATTTTCGATTCGGAAAGTCGTATGTCTATCTTTTTTTGACATTACAAAATCGAGCGAGATAGACTTTTGACTTACCGAATCGAAAATCGAATCGAAGCGTTGTGATTAGCTATGCAGGTCTTAAATTCTCACCAAGGTGCATGAAATGAGGCCAATAACAATATAGCTGTAAATATAATTTACGTAAGCTGCGTATGGATTATTGATTATTGTAAATAGCACAGCACAGTTCTTGCACGGCAAGACCACGTCAATTTATCAGGCTTCTGATGTTCGCTAAACTACTTTTTGGAGAAATCATCATACTCCTGCCCTAATCCCAATTTATTTGAGGTCGGCGCAGCATGATTCTATTCTTCTTCTATACTTCTCTATTACTTTATGGAAAAACATATTTCACCACGAAAAAAAAAAAGAAATATAGAAATGCAAACAATTTAAATACAAAAAGAAATCTATGAAATCTCACAACATTAAAAAAAATAAAAACAAATCACAAAAAGTGAAAATAATGTTGGGGGGGTTTGAACCTGCAACCACGTAGTTTACAAACCGGTGATGAAACCGCTAGGCCATTTACTTCGTTGATATAAGCTACAAATACCCATTCTCATGTACTTACGTCATGACCGAAACGTCAAACTATTGAAGTATACGGGCATAGAGCAAAATTGCCTACCCCCTTAAGGAAGTAGCGTGATAATATATAGCCTAAATGTTGAAGAAGCTCTTAAAGAAATCTATGCAGTAGTTTTGACGTGATGCGCGCACAAACATTTCGTACCAACTACTTATACCGAGGAAAGGTGATTTTCTTGAGTTCCGCTATTTTGTGCGTATTCACGTCAAAAATCAAATTTCGAGAAAACAGAGAAATTGTATTTACCTGTATTAGATATGAAGTATATGTAGCAACTTTAAAAGGTTACACTTCATTGGTTTTGATTGTATCGGTGTTTGAAGTTTATTAATTTTAAACACAAAACCCTCTTTTTTGCGTCTCTGGATGAGATTAAAAAAAAATGCTAAGACAGGTATTTCTTTATTTTTATTAATAAGTATTTATTCTGAGTTTTATGATTCTAGAACAATCAAAAATTTTTTTTTCATTCAAACTAAACCCCCCCTTTTCACCCCCCTTTTCCAAAATTTTCCAAAATTTAAATAGCCTAAATGTTATTCTGAATGTATTTAAATAGATTTGTGAACATTTCAACAAAATCGGTTCAGCAGTTTTTACGTGATGCGCGGTCAAACAAACAAACGAACAGACAGACAAACAAACAAAATTTTTTTAAATGGTTTTAACATGTTCAGTTACTTATTTTAAGTCACCCTGGCTGGTTTTTTTTTTAATCTTTAATGTACAGATTTTTTGGTCTCAACGATTTTATTATATGTACTAGCTGACCCGCGCAACTTCGTCTGCGTTACGTAAGAGAGAGAGAGGCTTATAAGAGAAAGTCAACCTAAAAAAATTGCAGATAATATGGTTTAGCGGACTTTTTAAGAGGAACAATCCCGTCATACATGTATGATTGTTGATTAACTTTAACCGTTTACGCAGCGCACGGAACGGAAGCTCGCAAAAGCAATAATTTTTCGCTGTATTTGCAACAATTTTCATTGATGCTCCGCTCCTATTGATTGTATCGTGATGTTATATAACGTATAGCCTTCCTCGATAAATGGGCTATCCAACACTAAAAGATGTTTTTAACTAGAATCAGTAGTTCCTAAAATTAGCGCGTTCAACCAACCAAACAAACAAACTTTTCTCCTTTATAATAAGTATAGATTCAAGTAGGTAACAATTTAATTTCTCGGAAATATATGCAATCATCGTTAAAATATTGTACTATGTTTTTCCAATTTGGGGCTTCCCTCGACAGCCTTAGGTTTTCATCCTTAGACACTCGATGACAGTCATACTCCAGCTAGGTCGAAAGTTCTCATCAACGTGCATGAATTGAGCCCAAACACGATATAGCTTATTTTTTTTTCGGATGGGAAATCATCAAATGACTCCTCCCGGAGCAAGAGGAAGTGTCAGACTTTTACTGACTAAAACCCATCCATGTTCTTTCATCGCCCTTTGTGTTCCGGGTCCACGGTATCTCTTTCGAATAGTCCCGCAGCCCCGGCAGGCATCGGCCCTTGCGGACCCCTTCTTTTTTGCTGACTCTTTTAGAGGCGCGCGTAGAACACGAACGCGCCGTCGACACGGCCTCTCGTCATGAGACGGACGGACGGCGAGCTAGCCCATAGCTCCCCGTCCACAGGCCCGCGCCTACGGTGGCCGGGGGCCACCACGTGGCTCCCGACGCCCGGGGCGTCTCCCGCTGTTTTCGGGACGTAAGGATCTCTCCCTCTCACGTTCCGCCACCTCCTTCGCTAACATGACTGCTTCGCAGGAGGTGACGGCGTCCCATTCCGTCGCGCTCCGGACCATGTATTGAACCAGGGCCGGGAGAGAGAAGTCGCCGCCGCCGATCGCCGCTTCGAGGACACGGCGGTGCTCCGCCCAAGTGGGGCACACCTCCACAGTGTGCTCCACCGTGTCCTCCGATCGATCCTCACAATGGAAGAACCCGGGCGTCTCCTCCCGCCCGAAAACACGATATGAGGCCAATAACAATTTAGCTGTAAATATAATCTACGTAAACTGCGTATAGATTATTGATTATTGCGAATAGCATAGCACAGTTCTTGCACGGCAGGAACACGTGGATTTATCAGGCTTCTGATGTTCGCTATACTACTTTTTGAAGAAATCATCATCATACTCCTGCCCTTATCCCAATTTATTTGGGGTCGGCGCAGCATGATTGTATTCTTCTTCCATACTTCTCTATTACTTTTTGGAAATATATTTCACGAAAAAAAATAAGAAATATAGAAATGCACACAATTTAAATACAAAATGAAATATAGGAAATCTCACAGCATCAAAAAAAAATTAAACAAATCACAAAAAGTGAAAATAATGTTGGAGGGTTTGAACCTGCAGCCCCGTAGTTTACAGAGCGGTAGCGGAGGCTATTTACTTCATTGACATAAGCCACAAATAGCCGTTCTCATGTACTTACGTCATGACTGAAACGTCAAACAATTGAAGTATACGGAAATAATGCAAAATTGCCTACCCCCTTAAGGAAGTAGCGTGATAATATGTAGTCTAAATATTAAAGAAGCCTATGCAGTAATTTTGACGTGATGCGCAAGCCTATGCAGTAATTTTGACGTGATGACAAACATTTCGTACCAACTACTTAGACCGAAGAAAGCTGATTTTCTTGAGTTCCGCTATTTTGTGCGTATTCACGTCAAAAATCAAATTTCAAGAAAACTGAGAAATTATATTTACCTGTATTAGATACGAAGTATATGTAGCAACTTTAAAAGGTTACACTTTATTGGATTTGATTGTATAGGTGTTTGAAGTTTATTAATTTTAAACACAAAACCCTCTTTTTTGTGTCTCTGGATGAGATTTAAAAAAAATGCTGAAACAGGTATTTCTTTATTTTTATTAATAAGTATTTATTCTGAGTTTCATGATTCTAGACCAATCTAAAATTTTTTTTTCATACAAACTTTACCCCCCATTTCACCCCCTTTTTCCAAAAAAATCCAAAATTTCTATAGCCTATATGTTATTCTGAATGTATTTAAATAGATTTGTGAACATTTCAACAATATCGGTTCAGTCGTTTTTACGTGATGCGCGGTCAAACAAACAAAAACTTTTTAAATGGTTTTAATATGTTCAGTTACTTATTTTAAGTCACCCTGGCTGTTTTTTTTTTTATCTTCAATGTACAGATTTTTTGGTCTCAACGATTTTATTATATGTATAGATAGATGCCTTGTATGGGCGCTTAAAAACATTGTGGTACACTTGTTTATGTGTTTATACCCACTCAACCGCCCCTGGCTGCTTTAGCAGCCAGTTGCCGATTTGCCAAATGTCCCTGGCTGCTAAAGCAGCCAGTAGCGCCTTCGTCCAACAAATGCAATAAAAATTTATTAAACTGCTATTTCTAGAGCTTATTCCTCTTGTAGCATTCTCTATACTATATTCCTCAACGTTCGGACCAACAATAGCAACACTATTCCATCGACAAATCTCAAAATAAAAGTAAAAACTGTAGTGTAAACAAACTCCGCCATTTCTGACGTGTGGCGTCGTATTTCAATTGTTCTGTTATGTATATTGTTGTTTTCGGATAGTGTTATATATCAAATTAATCGTGAAAATCTGTGCTACTATATTATCATAAAGGAAATCTAGTTTTCGAATCTCAAAGTTGAGTATTTCGCCTCCGAAAGGTGGTAGGTTTAAATACCTATAGTGATTGTGTTTATACAAGAAATAAGTGTTTTTGTGATTAAAACGTGTGTGTTAACGGAAAAACAGTGCATAATTAGTATTGTGAACATATTATTAAATTGTATATACAAAAACAAGTGGCTTCGTAAAGTTATAGGTACGTAAATAACCGTGTTCAAAAACAGTCGTTGGCGCAGGCCGCGTCAAAATAAACAGTGAGTATTCAAATTCTAATTTAATTCTAACTAGACTATCGTAAATAAACTAATAAGATTATGGTCTTATTGGAAAGGAAATTTAATCTAGTTTATTTTAAAATTATTTTAATTGAAATTTAATATTTAGAAAAATTCAAATTAATATTTTAATAGCGAAATATCCGTTTTCATCACTGTTTTTCAAGTTCTACATTTTTTTTGAGTTTCAAATTAATATCAGTTTTTTTTTTTTTTTAATATATAGATTCCATAACTATTCAGCTATTCACTGTAAATTTTATTTAGCTATAACTCTTGTAGTTTGCGATTGTTTATCTAAAGTGTCAAATTACATGCGAATATTTCGCAATTTTTTGCACCCTGGACGGTTTGGTGCAAAAAAGTCGCGCGCGGGGCGGGTGAGTGACATCACTTTTTTTACAATTTACTGTTTTATGTAGCATGTTTTTGGTGAAACGGAACGCACTCTCACAACGCGTCGTCCTCGAAAACGGCGGTAGTGACGTCAAAGTCATCTATTTTCAGTTCTTGCTGCTCGAGACAAACTACAGAATAGTACATTTGAATCCCGCACAGAATCATGTACAGTGAAGGAAAACGGTAAAGAAATAGTGAACGGGAAGCGAAGAAAGCTTGGAGGGCTTTATACAGGGTGTTAAAGTAGTCGCGTTCCATAGCTTAGGGGTGAGTTCAGTATAGATAAAGGAAACCGTAAAAAATAAAATCCAAAAAAAAGGTAGTAGAAAACGAAATTGGACTATATTATAGAATTATGTGAAGGTTGTATCAATGGCAAAGCACACAGGTTGAAATTCGTACCACGAGAACGAGCGACAAAACCTGGAGAGCTTATTCACTCTGATGTATAGTATTTGGACCTTTTATGTACTCAATTTCCAAATTTCGATGGTTTGTTCTTTTCAAAGACGACTACTCTCGAAATCGTCATGTCTACTTCATGCAAACTACATTCACAGCAAACTTAAACAGTTTCTAGCTGAGATTAGAACCGCTGGCCATGTTGTTCCAAACTTCCTAAGCGATAATGGAGGAGAATTTGATAATGAGCAGGTATGCAAAATACTTCGACAAAATGGTATAAAACAGCGATTCACTATGCCTTATACGCCAGAACAAAACGGATGCTCGGAATGAGATAACAGGACCATAGTTGAAACTGCTGGGGCAATCATGCATGCTCATGATGTAATACCACAAGGTCTTTGGGCGGAATTAATAAATACTTCCGTCTACATACTTAATCGAACGGGACCGAAAACCGTTGAGGGAAGTCACCTTTCGAGTTATTTTTTGGAAAGAAACCAGGCATCAAACACTTGAGGAGAATTGGATCGACGTGTTATGCACACATACCTAAACAAAGACGAAAGAAACTTTGTAAGAAAGCCGAAAAAGGAATTCTTATCGGGTATGATGGCTATCATATTATTATAAGGTCTAAAGGAAATTATAGGTTTATCAGATCAAGAGATGTGATTTTTGATGAACGCCCTCTCATGGAAAAACCTATAAATCAGACCGCAGTGAACGAAGCACCTAAGGTAGACAAAAACAGTATTTTTTATACCAATACCCTATATTGAACCAAAGTTACAGCCTATCATACCAGAAGAAGATTCACAGATGACACTCGATCAAGAAACTGTTGAATCAATTAATATACCGATTGATCCAATTAATGACTCTGGTAACTTCGATACTGCTGAGTCTCACTCTGATGTCGATGGTACTTCATCAACGGGAAGTATTTTACCGTATGAACATGTTCCAGAAAGAACGACTTTAAGAGATCGTTCAACTATCAAACCTCCTGATAGATTTGGTGAATTTGTTCTTAATTGTGTTGAAAAGGTCTATAATCATGAAGAAGAACCAAAGACGTTCAAAGATGCGATAAAGTCTGTTGATAAAAATGAATGGCGCAATGCTATGGATGATGAAATAAGTTCCCTGAAAGATAACGAAACTTGGGACTTAATGCCATTGCCCATAGGACGTAAAGCCATTTCAACTAAAGGGTTTACAAGATTAAACGAACCTCGAACGGAAATATCGAGAAGTATAAAGCCAGACTAGTAGCTGTTGGTTATTCTCAAAATAAAGGCGTTGACTATGAGAAAACATTTAGCCCAGTCGCAAAAATGAGCTCAATCAGGTCGCTACTTAGTATTGCTGCTCGAGACAGTATGATCCTTGCGCAATTTGATGTGTCTACCGCATTTCTTCATGAAAGTTTAAATGAGGAAATTTACGTCAAACAGCCAGAAGGATATAACGATGGAACTAGCAAAGTATGGAAATTGAAACGCAGTTTATATGGACTTAAACAAGCACCATTGTGTTGGAACAATTGCATCAAAAGCTTTCTTCTAGAAACAGGGTTCAAACAAGAAGATCCTTGTATATTCTATATGAAAAAGATATGATAGATAAGATATGTTGACAATGGCATAATTGCTGGCACGTCACAGGCTCTAATCGACGTTTTTCTCGAAAATTTAAAGAAGCGATTTAAAATAAAGGCCTAAAGTAACAAAGATTCCTATTACTTCCTAGGACTTGAAATAAAGAAAGAGGAAGATTGTATCAAAATACATCAAGCAAGGTGCCTACACTAAGGTACTTGAAAAATTTTGAATGCAGAATAGTAAGAATAAGAATAATTTATTTGCTTAAAATACAGGTGTTACCAGATGTTAAAGTTGGTGATTTAGGCACAAACCATATTTTGCCTTTTTAGGGCATGCTGCTGCTAAGCCGATAGTCATAGACTCCGAATTGAGAGAAGATGCTGGAGGAGACAATTCGTTTTCTTACAGAGAAGCGGTTGGAGCCCTTGCATATTTAATGGTGGGCACAAGGCCCGATATAGCTTACGCTCTTAGTGTTGCATCCAGACACTTAGAAGCTCCTACAAAAAGAGATATCACAAAAGTAAAAAGAATATTTCGGTATTTGAATGGTACTCGAAATTACTGCATTACGTACAGAAAAGGCATGCAGAAAGAACTGGTTGTTACAGCGATGCGGATCATGGTGGTGATCCTGACACTGGAAGGTCAACCTCAGGACTTGTATGTGTTTACGGAGGTCTAATTTCATGGAGAAGCAAATTACAGACATCAGTTGCGATCTCTAGCACAGAAGCCGAAATTGTAGCTGCTAGTGAAGCTGCAAAAGAAATAATATGGGTTAAAAGATTGATTGAAGGCATAGAGCAATCAACGATGACTCCTGCTCCATGTGGATAACGAGTCTGCCATCAAGCTGGCTCTGATTACGACCTATGAGTTCCACAATAGAACCAAGCATATAAAGCTACGACACTTCTTTATACGAGAAGCCATAGCTGATGGGACTATGATAATTGCAAAGATTGGTACAGAAAACCAAATTGCTGATATGTTTACTAAGGCACTGTACAAGCCAAGACTGGCTATGCTTTGTCGTGGGTTTGGCCTGCATGTTTAAAGTCTGCATTCATTCCCTAGCTTCAAGAGAAGATGTTAAGAGTTGGTGTACTCTTCGAAGGTGAAGCTAGAAGCCTTATTGAGTAGAATGACTATTGACAAGCTCCAAGAAAAAGAATAAGATGTTTGTCACTTCTTAAAATATTCCTTCTTGTAAAAATGTGAAAAATTAAATAAAGTTATTTTATGTTGTTGAGTCTCATTGGGTTTTACTTTAATAAGTGCAAACTGTTTCGGCATTTTGTCATTGGATGAAATGTAAATTTCCACTTGATCCTCTTTGTTTCTTGCCTTTGTTTCCGCGAACCTCCGTCCACCCTCATTTTCAATTCGTCAGTCCTTCTTACTTGGTCTACGCTCTTCACAACTTTCGCACGCTTCCTGTAAATTCTCCAGTAAATATTGTTCCTCTTCCTTCATTTCTTGCTCATAGAAAACAAAAGGGTCACTCATCACATCGACTGTATTTGTTATCTCCTGTTCGGTTGTAATCTCATCCATTGTTGTTAACGCGCCGACCGGTGACCGCAGGTAAAACATATTGGTACACGTGGGCGGACGCCGCGCGCCGCCGTCTTGCGTCGAGCGCTGCGCAGTGAACGCTTCGACGTAAAGAAACTAATTAGCTAATGGACGCGATCACCTCTTACGAATGCCGATACGAGACTGCATTACTGCAATCCGAGGTTACCGAGGTATTTGCATTTTAGATTCTAAGCACTTCAGCTGCATCCTTAGATAGTAAACTTCTAAATGAGTTTTTAATCGCACCCTTCTGCCGACCGAATGTTCGCAGTCGTTGGTTGATGATACCTAGCATAAGTTTATACGACGGAATCTGGCGGTTGGGAAACATCTCTCAGTACAAATCAATAGCTCCTCGCACACTTTCATTAGATAACAAGTAGGCACGAACCACTTCCCAATATTCTTCACTGGAATATTGATAAGACGTCATTTTTGGTTATTCGAGAACACGCACACTTATCGCGAAGTAACCGGGGTTGTTTACGCGATACCCGGAAGCGCACATGCGGAGTTAGCGGCGCGCGCGCCTAGACTGGCTGGGGTCAGCGCGGGGTGGCGCGGGAGTGTGCCCTGTCGGTACATCGGGGACAACGGGGAAAGGAAAGGGGCGGGGTTTGCGCAAGAGCTTCTTTTTCGGCAGAGTCAGCGCGTGTTTTGCCGCGTGATTATTTTACTGTTTACAAGTTCACTTCTTGCGCGCGCTCAGTGTCCATGAATAGTGTATTTTATTGGACAATTACGTCACAAATTAAGGTTATATTTTTTTTACATATTTGGGACGAGAATCGAATACTGAATACTTTCTCTCAATATGTCCCACGTTTAACCTAACACACTATATATAATACTGTGGTAGATACGTTTTACCAACGTCAGCGCGGCAATGCAAACACAAGCTGATCAGCTTGTGTGACCTCAGTCCATCCTGTGCGACGCGAACTGACGTTTATGCGGGAGTTAGGTGTATGAAAATAAACAAATATGGCAAATTGTGTGTTCAGAAAGTGCAATACTTATACTGGGCCGGCTGTAAAAATCAAGAAGGATGTATCTTTTCATTTGGTAGTACTGTTTAGTCTATTCTAAATGGAAAATCATAAATTTTATTTTACTCAAAAATCACTGCTGCGCTGTTGCCGCTTTGACTCCTACACGAACGAGACAAGTAGTGCGTTGCATATGAGTGACAGAGAGCACGAGAAAATGGCGTGCGGTGTTGTCAGTTCGAACGACGCGTTCGAATATCGCCAAGACTTTATTTCTTTAAAATGAGTATGACGTCTCTATTGGTAAAATCTCATTGGGCAGGCCCCCAAGTAGTGTTAGCCCACGGCCCAACAAACTCACGGTCCGACCCTGACTGTGTGCATGTATCCGACCTAAAAAATGTTCTTGATCTATGAAAATTTGTGAAACGTCAAGTTCGTTTCATTTGACATTTTGTTTTGCTTCTTGTGAAAGAAATATGGCGGACGAAAACGCTCAACAGAAGAAAGAGGATTCAAAGAAAAGACCAAAACGACACCTAAATAAGAATTACGCTTTGAAGAAGCGTCTACCATTGAAGCCTGTAGATGGTGATAATGTAATATTTATCACAAAAAAAGCTGATTTCAAGGTATTAAGCGTTAAAAAAGTCCAATCCAAGGAGCAAGTGTGATAAACTATTTTCTACCACTAAATATTTGTATTTTTAGGCACAACTAGATAAGTGCTGCGATCTGTTGAACAGAGGTGAAAAGGAAATCATTCTACATGGTTTAGGAGCTGCAATACAAAGGTGCTGCAACGTAGCACTCCAACTAGAAATAGTGTTTTCTGGCATATGTCAAATTGAAGTAAACACTGGAACTGTTGACTGTGTTGGTGAGTATTCATAAATATCCTTCAATCAAGAGAAAATAGAAAGTGTTGGGAACAGTCTGCAGCAATATCCCTGTTACTTAACTAGTACTTATTAATGAGCAATGCCTCTGTCCCTTTTCATCTCAGACCACATAAAATACCAAGACGTAGTGCTGCGATCAATAAAGTGATGCCGGTTTCGTAAACATATGTGCATTTTTTGAGTGTAGTTATATTGTAGCTTGATGTAAATGTGTGTGTGTATGCACAGAGCGAGCTTAGTTTTGCGCTACACTTTATTGTTCGCAGAGCTGTCTTTGTTTTTTATTTGGTCAGCTTTTCACAAACATGAACTCGAGTTATTGGTCATGATCCACTAGGCCTGTAATGCATGTGAACATTATTTCACAGATGATCTGGAGCCACTGACTGATGAGCTAGACTTTGATTCACAAGTGAGGTGTTCATCTTCTATCCACATAAGGGTATTCAGAAACGCAATGCTTGGGGCCAACCAATAAACATGTTCTTCACATTGAATGAAATTGTGCAGTGGATTGGACTTACAGTGTTTGAAATATGGATAAACCTAATAACTATAACAATATTCTCAGTGTTATTAGCATTAAAAATAGATGGTGTTGTGTACAGCGCTTGGTGGACAGTATTTGCACCATTGTTTGTAAGTGACGCTATGAATGCATATTTTTGCTGTATAGTATGTATAAGAATGAATTTAGAAAGTTCATATAAAGCGTCTTTGTATAGAGCATCTTGGAGTGCTATATTTCTTGGTCTGACTTTTGTTTTTAAATTCTTACTGTGTAGAAAACTTCAAGGTGACTCCGCTATAGAATACAGTGAGGTGTTTGCTCCTCTGTTTATACTGCTGCAATTAATAGCTGTAAGAGCTTGTCAGTTACATCAATGAAGCTGTACATTTCCATGGTTAAAAATAAATATTAATATCCTAATACAAAAGACATTTATTGAAAAAAAAAATACAATTAATTAATTGAACAAACTAAACAGACCCCCTCTATTTTTCTTCTCTCCACCAAAATTAAAACTAAAGTTATTTCCATCAGTTCCAGCACTGGAATCTGGCTTGGGTTCTGATGATAATGCGCTTCCTCCTCCAAAAAAGGATAACCCTGTCTTTCGAAAACCTATGAAAGACACAATTTACTTGTAATTTCACAATTATTCATCTTGATTGGCACAATTTAAATATAATAACAACTATGAATATCCAAACTCAAGATCTGCCAGTAGGCAATGGAGCACAGCATATTACCTGTAAGTGAAAAGTGAAGGGCCTTATGTCACATTTTGTAAAATATTCAGTAGAGCTCATTATAGATGTACAGTCGTGGTCTTTTCCGCCTGATCAGTTTAAAAAAAAGTCGCTTAAATCATGCGGAGGCGCCGAGCCACGCCCCCTTAAAATTTTGGCCAATTAGGAAAGCGTCAACTTTGGCGCGCAAAATAACGATAACTCTCGTTTGGCGTGTGTCGTCTGTGCGCTCGGCCGATCGGTATCTTTTCATTCATTATTTCTATACAAAGTCAACGGAGCGAGCGGGGCTAGAGAGCGTTTCTATGTTGCAAGTGCAAGCAAAAATTAGCTTAGTGGTGATCAGGCGGGAGTGTCCTCGATAATACAGTCGTGGTCTTTTCCGCCTGATCAGTTAAACATTTTTTCGCTTAAATCATGCGGAGGCGCCGAGCCACGCCACCTTAAAGTTTAAGCCTATTAGGAAATCGTCAATTTGGCGCGCAAAATAACAATAACTATCGTTTGGCGTGCGTCATCATTGCGCTCGGCCGATCGGTAACTTTTCATTCATTCTCAGGCTAGAGAGCGTTTCTATGTTGTAAGTGCAAGGAAAAATTAGCTTAGTGGTAATCAAGCGGGAGTGTCCTCGATAGTACATACCCGAAATTAGGTATTAAAGTTGACCGTGTCTAAAAAGTTAATAGTGTATCGTTGTCGAATAAAAAGTATGATTATGATGGTTACGCTATTGTATTGTGATATTTTTTAATTAACAAATGTAGTTGCTTAGGGCTGTATTATCGGATTTATGGTTCTTTAACTTTGAAGTTTTACTAAATATCTAATAGTATTATGGTAGCTAAGTCTCTTCTGAATCAGTAATGTATATTAAATTTAATTATTTTATCATTTAGGTATGATACAAACTTATAAAGAAATATATTGAAAATTTTGAATGACCTAAGAAATGAAACAACATTAAAGCATAAGTAATATTTTTTATTTAGTAAAAACAAAAATCTTTCAACTTTTAAATCTTAATAAAATCAATGAAATTAAACAAAATAATATATTATTCTGGTAAGTCACATGCTGTGCCATCATGGGCTAATGTATTTTAAAAATTATGAAAAGTTTCAGGATTTACAAAAAGCTCTGCAATGGATTCCCATTGCAGAGCTTTTTGTAAATCCTGAAACTTTTTATAGGTTTGTTGCCTAATCGGCTGCAACATAGGCATGGGAAAGTCTTCTAGAGATCTCCTTCTATTTCTTATTAAGGACACCTTTTCAAATTATTGTTGATTAAAAGACGTTTTATAACTCATTGTGCCATACTCTTCTTTTTCAAATTTCTTCCACACTATTTCAGAGTAAGGCACTGACTGACCCATTTCTCCTTTTTTGCGGTGAATAAATGACGCTGTAGAACCTTCTTGGATATTCAGTATGTTTTTAAAATCTTCACTTGACGTATTTATAACTTCAATTGGTGCCATAACTGAAGAATTCTGTTCTTCAGATAAGGCACTAATTGAAGTTATAATTGGTATGAACTGGTGCCAGTCTCATGGGGTCGTTATAGAATGTTTCTAGTTTGTTTAATTTCATTGATTTTATGAAAGATTTAAAAGTTCAAAGATTTTTGTTTTTACAAAATAAAAAATATTATGTATAAGTAATGTTGTTTCCTTCCATAAGTCATTAAAACTTTTCAATATATTTTTCTATGACTTTGTATCATACCTAAATTATAAAATAATTAAATTTAACATACATTACTGATTCAGGAGAGATGTAACTACTGTAATACTATTAGTTATTTAGTAAAACTTCAAAGTTAAAGAACCTTAAGTCCGTTAATACAGCCCTGTGGAACTATATTATTTGTTAAAAAATATCACAATATAATAGCTTAGGTAACCATCATATTTATACTTTTTATTCGACAACGATACGCTATTTACTTTTTAGACACGGTCAACTTTAATATCTAATTTCGAGTATGAACATCTTAATTTTGGGTACTTCAACATAGCTGATCTTCACCCGCCCAGTCTGCCCACCCAGTAGTTCATACATTCGCCATCCCCCTCGATTGAGTTCTTTGAAATCTACTGAAAACTTTAAAAAAATTGACTTAAGGCTCTTCACTTTTCACCTACAAAATTAGTAAACAATATTAAGTAACCATACGATCATTCACTTTTTCACGCTTACGGACTTAATGTTATTTATAATTTTACATCTGCGAATCTGCTTTATTGGCTGTAGGACTTACATGTCTTTTACCATTTGATCAATTCGGGTACATTCTGAATTAAAATTATTAAAAACACAAAAATGCCAAATAATGGACATACAGAAAAACTAAATTCCGAAAGTCAATTCCGAATTTAAAAAGTCCGAATTTTATCATTCCGAAAAGTTATAATGTCTACTATTTAAAATCCCCAAATTCTTAATTCCGAAATTTCATCAAATGTCCGATGGATCGTTAGTCCGAAAAACTTGCAAGCTGGCATGAGAAGCGTAGGCCGAAGGCCGGCGGAGCGACGACGACATTTGTGACAGAAAGTGGGTGTGTAATGTAAAATGCGAGCATAGCGAGCACGCGTTATGGAGTCGTAGCAGGTTCTAAATTTGCTTAGATCTCGAAAACGGTGCGTCCTATCGCAAAAATAATGAAACATTTGCCCCCTTTTCCCTGCCGCGTAATTCTTAACATGTAGGTAAAAGAAAAAATGAAAAAAATATCCTATTATCAATAAATCGAACTTATTAAATTCGGTATTTTGAGAATAGTAATTATAAAAATTGAATCAATGTTAAATCGAAATAGAAATATTCGGAATTTTGAACCATTCGGAGTTATGAAAATCGGTAATTTGAAATTCGGAATTGTGACTTGGAATTTAAAACACCACCCTGAACTCCAAAAAAAAAAAAACAATATTTTATTTCACATAGGCCTAGATGCGCACATTTAAAATGCATATTAAGTATACGCATTCCATAAATCAGGTTGCAGATTTTGGAGAAAAAACAGTCAAGCTACTCAGCAGCTCACTGGACGCCTGACGGGGAAAATCGCCATCAAGGTAGACCACCGCGAAAGTGATGTGACGATCTAATCTTATTGCGGGGCGAACATGGCCAGATATCCCACATAATAAATAGGTTGGGAGGAGAAAGGGATGGTCTTTGCCTAGCAGTGGGATACATGACAGAATGGCAAAAAAAAAATGAATACCTGAAAGGAAATTAGGTACTTCTTGGGATTGCACATCAGGGTTATCACCAGTCATAGGTATATCAGCTTTAGGTGAAAGAAGGAGACTTGAATCTGGAAACAGGTGTTATTTATGAAAAACTCGATTGACTATAATTAAGACGATTATTAGCTCAATCAAACTAAATTAATAAATAAAAGCCAAACCCACCAATGCAGTGTGGGAAGTCTGAATCGTCATATCCTGTAGTACTCATTGATGCATTCAATGAATCTGGAATTGCCTGTGTCCCATGAACAAATAGTAATCCAGACACTGGTTTCTCAGGCCTTGATTCTTGTTTCTGAAAATGTGCAGAATGAAATCCTGTTGAATTGGCGCAATAAATGCAAATATTTGTCTAAGGTTCCGCCAGCAACCAATTTAAAAAAAAATATATAATTGTATCTTTCTTACTATATTTTTCTCTTTGGGACTAGAAACTATCATTTCATCAACATCCATTGGCACATTATCTTTAAGGCTCAACTCTTCTAACTTCTCATGTTCTTTGAGATTTACTTCAGATTCTGAAACCGTGACTTCATCCGTCTCCATTCTATTATCAAGAGTTTCATCAATCTTAACTTCCTGATTTTCAGTTGGGAAAAATTTTGATGTTACGATTTTAGCATCTTCCCTCTGCGTAAAAAAAGTTTTTATTATCATTAGATACAGTTGATAATAGATTATGGATTAGATAGATTTTTATCATTGACTTTACCTTTTGCAAAACAGGGTTTTTGGCATATACAAATTGAGGTGAAAGATCCAAATTATGCTTTTTGAGTATCATATCTTGTATCTTCGCATAACTTTCCGCGCTCACTACACTTGCGTCTAGCTGACTATTTAAAGTCTGTTTTGCTGCTTCATTTTCATCAATATTGTTTTGTTCGTCGACATCGTCTAATATTTCGTTTATTTGTATTGATGAAGGTTTATCAAACGATACTCGCTTCTTAGGTAAACTATCCTGAGAACTCTAAATAGCGTTAAAGCTGTGCATTATCCAAGGAACATAAACATACCATGACCATGACTTCGGATCCATAGGGGATAGACAAATGAATAGAATAGTTAGGAAATATAAAAAAATGCTTTATATTTTTGCATGGAAAATGAAGTAGGTGTTTGTTACTATTTCACGCAAAAACCTCTGAGCGTATTAAGTAAGTACCTATAAAAATTATTTTAAGTATAAAAATACCATAGACATCTGAATAACACAGGCGATAATTTATAAGAATTTATTTTAAAAAAAACTGAAGATGAATGAGAGCTAGTAATAAATACAAATAACGTTACCGGCAATGTTATATCCAGAAATTGAGTAGGAGGTATTATAATTTCTACATTGGAGCATGTCATAACCACCTCTTCAATGATATCACTCTCAATCGGCGCATCCTATGGTTTAAAAATATAGGGCTAATTAACATAGCAAAGTGAACGAGCCACTGTAGAAACAGGGTATACGAAACGGGTTAAAAAATATTCATTACCTTGTGTGTTGTGAGTGTTGGTTTCTCTTTAGCGTTTTCAGTTACATCTACGGAAATCTCATAAATTTTTCGAAGTTTTTCTGGATTTACTTTTTTCACAATGTTGTATACATCGTCTTTATTAATGTGTACATCTTCAAGAATGTTAATTAATTTTCTGTTAGAGAAGTTGTGTGATTCCTTTTCTCTAAAGGAATTAAAATATGGAGAAATCATATATTCATAAGCTTTTCCATCTTCATTGTATTGATCAATGTTTTTGTTTACAAAATTGTCTATACGATCTGTCGTTACTACGATAGAATTTGGTAATTCATCGTTCTTCATTTTTGCCTATTGGGTTTTAAATGCTGTATTAGTGAAATTTTATTTCGTTTATTTGTTTAGTTTTATTTGTTCTGGTACAGTACTGTTACCTTACCCTTTCTAAATTGACATCTATTAGATCGAAATCAAAATTAGTGAGCTCTAGCTTAGGTATCTGAAAGATAGGAAAAATAACTCAATAAGAACAAATAAGGTAAAAATCACCAAAGATTATTGGAATTATCATGTAAAATACCAAAGCATCTTCATCACTTTTATTTAGATCATCATCATCTTTGACAGCAGCCTTGTTCTTATTTTCAATTGTTTCTAAATTCTGTGGTTCTACCATTGCTATTATTACTGGAGCATCAATGACGGTATTTTGCTCTTCGATCATTTCTGTGATTTGTCTTTTTATATCATTAATATTCTCGGATTTCTCTGTTATAATCTTCATAATGTTTGGCAATTCATGAACCATGAAATTTGCTAGCTCTACGCAGCGTTTTCTATCTAAATCGATACAAGCTTCACGTCGCGTTTTCATCAATTCGTAAAGCGATATCATTTGCTTATCAAGGCCGTCGATATCATTATTTTGTGCCTGCACCTTTTCAGTGGCAACAATTAGCTTTTGTACGAAAGGTATACTTTCATATCTAGCTTTACATCCTTGCCATAGGTCTTCGTATCTCTTTGTGCCCTCCTCAATCCGCTCTGTAATATCCGTCTTTCGTTCTTTAGCTACTAGCCATTCCTTTTTCATTTCCACATTGGCCGATTTAATGGTGTCTTGAGCTATTAGCATACTGAAATAAACCGAACTATTTGAAGAGAATAAATCATCTTATAACACAATCAATGCACTTTGTACCCTACTATAATAGGTATAATCCTAGGAAAAGTTCGCACCATCGGTCGTTCAGGATTCTTAATTTCTTACGATAAGTCGTCGCATTGATTATAGGCTCGTCACTACCTATACCCAGTTGTTAGTGGGCGGTCGGTCCCTTGGAGTCTCCCAGGAGCGGACCCGGAGGTCTACTCTCTAAGCACGAAACCCGTGGTTTCGGGAAAGGTTACCTACGGTCGTTTCCTACTCAATATCACTTACGGACATAAGTTTCATTAGGAGACCGCAATCACCCCCAATGTGTTTTCAAAACTCATGAATCCGAAAATATTAGGGAGCGTAGGGTTCATTTTAAAATACAAGCTACTTTCGGAGGGGCCCCGTAACTTCGTTGACGGACTTTAGACCCCCTGATCCGGTTATGTGCTTACATAGAGTTGACGCCTTGTTGTAGACGAGCGAATGAGGTAAGGTACCTTTCTTCGCTCATTAAACCTGTACTGTTCACTAACTGTTTGTTTTTCCTTAATTTAAATAAATAAATAAACCTACGGCAAACTAATTATGATTTTATATGGGAGTTAATATAGTATATAGAGACGTGCAAAACTGCAAACGAAGGCATTTATTTCCAGACTCGTTATATCTCTATTTACTAAAAGACGATAATTACTAATCTTATTCATTTGTAACTTCAGAGTCTCTTCACGGACTGGAAATTTTCCAGTCCGTGAAGAGACTCTGAAGTTCTAATCTTTTTTCAGTGGAAAAAGATAGCCTTTTCATGAAACCAAAAGTTACTTTTGTGCTATTAATTGACTGGACATATTAGGTAGGTATATCCTCGTCAGCAAACAGTGTTGCCATCGCGGGAATATCCTGGAAGATCAATTTTCCTTACGCACCCTAATTTATGTGCGTCTGGTCTGAAGGCCACTTTGTTAAAACTCTTTGAAAATGTGTATAGATGGATAATCAATCAAATGACTCGATAACACCAATATTACTGTTTTAATCTTCGTACACCGAATCCCTCTCTCAAATCCTGGGTTTTGTGCGGCGTCCGAGCTTTTACGAAACTCGCCGACCAACCGCCGGAAATGCGCGCGAATTTAGCGCGGCAAATTTAAGATCGTGAAGCTTGTACGCCACATGTGCTTAGGATTTAGTGAACATTCCCAAAGAATTGTAAAAGTTAGAATCAGATTTTGTGAAAGTCAAATAAGCGAGTTATGGACTGTAAAGTTGGGCCCTCAGTCCTCACATAGAGGATTGAGAGCCCACTTGTACCTGATAAACTATCGATACTACAGAAAAAGTCTTTGTGCCAAAATCTAAGCTAATGCCAAACAAAATTTGTGAAAACAAGATATTATCGCAAAACACTGGGCTATTTTGTATTTTAGTTAATGTAGTGCTATAGGTTTTAATTAACTTTCTTGGATTTTTCTTAATTGATCGGTACCGAAATCCTTAAGTATTTTATAAAAAATCAGAACCAGAATCAAATAATGACATCATTATTTTTAACAAAAAATAACAGTTTCAATGCTTTTTAAATAGTTTGGATACCGTACTTACTCAACTAAAAACATTTAAAGCTGTTGCTATTGTGGGGGATGTTAATACTGACGACCGTACTACTGACTGCGCGTCGAAACTTATCTTTTACCAGCTTATCATATAACAAACTGTCTTGACCATAACATTCTCAAATGTATAACACCAGCAACAACATTTATTTCGAATCATATATTACGGATCAAATGCCTATCTCGTTACATATTGAAGATACTAAATCGCCTAAAAAAAACAATTTCCCGAGTGGACTACGCTAAGCTGGTTGAGGAAATTGTAGTCACGGATCTCTCACATATCATATATGAGTTTGGACGATGCGAATGTAGCCCGCATACGAATTGATCGGATATATGATATGATATCCAGGGCTTAGTAAAAAAAACATACATACGAGGTTTTGATTCCCAAAAAACATAGGAATATTAAGCCATGAATAACACCTGGTCTCATGCGTTGCATTCGTCATCGTGATTCACTTCGCATGGACACTAAAAGTCACCTGTTAATGATATCATAAGAATCACCTATAATCGCTACCGAAACCATTGTAACATATATAATGTTACCTGAAAGCCCTAAAAGCTCAATTCGAAAAGGACAAGTTGGAGAAAGGTAAAGCAAATATTAAGACACTTTGGAATAAAATTAAAGATATTACAAACTATAAGAAAACAACGACATCCTCTACAAACTTAAAAATTGACTCTAATCCTCAAGCAGCTGTTGATCGTGTGCGTAGGTACTTCGCGGATGTTGGCAGACCTCGTGTCTGATATCACCTCGCGGCTTCCGATGCCCCTCACCCCGCGTGCTCACGGCCTCGTAAAAATATTCCCCTTAACTCATTAGTTCTCCTTGAATTTGATGAATCGGATATGAAAAATGCCAGCATGCAACAGCACCATACCAACAATTCCAAATAATAATGCCAATTGAAATTGCCAATTGTAATGATAAAAAAAGGGGTTTTGTATGATATTATAAATGTGTGGTGTGCTCCAAATAAAAATGAAGACGTTTTACCTGAAAATAAAACGTTTATTAAAATACTTACCTGATCCGAAGTCTAATAAATAATGAGATAAGCCATCGCTTCCGCTTCCGTTTTTCTGTCTCTTTTCCTCCTTTTACGCATACATCAAAGATATATCTCTAACCTTTTAGTCTATAAATTGTATGTGACTACGAGATTATGCTAGTACGCTCATAATTTGCTCATCGTCCACTATTTATTCGAAGACACTGCCTCCTAACATACAGGATCTTCCTAGTTTAGGAGTCAGGGCTCAAATTTTGTATTGACTGTACTGTACTATTTATTCTGTACCCTAGTGACGTTGTGTACTTATGTACATTAATATGTGTCAAACTTGTATTTTCCTAATAAAGTTATTATTATTATTGTTGTTTGTCAAAGCAATGTAGCTAGTTATTTGGAAACAGTTCTATTGAACCATTTTTACAGTGCCTTAGCTACAAAACGATGCCTCAGAAAAACTTTGCTTTCTTACTAATTCTGATATGTTATCCGTTTATGTGATCGAGTGTCTTGGGGTCTTGTCTTACTTGTGGTTCTAACATAGCAGTCAACTACGAATTACATTTTGTCATTGCCTTTGATTTAAACGGTACTGAGGAGTATCGCCTGCAGGATATACCGCACACACTAAGAATAAAATCAAAGGTGTACGAACTTTGAGGAGCCATTGAATTTGTTCCTCCACATTTAGCAGATAGTATTATCATTACAAATGTCATGTAACAATAATAGTAATTTCAAATGCTATGACGATAATAAGCGAAAAATCGAAAAAAGTTTCTATCTATCTACTACTATTTCCTAATTTAGAGAACAAAAATAAAACTCGATTTTCTTATACAATAAAGGGTCTTTTATTTTTTTTCCGGTATCGAATTTGTTGCACGTATTTTTTCACAGAAAGACACCATTTTTTAGGGTTCCGTAGTCCTGACAAGGAAACCTTCTTTTTTTTTCGGATGGGAAATCATCAAATGACTCCTCCCGCTCTGGGCGGAGCAGGAGGGAGTGTCAGACTTTTACTGACTAAAACCCATCCATTTTCCTTCATCGCCCTTTGTGTTCCGGGGCCACGGTATCTCTTTCGAATAGTCCCGCAGCCCCGGCAGGCATCGGCCCTTGCGGACCCCTTCTTTTTTGCTGACTCTCTTAGAGGCGCGCGTGGAACACGAACGCGCCGTCGACACGGCCTGCCGTCATGAGACGGACGGACGGCGAGCTAGCCCCCATAGCTCTCCGTCCACAGGCCCGCGCCTACGGTGGCCCCCGACGCCCGGAGCGTCTCCCGTGGCGTCTAAGCGACAATTTGCCACGGCAGCGGAGTTTCTACCCGGCGTATGATTATAGTTTCGTCATATCCGTCTGTCTGTCTGTCCGAGGGTTTGTTATGAGACCGTTAGTACGGGAAAGCTGTAATTTTGTAGAGGTATGAATATCAATTACGCCAACAAAGTGGTAAAATAAAATTTTGTAAAATATTTTTTTTAGGGTAGCTCTCATAAATGTGAAGTGGTGATGATTTTTTTTTTCGTCGTTTACCCAATCGTGTGGGATATCGTTGAATAGGTATTTTAATGAATTAGGGGTTTCTAATACTATTTTTCGATATGCTCCATTTACGAAATATTAAACTTTAAAGTGAAAGTGTTTGTTCCAGTAGGGCGTCCCCCCTTCTAAAAGCTTAACTGCTGGCTTGAAAAATCTGGAAAAATTCATGATGATAGTGCATTTCATGAACTTTAAAGGAAAACTATAGCGGTTAAGGTAACTTTATCAGTTTAGCAGTAATAGTTGTTGAACTTTGGTGTTGGATAATTTTGTACCAAACATAAAATCCTTACAATAAATCATTTTAAGTGACTAAGATGAAGTAGTTGCTTGAATATAACGGACTACTAGGGAACCCTATACTGCGCGTTCGACTCGCACTTGGCTGGTTTTATGCGTTATGCGTAATAAAAGAAAACAAAAAAATGGAGGACTGAGAGCCCGAATTTTTGACTAGGTCAGAACTTTCAAACAACAAGAAATTGTGACCTGTTCGGGGATTCACACATTTTCACAATTTATTTAGTACCTAGCTTAGAGGATTTCAAACAGTAGCTGTAAGATAATGGTTTCATTTTATTGACGTAAAAAACTTTTACGTGTATGATAATTGAGGGCCCATTTTGAACGAAGATATAGCCAGGAGTAGCCCAGTGTTTTGCGAAATCTTGTTTTCACAAATTTTGTTTGGCATTAGCTTAGATTTTGGCAAAAGACTTATTCTGTAGTAAGTATCCATAGTTTATCAGATACAAGTGGGCCCTCAATACTCTATGTGAGGACTGAGGGCCCAACTTTACAGTCCTTAGCTCGCTTATTTGACTTTCACGAAATCTGATTCCAACTTTCACAATTCTTTGGGAATGTGCACTAAATCCTAAGCACATTTTTAAAGAGTTCTAACAAAGTGGCCCTCAGACCACACGCACATCCTAATTTATGCCTAATTTGAGGTAGAAGAATTAAAAAACTAAATTTCTAGGAACCTGGAGCAGTTACGACACCTACGATCCACTAGAGACAATTAAATCGCCAGTGGACCTATTGACACGACTCCAAAAGACCTTGATACTACCTACACATACATTCGTATCTTAAAGGATAATAATTTTATGGGCCTATTTCTCGATGTCCGAATAGCCACTACCCAACAATAAATTAAAAAGTGGGTCAGAATTTGTATGAAAATATCTGCCAAGTAATATAACGGGAACTTAATGAAATCGTAGGTGGTGAAACAGAAACTCCGCTGTCGCGACAAATTGTCGCTCAGCGGACGGACTTCCGGCGTGATCTCATGGCGACATGGAGAGAGCGACTATCGCAACCCCGTGCAGGGCACGCCACAATAGTGGCGATAAGTCCCCTCTTTGAGGAGTGGCTGGAGAGACGCCACGGCGTCCCCACCTTCCGCCTGACGCAGGTTCTTACCGGACACGGATGTTTCGGTAAGTTCCTGCACCGAATCGGGCGGGAGGAGACGCCCGGGTGTTTCCATTGTGAGGATCGACCGGAGGACACGGTGGAGGTGTGCCCTGCTTGGGTGGAGCACCGCCGTGTCCTCGAGGTGGCGATCGGCGGCGGCGACCTCTCGCTTCCGGCCCTGGTTCGTGCCATGGTCCGGAGCGAGACGGAATGGGACGCCGTCACCTCCTTCTGCGAAGCAGTCATGCTAGCGAAGGAGGTGGCGGAACGTGAGAGGGAGATATCCTCACGTCCCGGCCGCCGCGGGAGACGCCCCGGGCGTCGGGGGCCACGTGGTGGCTTCCGGCCACCGTAGGCGCGGGCCTGTGGACGGGGAGCTATGGGCTAGCTCGCCGTCCGTCCGTCTCATGACGACAGGCCGTGTCGACGGCGCGTTCGTGTTCCACGCGCGCCTCAAAGAGAGTCAGCAATAGGGAAGGGGTCCGCAAGGGCCGAAGCCTGCCGGGGCTGCGGGACTATTCGAAAGAGATACCGTGGCCCCGGAACACAAAGGGCGATGAAGGAACATGGATGGGTTTTAGTCAGTAAAAGTCTGACACTCCCTCCTGCTCCGCCCAGAGCGGGAGAAGTCATTTAATGATTTCCCATCCTAAAAAAAAAAAAAAAAAAGGTGGTGAAACAGGCCCAGGTTATCTTAGGCTACTAAGATTATTTATTTCTACCTTTATAATTATTTTCCTACTAACCTGTTTATCTCTTGCTCAGCCTGTTTAATCTCAGCTTCAAGTTTTAGATTTGCGCTACTAATAAATCCACAGGTCTCTTTATGACGCTCAGCTTGCTTCTTCAGTTTGTCAAGTAAAAATACTTGAGCTAAAACCAGCGTTGTGTTATTTTTACAGAGCATAAAGTATGGTGAATAAAGATTAGACCAAAGGTCAGCACTTGACTGACTTGACTCAGCAGGCTCTTAAATGAACAAACTACGATCAATAAACTTAAAATCTAACGGCCAAAACTAGTAAGTGCCTATTGCGACCGTTTGATTTAACAGGTAGGTTTGGTGCCCATAACCCACAAAGTTTAGAAATGCTATCTGATTTCACAGTGCGCTTGTGGATCCCCCATCGCATACTTGTACGATCGAATCGAATCGCTCCCTCATCATTCATCGATTTCAGTGCAATGGCTGAAAAGCCCTAATTTTTAAAAGCATATGGGACACACTGGATTTTTCAGATCCAAAAATTAAATAATTAAACGACTGCCTTTTGTCTTACCTTTGATGCATTGGCTCGAAAGAATGACCTTTATTTGAGATTCATCAACTTCGCTAGAGATTTTCTCCAAAGCTTGGACATCATTAACTTCCTCCATGTTTTATATTAATTGAAAAACATGAAAACTACTGAAAAACATGAAACAGAAAACTTTTGCAGTTAAAAAAAACGAATCACGACTCACGGAATGAGCAAAATGGCGGGAAACGTTTTTTCTTTTTTTTTAATTTGGCATGTCGGCTTGACTTACTGTTTATACTGCCTCGAGTGCCTCGTTTGTCGCACCTAAAGTAAAATAGTAGATTGTATCATTTGGGAGCAAAATAATATTTTTACAGCGAGGGCGCTTTTTCGAATCCAGAGAAAGTTAAAAAAAAAATAGGAAATAAAAATTAATTTTATTAATTTTTTTTCAGATGTACACCTACCACTGCTTGTCTCTGCATCACCCAAAGGTTGACTGATAGAAAATGCCTACGGCATTAAGTCCGCTTCTGTACTTTGTGCTTGAAGTGTTAAATAAATAAAAGTGACGGATTCTTTACTAGAATCCTGAACGTAGCGAGGGATTCAAAGTACGTCGCCCGAGCCAAAAATATATTTTGCGCCCGAGTGATACACTCTACTTTTTCATCACCCACTATGAGAAAAAAATAAAGGCACCTCATATTTTATTCACTGTCACTTGAAGAACTCATTTTTCAAAACAAAACCATGAATTTCTAACAATCCGTAAAAATTGACGAAAACGCGGGCTGTAGTTCGCGCGTTTTTAATTTGATTTCTTTTTTTTTTATTCAGCCGGCGCGGCGGCCGCGCGACTATGGGACGTCGTCACAGCCAGTCTTTATTCAAACAATATTTGCGTTCGATTTCTTTGGCGCTGAATACTAAGATGTTCCAAATTAAAAAAGTGCGCGGCAAAGATAATTGCGGCGCACTAAAGTTTCTTATAGAAAACACCACCTTTGGGTGCACTTAAAGGCGAACCAAGTCGTCCTTTTCGAATAAATAAGATGAAAAGTAGTTTTTCCATCGTTATTACGGTTTACTATCGTTTTTATCTAGACGTGGAATAATAGACATGATGTGGTGGTATTTATGAATGTTTGGTACGTTTCAAATGAAACAAAAAAATAATAAGTACCTAAAATTTATTTAACAAAATAGTGTAGTTATTTAAAATAACAGACATAAATGATAATTTGCAATACAACCTAGCATCCTAATTAAACCAGGTACTTTTCAAAAATATATCCCACTAATAAAAAAATAATAAAAGTAAAAGGACAAACAATGACGAATGTAGCACGAAGGAATGTTGGCTAACGCTGGTGTGGTTAGTGCACACAAGCATCGCCCGTGCGCGAAACTAGCCGATTACACTGACCCACTTTGAATACTCATTGCAACATTACACATGGAGACTAATTTCTAGATTCATTTACAACCTCCGGCTTTGTAATTACGAACTGGCACCCTATTACACATTTTCACATGCAGAACACATCCACAAACAAACGTCGTCTCGTATACCGTAAGTCGCAACCGATCGATGTGATCGTGCTCTACTAACTCTGGCAGCACTGTTAGGCTAAATGTCATTGCCTTTGTCCAAAGATGTGCGCCACATGTATTTGACATAATTATGCAAGGACACGGTTCAGATGTTCCATTATAACTAAGTATATCTAGAATATAAAACACAACTCACACATCAATTTAAATGATTTAAATAACTCATCTCAAACTTTGAATCGAGTATTGGACTAATTTAAATCTAAACACCAATTTTATTTCTACTATGGAAACCATTTTCTGGTCTAACTATAAGTATTAGTATATTACTTTGGCTTCAATGACTGGGCTGAATAATTCAAACCTGTACCTGAACCAGCACGGAATACACCAACTAAGTGAGCTTTAAATAGAAAATACAATGTACACAGTGTAGAGACAGATACGCACTTTCATGTAAGATTACTGTTACAACATAGAAACACGCTTTTCAGTAGTGGCAGGGAATGTCCAAATGTCAATTTGAAGGTAATCTAATCAGATTGATAAGCGCTCATACAGAAATCAATCATTAAGCTAGGAGAACAACTCAAAGCACGTCAATCTGGAATAACTTAGTAATACTTATAAATACATGTTTTAAGAATACCTACTGGGTCCCACATCAAATTATAATAGTTTTAAACATTAAATTAACATAGTTTGTACCGCCAACATTCACTAAGTGCGATATCACTATGCAATTACATAAAAAGAAATCGTTACTTAAATCGCGCTTCGACAGCCACGAAACGTACAAATGGAAAATACCCTGCGTACCTACCTATATCCTTTTTATGTAAATACACAGCGACCTGTTAGTAATTTGTCTACTTTTAAAGTTACATCAGTCGAACGGTAAATTTTTGAGGAAAATAGTCTTTACATTTAAATATAATATACATTTCAACAACATCGAAGCTCACCAGCGGCGAACCAAACGTACTTCCGGAAGATTTCCACTGCGGAGCCGCGCGAGGGCGCCGCTCCGACGTCACAGCGTCCGACTCGATCACAGCTCTCAGAATTTCGTCCGAAAGGAAGTTTTTTTAACGTTTTTTCTAGGGAGAGGCCCCGCGGCCCTGCCGGCGCCTCATTAACTGTAGGGCTGCGGCGGCAGGATCTCCGTCAGCAGGCGCTTGAGGCTGTCGATGCCCGTGAGGAAGCCGCAGTCGGGCCCGTGGTGCGGCGTGTTGGTAGCCAGCGGAGACTCCGCGTCGGCGCCCGCGAAGGCCGTGTGCGCGAAGTCGATCATACGGATGTCCACGCGCTCGGCCGGGCCCGCGCTCGGCGCCGGCGCCCACGTGCGCGCGCGCTTGCCTCGCGCCTCGGCCGCCGCCGCCTCGTGCTCGGGGTCGCCGCGCCACGACTCGCTGCTGTTGGACGAGTACGCCATCCAGCTGTCGGCCGAGTCGGGGCTGGGCGGCTGGCGGCGCGGCGAGTGGCCGGCCAGCTCGCCGTCCTCGTAGCCGCCCATGGTCTCCTCGGAGTGCGGCAGGAAGGGCTCGCGCGGCCCTCGCTCGCCCTCGCCGGAGATCTCGTCGTGCAGGGTGGACATGTCGAAGTGCCCGTGCGGGGCCTGCTCGGCGGAGCTGCTGGACGCGTCGGCGTCGTACTCGCTGGTCACGCCGCTCGCCTCATCGGCCGGCGCGCTGTCCACGTCGCCCTCGTACACTATCAGCAGTGAGCTGCGATCGCAAACATATTACAGTTATTTTTAAGAGTTAAATTCCAACGTATACCGCAGAAAGATTCTGTGACATGTACCGATGCGCAAATGATCGGTAAATACTAACCAGGAGTAGAACCTATAGCTAGTCTGCTTGGCGATGGCCCGGCGCAGCGCGTCGAGGTCGCGCAGTACGCTGCGCACGACGCGCGCGCGCAGGCCGGCGCCGGCCGCGAAGAAGTCGCGCAGCGCGTCTCGCAGCCCGCTCTCCGACAGCGCGCGGCCCCAGTACTTGTCGCGCTTCACGCATGCGCCCGTCTCGGGAATGTACACCTGCACACAAATATCTCGATAAGTACACGAACGCGAAAAGTATACAGGATGTGAAAAGACTGATCACCGAGCCGACAGTTACATATTATTGTTCCCATCAATACGATTATTATTTTGTACTTCCTGCACCATACCCGGAAAGCTACTGGTGCAATGCAAATATTTTTAAGGATAACGTTATTTTTAGGTGATATTACATCGCAGCTCGGTGATAGCTTTTGTTTACACCCGTTGAAATAAATGAATGAAATGAGCGTCAGCCGTCAGATGAACGTGTCCTTGCAGCTGACAATGGTGAGGTGAGATGAGCGTGCGAGTGGTGCACACCTGCATGCCGCACAGGCGCACGCCGAGCGTGGCGGACGTGGAGGCGGCGCACTTGGCGATCTGCTTGCTGCGCTTCTCGGCCGACGCGTCGTCACCATGCTGGCGCGTACCCATCTTCAGGTCCAACACACACGGTCGCCGGTACGACGACGTAATGTTCTCCATCATCAGGAAATCTGCATCATCAATAACTAACGGTTAGTATATTATATAATTCACACTTGTAGATGTACAAAGATACATTGGCATGACAGATGAGATTTCACTTACACTGCTTATTTGAATTGTCTATGTGCGCAATACTCTTTAGCACCTCACCCGCGTTCCCATTTCGGTGAACCTTGAATCTGTAATTAGAAAAGTAAAGTTGTATTACTCCGCCACGGGGAACACGAGCTACGATCGACAGATATAGTACAGGAGCTAATGAAACACAGACTTATTGTTATCTGTTATATTGTTACATTTCAATCAAATTATAGATATCATTACCACGACTCCACGGCAAGTCATCGGAGGCTCGCAGTTTGAATGGTCGTGCATCGCTCACGCGTTAGTGGGATAGTCATGTAAGTATGCGATCGAATGAATTAATGGCGACGTCGG
Source organism: Xestia rhomboidea (assembly GCA_963853795.1). NCBI lineage: Eukaryota > Metazoa > Arthropoda > Insecta > Lepidoptera > Noctuidae > Xestia > Xestia rhomboidea. The sequence continues at coordinate 14,125,295 of OY970772.1, forward strand.
CGGCGGGCCGGCGTACGTCAAAGCTTCTGAAATATGATAAAGGACACATGACAAGTGTCGAGCATGTCGGTCGCCGCGAGTTGCGCGGATACGCACTTGAACACGTCGTCGCGCTTGCGCTTGCCGCCCAGCGACGCCTTGCGCCCGTTCTCGTCGCGAAAACATGGAGAGTACCGCTTGTCCAATTTGGGCCCTCCAGAGTTAGATGCCTGCATCACGCCTGAAACAAACAGCCTCGCCATCAATACTAGTGTCCGCTAGCACACACGCACACACCACAACTAGTTTAAACATTGATCTCAACAAACAATATTAGTTTGCTTCCAATAGAATATTGAAAAACAAGGGACGTTAACTAAAAATCAAATGATCACTGTCATAATTATAGTAAATGGATGAAGATTGTGCAGCGATAGGAGATTGGAAAACTCAGAACATGCCCAGTCGGGTTCCGACCCGGAGCTGGCCAGTGTGGCACTGGTTCGTCTTTGGGACATTGAATGAGTTACTTTATCCACTATCTACGTTCGTAAATTCAACATTTATAACTTACTATAGTGCAAGTTGGCAGCGATATTTGATGAGGAAGTGATATTAAAGTTACTTTGTTTTTAAACAGGGTTTGTATATCTTTTGTATCGTGTCTCGTGTAACGTGTAACTGATAGGTAAACGTGTATGTGATCAAACAATTTATATTGTTGTAAGTAGACAATGCATGTAGGTGTGTATGCGTGTATGTATAAGTATGATGTGGGTGTAGTTTTTAAGTAAAGGTTTACAAACCCAAAATGTAAAATTACCGCTAGGGCGCTATTAGGGGCGGTTGTGTGGTGCGCCGCCGGCGTCGCTCCGCCCGCCGCAGCGCCGCAGCCCTTGCGACAACAAGGAAACTAATATTGTGTTCCTGACCCCAGGCCCGCTCCCGCTCCCGCTTCCGCTCGCGCTCGCACTCAAACCCGCCGCGCGCCCGCCATTGACCTCAAGCTACACCGGCGACCGGCCCTACCTAACTCCATGGCGTTCGCTTACATACATTGAACTTTTGCTTTTTGTTACTAGGTATTCTTACGTCTACTAGTGCAACTAACAAATACAACACCAAACCAAACAGAGCATTTCATTGCGTGAAATGTAAATAATGCTCAATATTCCGTATTACGTACACTAAGGTCAATCATCAAGGTCGGCCCGAAGTTTCTCTATTCAGCAAAGTAAATAGAAACAAAAATAAAAACACAAATAACTATTACAGTTTCAGATAGTCTCTTCACATCTAATTATATAGGCTTTCGGATAGAAAAAGCAGTATCAGTAACACAAGTAAAAGTTCAAATGCATTATTTGTATTTGATGCACAATGTGAGCAATATGAGTTTAAGACGAGCTAAGATTACATAGTTACGTTTCAACAATGTTTGTCAAAATAAAACACAGTGATATTGCCATATCGTGCACCGACGGTAAAGTTTATAGTCACTCGGGTAACAGCTGTCAGCTGTGTTATTGTTATTATTATTACTATAATCGTAGCCTGGTTCTGTCATAAAATACTAGGTACTTTGTTAAATTTTTGGACACTTTGTAATCTACCAGTTATCCACAATATCATACAAATAAGCACAAGTTTCAAAGAGGTATCTCGAAAACAGTAACAAAATGATCACTTTTTTTGTTCATAAATATAGTATATTATTTAAAAGAGAATTATAATACTACTTACCTAAGAGCCTGCTTTATAGGTAGCATAAGTATAGTTATAATAAGGACACATTAGCAATATCAATATCAATAATAGCTAAATGTCATAAAACATAGTAACGAAGGTAAAGTACTGTGGATATTCAAATTGTATAATTTTGCAGTCGGCGGGTTTGCTATATTCAACTTACATACATCTCTCTCATACTCATAACTCACTTTGAATATGATGGTTACGATCATCAAGCAATAAGGAAAGTCACAATCTGTTGTTTAATCTCGTAAAGTCATACTTCACAGCTTTATGAATCGAATTACGATTACATTAGATTATCTAAAGTACCGAATGACGCAAGAGATCAAAAAATAATTATAATATACAAAGAAATCGATCAAAAACAACGACAAACACGTCTTGTAACGTTTTGAAACGATCGATGAAACAACCGCAAATTCGACACCACCCATCATGTTTCGTAAACACGATAGTCACAAGGCTGTGGAAAACAGATAACGGTTATATTTAATAATTTTATCAATAAAATCAATACCTTCCTTGGTGCTTTAAATGCAAACACATTAAACAACACAATTTGATATGGAAACAACAAAAACGGATTATAACATTATAATTAAAGAAAATAATGTAAGATGCAATGAATGAACATGATGCATTCAGCGAATCGTAAAAGCGTACTGGGCGGCCATATTGAATCGTGTTTCAGGCGGCAAAGGAGATTGATGCTCACCTTTGTATCTGGGTACGAAGTTCTGGATGTCTTCAGGAATGTTCTGGTAGAAATGCAACTCGCGAATATTGAGCGGCTTGATGACTGTACTGTCGTTTAGCACCAGCAGTCTGGTGTGACCCCCCACCTGCACACAAACAATTAATAATTCAATTAGTGGAAATTGCTTGTCCCTCCTATGCACATGTCAGTACGGCATCGCTATGTTCTGACTGGTCTTATAAAATCGGTACGATATATACGATTAAAGAGCTATCTTCAGATTCGAGAGCTTGGTATCTTAATTCATTGTTATGGCATAGACTAAAATTATTTCAAATATACCCTGAGAACCGTTTTGTCTCTACCTTGAAATATCAATAGGGATCACACAATGTTTATTTAATACTAGCAATTGATTACCATACTTTAAAACCTTACAAAGTATTTAACTGTTTCATTTATTACTGCGGTCGCGCTTCTCTGTCACCTAAACATTGACGACCTTGTATAATATGTACATTGTGTGTGTGAGTCATTTTGATCGATGAATGTAATTTCGTACATGTCACCGCCGTCATCAGAGTTGAATGTGTCTTTATCTGATAACGTTTCAATTTGGGTATTGTTTTTGTGTCATAAAACAAATTCACAATAATGCGTATAAAAAATTGGTCGCAAAATGGTATCGCGTTGTTTACACGAAGGTAGTAATTCAGTTGAGCACAGGTTGCAGTCTGTATCACTCTGTAGTACAGTATGCATTCGATCGAATTACTTGCGAGTGAGAAATAGTGTAAAAAGTATGGCGGGTGATGCCATTGACCCGCCGCGCTGGGTTCACGCAGCACCCGGGCGCGGTGCGACGACCCACCCGCCCGGCCCGCCCCGTAACATACTACCTTTATAATTCGTGTGCATACGTGATACCTGTCTAGACGATTATAAAGCAGACCACAGATAAATTAGCGGTCATCAGGTCGTTGCATCATGCTTATTCTTATTTGCATATAAGCAACAAGGTAAAAAAAGGCGAAGACCGCCTAACCAGTCGCAGGTTTAAAACGCAGAAAGGTACTTTGCATGGCAACTGTAGACCTGACCGTCTAAATACAAGCAACTTAAAAGTTTATGCAAAACTAATATAAGCAGTCCATAAATTCAAAGACAATGGTAGAGCAGCGACTGCTCGACAGGCAGCTTGTCGCCATAGACATGTGAGTAATGAATACTCCTTGTTAATACCGTTCAGCCACGTTCCGGACAGTGCACACTGCACTTCAAACTACAATAACACTACTGATATATCACCTCATTGCTCCAGAAAGACTGCACCTTCATATTCTAAAGTAAGTACGGTCGACAAAGCTATTTGGTTTACATTTTAACATGCAAAATACATTGTAAAATGTAAACTAAATAGCTTGGTCGACCGTACATACCAGACACATAAATCTTAAAAAAAAACTTGCCATCCAAAAGCTCTACGTTATTAATATCGTTATCATCGAAGTATTTGTGTACGATACCTTATTGGGGATTATAGACTGGACTCAACGACGGTAAAGTTGTTATTTAACTTTTGATATCACTTCACCACTAAAGCTATAGTAACCCTCCAAAATAGACTTGGTAATAACAACAACAAAGTTCAGTTCGGGTATGGCAACAATAAGTACTTTATTAATGTTGAGAATAGTCTCCTTCACATCTCTCGATGTCCGATACAATTACTTGAAAGTGCTAAAGCTTCTATTTATAGGTTTAAGGCTAAATATTATAACCGCACTTGAACTGTGCTTGCGAGAAGTTAAATATAACTGAACTGAACATAAATGCGAGTTTGTGTGGCTCAGATTTAGCCCAAGTTAAACAAAGTTTGAGTCAATAAAAAAGTTAAGGTTTCCTGATTATTTTAGGCGTGTGGTCCCGTCCCTGTCCCTGTGGTCTATTTCTAGCGATTTCGTTACAAAGGAATATTATAGATGATGTTGCTACAAATAAACTAAAGTTCCACGTCATAAGTAACAGTTCTCTACAAAGGAAAGTTCGTCATCACTCATAAGCGAAAAGTTTATTCCAACAGACAGGCAGGTTTTACATCTAGAGCATCATCAATCATCCTAACCCTTTGACATTTCACACTTTGGTAGTCCATCGTTATTTATAGTATACTTGATTGACAGAGTTGTTAAAGAACTTCCTTAGTTTGACAGATGGATCCTTCCTTAGCTTGATTTTATAACTCTTTTAAGGCAATGTAATACTTTTTGTTAGATTGGCTGTCGTCGCTTACTGAGTTGCAATGAATGTTAAAAATCAGAAATCGGAAAGAATATTAATAAAAATAAAGACATCGAATGATCAAACTTGTTAGCATCCCATTTTAAGTGCTACGAAAGCGCTACGCGGCTACGACGTAGCCTGTGTACTGAATTACTGATGTACGGAGGTTCTTATTGTGCAGAATTGTTTATTCCTTATTTTATTGTCTACTACGGATTTCCGCAAAACAATATAATTATGTATTAAATATTAACAACTTCCTTTAAGGCCTCGCGCATGCATAGCATCTTAAAATAATACCACTGTGCTTGCTACGCAACTTGCTACTCCAGATACCATATGGTTTAGCTGAAAGGGTTTTTTAATCTAAGATATGTAATAACAGTACCTGATTGTGTAGGGGCAGCACGTCCACCTCATGTCCATCGTCAGGCGAGAGCGGCGTATGTACCACGCTGACCGGCGCTGGCTGGCCGCGCTTGCGGTCCGCGCCGCGCCGCTCCGGCTCCCCCATGCCCCAGCCGAGAGAGTACACCATCACTTCGGCCGAGCCACCGCCGCCGCTGTCCACCTAAACGACAAAAAACACCTCATTAACTAACAAGTACTTGCAAATAAACTGAATTGGAAAGAGCAATAGAGGCCAAAGCAGCTAGCTTCTAGGTCTGCTGATGCAAGTTAATCACGCTGACTAACAATAAGATGAGATTGGGCCAACTACTACGTACTTGGATAAAAGCAAGGATTATGGTAGATAACAGGATTGAGTATTTCCCGAAGACACTACGTGACAGCTACGGAAACTATTAGGTACTGTTTGATATAATCTATTGCGGTAAAACACACTTTTAACGCACCTAGCATTGATAAGTGCGTCCTAACCTAACCTGAAGTGATGTGGGGCATTCCCCACTCAGTGGAAAACCCTGACCACAAAACACAAAAAAGTAGATAAATAACACTACTGGCGCAGACTGACCTTAAAAGTTACGTAATTAATTAAATAAATCGGATGTAAACGTGTGTGATGTCATGTCTACCAGAGAATCATCCACTGTAACTTACAACCACTGTTACTAACAATAATGGATTATTTTGATAATTATGTCATTCAAGTGTCGCCACCACTCAATGTTTTCTACGCCAATATCTAGGTATGTGCGATGTTCGTCTTTTATTGCTCACAAGTTACATACATGGGGAAACACCGAACAAAAGAGTTGCTCCGTCTTATAAATATTGCAACACTTTTATATAACCGTGCATTTAAAGAAACACATGTTTCCTTTTATGGCTAAGAAACGTAGCCATAGAAATAAAGTCTAGTTCGATCGAATCAACTTGATGCAACTGTAATGATTTCCTAATTAATTACATAACGTGAAACATTTCCATAAAATTAAACGAAAAATTGCGACACGTTGTTCTTGTTAAATCCATATTAGAATATACTTATGGCAGCTTTACTATTATATCAATAATAATGTGTCGAAGTGTGGCAGCTTATTCACCCAATACGATATGTAATCTTAAAATATAGTATGTTAATGTTTCTGCTACGAAATAAATTTAAGGCACTCTCAAATTTTTACATAATACCAAACAAATTTGCCTATTTACCAGTCCATGGTATCATTGTAACAATAATAGCACCTATGAAAATTGTATATCTTAAAAAACTCGGTTTTGATAGACCTTCAATCCTTCATACGAGAAATTTGTGACGTTTGCAGACATCTTAATTAAACTGACCTCATTCTTTCGTAGCTACAAACTAGAAACCCTCACCGATGCTACGCTCAAACCGCGCTTACTTTGCAACCACAGCGATAGACACAATAAAATTGTAAGACCAATTAGAATTGAAAATTATTATTTTTAAAACGAAGTGTATTGATAGACGAGAGTTCATGTCGAGTTCAACGATTGTTTCATTCATTGACTGTCTGACAAAGGATCAAGCAGCGCAGTTTGCAGCAGACGAGATACAAATGTCCACGACTAGTTACAAACGTTATAATCAATAAAATGCCAGATTGGTAGACCGGGGCCTTCGAATGCTTTTTAAATGACTAGCAACTAAACTAGTCTGCAACCGCCCGGACTGGCCGCAACCCGACAGCTTATTATCTTTTATTTTATCCTCTCACTCGATGCTGGCACGTTTTGTGTGTTAAGGGCACGACAAAGCAATCCAGATATTTCTACAGTGTTTGCAAGGCGCTTGACCTCCAGATGCCTCTGTTATAAATGCGTTTGTTACGTCTGCTGCCTCTTTAATTTAGTTAAACAAAAATACCAGGCTACATAACATCACTGCTCTTGAGCACGCGTTCTTTCTGGTTCATGTACAATGTAAACATTGACGTGTTTACCATACTCTTTGTTTATTTTATCGATGAGTGTTTATTGTGACGCACCGGTAGCGTGACTTCTCTCGATACTGGATGTCACGTCGTCGAGATTGCGTAGCGCGACAGAAGCTTGCCAGCGCGGCCGCCCGCGGCGTCACCAAATTAGAAGCGAAAACGCGGCGCATCTGTTCTCGGGTATATTTGTATGACGCGCACGCCCCGCCTCTCCGATAGTCTGAGGATGGTCGACGAACCACCTACCACTACGACGACAACACGTCACATCTCCGGGAAATACTAAAATAGAGTACCCAAAAAATACACGTCACAAATCTTATGGTTACAAACAACAACGATAGTTTGCCAGAATCTGAACCGAAATAATCTAACATAGTCTTTCTTATGTAATAATAGGTAGCTGTGGCTCTACAGTTCAAAATAGGCACAGATCTGGGTATGAGACTTCTTGAATAATTTATTTGTCCACGCCTACATTATCATCGACGAGACTTTCAAACTCTTGATAAAAGGAACATGTATGCGTATACACTAAACAGTGCTGTATCTGATCCTTTAGCGTGTCAACGCAACGCATGCTCAAAGCTCAGTAGAATTTTAAATGTGACGAGAAACGAATGTTTGTAAACGTACGACAATAAGGTCATATATGCTGAGAACCGGATGGGACCGGTTTGGAGAAGACGAGGAGCCGTTGTTTCGACATAGATAGTTAAATTTACACGAGACCACAGACAACCGGAGCAACTGTTCTTGTAACTATTACGGGTTATTACGTAACGCTAATGGGAATAGAACGCTATGCGGAGATGTCTCGATGTCCGTCCAATCTAATCACACGGCCTGTTAACTCACAGGCAGATTAAATTCTACCGGTAACCAATCATGAAAAACCGATGACAATGATGAAATGAAAAATGTAATCACATTTACCAAAGAACTATAATTAAGGAACAAGGAAGAAGTGAACAACCAATTCATTAAGTTTTTTAGGTGGCCTAGCTCAAGGATGCTCAAGGTAGATAGGTAGTTCAGTAATCAAATGAAGCAGAACCAATTCCCTCCAAGTACGAACAATGACAATAATTGAAATACCTATCAACATAATAAGAACTTTTTCTTATTCAAAATATGGCTATGAGAATAATAAACAGAGTTACAAAATATTTTTACCAATATAGATGGTGTCAAACGATACAGTCATCATTGATAACAGCGACTCTCCAAGGTTGAGTGTATTGTTTAATATACCTTTTGTTTATCAAAATGTTAAGTATTTTGGGTACTTGGGTATGCACAAGAATGTGATACAACGACCCTGACGTGAACAAACGCTGCAAGAATTCAAGAATTCTGGCCATCCAGCCGTATATTTCTGTATACATATAACATTGATATCTCCTTGTGGGTTGACAACATTATTTCCAGAGGCCCCAATTTATTCGAGTTTAACTCAAACATTGTATTCTTACCGATTCAAATGACTGAACTTTACTTTGTTGTACAACGACAGAGTTACTCACAACGTCATTGATTATTTAGTAACAACGATAGAACAAAAATGAAAATCAATATGAAGAACCTGTGTTTACCTCATTAATTGAATACAACTATGTAGGTATTTCATTTAGCAGTAATAACAGCAAGGAATCGGGATAACCTAGAAAGTGAGAGGCGGCCATGTACTTGCACTGGTAAATTTGGGTCACTAGGTTGCGCCAGTATGCGGCTACAACTAGTGTTTTCAGTTCAAGATATAAACTCAACAAACAATGTCGAAAATGAAGTCTGAAGTGAAGAATTTGAAGAAAGTTAATAGCTTATAGCTTACAACAGAACTTGCAATAAAATCGCCAAGAAGAAAGCTAATATTCAAAGAAAGGACATTGAACTTGTTATGTTGAATATTGAAGATCTAAAAAACGATGGTAATAATACATTTAAATGTGATCACGAGATAATGGAATGCGACAAAGGGTGCACTGCAAACATTTGCCAACAGTTATTCTATATTGTTTTGTACCTGTTGCTATCCGAAGCCAATGATCATCAATAAAGAGAACATTAAACTCATAACATGGCGGTCATGGGTATTCATGTGCAGGAAGACCCACGGTTCGGATTCCCAGTACTTTGATCAATGCAACCATCCGTGACCGTCCATAGGCGACCGATATTTATATCCGTCCGCTGATATTAATAGCATACGCGGAATGAAGCATTATTGATTTTTGTCAGTATCAAGTAGTCCCTCCCACACGCAGTCCACAATTAGCCTCATTGATATTCTGCGCAATAGAAATCTTTTTTTTAATAAAACTGCCATTTAGATAGAAATATGCTTGCTTATGATTCTGTAGTACTCTTTCTCTGCGTTCAACGAAAAGTTTGTGAGCACTGTTTGTCTATCAGCACATCTTAAACAAGTGTCTACGATATCATAAACAAGACAGCTTTTGTTTTTACCTATGTCTATTGTAATGAGATTGTTTCTAGAATAGAGCTGTAAAACGACGATAAAGAAGGCTCGTCCAACATCGTCATACTTGGCGAGGATCGGGACGATGTTGGTTTGAATGAAAACACGCCAATCGAGCCAAACGACTGACTCATCATTTTCATTCACGGAAATTTGTTTTTAATTTGTCGCAATAGTAAGTAGTGAGTAGCTACTAGCAGTACTAGCTACCTTTTGAATGAAATCAATATGAACTGCGGCCTTGACCTCGGCACATATGGATAATTTTCGCTCAGTTGCGCAATAAATGAGCGTATTATATAAAAAGCGCGAAAGAAATAGACGCTTTTCTATCTTTGCCACTAAAAAACATCATTTCACGTGTGCGCCTACGCGAGTACAAGTGTATCATGTGCCTTGAGCTTGACCTGACTACCGCGACAAAAAAACTGTATGTACCACTAACAAACAAACGGTTACATAATGATCTGCTGGTGGTTTACATCTGTAATAGCTATGTACTTGATCGTTAATTCTGAATGGTTTTACACTCCCACACACAATTAGCTGTCACAATTAGTACAATAAGTAAGATGTGGAGCTGATTGTTCGTAAATTGGTGGACGTGAGTGGCTAAGTGCGATTGCATCAAGCCGTCACGTTGTGACCCACGCGCCTGGTGCAGTGTGCCACGCCAACTGCAGCCAGCGTGCCAGCTTTAATTACTTCAACGATATGCTTCTACAGCGTGATTGATTGATGCTCCGGACATTCTAAGATAGTAGTATCTCCTCTACATAACAACGCGATGCATAAAGCGGGACGGGTTGATAATGTTTGTAATTCTAAACATGACACAGTTTCCGCTTGTTTATAAACTTCATGATCAAATTGCACTTGGGAAGTGCAATAAAAATTATCATACTTAGTACCAGCAGGAAAAGATAATGCAATATTTCAGTGTCAGTGCAGTAGATTTTGTTACGAAATCGAAGCGGAACAAAGCAGCAGCCTCTGTTGTTTCGATGGAAAATTCCACAGAGCTTTCTAGAGCCCCTCGGAGCACGCAGCCTTACGACACACGACGGAGTCGAGTGCTGCGCCGGCGCAGGTCGAGCTCGCATCGACACTTTCACTGTATGCGATCAATGCAAACCTAGCACTACATACAATACAAGGTCTTACACTTTCGACGAGTCTTGCTCTATTAAAAAGGATAACATTATGAAAGGTGTTTCAGCATAGACAAAAGATTTAGGTAGATATCTCAATAAATCACGGGCCATCGACGAGATACAGGGAGTGCATTCTATGCAATCGACCTGACAATATTCGATACAATGATAAACTGTGAGAAAAAATTAATATTCCTTGGGTGTTCAACTGGTTTTACAAGTTTGACAGGTATATTTCTAACTGACAAATTAACCTTGTACGAAAATTCAATGACAGTTAATGAAAAAATGTAACTAATGAGTCTTCAACGCTAATACAGCTTATACAGCAGACGTACTATACCTACCTCCCATCTCACGTGTATATTTAGTTGATTGTATGTATAGATATAATGAAAACGGGAAGGTAGTTAAACGAATTGTAAAATTATGAAAGATCGCACTGTACTGAAATTAACAGTAACCCTGAAACTGTGGGAGTGGTTTCAGGCAGCTACAAAAACGTATTAAATTGATCAAAACAGAAACATCATCATAACAATGGTTCTCAATAAACGTAACATAATGAGCAAACAATTTTTACGTAAATGTCGTCCTTGTGCAACCTTTATGGTTTAGATAATTTATAATGTTTATTACATAATTATGAAATCATCTTTTTCTTCTAAACAGCTTTTTGTATCATTACTAGGGTTCATAGTCAGTTCTCTACATAAACGATGATAGATAAACTTTAAATGATCCAGTCACAAGATAATTGACTGTACAACTATGAATAATTCTAAGGCACTATTTTAAACCGGCACCGGCAAATACTGCAATTGTCAAGGCACTACTCGGACCTCATGGGGCTAAACAGATGATAGAGCACTTTGTGCCATGAAGCTGATAATGTAAGGACGTCAAACTAAACTAATTCTAGCTAGACAAAACTTGGCGAAATGTATATATTTGTGCTAAACTGCTAACTGCTGATGCAGCTTCTGCTACTTCTTGCAACTTCAAACCACATGGGATATCGATGGAGCTTGAAGAAGCCAACAGATGATAGATCTCCAATAAGTCTAAAGAATGCTAGTAAAGCGAATAATTCAAACCCCAGGGGACGACATAGGGGCTAGACAAAACTAAACATAAGATAAAGTACTCCTTTTTCACGGTGAGATGCAGAATATGCAGATGATGCGAAAATATACTCCAAACTACACTAAGTATAAACGGACCTGGTTCAAACTTAAGATGACACAGTGCCACCAAATGAATAAAATTTGGCAACCCATCACTTAACAGATGTTAGTACAACAACACTTCTCAATCAAGTCTTCTGACTAGTACGTCATCATTAATATTAGGTTAAACATTTTGTTTTTGTTTGTTTCAAGATGGAATCCACCAATCAAGGATCCCAGGTGATTGGTAAAACTCAATCACAGCTTTCAAAATGTCCAACCAAATAAGCAGTATTTCTTTACTTTGCTTGTTTGTCCAGAAACTCCAGATTAAATAGCAGTTTTGTTTAAACCGTGTACAACTTTTTATTTAGAAACCAATATTTGTATTTGATAAGAAACGTTGTGAAAAATCTTAAATAACACGTTTATCAGAACACGTTATTCTAATACGAACCAAAATAGCAAACATTTGCTGGAGTAAAGTAGAATAAATACATTATGGACATATGAATTAGCTTGATTTTACGTTGTTAGTACTCATTTAAATGGCAACCAACACACAAAATAAACGGGCGGAACATCTGAATCAAGTGCAGATTTAAATCAATACACACGTCCGGTTTCTATACTGTTGCGAAGCGTCTGTTTACTCATCACATGTTCATTGATTTCTGCAGTTACATTTCGGAGTATAACAAACATTTGGGTCGACAGCAGTCGAATTGTATTAGCGTGAGTAGATATCGATTTGTTGTACAATCGTATTGAAATTTAAAAGTCAATTTTAGCCCTGAAACAAATTGATTCGTTTACTAGCACACCGTCACCATTCGAGATAAGTGGCGCTCTAGAGCGTGTAGTGGGACAGTGACGTCGGCGGTGGTGGTGGCGCGAGTGGCGACGCGGTACGGTGTCGTCACGCGGTACCAAGGTGCATCCACTTGTTCTTCTTCTGCTTGCACTGCCAATAAAACCACACATCAGCCACCCAGCGATCCATCACCAGATTCATCCGAACCAGTTTCAATCCTTATTACTAATTCGGAATACATCTAATTTGTAAATCAGGCGGGTAGAAACACTACAAAAAAAGAAAGCCAAAACACAATCGCTGAATTAAATGACGGATTAAGTCGCGTGTATGTCGTCATTAACTCACTTGACTATAAACTTCCTTGAGCCCGCTCGTGGTGAAATCCCAATTTGGAACACGTTCGCGATGAAATTGTCCGACTCTATCACAAACACAACCACTACAACTGACACAGAATATTACTCAACACACAGGAACCGAACTACGTAGAGAGCCAAGCGATGTAAAACAGTTTACAAATGATTCTCTACTCTTTCGTGTTCACCAATATAATACATGGGCAATTTAAAACAGGTTTTCTTTGTTGAAGCGTAGACTTGCACAAAAAAAATCAACGCAAAAATAAAAGTAGCGCTGCGAAGCACGAACACTTGTTTCTCTTGGCGTTGCGCACTAGTGACTGAGAGACGATAGCGGGCGAAGCGCGAACCACGAATCAATGTTGCGCAGCAGGCCTCTGTGTGCCGTATCTGTGAACAGCGGTCGCACACATCGAAGCGCGGGATACCCGACCTAGCCGGAACAGCAGGGGACGGCATTGTCTCGCCACGGGAGCCCGTCTGGAGGTACCTGTCCGACCACTACTGGGCCGTGTAAACGAACCCCAAATGACCCCTGGAACATAACAATATACTGATTAGGACGGAAAAGCTACTGTTTGTTCCGGTGGCCGATCTAACGCAATAACAATCCCAGCCAGTATAGGACTGCAGACACTTAGGTGATTATTATTCATTGAACAACGCATATTGATCTACAATAACCTATTGTTATTTAACAAGGTTGGTACTTTAAAACTTCTAATTTAATTACAAATTCAGTTATTTTCCATGTGCTTACCTACTCCTACACAACTAAGCATATATTAGATTTTTCGTTACAAGGTCTCTTTAGAACATATACCAAAAAAAGCAACTTGAAAGCAGCATTGAAACCACAAAATGATTACGAAGAACCGAGACACAGACCGAGAGCTAGCACAATCCATATCATATGGGAATGAACCCGTGAGAACTAAGTGAAGCAGCATGTGAGTTAAAATTGCTTACAAATCATAAAAACATTTCCTAGAAAATATAGCCATCATATCGTGTAAGTATCAGCTTTATGCTGCATACGCTACACAACTGCTATCTGTTCATAACACAGGTTACTGTTACCACATAACAAAAACATACGAACGTATGCTGATCAGATTGTACACAGTCTAAAGTTGTAGTTTTCCAACACATAATGCAATAGTTGAAACTAGTCGACTCGATCATTGCAATTTATGGCAATTTAATGATGAAACAACACAGGTGCTAAGGTAGCTAATTCACAGAACATTCGTATAAATGAAGATCCAAAACTTGCCATTGAGCACCCACAAGAAACTGCCAAAACTTGCAATCTGGCGCCAGTTACTGACGCAATAAAATAATAATAACCACGTCTCAGAGGATAGCATGTGTAAAAGCGCAGTATAAAAGTAAAAATAACAGAGTCAAATTTTGTGGAAATCTTTGCCCAGGAAAAATCGCAGGAAATATCGCCCAAAACTTTATATATTTTTGCACCTGATTCCGTGCCAGTCCCTGGTTTAGATCCCGGTACACTCGTGCTATCTTAACACCAGATGTTTGATCTAAACGCAACTACGCATTAGAACTCGCACACGCATCCAGTCCAGAACTACTTTTAACAAGATATTTTTATCCCTTCACTAACGAAAACCAACAGGAAGCTTTCATTCGCAAAGACGTACATTAAAGACATATGAAAAATCAATAACGTGCTCCAGCGATAGGAAGGAAGATTATTTCTTTGGTCGGTAGGTATTCATTCAGAGTAGTAATGGGGCATTGACGTTGTCTTATATCAGTCTGTCCAGACGCTATTCGAAAAGCAAAAGGACCACTTAGTGTATAACAGTTAGGAAAGAATTCGAAACGATACAAATTTATCGTCTTCTTCAATTATGAGGTGCCCCGTGCCAGTAACAATAACGTATAAAACGTTTAACGTATAAATTGTGATTTTCGGGGGATTATCAGAGTTTCGTACGTCATATAAACCTGTTCCACTTGATCAAAACATTTGTTTTGCTTGGAATAAATTAAGCGACAAACGTTTGGGATTTGCTAACAATAACAAAGTTAGAATGTCCAACCAAAATCGTTGTTCGGTAAAACCGTTTATCTGTTATTCGTGTTTCTTATTTTTAAAAATGCAGTTCTTCATGCACTTGGCGGGGGCAAACGCTTATGATCTGATTGTTCAAGTGATTAATCTACCGTCACAATCAATTTTCATGTCAAAGATGAGAAAGCAATCAAATCCATAATTGCTTCTATTCACATATGCATTATAAAGGGTGTGAGCCTCTTTTCAGACGACATAGCGCTTGACTTTATCCCTTTGAATGGCACAAACACAATGGCACATTGAATAGCCAGTTTTAATGATAAAACGCTTTCTCTTATGAAAAAGGTCAAGTCACAATAATTAGCACGGCGCTATCTGTCACCGAGCCAACCCCTGGCTTTATGACTTGCCTTTGTGTACGCCCGCTCTGAAATGTCACTCCACCCGGCTTCAGAATAATATAAGGATTATAAATCCTAAACTGCATTAAACGAATTAGAGCCAAGGTAGAACCAGGTTCCGATGTTATGATAATATTAACATTTTCATTTTTTCACTGATGTTGATAAAACATTGTATGCACTACGTATTTTTTTTTTCAATTAATGAATCCCAAATATTATACAAATTTAAAATAATCAGCTAGGTTCATTCAATAAAATCTACTATCACCAAAAACTGTTTCAGTATGTGTGTTCCAATTCCCGCAGAACATCACAAAAAAATACAAAATATATACTTCAAAATGAGATTAAATATCATCCATTATTTTGTTTATATGAAATATATTGTTTCGAAAAGTTCGTTCTAAACATGAATAAAATCCATATCGAAGCTTTGGCCTTACCTCGTCAAACCGTGCAGAGTTAGCAGTCGCAAAGCTTATGTCGGAGCCATGAGCTCCCGCGCCCGGGTAGGACGTCCGTCGCGCACCTGACACCAACATCGTATGGTTCACAAGTGCTTCACAGTACCTCTCTAGAGCACAGATTACCGTGGGCACGTTACTTAACAGATAAGATAACAACTGTGTGTACTTTTGTGACATATTGCAAATGTAACTTGCGAAACTTTGTCCGATCGTCTTATTGTATTCATTGATTGATGATCCTAGCACAACTTTGTAATATTTAAAGTTTAATAAAGATAGAATTTTGTTAGCTGCTCAAACAAGCTTTCAGATTAAAAGTTTACCAACGAATTGCACTATGGTAAAACAACGGCGACTAGAGAAACATACGGAGGGCTGGGAGTTGGGTTGGGAAACCGCTCAATATGGAGAAAGTAAACAAGCGAGTTGGCGTAAAAAGTAAAGAACAACAATAATATAGAGGCTGTTATAATTATGTTAGGCACAACCAATATAAATTCTGTTAAACGTTATTATTACGCAAATATTATGTAACAATTTTCAAATCGGATTAAATTTAGTTTACTAACAACAAATGTTTGTACGAACACGATACGTAGTTGAAATTTTATGTGCAACTAAGCCAATATTGGAGAAACAGTAAATCCTTCACCTGGTATTAACACATACTATAGAAGCTTATATTTCACAATACAAGCTATTAGCTCAGCTAAGATTATAAGTATTATCTTTACCATAATAACAATGATAACGGCCAGTTCAACTCGGATTAAGTGGTTAAAATTTCCATTACAAATCATGGGCTAAGATAACAGAGCCAATAACTTTGCAGAATTTCTTTGTCGTCGGACTTCAGGTAAGTGCTTCTGCGAAATTAGCATACATTGTATTAATCCTAATACAAAATTGAATTTATTTAAATACACCAAATGTCTCATTAACCTTCACCTTATCGGCAAAACACCAAATATAGATCGCGTGTTATGCGAAGCGGCACCCTTATCAACGTGACATCATGAATGACCGACCAGCGAATTACTAAATTGGTTGTACCCAAATCCTAACAACTAAACATAACAAACATTGATGTTTTTCGTCGGCTATTGTGACACTGAAGGATATCTAACATTTGAAGAATGCACGATTGATTATACGTTATTATACGTTCATGGCCAAAAAGGAGATAATCCAGATTACGAAATTATTTGTTATTTTCACACTTATTGTATCAATGCATTATGTTAATCGTTATAATCGTCCAATAACTTTTGATAAACGTAAAATGTTCAATGGCGACCACAAAATTACCATTATATTTAACGTACGCATATGGTGAACAAATCATCATAATCATATTTATTCACGAATTTAAGACAACCATAAAGAGTAACTTAATAATAATCACAAAATACACAGATCGTTGAATGTGAAATGGTACAATGTAAAGATGGTTTGGCTGTCTTACTGATTCGCCCGTATATCCCCTCGTACTAGTGTAAAACTGTATCACGAGCGGACAGTCTTCCTCAGCCTTAGAACAACAGATTCCCACAAGGTTCCAGTTACAAGTCACATAGCAGCAGTTTGATTACAAACTGTATAGGTAATAAATCGTATTAGTTTAGTTACAAATGTATGGAATTGTCTGTGTTTGGGTATGTATATATGTTTTTTTTTGTATGTTTCTGTATGTGTACAATTAAGGCAACTACAGGAGCTAAATTAGCAACTCTATTTGTGGTGGTTCAAACTTCGTTTGAAATCCTGTTAGAATAAAGTTCTAATCAGCTTGCACTACAAAGTGGTTGTTACGTCAGTCACTGCGGGCCGAATAATGCAAAATGAGTGTTTTTTTGCGATTAAAAAAAATCTATTAATTAAACTAAAAATTTTATCGAGTAAAATTAGTTGTATTATGTTTTCAAAACGCTATCATACTAGCATATATCCGGATATGTTTACTTTTTGCGAGAAATTACTATAATTAAGTACAATGCGTTGGGCTCTTTCGACAGACAACATGGTTGTTTTTGAGGTTCCTCCCCATACATTCAGGCCGTATATCAGTATAGATTGGCATAGTGCTTAATAGATTTTTATTAGTAGCATAATGTCATACGCATTTCTAATAGTTTTAAAAATGTAAATAAGCTTTCTTGCGCGATTATTTACTTTAATGACGTGTTTCATCCAATTTAGGTTTTGGTCTACTGTAACACCTAGATATCTTATGGAATTGGTTCTGGTGATTGGGTTACAGTTACTTCGATTGTTGCAATGGTGAGTTTGTATATTTATTGAGTTAGGAGACGGTTGATTTCTACTGTTAAAGGTGAATGTAATACAAAATTTAGTTTTTTCAAGATTATGTGTCAACAGATGATTGTCCAGCCATGATGTTACTAAAGCAAAGCCTTTATTTGCTGCTTCGGTTACACCTTTCCACGTGTTAGAGCTAAACAATAATACTGTGACATCTGCAAATGTTATTATTTGACCATTTTGTAAAAGCAAATTGAGGTCATTAATATATATTAAACACAGCGTAAGACCCAATACACTGCCTTGAGGCACTCCGAAGGTGACATTTTGCTCATGGTTTATACTGTTATCAATTTTTATAACCTGATTCCGGTTTGTCAATTAATCTTGAAAAAGTTGGAGAGGTATTCCTCGAATTCCTAAGGTATCGAGTTTGTTCAGGCGGATAAGTATAGAGACGGTGTCGAAGAACAAAGCACGTTTCAGAGGCCGCTTGCAGTCTGTTTCTCAAGACTACTCACAAAAATTCAACCACGGGTGAATTCCCCCAAATATTTTGGCAATTTTCCAAAGAACACCCCGCAGTGCTAATTAAAGTATGTCCACACGCTACAAACGATTCATTCTTAGCTCAAACAGTGGTTAGATAAAATTATACTTTCCACGAAATTTCACTTCAATTCCCGTTTGAAAGACAAAAAGACCGCCGCAGCTACACGAAGTCCAAAATTATTATCGTTGTAGCAGTTCTTCATTGTTGCGCCTTTATTGTATTCGTTGCGAAAATTACTGATTCATTCGTCATGAGTTTCCAAGAAAATTATGCGTCACAATCCTCCTCAAGTTTATTTTCACTAGCCTAAAGAGGACAGACAAGAAATAGCCACATTTTCAAGAAAACAATGGATGGTCATGTAAAACCTTGGACAAAATAATATGGTCAGAAGGAGAGAAGGAGAGATGATCAATAATGTGAAACTTCTAGTTTCGTACTTTTAGTTTCGCTCACGCATCTATATCACGTATCGTTCTGCTCATACCATTGGGGAAAAGGGCAAGACTCTACATACATGTTATAAGCTTAATAAAAGATGAAATATAAGAAACCTTTGAATTTACAAAAATAAATATCAGAAACGTACAGATACAGTTTTTGTAATTTCCGATAAGATCGTCTGGATGTCAACACACAAACCGAGCATATACATGCATTGATTTTAAAGCAGTTCGCATGCATAGCAACACGGTTTCAAACGACAATTCACAAATACTCATATACACTTCATCAGAAATCCTATTTTCAATCTCCTGTTTATTACCAATGTTTGTTTTATGCTATTGGTTTCAAGTCTTCAAATAGAACTGGTTAAAACGATCAAAGCTACAATTTTGAGAAAATATCTGAAGGTCTTGTTGATTCAGCTCGGAACCGAATAAACTGATACGATTGAAATATTAATTGGTATCTTAGACTAAACAGACTGATCAGGAAGTATTGAAAATTACGATGAAGCTTCACGAAAATAATTTGTAAATCAGTTTAGATTGAAAAACAAACAGCTGAGTACAAATATAAATCCGGAATTCCCGGAGATATGGTGCGATATTATTTAATCTCGTGACAGTCTTAAAGATGGCCGATTGCTTGTTGAGGTTATTCCATCTTCAGTCTAATCCATTTATTCGGTGTAGGAGTAATACAATAACATTTCCCTGCTATTTTTTTCTAGTCTTCGAACAACATTAGATGTATAATTTAATCGCAGACAAGACTACTCCATATCGTATGAAGTGTCATGTTTATGACACCATGTTTATCGGTAGGGGCAGTATCGGGCACCTCGCCACACTCCTGTATTATTACGGATTGTAACCACGAATAGGAATAGCATGGTAATCGCATATTATTAAAAAGCATTGCCTTAAAAGGCCATTGCAACCGTTTTACTTATTTGGTCCTTCGGTACAAAATCGAATAAATAGCTTTCACTTATTCTTCCATGTTAGATTCTAATGTTAATATAATACATAACTTTACTATCTTTGTGCCTTTTCGTGTCTATTTATACGTACGTAACGTCTTCAATGGTAAGTAAATAATAGTATATTTTATATCGAGGGAGTCAATGAAACCGAGGGTATATTAAGTTGGCGTTTAGTCTCGAGGTGCAAACTGTACTTTTCACTTTGAGTGCGAGAAAAATAGTCAATTTAGTACAAAAACATTTATTATTCCTCCAGTCCATAGTACTTTCGTAAGTTTTTATGTAAATCTTCCGCGTTTTTGTCTATTATGTCTTTTGCTCTTTGCTCGACGTCAAACTCTTCACTGTCACTGGACATTCTTAATAAATTTATATAAAACCGAACAAATTTATACTCTACAAAAATTCTGATATTTTCGCGGTTAGTTTTTTCTTGTAAACCAGTCACAGTCACAGATTAACAATTTAAAACGCATGGCGCCACCTTCCTTGCGGAAAAACCATGAAACTAAAACTCTCAACATTTTCGCAATGAAAATGGTCCACACTCCACAGATAATAGTAGTATATTAACTGGCTGTTTGAGTTTGTCTATGTCACATGAAGGAAATTATAAAACGAATTACTTTTTACTCCCTAGGGACTGAAGTGGTCACTTTAGTCCCGCTTCGTAGGGCTATATTGGCGTACTTTTAGAGCATGAGAAGTGAAATAGTTATTTGTTATACAAGAGTGCAAAGTTGCTTTTGAGCGCAGCGAGTGATTCAAAAATTAGAATCCTGAGCGTTAGCGAGGGAATCAAAAGAGCACGAGGTGAAAAATCTTTGCACTCGAGTGCAACACGTAACTTTTCATCCCACCTCAGCGAGGAAATTACTAAATGCAAAAAAAAAACATTTACAATCACAAGATACTTTTATTTCAGTTTAGGTGTTAACTAATACATTATGATAGGTAAGTATTACAGAATAATCTTTAAATTATAACAAATAATACTTAGGTACAATTAAGAAAAATTTAAAGTAACGTTGCTACAGTTAGTTAAGTTGAGTGTAATATTTATTTATTTATTAAAACTTTATGCACAAGTAAAAACTGTACAAAGGCGGACTTAATACCTTGGGCATTTTCTACCTATTTTTTTAATATCGTACTGTTTCAAATCCTTCTCGCGTGATTGTTGAGGGAGAAAGCTCATTTGCGCATTATTAACAGTTTCAGTCAATTCTGTTGGCGTCAAATAAACTTCTTCGTCGCCAAAACCACTTATTTTACGTTTTTCACTTGTTTTTAACCTAAGGTTTTAACAATTATTGACCTGACAAGAAAATGGCGCGCGCAAAGCAAATTATAAAAGTACACCAAGAAGGTTCCGAGTCTGAGTTTTTAACAAATTAAAAAAGGTTGTACCTATGATAAATTCGGCACCATGGAGGTAGAAGTAAATAGGTTTAATGATGTTTTGAATTCACAAACTTAGTGCACACGATGTTCTAAATTCAATTTACTTTATCCTCTAGAGGATAAAAACGACTTTTGCACTCAGATATCGAAGAGCAAAAATACTCTTTCCGAGATGGGGGGATGAAAACAATATTTTGTTTCTTTAGACTTCATTTGGTTTTGATGTCTTATCAAATTATATCAGTTTTCGCTTTGGATTCCTTGGAAAATTCTAACAGTCTCCAAACATGAAAAACGACTGCGTGTTGTTGGGTACAATAAAATATTTAAAGTGTACGGTCGTGGCACGTGTCGATCCGAAGGTCAAATAACTAAGGTCAAGTGTTAAGCATTGTACATGGTCGCTTGAAATGTGATAGTATCTGTAGGGCGATACTTCCTAATCCTATTTAACAGTACGTACTGTGTCATAGTTTGTTATTGTCCACATTTACCTTTATCAAAATATTTTATAGGTCCCATAAGGCGATCCTATAAAAATGTTGGCACACCCTATTACGACACACTGAATAAATTTGGCTTTCCAAAAAGAGACCCTATACAAATAAACTTTCAGTTTTAATAACTTTGTATTCTTTCAAGTCATTCAGACATTCAGAGACTTTAGTACAGACACGCGAGGTCAAAACCTAAGGTTAAGGTTAAATCAACCATCATTTATCCTCAAGTTTACCGACTTCCGCAACGAATGAAGAGTTTCGGGTTATTGCAATGTAGGTTAGACATGCGCACTTCCGTTCATTTCTCGACCATCGGCCACTTTACCTAGAACTTTAATAAAAGTGAGGGAGCTAAACTAGCAGCACGATGATGAAGTGAATATGTTTAATATGTAAATGGTCGAGTCCCGCTATTACTGGCTAAGTTTAGACGAGCATCGCGTGTGGAGCCGTGGAGGCAAGGCGAGCGTCGAATAAACTCTGAATATTTTATAAAAGACAATGACGCAGGTGCATATGGATGTGGACTAGCTTTCAGTGATATGCTTAAAAATTTAAGAGCAAGTAGCAACTTAGCACAAGTGACATTAAAAGCAGAATAGTTATGGACTTTTTGAAGTTTGAGATCTTAGCTTATTTAAGTTTTAAGGAATGATTACTTGGAATTCACCATACAAAGAGTCTTGTATTTTGTGGTTTGAGATAAAGCCATTTCTCGAGTATTCTCAGAAAAAACACAACAGCTATTCGACATTGTTTGCTTTTTAAAAATGATTCTTAGTTTGTCCAGAGGCATAAATTCTAAAAACACGATTGTGTAGCAGTGGCACAGAGACAATTTATAAAGGATTTAGAGCGAAGCAAGCAACGCCCACCTAACGCCTACGCTTCGACCGTGCTACCCACGCACTATACACCCCTTAGTATACCTCCCACTCTGTTCTCTATCCAATATTAAAGGGCAAAGAATAAATGCATCAGTTTATGTTTGTGACGATCGAAGCTCTTAGCAACATTTAAGGAAGATCCACACAATCACATCGTCTCAAGGTTGGTCTGGGATTGCCGCAGTGCGATTCCCGTCTCCCGATAAATCAACCTCAAGGTCAGAGCACCGCAGCCGAGACATCCCGAGGACGCCTCATTCCCTTATGAGAAGGAAGGAATTTCGGGAATACGGTTACTTTATTATGTGAGAGAATTCTTCACAACTTGGCGGTTTATACGACGCTACGACTATGTTATCGAATTACCCGCAATATGAAGTTATTTGTATAAGTAATGTTATCAAAATCTAATGTATTATGTAAAAACTTGTCTCTTGATACCAAAACTATTATTATAAATACGAAGGCCGGAGTTTATACGCTTCCGAAAAACACCAAGCCACATCTGGTCATTTAAACTGAAACGAATAGTTATAGTGGACAGATTTAGTTCTACAATTGGCTAGCTCTAGTTGAACGAGATTTAGGCTTTTATAATAAAGAACAAAGTTCAATAATAAGGTAATGAATACATTAAGTAACAAACTAGACTGTTATTCCTTTTGTGCCTGCTGCTAAAGACGCACAGTCTACTCATTGGGTTTTCTTTAGACAGTTCAGTAATTATACTCATTTTCGTTTTGTTGATCAGCGATGTAATTACATCACACTCACAATTCCAATGCTATTTTTTTGGCAATTTAACAATATTCAATGTGTTAGTCACGTTTTCTAGCAGGCGATTTTTTCGAACATATGAACCAATCAATTAGAAAACTTCAATATCTTTTGGATTCTGAGAAATAAATAGCAAGGTATTATTGGCTGTCGAGAAGATTTTCGAACTTCCTTTGCAATGTTTATTTATGTATTGTTTGTATGTTTATCTTTGCTTCCATATTGTGTATTTAGTAGTTAAAATTAAAGCTTCTGCGATTAAGAGAGCATTACCCAAGTCGAGTACTAGCAGCTAGACTACGGCCGATAGATTAGGCTAATAACATAATTAGGTAAATAATTCGTGGTAAATCTAAACCAAGGCTGCTCAACCCCAGGCCCGCGGGCCACGATATGGCCCGCCAGCGCATTTGAATTGGCCCGCTGACAGTGGTAATAGTCAATAGTATTTTTGAAAACAGATTTCACACATCACAACATAGAACGAACCCGTTGGTACAGCGCCATCTAGCGGCACCTTTGTGAAACTTATGACAGCTTATTATTTTTTTTACTTTTTTTATTTTAGATTTTGTTTTTCAATGCGTCTTTACTCGTTATAAACAAGGAACTACTTCATCTTAGGCGCTTTATAGGATTTATTCTAAGGATTTTGTATTTGGTACAAAATTATACACCCAACATTTGCACTTTAAAGTTTAATATTTCGTAAATGGAGCATTAAATCGAAAAGTAGTTTTAGCAACCACTAATTCATATTAAACGATACCCCACACGATGAGGTAGACGAAAAAAAAAAATCATCCCCACTTCACATATAGCGGAGCTACCCTAAAAAAATATATTTTCCAAAATTTTATTTTACCACTTTGTCGGCGTTATTGATATACACACCTCTACAAAATTACAGCTTTCTAGTACTTGTGGTCTCTTAGTAAAACCTCGGACAGACAGACAGACAGACGGACATGACGAAACTATAAGGGTTCCTTGACAGGACTACGGAACCCTAAAAACCCGCATCAAAATCTGTTGCGTAGTTTTAAAGATCTAAGCCTACATAGGGACAGACGCGGCGGGCGACTTTGTTTTATATATAGTGATTCTCAGGAAGCCAATATCTGAAAATAATAGCTAGAAATTATGTAATTTACTTAAGCATTTTAATTATGAAAGCATCTTTACAGCCACAGTAGTCAAGACATCAGAAATTGGTTCACAAAAGTTAGTATCTTAGGCAAGTTTTATTTACTAGATGGCCCGCGCCGACACTATATTAAAATTTTGGGCCACCTTCAGAATAAGTTAGCAGCCTTGATCTAGCTAGACAATTCCTATTATATTACGCATTTGAACTTACTCAATTTACTAGCTCGCAAATGCTAACCACTTTACATTATCTGTATCGGTACTTTATCAAAGTAATTCTTGAGAATATCACGGTGATTCATTGACGAAAAATAATTATAGATTTGTACCTAAGTATTATCTAATGAGTCATTGCCATACCGGAACTATAGTACGTTCCTAGAAATATTTCGATGCAAAATCAACGCTTTAGCAAGCGTGTTTTAATAAATTTGAGCATCTTTAGTCAAGACTCACATATCTATATTAGTCACATCACACAGTTTATTTGTTTTGTCTTTTGACCATGGTTTCTTACACGTGCCAATAAGCTATTAGAAAAGTCACGTTTCTGTCGAGTCTCGAGTAAAAAACGATGTTAATTTCGACCAATAGGTACATGAATTAATCTTGATAAAGTTTCCAATACATACATACATTCATTGCATGTTGCCGGAGCTGAGGACGCGCCACGACGTTAAATGACTGTAATTTTTCATGAAAACAATTTTCAAATTTTTAAAATTGGTGCATTCTATCACTTATCTTACTTTTCGTAAGATTTGTGCCAACATTTCCATTGATGACATAATTTAGAACGGTGAGTTTTCTCACTACAATTGCAGTTATTTATAGACATTTCATATCTTTAGGTAAAGATTAGATTGTAGTAAGATAAAGGTTTATCTTTGATAGCTTTTATAAATATCAAGGGTTTATTGTGTCTACATAGTGCTTTATGCATAACAATATACGTAGTAGTGGGAAATTGTCTGAGCCAAACAAAACAAAGTTGTTTATTTTTATGCACAACTCTCTGCGCCGACTCTATATTGTCATCGTTTGCTACTAAAATCTTTACATCACTGCTAGCTGAGATCAAATCCCAGTTTTGTTGCTAACCTAAGATACATACCACCTAACGTTTTTTCATCTAAATTGTTAGACATTACTGTAAGATTTACTTACTAACAAACATCTAACTTTGGTATTTATATAATTAGTGAGAAAGCAAGCATATTTATTCAGGGGAGAATACGCAGAAAACATTTTAACCATAATTCAGCTGCTGGCTAAGGTTGTAACATAGACGTTATCGTTGTTACCATTAATGAGGAAAATGTTTAGAATTACTTTATGTATAGAGCAAGTTTTTTTTACAAACGTTCAGCGATTCACAGAAGCAATTAAACTAATTGGTATCGAATTTCACCGTAGTTCGTACATAAATAAAATGCTTAGGTAAAGTTGTTCAATCCCCCTTAACCTTAGACGTGATTGGAATGGCTTGTCCACCCAATGTCAAGTGTATTGGAGGGTCGGGGTACTGCTAGGCCTTGGCCTCGCGGTGCGTAGGGGGTAGGCGTCACGCAGGCGATGACGTCACGTCACCCTCGTACCTACCGTGCTCCCTCGCCCCACAGACGATGCGTCGCCCGTTAAACACAAAGCCACCCTTAGCTTCGTTCACTGTTACATCTCCTTCATTACGACCGATTCGCATATTTGCTCCCTAACATAACATAGTACGCTACCAGTATTACAGCTGAATAAAAATTACATAGGAATTAAAGACTACATCAACATGAAATACGAGGCTCGTATAGCAAAAATGGTGACGCTTTCTAGAAGGTGCGATTCATCATGCAAATAAAGATAAGAAGAGTTCTAGTGGTAACTATTAAAACATAGCAATACATTTACTAAAAATATTACGTAAGTCTTTAGCATTTTGACATTGTACGGAAATCTTTTTGTTTTTGTGAATGGAATGAATTTTTATCAAACTCGTGTGTTAGTACGACACATGTGTTGGTAATATTCAGCTATTTCAGTAAGTCTGAAGACTGGCGTATCGCGAGAATTTGCGTATCTTCATTTAACCGCGCTCGCCGCTACGCAATTGAACGTAAATATTTGGTTTGTATCTCGACCGTATTTTGCATGTGCCTATTTCCGTAATAACAATAAATCGCCCGTAATCGTGTTTGCCTGGATAAATTCGTGAAAGTGCCTCTAAACAGACCACCCACAATTTTTTTCTAATTGTCCAGTGGAAAATTTACCCGAGAACTTTGCTGAAGGTGCCATAAGTACCTACACGTAGGGTTTTATTAATATTGATAACATTGAATGTTATCTTTATTTATCATAATCATATTGTGAATCAGAACGTCTTAAGGTATTTTTTGTTTGTACCAAATATTGGCAATTTCAGTTTGAGTCGTGTACTCATTATCGTACCATTCATCACCGCTAATATTTTTCGTAATTAGGCGTTGACCAAAAATATGCATATAATTTTAGAGACATTTTTAAATAACAAGCTTGTTTTCCCTTTCGCTTGTCACTGTGTGGAACATGAATACATTATTAATTCCCATATCATGTTCACGGTTTATTAAATATTTTTGAAACATTAATTCTTTGTTGATCTTGTGAATTCTTGTTAGGTAATGAAAATCCATAACAATATCAGCTTTCATGTATCAGACCATCAAGTCTGATATTCATAATTATATTAAGTCTGTCGTTATGATAATGCCACAATATTTTGAGATTTGTTTTATACAATAATTAAGAAACCGTGCGACGATCGAATGATAGCGGATTCTGTAACATAGCCAGAAGGTGCCAGAAATGTTATTGTCTAGTGGTTCTACGTGTCTTGATTTAGGTGAGTTCGGGAGTGGTGTCGATCAGTCTTATATACATGACTGAAGTGCTTGTACTATATTCTGCTCGCATGCCGTCGAACTTTGACTTTCTTTTGGCATGTGTCGATAGTTTGCTGATGTCGACCGACACTTGGCTTTTTTCCAAGAAAAGTAATAAATAGCGATCGTTGGCCGGCGCCAGGTCGCTATTATAATAGTAATGTATCGATGTAAATAGTGCACTATAACGTAAATTTATAAGCTGTCATCGTAAACAAAAATATTGGAGATTATAATTTGATGTCCGGAATTCCTAAGATATGACGCACCGGATGGTAGACGACAAAATAGTTCACCTTGAAAGTTGAACGTCAATAGACATAGTTGAGGGTGTATCCTAGCCTTAGTCTTTGAACGAAAATAGTTTGTAGAAATCGTAGTTTTGTTGGAATTAATGAATGCACGTGGTCGATGAACAGCATGAGCAGACACATGGAATACAGCCAGGGTAAGTGGATAACGAGGACGGTGACAATATTTATGTGGCTATTACCAACACGTCAGAGCCGTTTGCACGTAGAGATGCCAACGCTTTAATGGTATCGGTGCCACTACATAAATTATACCTAGGAGAGCAGAACCCCGAGAAGCTGTCCCCTTCAACTGTAGCAACCACATTAAAGACTGCTGTCAAAAAGTAGCGTTGACAACAGCTATACAGCCTAAAAAAAAAATTCGTGAGCGTTAAACCAATAATTCCCATTAATGCAGAAGTCACGGTATACACATTACAGTGTTAAACTCTACAACAATATATTCAAAAGCGGACAAATGTGTATAATTAGATTATATATAATTTTACCTAACTATTATGTGGTAATCCGCAATACCTACTGTCAGATCAGGATGACAAGTCAGAAATTGTGTTTATTCAAGCTTTGTGCTAATTTGGGCCCTAACAAACAACAATATAAGTACAAATATTAAATGTAGGCTATAAAAGTTAGAACCACAATTTAGATTAGTGCCCTGCCGTCAAGACCTCAGGTGATTTTAGAGCTAAAATCAACATAAAAACAATCTCAGCTTTAATGACAACAGTAGTAAATGTAAATTGAGGAAACTTATACATAAAATTAGGTCTCGAAGATCATGAAAATTCACAAGCTAGTCCAACAAGGAAAGTTTCAAACACAAATTGCGCCATCATCATCATCATTTCAGCCGAAAGACGTCCACTGCTGGACATAGGCCTCCCCCAAGTGTCGCCACATTGACCGGGCCCGTGCGACTGGCATCCAGCCGATTCTCGCAGTTTTCACCAGGTCATCGGTCCACCTAGTGGGAGGCCTTCCAACGCAACGTCTTCCGGTTCGCGGTCGCCACTCCAGAACTTTTCGGCCCCATCGGCCATCCGTTCTGCGAGCAATGTGCCCTGCCCACTTAAGCTTGGCAATTCTTCGCGCTACGTCGGTAACCTTGAAAAACCCGGTTAATTACGCCATACAGGATTTAAATAAATTGGCGACTTTATCGCAGAACAACCATTACACAAATACTTGTTCTAATCTTAGCGACACGAGTAAGTAATAGTCATGAAAGTTTCCGTACTTGTCACAATTCGAGTTGTCATCATAAAAACAATAGAGTACAAGCCGAGCACATGTAACATTTAATCATGCAGTTGTTCAGTTTACAGTGCACTTCAAATCAACGGTGTAAGTACAGCGAATTTGCTGTGCTGTTTTTATTGGAATGATGATAACTAGGTACTTTCAGTGTCCAATGTCCCTAGAATGTTATACAGAAGAAGAGTGATGTTATGCTAAAGGAATCATTCCCTCCATGTCGACTCGTGAAACAAATGACATGTTTTAAAAAAAAACGCTTAACTTCGAGGTTAGAAAAGTACTGAAACGCTTTTATCTATACTAATATTATAAAGCTGAAGAGTTCGTTTGGTTGAACGCGCTAATCTCAAGAACTCCTGGTTCGAATTGAAAAATTATTTTAGTATTCGATAGCCCATTTATCGCGGAAGGCTATAGACTATAAAACATCACGTTACGACCAAGAGGAGCATCAATGACAAATGTACGACCCGTAACTTCGGAATTTAGCAATCCCTTTGGATTTTTCTGCCTTTCGACCGAAAGGATAAAGAAAAATCTTCAAAAAAGTCCAAAAGTCGTTTCAAATGCATACACACGTTGTTTTGATTTCAAATTTGTGTTTACAAATACGATATCAGTGAAGTATTGGCTATTGTGCGGTACAGATAACAATAACATGAAGCGACAATGTGAACACGTATCAGGTGTATTTTGTAAATCCCAACAAGTTTGACACTAATCGGCGAATCCTTCCACAGACGTTTTGCTCATTAACACAAACAATACAACATGCACGTATAATTTTAAGACAAACCCGTACTGAAATAACCTTGACGATATTTTGCTACAAGTCAACTCATCATTATTTACAATTTGAAATAGCTGAACATACAATATTTTATCTGCACTAAAGTTTATTATCTGATGCTAAAATCTATAAAGCTAATTAAGACGCGTCTCCAGGAGAGTATTATTAACGTTACAAGAGATGATGGAGTCTAGCCAACTGGGGCGGCTCTCACAGGCATCGTCTCACATCTATCTATCGATACTATCTACAAAAAGCCAGACAGGTACTCACACTAAGCTCTGACAAAGCGATCGATGTTACACGATAACTTTGAAGAGAATCTGTTGCGCAGACAGATTTTTAACGTCACGATTTAAAAATAATTTGGTGTTATCAAGAGTAGTTCCACATGCGATTGTGAAATCAAAAACGTATTATGTGTTGCTTATGTAAGCGTTATGCAAAGAACAAAAAAGTTGTCATGATCTGCAGCATCGGCGATTAGTTTGCGCTTAGCAACAGCGGTCGCAAGCGAACGGATAACGGATAGTAATGTGATTCGCCTTCGCATACTACCAGTAAATCGCAAGAGCACTACGTAACCAATTACCTAGACGGTCTGCGTGTAATTATGGAAAATTACTTAGAGACGTGGTGCAAACAACCGGCTAAGAATAAAACACGTGTCTTGTACAGTATAGGTAATCGAATACCAGATTACCAACGATATCAAACACTTCAAATAACCACCTGTGTTCGTTGCAGTGGAAAGTATATAAAATTACAGAAATCTAGAGAAAATGTTAATAAAGGAGCGTGTTTTTTTAATTAAAACATTTTTAAATGCAGTATTTACCACGAATGCTAATTTTACTTTACTGCATTTGTAACTGTATAATCAAGAGTGCCTATTCGTTTATTACTCCGCTGTATCGTCTTACAACCCTTCTGCGAACTGCTGCCACAGATTATATCTACTTCCACTTTATAGAGTCAGGCAGTCGGGCATGCAAATCACGTCATGATGTCCCATGAGACACAAACAGGCATATGACAAAATTAAGGACCCATCCAATGTGACCGACGAGTGTTTTAGTGAACAAATACACTGACGACAATGGCCTGGAAAGAGATAACACCAAATTGGGTACAGAAGTCGTTAAAATTAATCATAAACACCGGCTACAAGCACCACGTCTTCCTCAGTAAACAGCACTGGCTATTACGTAACACGAACCTGAACCACCTGACCGTTTCTAGTTTGGACGACAAATTCAATCAACGAATAGTTCTGTGTTCAACGGTTGGATAGTTCCGACAAGATTCAAACAATGGCACAGCCCGTCACGGCATTGACCACAGCGAAGTACTCGCGCCAGCCAGTCTAGTGACAACGTGAATAATATGTGAAGGGGGAAAATGTTATTTACTCCTGTATTATCTGAGAATTAGAATAGCCGTTACTGCATTATGCTAATACATAACAGCAGTGTGAGAAATGGAGCAAACCGATCACTAAGTCAATTGGGATTTCAAAACATTTACTTAGAAAGAAGTGCATGTTGCCTACAAGCAGATTATGAAATTTGCCGTCTCCATACGTCATAGTTAACCTATAGAGGATGATCAAATGCGGCTAGATCACACCAGTCTGGCGCGTCGGCCGAGCCAGAAATAAGTGATGATGACTTTTTAAAGGTTAACGTAGATAGGTACTTGTTTCTAGTCGTTAAATGGTGTAACAAACAATTAATCATAAAAGTTACTTAATCCAAACCACAAAGACAAACAAGTACCGGAATAAAAAGTCTATTCAAAAAAGTTTCCACTTGCGGTCAGCACAAGGACAATACAATGGCCCAAAATCTTCAATACTAAGAAATTCAAGTTCAAAGTGACCTTGTTGAATCCATGTGATAGATACAGGAAAATGGTGTGGTTAATATATTGAATAATTAATTATTTATTACCCAACATAAATAAAGTATCGATCGATTCAAAGAACAACAATGCATTCTAGCAACTTTTCCATTTCTTGAAATTTAATATTCGGGCTACCTTCAATTAGCGAAACCACCTTAATATTACATTTTCTACGATATTATATTGAATAAACATACATGAAAAGCGGTTTCGTATGACAAGACCCTTTCAAATTCAGAACCTTGGACTGCTTGCCACATAATGCTACGGCAGTGTGAGACGGGGGCCTTGAAGCAAAACCTCATTAACTTAAACACTCCCTATTTATTTTTCGGACAGCAGAGCTTTGGTGCAATATCGATATAATATTTCATAATTACGATGACAGACGCGACTACGATGTATATATTATGTAGACCATGCGTCTACGCCATAGGTACTACGCGGCTACGCTGAAGGGAGCACGCGACTACGCCGTAGGTACTACGCAGCTACGACGTAGTCCCGATTGTATCATACGACTACAACGACTACGACATAGACCCCGCGTTTACGCCTTGGGTATAAGGCGGCTACGCCGTAGTCAAAAATTACTGTTTGTAGTGTAGTTGAGTAATTTCGGAACAACTTATAAGTTTATTGTTTCATTCGGGTCGGTAAATATGGTATCAAACATCTTATTGAAGAAACAACAAAGAACAAAGAAACCTACTAATTTCCTAATTCTAACACAAGCATGCCGACAATGTAGAAACAATAAATGCGCAGTGTTTGTTTACATAGGAACACAAACGCGATAAATAATGAATCATTACCCACTGGGCAGTATTACCACACAATAGTACTATGCCGTGGCACGAGTTAATAATGCGCCAACCAGGTGAAAACATGCGTAACGGCCCATTTGTGTGCATGGCCTGCTTTTAAAGGTAAAATTTTAAAATATTTGTTCATTCTTTACCATAATCTTACGACTGTACTTATCAGTATCAGATGAGAATAATAAATAACATATCTCATGCGTAAATGGTCAGTCACATAATAAATATGTAATAGGTCATAATCGTATTCGAACATGAGCAGTATGTCTTTGTGAAAATAAGTACAATTTTATTTTGTAGATTGAGGCTCTTTGTTTGGACCACAAAATATAATAATACTCGTAGTAAGAAAAACGTTTTGCGTCAATAGAATAAAATACGTCAGATAACATGAGTTATTATAGATTTTTTACAAGATATCATCTTGTTTTGTTTGCCACTTTAAATATAATATTAGGTATTTGTTTTTTCAACACACTTTGCTCGTAAAGTGAGCCTTAAAACATCGTTCTTAGGGTCATAAACCGAACTATAACACACACGTGCATAATAGAATTATCTATACACATTTAACCATTCCTTTTTTCTGTATCTAACTGCAAATAATTATATGCGAGTTAACAGAGCATTTTCAATTTAATCGGGTAATACAGTTTCTTTTTGTAGGTAACAACAAAGAGGTTTTATGCCGCTGAAATGTGTCCCTAATTATGACGAAAAAACATTTATTATTATCAAATTATTTATAAATCACAATAATCTATAATATAAAAATGAATCGCAAAATGTGTTGGTAAGCGCATAACTCAACAACGCCTGGACCAATTTGGCCAATTCTTTTTTTTAAATGTTCGTTGAAGTTCAAAGATGGTTTTTACGGCGAGAAAAATTCGAATAATTGCCGGAAAAACCCTAAAAACAGCCCTTTTCTTTTTCCCATACAAACGTTTTCTAACAAAACGAGCTTTATTGCTATTATATAAAGTTCATATTGAATTACAAGCAGTCACTGTTGTTTAAACAATGAAGGTATGTTTTTAACGTCAAAGAGTCAATTTTGCACTTTATTACCTCTGTGTCTGTACATCACCAGGGTGACGGTTCTGTTCAGGTGAATTTTTGCCCCGACTATAAAATATGTAGGAACAAAAAAATGACACATTACAAATCATTTTGACAGGCTATATTTGGCAGTACGAAGTCTGCCGGGTCAGCTAGTTTGTTATAAAATATTTGCATTTTATCAATAAATATATAATTTTGAAGTAGGCTGTGTGCTATGGCTATATGTAATCAATCACCTAACATTTGGCGCGTGCAAAAAAAAGAACATGCGCGCTATTTCCCATAATTTTCATATTTTGTTTGTATCGCATTTGTTGTTGTGTGGTAAAACGATTTATGCAATACATGTTTGTTTTTTCCTCGCAAGTGTGTTGAAAAAGTGCGTATGAAACTCGTGAGCAACTTGCTCACTAGACACTCTACTGATTTACGCCCTCGCCTACGGCTCTGGCTGCAACCCACAGCCTCGTGTATAATGAGCAACTTAGCTCACTTGTATCTTAATATCTATTATATAAGCCAGATTTATTTCACACAGACTACCAAGTCTAACCGAATGCAGCTGAATACCAGTACCTATTTTACATGGATCGACTGTCTACATACCTCTCTGAACACCTCAACTCAGAGAGACAATTACCCTACTAGTGCGAGCGTGACAGACTTATGTATTCTCGATTTCGCGCTCGCACTAGTAGGGTAATTGTCTCTCTAAAGACAGACTTGTCTATAGTGTGCGGTAGCCCCGATACTGTCACTGGGTAGTACATGAATGCCTATTTATATCACGTCAGCTGGATTAGCAGACATAGCAGTAGAAGATATTTAAGTTAGCTTTTTCCTGCATAAAGTGAAAATCAACGTATTTTCCCAACAGGTTGCTAAGGTCAGCATTTGATCAGCAAACCCTTGTTCAATTAAGAGTAGGCCATGTCACCGTTACTAGTCAGATTCAGGTTGCAAACGACCTTCTTATTTTTTTTTCGACAATAAACCTTTGTATTTCTGGTCCATCTGATATTGCAACTGAAACGTGTAGCACACTGCTAATTGTACATGACTTTGATTAATACATTATTAATCAGATGTAGGTACATGTTCTAATTAATAAACGTGCAGTGCAACAGAATTAAAGGTTATGGTTATGCTTAAACGTTGATAAAAGATATCGCTGGTATTTCCCGATGATTAGTATTTACGTCATGCCAATATTTTCAATATCCACAATGGCAAGGACACATCCTGCATAATTATTAAAGTCAAAAGGACGTACGTGATCAATGCACACAAAAGAACATATAAAACAAACTATTAAAAGAGACCATTCCTTATTCATTATGCTTGTAACATAAGGGCAACAGCCCCCCAGAAACGATGTCAAAAGCCTTTGAAGTATATTTCTGATGAAATTACTCTTATTCAACAGTTTGTTCAAGCAAGACTTCAAAACATTTTCCTATGAATACGAAGCTCTACAAATTCTAAAAACTTCGACTTACCTAGCAGGTTTAATTTGATGCCCAAGAAGACTTTACATTTCCAGCGTTAGGATAATTTATAAAACTACAGGTTTCATTTAAATTGAGAGCTTTTCCACGGATTTGTTTTATTAAGATAAATAAGAGGAAAATCTTTTTTAATAAAGTGTGTTAACACATATTTATCACACGATACAGTTTACATCAAGACAATTATTTAAATGTATGTGACAGTAAAATGTATGTATTTTCTGTTTTGGCTCGATAACACATCGAACTAGAGTAAATTCAGTCATATAGGCCGTCACATAAGAACTTTTGTAACTCGGTCAAGAATGTTTCAAGAATGAAAACAACGAATCGTTTCTAAAATAACTTAAAACCAATAATAGCAAAGTCATTGACCGAATCACCTAAACATCTCTAAATAGTGTAGCTGTTATCTTGAATCAACATTCGATAAGTTTCGCTAACAATAATTAAAGTGGAACATAGCAATTGAGACAGGCTTGTTTGTACTGATATTATTATGTTCTGGATGACGTCTTTCATTGATTTCAATTAAACTTGTTATTTTTGGCAAGTATTACAGTAAAAACTAAAACTGGATCTTGCAATGAAGTCATCGTGGATGCGTGGACAATTTGGGTGTAAGTAAACCAGAAAATGACTGCGAAGATTACGTGATCAAAGGGGTTATTTGTCACACACAGTACATTGCGATAATGAAGATTTAATTAAACTAATTAATGGAATTATTGCGATAAACTGAACTTGATCGCTTGACCACTCTGTCTTCATACTACTAGTACGTATCACCACTATTTTCCATGTAGCACGGAAAATGTTGAGGTTTTCCTTACCTATCGGGCATAAATCAGGCACTTGTTATAATAAATTCGTTATATTTTCATTTTTTGTCATACAACAAGAGAATTCAATTACAGAGCGCATGACCACCGCTTTTGAAGTCAGACGGGTCGAACTCAGGGTTAATAAACCTTCAAACTAATTGTAAACACCTAATATCGCCTAATATGCTTGTATTTCTCGCTATTGTCGTGCTGCAATTAAAGAGTAAATTACATTGTTAATTCCAAGAAAATTGTCGGTACTCAAAGCGATTGTCAGTCAAGACTCAATGAAGATAAACGACGGTTGCTATCAGATGATGCAAGATTCATCTGTGCAAATACATTTTCCTTCTAGTTTCATATCACTCAATGTCAGATACTACATATATTTTTATAAATCTTTGAGCATTCTTTGAGCCCTCTCTATAGCATTGTTCATAGTTCGGGTCGATTTAGTGGCACCGCTCGCTCAAGTCTTGAGAGCGCATTTTGTTGGCTTTTGTTCGTAAAATAGTAGAGCTGTAAAAGGCAATCCGGTGGCGTTTACCTACCTACGGTTTTATCGCTAAATATATCTGCATACAGATCTTCAAAAAATTCTGTTAATTAATTACTCAGTTATCTAAAGTCCCGTATCATTTTAATATTATCTCATATCTTTAAAATCTGTTTCCCTTATTATCAGCTTGGCAGATTACGATATCTTTTTGGGCCATAATCGTTAGTGCTCGTGGACAACAAAAACGATCGATCAACTATTTCATGTTTATGTTATGATGACTTTGAGTAAGTATAGACGTGAAAACAGAATACCAGTACGATTTTAGATCCTTATTGCTCCGCCAATACAGATGGAAAAGGCGATCTCAGGATCTTCATATGAACAAACAATTCGATATAAGAAACCGGCCAAGTGCGTGTCGGGCCACGCGCAGTGTAGGGTTCCGTAGTAGCCTGTTATATTTTAGATTTTGATTTTCAATGCAAGTCTTCAACCGTTATAAACAAGCAACCACTTCATCTTAGTCACTTTATAGGATTTATTCTAAGGATTTTGTATTTGGTACCTACAAAATTATCCAACACCCTAGTTCAACGACTATTACTGCTAAACTAATAAAGTTATCTTAACCGCTACAACTTTCCTTTAAAGTTCATGAAATGCATCATCATGAATTTTTCCAGATTTTTCAAGCCAGCAGTTTATCTTTTAGAGGGGGGCCGAAGCCCCACTGGAACTTAAATTTCCACTTTAAAGTTTAATATTTCGTAAATGGAGCATTACATCGAAAGTTATTAGCAACCCCTAAGTCATTTTGAAAGACCTATTCAAAGATACCCCACACAATGGGCTAGACGACGAAAAAAAATATCATCCCCACTTCACATGTAGGGGAGCTACCCTAAAAAAAAATATTTCCCAAAATTTTATTTTACCCCTCTGTCGGCGTTACACACCTCTACAAAATTACAGCTTTCTAGTACTAACGGACTCTTAGCAAAACCTCGGACAGATAGACAGACAGACAGACAGACATGGCGAAACTATAAGGGTTCCTTGACAGGACTACGGAACCCTAAAAATGCTAGAAAGCTCAAATGAGAGTCATTGGTGTTAAACGTAGGTAGAAGAAACTGCGCAGTTTAAAATAAAAGCTTGTAAAATATAGCCCAATGATGGAAAGAAAATGCTCCAGATGCAATATCTGGAGCATTTTCCTTCTACTGTTAAATCAGAAATATCGGGAGTTGACAAGAGCGATAAATTGATTGTTCCCAGTAAATGAATCATCATATGAACCGGCCATAAAGAGGAAAGTTTCCCAGGAATGCAGCTGCTTTGGCTGCGAGCCACGAATGTGGGACCGCGAGAAATATCATTCTACCTACTTGCACATTGTCTTTCAATAAGGACTGGCCGGATATGATTAGTTGTTTACTTGTCAACTGATGAATATAAACACAAGTGCGATCAAATTTACACATAACAGTTCACGTGACAATACATAGTAGACAACTAGACATATACATAGGTATATAATCTATCTTGATAAAACTGTTCCAATCCAAATGACCAAATTGCAAGGAATAAAAAACCGGCCAAGTGCGTGTCGGGCCACGCCACTGTAGGGTTCCTTAGCAGTTCGTTATCACAATATATAACGAACCCGTTGGTACACCGCCATCTAGCAGCAGCTTTGCGAAACTTATGATAATTTATTATGTTTTTTTTAGTTTATTTATTTTAGATTTAGTTTTTCAATGCAAGTCTTTACCCGTTTGCTAACAGACCGTTAGTGCTAGACTAACGGTCTCTTTAACAAAACCTCGGACAGGCAGACAGACAGACGGACATGACGAAACTATAAGGGTTCCTTGTCAGGACTACGGAACCCTAATAAAAAAGCATTGACCTATAAATTGGGAGTAACTAGTGGTTTGCACTTGACCCATGTAAAAAAAGTTGTCCTGTATGAATGACTCTACTTGTATGAAGTAGTATGACCTCTCAAACAATTCGAACTCGCTCAACTTCAACAAATCATCCACTTGTAACCAGTGAACAAAGCATAGTTAAGAAACTACTATAAACCAGATACACGACTGAGATAAAGCAGAAATACTGGGATGACCCATCGACCGCCATGTGTCTGAGTAATTTGCAATAAATATGTTACGTGGACCTTTGACAACCTCTATTACTACGAGAGAAAGTTCCATCATGCGATAACATGATGATACATTTACTAACTGCTTGATAGTAGTTGTCATAAGTGTTATTACGTCACTCTTTATCATAACGCTAGACTATAGCTATACAAAATGATAAATTAACGTGTTAGTTAATTGGGAATGGAGCTGATTTTACACGCATTTGTGTCCCGCTCATCAGAGATAAGAGATAACTTGCTACCTTGAGTTAGCTTGCCACACATAACATAACAACTCTTATTATGTGACGACCCAAATGGTGCAGCGGTAGTGAGGCTGCCTTACGTTCTTGGGGTCCCGGGTTCGAATCCCGGTTGGAGCAAATGTTTGTGTGATGAGCATGGACATTTGTTTCCGAGTCATGGTTGTTTATATGTATAATAAGTATGTATTTACAAACAAAAAGTATCTATGTAGTATATCAACTATCTGGTGTCCACGACACAAGCCTCGTTGCTTAGTGTGGCATTATATTTATTTATTTATGTGAATGCGAATGATGAATGTGAATTTTGACAATAAAGTGATCTTATAAGGGTTCCTTTTTTACCTTTTGCGGTACGGAACCCTAAAAATGGAAAAAAGAAAAACTTTTCTGCAAAAAATAAAACCGACTACAAAAAACACAAAAGTGAAAAATAACTTTAGCTTCAGAAGTCCTCATTAGCACCTTTGTTTGATTGATTTAGTTTTTTTGTCACCGACTTTTAATGCGTAAATTGTACAATTAGCGTAAAAGCCAAAATGTAAGAGGGCTCTTAACAACTAAACTAACCCGCATATTAATGTCCGACTAAAAGTAAGGCCATTTGTGTAGCAGTGATGACTTCCTAGAGATAATCGACTATAATCACCATGCCCTGCACGCAGAACAGTAATCACAGAGCTGCACAGCCCCAATTAAACAGTCAGAGCACGTCGATCACGACTCGACACCGCACAACTATTTTGACTTGGATATTTTTGAGGCGAGGAGACAGAAAAGTAAACAAAAGCTATTTGCGTGCTAAATACGGAAGTGTTGCACTAATCATATCAGACTTAAGTACATGGGAAGTCTTGCGAGTGCAGTACACCAGTGCCATGGCGGTACTACGACACATGCCGTGACGTCGGCGTCTATACTTGAATGAAACGCATTGACAGATGGGGGCTTGTTTTTATAGAACTTGTCTATTAACTCATTGATGAAACAAAATCAACATATTGAGTAATGATTCAAAGTGTTCAGCAATCAAAATAGACTATGGACGTAAATGAATGACAAAAATAGTCATTCAAAACAACCGTCTATTTATCACTTGATGAATCAGAATTACTTATGCTATTTTTAAAAGAAACTGGGCTATGCAATAAAATTTAAAGATGCATTTCCGTAATATTATCATTAAAAAGGTGAAGATTTTGTGAAAGAATGTCATTGGAATTTAAATATTAATATTAAAAACGTAATATTGGCACCACTATCAAAACATGACATAAAAGCAAAACTTATGAGCTGGAAAAATCCAGAGACAAAGTGCTACAGATTGCATGTGGAAGTTGGAGATAGGTAAGATATAGAAGTAATCTTTACAGTTATTCATTAGATTATGTCATGCATAGTTTAACGTCTCCTGGCAAGGGTACAGACACATTTTTTTTAAGAAAATAAATTAAACCTCATAATTTCCGTCTGTCCGTTGGCAATGCATATAATTAAATCTCAACCGTGACAGCTCAGTGAGTAATTTTAGATACCGCTTTTATTTTTGATGGAACAAGTTTTATGAAAATAAGGTTTCAGAGATTCATTGAACATGCCACCTGTCATGCCTTTATCTGGCAGTGAGTGACATGTTGAAAATGAAATTTACTCTCATTTTTCCCTAATCCCCAAATTATACGTGCTTTTATTAAATTTATTTCCCATAACAATATTAAACTCTAATATTCACTCATTTTAAAAGTCTAATTACTAAATATAAGTATCTTATAAACATATATATATCTTATGTCACTAACAATTTCTAACTTTTATGTTTTGTGTTTGTTTCAGGGCTAAAAGGATTGCCACAAAAAGTTCAAGTTTATATTCTCTTTATACCCATGTATAGTCACTATGCGACACTGGCAGGAATTGCCGTAGTCTTCGGCAAATTGCCATAAAAAAAAAAAAAAAAAAAAAAATAACTGTAATTCCTGAGAACTTTAAGGGCAGTAGTATCCTGTTACAATACAAATATTATTTGTAATTTATCAAGAGATTACTTTTTAAAAGAGACTTGACACTTAAATGTGTTTACATAATTATGCACATGGCCTTTGGGAAAAGCCAACAGAAAAGGGAATCATTAATCATACATAGGGAATTCATAATGTTTACTTTATTATACATATAATCAGGTTACAAAATTAATTTCATCTTTTAAAATAAGAAGAATTCACATGGAAACAACTATAATGGAAATTTACAAGTCAATAACATTCCTTAAGAACGAGAATACACATAACACTTATAAAATTGGCATGAACTTCATATGTATTAACAGGAAGCATATTTGAGCAATGTGTTTTGTATCTAGAGGAAATGGTATGCTGCTCATGCTCTCTTGAACCGTCTAGACATAGTAGGCATGTATGTGTATTATTATTATCTGTAAAAGCGAGTATCCCAATCCTAATGAGTGCAAAAAGACCCCTAAGCCGAAAGGCAGGTTGTTCCCTCAGTCTTTGCAATCATTTTTAGGGTTCCGTACCTCAAAAGAAAAAAACGGATCCCTTATAAGATCACTTTTTTGTCCGTCTGTCAGTCTGTCCGTCTGTCACCACCGATTTTCTCAGGAACGGGTGGACCTAGCAAGTTGAAATTTATACCATATACTGAGGTCTATAGTCCCTATTAGGTGTATAAAAATCAAGGTCCTGAGTCAACACGATAAAAAGATATGGGCAAATTTAGATTTTCGCGAAAACTTGTAAGTACCAAAATTTACCTTAATTTTCAACTATTTTTTATTTTTCGGACTTCTCCCTTTTCTTGTACTGTAAGACCTTGCTTTTACCAGTATTGACAATTCTAGGTGAACCGGAAGCACCCAATAGGTTTTGGGTCGAAAACCTATATGGTAGTTCCCGTTGACCTAGAATCACGAAATTTGGCAAAAACCAAGGTCTTACAGCACATGTAAAGGGAAAAGTCTGAAAACCGTAAATATGTAGTTTAATACAAAAAAAAAAGCGATTTTACTATTACAAACTTATTATTTGCGGTTGGTGCAATAGCCATTTCTAGGGATCGTACAGCAAAGTTAAGTAACCCCCGAATACTGAAATGTCACTCAAAATTTAAGGGCTGCTTAACATTTGAGCAGCTCCTAAACTTTAAATTTTGTATGGCCAAACGTCACTTTTGAGTATCTGTTAAATATAAGTGCTACTTAAATTTTGAGTGACGTTTCAGTATTCGGCCATTAGTCCTTTAAAAAGTTTTTTTGTTTTGGTATGTAGTGTAACAGGAACAGCTAACCAGCATTATTTGCATTTAATTAATTTTGCCTGTAAGACAACAATGAGGAGATAATTTTGTACAGTATTTGTTCTTCTATTAAAGAAGCGCAATAAATAGCATGATAAGAATACAATAACATTTGTACTTTATTGGTATCTTGGCAAAGATAGGTAAATAGCCACTAAGGGATTTTGACTTTGAAGAAGAAATCTTTTCAGATTAATAAGCAAATTTAGCTGAGTTTAGTGATGGTATCAGAAACTATAGTTGTTTTGAATTACATTTACAACAGAATCAAAAGTGCAGATGTATGTATATTGTCATAACTGGCATCTCAAACCATTACAGATGTTAGTATCAATCATAAAGATTTAGCTCAACTAATTCTGTACAATGCAGTCATAACTTCAAGCTTGCATATTTTATCTTTATGATTAATCATATTATCAGACATTGTCTTAAGTAGCGGTCAAAGGCATTTGGTGCAAAAACTCGGATAGGGTAAATAGTCCTATTCAATCATTACAATCAGTAACCTATCCATTTTATTGTAATCCTAAATGACACATGTATTTACAAAATGCAATACAAGCATTAGTCACAGCTACCATGACGGCAGTATCAGGAGGTATGTCTCTAGAAAGCACAAGCGCATCTTCTAACCAAACTCCAGGAAGTAAAACGAGAATGGTGGTGGTCAGTTTTTAAGTTTCAAGGATGTTCAGAATAGACACTTCAAAAGATGCCTAATTGACCTCTTAGCCTGGGTAAAGTAGGCACAAAATCAGCCCAAGTGGAGATATTGCGTGCATCGGTTTGATTTTGATTGATCAACTACTTTGAAGACAGAAGAAGGTCACAGTTAGATTTAAAGCTAGACCACCTAAAGCTAAACCACCTAAAGCTATCCCCTTTAATGACATCAACAGTGTCTGACATGTCCGCTTTGTGCTCGTAGTGTTTCGGCCAAAGTTAGCTAGCCACTTGAGAGCACATGAAAGGGCAGCACACCAAAGCTCTCGACAATCACCCTAGTAAGCTGTCGAAAGTAGTTGCTGTAGCCAGAATTGGCTAGATGGGATCATCAGTATCAAAAAAATATTTTGTTGATATAAAAAATCATTACAGATCACCTGAAGAGCGGCTTTACATATATTTCTATTTCATTGGAATAACATTGCGAATTAAACATGATAACACTCCTTTTTGTTAGTAAATCACATTGATTTACTTCAAGTATGAATCAGTTTTGTGGATATACCGATGAAAACAGGTTACAGCAATAAGATGCCTATGATTTAATAACAACATTGTTTACTTAATGATACATAGAAATAGAGGAATTATATAAATACATTATTGTATCCCTACGAACTAAATAGCTAGGTCCCCAATTATAGAATTTACATTGGCCCAATTATATTATCCATTATTACGTAGATTATGTTGATTACATACCTTTGAAGCACGATTTGAAGAAAACTCAACGGTGCAAATGCAGACTTCTCCAATTTTGGCAGCACACTCACTGATTAACATAAATGAATTGTGCATGTGAAATAAAATGTAACTTAAGGAACACCTGAATATTTTTGTTCCAATTAATCTTTCAATTATGAAAATAACGCAATAGAAGCATACCAGGAACCTAAAATCATAAACGAACGTGATAATACTAGTAAAATTAAATTTTAATTTAATTGCACGAAATATGGCAGAATTCAGAAAAAAAGACTGCTGTCAACTGTCAATTTTGTATTGCACAGATAACATGAATTTAGTCACGCCCTTAATTTTTTTTGTCGATTAAATTATTTGGAGAGTAGCAGATTGGTAGAAGACATCGATCATCACATTCTAATATTATTTAGTTTCGAAGGCAAGCTAGCGTATACGACCAGACGTATGAACGTAGATGAGGCGAAAGGCATGTGTCAGGACTGCAGCAGATAGCATTCTGTAGTTTCTGCCTAACCTCATGGAAAAACGTTCTAATGTAAATTTATTTTATTAGGAAAACAAACAATTATAAACTATAAACCATTTATAGGTAGTGTAAGAAATAATTGTTAGAGACTACATCAACTACGTTATCCACATCTGATTGACGCACCATAAATCTTGGTCACCCTACTCTTAACTTGCACTATAGATTTTAGTAAGTGCTGTACTGTAGGTTGTGAAATCCAAACA
Organism: Xestia rhomboidea; assembly: GCA_963853795.1. Lineage (NCBI taxonomy): Eukaryota > Metazoa > Arthropoda > Insecta > Lepidoptera > Noctuidae > Xestia > Xestia rhomboidea. The sequence goes on from OY970772.1 coordinate 14,170,035, forward strand.
TTAGGCTTTTCCTCTCATCCGTCGCTGGGGACATGGTCTCCACTACGACAATGGACGAATCCGCAGGCGGAAGCTAGTCTAAGAATAAACCTACCTACATAAATAATCTACAACAATATTAGCAATCTGTTTGTTTTTTTTTAAATTTCGAACTATTTTTGAAGGAGTGTCATTATTGATAAAAAGTTATTTGCAAATGTAATTGACCTATAATTAATCATACATATTTGTGGTTTTAGTATTTCAGCAGCAGATTATAAGAAATGCCCACATTACCTAAGATGCCAGACCCTCCTCCTTGTATATGCACTGACATGAGCCAAGTAAATAATAATTTTATTGTAGATTGTATGCACCACACATGTGGCTGTTCCTAAATTACAGTACCCTATTCGTTTTTCGTAAATCATAAATTCTAAGCTTTGTATTAAATTCGTCATCTTCTCCTTGCCTTCTCTTTTTTGTAACTTACAAAATAAGACTATGAACGAAACTAGTTCTAAGCAGTGCTACAAGCTAACTAAACTTAGTGATTGAAAAGATGAGTCTAATAACAATATTGCTGCTGTAAATTATGGCGGACGTCTTGCGACTGCCTTCCGTTTCCACCGCCAGACCTTCGATGACAGTCATACTCCAGCTAGGTCTAAACTTCACATCGAGGTGTATGAAATGAGCTCCAACACGATTTTTCAATTTTAAATGGGACCAACTTTGAGATATTATACGCTTTTCACAAAACAAAAGATCATACACTAGCGGAATTATTACACATGAGTAGAAAAACTACTCATGTGCTTATTATTACTTGTAAAAAGTTATTCGTGGTAATACACATAAATGAACAACGCCATCTATTTAACACACTATAATTTATACGTCAGTGACTATAGGCTATGTAGACTTTTAAAGTATTAGACTAATCTATAGTACCTTTGGCTATCATAACTTTTATAAAGACGGTAACTCGATCTAAAAGTTATCTTGTGAGCACATTTTTAGTCATAAGTACCATTTTGCTTGAATAGATGTCGCTGCATGTATCTTACATTTGATGATAAGTTTTTCTTGAACACTATTATTTAATTCATATATCATTTGATAGAAAGCACCGATTACAATGAAACAAAAACTAAAACTTCCAAGTTAAGCCCACATTGGTTAATTTACACGTGATACTTTATCAAAAGACCCCTCACAGACATAGTTACAGACAAAATTCTAAGAACGGTAGAAATGGGTTCTGTACGTGATACGATACATCCATGGTGATACAGCACCCTTACGTTTTTTTTTTAATATTTTCAATGTACAGAAACGCCACGAACTCGACAGATTTATTATATGTTTAATTAATAAATGAAGATAATCTAAAATGGTTTTATCTATTATGGTTTTATATATGGATTGTGCGTAATACTGTAAAAAGAAAAATGTAGTGATCAGAAAATTATTTTCCTATTTAATTGCTGGCAACACTAATCACATCTTTTGTGCAAGGCTAGTGCATGTTACGGATTTAAGATTTTTGGGGCTATCAAACCAAATCGGAACCAGGATAATTCCATTAGGGATTACCTAGGAAGTGTACTTGTATTCGTTACAATTCTTTAAATCATAACATGCTTATGGAATTGACCGATGAACAAGAACTAAGTGATAGCGGAATGGAATCTTTGAGTGCTAGCAAAGATGATACCCCGGAGCGGAGACCCGACGAATTTTTCATAACCCCCTCAGTATGTACGGATAGTTGATAATGAAAATTAGAACAAGTGTGACGTTGTAATGATAATAATTTGTTTAAACAGCTAGGATCATCGCCCAGCGCGGGGACACCTCTTGGTGGTGGATTTGCTGGACCACTGAAAGAATATGATGATGTGAGTGTCGTCGTGATAAAAGTGTCTCTTTATATATTTATTTGTGACAATTTATGTCGTGTGTGTGTGTGTTATAATTTTATTTGTTTTAGGAACCTGATGAAACCCTAACAGAGAGGTTATGGGGGCTGACGGAGATGTTCCCTGAGTGTGTTCGAACCTGCACTTACACTGTTACGACCAACACAATGTAAGTTAATGTAACATCATGCAATTTAACTAGATAGACAACAACTGTGATGCAACATTAAGGAAATTTAATTTAAAAATTTCATTGAGTAACAAGCCGGTTCATATTCTTATTTAATTCCAGTTTGAAATTACTGGTCACACATGTTTTATAAGTAAGTGTTAGTATCTGACCATGGATGACCAGTCTTTGAGAGTTTTTAAATGTTTGTATTGATTTGTTCAGATCTGGAGTTAAATCACTCTACGGACTATCTCGCTCAGTGATGTGGGTGGTGGCTAGTTCATCTGTCATCCTGTTCGCTCCAGTCATATTTGAAGTAGAGAGAGCTCAAATGGCTGAAATGGAAAAGTCACAACAGAAACAGGTAAATATTATTTAACTTATCCCTGATAACTGCATGTTTCTGGCTCTTGTTGATATATTTGGCTAATTATTGTATTTTGTTTCAGGTCTTGTTAGGCACCAACACAGCTCTGGCAGGTCCCATGCCGCCGAACATGCCACCCATGCCCCGATAAATTGGTCATCAGACATGAACAGCACTTCAATGTAACCTGTTTGACATCTTCATTATATAAAGGAAATATTCAAATATCACCCTGAATGCTTTAATGTTAGTGTATTAGTTAAAAAATAAATAGGTACCTACTTTAAACATGATTTGAAGATTTTGTATTGGGGATAGTAACACAGGTTAACTGAACTGTACATAAGTCCTTACAATACCCAATTGCATTTAATCAGAATTATTAAAAATGTGTGCAAAATAATCAAATTACTGTTTAAAAATACTATTATAATTGTATTAAAAATAAGTTGCATTTTCTCCTGACTGTCTATTATGTTTTTCTGTTCCTGAAGGTTGCAGGTATGTTAGTCAATGGGTCTAATTTTATAATTATTGGTTAGTGAGATAACCATTTGATTTGTGAAAAACATTTTATAGGTGATGCTTTGTTATTAGAATAAATGTATTGTTGAAAATGTATTTTTTAATCATCTGAATGTTAATAGACAAAAATGTCACAAAAACTAATACAGTGTAAAATGAATTAATTCAAAAGCTGTTATCATTTACTGAAGTTTATGGAAGAATTATTGATAACAAATTCCTTTAGTTGACCACCATTATCCACCATCATGCTTTATTTGTGAAGTAAAGGTGATTCGGGATGGCAGTCATAAACAATGCACCAATACTGATGTGCCCTGATAGTGTGGCAAGTCATCAGCCTACAGGAGTCCAAAAAAAATGCAGAATGATGAAGCTGCATCTGAACCTTAACGTTATATTTGGAATACTCATAGACAATCACAGTGAAATACTAAAATTTGAATTCCATTTAAGTGGTAAAAAATGAAACGTCTTCAAAAAGTAAGTGGTGGCATCCTGTAGCCTAGGATCGATGCTCGTTTTCCATACATGTTATATTATTCACTAGCTGTAGCTCGCGACCTTCGTCCGCGTGTAATAATTTTAAATATGTAACTTTCCTAATTGAATCTGATTTTATTATTTCAAAGGTTTTATTTTTTTTACACGCAACTCGAATTTTTTTCAAAAAAAAATAAAAATAGGCTTAGTTACTCGTTTTAACATTGGCTATCTGCCCGTAAAAGTCCTGTCATAATCGTTCCAGCCGTTTCGGAGATTATCTGGAACATTAACAGAGTACAACGTGAGCGAAGCCGCAGGACAAAGCTAGATAAAATTAAAAGAGATCGATATCTGCGTGGGTTAAGAAGGCCGAAAATTAAGCGTTTTTGTTAATACCGTTACTTGCCTGAATTGGATTTTTATTAGCGTCACTACCGAATAGTGTAATAATAATAGTGTTTTTTTTTCAAAATCAACGGGTTTAGTTCCTGGCTAGGAATATTGATTTTTCTAAAATCCAATGACTCCGTTATATTTCATCAAAATCGGGCTCCAGACTCCTTTGAGAATTTTTCGCTATATCACATTGTTTCGGATTTGGCCATCCACGCCCACTTGAAAAATTCAGCCCGTCTAAGTATACAGACAGAGGGTGAATTTTTGAAGTTGGACTGCTTAGGAAACTACTAACGAAAGATTTGGACAGACTGGGCGGGTAGCGTATATCTGTAGCGTCTTTTAGAGGTGCATTGCCAGAGGTCATCTAAAAGTTCTCTGAAATCAATAACACGATTTCAACAGCCTACTGGAAATGGCCCCGCCAAAATACGAAAAGGGTGGGTGTGGTAATTAGAGTAGTGTGGTAGGATCTCATATATTCTCTAAGGGTAGGATGATTGAGAATGCATGCCATGTGCTTTGGTAGGCCAAAGATACGGTGGTTGCCTGATCCCCAATAATGCCGGAACCCCATTAATAAGAAGATACTAGCATCGCCCGCGTGAAGTTTAAAAATTGTCCCATGGAATCTTATCTTAGTACCGAGATAAAAAGATGATCCTGTTTTAATACAGGTTATACACTATCTGTGTGCAAAATTTCATCCAAATCCGTTCAGTAGTTTTGGCGTGAAAGAGTAATATTACATCCCTCACTAACTTTCGCATTTATAATAATAAATAATAGGATTGAAACCGTGATGATTTGAAAAAGACAAATTGTTACTATAGTACGACAGAGTCTAAATAAAGAACGTTGATGTTGGGCTTTTTTTTTCAACTAGACTTAATGTTCTTATATTATCTGTGAACTGACATTCGTCATACTCTAAAAATACATTATCTGTGCAAAATAGTTCAACTGAAATGTCATTTCACCTGACAACTTTTTACTGAGATCCAATGTATTTTCATAAATAAATCGTTGTAAACATGGCAAATACAGGCTTATTGCCGTTTGTTCGCGGTGTAGACTTTACTTGTAACGATTTTAGCGTAAGTGTTGTGTGAATTTGTCGATACATCGCCCTATCTATCAGGGATGATATCATATCCCTAACCTTTGCTTTCATATTTGGGTCTAAATATTTTTCGCACTTTCAGGATGATAAATTCCCCGATGCTATTCGGTACATGACAGGCCTGCAATGGCTAAGACTCGACAAAACGAATCTGACTGATATTCCTGAGGAATTGGGCAAGTTAATGAAATTGGTAAGTAGGCCTGTAGCACTGCAATAGCTAGTTGAAAACTTTTTGAAGTATGCCTGCTGATGATCGAATGAACAAAGCAACAATGAACAAACAGTACTGTGGAATCTATCGAATTGTACTATTACATAACCATTAATATCCAACCAATTCCATTCCCTTGTAACACAATAAGTTAAAATTCTTACTTGCACAAAGCATTATATATATTTTTTAATAAAGGTACTTACCATGGTAACAGGTACTTATCGTTTGACTAAAGATTGCAGTATTTTATAATACCACCATATTATTATTTGATTTGAAAAGGTAAGTTGCAACCATCTCATCTATTTTATCTGAAAAAACATATTTTAAAGAAAATCTTGTTCACTAGTAACAATGATTTCTTATTAAAATCACAGGAAAATCTATCATTGAAGAAGAATGGTCTTGAAAAGTTGTTTGGTGAGTTAACGGAGCTGAAATGTCTGCGGTCACTGAATGTAAGGCACAACAAAGTGAAGAGCTCAGGGATTCCAGCCGAGCTGTTCAGGCTAGAGGATCTGACAACACTGGACCTTTCACATAACAGACTGAAAGAAGTTCCTGAAGGACTGGAGAAAGCCAAATCTTTGCTAGTCTTAAATCTCAGTCATAATAAGTAAGTTTTTGTTGATACATTTCTTTCAAGAGCCTAGTTCTATAATTTAACAAATTTAAGAATTGTATACTTAAAAATGACAAGCAAAATAGACAAGTAGGAACGTGTTAGTCTTATTTAAAACAAATATTCTAAATTAAATACAAAACCGATGAAATGATAAAGAATTTGTGTCAACCAAGCAGGTTTTAAATGTAATTTAAGCTAATATCTTTAAAACTGTTCATTCTAACTGTTTTTGCAGAATTGAGAGCATCCCACCAACATTGTTTGTGCAACTGACGGATCTATTGTTTCTGGACCTGTCTAATAATGTACTGGAGACTTTGCCCCCTCAGACGAGGAGGCTGGCGAACCTGCAGACCCTTATACTGAATGATAATCCTCTTGGAGTATTTCAATTGAGGTGAGGTAACTTTAAAATGCAGTCCAAGGTTTTAATAACATCTTTTTTATTTATTTTTTGAAGAGGCTGATGTATATCATGGTGATGAGATAATTCATTTATTGGTGTGATTTTTGGTACATTTTACATGAGATCTTAAGTAATAATAAATAATTATAATAGTTCCTCAAAAATCTACCTTATAGGTGTAAACTCTTTCACATATCAGTTATTATTTTTAAAAAGATAATCAACATATTAAAATAAAATAATTAAAATAAAACACAAAATAACTTAACACTGGGAAAACAAGCAAAACATTAACAATTGAGTGAAAATTAGTGAGTAATTAAAATGATAAATGTCCACACTTAAAAACCAATTGTTGCATTATTAATAATTATATAATTATGATATCTGTCTCAGACTAGAGTAGGAAAATTATCAACATGTTGGAAGAAATGCAGATGCTTAAGTATATTTAATTAATTAATTTAATTTTCAGGCAACTACCCTCCCTTCAGAGTTTGGAAGTGCTTCACATGCGCAACACACAGAGAACCCTGGCCAATCTGCCTGCATCTCTGGACACCCTGTCCAACCTGTCTGATGTGGACTTGTCTAAGAATGCCTTGACCAAAGTACCTGATGCCCTGTATTCACTGCTTAGCCTCAAGAGGCTTAATCTTAGTGATAATGAAATCACTGAGGTGTCTTCAGGTGAGATTCTATCTACTATTAACATTATACTTGTCTAGTGTAGTTTAGGATGTATGCATGCATGTAGTTCATAAAGTTGCATGATGATGATGTAGCTGATTTGTCAGTTACTGCATAATATCTGGCACATGACAGATCACACAAAGTTTTCTAGAAGCTAATAGGTAATATTTGTAGTTCTTCATAGTTCTTCAATAATTTTTTCCTGCAAGTATAATTAAAATCAAATGACCAGAATTGTTACTTATCTAATATTGGTTTACATGTAGTGGGCCTTCTTTTCTACACATTCTAATGTAGTTTTGTTTGTTGCTGTCTTTTTGATAAGAAATTTCCACTTAGATACATAAGCTGCAGAATCTATGCTTATAAAATAACTTCTCAATGTTTCTTATATAGCAGTGAATAAAAAGTAATAGCAGTGATAGCCTAGTGGTGTGACCGTCGGACTGCCAAGTCAGAGGTCTCGAGTTCGAACCCACGGCACACACTTCTGATTTGTCGGATTAATGCGCGTATTGTACAATTGTCGCTTGCTTCTGGGAAGTGTGAGTGTGAAACATCGTGAGGAAACCAGCATTCCTGAGAAATATTTCTCTGCAGCATGTATAGCCAAATCAAAGGCCCATGCGCGGCATAAAAACACTGCTACCAGGTTAGCTACTATCCACACGATAAAGAAATAATATTTCTTAGTACTAAATCTAAATTTAATAACACAATAAAGCTGAAGATTTATGTTAGAGCATCCCAATCTTTGGAACTGTCAGTCAGAATTTAAAAAAATATTTTTGCATTTTATAGGCCAATTCTTCAGGAAGGTTACACACACGCTACGACATTTTGGAGTTTCTAATAAAATACATGTACTAGCCTTAAAAAATACTCAGCCTAAAAAATAATACCAAAAAAGTCTGATCTTGATCCGCACAGAATTTCCATTCATATACATAATTCTATGATGCAGATTGAAATCAATGCAGATTTATAAAGTAATAAGTTTTCACTTGTGCGTTTGCATGTCCATTAGCAATTACTACCAAGTCATGCTTTCTATTTTACTATGTATGATAGCTCAATTACAAATGAAAAAGTATATGGTGCAACTGTAGTTAGTGATCTTGTTACTCAATTCGAGTTTTATTAGACGAAAATAACGTAATAGAATTACGTTATTTTCGTTGTTATTGCTGCCAAAAAACATTGCATCGTTCCATGATTATAGGCATTAAAAGCGCGTTGCTATGGTTCAGTTTCAAGGACATGTTTAATGGTGGCGGATGTATTACCCAGTAACTGGGTTGTGCACTTTAGATAGCCAATTTTTCCATGTGAAATACGGGTATTCAGCTTCACCCAGTTAGACCGAAAGCTAACCCCAATGGTATGTTTACAAAATAATAGGCACCCTTTTTTTTTTTTTTTTTTAGGATGGGAAATAATCAAATGACTTCTCCCGCTCTAGGCGGAGCAGGAGGGAGTGTCAGACTTTTACTGACTAAAACCCATCCATGTTCCTTCCTCGCCCTTTGTGTTGCGGGGCCACGGTATCTCTTTCGAATAGTTCCGCAGCCCCGGCAGGCTTCGGTCCTTGCGGACCCCTTCCCTATTGCTGACTCTCTTTGAGGCGCGCGTGGAACACGAACGCGCCGTCGACACGGCCTGTCGTCATGAGACGTACGGACGGCGAGCTAGCCCATAGCTCCCCGTCCACAGGCCCGCGCCTACGGTGGCCGGAAGCCACCACGTGGCCCCCGACGCCCGGGGCGTCTCCCGCGGCGGCCGGGACGTGAGGATCACTACCTCTCACGTTCCGCCACCTCCTTCGCTAGCATGACTGCTTCGCAGAAGGAGGTGACGGCGTCCCATTCCGTCTCGCTCCGGACCATGGCACGAACCAGGGCCGGAAGCGAGAGGTCGCCGCCGCCGATCGCCACCTCGAGGACACGGCGGTGCTCCACCCAAGCGGGGCACTCCTCCACAGTGTGCTCCACCGTGTCCTCCATAATAGGCACCCTAACTTTGAATTTTGTTCTATATATTTCGATGTATCTGTCTGTAGGATGCAGTAACCACTTTTTAGGGGCCATCCATAAATTACGTCACACTTTAAGGGGGTGGGAGTAGTTTGACATTGTGTGACGTCACATTTCAAAATTTTAAGTCTGAATCTTTAATAAAAATAATTAATAACTTTTAGTTTTGTTAAATTATTTAAATGTTTCATTGATGTTAATTTTATTAAAAAAGAATTTAAATCGAAATAAAACTTATTTCGGAACTGCTTTTTAATTCAATAATTTGTAGATGTAAAATTGCAGAATATGTGACGTCACAATAGGGCGGGGAGGTGGGGGGTTCTCACAAATGTGACCAGCTGTGACAAGGACGAGGGGGGGGCTCAAAACACATGAAATTCGTGTGACGTAATTTATGGATGGCCCCTTACAAAGTATATATAACATCACGCCTGTAATCACCGAAGGGTTAGGCAGAGGTGTACTATCGAGGACACTCCCGCCTGATCACCACTAAGCTAATTTTTGCTTGCACTTACAACATAGACACGCTCTCTATTCCCGCTCCGTGGACTTTATATTGAAATAATTCATGAAAAGATATCGATTGGCGACACATGCCAAACGAGAGTTATTGTTATTTTGCGCGCCAAAGTTGACGCTTTCCTAATAGGCCTAAAGTTTAAGGTGGAGTGGCTTGGCGCCTCCGCATGATTTAAGCGAAAAAAAATTTAACTGATCAGGCGGAAAAGACCACGACTGTACCTAATTGTAAACCCATATTTCGCCAGTTATGCTTAAGTCCCACGTAATAGCCCTTGTCATCAACCGGGCACAAATTCAAACTGCAGCTGAAAAATTTCTGAAGACCAATAACACTTTGCCCCACCGAGAATCACACCCAGGTCGTCATTCGCAACAGTCGCGCTTGCAACCGCCCGACCAACGAAGCAATGTGCAGGTGTGTAGGAAGCAAAGCATGGCTTAATCCACCTCGAAAACTAGTTCAGAATCAGTTACGAGACCACTTTTGGCGCGAAGCGGAACATCCTTTTTTTTTTTTTTTTCGGATAGGAAATCATCAAATGACTCCTCCCGCTCTGGGCGGAGCAGGAGGGAGCATCAGACTTTTACTGACTAAAACCCATCCATGTTCCTTCATCGCCCTTTGTGTTTCGGGGCCACGGTATCTCTTGCGAATAGTCCCGCAGCCCCGGCAGGCTTCGGCCCTTGCGGACCCCTTTCCTATTGCTGACTCTCTTTGAGGCGCGCGTGGAACACGAACGCGCCGTCGACACGGCCTGTCGTCATGAGACGGACGGACGGCGAGCTAGCCCATAGCTCCCCGTCCACAGGCCCGCGAAGCGGAACATCCTGGGTCCTCTGCTCATACTGACAATGCACCACCACACCTGTTCATTGCGTGTTATCGATTTCAGAGTCAGAGTTTTTTTTACGCCAAGTTTCCTCAGACTGTTTTCCTACGCCATATTGTCAGCAATAAATGTATAAATTAACTTGATCGTAAACAGGAAAAAAATCAGGTCAATAAAAACCAGTCCATGCTCTTGCTGTTTCAAAACTATCCATATAAAAGCTTTACTAAACAAAGAAGTGAAACACGTGCTTCAGACATATGATACGGTGTAAATGTGACCATTTATGTTCCGGTCGTGCTCACAGCCGCCCATCCGTGGCCCAGGCCGACCTTACACCGCATGTAAGTGATCCTTTACACTCAACTAGTGACCTGCAACGCGTTTGTGTCTGGCAGTCATGTCCAGAACTGGCGGCATGACTTCGTGAAATGTTGTTTTTTTTTTATCGAAATCGCGAACAGACATGCATTTATATTTGTGAGTTTATTACTCCTATGAGAAGTTCCTTACATTTCTCGAAACTTTTTAAACGGAAGCGCTAGTCGTAATTGTGATGTAATTGAAATTCTGCTTAAACACTCGTTTCCAGCTATGGACAATTGGCAGAAACTCGAGAGCTTGAACTTATCCCGGAACAACCTGACTGTATTACCGGCGTCTATGTGCAAGCTTCAGAACCTGAGGAGGCTTCACGTGGATGACAATAAGCTGGACTTCGAAGGCATACCCTCGGGGGTGGGGAAACTTGGCAGCCTGGAGGTGTTCTCAGCTGCTAACAATTTACTGGAGATGATTCCTGAAGGACTTTGCAGGTAGGCACACTTGTTGCTCAGTATATATTTTTTTTATCAGTCTACCCCTTTAGTAAAAAGGCGTGAATTTATGTATGGTTAATACCTATCTATATAAATATTCGTGAATCACTGAACACTCAAAAGACACTTAACTTCGAGAGGTTTTAGGCCTTGTGTTTCACATTGTGAGAATGTGAGGCACAAGACATCACCTCTTCAAATATTTATCATGGGAATTTACAGTGTTAAGTACAATATATTTGAGAATCCTAACGTAAGGTTTTCCGTGTGCAGGAAAAGCCCTAAATACTTTTACACAACACAAATAAAAATGCCATTAAATAATTATCAGAAGAATTAACAAGAATTTTTCAATGACAAAAATGTAGGTCAACGCCAACAATAATTTGGGGCATTTCCAAAATAAAGAGGTCAAGAACCATGCCTCATTATTCACTGTGTTTCACCACATTTGTTTAGTCAGTGAATAATGCGCGGCATTGAAAAATAACGTCGATGTTCTTACATTATGTTAACATTAATGCAGGGATATAGTGATTATGTAAAAAAAACGACATCCTTTTTAGGGTTCCGTAGTCCTGACAAGGAACCCATATAGTTTCGCCATGTCCGTCTGTCTGTCTGTCCGAGGTTTTGCTAAGAGACCGTTAGTACTAAAAAGCTGTAATTTTGTAGAGGTGTGTATATCAATAACGCCGACAAAGTGCTTACTTGGGTAGCTCCCCTACATGTATATACATGTATATATGTATACAAATGGTCACGGTCCACAGACTGCAGGCAGTCAAAAATGGCGATACCAAGTCTTCATCCGCGACTAACAAAACGACTGCTCAGCCTAAGTAGAAATAACCTCAGAATAATAATAGGGACAATAACGGGCCATTGTCCCCTAAACAAACATCTTTTCAACATAGGCGCCACGGACAGCCCACTCTGCAGGGGCTGCTTCGACGCCGAAGAATCGGCTGCCCACGTAATCCTGGAATGCGAGGCAGTGGCTACCCAACGCAAACAAATCCTCGGAACGGTGGGGTCGCTCCGCGAAGCCTGTGAAGCTCCCAGGAAACTTCTGTGCTTCTGGGCGGAGCTAGGCTGGCTAACTTAGCCAGGACACCTACGCACAACGGACCGATTAAGAGTCTAAGTGCGGAAAATGGAGTCCCTACTCTACTCTCTACTCTACTCCCCTACATGTGAAGTGGGGATGATTTTTTTTTCGTCGGATACCTCATCGTGTGGGGTATCGTTGAATAGGTCTTTTAAAATGACTTAGGGGTTGCCACTACTACTTTTCGATTTAATGCTCCATTTACGAAATATTAAACTTTTAAGGACCAGTTTTAGTTCCAGTAGGGGGTCCCCCACTCTAAAAGATAAACTGCTGGCTTGAAAAATCTGGAAAAATTTCAAAATTATAGTGCATTTCATGAAATTTAAAGGAAAACTATAGCGGTTAAGATAACTTTATTAGTTTAGCAGTAATAGTCGTTGAACTAGGGTGTTGGATAATTTTGTACCAAATACAAAATCCTTAGAATAAATCCTATAAAGTGACTAAGATGAAGTGGTTGCTTGTTTATAACGGGTCAAGACTTGCATTGAAAAACAAAATCTAGAATATAACCTGCTACTACGGAACCCTACACTGCGCGTCGCCCGACACGCACTTGGCCGGTTTTTTTCAATAATCAGCCATCCATCTGTAAAATGTAGTGTCAGACTCCACTGACTATCCATTGAAGAGGTGCTTACGAATTCTGCTTCCTAAAATGCTATTGTCTCCACCTTATTATACAACAATAATGTACAGAGCGAACTGATTGCGTCAGAAACACCACCCCGCGCTCCATAAGTCAGGTCGCAGATGTTGGGGAAAAACAGCCAAGCTAAAGTGGGAGTGGGCTGGCCACTTAGCACGAATGCACCTGAGAGGTGGGGACAGATCGTCACTCATTGGACACCTGATGATGATACCGCGGCGAAGGTGGTGTGACGATCTGATCTTGTCTTCAGGGCGAACACGGCCAGAGGTCGCTGACGATATGTTTGGAAGGAAAAAAGAGAGGCATTTGCCCAACAGTGGGACACTCGACAGTATAGCAAAAAAAAAAGAAACAAAGTACTTACAGACATTTAAAGTCTTCCGCGGTCTAATACAACAAAATATACTTTCACACTGCAAAACATTTCGTTTCTGACAACGTTCGCTCGTCTATCATTAGATGTTAAATTATGCGACACAAATATGTTCACAGATGATCTATTAACATGGAAGCACGCATTAATTCTTCAACAGCCGTGTTTTATCATAAATCGTCTTGTAACACACGCATTTAGAGTATAAATTGAGATATGTCGTGCACTCAATGGCTGTCATGCTACATAAAAAAAAATAAGATGTTTTTCTATCTTGAATAGTTTATTGGCGTAGTCTTTTATATGTGTTATGTTCGTAAGAAATGTCATGTGATTCGTAGAGAATAAAGAATTTCTGGCAGTTAGGATGGTTTATGAATTATTTTTATATGCTACATGATACCTACATATTTATATCAAAGGAATTCTTTTTCTATATTTCGCAATATATTTTCTGGATGCAGTAATTTAAATTATTATGCAGAAACTTTATAAAGATAAGCAGCCTAGATTAGTATATGATTTAAGATTCCTGTGTCCAGCAGTAGATATACTGGTAAAAGCTGATGTTGTTGTATCTATACATCACAGTATAACGATAGTAATATGACACATGTGAATACATTATGATACTGTCACACTGCTATAAGTAATAGAGAACTCTACAAACCCGAACTTCTTCCAAAGCTTGTCGATGTTCCATACAAATAAACCATGTTTTTCTGATGTATGCAGATGTGGCTCCCTCAAGAAGTTGAACCTAAGCTGCAACAAGCTTATCACGTTACCCGATGCCATTCACCTGCTGAGTGACCTGGAGAGCCTGCAACTACACGGTAACCCTGACCTGGTCATGCCTCCGAAGCCAGTGGAGCGAGCAAGAGGCGCTGGCCTGCAGTACTATAATATTGACTTTTCACTGCAAGCTCAGCTGCAATTGGCTGGCGCTGCGACCAATGAACCGACTACGCCTAACAGTGAGTATCAGAAAAGTTAACAGTGCTTAGGGAGGATAATTTGAAAAGAAGTACAGATCTTAAGGTGTGATATAAAGGCTAGTTGGACACTTAAAAATGTGTTTTTGCCTCCATTATACGAGTACACTTCTATCGATCGTGATTCTGGCACGGGTCCTGTATAGAGCCTTGTTCAGTGTCTAAATAGGCACAATGTTCTAGACCTAGAATTGTCAATTTTGGTTAAAAGCAAGGTCTTACAGCACAAGTAAAGGGAAAAGTAACAAAATAAAAAAGTTGAAAATTAAGGTAAATTTTGGTACTTGCAAGTTTTTCCGAAAATCTAAATTTGCCCATATCTTTTTATCGTGTTGACTCAGGACCTTGATTTTTATACACCTAATAGGGACTATAGACCTCGTATCTGGTATAAATTTCAACTTGCTAGGTCCACCCGTTCCTGAGAAAATCGGTGCTGGCAGACGGACAGACAGACAGACGGACAAGAAAGTGATCTTATAAGGGTTCCTTTTTTTATCTTTTAAGGTTAAAAAAAAGTAGTAGTTGTTTTACAGGAGTAGGTGAAATACGCTTTTCATAAACTTCATTTTTCACTCTTCAGCCTTTGAATTAAATTTCTAGAAGAGGCAATTTTGACATTTAATACAAAGACATAGTTGTTGTGTGTAAACTATTAAAATATAAGTGTAACAACATCACAATAAACTTTTAATAACATCAATGCAGGTGTAAAATCAGACCCAATAGCGCGCAAGATGCGCTTACGCCGCGGCCGCGCGGAGCCCGAACAACGAGACTCTGCGGTCATTCTCCGAGGCATGCAAGAACAAGTCAACACCCAGCACAATGACCAGCGACTTGAACAGAGGAACTCGGAGCTCAAGTGAGTATCTAGTAACGTCACTATTGACCTGCGTGTCCTGTTGTCTGTTGAACAGGAACTGATGGACGCTATGCCTTGTTCCCGAAGGTAAGCGGGCAGGAATCGGCTCCTTAGGTGCCATCGCGCCTGGACGCTACTGAAGGCGTCAAACTCGTTTCTCTCAATTTATGTTGCCATGGACACTAAGGAGAAGTTCAATTAAATACATGCCTTTTGTTTATCTTACGTCAAGAGTTTGAATTGTCATATTGTTCTCTAGTGAATCTATAACTATAAACAATCTCTTTTTCCGGGCCCTGCATGGGCCCGATGTAGACCTATCTGCGTCCGTAGCCTGGCTACGTTCCGGGGACCTATTCGAAGAAACCGAAGGTTTTGTCTGTGAAATAATGGATAAAGTTATGATGAGTGAGAGATGAGTTATTCGTAACTATCGGAGATTTATTGTGAAGGACGGCACGGTTGACATATGTGGGGCATGCCATCTGTTCAGGCGAATCAATCCGTCACATATCTCCGGGTGTATTGGAGGGGGATTCGCGGGGATTCTTGTCTAGCAAGTAGAGAGAGTACTTGCATAGACACAACCTTGTAGCCAGGACACGATTATCCATCAGCAAGTTGCTCTAAAATACAACCTGGAATCGGAAGTGCCTTACTTAGGTATATGTGCCCGACCCAGTTCTCGATAATGGCATGTATCACAATGTACTGGGATCAATCCATCATCACTGACAGAACTATTGTAACCAATAGGCCTGATATAGAAGAAGCCTGATATAGTGGATCGATCAGAGCCGCGCGCAATGATTGTTGACATAACGGTCCCGCATGATGAGAACCTCGTAAAGGCCGAGAAAGATAAAAAAAATCAAGTATCTTGACTTGGCTCGCGAGGTTGTCGACATGTGGGAAGTGGACTCAGCGATCATTGTGCCGATAGTCGTATCAGCCCATGGCTTAATTGCCAAGAGCCTCGATCAATACCTCAGAAGGCTCTCGTTAGGCACCTGGATCAAGGGCTTGATTCAGTGCGCGGTACTCCTGGACACTGCTCGTATTGTTAGGAGGTTCCTCTCTCTGGAACCCTGACCGCTGGTAGCTTGGCCCCTGTTCCCGATACCGTTGAGCTACATTTTTTTTATATTTTTTAATGTTTTTTAAATTTATTTTTAAAAAATTTAATGAATTTGTATAGAATTGAATAAAGGAAATAACAATGTGTATTATTTTATAGGCCGAAGCGTTGGGACGAGAGTCTAGAGAAGCCCCCACTAGACTATTCGGAGTTTTTCGATGAGGACACTGGGCAGACGCCCGGCCTTACAGTGTGGGAGATCGAGAACTTTATACCTGCACCTGTTGACGAGGTAACAAGACGTTTTAGTGCGATGTCAGTTATTTAATTAATATACAACAATCAAATAAAATAATCAGAGTATGTAGTGTGGGCTGCGGGACTATTCGAAAGAGATACCGTGGCCCCGGAACACAAAGGGCGATGAAGGAACATGGATGGATCTGACACTCCCTCCTGCTCCGCCCAGAGCGGGAGGAGTTATTTCATGATTTCCGATCCTAAAAAAAAAAAAAAAAAAGAGTATAGTGTAATAATATTCTTAATAACTAATCTAAGTAGGTACAGACACATGTAGGAGTAGATGATATTAAAATTATGATGATAAACATTCTTGTTGGTTTTAAAAAAAAAAAACAGTGTGTTTGAATGGTTTTGTTTTAATTGTTGTTGGTTTTTGTGCGTTAAATTATTGAGTTGCTTATAGGTAATATTTGCAAATGTTTTATTCAGGAAATCTCCTGCATCAAAACAATTATGCATAATTATCGAAGTGCAGAGTTATAGTGTCTGTTTACTTGTGAAATTTACGTTTGTTTTTGGAATGTTTTGTGATTTAGGTGCAACACGGCAAGTTCTTCGAAGGCGACTGCTACATAGTGTTGAAGACGGCCATTGAGGAGCAGGGCCAGCTGTCCTGGGATATACACTTCTGGATCGGCTCGAAGGCGACCGTAAGTAGACGTGATCATGATATTTTTCATTCGTATCGATGGTCTTGCGCCTGACCTCTCTCCGGTCGTATCGGATGGCCATCCCATCGGACTAAACGAGAAGAGAAGAGAGACTGTGCCTGTGAGAGAGCCTGCGTTCACACACTCTTTTTCACTAATCTGTGCTGAGATGGGCTATCGTTACCAAAATGGTCGGGAGAACTATTATTATATGAGAACCTGGGTAAAATTCCCCGGTAGGACAAATTGTCATAGGGTTTCTTCTTTACCAGGATTTTTTCAGGCCGGATTTGTATTTTGGTCGGGTTGACGGCAATAAGCTCACCTCTTACTACATGGGACTTAACAGTATTAACTGGTGATTGAAGTATAGGATAGTCCGCTACTTAACCCTTGTGTGTGGGCACAGCTGGACAAGGCGGCGTGCGCGGCCATGCACGCGGTGAACCTGCGCAACCTGCTGGGCGCGCGCCGCACGCAGCGGCACGAGCAGGCGGACGAGGCGCCCGACTTCCTGGCGCTGTTCCCCGCCGCGCCGCTCTACATCCAGGGCAGCCACACGCCCTCCGGCTTCTTCACTGTCGACGACCCGGTCAGTACGCGCTGTGACAAACAGACGAACGCTATATCACACTGTTTTCCTTGTTATTATAACTATGTGACATGTGCTTAATTCTATAGATTTATTATTGCAAAAGAGCCTTTTACATCAGAACCAACCAATGCAGCATTAATGCACTGTTTTAGACTTTCACGGTTTTTCACTACACTTAAAGTACTTACGGGATGATATCCGTGATTTTTTTTTTTTGATAAATAATTTTCGTCCCACCCGCATACCTCTTCAGTATTCCCGCGATCATGATGCTTGCAACAGCGTCGAAATATCGGGAGCTCATCGAACGAAAAGAAAATCACGGATATCATCATGTAAGAACTTTAAGTGTAATACAGCATTAGTTTTATCCTTAATTTTACGCTGGTTTTTGACGTGAAGTCTTTAAAATTGGTATCATACACGGGATACCAAGTCAGAAAACCGGACTGTAACGAATTGGGTTATATTGTCTGACATTAATAACTACAAAACTATTCATCGTAGAAACATGAATTTAGTGTCATTATATAACGTATATAGTCAGCTCGCTGCTAAGAGCTTGAGTTTGCTGCGTACTGCGTAGAATAACGGATACCGGCGCTCTCGCTGGTTTGTTTCTATTCAATATAACTCACGACTCACACGTCGTGATGGCACGGTGATTCTTTCGTGTATTTACAGAGATCATTTGAATTTTAAACCAATCAATTTAAATAATAATAAATGTGACTTGGACGATATTTGTAGTTAAAAATAACCAAAAAGTGTAAAAAATAAAAAAACCGAGATAAGGCCGACATATTGATTCGGGTCGTCGTGACTGATATGTGAAATAGACGTTTTACGTTAAAACCATCAGCCGTGTGCACCGACACAGCCCCACCCGATTTTTTTCTCTGATTCGTGCCCATATTCCATCTTAACCAGGGGTTTACAAAAAGTCTTGATGAGCGCTACGTGTTTCTACCGAATAATACCATGATCATCAATTTGTATATTGCTATTGGCATTCTGGCGGTCATTGCGGACAAATTTGACTGCCCTATTTTATGTCATCACATTAGGGTACTGACAAAAAGGAACAACACGAAATGAATATAAATTAATAAATTAATGTATGCTTCGTTGATGGTCTAGTGGTCGTAAACGCGACAACTGACCATGAGTCCTGGGTTCGATGCCTGACCCGTTATCGGGTTTTTCACCAAGAATTACTAGCAACTACGGAGTCTAGATTTGTGTCTGGCAATAAGCTCGCCCTCAATTCATGGGTCTTGAAACATAACTGGCGACATGTGGGTGTACAATGCAGGTACACCTCTGCCACCACTGTCACCACTTCGGATAACTGGCGTCATGTTAGTTATGTTGTTGTAGCACTATGTGACTCGCCTGTACCGCGTGCACGGCGCCGGGAACAGTATCCACCTGGAGCCCGTCGCGGTGCAAACAGAGTCGCTGGACCCTCGCTACGTGTTCGTGCTGGATACCGGCCTGATCATCTATTTATGGTAAGTTTTCTAGAACAGACACATACAAATATACTGCAAAGCTGAAAGTAGCGATTAACCACAATAAAATACTTAAATAAATCAAAGAAACATGATTAACTACAGCTATTACGTCGGTAACGTTCACATTGGAGTTTAAGGCACAATTTTGAAGTTGTTGTTGAGTTTTTGCACAGTTTTGAAGGTGAAACTGGTTTCATAAGTCTGCGCACAGCGAAAGCTGTTGTGACAGTTTTTATCACCGTCATTAAGAGTGTCTAAACTAGCTTTTAAGGGCCTACACTAAAACTCGCACGGGTACATGGAGCGGGTGCTCGCTCCGGACGAGCTGTTGAGTTAGTGCTGCTCATATTAGTTTTCAATACAGACACCCGCACACCCGTACCCGTTTGAATTCTCTCACAACATCTTCAAGGTTCGAATGAATCGGTTTTTAGATGTGAAACATCTATAGGCGCGAGTAAACCAAAAACACGAAACAAAAATTCGTGGCGAGCGTGGCGTTCGAACCCGGCCCGAACATTACCGACCTGTTGAAGCAGTATAATATCTACATATTCGCCACGATTTACAACAAGCCAGCTGGTCTCGAGGCACAGACCGCTAGGTTACAATCTCGAGACTTCGAGTTCGATTCCAGCATAGGATTTTCTTTTTGTGATTCGAGTCATTTTGTTTTTATTTTATTTTATGTGTTTGTTTTTTATATCAACTTTTTTTAAGCATATCAGTTGTAGGTACACAATAATTTCGATGTTTCACATCTGCCAGGCGTCCCGCGACGGGTCACTTTTTTTTTCTAGACAGTTGTCCTCCACTCTAGGCCGCATTATTGCTTCACAACAGGCCAGTTACGACTCCATACGATCCTATTTCGTGTAACAAAAACATTTTCACTCTTTTACCCAGGTACGGCAAAAAAGCGAAGAACACGCTAAAGTCCAAGGCCCGTTTGTTCGCGGAGAAGATAAACAAAGAAGAGCGTAAGAACAAGGCGGAGCTGATAGCTGAGCCGCCCGGCAAGGAACCCAACAGCTTCTGGGAGACGCTGGGCTATGTTGGAGATATGCCGTATGTGCCACAAGTAAGTGGATTTTTGCGGTTTTGATGAAGTTAAACTTTATAAATGGTCATTTATGTGTAAGATTAGACAGGCTGTTAATAACGACAACTAGAGGGACCAACATAAATATCATAGATTGAAGTGTAGCGTATGGAGTCTTTTTTTTCTCAGGATGCGGTCAGATCGTGTCTCTTTTCTGTATCCCCATAATATGAGCACATGGCATTTTGCAAAGCAATGACAACTAAGAAAAAACGTTCGCGGTGATTCTACTTTTGTTGCTACAAATCGTATACAACACTTCTCAAATCGTTTCACGTTCTTTTGAACGTCGTCTTCGAACAACCCTCGTCAACCCTCGTGCAAATGTCATAAAACTGAATAACTGGCGAAATGTGGGTGTACTGTTACGAACACCTTCGCCGAGGCGCAATTTTATGTTACGATTTATGTAACGTTTTTTCTGTTTTGTAGGAACATGTAGCGGACTCGTTCTCGTGGAGCGGCGCCCGCCTGTACCGCGTGGAGCTGGGCATGGGCTACCTGGAGCTGCCGCAGCCGGAGGCCACGCCCCTCGCGCGCGGCGTGCTGGTCACGCGCAACGTGTACATACTGGACGCGCACGTCGATGTGTTCGTGTGGTACGTACAGATCGTCTTCTCATTGTGTCGATGGTGCGACTTATCAAATTGGTGGCTCAATAGGTGACCACGTTAATCGCGATGACCGTGGCGTTTTTAATGTAGGTGTCTCCGTATAGAGACTTTAGGTCGTACGCTAAAATACGCACGTGTGCACGATTCATACTACACGCACGTGTTTTAATGGACGCCCTTAGACACACGCAAGTGGGCCGAGTCTGGTCGGAAGCAACGCATTCACAATGAATGTCGGAAGACTCTTTAATGCTTCATTTTGACAAAACTTACTTAAAGCAGCCGACTTGGGTGCGCCATCGGTTGAATATAGTACAGTTACATACCTATGTCATCTATATAATATAAGGCCCATAAGTTATATTATTTCTACGAAGTTAAGGCCAGAAAAAAAACCAACAGTACCCTTGCATTATTTACATCTTCTTGTTGATGACGGACATATTGATCGTTTGAATTTCAAGAAAACACTTAATCTAGATTAATGTTGGCTTTTAAGAATGCAGCAGACCGATTATTGTGAATACCTCGAACTCACCAAGTTACCTTTGTATTTTGATAGGTTCGGTAAGAAATCCTCTCGTTTAGTCCGTGCGGCTGCTGTCAAGTTGGCGCAGGAGCTGTTCAACATGGTGGCGAGACCTGCACACGCCCTAGTCACCAGGCTACAGGAGGGGACTGAGACGCAGGTACGCATATGAGCAACCACGCAATCAAAGGTCATATTTTATAAGCTAACGTCGATATCTAAACATAATTTTAAAAAAAAGTTTTGGGTTGACCAAAACGTTCATTTTTTCGACAGCAGTTTTGTGAAAACCAAGGTCATTGTCTAAAGGCTGTTTTCTATAACTTACGTATAACTGTTTGTTAATATGCCTAAACAGACGGAGATAGCAACCTACCGATACCTGTCAGTAAGTTATTGAAAATGGCCGTAAGGTGAACATTCTGGCAGGAGACACTACATATTATAAAACAAAGTCCCCCCCCGCGTCTGTCTGTCCCTATGTATGCTTAGATCTTTAAAATTACGCAACGGATTTTGATGCGGGTTTTTTAATAGATAGAGTGATTCAAGGGGAGGGTTTTAGTATATAGTTTGTCAAGCGGGCGAAGCCGCGAGCATCAGCTTGTTTAAGAATAAATTGTGATTGTCTTTACAACAACCGTTTGACACAACATAAACGCAGCATAGAGTACACAAACGCTAAACTAACGGACGATACGGAATAGTCGCAAATCCAAGGACTAAGAAGAGAATAGTAGATTATTAACCAAGGGGATAAAGCAGTGTCTTCTGTCGCGGGTGACGATTTAAATCGCGAGCGTAACGAAGGACTCGAGGTTTACTCCCGAGCGTAGCGAGGGTCTTAAAAATTTAAATCACGAGCGAAGCGAGGGATTTAAGACGAATCCTGAGTGTAGCGAGGGATTTAAGTTCACCCAAGACTAAGACAGCTTTATCACCGAGGAAAATACTCTACTTTTCGTACCATTTGCGAAAAAAATAACACAACAATAATATGAGATAAGCATTTATTAAAAATAATGATAATTAAAAATAAACTTAACGTTTATGTATTTGAAGAAAACAAAAACGCGGCAAATTCCTAGACTTATATTTTTTTGTCGGAAAAGCAAAGGCATCAAGCTCATACGGCCTCGTCGGTTTTCGTAATTTTATTTAATAATCATAACTACTAACTAAAAAAGATGTATAATGCTTTATATACAAACTCAATGGTGTAAACACAGATATAGTTCAGTATAAATTTCGGTAAGTATTCCAAATTTAAATCACCTTCTCCCCCTAGAGGATGAATGAAATTCAGTACAATTTTCTTTCCCTGTTTTTAACAGATTAAAAATGACTATTGTTATGTTCGCTTTTTGTGGCATAGAATGTCACTTTTTTGAGCAAGTGGTACGAAAAATGTATTTATTTGTCGATTTTTTTTTTAAAGAGAAACACCTCATAATTTGCGATTTGTGTTCCATCACTAGGTATTCAAGACATACTTCCTGGGCTGGGAGGAAGTGATAGCTGTAGACTTCACGCGTACGGCCGAGTCGGTCGCAAGAACCGGCGCCGACCTCGCCAGCTGGGCCAAACAACAGGAGACCAAGTACGTACTTTGAGATAAAGTTAGACCTTATTTAGTAACTTAAATATCATAGAAATATATAAATAAGTTTTTCTTATAATCGTGGCTTCATTCAATGATTTTACGAATACAACATGCAGTTCTAAAAACTAAGTTTCACGATACTAGCTAAACTATAAAATTTGCTTCAAACCCAGCTCGTGTTTTTTGCTGTGGGTGGCTGACTTTTACAACAACAATTTGATTGGTCATGTGAATTAAACTTGAGATAAACAAAAGCAAAAGCTTGACCCCTGGCTTTTGTCGTAGAAAGTATGTTCTGTCGCTTTCTTACATCTGTATACCCATAACCGGAGCGTAAACTTCATGGTAATCTATACCTTTTGTTTGTTTAAATCCTTTTATGACCAAACGAGCTTTGTATCGTGCTATGTTTCCAGCGTCATCTCTCTTAGTTTTAAAGAATCGATGACACTCCAAGTGATAAGGGGCCATGCATAAATTACGTCTGTAACTATAAAACCCATTTCACTTGCACAGGGCGGACCTCTCAGCTCTGTTCACACCACGGCAGCCAGCAATGGGCGCTGCGGAAGCCAAGACCCTGGCAGACGAGTGGAACGAGGACCTGGAGGCCATGGAAGCCTTCGTGCTGGAGGGCAGACACTTCGTGCGCCTGCCGGACAACGAGCTGGGCGTGTTCCACAGCTGCGACTGCTATGTGTTCCTGTGCAGATATGTGCTGCCTGCTGAGGTAAGGATCCTGGATCTGAGGCCCTACCCCTAGATTACTCATGCTATGGTAAAATTCTTAGATTGAAAGACAGCTACTGAACGAATATTTTTGAATAGTAACATGGACGCTATATTGTTATCGCTTCCCATTTCCGAGTGTCAGAATGTGCTGAACCTTGTTTTGGATGGTGACAACACTGTTCAACAACTGGCTATGCTGGGCTATCTACTGTCTATACTATCTATTGTCTAGAAGAAATCAGCGATAAGGCCGCTAAGCAGCTAGACATTTCCAGTATAACATGGCCTCGCTTTGTATAGATTTCGCGTACAATAAGAAATCCGCATAAACTGGTTTTGTATAGCTTGATTGGTCGTCGTGCGTACTATAAAATACTAGCACTTCGCCCGCGAAAATTGTGATAGCTCGGCTAATTTGTATGATATCAATATAATTTATAGCCTATGTTACTTGGTAAAGATGTAGCTTTCTAATTGTGAATTTTTTTAAATCGGTTGAGTAGTTTTTGTGTTAAAGCGTCACAAACAAACAAGAAATCAAATCTTTCGTATTTTTATTAATTATTATTCAATATTCTTGTCTGATTCATTGCTTTAGCGTCATTCGTATGGCGCTTGTAACTGAAAAGTACTATGTGTGTCAAGATCAAAGTGGCAAATAAAACCAGATCGAATTACTTTCTGAAATCATTTAAATTAAACATAACATGTATCTCCTCAACAGCCTGAAGATGAAACCGATGCCACAAACCCCTGCGAGCCCGAAGACACAGACTCGGAAGCGGCGACCTGGGTGGTGTACTTCTGGCAAGGTCGGCGCGCGCCCAACATGGGCTGGCTGACCTTCACGTTCGGGCTGGAGCGCAAGTTCAAGCAGCTGTGCAAGCGGCTGGACGTCGTGCGCACGCACCAGCAGCAGGAGAGCCTCAAGTTCATGGCGCACTTCCACAGGCGGTTCATCATCAGAGACGGCAAGAGGAACCAGAAACCGGTCAGTACTTCTAAGCTAAACGAGACGTGAATAATTACCACGAATGAGAGCAAGCATAAATATTACCTTAGACTATAAATTGCATATTTTTCAGAGCTTTATTGTAGAAATCTTTTTACATGTACTAATTAAATTATAGGTTTAAACGGGTGTACCTAATAAATAATACTACACGCACATTTTGCCATTTGTTTACGTCCCATATAATCGGGGGCGAGCCTATTGCCATCAACCCGGCCCAAATCCAAAGCTCGAAAGCGCAGCCACGGAGTTTAGATTTGTGCTGTTACTGATGCATGAATGGAGAAACTCAATAACACCCAAGATCTCTACTCGGCAGTAGTGCATGCGACGAAGCAACAACGCAACACTATAACTAATAATACCGCTATTCTTTATCAATGTATGTCAGGAGGGTCGTCCACCAGTGGAACTGTTCGAACTGCGCAGCAACGGCTCTGCGCTGTGCACGCGACTGGTACAAGTGAAAGCCGACGCCACGCAACTGAACAGTGCCTTCTGGTAAGTAAAATTACGTTATTCCATTTCTTCCTACGCAAGCTGATGTCGATGTCGTGGTAAATCGATTTACTAGTCTCCTATAGTTACTGCCAGTTAAGATGTCAATAGCGGTCATTGCCCTTACCCTAATATGTCTTCGTACGAACCAATACAAATGAAACATGTATCGTTTTTCGTTAGAAAAAATGTTCTTCTTCTTCGTATCGATGATTCCCATTGTTATTTTTTTAAAATTGTTTCTACCAGAACTCAGCCACGTCGACGGCATTGGTGGTGGCTTCATACAGGTCCCTTAAAGTGCAGGTGGAGTTGCACAAAGAGCAGGTCAGGAGCTGGGTCATGGTTTGAGATGAGGCTCCGCAGTCGCATTCAGCTTATCGGAATACCCCCACCAGTCTAAGTTGAACCTGCAGCGGCCCAGCTGGCTTCTAAGTCGTTTAGAGTCTTCCAGGTGGGCCATGGCAGTTGATGATCCGCTGGGAGCTTTACTGCAGGCTCAACATAGTAAGCCGGGGGGGGGGGGATGTTTAAGGAGCCACAGCTTTTTACGGGCTTCACCAACCCTAGTATGGTCGATTGGTGAAAAATATTCGACCTAAGGAAGCTGTTCCGACTCTTCAGCCTGTCTCGCGACATCTCCACATTGTAAAGAGGATGGCGTTTGTCTGTCACTTGTTTATATTTTTCGGAGGAGCAGGCAACCACTCTTCGAACTTCAGGGGGAGCCACTCCTGCGAGCGGGGGTAGGGTAAGGCACCTAGTGGACTTCGATTTAGGCAGCCAGTGATGATTCTACATGTTTCATTTTAGAGACTTTGGAGACTCTTGCTTTGATATCAAGAAAAAAATTTGAAGATCACGGTAGATGACGATTCAAGATTTGAATAGGCTTATTTTTGGTTTTCAAAGTTAAGAACTTTAATAAATGTAGGTGGGTCAATGACCGCTATTGTCATCTTAACTGGCAGCAACTATAGTCATACGTATAGTTATGTGGTAGGAGAACTAACGGTAGTGCTAGCATAATAGCAAGACATCAAGTCACCTGAACCGTATAACGTAAAACTACGCTCAAGAATAAGTGACCGTAGTCTGCCTGAGCGTATTACGCATAATTTTTAAACGCAAAGACGTGTGCGTCCCTTTTTCCGCGGCAGACAACGCATTCAGTGCGCAGTTTCTCGAGCCTACAAGAGCAAAGGATGACGAAATTAATTCGATGCCTTCAATAAAACTATCAACTTATAGAGAAAGACTAAAAACTCAAGGTTTATAGGTTTATAGGTGGTTTAAGGGCTAAGCGGTCAAAGGTTGGTTAGTAGAAAATGTCTGTGGCATTAATATTCCAGGAATATTAGGGGTTTCGCCTCGGAATGAGAGATAGTCAGCTATAAACTTGTATAAACCTTTATTTTGACACCCTAAAACTTGTCTCAAAAACATATCGTAGGGTGTCCACGACTACAGATATTCCAAGGTAAAAAAAAAACGATTTTTTACACATTTATTGCAAATATCTCGTTTCCAAAATGTGGTTTTTATGCTAATTGTATTTATTATGAATATTTTAGCGGATTAAATTCTCTGCAAATTTTGTTTAAACATTTTTTTATATCTCTCATTCCGAGATACTTGCCCTTATTTGATTAATTTTCTTAGACTATAAATAAGCATTAAATAAATATATTGTGAAGTATATGGCACTATGGCAGAGTGTCTCAACCTCCTTCCCTGTTACAGCTACATCCTGAACGTGCCCCTTGAAGGCGCCAACGACACGTCATCAGCCATAGTGTACGCGTGGATCGGGAACAAGAGCGATGCCGACTCCGCGAGACTCATTGAGCAAATCGCAGAAGAAAAGTTCAACAACCCCTGGGTCAGCTTACAGGTAATTACAGTTTTATACATTCTACTAGCGACTTCTGCTTCAGGTTCGCACTGTCTTTCAAACTGGAAACATCATCATCATTCTCTTGCCCTTATCTCAATTTATTTGAGGTCGGCGCAGCATGTCTTCTTCCATACCTCTCTATTACTCGTCATCCTTTCAGATACCTCCTTTCTTACCATATATCCACATTCATACTCAGAACTTTCCTCACGACATTTTCCTCATTCCTCCGCATCATAGCCCATACCATACAATAAACGATTTATTATTATTATACCACGACAAACGATTACCACACAACTTTTCAGTCACCGGCGTCAAGCTGGAACCAACCATACACATTTACAAAATTTCATTGTTCGTACGAACATAGTAACACGTGATTTTTATATATATTACATTGTATTTGCTATCTTGAGACCGTCTTCAGACTGAGCGTAGGCGTTGACGGCACGTTGTCGCTACGTAAATGTGCGTTCCCGGCCGTTTAGCGAAACAAAAAGCTGCTCTCTGATTTCGTAGAGAATAGACAGAGAGAAATAGAGATTTTACATTGTTTTTTGTGAATGTTTCGTCAGTGGGCACAGTAAGAGACACAATAACATCAACATAACATTCCGTTTGTTTGTACTAAAACTACGACATGTTTCCATAGCGTCTTTGCCCGACGAACGACTTCAGAAAAACGCCTGATGCGAAGGCACAGGAAACTTTTTTTATGAATTTAATAACAGAGTTGTTTGAGTCCTCCTTTCATGCAGTTCATGCTTATCGCACACAACCACCTGCACCTTGCAGGACCTAAACAAAGCCAACATTTGGGCTGTGCATGTGGCTACATACTGGTCGGATAACATTTATATTCAATCAATACCCAAAGAAAAAAGAGAAAAAAATTATCGTGAACAACTAAAATAACATGAATGTGACCGGAACATACACGTAATATAAGATTTGCTTGGTATGGGAGTTGAAGTGGGAGCATGTAACAGCATTCTAGCGTTCCCTTTGTCAGAGGACGCGAGGATGTTGCATCAGCTGTTGTTAGTAAAGTTTGAAAACGAATAGGTCATGATTACCATTGTTTAGTGTTAAGTTGTTTAATGTAGTTGTCACCCCTATAACAAGTACATTAAAACTATTTTATCACTGAGTGATAATTCACTAAATGATAAAACCCCTTAAAATAAATAAAGATATAACATGTCCAATTGTCCATTCAACAACAGGTTCTTACCGAAGGCAGTGAGCCCGACAACTTCTTCTGGGTCGGCATCGGCGGCCGCAAGCCGTACGACACGGACGCCGACTATCTGAACTACACGCGGCTGTTCCGATGCTCCAACGAGAAGGGATACTTCACCGTCTCCGAGAAATGCACCGACTTCTGTCAGGTAACTCATTCTATAAGAATTTTTGTGCTTTCTAAGTCTTGACTTTGTATCAAGCAGCTTTCTTGCATAAGCAAGTATAACAAAAAAAGGCAAAATGATTTTCTTTTTTCGTATAAACGGAGTCGCGTATATGTAATTCATGACATATTTAGTAATGACGTGCAACTCCGGTTACACGAAAACAGTGCAATTTCCAACGTTTTCTTAACAGGATTTTCGCTAGCAAGTGTAATTTGTTTTTCTATGATTAAATATTTATATGTAACTCACAAAAACAATTTATATTTTGTCTAGGACGATCTGGCGGATGACGACATCATGATCTTGGATAATGGCGACCAAGTATTCTTATGGCTCGGTGCCAAGTGCTCTGAAGTGGAGATAAAACTGGCATACAAATCCGCACAGGTAACAAAATATTACAAATCTCAATACTCTTCAAATTTTAGAATTCAGTGGGTCAGCTATGTTAGCCGTAGAACCGTTGACCGTTAGGGAAGACATGTTCTTGAGTGAACTCCGCGAATCGGCAAGCGAAAGAGAGGACGTCCTCAGGATCGGGTGACGTACTTTGTGTGGTGGATGGGACTTGCCGAGTATGGAGTTGAATGGCGTATTGGAGAGCCCTGTCTGTGACTGTTGTAAAAGTGACAATGTAATGACTATGGAATTAAAATAATGTTTATTTCATCATGCCCTAGGTATACATCCAACACATGAAGTCAATGCAGCTTGACAAGCCACGCAAACTCTTCCTGACCCTGAAGAACAAAGAGTCACGACGGTTCACCAAGTGCTTCCATGGCTGGGGAGAGCACAAGAGACCCCCAGAGTAACCACCACAGAGATCTGCTTTTGCCAACGACTAGTAACCATTAGATGCCTGTACCTAGTTTTCTATGATTAATTTTTAGTTACGTAAGTTATATTGAAGCACACTTTTTAAATAAAAAGACATGAGATATTATGTTCCCTACATCACATTGGAACTGCAATTGGTCCCTGCGTATTATGGTTATGTTGATATTGTCATTAGAATCATATTGTAACATCGAAACAGTATTGAATAGTTTGTAAGTCTGTAAAATTGTATTGGTGACACTAGTAAAGCTATTTTGATGAAACTTTAGTTTTTGAACACAATTTACAGACAGTAATTTTATTGATATGTGCAATACTGAGTATTACTTGTTAAATAATTGACGAATTTTAGGATTTACATTACGTGCTTCCAGATAAATACATTATAGGGAGTATAATTTTGATACAAATTCTACCACTGCGCAAATCCAATCACTGTTTTTCTGGTGTTCAATATCTTGTCTGTTTTCTATTGTATCAATGAATAAGCAGCGAATTCTACTTTCGTCTCTCTCTTCCAAACATTGTCCCAACTTCTACTTCAATGTCTCTTCAATAGTAATTGTTGCAGTGTTAGAATATGTTGCAGTTTATCAAAAATGAAAGACTGAATCATGCCATTATCTCATTTATTTGAACTTTCATCTATAAAATATTAAGCACAAGTGTGATGCGATTACACAAAATGATTATTGCTACATTTGTGAGAGTAACATTTGACTAGATAAGCAGAGATTGCCTTGTGTGTTACTCCGGTGACAAATGAAACATGCATTTATTATGACATGATTTATTTTGAAGTAGCTTGATTGATTTAGCTGTATATAATATGCTGTTTAATATCTTACAATCATATGATAATACACTGTATTATGTAAATCATGTAAATAAGAGATACTTATATTATAATAAAATCCATAAATTAAAACAAAATTCCTAAGTATTGTGTACAATGATTTTTTGATGTTGAGCACAAAATTTTAATGTTTTTGTAACAATCCTTATAATAAAATATAACAACAAATGTGTGTCTTACTATTTAGATTTATATTAAACCCGCATGAAGTTACATTATCTGAAACATAGAATATGGTATTTAAATAATCATAACAGGAAAGACAATTTAATTTTAGATTAGCTAATAACAGTAGTTTCCACCATTGTAGACAATTTGTTAGTTTTCACAGAAACTTGAGTTACGAACACTTGTTAATTTTGATGTTATGATTATTTACTCTAGTACTATTGAGGAAATGGTTGTACCTGAAATGCCTATTTAGTCATCATCATCGTCGTCATCAGAGGGAACAAACAGTTCGTTCTCTTCCAGGAAATTGGCTATGTTTTTACTAATAGCTGCCCCTATGAGCAGGCCTGGCACTACGGCCAATACTAGACCCAGTAGACCGCCCGGACTCTTCTCTGGCTCAGGGAGAATAGCACCAGTCGGGGTAGTCGTAGCGGTCCTCCTTTGTACGGCGTTCTCATGTCTCGTCAGGTTTCTAGATTGCGTCATCAATCGGGATAACCGAAAAATAGACATTTTGTTCACAATTAAATGCGTTGAGTGTTTTTACTCGATTATTTTTAGCCAGCTGCAATAGCTAATTTTTGAGTTTCTTTCTGACACTGACATTGACGTAAATTGACAATGGCAACACATCCCAGATTATATAACATGGGCGTGCTGTTTCAGGCTGGCTTGCACTGGCGAAACCTCTGAAACATTCACAGTCATGATGTCTAAAACATGTTGAAATCTCAGTTTTTTTTCTCTCTTCTCAAGTTGAAATCTTTATCACATAACAGGCAACATATTCCTAAGTGCTTATTTCAACAAATCTCGTAACGTATTGTAAGGGTTAGTGTAGAAGTTTCGAAAGTGTCCTGGTGTTCTCCAAGACGTTCATCCGAACATGAATGAGTTACACAGTCTCTAATGGTTGATGGGCCTCAGCAGAAGATGCAATGCCATTATCACAAATTTATTTCGACCAAAATCCACTGCAGTCGAGAACAAGCCATCCACCATGTGTTGACTTTTTGAACCAAAATCGAACACGTTAGAGAACATATATTTTTAATTTGTTGCCTGAGTAAAAATATTTTTAACGCGCATCGGTTTCGAACATTGCACAAAATGTTAAAAGAATGTGTTATTATTTGTATAGAATCAAAATTTTATGTAGAAACAAAAAGGAATCAAAAATGCAAGCATTCATGTATTTTATATAAGAAGTGCTAAAAAAGTCTAGCAACTCAGCAGCAGATTGCAAAATGTCAACTTGATGTGAAACGAAATGAACAAAAATTTTAACATAATTTATTTATATTTAACGAAAGCTGTATTTTCTAGGAGAAAATGAATGTGACGTTAATCAGTTTAGAAGCTTTAATTTGTAAGTATTTCTTTATGATATTTCTGTTGTATTAAAAAGTTTTCCTACTTAATGAGAATGTATTTGTTGTTCGTTTGCATAGTAAAAGCTACACATGAATCTCTACCATGTCCGGATGCTGCGGCGTTGGAGGCGTTTTGCGCGGTGATGCGGGACAATGCGGAGGGCCCGCAGCTGGCGGCGCAGGCCCTGGCAGCCCGCATACACACTCCGAACGCTCGCGAAGCGCTACTTGCTCTCTCAATGCTAGATCGTTGCATGCGACGTTGTGATGCCGGTTTCCACGCTGAAGTTGGCAAATTCCGCTTCCTCAATGAAATGATTAAGTTAGTTTCACCAAAGTATTTTGCTGATCGAACTTCCCCTGAAGTGCGGACTAGGGTAAGGACACTTTTTTGGAAAACTTTATTTCTTATTTATTTTGATGTGAATCTATGAACCTATGCTATTTAGCTATATCTGATCATAGAAATACTTTAAGATCAGCGAGAAGATTAATAGCCTAACTGCTTCTACTAATTCATAATTATACTCAGAAAGCATATACTTTTTGAAAAGTATACCAAAACACCACAATAAAATATTAAATAATTTGAATTATCTTTGAACTGTTGGCATTTCGAGTCTTAAGTCAACAATTTTTATCCTCATTCACATGTTCAATGAAAATTTTATAAGCCATGTCCTTTTTCCTCATAATACACTCTTTAATTGGATAATTTTATCGTAGGTACTACAACAGCTTCATGCTTGGTCAATTGAATATCCAAAGGAATCCAAATTTAAGGTAGCATATGACATGCTTAAGAACCAGGGAGTGGTGAAGGAGACTCCGCCTCCTTTACCTCCAGAAGATTCAGTGCCTCCTCGGAGCAGGTCCAAAAACGCTATATTTGAAGATGAGGAGAAATCCAAGTTGTTACAAAAGTTACTGCAGAGCAAAAAGCCTGAGGATCTCCAACATGCAAACAGGCTTATAAAGACTATGGTCAGAGAAGTAAGTATATATTTCTATTCTTGACCTGAACTATAATATAATTATGCAGATTATTTTACATAGTAGAGTGAGTATTACAACCTGCAAATGCTCCATGACGATGATAACTAAGAAAAAACCACAATCTATACTAATATTATAAAGAGGAAAGATTTGTACTCTTGTCAACATCTGCCTAGCCTTTTCGCAACTATGTTGGGGTCGGCTTCCAGTCTAACTGGATGCAGCTGAATACCAGTATTTTACATGGAGCGACTGCCTATCTGACCTCCACAACCCAGTTAGTACTGGGTAATACAAATTTTATATGTAACAAATAATCTTAAAAACTACTGGACCGATTTGAAAAATTCTTTGAGTAATGGATAGCTACATTATCAGCGAGTTACATAGGGTATATTCTATCCCCGTATCTCTACGGAAACGGAAACTACGCGGGTAAAACCGTGTGACGTCTGCTAGTTAGGATATAAAATAAATATTTAGAATTATAATTTTTAAATTCAAACAGCAAATTAATAGTATGCTGAAAATTAAAGGTAAATAAAAAAGATTGTTGATAATACATATTTATTAATATATTACTTTCACATTTCAGCATTCCAGATAATATCACAATTAACTATTTAAACCATAGTTACATTGTACCAAATTTCTTCTAGTCAATAAGTATTGTCATTCTATTTCTTCTAAACTCCATAAGAAGTTATAATAATTTCCGTGTTCCTTAAGACATGACCTCTTGTTGTACGTTTAATTGGGTCAATTGTACTAATCAACGAAACCTTAGATAAGCGGGATATGGTTGCCATGTTGATACTATTATGCAACAAAATTAAACTCTAACTGGGACAATCCATCCATTCCCTAAAATTTTTTGAAAATTCTAGAATGTTAAGACATCTGCCATCCTGCACAGAAATGATTCCGAATCTGAATCTGAATGATTGATTATGGCTATATTATTGCCCACTCTTTGCCACAGAAAGGTCTGTGTCCCAGCTGTGGACACATTGTAGGCTAATTAAGGGATAAATCTTAACTGAACCTCATCCACTCTCAGGAGGAACGCCGCAACGAAGAAAGCAGTCGTCGCGCCCAAGAAGTGGGCAACGCGTTGGACAGCGCAGAACTCCTAAGAGAACTACTTGCGAACGCTGAAGATGCCTCCCCTGAGGAAGAACAGCTCATCCACGAGCTTCACGTGTCCTGTGGAAGTCTAAGACTGGCGCTCCAGCGGTTGGCGGCCTCGGAGACGCAGCCCGACAGTCTCAGTGAGTGGACCGGTTTGTTACACCCAATCATTATCATTGTGATGTGTGTAGTGTTTGTTTGACTTTGCATTGTTATTTTATTCATTGTTACAATAATTTTTGCTTTCTTTGTAGATGTAAATATTTTCAGCACATGCTTAACTTTGTACTCACAAACATCAAACAAAGAAATGTAGTCAACTCCTAGTTTAGCAAAGAAATTGTGAGGTCGCTATACGAGAGCCAATTTGCAACTAAACAAGTATTTTGACTATTGAATTAATCTTGCTGGTGAAACACATAACAGATTGTATGTGCTGCTGGAGTTACAGGATATAGACAAGACCTTGTGTGTAATATAAGGCAATACACTACTACTACTATCTTCTAGGATTTCAGATACGCACGTGTGCGTTCTCTTCCGTAACAGTACCGTGCACAGACTCCGGCCTCCCTGTTGGGTCCTGTATCGATGGAAATCGATACGCGTAAAAGCCCTACGGAGGTACTACTGTCGATCTTTTAATCAACCATTCAATATGCATGAAATACAAAACTCTTTTTATTTATTACAAATGCCTTGTATTGGCGCATAAAAAAAATTAAAAACATTGTGGTACACTTGTTTAAGTTTCTAATACATCACTTATTTTACAATTTATTGTTCTAAGTAGCATGTTTTTGGTAAAACGAAACGCACTCGCTCAAAACGCGTCGTCCTCGATAACGCCGGTAGTGACGTTAAAGTCTATGTGTAAAAAATTAGTTTTATTTGAAAAGTAGTTAAATTTTCATTAAGACTTTATCGTTATTCCAATTTTTGCTTGAATGGCCTTGAAAGGCCAAAATATAGACGACTAAAATATAAACAAGGCAGATTGAGGTAAATGACGTCACATCAAGGCCGCGACAGCTACGGATTTTTGAACTGCCGTAGAAAATTGCAGGACTTTAATATTATTTTTGAGCGACAAGCAGTGGTTGCAAATAACTTTTAATACTTTTCTTGGGTTGATAGTACTGTATTTTATTGATTTAAGTGAAGAAAAAATTACTTGCATATTCCCTATTAACTGGTCAGTTAGTCTCAATTTTATCGGTTTAGTGATCAGTCTCCCAGTCCCCCAGTGACTCTCGACACGGTGTGAAGGTAATTGACGTTATAATCATCATCATCGTCTTGCTGTCCTTGTCCCTTAGTACTTGGGGTCGGAGCATAACGTTTTTTTCTTCAGTCAGCCGTCACACATCTTTTTTCTTTTGGATTAATAGTGGGTGGTCTAGAACCATGTGCTGAAGTTATGGCAACAGTTTTCGCGTAGATATTCCTTACATCCTGTATTTTTGTACCTAGTTTGTACCGAAAATCAATGACCCGAGTGGTTTCTACACTAATCCTGATGAACATAGATATTCCATGTCATTGCATGTTTTACTGATAACCTTCGCCTGTGTAGTTGCTGTTATCTCGAAGCTCTGTTGTTTGAGAGATTATGTGTTCCTTACTCTGCTGGCTACTGAATGCGCTGTAATTATTTAATGTTGTCAATGTTTAAAGAAAAAAAATACCTGAAACACTTGACAGTGTGTTAAAGCTGTCTGTCGTGTAGAAAAAGCTAAATTACATAGTTCATGTCCTAAAACCACGCCTGTAATTCCCAAAGAGTTAGACAAAGGTACCCTATATAATAATAGTAGGTACAACCCATATTTCGCCACATAGTTCATATCGTGCTTTTAAGATTAGCTAGTCAGCACGATTTATAGTTGAGCTGACCACCTAAGGTGTAGTCATGGAGACTCTTATATTGCATTCCTAGTTACCGCTTGTAGCTGAAATTTACGAGTGAACACTTTCATCACCCATTTAGGACATTTTTAATTCGATTCAGTGAGATCAGATAGCCAGTCGCTCTATGTGAAATCAGCTGCATCCGGTTAGACTGAAAGCCGACCCCAATGTAGTTGGGAAAGGGCTAGGCAGATGATGTTACTTTGTCCATTACTTGAGCCCAGTCAGTGACCACATTAATTGCAGCGCGCGCGTATTACGGCGACTTACTTTCTTGTTACGCAAAGTAACTAGGCGAACCAGCAACCAGGCTAACGCTGCTTTACGTTAGTACTTGAAAGTTGTCACGCCTTTCTACTACGCTATTTTTCCGCTTTACTTTGAAGAATGATGGGCGGAGTTTCAGGATACGGTGATTGAACACAAATGCTTGCAAAGTTATGACGCTGCGAACTGCTTGTTCATGAACTAAGTGTGGTACTTGTGCAAATTATACCAGATTCTGTGGTTTTACCTCTGACAGCAACTCACCACCTTATTACAGAGAAAATAAAGGTTACTGTGATTTTGGCAGTGTAGCTAAATCAGATCAGTCGGGGTTTGGGTGACCACACGGTCACGTCGGTGTACTGTAATTTGCAGAACCGCCACACTGACGCGGCGAAGGATGCGACTATGTAGCGTAATTCCGGTTTAGATTATTTCGGAACTCGATTCGGGGCTCGATGAATCGGTTTAACCCGATCAAATATCACCACATTTATCGCATTTACATGGTCTCCAGACTCGTCGTCCGAACCGCACCGACGTGAATGACGTATTTCCCTTTTATTGAATGAAAAAAAATCTGACCTGAAGATATTTCCACGTCTTCGATTAGTGTCGGCCACTCCCCTATTATTACAGACATGACCTCCTTTTTGGCTACGCCGCAATAGGGTGTAACGAGTCATTTACCGTGATAACCAAATGCATCCAAGGTCATCAATAATACTTCTTTTCAATCTTAACATTTTATTTGCCGTTCCAGATGACATCTTACACGCTAGCGAAGTCCTAGACGAGGTCTTCGAGAAATATGACGCATATTCTAAGTTTACAAAGGAGAAGAAGAAGAAAAATAATGTCAGAGAAACAAGCACTGAGGGACAAACGTCCAATAGTGAAAGTTTACTGGACTTTGCGGGCAATGTCGGGAAGGGAGATGATACTGCGGTTAAAAGTGGCGTTACAAAGAATACTGCCATCGACGAGCTTGGAGACATATTCTCGAGTGGAAGCGATTCAAATATTGTTGAGCCGTTGAAACCTGTTAGTTTGATGCCTAGTGGTAAGATATTTTTAAATAGAATTGTACATACAGTCATATCAAATAAAAACAGCGGTCCTTTCACTGTACAAGGCAAGGTCAAAATTATGTGAAACAGTTTTTCTCACCATGCACATCTTTTTTTTTTCAGAAGATGTGGATCTATTAGGAGGAGATAAACCAAATAAAGCAGAAGGTTGGAATGAATTGGACTCCCTCGGCGAACAACTCATAAAGCAATCTCTACCCCATCATGTGAAACGTCTCGAAAGTTTCAATGGGTAATAAGGAATTAACAATAAGCATATACACATATCATAAGATTAAAATTAACATTAGTAACACAAAATAACATCTTTATTTTTATTTCAGTAAAACAGCTAAGAAAATACCAATGAACGCGTTAACGTCACCCAAACACGAGCTTCCTCCACCGACAAACGGCGCCCTATTCGACCTAGACTTCTTTACCAAAAAAACAGAGGAACAACCTAAACCGACACCTGAGCCACCCAAGCTTACTAGCAAGTCTTCCCCACCAGACGACCTCATCGTAGACATCACAGATGGACCTAGCACTTCGAACATAAACCTAAGCAGTACGACTGACTCCCCCATAGACACCATACTGGACTTTAGTATATCTTTAGACGACGCCAAACCTAAGAACACATCCCCAACAGAAAGTGTTGAATCTAGTTCTACCGAAGAAAAGAGAGAGAAGACTAAGAGTGAAGTAAAACCGTTGACGGATATAGATGTGTCCCTTTCTAACGTTACGCCGGGCAATGTTCCTCCTATGACGATATTTGAAGAAGAGAATGGTCTAACAGTAGTGTTACACTTTTGTAAAGACAAGCCGAGGCCTGATGTCAACGTGATCGTTATATCGACGACGAACAAACATAAGAAACCTATTCTAGATTTTAGGTTTCAGGGTGTGGGTCCTAAGGTATTTTTGTTTATTTTATAAAGCATCATTTTTTAGCTCATCAAGTCATAATCCTGTCGTTATCCTAATTTATTTGGGGTTGGCGCAGCATTTTATTCCATACATCTTACTTAAAACTGTAATCTCAGTGAGATACGCTCAAGATGGGTTCCTCTTGAGTGTATCTCTTACTAAAGTAACAAAAACCCTCATTCCTCGCTTTCTATCAGGCTTTGTCGAAGTCCAAGCATGCTCATCAAGCAATATTTTATTGTTAACTGACCGAGTCCCCCGGCAGGCCAAAAGCAAATCTTCCCTCCTTCAGTGTGATCAGTTCTGTTTGTGGACTATCAATAGCGATCGTCACACTATCTTTCGGGGCTGCCATATTACCGTCGCTGCTGTCTAGGACCCGCTGTGTGCTTACTTAGCGTATAGTTAGTTTACTGCAAATATAATTTTTGGCAGTCGTGAGATCTTCATCAGCAATTTGAGATTTGGCTCTCAATAAGTTACTTATCAAATTCTTTTTTATTTCCAGTGTTGCAAAGTCCGTCTCCTAACGCCATCGGGTACGACTTTGCCGCAGTACAACCCGTTCCTACCACCGCCCGCCATCACACAGGTCATGTTGATCGGCCGGCCTGCGCCCGCGCCGCCTGTCGACCTCCGCTTCGTCATCTCCTACACCTGTGATGACGACGCGTGCTCAGAGATAGGGGACGTCAAAGAACTGCCGCTAGATCATGTATAGTGTTCTTAGGAATTTGATTATCAATTAAAATTGTACAGTTACTGGATGTAAATGTGGCACTTCGAATTTTGGAAAGCTTCAATGACTATCTCTAACTGAACGCGATCAGCATAATTATTTAAACCGCGTTTATTAACTGTCAGTGTCACCATTGTCTAGTCTCACGTTCTAGGTAGTTGTATGTTTACAGCCGTTTTCTATAACCTACTTACGTATAACGGTTAGTTAATTATGCCTATCTCTAGTACTTATCGGTGTTTCTATAAACAAAGTTAGCTTGGAATATCCTATCCGCGTCACCTACCTGTCACTCGGGAGGACTGTGATTCATAGAAAAAAAAAAAAAAGCTTTTCTGAGAGGTTTTGTTTCTAACGGTTCGTAAGCTAAATGTCAAAAAGACCAGAGATAGCAACCTTCCGTTACCTGTTAGTAAGTTATTGAAAATGGCCGTTAATCGCGTTCAGTTTGATTGGTGAAACTCGCCTGTAGATATTTGTGTCATATTAAGCCGCGGGTACTGTACTCAATTATTGGTCGCTGAATGCTTACTTATTATTTACCGTGTTATATGCGCTTGTGATGGTGATATATATTAATATTCGATTCTCAAGAGCATCAGTAAATACCAGCGAAAAAAATACTTTAGGGACTGAGTGAGATTTATGGTCCAAGATCCCAGAGCTGCCAGACCTTACTTATTTTCTCACGAACAAAATTTATGGCATCAAGCAGTGTTAGTTTGTACTGTGAACGTATGCATACGTGCTAACTTGTGCCGACGGCCAATTTTTAGATATTAGTTGCTAAAGTTGCGTAAAAATAATACAATTTTTTCTTATAGCCGAGTGCTGATTTTGATATATGTTACAGAGAATATTGTTAAAAACTAATAACCAACAAGACTGTCTTTTTTTTTCCGTGCTTCGAAGTGCTTGGCAGAAATTTCTGCCGACCTGAAGCATTTGGAAGTGTTAAGAATATCTTTATAACAATTTTCTTTACAACATATTAAAAAATCAGCACTCGGCCTTTAAGAAAAAAAATGTATTATTTTTACTCAACTTTAGCAACTAATATCTAAAAATTGGCCGTTGGCACAAGTTAGCAGGTATGCATACGTTCAAAGTACATACTAACACTACTTGATGCAACGCACATTTTGTTCATGAGAAAATAAGTAGGGTCTGGCGCCCTGGGATCTTGCTCTATTATAATATTTTATGATTATTGTATAATTGATCGTATAATTGTTTCTAGTCGAGAATTTACTACTGAATTATAATTATCGGAAAAAAGGCATTTATTTAACATTCCATTATATTTACTTTTGTGACTGTGTCTATTAAATTAGGTCTCATGCATTTTTTTAAAGTTGTGATTATACAAAAAGGTGAAAACGTAGGAAAATTTGTAAACTTAGCATTTGTTTACTTTGTAAGAAGTGTATAGCACAGTATTATATTAGTTTATTATTTTATATCAATGAGCGGTTGATGACGTACTTACTGTGTATTTTATTTTGAAATATATGTACAATTATTAGGATAATGTTTGTGTTCATGCATGCACCCCTGTATACCGTGCAATATACCCAAGGAATAAATATGATATATTTTATTTAAAAAAAAAAAATATAAGCTTTATTTAAACCCCCGTTATCTTGGTAATAAGAAAACTAAGCTTCAATGTGTATCATAGATTAATTATTTTTCGTGATTGGCACTAATATCGTATTTATTAAAAAAAACAACTGCATTTATAAATAGTATTTTATTTGTATAAAATAGTTAATTACAGTATATAACAAGTCATTTACATAGTAAATGCATGGAACACATACGAGGTATGATGTAGTAACGAGATGCATGACTATTGTTATTTGTAGTTTTTACATCATACTCTAAACAGCCGCTAGCTTCCTCTAGTCTACGAAATGCACATGTTGGTGTCGCAGCCAACTAGCTTAATTAACCGCCTAACCTCTTTACTTTAAAGAAACCTAACGCCGGGGTGCCTTAACCTCAAAACACTTAAATATATTCGCCTAAAAAGCGCAGTCGCCGTAGGGTATGAAGGGACCTAACATCGGTGCCCGAGTCCCGAACTTAAATGTTGTTTTTTTTTAGGCCGCTGTTTAGTAAAGAAGCTAGGCTGTTGATTGAACGGCAAATTAAGCTAGTTGGCTGCTACATTGGTATTTCACAAAGAATGTTCTTTGAGAACCACTAACCTTAGTTTAAAAAAAAATACCCAGTCAGTCAAATTGTGTGTTTTTTTTTACCCTTGATCTGTCCACGAAGTAGACACAATAGTTAAACAATGGTGTCTCGAACAAATCGGTCTTTTGACAGATCATGATATTGATAAGACTTATTCAATAATTCTCGCTGAGTATGGCAGATCTGTATAAAATTATATAAAAACTACAAAATATGTAACCTTAACCTAAACGTAATATTTTAAACTGTTGATTCATACTCGCATTTGATATACGAGAGAGCTTTTACGACAAACGGACCAACATGAGCGAATATTTACAAATATACAAAAGCTTACAATAGGACTAAATAACTACATACAAAAGGAACATAAAATTGACAGACGTCCTTCTATTGATCTCTTTGGAAAGTCTTTTATATTAAGAAGTCAATGGCACTAAATAAAATGCCCTTCAAGCACTACAATTCAAATCATCTCAATTTTGCGCCCACAATGTGACCTTTTTATATAATAACCCTTTTCTTGCAGTCGGGTAAAAAAACCGGCCAAGTGCGAGTCGGACTCGCGCATGAAAGGTTCCGGACCATCGAATTTTTTGTTAAGAAAGAGAAATACATCATCTGTGAATATTTCAATTGTCAAGCTATCACGGTTCATGAGATACAGCCTGGTGACAGACGGACAGTGGAGTCATAGTAATAGGGTCCCGTTTTTACACTTAGGGCAGAGTCACATCGGAATGGCAGCGGCCGGCGGCGACACCAGCGGCCCCCGGAGTCACCGCTGGCGGCCGTTGGCAGCCTCGCGCGACCTCCAGACCACACGCGCCTAGTCTCCTCTAGACTAGTTTAGTTACACCATTCGGCGCGCGGCCTCGCGTGTTTGCGGGCCGAACCACCGACAAGACGCGCGTGGCGCGCGGCCGCTCGCGTCGCCGTGGGCGGCCTCGCGACCTTTTCAAGCGATACTGGTATTTTAAGTATGTAGATAAGATAAAGTTTAAAAATATTTAACACTGAAAGTGCTAGCCACGTCGCTGCCGGCCGCTGCCATTCCGGTGTGACTCTTCC
Source organism: Xestia rhomboidea (assembly GCA_963853795.1). Taxonomy (NCBI): domain Eukaryota; kingdom Metazoa; phylum Arthropoda; class Insecta; order Lepidoptera; family Noctuidae; genus Xestia; species Xestia rhomboidea. Next base: position 14,212,268 of record OY970772.1, read on the forward strand.
CTTAGGGTACGGAACCCTAAAAAGCAGTGAAATGATGACGAAAAAGAAGAATGTACAATATTCTTAACATTACTATTCATAGTTAGTCTAAACAGCTTGATCCCTGAAGGCGAGCGCGGTGATCGCCTTCTGATGTCCACAGTATTCTCTTTCTAGTGTACCCTTCTCCACATCCCAAAGACGCGCGTAGCTGTCCGAAGAACCTTGAAACAAAAAAAAAACAAACTTATACAAGATTTTAGTATCGCATCAGCAGGCACGTATCAAGGAGGGGGGATAATTGGGAATTATCCCCCCCCCCCCCCCGAAATCTGACTAAAAATAAACGGGATCATAAACTACGGTATTCTAAGTTATTAAAAATTATAGTACAGCGATTTTTTACACAGTTTGCATGGTTGTTTCAATGTTTGTCGTTTAAGTAAGTTGTAAGTTAAGTGTAAGTTTGTATACGTGCTTGTATCGCATTAAGATCCACTTTGCTCGATTCTCGGCAAGTTCGTTAGTTGTTCGGCAATTCGAGGAGCTTATGTCCAGCCAGCAGCGAACTGCTGTATTATGGTGGTGATCAAGATCCTTCCATTTGTGATAAAAAAAATTAACATAAAATAAAGATGACCTACCAGTAAAGAGGTATCGTGAGTCGATGCTAAAGGCTGCATCCCACACCCAGCGTTGCGTGTCATTGCGCAGCTCGCGCAGCAGCGACCAGTCGGTCGTGCGCCATACCTTCGCCGAACAGTCGCCGGATGTCGTCACCAACATGCTGCAGAATAACGACGTCCATATAATAAAAATAATAAATCAGCTCGGAGGTTTTGAAGATATCGCACCAATGGGGAGGGCAACTGTAACTAATAACGCTAGCATGGCTAGGGAAAACAGAAAAGGAGTACAGTCAACCAAAGATAAATGCGAAAGTTTGTGAGGGTCATCGATTTTTGTTATTCTTTCACGCAGAAACTACTGAACGGATTTGGATGTAATTGCAAACAGATTGATTTTAACCCTTTCGCATTAATTATAGTAGTAAGAAGATTGCTAGCCTGCATACCTAACTCTTTTGTTGACTATACATGTGGGGCATGTAAGTGTAAACAACGACTGTAATGGGCGGAAGAACAGGATTCCAAAAAGATACTCACGTAGAATCAAGACTGAACTTGCACCTAAGTGCATACTTAGTATGTGCAACAATGTGTTTGAGCGGCACGGGGTGCGGGGCAGCGCCGCCTAGCGACCACACGTAGCAGTTACCCTTGTTGTTCACCGCCGCCATCATCTTGCCTTCCGGGTCGATGGCTATGTCCTGGATCGACGCTTCAGCTTCTGGTATCTGGAAAAAAGGGATGTAGCAACTCGCAAGCAGACTAAGAATTGCCGCAACGTCGCAATCGTGACTCAACATTATCATACACATTCAGTATTGCTTCTCTTTTAAAAACCAACTCCTTTAAATTATTTATCATCTAAAGATCCAAGCTTTTCCATGACTTCTTCTAAACTTTAACTTACCAACTGTTCATTCTGATCAGTCCGGAGGTCCCACATGTGTATGATGCCACTCTGATCCCCGACCATGATCTGTGTCTGGTCGGGATGAAGCATAACCGCGTTAACAGGCGCCTGTACTTGAAATATCTTCGTGCAACGGAATTGTGGCGCCGCCCTGTGCATTGGGTATTTAAAACACATCTTATTTTAACAAAGACAATTTAACTGTTTTAGAGCTTGTTTCCTTACTATAATTAATTAGTAATATCATAAAATAGACTGGGACTAAGTATGCTTCCCAAATAAAAGAGTATCAAATGCTTTATTATGATTTAAGAATATCGGTAGAAGATGTATTCATAAGAATTTCTAGAATCATAATATAGTTTGCAGAAATGATGTAATTACAAAGAGATACCTTTTTACCTTGGGTCCCATATCCTAGCTGTCCAGTCTTCACCCCCAGTGTACATCCACAGGTCATTTTTCTAGAAGCATATTAACTATCATTATTTCCCCTAAAGAAGTATGGATACAATACAAAATCCTTGACTTTGGTTATTTTTTACTATTTTTGATACTTTTGCACTCACTTGAAAGCCAACTCTAGAGACATTCTTTGTGATGCCCTCAAAATTGACAACTGGGTCAGGATTTGCACTGGCCAAGTCATACATGCGTATGTGTTGGTACCCGCAGGCCGCCACCATCTGTCCTGTTGGAGATATCTCCAGCCCATTCACTTGCTGGAATCACAATTTCGGAAATGAGTAAAATACTTAACAAAATAGTAACTTGAGTTATTATAATTAGATATTACTACTGAAATTAATACAAATATTAATTATTACATAATTTATATTATAATTATTATTATTTTATTATAATATATATATTATCTATATATTATATTAATTAATATTTACTATGATTGGCTTAAAATTATTTCAAAACCAACATGTTACTCTTTTGTAATAATTCTCTCGGAAAAAATGCACTGGCAAAAACTTGTTTTAATACATACTATCCATTGTTGAGTGGGTTTGGTTACATTTAGCAAGGGCCAAGGAGTTATGTATCAAAAATGGTTTTATTATAAATACTTTTAATTAAATAAAATAATAATTTGACCAAATAAACCATGATAACAACCATGCTTTCCTAGACTAACATTTGACTTCTGACCCAATAAATGGTCTATTTTATTGAATCTTATAATCAATGCATGATACTGACTTTTTTTCTTTATAGCCAGTGATCTGCATTGATTTTTATAGTTGAAAAATGAAAGTAATTAAGTAAATAGAAATCATACAGAATCAGGGTGTTGCATAGTGCGCAGACAGACGCCGCTGTGTGCCTGCCACAGTTTGATTGTGTGGTCGTAACCACCTGTCACCAGCGCCACCGCAGATCCGGCGCCGCCGCTGCCATCCCCAGACATGTCTGCACTAATCACACACTACGCATTAACAAATACCATTAAGTGACCGAGAATATTACCATAACCTCAACTACCTTTTCAATAAATTCCCAAAACAGTTACAAGGTTGACGTATGTATTACTGAATTCTATGAGAAAAAGTACAATTTCTGGTTTCCAATATTAGAAGTAATAATTCGTAGATTTCACTGGTATTCTTGTTTATTTATTTGAGAATGATGCATGCACCACAACATACTTTGACAACTCAATCTGACACACAGATCCACAGAACTTATATACCACACCACGGCAAACTTTTTGAGAACGTGCACAACAACGGTGCTGCTGACTGGCGTCGCCAATCCGAATCTTGTACTCAATTAATACTTGACATTGACTTTCGTAACAAGTAAACAGAATTAATTTTATTAGTGAAAATTATTATTCTAGCTAATCATAATGCATTATTGCATTTCTGGATGTACCAATACATCCACAACAAAATTGAAAATAAATCAAATAGCGTAAAATTTTATTACTTTTTAAAGAATAGTACAGAAAAATATTAGGTAGTACGAATTGACGATGACAGCTGATAAGTTTCCTTTACTGTCCGCATAGATAGTGTCTCTTTTGTCGATTTAGTGCTGCCACATATAGTTCCTGCACATTCAGATCTGACCAAGAAACTTATATACTAACTGGAATGAGGACGGGCAAGCAAAAAACGTTCCGAGCGAGAAAGCTTCAAGCGTGGATGTTGTCTCTTTCTAATAGGGTGTCCAATAATATATCAATAATCACAACCGTGAGGATTCCGTGCACACGCGAATTAGTCACTATGACCGGCACTTTTTCGATTGTTTTATTTTTGTTTATTTTTGCTAGAATTACACTGCAAACAATTATTGGGCGATAAACAGTTCAATACACTTAAGTTCAGTGGAAAAAATAAAGTTGTTACAGCTGATAATTAATTTTACGAAGTATAATTACTGAGGACACAAGTTACTGGTTTCGGAGCGCGTTCCAGTACTGGAGCTCGCCAAATGGATTCTTTTGCTGGAAAAGCATGGAAAAATCCTTAGGACACGGCATGGTGCGGCGGACTCTTTTCTTTTCAATATTTGTATTTAAAAAGCAAACTAGGTACTACCGAAACCATGTGCGATGTCCGATGTTTCTAATTTATATAATATACTTTTGATTACTATGTACGACAACGGTGTTCGAAACTTCGAACTTACTTACTTAATTTATTTGGATATTTCCCGTTTGTCAATCTAAAACTTGGTAACCCTAGTCGTAATAAACAACCAAAGTTATAAAAACTTCACTAAAAACGAAATTCCACATCCAGCAAACCCTTACTACTACACCCCTTCACACAACACAATTTTACCATTTTTAAAGCGGATTACTTCACTTATATAAAATAAAAGTACTTAAATGACTTCAACGCGAAAATGTATCGGCCATATTGTTTACATCGGTGACAAGGCAAGACAGGGACACCATCCACGTTGTCGGTTTCTCGCTCAGAACGTATTGTTTTTTTTTTCTATAAGAGTATAGAGTTTAAATTTGTACAATGGATTCATCCATTGTACAAATTTAAACTCTAAGGTTTTGAGATAGAGTATTTTTTTAGCATTTTGTTCGTCCTCATTCCAGTTAGTATATAATTTCCTTGGATCTGACAGTGGTAGACGTAGACGTAGAAGAAGACAGCAAGACATTAGACAAAAAAACAGTACGAGTAAAACAAGCTGGCAATCATCATCTGCCTAGCTTCTTCCCAATTACGTTGGAGATGGCTTCCAGTCTAACCGAATGCAGCTGAATAACAGTATTTTACTGGGTAAGGGTAATGCGATAATCTAGTCGTCAGACTTTCGGGCCACTGCAAAACGACTGTCAAATAACTACTAATGACACCCAGGACCAACGGCTTATCGTGCTTTCCAAGGCACAAAGGATGAGTGATTTAAAGAAAACGCAGACTTTCGGAAATTAGGGCTAAATTAGCTTGTATATTTTAGAAACTAGACTATGACACATGGACAATATTATAACATTACCATAGATACAAATCTACGACAATCAGCAATCCACGGACCAACCTAGGCAAGCACCCCGAGAAGTTATTATAAACTAGCCACGAAGCTGGCAATACTATATTTCAATTTGCCAAAAACACAACAACAAAACAACAAAACTGCATGGAAACAGAAAGTAGATATTTAGTAATCTCATGAAAAATTATTACAGAATAAATGACACTCAAGCCCATGAAATTTTAAGAAAAAGTTTTAACAAAAAATACATAAAACTAACAAGCTTTGTATCGTGGCGTGGTATCGACTGACGCTATGAAATTATGACGCACGTTGACATCAATTAACTAGAGCATGGTTATGATTGGCTCGCTTGGTTGAAATACTTTTATTTTCGCATCAGCTTGTAATCATTAATCAGATAGTTATTGATTAGTTATAAGTACCTACATTAAACCCTCACATTAGATTTTAACGTAGGTGCCAATTATGTAATCATCTGCTTTCCCTGTAACTGTTGGAAAAGATCAAAGCGTCCTCGATTATCGATTCATTTACATAAAATGGTCGCAACACCGTTAACGATGGAAACGCCTTTGATTTGTTTATCAAATTCGAACTTTGGGAGTTGTTTTGCAAACAAAGCAATCTTCTAGTACGCAATTAAATTGGTAATTATTAGGTGCCATTAAATTGATATTAGAGGTCATAACATACCAGTGTGCCGACATTGTCACGCCAACGTGGCACATCCTAATTTCGATCATCCTTTGCCACGAGGTATCACGTGCATGTTTTTATTGATTTGTTCAGAAGGGCACTTTGACATTGGTCAACTTCAAGGCCATAAGGTTTAGGTGTAAAGAATGTTAAGATGGGTGTGTATATAAGAAGAATATAACCTAGAAGAGGAAAGAATGAAAAGACAAATTGAAAAATAGAATATTTTATATGAAATTACTTTATTGAACATGTAAAATCCGTATTGACATGAGGAATGCTAATTCTCATTTACAAAATAACACAAATGTAAAATTTGAGAGACAAATCACATCGAAAACCTACCTATGAACTAACTAAAAATACAACATACACATCAATTTCCTAAGTGGGATCTTAGCTTAGAGTTTGGTACCATTATCAGCATTGAATTTTACAATGAGAAGAGGTAGGTTTGATTAACAATAAGCCGCCACAAACGTTCATGAAATAGTCTCTAATTTTACATGTTGGTATAGTCTGACCAAAACTTCTATGTCCAAAATTAATGCACACAACTTATCAATACACAGTAAATTAAAAATATGGTATATTCAAATCAAAGCACAGCTTCAACATAAATATGTTATGTTATATAGCAAATCAGGTAATATTGCAGACATACTAGTTTTGATGAAACCAGCTGAGGTACACATCTTAAAGTGAGCATCCAGTAGTCACAGCGAACTTAACGAGGGAGGGCTAAACTGTACAATTCCCCGGTGTATACATGCTAACACTTAAACATTATTTTTTTTTTGAGGCTTAGAAACCTAGACCCTAGCCAGCGGCAGAACTTTCCAAACTCTGCAATGCTCGTAAATACATCTATCATTACCATTACTATTACTATTAATACTACAAAACATAAGTAGTAGATAAACAACACACTGAACATTAACAAATTTCATGTGCAGACCAAAATTATTGTTATAATGCATCAGAAACAAGAGGCAATTTTTTTTAAATTCAACTCGGTAAAAAATTATTAAAAAAATTGTGAAATGTCATACAGACTTTGGAAAGTCAGTCCCATTTTACTTTGTAATAAATTAAGTCCAAGTAAATTATTCAATATGAACAGTAATGTCGTATGTGTTGGGAGATCATTCGCTTTCCTCCTCCTCCTCCTCTCCGTCCTCATCTTCAGACTCTTCCTTCTTTTTCTTGGATTTCTGAAATAAAATTCAATGTTAACACATTTGTCATAACAAACAGATTGTGTGGCATAAGAAAGCCGACGCGATACTTACAGCTGGAGCAGCCTTCTTGCCCTTCTTCCCTCGCTTCTGTGCCTTCTTGCCGCCGCCGCCGCCCTCACCACCGCCTCCATTAGCGTTGTATGACTCCAGATCTTTCGCATACTGCTCCTTGGCTTTGGCAGCTTTTTCCTCCCACTCCTGTACAGAAAAAAAGGGATATTAGCTCAAGTACATAGCGGACAAAGACGAAGGATGACGAGTTATTACGTACAGTCTTGTCCTTCATCGACTTCCATAGCTCTCCTCCCTTTTTCGCGATGTCTGTAACCTTCATGCCGGGATTCTCCGACTTGATAGATTCTCTCGCGCTGTTCAGCCACAGCATGTAAGCTGACATAGGACGCTTTGGCTTGTCCGTCATTTTTACTTTTTTCCTGCAAGCAAACAAAGAAAATTATAATTAATTATTAAGAAAATTCATGGCAACAGGTTATGCGGGCCATGCCTTGAAGAATCCGCTATGTAACTAGCCTTCACACTGCTTATATGGCACAGTAGGGCGGCGTTTTGGCGGGAAACACGCTAACGCGTCTCTAAGAAGAAAAAATATATTTCCCGGTATTGATTATTCGAAAATACATCTTATTACGATTAAAATTGTTACTAAAAGTCATAAAACAATGCAATTACTAAGAAAAATAGTTATCTCCCCATATAACGAGTTCACTGTCCTAGGCTTGGGTCGAAAGAGCCATTTTGTTTTCACGGATTGTGTTGAAAATACGCAATAACTAAAGATGACCTAATTACCAAATAATCCGATAACTATTTACCTCAAACTTATGGAAGAACTGTTCCTGTCCCTTAATAGTAAAGATCCGAGAAATTAATTATTGAAATAAGGCGTCCTTCCCATACCCACGCGTACTAAGCAAAGTACGGCGATGCCTATAGCCATGTTTGAATGCGAATTCCAACGTGGAATGAAAATTAATTCAATGAATCCGTCCGTAAGAAACACGAATACACATATTAAAACACTTTACTTTGATTGGAAAAATAATTGTACTCACCTGATGGCAAAAATTTTGAAATTATTTTTGAACTGGTGCACAACCAAACTATAGACGTAGAGAACCAGAAGAAAATGTATGGAGCTCGAAGCAAATGTTCCCAGAGCAAGCTAGCTTGGGGTCGGCTCGCGTCGGTACAAAAGCGACATCTATCTCGAGCGTGATTGGCCAGTAGATACGGTTGTACCAACAGCACGGCGAATACAATGCATCGTGTACTACGTATATCCGTGACGTATCGATTGGTTAGTTCATATGAATTTAAACCTTATCGCAGATGGATAAGCTTGCTTTTCTATTTAACCTATCGGTCTAGAACATTTGCTTCAGAAATTTATTTTGCGTTATTCCGTTGAAATTACGCATAGAAATGTTTAGATTTTTGCATTTTGAGATCAGAAAACTTACATTAAATATTTATCACAACTACTTTATATATACTTACAAAAGAAGTATATCAAGAAATGACCCAGTACACTCAACACAAGACTCCTAACGAAATGAACTCGCGCCCTATTTTAAATGCCGCCAACGTTAATTTCGAAAACGTAAAAAGCGCGGTAAACGTTAGCGGGAAAGGGACGCCAATAAAACATAGCGCTTTGAATGGCAGCACGTTTGTTTACGATTTGATATTTCGTGGGGACTCGAGAAATAGTTTTTATTCTCAAAGAAATAAGGGTGTTGTATCCTTAGTTCTTAAGGTCATACACCTAAAATACATTCTTGAACTAGAAAAGTATATATTTGAAATTGAATGACATGTTGGAAAATTAGCCGTCATACAATATTGGATTATTTCATATTATCGGTAAATAATATACAGAGGTGCCTTTATACACACCTCGGTACTTCTACTCAAATAAGTTAGGTAGGTACCAATTAAAATGAATGGACATCGTAGGTTTGTGCGGCACTACAATTAGGGCCTCCTACTCCTAGTACGGTACAGTGCATATTAAGTAGGTAGCTACCTACCTAATAAAGTACCTATGTAGGTACAGCAGGTGGACTTGAGCACAGTGTACGACTAAGTAGTGGCTGAAGGCAAAACATATCAACTAACTAGGTACTAAGTACTAACTAGAGTAGGGAGTAGGTTAACCTAACTATCAGATCTGTGTCAATATTCTCGCGCTGTAGGTACGTGGTGGCAAGGCAAGGTACCTTCGTGTATATTTATATGTCGGTATGTTATGAACGTATTCCTAGGTCCTTGAAAATTGAAAAGCTCCTAAGTTTAAGGTGCTATCATAGGTACTTACTTTGACACGGAAAGCTAAAATATAACTAGGTTTTGGTAGTGTAAAACGAGCACTATAATATTGTTTGGTATAGGTACTTTAGTGGTAGATTTGTCTGTTCGTGAGCGAGTTTAAGAGGAAGGAAGTAGGTACAGGTACTCAATATAAGATGTCAATCTTAATTAGGATTGCAATTTACCTTTTGGATTGACTTGTTGGTACCTACCTGAAGATAAAAATATACAGTACTACGGTCTAATTTGCCCGAAGTACCCTGTGCAAGTCTGAATTTATTTTTAATTGGGTAAGTACCTACCTACCTAGTTGACCTAGTTCGCGGTGGTCCTGGTTACCTGAGTACCTACTTATCTGAATAATTTACTTAACTAAATGTAGGTAAGTACCTAGGTCCTTTTACCTACCTACTTCATTAATTTACTCTGTCGCCAACCATTGCTGGTCGAAGGCGTATCCTAGCAGGCAACAATGACCTAACGAATAGATCGAGTCAGTCCGTCTTGCGCTGCTTCTTGGACAAGGTGGACGAGTTGTTGGCAACTGGTCCCTGGTCCCAATTTGAAAGTGGACAAGTTGCCCCTAACCTTTTTGAAAGAGGGCAATTGGTCCCTGGTCCCAGTTTCAAAGTGGACGAGTTGCCCCCTAACCCACGCTAAGCTGAGAGTATTTAATTTATATAAGGTTACCTTTATGTAAGTACCTACCTACCGGTATTGATTTTAACTCATAACATCAAGCCTGTAAACCCCGAAGGATTCGACAGAGGTGTACCTAATAGTACACCCAGATTACGCCAGTTATGTCCCATGTAATGGGGGCAAGCTTAATGCCATCAACCGGGCACAGACTCAATGGCTGTTACTGAGAAATTCCTGATAGAAAAACCCAATAACACTGCCTGACCAGGGAATTGATCCCAGGAACTTATGCTCTGCAGTCACGCTTGCGACCACTCGACCAAAAGGCAGTTAGTTGTTTTTAACAATTCTAAATTAAACGGTTATTACTACCTAATTTATTAAAGATAGTTTTAATTTTAGACAAAAATCATACACGACTGTCATTCCGGAAGTTATTTGAGATGATTCTCACAACTCCGGAATGACAAGCTGGTCATCAAGGATGTGATAAATTTCTTGTTTATGATTATGGTTTTAGACTTTTAGCTCTCTATTCTTCTCTGCACCAAGTACTACCTAGAATAACCCATGATCTGTCCACGAAGCAGACACAATTTAAACAATGGCGACCAAATTGGTCATTTGACAGATCATGACGCCTAATGTAAAAAAAGGTTTTAGTTTTTCCTGCTACTTACTTGGATGCCAAGGGTCATATTTCTAAAAAGTCCGAAGCCACTAGTTCATTTTCTAAAAAGCACGACCATGACTTACTTTCTCCAAGAATTTAAGGGCCCTTTCCGTCTTCCCTGCAAAGCCACACCACTCGTATTTCTGTTAAAAAACCTCTTAGACAAGAACTAGAACACTCTTACTCTTTTTAAAACAAGTTTGTAAGAGCCACTCTGCGTAGATAAGATATGACTTAGCTAATATGTGTATTCGTTTAATTCCCGGGATCAAGGCAGGTACAGTATTTAGTTAGCCTAAGCCTGGTTTGGCCCAGGAGTACCAGGACCCCAGATAGGTTGCTATTTGCTACAAGTGCAAGTTAAAGACCTCGAGTGTTTGAAGTTGCTCAATATGTGGTTTCTAGACAAACCCAGTTGGCTAAAGCACACATTCGGTGCATTGGACACGGTAGGGTATAGGTTAGTCTCCAGGACAAAAATTGGTATGGATCGAGGATATACATACAGGATGTAAACCACCTCATCACGAAGCCGTCAACCAAGCATTCTGTACATCAAACTAAGTAACTTCACGCAAAAATGATTGCTGGGAAACTACTTTTTTTTTGGGGTGAAAAATCATGTTTTGTGGTAGAACTCAATGTAATGCACTCAAAACATTGTGCTGATGCATAGATTGAATAGTACGGGGGTCATGGAGGAGTTTAAAGTAAAAATCTTACATTTAACTTGTATTTAAAAGGAAAGTTGTCAAAAAGTTGGATCTTTGACCCCCAATATCTCCGTAACTAGAAGGTAGAAGGTATAGTGTAGAACAAAAAAAATATCGCAATGACGAGGAGAACAAGTGCCTTTCGGCTTCGTTAAGAGGTGTTTAACACCCTTTATATGTATAAAGGGTGGAATTTTTCAATGCCACCTGGAGGGAAAGTTCGAACTTTAGTCGGTTCGATTCCCGAGTGAGGCAAACGATTTTTTTGAAATCTGTGATGCAGATTTGTTTCTTTTTAAAAATAAAGATTTTCTATCTCCAGTAAAATTTGCTATCTCCAGTATTAAGAATACTTTCCCTCCAGGTGGCATTGAAAAATTCCATCCTGTATATTGGATGACAGTCGTGTGTTTTTGTGTCACGTGGTGTGTTGCACATAGGTTTTATTTAACTAAGTTGGCATTTTGGTAATACAGATGTTTCACGAATGATTAGAAATAATTTAGCTCTTGCTAGATCGGTTGACGTGAAAATAATAATTGATGATAACAGAAAATAAACAAAAGCACAATTCCAGAATAATTTTATTCTACAAATTGCCAGTCTCTTTTATTTAAGTTTTTGCCAATAAACACTGCTGGACGGAGGTCTCTGCCTAAAAAGGATGGACTTTACATAGCCACCAGTTCACCACCTTGGGCTTGCCGGGTTGATTGACCGCTGAGTTGCCGCAGAGCCAGCCTTGCGCACCGGGTGACGCTACTACTGCTGTCACCGGCTCGCCGGCATGACTATGGTGTTTGCTTAAGTTATTTCCTTACATAAGTACCTACTTAAAACGCCACATGGGTAGATAGGGTTATTAGCCTTTAGTTAAATGTTCCGCCATTAGAGTTCTAGTCTTTTATCGCTGAATGAGTTAAAAAATTGATAGAAGTTTCGTTGTGTATGGACATGAGGTTTAGTAAAGGATTTCTGAAAATAATCTATTTATATGCTCTAAACCTAGATTACAAGGCAAATTCCAAAACATAGGTTCATATATTATTATAAATATGTACTTGGTTATAAAAACACAAGCTTGCGCCTTTCGACGCTATTGAGTCAGCTAAATATAATAATGGAAGAGCGGAAATAAAGTGTGGCCTCTCTGTTACTCGCGGTTTAATATTCGATACGGATCAGGTTTTACTGGTTTTTGTGTGACGACACGCGACGCGACGAGTTGTTTACGCTGACGCGCTCTGCCGGCTGCCATGCGATGTCTGTCCATTATAATATCAATGCCTTTTCCCTATAGCAGACTTTATTTAAGTAGTCAGTTTGTTATAAATCTCCCATGCTTGGTACTATTTAGATAGGGGATCGAGCTAATATAAGTATTCCCGTGCGACGAAGAATTCAATAAGTAAACCAACCCTATTAATAGACTCGTGACATGAGAACGTTTTTTTAGCTCCATTATGCTTGCTTGCCATGCACCGTTCTCACGTAGAGACGACCGTTACAAGGTCCTTATTCTTAATGCTAAATGCCATTTTTTTCTTTGTAGGCTCGAAGCTTTGTCATGTATTTTATTCATACGAGTCATTATAGCTCCAGTTATCATTACTAAAATTGATAAAACACATTGCTATCACTTATCAGAATCTTTACAAACGAAAACATCGCCAGTTTTCGATTAATCTTTTGGTCGATTGTATTCCAAGCGTAGATTTCTAGTCTAGATTTTAAATTTTGGTGAACCACCATGGACATTAAAATGGCGTTGATTTGTGAATAGGTAACTGAATACACAATGGTTGGCATGGCCTCATTTTAGGCTATTGATTTTCGTTTTACTGTTACAAGTAAAAGCAAGTAGCTCTCTCTACATTTTGCGAGTACAAAGATAAACCAATAAATACATTTATCCAAAAGCCATTAAAACGTAATTGGTACCTATGTATTCTATATGATTTCATTAGAATATTTTACGCGGTAATGCAAGAATGCGTTTTAAAGGCGGCAACACGTGTTGATATCAAGCTATCATTGTGCTCTGCTGACCGATTAAACGGGCGCCAACGAAAAGTATGGTTGACCTAAACGACTTGATAAGTTTCTTATTTCAGCCTGATAAGCACTTTTGAGCGTAGTCGATGCAATTTAGTTTCGTTTGAATAAACTCTGTTTGAATTTTACATGATAAAACAATGTGGCTGGGACCGTTTTGGTTCACTTTGTTTATAGGCATTACGTGATTTAGTTTTAGCATTTTCCTTATTGGTTTATGTGGAAATAGAACCGCAATATAATTATGTACAATCAAATTAACTCATAAGTACTATTGTATATCATGTGCAAAGTTTATTGTAGGGCCGCTGGTCGCTTTTATTTTTTGTTGTTGTTTAAATAGGTACCTACTAAGTACATGCTCTATATTTATCACTGCAGAATGCAGATGTACCCTTAAATTAAATTGGCCAACAGACTCATTATTTATTACGATTTTTTACCCTTACCTACCGCAAAGCGCGCCTTTTTCCCTACTTGGGAACGCCGAACAACCCGGGCAATACAATAGCATAAATCCCTTAAAAAAAAAGGACGGCAACAAGCGCGACGGTTCCTCGTTTCGGCGCGTACCCCATGCTTTGGTAGCTCTATAGAAAGTTTTGTTACTTTTTATATGGCTTGGCGCGTCGCTTAGGGGAACGGAGCTCACTGTTACCGATGTCCCTTTCTTGTCAAACGGTCGCAGTTTTGTTTAGAATGTACTGAGAATTCGGGTATTGTTTTTATTACATCTTTAAATATTTTTCGTTTTTATTGTTTTGCATATGAACGATTATGTGCTAAGCTTTCTCGTGTATGAGAAAAAGGTTAACCTTTGGCAATTAGGCAGGTATACGAGCCGCAAAAAGCCGCGTAGCAAGAATAAAATATTAGCTTTGCTATGACGACAAGCTTGTCGATAAATAACTTTATAAACAGATAAAAAAGGCCAAACGAGTTGTTAGTTAAAGTCTTTAGAAAACAATGCCAAATAAAAGAAACGCCAAATAAAAATATAGTCTTATAATAAAGTACAATACACTAACATTACAACTAAACTGGGGCTTGGGGCTTCCAACATTCACATAGTTAATACAAACTTTAACTTTAAGACAATTACATCTTAACAAATATTATTATTTACATTAAGTTATCCATCAAGGATTTATAACACATTGATATAACACATCACACTTTATCTGAATGGGAATATAAAACAAATATCACAATAATTATCCCTTTGTTTTGAGGAAACTTGGATTAAAAATGGCGGGAAGACAATACATGCACGTTGCGCAAACGCGGCTTACAAATTGCAGATTCAGTAAACACATATGTTTTTTTTATTTTTCATAATGTATTGGATTAGATTAGGTTACTCAGCCAATGATATGTGTGCAAGAAATACTTTTTGCATCTCATTCAATGATTCTAAACAAATAACTAAAAATAATGATTGAGAAAAAAAAATGATGCATAAATCAGTTCTTGGGTAAACTTACGACCCTGGTTTCTGAAAGCTTAGTACTATAATCAAATCTCATTCATGGCCATTGATTTCATTGGCTGTTTTTATTTTGGATCCTAATTATTATCATGAGACGACTTACTGACCAGGCTGTCAGAAACCAAGTGGAGTTATAAAACAGGGGCTTATTGTGTAAGTACGTTGTGATTTCAGTCACTTCCGCTTCCGCTCTCGTCGCCAGATCCCCCTGAAGACGCTTCAGCTTCCGATGAGGAACTCTTTGCTTTGTCCTTCTTTGTCTCCTTGGTCTAAAAAATAAAAAAGTGTGTGTTGGTAATTTGTCTATGCGAAAATTTTGGGATGGCAAAATGGTGCTCCGAGTAGGTTGTCGTCAATCCTGCCGAAGCATAATCAGCTTTTAATTTTCCCACGGCTGGGACACTGGCCCTCTCTATACCAATGAGCTGTTATCCACCACGAGGGCTCCAGTGCCGGTTGGTAGATCTTTTACCTAGGCCATGCCGATTTTCTGACGATGGTTTTCTTCACCGTTTTGAGAGCAATGCTACCAAAACCTTTTTACATTCTAGAAGATATGTGTATCTTCTCGCGCGTACTTTGCGTTCGGAAGTTATCCAGTCAATGGCCTATTGGTTACAAAAATCTGTATACATAACCGTAGTATGACATATTTTTCTTCATAAGCGTTTGTACTTGCAATGGTGTCTTTCACTCATGTTTCGCCAGACACCATAAGATTATGTAATAAGATTTGAGGCTTTAGCCACCTACGGGCACAAATCCATGCAAACTATATTTATCATTGAAAAGAAAATAAGAAAAACATTATTCAAACCGCTCTTTACAAGATGCATTTTGGTTTTGAACAATATGTATGATCTTTTATTTATCAAGACAAAATGACGCGGTTATGTATGCGGGCTGCGCTTGATAAAAATCTACACTTACTATTAGAATCAGTTGCGCGTGACCGCAGCAACACATGTGTAGTGTGAATGAATAGTAAATACTGGCTGGGTATTACACAACCTTTTTAACAAGAATAAGTTTAAAATGTACAAAATTTGGGTGTACTGTGTAGTTTACACGTCTGTCTAGTCCTTCGGGGATTATGAGCGATGTTATTGTATAAATAAAGGGCTGGTGTCCGCAAACTCCACGTCCAAAGCGCGTATTTTGCGTACGGATGTTCAATGTAATATATGTTTGTAAACTTTGAATTAGGAGTAAATGTTCAAAACTACTAGGGCGTTTTCAAGAAATCTTTCGCTATCGCTAAGTGACATAGTAAATGTTTTTATCTACACTAATATTATATAGAGGTAATCTCCGAAACTACTCATCCGATTTCAAAAATTCTTTCACTAATAAGCTATATGTAAGCTACACTATACCGAGAGCCGTCTTTGACGCGGCAGAAATCGCCGACTGAAGCTAGCTAGAGGTAGATAAATATTGTAGTAACTAAATTCCATGCGGACATATTCGCAGACAAGCTATATATATTATAAGTAGGCAAAAATAGCGAAATAGTCAATTCTATTTCGTTTGTGACCTTATAGCTGACGAAATCATTTCAGTAGAGTAGTGATATTAGCGCGTTGTATATGTATAACGTGCTAATGACTCATCAACGATCAAACTCACTTGTATGAAGCGTCGGACTAGCATTATAAATTGGAATTATGAGAATTACATCATCTTCACAAGCTATTGGGACCGAGACTAATTTTACTTAGAGTGGACACCGGATACATAGTTAATAGTATTCAATTTGAGCACCAAATCATAGATAACATGACACTTGAAATGGGAAAAGTTAGACAGAAGTGTAAGTACACTTTATAGTACATTTCCCCAGTTATGTTTAACTGCCATGCAATGCTACTGACACAAATGCTACTGAGGAATTCCTGCTGGAAATTAATTTGAGCTGTGTGTTTCTAGTCTAGAGTTCTAGACTTATCCAGCTACATGTTCAATGGTATGTGAATCGCACGTTTACTGCTGCTGAAGACACATCACACACACATAGATAGATAGATAAACCATTTATTTAGTGCCCACAAAAGACACAGCACAACACACAGAAGTACAATTAAATGACACAATTTACCTGATTATAAAATCAACGTGCCAATATACAAAAAGAAAAACATCCTTACGAAATAGGTACAGTAACACCATGACATACTTCAAATAAAATAAAGTAACAAGTACAATTCACATTCACATCTGTATCAAATTGGTTTCAATCACTTTGTGTACTGGTTGCAAGCGCGATTGCTAAGCGTGAGGTTTGTGACGGGCAGTGCTACCATTAGTTGGTCTGGTTTTTCTCAGTAGCAGTGCGGAGCATGGGTTTGTCACGAATGATGACAACAGACTTAATGGATAGGACCTAAACATGACTGAAGTAATGTGTGTGTAATAAAGTACACTTTTACCTAAACCTAATCCTTTGGAAAAACAGGCATAATGTTTTGATTTGAAGGGAAAACATCGTGAGGAAACCAGCATGCCTGAGAGATATTTCTCGACGGCATGTTAAGCCAAGTCAGAGGCCCATGGGCGGCTTAAAAACTCTGACACCAGGTTAGGCACTAACCACACGATCAAGAAAGAAGGATGTTTTGTTTCCTAAAACTAGCCAAACAATTTATTGACTCAAAGGTTCAGATAAAGTTCTCCTAAAGTACTCCAAAGTAGTAGTAGTGTCTTTCTGGCTTATGTATAGATTATATGTCTTCATTATCAGCAGGTGATTGAAATATTGTACTGTTGAAATTTTAACTCTCGATTTGATCCTTTTTTTTCCGGATGGGAAATCATCAAATGACTCCTTCCGCTCTGGGCGGAGCAGGAGGCAGTGTCAGACTTTTACTGACAAAAACCCATCCATGTTCCTTCATCGCCCTTTGTGTTCCGGGGCCACGGTATCTCTTTTGAACAGTCCCGCAGCCCCGGCAGTCGATTTGACCCTAGTGTTATAATTACAAGTGCGGTTTTATTTAGGTATTTATTGAAGTGTCGTCGTGTGTGGCCGAATAAAACTTACATCTTTAGTATCCTTCTTCTTCTTCTCCTTCTCTTTGTCAGAATCAGAAGAGCTGTCATCATCTTCGATGTACTCCTTACTGGTGAACTTGCCTCCGCTGCCGGCGCCCGCGTTACTCGCTGCAGTCTTCGCCTTCTTGCTGGCAGGGGGCGCTTTTGTCTTCTTCTCCGCGGCCTTACGTTCTTTCTCGGCTTGTTTCTTCTTCTGTTTGAACTCGTCTTGAGCACCGCTGTCCTTGTACTTCTTCATGGCAACGGTGTATTCTTCCTTCGATTTGCCGGCTTTCTCTTCCCATTCCTGTGTAGACAAAATAATATGATTGATTTAGTAACTGCACTTATGAGCAAGACTTTAGTTGTTTTAAGGACAAGCTGTAAAATTAACGTGCTCGTTAATCAGTCTCCATATTGTGCTGAGCCTAATATTAGTAGTGTGTGAGTTATAACATTGGTAATGTCACTTTTTAAACACTTGCTGCAATTTGCTGAGATACTAGTGTTTCTTGTTTTTTTAGTTATAAGTCCATCGTAATTTTGATTGGCTAACTTTTCTACAACGGCATGAATGAACTATGATCTCTGAGTTTGTTTCGGCTGTTTCTTCTCAGAGTAGTCAGGTACAAAAACACCGGCCCCATCTAGTTTTAAAAAATGACGTGTAGGTAAAAGTGTTTGTAAAAATCTACTTTCAAAACAAACATCATATATAGACACGGAATATAGCTGGTTCTTACTAAAACTACATTAAATATTGAGAACTTAGGTAAAAATACAATATAAGTCTTGGAAACAATGTAGGAACTAAAAAGTTTGATACTTGTACCAGGTTAAACCTGTATCACAGACGGCATGAGTTCTGATAATATTGGACAACAGATTTCTTAACAATATTTAATATAAGGAGTTTAAAAAGAGTAATACTCACGGATTTATCCTTGAGGTCTCTCCACAGCTCTCCTCCCTTCTTGGCGATCTCCGTGACCTTGATGCCGGGGTTCTCCTCGAGGATACTCTTGCGGTTCTCATTGAGCCACAACATGAAGGCGGTCGCCGGCCGCTTCGGCGCGTTCACATCCTTCTCGCGTTTCTTGGATTTCTCCTTGCGCTTGCGAGGACCTTCCGACTGTAATGTTTTAAATAACCAAATAAAAATAGTGTTATTGCATGAGAAAACCAGGCAACCCTATTTAAAGTTAGTGGTCGACACCAATGACGCTCTGGAATACCAGTATCATTGCAGATGCGTACTCATCACAGGGACAGTTGGAAAAAGTCTGTAATTACACCAGCTCCCACATCCTTCAAACTGGAACACAGCAACACTGATTGACGGCAGACAAGAGTCGTGATGATACTATTTCACACAAACTTATTCAGAAAGAGGTCTAATACTTACTACACACTTTTAGAAATGTATGATTATTAATTCTAGTTGGTTTTAGTCTAGGAGCTAAGATAATGTTCTTCGCCAATAAGTGTACCGAATTCCGGTCAGACCCAACCCAGCTTTTATCAATAATCTTGTTGGAACTTTAGTTTTGTTTTGTAAATTTCACACTGTTTTGGTTACGTACAGTTAGTGCCTTTGACCTATTACCTGACTCATCCCACGACTGTCTGGCAGTTTGAGTACTATAAGCGATCTACCCAAATGTCCTTTCTTTGGTATTGTTCGTTGAGCTCCTTGAGTTATAAGTTGAGCTACACGATAACTGACAAATGCTTGCACTGACTGGACAAGTCCACTCAAATCTGTGTGGTTCTTTCTTCTAAAGACCATCTCAGACACTAATCTGCACAGTCCTCATGTGAATTGAGCAAGATTATGTCTGGACTTCAAAAGAGACTATGACCTCTGAGTTTGTTTCGGCTGTTTCTTCTCAGAGTAGTCAGGTACGAAACACCGGCCCCATCTAGTTTTTAAAAAATGACGTGTAAAAGTTTTTACAAACACTGTAAAAACCTACTTGCAAAAATAAACATCATTTCATTTCATCCTACAATAAGATAGTTGAAGTTTTGCAGGGCACTGTATATAATGTCACACAAAATATTTATACGGTAGTTGAGTGCAATTAGACAATAAGGTGGAACGAAATTGTTAGTGCTCGGATTTTCATGGGATATTTTCATCTCCCTGGCCCTAAAAGAACACATGAAGGGAAGTCTTCCAATGACATTGAAAAGAAAACTCTTCGACATGTGCATCCTGCCCGTCCTAACCTACGGTGCGCAAAGTTGGTCACTTACTGAACAACAAAAGTCCAAACTCAAGATTTGCCAGCGGGCAATGGAACGCAGCATAATCGGTGTGAAACGTACAGATCGCGTAAGAAACACCACCCTGCGTTCCATAACTCAGGTTATAGATGTCGGAGAAAAAACAGGCAAGCTAAAGTGGGAGTGGGCTGGCCACGTAGCGTGAATGCATCCGGAGAGGTGGGCAAAGATCGTCACTCACTGGACGCCTGACGGAGGGAATCGCCGTCGAGTTAGACCGCGGCGAAGGTGGTGTGACGATCTGATCTTGTTTGCGCGGCGAACATGGCCAGATATGGCACAAGATAGAGAGGTTTGGAAGCAGAAAGGGGAGGCCTTTGCCCAGCAGTGGGACACATGACAGGCTAAGAAAAAAAAAAAAACATCTCCACTCCTCTAGGAAAGAGGAGTGAACAAGAATTCCTCCAGTTCAAATTTAAATGATCTAATTGTACCAAAAATTTGCAGTCATTCATTTATGATTGAATATGTTAAGCTACTATTATATTATACCATTGTAAGAACTTTTGTAACCATATTTGTAGGCAAATAAATCTTTGACTTTGAGAAAATTTAAAAATAAACTTCTCCGCTCGCGACTTTTTTTTTTAATTTCCTGTGGAATATTTTTTTTTCGTTCATGAATAACTTCAAATTTAACGAATTCATATTGTAGCGTAAGTGTGACCTGCGTGCATCCATTAAATGCTAATTTGGTATGTTTCTTTGTTCATTGTTGTCTATGTAATACATATTTCAAGTATTTTTTGTAAATTTCCTATTTTCTTTTTAAATTGGTAACCAATACTTTAAAAAAATCAAAAATTCAATTTAAAATATTCCAAAGGAAATTAAAAAAAAGAAGACGCGAGCGGCGAAATATTTTTAAAATTTTTCTCCACTTTTATAAGAACTCAATAAAAAAAGTCCCATGAAAATCCAACCACTATAAACTTCGTTCCACCTTTTGAGTATTTTTTGTCTAATTGCACCTGTATTTTTAGGTATCAAAGAAGTACTTACAATAGTGATAGCTTTCTTGGGTTTCTTTTCTTTTTTCTTCTCCTTCTTGCCGTCGTCATCCGACGCAGCGTCATCATCAGAGCCCTCGGACGACGATGGGTTGGTGTCGTATCTAAATAAATACAATACAATTGAATTAGGAAGTTATATCATAATGAAGGAGAGGATCGTTTGCGTCATCGCCAATGATTGCGAGAATACTGATAAAGTTGTCATTGGGGAATGGTATTCGATTATAATATCGAGACAAAGACAAAACTAAAATAACGCTTTACTAATGTATTGCAAAACGTGTAAAGAACAATGCTCCTCGTCGACTCGTCTCGTCAATGGGGTTGATGACACACCACTCAATTGAGATACTTTCTAAGAGCTGTCAAAACGCGGTTCGATTTTGTATGGCAATAGCAAATTGTGACGTCAATGTTTAGTCAACTCAATGACTCAACTATTTATTGATTTTAAAGCAACTAAAAATCGAATTTGGCAATTAATTGAAAATAAATCGGGTTTTCAGGCCCAAAATAAAGTGTTTTTTTTGGAGATTGGTTTCTTGGAATTATTGTTGTATAGTGTCATCGACCCTATTATATAGTGCGCAGCGCTGGCGATCGCCAAATCTCACTGACAGCAATATTTGTCCTGAAAATTTTCACTCAGTAAAAACAAGGCTTATAGCTATTAGTAGGGCGCTATATCAATTTTTATAACCTTACTGTACCACGGCTATGGCCTTTCATATGCGACGCATTGAAGTTGTCAACACTCAATACATTTAATGCATACCACAATCTAAACTTCAGTGGTAGGCCATAGAAACATGATCATTGTAGAACCTGTTGGGCACAGCAAAGTAGTCTCTACTACTTAAGAACAGCTTTCATGCTAAAGATCCGGCTCTTACTCCTTTATAAGGCCGTTGAACTAAGTATCCACATAACAATCAGTACTAACTCCTCGGCGACGTCGCTCTCCTTCGCCTTGTCCGGGTTGAAGTCCTCGTCGGTGCTCTCGTCGCTGTCCGAGTCGCCGGAGTCCCGCTCCTTGGCCTCGGCCTTCACCCGCTCGAGGTACGCGTCCGGTTCCTTCTCTGTGTCCGAGTCGCCGAAGTCATCGTCGTATAGGGCCTTGTCCTGTAAATCATTGACAAATTATGGCTGTATAGTGTTGCAAAAAAATCAAGGATCCTGAAAAGATCTAATAGCAGAATAATTACATATTGTTATTATTTCTAACATCATTATGCCATTTCATTCTGTTGTGGCCTCAGTGCACGTTTGTGGACTAGATTCATTTTATTTATATATTTTATACAACATTCGAACTTCTGTCTTATATTTTGTGCCAGTTCGGTGGACGAAATCAAACTTTGACGTTTAGTAAGAAATTCAGGCAACTCTTATTTGAATCCCACAATGTATCAGTATATTTATAAATCATACTGAAACAAAAAAGTGGTATAAAACTTACATTCTTGCCAGTGTTCTTGACGTGCAGTTTCTTGGAGGTGATGTAATCAAACAGCTTGTCGTATTCACCTTTCTCGATACTGCTGAATGTGTGTACGCTGCCTTGCTTCAACTCGATCTCGAAATCGAAGGATCTGAGATTTACAAAATAATGGTTATGATTCTTAAAGCGTAATGAGCCTAAAATGCGAGCGCGCCTATATCTAACATGCAGGCCCATTGCAAATTGTTAAATGTAAAATTTCTTCGGTTTTTTTGTTCTAGGTTTCCCTATGATGTTTTCTTTCACTTCTAATTAGGTTTTTTATAATTTTACTAGTTTATTTTGCATTCCTGTTATTCTAACAAGATACCGATCGACTAATCAACCTGATTAGAATAAAATAAAGGAAGAAGACTTGCATTTCTTTCTCATTTGGAATCCAGTTAGAAATAAAATATGTTCCATTCCTTTTCTTCAAAATTTTGAATAACTCACTCTCAATATGAAAAATAAATAAGGAGCCGCTCCTTCGATGGCCACCGCGCACAGGACTGATGGAAAGCAGCTGAAGAAGACGTAATTTTGTACTTGTTGTTGGTGATTGCTATAATATGGAGTTCCAGTGCGAGGATAATTAAATAGATGACTTTTTTAGCCATTACAAACGAACGTTGTTTTGTATGAGCATAGAAGGCTGGGACATAGAACCTGTCTTGTTTGCTAAGTTGATACTCAATTGGTAAAGCGCCTTCTCTTGCAAAGTTAACAGAAGCGATCTCTTCTCGCAAATTTGCAGAGGCAGCTTGTGCACGTATATGAACCAGTTTCTTAAATACACCGGCTTTTATAATCAATTAAATAAAATGTCAGAGTATACTCACTTGGTAGACGAGGCGCCTCCTCTCGCGAAGTTGACAGAAGCGATCTCCTCGAAGCGAATGTGCACCGGTGGCTTGTGCACGTATATGAACCCTTTCTCCAGAGGATACAGGTACCCAGCGGCTGCCTTGTACGAACATGCGATTGCTGGGGTTTTGTGATGTCTGTAATACAATATAGAGGTATTTTATTTAGCTATAAGTTCTTATATTTATTTTGACGACCCGAATGGCACAGCGGTAGTGAGGCTGCCTTACGTTCTTAGGGTCCCGTGTTCGATTCCCGGTTGGAGCAAATGTTTGTGTGATGAGCATGGACATTTGTTTCCGAGTCATGGATGTTAAATATGTATAATAAGTATGTCGTTGTATTTACAAACAAAAAGTATCTATGTAGTATATCAACTATCTGGTGTCCACGACACAAGCCTCGTTGCTTAGTGTGGCATTAGATGGCGCTGTGTGTTAATGTCCAGCAATATTTATTTATTATCCAGTCTCCTAGTGACCCGCCCCCGCATTTAAGACTTGACAAAACTGCACAATCTTGATGTTTTGACAAATTCTAAAATCTGTGTGAAGCAGGACCGAATCACTAGTCATTCAATTCAAGTATGAAATTATTTTATGGTAAATCTGTTACCCTAAGAAGTCTCCAGGCCCCGTCACTCGTCTATTGATGATGACCTTCATTATTTTGGCGAGTACTTCATAAGTTGGGCCTGACAATTCCTTGTTTATCTTGCCTTCGTATTTCTCTTTTAGTTCTTCCCTGAAACACAATTAATTTAGAGTAAGTAACATTTTGTGAATAACGTTAAAAAAAAACAAATACGAGACGTCGACCTTCGTGAAGTGATCACAGAGATCTATGGTTTGGAATGGGCCACAATATAGCTAGCTTCATCTTATATTGAACAACTCTTTGACTATTAAAACATGCCTGTTAATTTTGATTAGAAATAAATGCTTTGACTTTAGTTGAGGTTTTGTGAATTACTTGACACTCTACAATCTACAAAAATGTAGTTTTCTACTTACTCTGTAAACGGTAACTCCAGACTGGTTTCCTCTTCAATACCAAACAGCAGCACCAAGTAATGGTACCTAGTCTGACCCTGCTTGATGGGCGGGTCGAGAGACACCACGAAGAACATCTGCCTGGTGTCCTTGTGAGGTAGCAGGAAGAGCCGCAGGACTGTCGACATGGGGATCTTGTAGTCGAAGGTCTTACCGTGGAGCTGGAAGAATGTCTGGAACACCTTGATGTCGTAGCGACCACTGTGGAAGAAAAGATGACATTAGTTTGAGTATGCCAGTAGTTGTTTGAGCAGTATTATGCTGTCTACTAGCTAGGTTTTTTGCAGATTAACAATCTTTTTTCAGTGCGTGACGAAACTGCCACTCTTAGGAGCACAATAATTGCAGTGGGACAATATTGGGCAGGTATTTCGTAACAGGTCGCAAACGGCCACGCATCCTTGGCGGCGTACCTCGTAAGACTTTCGACGCAAAAAGTTTCCGCTATATCAAAAAACACGTCCCGTTAGTGGCAGTGGTGGTATTCGTGTGTCTCATACGAAAAGCGTATGAGACTCATGAATTCGGAGGACAGCCAATCTCATACATTAATAACTATAAAACAGTTGCACATTGCAACCAATGTAGATACTCTGCACGCCGTCATCCTGTAGCTGTCGTAATCGTTTTATGCGAAAATGTGCTTTATTTCTTCATCCGAATATCCAACATACCGAGGTGTAAGACACTGTAGCTCCCTAAAGATGGCGATGGCGTCACCGGACACGGATATTACGCTGGCCTTGTTCATGACTTGCTGGTGGAAGGCTTCCACCGCGTCCATGTCGCCGCCCACCTCGCTCGATGGGATGTGGAAGCGCATCTCCATTAGAGATACAGGTGTGTCGTCATTCTGTCGACATTAAAATATTTTCAAGAGTTTCAGGGAGAAAGGCAGAATCACATGTTGCGCTGACCCCAAGTAATGAGAACAGAACAACTAAGTGTTTGGCAGGACAACCTCAAGCTAGGTGGAGCAACAATATTTGCAAGCTAGGTACTGGATGAGAGTTGCCAAGAATTGAGTGCAATTGGAAAGAGCCACTGCTGTAGGCTGGCCATGATGTGTTAGGTTTACATTGATAAATAAAGGTTGATTTTTTTAATCTATAAGCATTGCAGGTTTACTATATAACTCTATAAAGCATTATTGCACAATATTATGTAAATGCTTTTCACATCAGAAGTCAAACACAAGAAAGCTGAAGCTGCCTCGTGATTCTCTGATTTTTCCTTATAATAACATTGTGATAGTAATGAAATTAGCATTAAGTTAATGTCAATAACAAAGTGCTTTCCTATAATTATTTTCTAGTAGCTGTTGCCTACGGCTTAGCCAGCGTGAAGTTCATTAATTGTCCCATGGGATCATATTACTGTGTTAGAAAGTATCCTATTATGTTAATCCAGGTTATAAACAATCAATGTGCCAAATTTCATGCAAATTCATTCAGTAGTTTTCACATGAAAGAGTAACAAACATCCATCCATCCTCAAAAACTTGCATTTTATAATATAGTAGTAGTAGGACTTTATACATATTTACCTGATGGAACTCAAGAGTGACCTCATTCTTGCCTGTGTTACATTGAGATACATAGTGGAGCGGGATCTCAAAAGCTGTGTGAGTCCCAACATTGAAGCTTAGTACCTCTCCGTTGAACTTAGCCGTACCCCAGTTCCAGCCTTTTAGAGAGAGCTCCTTCTCTAACATGTCTTTGTGGTAGTTTGTTTTGAAGAACTTCGCCACTTTTTCTTGTTCCTAGAAGCATAAGTTTAGGGGACTATTTAGTATGTTTAGTAGGATTTTTAAAAGTTAATAGACTTATAACAGGTTAGGTAAATGTTTGGACTTATCTGTACAATTATTTTTTGGTGGTTAATCGATTTTTAGTTTATAAAAGTGTTACCCTAAAACCTAGGTACCAAAATGTTTGATAAAATAAAGCTTGTTTATTTGTGAATTTATTAGACTTTACACAATGGATTGGAAAACTCTGCATAGGACATTAAACACAAACTTTAAATAGGATTTTAATGGAACTTACTCCATCCTTGAAGCCACCATATCTGTGTAGTGTACCGTTCTTGAGGAACACTCTCAAGCCCCACGATCCTATGAACTTCTGGAAGTTGACCAGTTCAATCTCATTCGCTGGAATCTGCTCCACCTTGCCGGTCTTACTGTTTTTAAACACTATGTTCTGATCTGTCATCTTTAATCTCCCAGGAACCTGAACATTTCCAATAATTACAATTCAATTACAGTAACTTTCCGAAGCTAAACAAAAAACAAATTGTTCGTCAAAACGTACCATTGCGCCCTTGATCTCGGCCTGCACATCATTGTATTCGAGAAACTCCATTTTCAAGTCTTCAATAAATTACTGCAAAATGTTAATGTTTTATTAGCTGCTTCAAAATGTGGTCAGTATTGTCCTCCACGCGCTAAAATGTTGTATGAAAAAATCAGCGGCATGAACGAACAACGAAACAACAAAATTGACATTTGCTGTCATTTTCGACAGCAACAATCAGGGTTACCAAGAACCGTATTATTTACCCACATTTTGTGGGTATAAACAGAGCCAGTAACAAGCCAGCGCTGGCTTGTATGGCCTCTTATAAAGAGTTTTTCAAGACAAGCCAGCGCTGGCTGCCAGCACTGGCGGAAATGGACGCCGGCCTATTTTGAAATTTGACAGATTGTAGTCGCTTGATGTGCTGACGTCTGTACTTACATACTTAGGCAGAGGCGTAAATTCAGCTAAGCCAACTCACGAGCTTATTCCCCTAAGGTTTAATGGTATAGAACGAACTACTAACAAGCATGTGATGTGAGACAGAATCTAATTCGGTGTGCCTAAACGAACTCAAGCCCTTTTTCCACAGGGGTAGGCAAAAACTATAATCCACCCCCTGTTACGATCCTTACATACAGGGTGTAAATAACCGCATCACGAAGTCGTCAACCAAGAATTCTGTACATCAAACTAAGTAACTTTACGCAAAAATTATTGCTGGGAAACGACTTTTTTTTTGGGGTGAAAAATCATGTTTTGTGGTAAAAATTGAGTCGATTGAGTCGTTTGTTGATTGAGTCGTGGTTGATTAAAGTAAAAATCTTACAATAAAAACTTGTATTTAAAAAAAACTTGTCAAAAAGTTGGAACTTTGACCCCCATTATCTCCGTAACTAGAAGGTTCCCAGTTACGGTTTGGAACAAAAAATGATGGCAATGATGGAGAGAACAAGTGCCTTTCGGCTTCGTTAAGGTGAAAGCGTCAGGCTAGCCCGCGAAATTAAAATTTTCTTACGTTTTTCAATACAACCCTCCAAGTTCATAAAAGTCGAGGAACGACTTTTTCAAGGTCAAAATGATTCCTCGACCTTTATGAACTCGGAGGGTTGTATTGATGATTTTGATGATTATAATTCTGTAACTACATACGTCTTACAGTCGCGAACAATATTTTAATCAACATACAACCTAACACTGGTCTACAAATTGCGCAAAACGTAAGTAAATTTGAATTTCGCGGGCTACCCTGGAGCATCCACCTTAAGAGGTTTTTTACACCCTTTAATGGTTCTCTGATTCTTAATTTATAAAAAGCTAACATTATGCTTTAAAATGTATGGCTTATCGCTTAGTCACTTTTAATTGTAATTTGAGCGTAGCTTTTGAAAATTTTGTACAGCAATTCATAAGCCAAGCGTTTATAAAAATCTCGACCAACGATACCCTGTGTACTATTTCAAACAATAAAATTGTACCGTAGATGTCATTGTTTAACTAGAATCTACATGCAAGGAACTTATATACTAACTGGAATGAGGACGGGCAACCCAACAAACGTTCCGAGTGAGAAAGCTTCGAGTGTGGATGTTGTCTCTTTCTAATAGGGTGTCCAATAATCATACTAACTCTTGAGACAGTTACAGACTACTGTTATTTTATTATTTAATTATGATGA
Organism: Xestia rhomboidea; assembly: GCA_963853795.1. Lineage (NCBI taxonomy): Eukaryota > Metazoa > Arthropoda > Insecta > Lepidoptera > Noctuidae > Xestia > Xestia rhomboidea. The sequence continues at coordinate 14,240,818 of OY970772.1, forward strand.
ACTGCAAATCAATAGCATTCCAGGCGAGATAGCCACAAAAGTGGATGTTATTAACTTTTTATGTTAACTTATTACCTATTACTTAAATGTATGTCTGTACAGTCCAGTTGCAAACTATCCATTTTGCAACCTGTCTATCCAGACGACTTTTGTATTCGGGGATTTGAGGACTCCGTTAATATTATATTTTTTTTCAGACATGAAAAATCGCATATTCATGCTATGACTGTTTACCTATAATGTTTTGTAACATTCGCCAATATTTATTTTATCTTCCGAAACCATTCATTTTCACTTGAAGCTCGCCAAATGGATTCTTTTGCTGGAGAAGCATGAAAAAATCCTTAGGACCGGCATGGCACGGCACGTTGCGGCGGACTCTTTCTTTTCTATATTTGTATTTAAAAAGCAAACTAGGTACTACCGACACCATGAGCGATGTCCGATGTTTCTAATTTATAAAATGAAAATATTCTTTTGATTACTATATACGACAACGGTGTTCGAAACTTCGAACTTACTTACTTAATTTATTTGGATATTTCCGTTTGTCAATCTAAAACATTGGTAACCCTAGTCGTAACAAACAACCAAAGTTAAAAAACTTATCTGAAAAACGAAATTCCACATCAAGCATACCCCTCACTACTACACCCCTTCACACAACACAATTTTACCATATTTAAAGCGAATTATTTCACTTAAATACAATAAAAAGCACTTAGATAACTTCAACTCGAAAGTGTTTCGGCCATATTGTTTACATCACTGTCAAGGCAAGACAGAGACACCACCCATCAATGTCGGTTTCTCGGTCGGAACGTTTTTTAACTATTGAATCCATTGTACAAATTAAAACTCTAAACTTTTGAGATATAGTTTATTTTTTCATAATTTTGTTCGTACTCATTCCAGTTAGTATTTACGCTCCTAGCCTACGTGTTCTTCCAGGCTAGAGTCAGTTTTTACAAATTAGACAAATAATAATGATTGTGCCCGTAAAGTAAAGTAAAATTTATTTGCATAGATTGCATTGCAGGTACAATTAAGATGTTACAATAAGATGGGTGAGCCTAGTACAATCTATTAGGCATGTAAACATGAATGAACATGTAATGAGATTGTTTAATTAATAATAAAAAATATAAATAAAATCAAATTATGGTTTACAGTGTGTGTATGACCAATTTATGAAAGTCGCAAAAGCAAAAAAAAAAAAAAATATTTCAGGCGGTCTTCGTTAGTTGTCATTCCTATCTTTGTAAACGCAACTCTAAAGTCACTTCACTAATGACATTTAATTAAATTTCATTCATCCATTCAATCATTTTTTGTGTGCGGACGGTGGACGTGATTCATGTTGTTTAATTTCAGAACTTAAATATTTACGTTATTGCATTCGATAAATTACAGTTAGATGTGCGAAATTTGAAATTAATTTACAAAATATATTTAAATTACAGTGGAGAATTGTGTAAATGCTGTGACTGACAGAGTACCAGTCCGCCCTCATTTATAAATTAAAAATTGTGTCTTGTTTGGTCTGAGTACCTCCGCGGGTTATTTTTCGTAGGTGTGTATCGCATGTGTTTACTCTATGGCGTCATTATCCTTGCCGCGAGTCCTCCAGCTGAAGAAGAACAGCTTGGATGCTGAGCGCGAACAGTTTGAGAAGTTTCAGGTATGTTTGTTGACCTTCTCAAACTTGCAATTTTGACCTTGCCATATATTGTGCTGTTTTTTATTTTATTTTAAGCTTACAATTGTGGGTAAAATTCCGTATTCAATCTGTTAAGACTATTTGTCTTCATGGTCAAGTCAGGTACAAAAAATAACATAGTAGTAGCTAGACTGCTAGAAAAAAAATATACAGGAAAACTATACTTCAATGATTTATGCTTCATGCCAAGGTCTCAAGTAGAGGGTCTAACTTGGAGCAAGTCAAGCAAGGTCTTTTATAGCTAAAAAAGAAGTTTATATTTATTATAATCAATTAAAAATGTATTATTAATGATAGTTAGAATTTACTAGCGGCCCGTCTCATGGACGTGGACATTTATTTTCCTCTATTCCCCCCCCCCCCCCCTAATTTTTTCTAGTAATAAAGCGCACACACTCACAAATACACACTCATAAATATTGTGGTATTCTATTCGTAAAAAAAAAACTAAATCGGTTCAGAAGATCCAGAGATTATCCCCAACAACCTAGTATAGATTGCCCATACAATGAGAGATCCGCATATTCTGGTATTGTATAGCATGATTGATCGCCGTGCGTACCTATGAACATCGACGTAGTTCTGTAGTTTCCTTCCCCCCTCATGGGAAAAATGCGTGAGCCTAAGCATTTAACAACAGGTCTAGGCTGTATTAAAGAAGTTGAAGAAACCAAGCTTATTTTCCCACTCAATTAAACGTATACCAGAATAGACCATAAAAAACACACCACCACACCACCACTGTAATTTTTATATACACCATAAAAATTACAGATACAAATGTAAAACATTTTACAAAGGGTGTAACAATGGGCGGTCTTATCGCTAAAAGCGATCTTTTAAAGACAACCTTTGGATGGATTTAAGGGGGAAGGAGAGACAATACTGCAGGTAGCCTGTGGTGTACCATTTACATATATACAATAAATATGTACATATACATACATAAATATATACAACACTTACATAAATATATACAACACTTACATAAATATATACCAGTTTTATAAATTGAGACTTGCATTATTTACTACACAGCTACGGACATACCAATTTGGAGGGAAATTGTCAGTTGCGCCACAGTGCCGTATACAATAATACCCGACGACACGCTTGCCGCTTGTCGCAAACCGTGTCGGTTACGTCACCTCCGCCACCTGTGTATGCAAACACATCTAACACTGACATAAACTTAGCATACGAATACACAGCAAAAACTAAACTTATCTGAATCATCTATCTTTTTGTTTTTGCCAAATTGTTGCCTATAAATCTATGTTGTAACCACGTCTAATCGCGAGCGTTCTTTATGTTACATCAATGCTTCCGGCGGTATTAAACATTGCTTTTCCTCTGTCCTGGAAATCTTATCTAATGATTGTCATGTCATAGTACCATTGGTAGCGACTGCGGCGACTCACGTCCCTATTAACCTAAGCTGATCTAGATTTATTTATTCAAAAAAAGTGCCTAAAGTTTAGTGCATTTCAATTGATCAATCAGCTCTTTCTGCTATAGTTCAAAGTTGGCTTTAGGCATAACCTAACGAAGTAGTGCCACAGCATGACAGGCGACAGCTCCCTATTCTCCGCCCTCTTCATCCCACCTGTCCCACCCCTTAAGGCAGTGGCCTTATGGGGCTTTAAGGCGATCAAGCATTTGTGAACTTGAATCACTCACTGTGATCTTATGAATATCGTTAGATAATTATATGATCACATTCACATCGAGTACCTACTTGACATTTTTTTTTTTCTGAACATTTGTGTGCCACACGCCTTTCTGAAACATGCCTCGACCGACACTAACAACTGGCTTATTATTTAAGCCTATTTTATGTATCCTAGAGATTTATTGGACAATAATAATGATAAACGAATGCGCTATTAATTATAACCGGGTTTACACCACAATTTTATTAATCCAATAATAGTTAATCTTTCTGTCTGCTCCAATAATACTTTTGAAAAATGTTTTTTTACGCTCAATCTTGTTACATACATTGAGCCTTCAAAACAATGAATGGCAGCAATCTCGCCAAGCTGTTTTAGTCGATACCTCGTCAATAGCTTGCGATAATGATAAGCAAGTGGCCGATAGTTCTCTATTGCAGAGTTTTTGTTATCAAACAGATAATAAACGTTGTGAGGACTCGCGTTCGATAAGTTATCAACCGCGATACTTAGTCCGCTGACAACACACCAAAACCACAGATAATAATATAATACGCCAACACTGAATTTAGTTACAAATAGATTCCGAGGATTATACTCGTGTTATCAGAAGTTTCTAGTGAACAATTGTTTTGTTGAAATTAGTGATTTTGTCATTGAAACGTTTGCAGTTATTTTTGGTAAGAGTTTTGCTTGCACTTCAATGTATTCGAGATCTAATCCCGGCACAAACGTCGGGTGAACGAACTGCATTTTGGAGATAAATATAGTTCTTTGTTTCGTTGCGAGCTCTGGTGAAGTAGAACTAAAACGGTTTTGTAATTAATATCTCTACCGCAATAGAAATACGGCTACCGTTTCTCCAGTGAAAACTATAATATAGCAACTTTTACGGTTTACCACAAAATGCGGTTTCAAGGTGACGTTGCTTGTAATCGTTTTAGTTGTAAACTCATAATACCTACACGCAAGTTAGCAGAATAAATACTTAAGTGTCAAGGACTTACACGCACTTTTCAGTTAATACTTAAATTTACAGTTGTAAATATAATTATGTCTTATTCAAGTAAACAGCAAGCTCTTGAACTAGTTAAGTGGGTGTAACTTGACAGTTGTGATTTATTCCTATCGAAGCAGCTGAATCCCCCTAATCTCTACGCTGAAGGGTTCATAATAATGTAATGGTGGGCGAGTTACTCATCGTCAGCTACATTTATTGGTTGCCGGTTGTTCAGAGTTGTCCAGTAAAACGATCATGATTGCCCGCTTCCGCCCGTAGTTTGCTCCACAATTTTATTTGTACCACATAGGAAATGAATATTTGTCACTTGTATGGGAATTCGAACTTTGAACTCTCGTTTAATGTCTTTTGTGCCTTACTACCATGTCACAAACAGTCCTAAAACCGGAGAAAAGGTCAATCCTCTATGTTACATCTGATAGAGTTAATCGCAATTGCATAAAAAAGGAGATGTAGACTGAATTTGAATGACAACACCTGTAGCTTGAAACCAGTAAATCATCACAAATGGTCAACAAGTATCAACGAATTGTGACGTGATTCATATTATTATCCTACTATGATTCTGCTAAAGCGGCCTTTTTAGGCCTCCCAAAAATTTTAAAATTCTTAGAATGGAGGGTCCATTTTAAGTTTCTTTTTTTTTAAATGATTCATATTGTGATTCTGATAAAGCGGACATTTTAGGCCCGCTGGACTCCAGAATGATTCACTCAGAATCAATTATGTTGCCATTCTGAAATTTAATGCACACGTTAAGGGCAATAGGATATAAATTATAATAAATCCATTAGGTTATAAAACAGTTCTGCCTGTAAGCATCGTAATTACTAGGAATCCATTAAAACGTGGGAACTCCAATATCGATGTTTAGTATAGCTTTATTATAAATGTGTCTTCGTGTCGCACTTTGTTCTGAACGTGACGTAAACAGAACACGACTTATTTACAAGATTGAATAATCTCGAGTGAGTCATGTAATGGCTAACTTCGCGAAGTAGCAAACGAAACGGGAGGAACGACTCAAAACCAAAGTCGTTTATAAGACAAGCAGAAGAGAGTTAAAACAAGTCATTAACTGTTTGTCAAGTGTCTGGGTTAATGACCAAAAGATCTTATCAAAATAGTGTAAAGAATCTTAAATCTTTCTTCACATTATGATAAAAATAAAGTATTTTCGGTAGATCGAGTTTCAGAGGAGGTAAACAACAAAAAATGGAAATCATTCATATAAAGAAGCCTCGCGATAAGAAAACAAAAGCCGTCCAAATGCGTGTCGGGCCACGCGCAGTGTAGGGTTCCGTAGTAGCCCGTTATATTTTAGATTTTGTTTTTCAATGCAAGTCTTCACCCGTTATAAACATGCAACTACTTCATCTTAGTCACTTTGTAGGATTTATTCTAAGGATTCTAAGTCTAAAAATTATCCAACACCCTAGGTCAACGACTTTTATTGCTAAACTAATAAAGTTATCTTAACCGCTATAGTTTTCCTTTAAAGTTCATGAAACAATTGAAATGAATTTTTCCAGAATTTTCAAGCCAGTAGTTTAGCTTTTAGAGGGGGGGGGGGGGGGGACGGGGCCCTACTGGAACAAAAAGTTGCACTTTAAAGTTTAATATTTCGTAAATGGAGCATTAAATCTAAAATAGTATTGGCAACCCCGAAGTCATTTTAAAAGACCTATTCAACGATACCCCACACGATGGGGTAGACGACGAAAAACCCCACTTCACATGTAGGGGAGCTAACCTAAAAAAATATTTTCCATAATTTTATTTTACCACTTTGTCGGCGTTATTGATATACACATCTCTACAAAATTATAGCTTTCTAGTACTTACGGTCTCTTAGCAAAACCGCGGACAGACAGACGGACATGGCGAAACTATAAGGGTTCCTTGCCAGGACTACGGAACCCTAAAAACTGAAGTGATTCAAGAAAAACATCTGCATCTGCAAACCTCGTAGGCGTGTTGTAACAGAGGTCAAGATTTCGATACAGTGAGGTCAGCCTTGCAGCTTGCTTGCCTTATACGAGTTGTACGAAACGTGAGCCATTGCTCCTGTGGCTGCGATATCTCAAACAAATGGATTGGAACTATTAGGAATACTCAGAAATATTAGCATTTGTTATGAGAAATGTAGATTCAGGGACACGAACTGTTCCTGCCGGGGCTGCGGGACTATTCGAAAGAGATACCGTGGCCCCGGAACACGATGAAGGAACATGGATGGGTTTTAGTAAAAGTCTGACACTCCCTCCTGCTCCGCTCAGAGCGGGAGGAGTGATTTGATGATTTCCCATTCGAACAAAAAAAAAAAAAAGGGGACACGAACTGTTGGGAGTAACGCCTTTCATTTGAGTATTACTTGTAGTACTTTTCATTGTACCTATTGGATTTAAGACATAGTTTGTGTACAATTCCACAATTTTCACAGATTTTAATTGCGTCGTCCCATTTGGGTTCGGAATACTTTGGCAACTTACAAGTTGAGCTCAGGAGACCACGGTATGGTACCTATTCGAATAATCTTTAAATGGTAGAAAGTCTAACATCATACCTGTGACCAACGACTTTGCTATTTTCCTCAAATAATTCCGAAAACGCCCAATTCTATGATCTAATTTCGTTATCTTTAACCGTTGCTCTTCCTTGAACTATATGAGTATTCTAAATACAATTATCAGTAGTTTGTTTTGTTATGACTAAATGGACTTAGGAGTTTTCCAGTACCTCCATGTTATTAGCTAGCAAGGTGTGACTAAGCATGTGTGAATGTGCAGCGCAGGACCAATGCCGCGACTCCGTGAGCTCGAACCGGTTTTGTGACGGAAGAAATATTACCACACTGACCTAGTGTTGCGATGTTTAATATTTTGCAACCAGATGCAAATAGTTCTATAGTATTATGACTAATTTGTGCACTATTAATCAACTCTTTAGCTAAACATGAATGAACATTTTTGGCAACGTTATCACAACACAGTATTTTCGCAAATATATTGTTTTGTGATTCATTGAATCTTGTGAATGACTTATGAATGAAATGTATACATTTAATTTATGCATTATTGTGGCGTGTCTTTCCGAAGGTCAGAATTGTGTATCTGCAAACTGGGTTTGGCTGACTTAAGAGATTAATACAACAAAGGGACCTTCCGATTGCACTGAACAGAAATACAAACCTTTGTAGCAACAAAACGGTTTAGCTGGATCGATACTGAACTAAAAGCCGGTTACTGTCTCGAGGAGCTAAATAAGCTGTTCTAATATTTTCTATTGCACCATTAAACACGTTCGCAGCTTTCTTCCAAGTTCTAATGCATGTCTCGGTGCATTTCGCCATTTCCAGTAATGCACAATCTGCGTTTAATCAGCTTTCTATAAAGTTTTCCAACGCATATTCTCATATTTCTAATGCACTTTTATTTTATCTTACAGCGTTATGTGGAGCATGGTGTGTATTTAGATATTATCGCGTTAACACTTATGTTGTAAAACGTATAAAATGAGGATTGACGTTCGAGGGCATATGTGCTTTGAAATTAATTGCAACTGTATTTGTTTTGCCGCGTGTTACCATCCCTTGTCTTGTTTTCTGTTATTGTTGTTTACGAGGTATTGTTTCAAGATTTGCAATATGTCTTAAGGCGACTACACGAGCTAAATTAGCAACTCTAGTTGTGGTGGTTCAAACTTCGTTTGAAAACTGTTAGAATAAACTTCTAATCAGCTTGCACTACAAAGTGGTTGTTACGTCAGTCACTCCCGGCCGAATAGTGCGAAATGATTGCGATTTACATAAAATCTATTGATTGCACTTAAAAAATAAAACACTATCATGCTAATATGTTGCTTGTAGAATTATTTGCCTTTTAATTATTTTAGTATGGTTTTTACTCGTTAAAAGAATTTTTAACCAATCCGCACTGAGCCCGTGTGGTGGATTATAGCCCATTCCCTCTCATAGAGAGGAGGCCTGTGTCCCAGCAGTGGGAACATTAATAGACTGATGATGATGATGAAAAGAATTTTTTAGAGATAAGTTTGTGATTTTTTTTATCGAGTAAAATTGGTTGTATTATGTTTTCAAAACACTATCATACTAGCATATATCCTGGAGAATATCATGTATTTTTCTGGTTGTGTTTATAGCAGTGAATCATATGCTTTTTTTGCATTATAAAACTCGCGTTTAGCTCCTGTAGTCGCCTTAAATGCATTTATATCTTATTCAGACGATCTAGTCGTGCTAGTGTCATAAGCTATCCCAAATTATCGTTATTTTATACTAACTACTACTAGCAAGTCTGAAATCCTTTTATTTTCGAATTGAATTAAACCTTTATGTAGATTTTCAGTCGTAACTTATTTGTTCTAGAACAGAATTTTCCAAAATCCTGTATAAGTATATAATCTCCATTTTATCCATCCACAATCGAAGGAATTTCTTTCCCGTCACCATTAACATCTCTCGAATGCTCTCCCTTATTCAATTCCCATGGAGCATTTCAAAGCGGGGTCCAATTAGCATAGTTCAATATTGGCGCGGGCAGTATATGTATAAACGTTTGCTGCAAACTGGCACGCCAGATGGGAAGTTGATCGGTCCGTAGCTCCGTAGGTAGGTAGGTACTCCGGGGGCAATCACCGCGGTATCCTCTTCCGCCCAGCCTCCACACACGGTAGATATAGTTACTATCCTCGTAAATGCTCTTAACTGCGTTAATGATATGGTTAATGTAAACAGTATACGCGCTTATGCGGTTATAGAGTTCTGCTCTTATAGTATGTGCGTGTAACTGTGTATGGTTTAAAATTGTATGTTACTAAGGTGTATCTAAGGTTTTAAAGAGGTCCAAATGATTAGCCATATTAGCATATTATTTTGGCGTACGGGACACCAATACGAATATTTGGCAAGAGTAAGCGGGATAATCGAATTTAAGTTTTTGCAGTACTTACTTAACTACCTTGTATTTTTGTTTCATAAACCTATATGTGTCCTTATCGTAGAGGAAATTGGTATGCTAATCTTTAATTAATCGAATTTGCCTACAATTTAAGTTAAATAAAGTTGCTTTGGTCATTCATTGACATCATGCACTGCGAGTTCTGTTAGGTCGTGCTGTGGGTCGCAATCAGACCATTTCAAATTACTCTCCATATGTATGGCTCCCTGTATGTATGGGTATGTGTTATAGGTACGTATGTTCATAGGCAAACTAACGGTTTCCCACAGTTTTCATGTGTATTTCTTCTACAGTCAATAAACAATGAATGTGCAACGGTGTGCTTACCTAAATGCTCTGTAGCTGTCAACTACTTTCCTGTTGTTAATTCATCAAGGAAATCCCGGGAGAAAAGTTTTGAGGGCGATGATATTGTTTGAATGGTGAAAAAGAGTGAATGAATAATACTTGGGATAACGGTAAATGTAGAGATGTATAATGTAGCAAAATTTACGCTAGAGCAGGAGAGTGATAATATCACTGTACAAAAAAATACGATTTAAATGCTTATTAGCTATGCGAAAAAGAAAGGAGACACAAATAATAAAATGACCTTAACTTTAAAAACCAAGAAGTTTCGTTACAAAATCGATACCGTTTTTATTGTTCCAAAGATTTTCTGGCCAGTATTTAAAGTTTCTCTTAGTGGTTGTAAAGTAATATGATAAATAAATTCGCTTCGTCTGTCGATTCGCTACGCATTGCGTGCGACTGTTATCGCTGCGGCGACCGACTCCGGTACATTCGATACTTTTCTCGCATCGGTAACGGATCAGTGATAGTTCGATGTTCGATGTAACTGGTTACGTGGTGTTAGTTGTAATAGTGGAGCTGCGACAATCAGGGCGTAACACTGATGTATGTGGCGCTGGCGCAGACCTGGAACTGATTGCTTTCTTGTTGACTGACTATTGGCCTAACGTGCAATTGCTACATTAACATTGGGATAGCCAATATTTGCGAAAGGTGGATTTCGGGAAACAAATGGCCCTGTTTCAAAATTCATATTGCCAAATAAATTGAATTTCATTTCAGCAACGGTTTATTCGTATATGCACCTGGCATTGAATAAACCCGTTAATTTCTTAGTTGCGTGCCTTTTTGACATTAAAGAAAATGAAGCGATGGCAAAGGCGGCGAAGAGGACTTTCTCCTTGAATAATTGGAGAAAGGCAATTAATTTAAAATTATTTAGTCCATTTTTTAATCGCACATCGGTAAATGTAGTGAGGAAAATGTTGAGCAGGGGAAGACCGAAGAAGCGATGGATGGAATGTGTGAAGAATGATATGGCTAGAAAGGAGGTGACTGCTGAGATAACGAGTATAATAGAGAAATATGGAAGAAGAAGACATTCTGCGCTAACACCAAATAAATTGGGATAAGTGCAGGAGAATGATGACATCGCGAAAACTGTGAAGTTACTGGTATTATATTCCCACAATCAGCAGGCTTTAGTACTTAATGATAGACGGCTAGTGTAATAAAAAATTATAAATCTAAAACTGAATTAGGTAGGTATATAATCTGTCAACCGCTAATTCTTTTTCTAACACCACCTCGAATGACACTAATTGTATTTGTGGTTGACGCTAATGTTAATGAAATGTGTTAATTCATTAAATTAGATTAGTTGTACGCGCTTTTTGACGATGATGCTTCACGTCTATTAGTTTCTGGTGACTTTGGCCACGAACGTTTTTACTCTTCGTCATTTTCCTGTCCTTGTTTCATTTGTCTTTCATTATCCTTCTACTCTCATATCAATTTATGTGGGGTCAGTGAAGCGTATCTTCTTCTTCCAAATGTCTTTATTAGCAGTTACCTCAGTAGTCACCACATGTTCTTTAAACTTTCCTCTCGAACGCGACGACGTTATCCTTGTAGAATGTTAAAGACGCCAACACAGATTAATTCTACAACAACACGTTCTAGATTGATTCCTCGGCTCTAAGTAGACTAATCTGCCTCTTCTCTCTACACTGTGACACGTATAAACACTTCCACATCCTTATCAAATCTCACAGTTGCATAGTTAATTACATCTTAAACTATGTATTGTGTGTACGATGGGAATTTTAATTCAGCTTTGTCGAGTATCTTTATGTTTTACGTACAATGGCTCGGTTGTGAAATCGTCACTATTGTGATGTGAATGTACGATTGTCTTGGCAACTGCCAGCGTGGGTGATACCGGGTTCTATATCATAGCACCATGATGGCTGGATTACGTGGGCTAAGAATTTATTAAGAGCCTTAACTGCCAAGAAGTTATGATCTGCTTTTTATTAAATTACCGGATTTAAGAGGATTATAGAATTTCGGTTTTTACCAAGCTTAGAACGATCAATAAGCTCGTTGAAGGTGGTGCCTGTAGATGGACCATGGATGGTGATTTTTGTATCGGAAGCAAGAAAGGTAAAGATCTTCTTTCATTACAAAGCCAGAATACTACACAGTGCAGGAAATATAACAGTCTGGTGACATTTGACTTCATCGGAAAGGAAATTAATTAGTGGTTCCCACTCCCAGTTTAGGAATTAACCCAAAGTTTAATCATTTCCGCAAATGATGTCACGTTTAAAACGACTGCAAATTGTATTGTATACCCATTTTGGGTATGCTGGTGGGAGGTGGAAATATCCAGGGCAACAGAGATTCCCGCATTAGATCTGTTTCTACTGAACCGTTACCAAATCGATTCACAACAATAAGCTTAGCCAGGCATCACTCACTGTTCGGTTTACACTTCCATTTGATTCCACGTTTGGCAATTGGCACGTATGAACCGACTAGATGGAATCTTCCAAATAACAAAATGCAGCTTCCTCATCTATTTAAGTAGGTATACATACCATCTAACTGCAAACATCTGTTTTATATTAGACATCTGTATCATTCAGAAATCGCTGTTCTTGATAGATTAATGTCTTTAGAACAGCAATCTACTCGCCTGAATGGTGTTAAAAACAGATGGTGTTAGAACCAGTGATTCGGGGCACGACTGCATCCGTCAAGCGGATCAGTGTGTTCGGACGGAGATTGTATCTCGTAAAGTGCAGTTTCCTGATTTAGATGCGCCAACGCACGCCCGGCGTCCGCAGCGTGGGACCGCCGAGTTATTATTGTAACTGTTCATATTTTGTTCATGTTTATGGGCGTTTATAATTCTACGGGTTGGTGGTAATGGGGGAACTATTGAGAATCAACAACGTGGTCTTCTTCTTTCTTTCTCGTGTGGTTAGTGGCTTGGTGTCAAAGGTTTTATGCCGCTCATGGGCCTCTGTTCTTACACCAACAACGTGGTAGATAGTCTCTATTTTAAAAATGGTTCTGGTTCAGATTTTGTGGTTGCAGAAATTAGAAGTGAACCTAAATGTCTTTCTTTAGGTAGGTTGATAACTGAAACCGCTACCTATTTCTCTACTTAATAACTCGACTAAGGTGAGCAACATGTTTATTTGAAGACTTGCAGGTTGCTGCAGCATATTACTGAAAATTCTGAGTAAAAATTTAAAACCTGTATGCAATATCGTGAATTCGTGAGCCGAGGTCGATATGTAAAGTAATTCCATTAATCGTATTAAGGCTGGGGTATCTGCTAAATTAGCAACTCTATTTGTGGTGGTTCAAACTTCGTTTGTAAAACTGTTAGAATAAAGTTCTAATCAGCTGGCACTACAAAGTGGTTGTTACGTCAGTCATTGCGAGCCGAATATTGCGAAATGAGCGGTTTTTATTTAATTGTAGCCTAATAAACCATTAGATCAAAATGCTAATTGTACACTTTGTGAAGAAAAAAGTGACAAATATTTGTGTGAAAATAAAAAAACTAAAACTTAATGCCGTTTAGGAGTAGTTACAAAATTTCAAAATTCGAAATTTTCCGTATAGTAATAATAAAGTTAAAATTATTTCAATTGTACCAATTAAAGTTGAGAGTGTAATAAGCAACATATTTTTTTTTGCACATTTATATTCTATCATCAAACACCAACTCCTCTGAGTTACATGGAGAAAACCTCTCGTTAGCAGATACCACCCCCTTAATTCCATTACTGATATTAATTTTATAACTTTACCAAGGGTTCATTCATGCAATTTCAATCAAGACATTCATGCACTCCGAAATTAATTTCATAAAGTTGTGGCATACCCACATAGATGACCTAATGGTATTTTACATCATTTCTTCTAAACATTTTAAACACGCGATCTAGTTACTTATCATAATTTATTTGCGTTATGCAAGTGGAATGTATGAGGTCGTTTACTCGCATGGAAATGTACATACGAAATATGTATGTACAGTCGTGGTCTTTTCCGCCTAATCAGTTAAAATATTTTTCGCTTAAATCATGCGGCGGCGCCCAGCCTTAAAGTTTAGGCCTATTAGGAAAGCGTTAACTTTGGCGCGCAAAATAACAATAACTCTCGTTGTGCGTCGTCAGTGCGCTCGGCCGTTAGGTATCTTTTCATTCATTATTTCTATAAAAAGTCAACGGGGCGTGGCAAGAGAGCGTTTCTATGTTGTAAGTGCAAGCAAAAATTAGCTTAGTGGTGATCAGGCGGGAGTGTCCTCGATAGTACCTACACTCATAGTTTTCTTTTTAATTGAAACGCAGCTTGTTTATGGAACCTTCAGCTATGATTAAGTGCTTTTTTTCTATGCTAGTGCTGTAAAGAAAAACACAATTTGCATTAGTCTTCCGTTCCCTGATTCTTGACTTTTCAAGTCTTGGAGTTTCTTATAAAGTTTGATTGGATCGAATATTCTGATCTTGATTCAGAAGAGCAGCAGATATTACCTATACAGTGCAAACAATTCTCCTGAATACCCGTAACCCAAAAGCCACGTTTGTATTAAGGCGACTACAGGAGCTAAATTAGCAACCCTATTTGTAGTGGTTCAAACTTCGTTTGAAATACTGTTAGAATAAAGTTCTAATCAGCTTGTACTACAAAATGGTTGTTACGTCAGTCACTGCGGGCCGAATAGTGCGAAATGAGTGGTTTTTGCGATTAACATGAAATCTATTGATTGGACTAAAAAAATAAAACACTATCATGCTAATATGTTGCTTGTAGAATTATTTGCCAAAAAATCAGGTTGATCGCATGTATTTTAGTATGGTTTTTACTCGTTAAAAGAAATTTTTAGAGATAAGTTTGTGATCTTTTTTATCGAGTAAAATTAGTTGTATTATGTTTTCAAAACACTATCATACTAGCATATAAATCACGATCTGTCAAATGACCAATTTGTTCGAGACACCATTGTTTAACTATTGTGTGTACTTCGTGGACAGATCAAGGGATATCTTGAAGAATATCATGTATTTTTCTGGTTTTGTTTATTGCAGCGAATCATATGGTTTTTTGCATTATAAGACTCGCGTTTAGCTCCTGCAGTCGCCTTATATTGTGTACCGAAACAAGAGCTCGTCAAATTAGAGCAGGCTTATTGGGGCTAACATTGTTAGCTGGACTATCGAGAATCCCATCTATTTTATAGTTTAAGTACAGCCAAATTTCCGCCGTTTCCAGCGATCCCACTTGATCAACTTGATTTGACAGCAAGCGGCGCCTAATCTCCCAAAACGGAATATGAAAGTGTGCCAACAGAAGCCTTACCTGGGTTATCTTGCTAAGTGACGCCCACTTATTGATTTTGTGCCGCTATTTTGGTACAAATAATATTCCTCACAGTATGTGTACGAGACGAAAATTATGCGTAGGCTCAAGTTTGACTGACGACTTATTTAAATATGAAATTATTCTGTATTCTATTTAGGAGATGAAGTTCAATGAATAATATGTTAAGGATATTTATTAAGATACAAGAGTACAATAGATGAACAAAGTATTTTGGCTTTTAATCTGGAAGATGAAACACCCCAGCTAGCAAAAAATAATCTTACAAATATCCCAAGACCATATTTTTTTCAGTCTTATATCACACTTACAGACATCTATAAGTGTGGATTTGGGCGCACTTTATAAGTATATTCACCCTTGCAATTGCCTTGTAAAGGTCTCGCGAAGTGTATTTTCAAACTTACAAGACTCTTGCTGATGCTTTTATAATGACAAATAGACTTACAAGTGACTTACAATGGCGCGCTGTAAGGGTAAATATATAAAGTATATAAGGGAAATTCATAAAGGTGCAGGAATGAATTTGACCTTGAAAAAGTAATTCCTACACCTTTATACGCATGGAGGGCTGTATTGATGATTTTGATGATTATAATTCTGTAACTACATACGTGTTACAGCCGCGAATCATATTTTAATCAACATACAACCTGACACTGACCTGCAAATTGCAAAAAACCTAAGTAAATTTGAATTTCGCGGGCTACCCTGGAGCATCCACCTAAAGCAGAAAATTTTGTCAGATGTTCTGTGTCATCTAATTTTGACCATCCAATGCTTAGTGTAGGTCTCTTCCAAATCCCTCCACTATTGGCGGTTTTGTGTCATGGCTATTCAGTTTCGTCCGGCCACTTTCTTTTCTTTTACACATTTGTCAGTTGATACGTGGGTAATGCTGAAACCCTAATTATGTAGTTTTGAAACGCATTAAAACTTCCAAAACACCTGTGGAAAAACGAATAAAAGCATCCAAGTTATAACTTGTGGGCCGCTTGATCTCGAATACATTTCAGACCACTTTACATGTGAAACACCTGATTTATGAGCCTCCCTGTTTCTACCACCTGTCTAAAACCGTGCTACAAGTTTATATACCAGTATTACGATATATCTCTCTTTTTGGTGTATATTTTTCGGCAAATTATTTCACGCAGAGGTTCGGCCATCGCGTCGCACCGGTTTCTTACATTCATTAAGTTCTCGCAACGCACCAATTCTTATATATTTTTTGTTTGTTGCAGGTAAGGTGTTCCGATCCACTGGACTGGTGATTTTTTGCAAATACTCTCGGTTCGCACCTGCATGAACGCTTGGTGCAAGAACTTTGTGCCCATTTTAAATAACAGCAATTTTGTTATAACGTGCGATCTACTTGCTTGAGTCTTTGATGACTTGAATGTTCATGTTCTCAAATCCACAATTTTAGTAATATGTTCATGCAAAATAATAACTGTTCATGGAGAATGATGATGACACTTTCTTGTACCATAAAAGTGCATACACTTATCGATGATACAATGTAGGTACCTACTTTGAGATTGGTAATTAGTTCCACGTCTAGGAATGTTTAATGAAAACTGTGACGTTGTTTCGCAGATAAGTGTACGCGTTTATTGCATGACTGAAACTTGACGAAGACTGATATTTATTGGGCTACAACGCAGCATTTGTAAATATCGCAGAGGGGCAGCCAACAATCGTATTTTGTCTCATATGTCGTACATGTCAACCGCCGCTCCTCACGGCACGTGCACTACGGCAACGTGGACGACTATCCAACCATTATTGTTCAGATTGTCACCTTCACTAACATTACTAATCGAGCGTGGCGCGTCTTCATTTCAGCGCCATCGCTCGGCACTTTACTAATGCATGCAGATTCAGCCACCGCTGACCACTAACACGCTATGGCCAACCCCAACGACAAGCGCTTCTATCATCTGGTGAGTTTACATTCACTTTATTATTTTACAAAACGTACTAGAAATACCGATAATTTCAGTTCTAGTTCTCGGAGTAATTAAGGGTTCTTACAGACGAGCGGCACGTTGCCAACGGCAGATAATCTGCGGACGTCGCCACCAGTCGACGACTGCCGTCGAAGGGTGGCGGCGCTTGCAGTCGACCCCTACTGCAATAGATTTACGCGTCTCGTCACAAATGCAATCGTCGCCACCCGTCGGCGGCACTCGACGAGGTTTCGGCGACTGCCGCCGACGCGTCGACGCGACGTCAGTCGTTGACAGGTGTCGACGCGCGACGGCTGCAGTTTATCTGCCGTTGGCAACGTGCCGCTCGTCTGTAAGAACCTTATCATGCTTATACACCTGCATGCATGCTCCGCCATTTTTAAATTTCTTTATAATGTTGTCTATTGATTCGTAAACAATGCATGAGTGGTTTGAAGGCTTGCAATCAATGAAGTATGAATACAATACAGATAAATTAATGTATACTTCACTTACTACTACTTACTAACATTTCAAGTTTAACAATTTTTTAAGGTATACACGTTTCTGTATCGCCAGCACTTAACAATGCACCTGTTATCACGCATCATCGATTATTTCTATCATTGTTCCGTTTCGTTCCACAAAAATGGACGTGCGATAAAAAGTCATTTAATTCCTCTACAAAGGATTCTTAAGGGGAAGTTATTCTCGAAGCTCTTACAGAAGCGAGTGTCGTGTCACGATTTGGTTTGCAAAACGACAAAAACGTTGCACTCATTCCACGGAGCGGTATTAAATCAAAAACTATGTTCTCGCTTTGTGCCTCTCGATTCAGCTGAAAAGTGGATAAAAAAGACCTTATTTTGCATCATTTATACACAAGTCAATCAATAATTAGCTGTGTGTGATTATTGGTGATGTTTTTTGAAAGGTCTCGGTACAATTTATCGAGAGCTTTAGCTAATATAGAAATGTGCTTTGAGGACAATCATCTGATGCTGTTCGTCACTGTGACTCAAACGGAAACATCACCAATAATCACTACACAGCAAATTATTGATTGACATAAGTATAAATGATGCATTTGTTTTAGTTAATTATTATCCTCAATAACGGTAGCATTTTCCTCTTGTAGTTCCTACTTTTGACAGCAAACTATTTTATCAATCTGATTAATATTGATATCTGTTCTAGTAAACCAAAATTATCTCGTCTTAAAAGACATATTTTCCTTATTTTTCTGAAGCAAACAAGACGATCGCAGTCCAAAAAGCTTTAGCACATCCTTCCTACTAATATCATAAATGAAAAAGTTGAAAAAGTTTGTGAGTATCGATGTATGGATATTTGTTACTCTTTCACGCAAAAACTAATGAACGGATTTGGATGGTCTGCACACAGATAGTTTATAACCTGGATTAGACATAGGATACTTTTATCCCGGTAGTAAGATCCCATGGGACAATTATCAAACAACACGCGGGCGAAACCGCTGGCAGAAGTTAGTGTTATCATATTTGCGAAATCCCCAAGATATTGCGCAGGAATGAGCTCTTGAATACTGGCTAAATTATTTTTGTACGAGAGTAACAAATAAACATGATGATTCAGGTGAAAACCAGGTTTTTTTTTCCTCGAAAAGACGTGACGAAGAGTGATCAGGGGCATTCTAAAGTAGTTTTGGGAAATGATGTGTATAAATATGACATGCGAAAGTGTTTGCGGTTTCAATACGATTATTATCATGTTGTTTAGATACACAAATTAGAGTGTATTTTTGTCGAGGTTTGCTTTTAGGGGAAGCCATGGAAACTATTAACCCTTAGATAGAATAGAAGACAGTTTGATCGACTGCTGCGTTATTTATTAAGCAACTTCTGAGTCCATTTCGGTATAATCTACTTCGGACAGCTACACAAGGAGTAAAAGTAACACAACCGTAGGTTTAACAAGATATCCGCAAAAAAAAAAATGTCAAATTAAGTCCAACTGAAAAGTTGTTCAATGTAAAGTGTGAACACAAATTAATGTGACATTCAATAATTATCATGAATGGCCTACAGTTGTATTGTGTAGTTTTAATTCATCCAACACGTGTTGCGATGATTTCATTTATTCATTATCATTATGAACGATTGCGACAATCTGTAACATTGTCTCTGCTTCTATTTCCACAAATAGATGATTGTATTGTTAATCACCCTGTTTGTTTTTTATAGGTTTGTTTTTATAATAATCTAGTATTCCAATCCTGCGTTTGAATGCTTTTGACCAATTTGAACTTACATATAATACAATCATGTCATCAAAGATGTTACTCAGTAGACTTACAATTGTTGTCCAGCCTTAATATATCAAAATTGAGCTAGATCTGGTGATAATGTGTTCCGAACATGAATCCAAATAACGAAATGAGGATACTTTACAATCTAAATCTTAAGCAAGCTCAAGTTCTTAAGTCAGCCAAACATGGTTAAAGCCTCCATTCGTCTCTATGTTCATTGCAGTCCTGCAGTGTGCTTCACTTTGATTTTGTCAGTTTCACCGGGCAGTGTACCCTGCGTCCAGAAGTGAATCATCAGTTTTCTACAGAAAAGGCACGAGCTCATAAAGTGTCGATTAAACCTTTTAATTAAGATAGGAAGTCTTAATCTTTCTCGGAAGTTGCGTTTAGGTCAAGATCTGTCTGTGTCGCGTACACGTATAGTCTGTTGCTAAAGGTTAAGCTTGATAATAAAGTTCTTTCATCTGTTCAAGGAACATAATCTTGGCACACTCTTTGATGATCTCTGTCCAACTCGGTGCAGTTTCTTTTCTGACTGACGATGCCTGATGCCGTTTAGAATATCTGCTGCAAATTGGTACGGTGGTGCACACGTCAAAAATCCCCAAATGTGGATAAAGATACTGGGTTTCTTAAGCTTTGTGGACTTATCAAAGACCAACGCACAAGGACGTTTTGTTATTTCTTCTCAATGTTTTCGTACTCACATAAACGTACTCCCACTCCCTTCTTAATATCGTAGTTTTTGCGGTTTCCTCAACGTATTTGCTGTCTAAAAATATCGCGCAGTCAACGCTACGGCAACATGTGTTCAGTAGCACTTACACCCCTCTTCTTGTTTACTCACAAACATCGGGATCGCTAAGTGGGAGGGTTCGTTTGTCTTGCTTTCATCAAAGTCAGTCGTATTTGGGTGTAAAGGTAATATTCAAGATAACAGAAGTTTGGAAAGCAAATGTTTTGGAAGTTGTTTAGAAAACAGATGAACATCGTACGTGTGATAATTCAAAGAATAGAGCTAATTTAGTAGGGTTTACACAGCTTGAACAAAATTGTTGTTTTGTAGACACTTGAGCTAATACAGTGCGCGTTGAACTCTGTAGAGGAACAAAAACAAAACGAGAACTTGGTCGTCACCGCTGTACCAGAATTAGATTCACTGATATTAATAACTTCTAGAGACATACCACATTTCCATTCGGTTGCATGCAAAACATTGCAGCTTACCACCCTTTATGAATTAACAATTGAGGTTTAATGATTAACATTCTTTGTCCTTGATTTATGTCCTTTGAGAACATGAGAATCATTACTATGCAGAGCTGAACGCAAAGCCGCTATAAATAAGTATAAGGATATGTCATACATGAGTACTTTGTCCGTGTATTTATAAGGAAATCAGTATTTATAAGTAAAGTGTGTGTAACTCGTTGTGACAGTTCCGATTGGTGCATTTACCTGCAGTAAATGTTATTTACGTATCTTATTGCTACAAATGATTATATTGTTCACATGACAAAGCCTTATCTAAATGTTATCGATTATTTGCTGATAAAAACGTTTTCCTAAATGATTCATAGATTAGGATGCCGAAAACGGAAAAGTCTATCTGTCTCATCATGAATCAACTTTGTTAACATATACGATTAACAATTTAAAATCCAAATCCAAAATGTTAATAAAAGTTAAAATGGTACATATTAAGGTAGGTCTCAAAAAGGGCAGAGTAAAATTAAAAAGAATAGGGGCTACTCCATTAAACATTGAATAGGAAGCCAAGCCTTTCACAAATAATGAAATTACTTTAAAACTAAAATATAAAATGTTCTTTTTAAAGAAGACGTTTTCAAATTCGAAACTTCAACTTAAATAACTTGGTTGAATGAGATGACTAAGTATACCGATGAAAGCGCAACTTAGTATCTGACTCTGACTGAGAAATTTCATTTCCTTTCGCCGTAGTAGATAGTAAGTTTACTTTGTTAGTTTCCATTAGTTAACTTACTGGCTCACTGGAACTTTGAATAGTACTTGGAGTTTATGATCTTCATTGTCTACTAGTTTCTGCCTATGTTTCTTGGCTATAGTTTATTGGTAAATGAATGAGTTGACAGTCACAGATTTGATGGTTTGTTTTTGCTAAATTAAAGTCGATGTAATGCGTAATTAGCTTTTTTGTGTTCTTTATTTGTTCCTCTATTATCGAGTCGAAGGTTAGCTTAGAGCGAACTCTAAGCTATAGAAATGTCTAAACATTTCTTGAATGGCTTCCGGAGCCCTCCTTTTATTTTGCAACTTTTATTTTGATATTTTTCATCTACCATGTCTGTTGTTTAATAGTTCTGAATTTATTACCTCTTAAGGCTTACAATATTTGAGTACCATTACACCTAAGCATAGTTAAATATTATGATCATATTGTGTCATCTTATACGAGCGAGAATACATAGTCTGTCTCGCTCGCACTAGTAGGGTAATTGTCTGTCTAGAGACAGTCTTGTCTAAAGTGTGCGGTTGCCTTTAATTCAACATTCAGACAAGCAAAACGAATGTGTTCATTCAAGTCAAAATAATCACTGACGCGTGGTATTGAAAAACTTTTTGTGTGAAACTCCGCAATTTGTTAATTACAAATCGTAAAGTCCATTCATTCATTCATTGAGCGTTGTGGAAATGTTTTGATTTTCCTAATAAATGTAGGTGTAAGGTGCCCACTCAGAAATCCCGGTTGACGTTAGTATAGTATGCAGCAATATTGGCATTACCGATGACGCACGCACAAATCGTCATTGCATATGTACCGAACCATTTGTACCGAATATTTTACGAACATGATCATTTTGTCATTACATTCATAAATTCGGAAGTTTAGAAGATAATTGAGTTGCTGCTTGTCCTTTGTCTGTTTATATTCTATTAGCTGACTGAAAGAATGTCAGTTATAATAACTTAGTATTTCTTTTGTTTTGTCTATTTGGTTAAGGATGATTTCCACCAAACGACTCGCATCGCATCGGAACGGATTTTACAATCTTTAAACGATATTAAATCAGTCTACATAATTATATTACCGCAGCTTGACCGCGCGGGCGTCTCCCGCGGTATGCGATCGTAGCCGAAAGTATGCTGTCAACATCCTGCCGGACGCGATCGGCTTTCGCCGCATCCGTTCGTATCCTTGCCGATCCGATGCGATGCGATGCGTTTGGTGGAAATCATCCTTTAGTTTCACCTAATTTATTGATAAGTTATTTAAACTAATGATTAAAACGGCCGGTTTCTTTGTTTGTCATAGTGCTACAAATAAGTACACTATAGGTACAATGTACAAAAACCCGATATGCCTTATTTAGGTTAACTCTAAACACGTAATAGAACCAGGTCATTGGACCTAGAGAACAATACAGTGCATTTCTCCATTTGCCTTTAAAAGCATTGCATGTTAGGAATTTTTATTATTTACTGTAAAACGTTTGACGTTACGAGCACATAACAGTTTGACCCCTTTTTTCGTATCACCTAGCAATCTGTTACAAACTACATGATATAATGTTGTTATTATAACCCTATAATAAGTATTTGAGTATGTAATCAATCAATTCAAAGGTGTTATTGTTTCCCGGCTGACAGGTTACTGAACTGGTTTAATGTTCAACTACATACAAATACAGGACTCAGAAATCGGCTCATATCAGCAATAACTTTTCTCATATTCATATTCTTTATTGCACACAAAATTAAAAAATATACACACAAAATTCAAATATCTCTCTCTCTCTTTCTCTTTCTACTTATTATCCTCCTTTGTCAATTCTTTAGATCCACAATTGTATAAGACTGAAAAAAATCAATAAGTTACAACACTATTCACAAGACACATGCAATTTAACTCGAGCTAAAATTAAAATAATTCTATTTATCTCTGCTATAACATCTTATTTATTTTCCAGACACTAGCCATCCAGAAAGCGATTAACGCCATCGAGACACCTGTCAAAGAGAAACATGTTCGCAGTACACTCATCGGTACCTTCAAGGAACAGAGCGCCATCACATATTGGGTAAGAACTTCTTACAACTTTGATCATATCATAGAGACGCCTCGTCAGCCGCTGCTAGAGACGGTCGTATTATAAACATTTCAATAAAAACCTAGAATATCACCAGACTTCGACATAAATAAATGATACATATAACTGACTGCTTTAAAGGCAATCCATGGCAAAAGTTGTGAGCCAAACGCGGTTACGGCGGCGCCACGAGTTTTATTAGACGGTATCGGAGTGGAAATTCTGTGCTTTGAACAAACAAAACAAGATCGTGATTTATTGAACACAGATTGTCAATAGTTATTGGAAATATTAGATCTCTAATTTATTACTCTGACGCATTTCCTAATGGCAATCAGCGAAATAGAAATAAGGTTAGCGTAGGACTAAGTATTGTGCCTTGAAGTAGTACTGAAAAGATTAGTAGCCTATCTCTAATGAAAATTGTTATTAGATGTTCTATTTACGTCATGGTGCTCATGGCTTGTTGTATTGGCCTGATGGATGAACGTTGACAAGTCCTTGTTGCATTAGGACCTAACACAAGTCACCTACTGGACAGCCACGTCTCAAAGCCCTATAGTTATTCCAAGAACACAGATGCTTTTCCTTACAAAGATATGTCGAGGGTTTAAGCCATTAAAGTAAATGGTGATTGAAGAAGAAAGCTCGCCGTGCAATCAGCAATAAATCTCGCCTAATGTGACGGGTCACTGCTTGACATAATCTGAGAGCATTAACAGCTTCCTGCTTGCATCGCATCGTCTGTATCATCATGATCCCCTTTAGTGGTCCACGAATTAAATTCAAGTCGTGATGTCGTGACCCGATGTCGTGTGTGTCTAATGTGTTGCTCTTGCTACCAAATGGTTTTATTGAGACAAACAGATGACAGCATGTATGTATAAACAAACATTGCCTTTGTAGTCGGCATTAACTAATCTAACCTCATATCCAAAGAGTATAGTAATATATATGGAATTCATATCATTGATAGTTCGTAACTGTTGTGTTGTATTTATCCGATGTTTGTTTTTGATTCTGCTCAGATCAGTTTTTAGTCTTAAAAATAAAAAGTACCAGAACCAGATTTATACCTTCTAATCTGCTTCTTCAGCCAAAACAAATTCTGGTGGTTTAGTCACTATTGGCACAGATAATACTATTGGTTAATCTAAAAGTCAAAGTCAAAACATTTATTGCGAACCAAGTGTACAATGTGGTGTTATGTTATGTTAGTGGTACTTATGACTTAGCAGCCTTTTACAAGCATTGCAATTTCATATTATATTTAATTTTAATTTAAATTAGCATGCATTAAACATTGTTATTATGTTCTGTGTTGTATCTATTCTTAATATATAGTGATTTGTATTTGAGTGCATTCATTATAATAGATGATACTAGAGCTAATTTGCAATCATTATGACCCGATAACTTGGGGTCCAAACTAGGTTGTTTTGGAGAAATGAAACTTATTTAGTTATTTTAGAAATTTTCCACTAATCCACCATAAACTGCTAATTGTGGAAAATCTCCAAGCCATAGGCAAATAGGTCCATCGAAAATTGAATCCAATCCAATTTATTGTAAAAAAAGACTCATAACTTTGGAAATTGAGCGCCGTAAAGTTCATGTTATGAAATTATCGTAAAACATCCCTTGTTTTTTTTTAATGCAGTTTTCTCAAAATAAATGTACGACAATTGAACATTAGAGTTTTGCATTATATGAGGTGATACTGGATTAATTAAGAAAATTTTCTCAAATTCTACAGATGGTGGCCATACGTCTTCCACTGCAAGAAAACCGCATCGTGGCGTGGAAGTTCTGCCACGTGACACACAAGCTGCTGCGCGAGGGACACCCCGCCTGCCTCGATGACTCGCAGCGGCACATTGGCATGATCGAGAACTTGGGCAAACTATGGGTAAGTTGCATTCTGGCTTACCTTTGATGTGTGAGGTAGGGTTGCCAACTTTTATTAGAAGAAATTAATAGAGTATTCTGTAGACTTAGCCAAGTTGACAATCTACAATCGTTAACGCATAGAAAACTAACCAAATGTATGGGAATGACATCATTTCAACGTTAAGTCACGTGGTCAAAACAAACGAATAGAAACATTAAAGTTCAGTCAAAACTGTAAGTTGGCTACAATTTATATGGGATGTAGCGATCACGATTGTAGAAACAAATACATTTCATTCTATCATCTTGATCGATGTAAACTTGACTACGAAGTTTCTATTCGTTTGTTTTGACCACGTGACTTAACGTTTACGATTGTAGAAAGAGAATCGATACGAATCGTTTGTAACTTGGCTAGGCCTGCTGATTTCAAAAGAGGTAAATAAAGAGTACGGACTTACAAAAAGGAGTACTTATCGTTTATTCCATATTTTTAAAAAGGTATTTTTTTGTACTTTTTGCAACACATAACAATTTTTCATGATTTTTAAAAGAATTGTATGACTCCAAAGATTCTAACTCTAAATTTATTTAGATCAAGAGCTCATTTTTAATCAATTTCAATGAAGCTCTGTTTCTCTCTTCCCGCCACTACACATTCATAACCGAAAAGACTCAGTAAATGCTGAAGTGATGGGAACAGAGAGTATATAGCTAATATTATTTTAAACAAACAAATTCGTCAGGACATTTTTTAAAAATAAATTGCCATTTTTCTGCAGTGCAACGTAACCTCAAAACAACTTGTGATATTGACATAGTGGCGCCTTCAGAAACGTCCGAATCGTAGCTTGGGGAATTGGGGATACCAATATATTAACAGTAAAAAGTCGACTTTTTTGGTTATGATAATGGGTTTGCATAACATTACATGGCTAGCACTAAACATTGTGTAAAAAAGAGTATTTAAGCTTACTCTATTAGTGTTATAGATTATAGAGTACGCCTACATGATATAGAGTACAGTACTCTATTTTAGAGTACGGTTGGCAACACTAGTGTGAGGTGACCTTAGCGTTAATTTATTTGTGCTTATTTACTTAGCTGGTCATCATCTGTCTAGACTCAACCCCGGAAGTCTGGAAACCAGTCTTGATCTTCCCAAGGGGTATCGCGTTAAACAGTAACTGGGTTGTGGCGGTCAGATAGGTAGTTGTTCCACGTGATGCACGCTTAGACTGGAAGCCGGCCCCAACATGATTGGGATAAGCTTAGGCAGATAATATTGATGAAGTAATCACATTTCGATACCTGATCACTTGTCGTAACAATACTCGGAAAGCTGAATGCACACTTCAAACTTTGTCAATGAGAAGTATTAGGTAATCCATTGTGATATTGTTTCCGAACAAGTGTTCTTGGTAAATGTAAAGTTGCCGTTTAACCTTGATAGTATCACAATTACATTTTACAATAATCTAAATAGTACATGGACTACATTTTCATTAATATTTAAATGCGTAAAGGACGTATTTGCGAGAAAAATGAGGACATGTTGATATCGCAATAACGGAACATAAATTAAGTCACAAATTAATTCTTGTAACTGGCTGGCTATGTTCTTTCGTATCTTTATACGAAAGAACATAGCCAGCCAGCAGGCAAGGGTTTTGAGTGCTTATTATTTTAAGATTTCTAAAAGAAAATAGGGAGGCGTAGAATTTTTTGGCGTCTTTAAAATCTTTAAGTAATAGTATTTTTTTGTCAATCCTTTACATCTGGTTTAGGCTAGATGACTATCCGGTCACACCGTCTTGTCTTAGATTCTAAGTCCTAGAACGAAGTTTCGGCGTCCTCAATTACAAACTACAAAAAAAACAGATACTACCTGCGGCCGTTGCCCCGGAATTTAAATATTTTTTGAAACAGTTTCGCTAGCTAATAATTATACTAATTTACTCGACCCCATATGACCTTCTCAGGTACACTTACGCGAAGGCTACGGCAAGCTAGTGCACTTGTATTGCAACCTGCTGGTGGTCAAGCTGAAGTTCCACGCGCGCAACCCTCGCTTCCCCGGCAACATGCAGCTCACGGCCGAGGAGTTGGACGCCATCGCTGAGAACGATGTCAATAATTAGTGAGTATTATTCGTTGACTTTAAGGACCAAGTATCCACCAGGAACCAGGAAGTCCAAGAGCAGTAAAACTGCAACCATTTTGGTTGTCGCCTGCTGTTTACACCATTATCATTTTTGATCCCGATTAAAGTTAATTTTTTGAACAGATGGGTCTGAGAATTCGAAAGAGAGCTGCCTTAGCCTACCTTTAATTATTTATCATAAAGAGTCAAAGAGAGTCTGTCCAGTTTTTCATTATAGAAATTGCCTCTTGATTGACGTGATCGTATGCAGCAGTTTTTTTTAAAGTATTTTATTACATTGCAGTATTTTTGTTACAGTTTCCAACTATGCGTGGAGTTGTTTGACTATATGGATGAAATCCTCATCTTGCAAGCGGCAGGTCAGTATACGAATTTATTTCAATCTTCGTTTTGACAGTCTCATTTAGCTTATAAGGTTCCCACTACTGGGACAGAGTCCTCCTCTCTGTAAGAGGGAGAGTGGAATTTTAGATCCTACTCCACTTACCAAGTTATCAGCATTTTTCCAGCTAGCAATTTCATATATTTTTTTCCTTCTGCAGTATTCGACAGTCTGGGCAACGCTCGCGCCAACTCGATGACAGCCAGCGGCCAGTGCCGCCTGGCCGCGCTGATCCCGTGCGCGCAGGACGCGTCGCAGCTGTACGACTGTAACGTGCGCCTGCTGTTCCGCCTGCACGCCGCGCTGCCTGCCGACACTCTCTCCGGACACCGCGAGAGGTGACCAGCGTACATAGCGTAGCACAGCGTCATGTGTTTTATAATGTTCCCACGTATTCACAAACCCTTCGATTCAGAAAGTCGTATATCTATCTCGCCCGCTTTCGTAATAACAAAAAAAGATTTGACGACCCGAATGGCGCAACGGTAGCGAGGCTGCCTTACGTTTTTAGGGTCCCGGGTTCGAATCCCGGTTGGAGCAAATGTTTGTGTGATGAGCATGGACATTTGTTTCCGAGTCATGGATGTTTATATGTATAATAAGTATGTATTTACAAACAAAAAAGTTTCTATGTAGTATATCAACTATTTGGTGTCCACGACACAAGCCTCGTTGCTTAGTGTGGCACTTGATGGCGCTGTGTGTAATGTCCAGCGATATTATTTATTTAAGATAGACGTACGATTTGTCGAATGGAAGCGCTTGTGAATACAGGGGCTTATCTCTACGAGAGGGCTCTACCACGCAGGCCCGAAAATTCGGGGACATACCCGTTTCCTTAGATTTGAACGCAGTGGTGATCAAAGTTGCACAAATTGAGTGCATGCTCGCCTGGGTTCTAATCTAACCGACTGGTAACCCGCAAACCTTATATTAGTTTTTCTTTCGCCCATGAGAAGGAGTGAGTTTATATGTAACTGATGTTGATTTCAGATTCCGGCAACAGTTCAAAAAGCTAAGTTCGTTCTACAAGCACGCCAGCAGTCTGCAATACTACAGGAACCTGCTCACACTGCCAGTTCTACCTTCCAATCCGCCAAACTTCCTACAACAGGTACCATTTAAAACAATATTTTTTAACTTAACTTCTGTAGACTTCAGAAATGTCATCTTTTTGAATATTTTAAACTTTAAACACTAAAAGTTTCTCAATAACTCATCCTACACTGAATTACTGACATCTCAGGTTCACTCACTCAGGTTAAAACCCTAAATCAAAATCAAAAGCATTTATTTCAAGTAGGCTAGTTACAGGCACTTTTGAATTGTCGAAACAAAGATAAAAAAGCTACAGTCCCAGTCACAAGACATAAAAACTGTGAAAGTACTGTAGTTGCCCATTCCCTAGCGTAGATCTCTATGGAGAAGAACGGGCAAGAAAAAAAACCCTGATAAAGTCATACCCAAAAGCTACGGATTGTGGAACCTGCGGAAACCAGAAAGCTGACACCCTTTAGAGTCTCTCTCTGGTCGTGTTCGCTAACCAGAAGATCTTGGTCCTTCGTTCGCATCCTGGCAAAGTGAACTCCAACTATTATATTAAACTATAATAATATTGTCTGTCCACAGTCTGACTTCGGCACCTACGTGACTCCAGTGGTGTCTATCCCGGAGCCGTCGCCGGATGAAGTAGACTCGGTCGCCTCTCTCATCGACACCTCCGATACTATGAGCCAGGTAACTACTTGATGTCTTGTGCAGATGGGACTGATCATACAGAGACTGTCGGGCACACACTCTAAAACTCGAAATGTTAATTTGTACAGATGTCAGTGCAAGATAACCTAGAAGAGTACGACCCTCGGCCCAGTCAGTCTCCGCAGCCGGATCCCGTCGTGGAGCGAGACCGACTCATCGACCATCTGCAGAACGAACTACAGAGGATGAGGTACACGCACAACATAATGTAGCATCATAAAGCTGTTTCCCATACAAAAGACGCACAATAATGTTTTCATCCCATCTATTCGAAAAGGACGACTTGGTTCGCCTTTAAGTGCACCCAAAGGTGGTGTTTTCTATAAGAAACTTTTCGCGGGCACTAATGAGTTTTTAATCCTCTTTATAAGTGCTCCGCAATTATCTTTGCCTCGCACTTTTTGAATTAAACTTTTAGCGGGAAGTAATGAGTTTTTAATCCTCTTTATAAGTGTGCCGCAATTATTACGCAATTATATTATTTATTTATTATTTAATCTTTGCCGCGCACTTTTTGAATTTGGAACATCTTATTGTTCAGCGCCAAAGAAATCGAACGCAAATATTGTTTGAATAAAGACTTGCTGGTACGACGGCCTATAGTCGCGCCGCCGCCGGCTGAATAAAAAAAAAAAGAAATCAAATTATTATTTTTTTGTCCGCCTTTTCGTAAATTTTCACGGATTGTTATAAATTCATGGTTTTGTTTTGAAAAATGAGTTTATTTATTTATTTTATTTTATTTTATTTATTTATTTATTTGGATCTCCAACAAAAGATACACAGATACATTAGAAGTCACAGTTATACAAAAGTTCTTATAAGTGTGTTCCTTCAATTACAGGAGACCACAGCATGCACATAAAACTAGGTGTTAACACAAAAAATAACAAAATAATAAAAAGCATTTGGTGACAAGAAATCATACGTATTACAAATAAAATTGAATTAAAATAAAAATTGTAACAAAATCAAAATTGTAACAAAATTAAAATTGTTCTAAAATTAAAATTAAATTGAATTTAAAATTGTATTAAAATTATAATTGTACTAAAATTAAAATTGTCTCACATAAAAATTATAATTATTTTTCTACATTTATTGCAGTGGTCATTATTTTTTTGAGTTCTTCAAGTGACAGTGAATAAAATATGAGGCGCCGTTTATTTTAGTGGGTGATGAAAAGTATCACTGGGGCGCAAATGTATTTTTGGCTCGGGCGACGTACTTTGAATCCCTCGCTACGTTCAGGATTCTACTATAGAATCCCTCGCAAAGCTCGGGATTCAAAAAAGCGCTTTTTTGAATCCCGAGCTTCCCTCGCCGTAAAAATATAATTTTGCTCCCACATCCCTTGGTCCACGAAGTAGACACCATAGTTAAACAATAGTGTCTCGAACAAATTGGTCCTTTGACAGATCATGATATATGATACAATCTACTATTAAACGACATGTCACACTGATGCGTGAAAAATGTTGCTGGTTATATACCATACCATTTAAAGATATAAAAAAAACCGGCTTAGTGCAAGTCGGACTTTAATTATAAAAACGGAGCTCCCTTTAATTTTAAAATAATCTTTATTTTTATTATTTGTTGTTATAGCGGCAACAAAATACTTACATCATCTGTGAAAATTTCAACTGTCTAGCTATCACGGTTCATGAGATACAGCCTGGTGACAGACAGACTGACAGTGGAGTCTTAGTAATAGGGTCCCGTTTATACCCTTTGGGTACGGAACCTTAACAAGTAGAAATGTTAACAAAGTGTGACGCAATGGGCGGTCATCACATAATTAAAAAAGAATGCATTAAAGTAGCGCCATTTGTAAAGGTCATGCAGTGAACAAGAGGTGCTAGAATTATTACTAAGTCTGTTCCCATTTTTTGTTATAACAGGTCTGAGGTGTCACAGCTTGTTCAAGAGAGAAACACAATGATAGGATCCATGAGGGAACATTGCACTCGTATCGAAACACAACTGCATAATGCCAAGGTAACAAACATACAGTACCGTATCAGGCTATAAAAACGGACAATAGGCGAGACGACAAAAAAAATCTAATTAGTCCGTCAGTTAGATTATCAAAAAATATTTGACCCGTGTTTTTTCTTGTTACGTAAACCAAAATTGACGAAGACATGACGCTTTTAAAATTCTCCATACGTCACGCCTAGGTATAATTTTTAGCTAGTTCTGACGCCCCCACTCTTGAGTTTTGATGCGTTTTATCTTTTGTCAATATTCATTGATTTACAAAACAAAAAATACGTGTCCATTAATTAATTTCCAATACTCTTAACTGACGGACTAAATATATTTACAATTTTTTGATACTGTCGTCATGCCTATTAGACAGACCGTGTGAGCGAGTTCACCAACGGCTTGCCACTTTTCACACTTATGCTCTAAGTAATAAGGTTGAAAACTGGTTGACTGTCAGTGAACTAGGTAGTACACCGAAGTCACTTTTTTATCGCCTTTATTTTCTGCACAGTTTTTGAGAAGATTTGACGCTTGTTACTGTTTACAGGTAGAATTAGAAGAGGAAAAACATAAATCTGAAATAATAATGGCGCAGACACCGGAAATTAAACGTAAGTCGATTTCATAATACACTAATTTGATATGTATGAGTTGCGGGGGAAAGAGGGATAATATTTTGATGTGAGGAAAAGACTATATACAGGGTTATTTGTAAAACACCGACAACCTCTCAGGACTGTGATCCTAACATCATAATCAACAACTTTTGTTCTATGACTTTTAAAAATTCATCATATTTTAGTTCATCTAATTTTCGTACAAAAATAAAAATATTTAAATTGAACGCTCTAAATGTTAAGAATCTATGCGAAGCAAAAGAAAGCGATAGTACAATAGTGAGGGGAGCGGGGTCAGGGCGGCGAGGGCCCGTAAAAGCGTTCAATTTAAATATTTTTATTTTTTTTAATGAAAATTTGATGAACTAAAATATGATGAATTTTTAAAAGTCGTAGAACAAAAGTTGTTGATTATGATGTTAGTAACACAGTTCTAAGAGGTTGTCGGTGTTTTACAAATAACCCTGTATATAAGAGTAAGGAAAAATCATAGTTACGATGGATGAACTGTCTAGAAAGGGGGGTGGCTACTGATATGTCTGATGGCGCATGATTTCTATCGCGAACACAAAAAAAAAAATGCGGAGGATGACAATTATGTTTCACACATACATAACATAACACCACGCCTGTAATCCACAAAGAGTTAGGCAGAGTTGTACCTAATATTACACCCACATTTCGCCAGTTATGTTTAAGTCCCATGTAATAGGGGGCGAGCCTATTGCCGTCAACCGGGCACAAATCAACTCTGTAGCTGCTACTGAGAAATTTCTGATGGACAAACCCAATAACACTTTGCCCGACCCGGGAATTGAACCTCAGCAGTCAGTAAAGCTCAGCAGTCGCAATTTCGACCAGTAGACCAATGAGCAGGCAGTCGAAAAATTTATATTTTATTGTAATTATAGAAAAACTCAACGAAACCGAAGAGAAAGCTAAAGTGACAGATGAGAAGTTCCAAAAGTTAAAAGGAGCGTACACGCAGCTGAGAGAAGAACACATCGCGTTGATTAGACAGGTTAGTCAGTAGTTTTGAAAGCTCGGCCATGATTAGGCGATCTATTTTCTTGTGCCTACTTAAAGTATTTATGGATGTAATGTTGTGTGTGCTTTCTCAAATAGATAAAAAGTTGCCTTATGCGTGGGCGCAGTGCAAACCAGTCAACAACTAAACCTCATAGACTTTCCATCCTTGGAAATCATTTCAAATACACAGGCTTAGTAACTGGTTATGATTCTATTATGCTCTCTTACTGAGAAGAAAGAAAAACGATAATTTGGAACAAGCTCACTAACTGTCTACGTTTACTAATCTTCTGCCCACGCTGAGGATGTTCTGGTCGTCTACGAATGTGTTTACTGTAAAATCATAGTAGTACTTAGTACTCAGTTGGAATTGAAGAAACTGAGAAATCATAAAACTTACCAATATTAATCGCATATACTTTATATTATAGGTATATAAATGGAAGTAGTAAGGGAGGCCTTTGCCCTGCAGTGTGACACAAATAGCTGATAATAATACTTTATACTACACTTGCTTAGTAAGTGTACCAATACTACCCCCCTAAAAGGCTTGAAAGCTGTTCATTAAACCTTCGCAAAAATCTAGGCAGTTATATTTTATGGAATTTCATTGCTGCCCTGAAAATCAGGGTAGTAATCCATTACTAAAGCGTTTTTTTTTTAAAGTACACACTCAAATACACACTCGATTAGTAATCTGTGCCTTACTCCCCTTGGTGAATAAATAGCTATTATATTCTTTCTAGAAAGCCGAAGTGGACAAGTTGTCGGCTAGCTTGCGAGCGGCCACTGCTCAACACGAGAGCGCGAAGGTCACGCTACAGCAACAACTTAACGATAGAATCAAGTAAGTACCGCTGTGCTATGTACCCAGCTTATGTACAACCAAGATAGGCTATGAAAATGTTATTATTATTGTAATTACTTAGTCATCTACGTAGTGTGATGGCTGGTAAGGGTTTTTGTATATTTAGTATCCTTAATAGTCAGTTCAGACACATTAAAAATTATGCCTAAATAAAAAGTATAAAATAGTACATTTTGATACAAGTGGAGAAAGTTTGTAATTGCATTCGAGGCGGAATTAACTCCCGAGCCGTAGGCGAGGGTGTTTTTGAGCTGAGAACTGCAATAACATATGTCCACGTGTATCAAACGACGTTTTTCAATACACTTCTGAAGAAATAAAATAAACTAACGAAAAATATTCTTGTCCTAAATTTATAGAAATTATGATTTTAATTTTCTTTTTTTCCGCGCTTTGCTTTCGCCAGGTTGAAGGAGAAGCAAAGGTATGAAGCCGCTAAACAGCCTAATATATATATATATATATATTTTTATATTTTTGAATTTAGAACACAAATAAATGTTAATTTGTTTATAAAAGTAAATATTAGTTTTAAATAATCGTGTTTATCTATGATATTCTATTTATAAACACAATTTGAATATTTAAAAAATATTTAGGCGGTAAAGACGCATTATTGCTTTGCCAAAATTAAAAAAAACATTCACCTCCGACTTAATGCATTGAACCAATTTGAACTAAGTATAGGCAGTATAGGTATAGTTATCTGTGGAAATTTTCATGCCCGTACACGTGTTGTAAAATGAAAAAATAGCACGCGTGTGAAATACATTGCATGTTGAACCTAATCATAGTGCGTTATGAACCAGTTTTCGAGGAAGTGTATTGAAAAAAACTTTACAGAAGATATTTTGTCAGTCCCTATAACTATAATAAAAAGTTTTTATTGTTTCTCATACAATTGTTCTACAGCACTAAATTGAGGCAGCCCCTTTAACTGATAATAACTGTTTACCTTTATTTCAATCCTTATAGAGATGTCGAATTACTCCAGCAAAGTGCTTCATCGAGCGAAGAGGTTGAAGCATACAAATCCGAGATATTAAGCCTCCGAACAGACCTAGAACACTCCAGACAAAAGGAACTCGAGCTAGAAACTGTAAAGGCTTCTTTCGAAGCTCTTGAAATAGAACACAAAACAGCCATGACAGAACAGGAAGAAAAACTAACAACTGTAACCAACGAATTGAAAGAAACCACAGAAAACTTCGAAAAGATTAAACAGGAGAAGGAAAAAAGAGAATTAGAATTGAGTAGAGTTAAAGAAGAGTTGGTTGGACTTCGGGAAAGCAGCGGAGATGAGTATAAAAAGGTAGTAGAAGAAAAGGAAGCTGCGCTCAAACAGGTAGAGGAGTTGCAACAACAGCATCAGCAGGAAAAGGAGGTCAGTAATGTATATTTTGTAAAGAGTCATTTATTTCTTATAGAGGTGTAGAACTGTAGTTGCTTGCTAGTGAGGTACTGCATGATCCAGTTATGTTTAAAGCATGTAACGTAGACCAGCTTATTAACAAAACTCTCGTTGTTAGTGCCAGACTTTAATGCTTTGCTGTAATTAATCCCGGGTCGAATAATCTTCGTGTTTATTAATGACCCCATCTAATAAGCCCATATTTTAATAACCAATTCATGTGAGCTTGATTTTATTAGGAAGTAACACAACTAAGTAACTGCATTAATGAATTACGGTCAGAGATAGATAGTTTACAACAAAAGCTTACTAGTACCGAAACCGAGTATACCGGAGAATGCCAAAAATTGAACCAAGAGTTGACAAGTAAAACGCAAGAGTATGATGAGAGCCTCAGTGAAAAAGAATCTAAAATAAAAGAAGGTTTAGACCAACTCGAAGAGTTACAGCTTGAGTTAGAAAATACGAAATCTAACTACGAAGGCAAAATCACTGAAAATGTAACTGAGATTTCTAAACTGCAAGAAAGAATCGACGAATTAGTTCAATACCAAGCGACGGCAGAATCTTTAAAAGCTGAACTAACAGAAGGTGGAAATGAACTAAGTAAACAATTACAGAATGTAATAGACGAGAAAGAACAGCTACAAAATACTGTTCAAGAAAAGATGACGGAAATATCCGAATTGGAAAACAAATTAAAAGATTTGGAAGAAAGTAAGAATCAAGAAGTGATGGAATTAAAAGAGGAGACACAGAAGACTATTGAGGAGAAGAATACTGAAATTGATAACTTAAAAACTTTGCTCGAAGAGAAATCTGAGTTTGGCCAAAGGCAACAATCTGAAACCGAACATTTGTCTAAAAATATTCTAGAGCTTGAGACTACTATAAACAATACAAATATTCAATTACAGGAACAAAAAGCGTCGTACGAAGATCAGCTTAAAGAATGTAATACTGAAATTACGATTCTAAAGAACAAATTAGATACTGTAACGGAAAGTAAGGACGAAATTATTGCTAACTTCAAAAGTATGGTGGCTGAGAAAGATGCACAAGTTATCGCTTTAAACGTAGAAGTGACTCAACTGGCTGACGACAACACCAGACTTAAAGATGAGTTAAAAGA
The DNA here is from genome assembly GCA_963853795.1 of Xestia rhomboidea. Taxonomy (NCBI): domain Eukaryota; kingdom Metazoa; phylum Arthropoda; class Insecta; order Lepidoptera; family Noctuidae; genus Xestia; species Xestia rhomboidea. The sequence continues at coordinate 14,277,457 of OY970772.1, forward strand.
ATCACAGGCAGAATTGGAAATAGGAAATAATGAACTATATTCGCTGAGGGAAGAACATGAAAATATCGTGGAAAGAAATGAAAGCAACTTAACTTTGAAAAATCAAGAACTAAGAGAACTACATGATAAGATTAACGAACTTACTGAACAGAAAACTGTGCTAGAGCAAGAAAAAGAAAAAACATCAAATGAACTGATCTCAGAAAAAGAGGTTTGTTTTATGAATAATATATATCTGTTGTTTTATGTGACGTCCCAAAGATAGATTTCTTTTTAATTAATTGTATCTTTGATTAGGTATTAGAAAGTAGGATTTTGGAAATCACGGCTGCCCATGACAATTTAATGAAAGACCATGAAGATGTTAAATCTGAAAAAGAAGCATTGGAAACGGAGCTGAACAATGAAATCAGGAAATTGAAGGAAGAATTTGAACAGCTGAAAGAAGAAAAAGAAACTGAAATCCAATCGTTAAGCGAAAAAATCCAAATCCAAGAAACTGAATTTAATGAACAAGTTGCATTGAAGGACGCAACTTTATCAGAGGCTGAAGCAAGCATACAACAACTAAAAGATGACTTGGAAGAATTACAAAAAGAAAAGCAGAAAGAGAAGGAAGATATGGATAATGTAATAACAGAGAAAGAACGCGAGACACAGGTTAGGAAATCAGTGACGTTGAGTGAAATGTGTGTGAATACACAGCGTGGTTTCATGAACACCTTAGTTTATAATGGTGGTGGATCATTTTGTTTTGTGTCAGTTCTCATTTTCACGAACTAGGATTATATTTCGTCGCTTCATCCTTCAGATATAAGTATAACCAGGTAGTCCCTTTAACCTACAGGCAACATCGCACGTTCTTTATAGAATAACTCAATCGATTCGAAATCGTTTCAAAAAAAAAAAAAAGTTTGACATTTCCGGTTGTACCCTCTATATCGTGTCAGATCCAACCTTGTCTCATTCCTTTTTCGTGCGAGGCAACGTGCGCATGCGTTCATGCAAAATGCCGAAGCGCAGTGCAAAAGAATTGTTAGTTCATTTAGAACAAAAAATTAGGAAAATAAAAGAAAAAGAAAAACGCAAAGAGACCCAGATACATCGACGTCGAATAAGACGACTTATAATCGACTCATCAGATGATGAAAATAATGCAGGTTAGTAAGTACCTTCGTTTTTATTCTTAAAAAGTGATAATTTGAAAAGTGATTGTTTTGTGCTGAATTGTTAAATTACCTGTTTATGTAAAAGTAAATCGGGATTGCCTGCGAGGCAATTGCGATAACATGATCAACTGCGAGTTGATTGTGAGTCATTCGTGACAAATTAGTACAAAAACGTGTCATCTTAATAGATGCACATTATGTACATCGTATTATCCGCGAGATAATATTGGCCTTGAATTTTTTTTCTCACCAGTTTTTTTTTGTCTACCCTCATTGGCAAAATATAAAAATACATAATTGAAATTTTAGAAGTTTTTTCAAATTTTTAGAGACTGGTGCGGCTCCAGTGGATCCCCAATGCGGACAATTGACACAGTCGCAAGACGAGAATCTCACGCCTCCTGTGCCGCAAGAGGCCACCGCGACCACTGAAGGGACGCCGCCTGCGTACGACCAAGACGCCATACCCGATGCAAGCCTGGATCCAGAGCTCTTATCTGCTTTGGGAGCAGCTACATCCGATACCCCCGAGTTCGGTGAAAATATTCACACTAGTCTGGCCAACCTATGGACCCCTTTGTTAAAGAAAGGATTGCCAAAAGAGGATAGAGAAAAATTATCGAAAAATTATCTCGTGCCCGGCAATTGCAAATTACTGCAAGCACCTAAGCTCAATGCAGAAATATCTGCCGCCGTGTCTGAGCTAGTTAGAGGCCGTGACAAGAAACTTTATACCTTTCAACAACAACTGGGCACGGGCACTTCAGCAATAAATAAAGCAATGAACACATTGCTAACATCCGACGACAAAATTTCAGCTTTAAAATATTGCAGCGACAGTTGTCGCATTTTGTCAGATTTACATTTTTCTCTGTCAAGAGACAGAATCAAATTAATTACCCCGAGTCTGGAAAAGAATTTTCTACATGTAATCCAAGATGCCGAACGTGATGAAACGTTATTTGGAACCACACTGAGCGAAAAAATCAAAGCAAGTAAAGCCATTGAAAAACAAGGCTCCCAGATAAGGAAAACGGTATCGAGTCAGAAGGTCAGCGCTTCGCAGCCGTCTTCAAGTCGTCCTGCTCCGCCGGGAAACTGGTCAGGACCTCCTCGTTACTCGTCGAACAGGGGGGGGCGAGGAGGCCAGAGGAAACATCCGTCGTCCTCGACACAACGGCGAACGTACCCCCCAACACCTGCGAAGAGTGTCAACTACAATCAGGCGAAGCCCCGTGCTCCACCTCCGCAGTAGCACAGGTACATGCAGGCAGAATTAAGTTCTATTTTAATTGCTGGTCAAATATATCAATACAAAAGAGAACTGCGCGGACGCCGAGTCTAGAAAAGTAAACCCGGATACAGAGTGGGAGCTGTCAAATAATGCCTTTAGGCTTATTAAACAAAACTTCGGCTGCCCCGAGATCGATCTATTCGCTTCTCGCAGCAACACCAAATGCGACCTCTTTGTCTCTTGGAGACCAGAGCCAGACGCATATACCGTTGATGCTTTTACCATAAATTGGCATTCAACATTTTTTTACGCATTCCCGCCATTTTCTCTAGTTCTAAAATGTTTACGTAAGATTGTTGATGATGAAGCTACCGGGATCTTAGTTTTCCCTCACTGGCCCTCTCAGCCATGGTTCCCTCTACTCCAGACCTTACTTGATTCGCATATACTTTATCTCAATCCTAACAAATTTTTACTTCAATCCCATTTCAGACATCATCATCCCCTACACAACAAACTTACCCTGGGTGCCGCCAGGCTTTGCGGGAGGCATTTAAGCGGCGCGGCACACCAGTTGAGACGCTCGACCTAATGCTGGCATCTCTGTCTGACAGCACTATCAAGCAATATAGCGTTACCTTGAAACTGTGGTGGGACTATTGTGCTCTACACAATTCTAACATTTATAATGATTGCATACCTTTTATATTATCTTTCTTGACAGAGCAGTTCAGTAATGGATGTTCGTATAGCTCTCTTAACACTCACCGTTCAGCGTTATCTTTGTTTTTAAATGATAAAATCGGTTCTGACGACAATATAAGGCGATTACTTAAAGGGGCTTACAAACTCAAGCCAAATCGACCTAAATATACATCCACTTGGGATCCACAAATAGTTTTCAACTATATTTCAATTTGGTATCCAAATTTAGAATAAAGTTTAGAAAAAATCACAAAGAAATTAGTTATTCTATTGGCACTCAGTACAGCACATAGGGTGCAAACACTATCTTTATTAAGATTAGAAAACGTGTCAATCACACAAAACGGTGTTAGGATAGCCATAACAGACATTATAAAAACCTCTGCCCCTGGTCGTGACCAACCAACACTATATTTACCATTTTTTTTATGAAAATCAAAAAATATGCCCCGCTTCAGTACTCAAGGATTATATTTTTGTAACAAAAAATATGAGGACTACGAACGCTGGAAGTCTACTGCTGACCCATAGGCCTCCACATAGGGCAGCTACAGCACAGACCATCAGTCGCTGGATCAAGCAAGTGTTGTCAGAGAGCGGAGTAGACGTAGGTACATATAGCGCGCATAGTACACGACATGCCGCCACATCAGCTGCATACGCCGCAGGGATAAGTGTTGAAACGATTAGAAAAACGGCTGGTTGGACCAGCACGTCCACAACCTTTGCCCGTTTTTACAACAGGCCAATTATAGACGAAAGCGGTATTGCTAGGGCGATTGCCTTTCGAAATTAATAAATATTATGTTCGTTATGTTACATAAGTACCTACTTGATTATTTAAAAAGCTTAAGTAATTTATTATGAAGTTAAACTGTTTTTTTTGTTTTTTCTTTGTACCTTTGGTAATTTACAATAAATACAATATACGTTATTATGATCGAACTTAATACATGTGTTTCACCTTAAGAAACCACCTTTCCTCATAAACTCTTACCTGTTCTCTAAAGACACAAAGTTTCTATCTCTAAATATCTACCTGGTTATACTTATATCTGAAGGATGAAGCGACGAAATATAATAGATGATTAAACGAACTTTGAAAGTGAAGTTCGATCATTATTATATGAGTCGCTTCATCCGAAGATATAAGGTCCCTCCCAACCCTTTGGATAAATCACTTGGTGTATAGCCAGTGATTATAAACCCTGTATGAAAGCTTTGTGCCTGAGCTCTAAAAAATGAGACAAGGTTGGATCTGACACGATATAGAGGGTACAACCGGAAATGTCAAACTTTTTTTTTTTTTTGAAACGATTTCGAATCGATTGAGTTATTCTATAAAGAACGTGCGATGTTGCCTGTAGGTTAAAGGGACTACCTGGTTATACTTATATCTTCGGATGAAGCGACTCATATAATAATGATCGAACTTCACTTTCAAAGTTCGTTTAATCATCTATTATCAACACTGTGCCAATCAAAAGGTTTTGGGATCATCTTGTGGTTGCGGTCATCGTCTTATATTATGTTCTCTTTTGTAGTGTTTTAAATTAAAGAACAGTTTTGAAATTATATGATTTTACGAAACACGTCATGTAGAAAGCTCGTACACTGTTTTATTTGCTTTTTCTTGGCTGTACTGTTAGGCATGTAACGATATCTAAAGTGCATGTTTTATTTCTTTCCCTTACAACTACGCAACCTGCCGCGCTGTGCATGGATTCTTTCGGACTGCGCTCTTGGACTTGCTTGGATCCTTCGGACTTACCTACGTTTCTTCTATGGTGGTATAGTTACTGGAGACTAGGCTAGGCCACGCGGAGAGTAAGAGATTGAATGCCGAGTGTGAATTACAGGACTTGTTGCAACACAATACTGTGCTTGAAGCTGATCTCACGGCTGTGAAGCGACAGCTCGAAGAGGCGCAGAAGGCGTTGGAGTTGCGTTAGTATCACTTTCATTGTACATACTTTTTGTATAGAATTTTTACATAATACACATCTTCTGTGAAATCTCACCAATTACTTTAAACGTTTAAACAAACCATGTGTTTTTTGCTTGTGTAAATTAAATTATAATATATTTTTAATTTTCAATCTTTAAAGCATTGCTTTGTCAAGCATTTACGCATCTCAAGATTATGGAGAAATGTTCTTGTTTTATCTTCTTCAAACATCTCACTATATTTTTTTATCGTTATAATCCAATTTTTGTTTGCGTTCCTTAATAAAATGATATCAGTAACAATCTATCGGTCATACAGAGACAACGCGGCTAGTAACATGCGCGGGGGAGGCAGCGCTTGAAGTCGCTACCGGAGCCCTGACTTCTTTCGAGACGGGTCATGCGCGCGACACGGTGGGCGAAGCCGCTGAACTCGCCGCTAAGGCTCTAGAAGAACTGGCCAGGCATTCTGAAGTGTCAGGCAATGAGGAGTCGGTAGCGAGGTCGGCCATCGTCGCGGCACACAACACTGCGCAGCTGTCTGCGTATGTAGCTGATGTGTCCAATGTGTCTACTGACTTGGCACTATCTGAAAGTAAGTATTTAAATAATAATCCGGAAAAAGGAACGCGGCTTATTTCTGAGTAAATCTTTAACCAGAAAAAGGCGAATACCCACGGGAGTGCAGGAATAGTCTTCAAAGAAATCAAAATGGATGTCAAGTATTACGACCACGTGGGATTTGCCTCAATGGCAGTACAGATTTATGTCTACAGAAATTGTCCTGAAAAATGAAAAAGTCTCCAGGATAAATCCCCATATGGATATGGATATACCCTATAAAGACGAAGACTTTAATCTTCGTCTTTCAGATTTAAAACAAAATCTGGATAAACCAAATTGACATTCGTACCACGATTGCAAAGTTGACTTGTAATTTAAATCCTTGCTTATCAATTCTATCTCTCCCCTTAGTTGTATTTTTTACGATGACTATATCCTATTATCCTCATTATTCTTTCAGAACTGAATGCGGAATGTCGCTCAATGTTGACGGCGACAAAGGAATGCCTGGAGTCCATCAAGAGCGGCACCGTAGTGAGCTCGCATTGCTCCGACGCGAGGAGTCGAGTGCGAAGCTTGATGACTGCTGCCGCGGCCGCTGATCGGAAGAACAGTGGAGCCAGGAGTGTGGATGACGAGCTCGCTGATATGGACAGGGCTATTGAAGAGGCTGCGTCGCAGATTGAGGTCAGTACAACATTTATAAATAGACAGATGATGTAGTTGGCAATATGTATGCATTCTGTTACCAATTCGTTTAGCAAAAGGGACATAAAGAAGTTCCTACTGCAAAATCACAACAAAACATTGATCGGTAATGTTTGGTAAAAATATGAAAATTATTTAGTACTAGCGCACGTCACGCGGTTTCACCCGCGAGTTCCCGTTCCCGTGGGAGTACGGGGATAAAATATAGCCTATGTTACTCGCTGATAATGTAGCTATCCATTGCTGAAAGTTTTAGAGTTAAATCGTAACAAACACACAAACAAACAAACAAAAAATCAAATCTTTCCTCTTTAAAATATTAAGTATAGATTACCAAATCACCATCCTTGTCATATTATAAAGATCAACGTTGTGCTGACTTCTGATGTAAACTAGGCTTAATTTTCTGCATAAGCTGACAGCTTCTAAGATCTGTCTTAACCCACAGAACATGCTAGCAGCTACGCGCGCTGGCGGCTCAGGTGTCAAACTCGAAGTGAACGGCAAGATCCTCGACGCCTGCACCACTCTTATGGGAGCCGTCAAGATACTGGTACAGGACGCTCGCAAGCTTCAGAACGAGCTGGGCGACCCCAAGACGAGGCAGAAGATGTACAGGAAGAACCCTCAGTGGTCTGAGGGACTTATCTCAGCCGCTAAGGCTGTTGTTTTTGCTGCTAAACTGCTAGTGTATGTATTTCTTGTAGCTCTCTCTTCTCTTGTTTTCTTAGAAAAGTTAGATATGCAGTTCGCAACTAATGAAATCAGTGATATAAGTATCAAGAGTGAATCTATAGCTCAATCGCAAAATAATGTTTAAATAATCAAAGCTTACGGCACATTCCGATTCTGTAATAGAAACCAGGATTAACAGATTCATCAGCTGCACATGCGACCACAAAGCGGAAGTTTTTGTATGTACTTCTTAATTCTGAACATTTATTTTTTAGAATAAATCATGATCTGTCGAATGACCAATTTGGACGAGACGCCATTGTTTAACTATTGTGTCTATTTCGTGGACAGATCATGGGTTAATCTGCAGTGGTAATGTATCTTTTTAAGGAATAGAGTAAAGCCACTGTTTAGTTTCAACTTGACTAGCAATCTGGCTAATTCCAGTATTTATAAAACCGTACAGTTTGTGATGCAATATCCTGAAATATGTGAGCTGGCACGATATAGTTTTCTGAAACTCTGTTGCTACCACACTTTTTCTTTTTTCTTATTGGCACTAAGTATTTGTAATTTGAAAACAGCTCCTTCTGTGGTTAAATTATTTTTCAATACACTTCCTCGAAAACGGGGTCTTATCGCACTAAGATAAGATTCATTTCGGCAAAGCAATGTGCGTCTTTACGGCGTAAATATTTTTCGAATATTCAAATTGTGTTTTTAAATAGAATATTATAGATAAACATGTTTATTTAAAACTAATATTTACTTTTATAAACAAATTAACATTTATTTGTGTTCTAAATTCAAAACAATATATTTTTTATATTATGCTGTTTAACGGCTTTATACTTTTGCTTCAACCTGGCGAAAGCAAAGCGCGGAAAAAAAAGAAAATTAAAATCATAGTCTTTGCGTACCCTGGACGAGGACTTGGTTGTGCTAGTGAGCCGGTGATTCAGTGAATAAATAGTGTTATTAGCCCTGCTACCGACATATACTACACGTACCATTCAAAAATGTTTTCGAAACTGGCGTACCACTCGTATTTTTTTTCGAAATAGCATTCGAAATTTCATATCACTAAAAATATTTTTCATTCTTCAAAAGTGTTTTGAAAAACGTCGTTAGTCGACGTCGACGTAGACATTTGTTATTGCAGTTCTCGGCTCAATAACACCCTCGCCTGCGGCTCGTGTGTTAATTCCGCCTTAAATGCAATAACAAACTTTCTCCACTTGTATCAAAATAAATAATTCAATACACTTCCTCGAAAATGGGTTCTTATCGCACTACGATTAGATTCACAATGCAATGTATTTCACACGCGTGCGATTTTTCATTTTCCAACACGTGTGCGGGAATGGAATTTGCCACAGATAACTTATAGAATAGAATAGAATAGAAAGCTTTTATTTCAGATCGGAGTCCATAGGGTTAGCAACAATTTTACTTAAGTTCTAGTGTTAGTAGGTTACAGACACAGATGAAAATATACAATTATAATTCCAAACCCCACCCATTTAATACCTATACTTACTCCAAATTGGTTCCTTTCTATTCGGAGGTGAATGTCTTTTTTTAAACTCGGCAAAGAGATATGCGTCATTACGGCGTTAATATTTTTTGAATATTTAAATAATGTTTATAGATAGAATAATCATCAAAAACCATGATTATTACAATTAAAAAAAAAAACGTTTATGAACAAATTAACATTTATTTGTGTTCTAAACTCAAAAACATTTGAATTTTCTATTTTTCATATTAGGCTGTTTAGCGGCTTTATACCTTTGCTTCTCCTTCATCCTGGCGAAAGCAAAGCGCGGAAAAAAAGAAAATTTAAATCATAGTTTCATAATTAATGACAAAAATATTTTTTTGTTCATTTATTTTATTTTTTTAAAAGTGTATTGAAAAACGTCGTTTGATACACGTCTACATTTGTTATTGCAGTTCTCGGCTCAAAAACAACCTCGCCTACGGCTCGGGTGTTAATTCCGCCTCGAATGCAATAACAAACTTTCTCCACTTGTATCAAAATGTACTATTTACAACCTGAAAACATGAAACATGTGTTAATATATAATGCAGGACATCAGCAGACGAAGCAGTGGGAGCGTCAGGGCAGGTGGAGGGCGTGTCGGCCGCGGCGCACGAGGTGGCGGGCAGCACGGCGCAGCTGGTGGCGGCGTCCCGCGCGCGCGCGCCGCCCGAGTCCCCGGCGCTGGCGAGACTCACGCAGGCCAGCCGCTCGGTGGCTGCGGCCACTGGCGCGCTAGTTGCTGCTGTCAAAGCCGGCTCCGCGCTTGTGCTTGAACAAGGTATGAACTTCTTCATAGTCGAGTTGATGTTTCCCCATAATTTAAGCTTTTATTCAACTTGCCTTGTAGTATGTGTGAATCAAATCTTGCAACTGAATTTCAGACCAGTTCCCACACAACCGATTGAGCTGAAATTTTGCACACACACCTTTGGTTTTGGTGATAATATTTTTTTATGACAGATAAATAAATAAATACTTAAGCCAGGATCGTCTCCTCACGAAAGAACTCTTCAATCTTTAATAGCGCGGTCATGAAACTTTGTATACGCGTTCAATTTTGATAGCTAAAGATGATTTGTAACATGACCTCATCCTGCAGCCAGGATCGTATCCGCAAAAGGGAACTCCTTATCAGTTAACGGTACGGATACGAAAATTAGTAGACGCGTTCATATTTGATGGATAATCGTGATCTTTATCATGACCTCATCCTGCAGTCTGGATTGTCTTCTCACGAGGGAACTCCTTAACAGTAAATAGCACGGATACGAAAATTTGTAGACGCATTCATATTTGATAGATAAACAAGATTTCTATCAAGACCTCATCTTGCAGCCAGAATCGTCTTCTCACGAGGGAACTCCTCAACGGTAAATAGCACGAATGCAACAATTTGTAGACGAGTTCATATTTGATGATAACCATGATTTCTATCAAGACCCCATTCTGCAGCCAGAATCGTCTTCTCACGAGGGAACTCCTCAACGGAAAATAGCACGAATACAAAAATTTGTAGACGCGTTCATATTTGATGGACAAACATAATTTCTATCAAGACCCCATACTGTAGCCAGAATCGTCTTCTTGCGAGGAAACTCCTCAACGGTTAATGGCCCGACAAGTTTTTATTGAAACTTATCTTTTTCGTTTTTGTTTACGTGCATTTTATAAAAGCTTATTTTTAAAAAGGTTTTTTTTTTAATATTTACGTCGTCGTTTGATATTCAAAAAACTCAGAAAACTCCAATCAAATAAATTGACACGAACCTGTGCGTTCAGAATCTTTTTTTTTTTTTAATGCAATGACATGAGTAATGAAGAAAGAACAATCACACTTGACATTATTTGTTTAACCTGGTCCAGCTTACGACACTCGTTTCTGAAAGTTAATTTGGTGGTTTCATTACAAAAACCTGGTGAAGCTTTCAGTAACCAGAGCTAGCGAAAACTGTATTAATAACCTACAATAAACCCTATTTCTATCCAACAGAGGCCCTAGACACATCGTCGCTATCACTGACGGCCACTCGTCGTCTCGAGATGGAGAGTAAAGTGCGCTCGCTCAAGTTGGAGACAGCACTCGACGCCGAGCGCGCTCGCCTCGCCGCGCTGCGCAAGAGACACTACCAACTGGCGCAAATGGAAGAGGTCAGTAGAGTAAACGGACCATAGATTTGAACTGTCAAATCTATGGTCCGTTTACTAGTGCACTGGCATATGATGTGTCAAAAAGAGACATACCTACATGGTATATCTTTTTTTTCACACGGGGTGAATGGAGATTATAAAATATTTTGGATTTTTTAATATTTCAATAACGTTTTTGCAATATTTATAGACCTGGTTGGCATTATACCATATTAAACAGAGTTAAAATCCCTTAAAAAGTTGCGTCTCAATTCACCCCTGCGTGTTTATTTACCCCGTTTTACGGTAAAAGTGCAGAGATATAATGCATACAGATTTTCTACATCACCGCCAAAATCAGTGATATTTATTTTTGTAATAAGGATGTTTTTACTTAAACAGGAAGATGACAGTTAAGAACGCTCACGTCGATTAACGAAATGATGAGTAACACATTCTTGTTTTGTTACAGAATGGAAACATGGAAAACGGCAAAGATTGAACGCCTGCGAAAGAACAAAATTGAAAATAACCAGATTGCTACACATTTAAGAAGCTTTTGATCAGTTCCCGTACTCTTTTTCTTTTTGAAGACATTTTCTACTTGCATTTTTATACTTTATTATACAACGAAGTTTTTACTACCATGCTTGCCCATTGCTGAGTTTACTTTAGTAACAGACGAGAGAACACATCTCCCTAAGGGATGACAATCAATAAATATACAGTTTGATATATGACTATGTAGCATTGTAATCTAAATAATTAGGCGCTTATTAGCCAACCTAAAACTAAATGTTAGATTTGAAATTCATTCTAAATGTTATCTGTCCACTTAGAAGTACCGATAGCAACGCCTGTTCCCTCAAAGTGCAACCGAGTCACAATACCGATTAACTTTGAATACTAGTATAAAGCCCGGTTTCCACCGCAAGCGGAGCAGACCCATTAATGTCTTCTTTTAACTTTAGTTTAGTCGTTTGATTCCCTTCGCAAGGGAGAAATGAAACAAGAATGAGTCTGCTTTCTGTCATTGCGAGCTCTTTTTTACTCTTTTTGCGCGCCAAGACATTTTCGCGTGACTCTTTGGCGATGGGAACACATGTAAACAGTTTTCTCATGAAATAAGTCATTAATAGGTCCGCTCCGCTTGCGGTGGAAACCGGGCTTAACGAATGACGAATAAGATTACAGTACGGTTAACACATTTGACTGTTTTTAGTTTCCCACTCTGCGATAAAGATCAATAAATCTACGATCTGTTTGGCCGAGGTTCGTGGAAATAGGTAGTAGGTGTATGCATGTAAACCTTAGTGTCTTCAGTAAACGACTGAGGCATGCGTCAGGCCCGACACGCCTTTAAACTGGTCTGATCCCCACGAAGGAGTCCGCATGATCACGCGACTATAAGCTTTAAGCAAAGAGACTAAGGTAAGAAATTGTGAATTGTCTATGTACCTTTATGTATAGATATTTTATAATGACTAATTATTATGTTAGTATATACACAGTGTGTTATGACATGCGCATTGTTTGTACCAGTAGAAGAGCGTGTCATGCACATTCCAATACAATTTTTGTGTACTTTAGCCAAGTAAGCGTGTGATCACAATATGAAGCCCCTAGGATACCGGTAATGTTAGACTTTACTTTATAAGTGTACCTAATTGATTTATATAATTAAATATACTATTGAATGATCGATCAGGTAGTCGCCTGCACGGCTGCATTGTATTATTTATTCCTTAAGTTTTACATTTACTAATAAAATATATATACATGTGAAACAAACGATTTCGTTTTATTTGAAACCAGATTGATGATCTTACTAGATTCTGAGGAATTAGGTAGCAATGCCTTATTTTGTTAACGGAATTCAAATAACCCCCTGCAGAGTATTCACCTGACGCAGATGAGTTAAGATCTCGATTATTCTCGATGTTTCCTATAGCAATGTTAATCTTAGATATAGGTAGGTATTGCTCTGTTGGAAACTAAGAAACGTGGAGATTTCATTATTGCCATACCAAGTAGGTGTGGTGCCGCCTTTTGATAAACAATTATTTTTAGACTTTTATCGTATCCATTTAACAGTACGCACATTGACAAACAATCGGCAAACAATTGTTATCAGATTACGATGGGCTTAGCGAGTTGCGATAACGCCTCCATCTGTCCTGGTACCATTCAACCAGGTGAAATTGAAACAAGGAAGCGACGTAGTATTAAAACAAACTGATAGCTTACACATATTCCATATATTCGCTGTATTGCCTAATACTGCTAGAAACTAAACACAAAAAGCATGGCGAACGCGTTGATTACATAGTTCAATAAAATACTTCCTGTGAACAGGCTTGGGACAATACAGTATCAAAATAGAAATTACATCAACTAATAGTGTACAGAATTCAGCACACACAACTAATAGTGTACAGAGAATACTTGATTTGTGTTGTGGAATGCTAGTTCATAACTTGCAATTATTTTTGAACTTAAATACAATAAAAAAAAGGAATAATATAAATGAGATTATTATGCATTGGCCAACAACATGGTCAACATAACATTCCTTAAGCCGATCACACATCACTAACCAGCGGCACTTCATATTTGTGCAATATTATATGCTATCATAAATACATAGTTGATTCATGATGCTTAAGTACTGAAAATACATGAGATATTAAAATTAGGCCAATAATGTCGATGATGCAACCATTATCACTTTCATACAACTGTAAAGCTACTCTTGGTGCAAGAAGCCAGTTTCCATTCACTGTGTGAAATACGTCTTGTTATCAAAATCTTAAGACGATGGTAAAACCTTCGAAAATTTAGCACCACAAGTTGGCTTCTCACTATATTCAAATACTGAATTCAATTAGCAATCAATATACGAACGCGAATATAACAACCTTAGTCTTTCAATGCTTTGATTTAAAATTAAATGAGCAGTAGAATTTGTTCCTTCCATTGAGTCCAATACATTGATTGAGATATAGACATGTACAATTGACGAAGTTCCATTCGATTCTGTTCGACAGTTACTTAATGAACTTACTAAATGTACTTTATTTTATTTATTTTTACTTGAGTTACTTATTACGGCACAATATCTATAAATATGTATAAGTAGTTACACAATCCTAGAAATTAAATACAACTGGCATAAAATTACATTTATATGACGAAAGATGCGTAAGATATGACACGAAAGAGAGATTTGGGGAGCAAGTGGACCTTGCAAATGATATTCATATAAAGTGGGGGTAGGGGGTGGGGGGCTGGGCAGAGAGGCAGAGGGATCAACACAGTGGGGGCTCATCCCACTTGAGGTGCTTCTCAGGAGTCAGGTGGACGATGCGGACATGGACAGCTTGGTTCTTTTCGAACTTGGGAGGGATTGGACAGAGCCGGTATATTACTTCATCGCCAGGTAGTGGAACATACTCTCCTTCAATACTGTAACAAATAAAATTAAAAATCTTTGATTAAAGATGAAAATAGCACATCAAAAGAAAGTAAAAATCAATAGTATATTAGACTATTGTTATGAATACAGCCTTATTGCATAACTGGTCTACTGCTGTCCACATTGTCATACCAATCACAAAGGCAAATCCTTATGCTATTGTTTTGTAAACAATGCACTTTTGTTGTGCTTGATTTTTATTCAATCCATTAACTCCTAATGGAAGAGTAATTTGAAAGAAGATGTGTCACAAAAAACAGTCTTTAAGAAAAAGAATTAGTTTAAATAGCTAGATAATAATTTCCACACACTTAAAGCATTTATTTTTAATTAGACCGTTACAGGCACTTTTGAAGGTCAAAAACAAACGGCAGAAAGTCTGAAACTACAGTCCCAGTCACAAGGCATAATAACTTATGAAAACACTGTAGTTGCACATTGCAAAGTGTTGATCTCTATGGAGAAGAATGGGTAAGAAACTTCATAGACAGTCTTTTAAATCTCTGATATATGTAATGTGAAAAAGAGATACTAAATCATTATAGGTGTCTGGAATAATGTTTCAATTATAAAGTCTAGTCAAATAATACCATAACTTCTATGCTTTAAGTAATTATTCACATAGAAACACATGTCAACAACAAAGACAAACAAAGAACGCCCCTCACAATTGACCTCCAAAATGATTAACACAAACAGTCTATATGTATAAATATGTCTGTTATCAGTTTCAAATTGGAACAAAGCTTACAGGTACATCGTAAATGGGTAGGTTAATTTATTTATGTTCACAGACTGCACGGAAGTTGTTTATGTTTCCGGAGCCAATTTTTTTGCTATACTACTTTTTTAACATTCATCATTTCTGTAAACAAAGTCTAAAGAAACAATTTGACTGTTGTTAATGGCATGTGTGATGATATATTAAAACTAATGTTGTTTACTTCTTTTGGAATTCTAATATGCAAATTCTTATTAACTTTTTTTTATTTGTCAAGGTTAACAACTTATAAAACTGCTCTAAAAATTGTATCTTGTTATTTACACAATGGAAATGATCTGCATAGTTCATAGATTTATAGTATGATATGTAAACTCACTCGGAGATGTGTACAAATATATCTTCGCCGCCTCTTTCTGGAGTGACAAAACCGTGGCCCTTCGCTCGGCAAAACGATTTAATTTTACCACTTTCTATAGGATTTCCTAGAGCCCTTTCTGACCTGCAATAGAACGGAATTTAATTAAGCTCTCACAGTTCCGATATTAATAAACTTTTTAAGGTAATTTAGTTAATTAATTAATAATAGCGACACTAATAACTTACGTCGATGCTGTTCGGTTGCGCCGCGTAATTATTGGGCTCGGCAACTGTAGATGTGAGTTTGTCTTATTGGGAGAATCATCACTGTTGAATCCATAATCATTGGACATGATTACAGTACACAAATTGATTTCCCCGAAATAAATTATAAACAAGAAGAACTTCGCAAGAAGGAAGAAAAACAAAATGTCAGTCAATCACCGTCGCTTGCTTCTGCGAAACGTCAAGACCTTATGTCAAATTAAAGATTTTCGTTTAGAAACTGAGTGAACTGTGACCAAGAAACTTATATACTAACTGGAATGAGGACGGGCAAGCCAAAAACGTTTCGAGCGAGAAAGCTTCAATAGTGGATGTTGTCTCTTTCTAATAGGGTGTCCAATAATCATACTAACTCTTGAGACAGTTTAAGAGTAGCTGTTATTTTATTATTTAATGATGATGACCTGCAACTCAATAGCATTCTAGGCGAAATAGCTTCAAGAGTGGATGTCATGAACTTTTTATGTTAACTTAAATCTATATCTGTACCGTCCAGTTGCAAATTATAAATTTTGGAACCTGTCTATCCAGACGACTTTTGTATTCGGGGATTCGAGGACTCCGCTATTATTATATTTTTTTTCAGACATAGAAAATTGCATAACATGCTTAGCATGATTATGCAATTTTCTAACATTTTCAAACATTATAGGTAAACAGTCATAGGACTGTTTACCTATAATGTTTTAGTAACATTCGCCAATATTTATTTCATATTCCGAAACCACTCATTTTCACTCGCAGCTCGCCAAATGGATTCTTTTGCTGGAGAAGCATGGCCAAATCCTTAGGACCGGCATGGCACTGCACGGTGCGGCGGACTCTTTTCTTTTCAATATTTGTATTTAAAAAGCAAACGAGGCACTACCAACACTATGTGCGACGTCCGATGTTTCTAATTTATAAAATATACTTCTGATTACTATGTACGACAACGATGTTCGAAACTTCGAACTTACTTAATTTATTTGGATATTTCCCGTTTGTCAATCTAAAACATTGGTAACCCTAGTTGTAATACGCAACCAAAGTCTAAAAAAACTTCCCTAATCAACGAAATTTCACATCCAGCATACCCTTACTACTACACCCCTTCACACAACACAATTTTACCATATTTAAAGCGGATTATTTCACTTAAATACAATAAAGAGTACATAAATGACTTCAACGCGAAAATGTATCGGCCCCTTGATCTGTCCACGAAGTAGACACAGTAGTTAAACAATGGTGTCTCGAACAAATTGGTCATTTGACAGATCATGATATATTGTTTACATCGGTGACAAGGCAAGACAGAGAGTGATTAGGTACGTAGGTACAATGGTACCGGGATTACCATACGAATACTAGACACTTTTTCGAATGATTCAGGTTTTAATCAGGCGGTTCAATTCACAACTTTATCTTTTTGGATTAGGGTTAAAAATAAAGCAAAGCACATAATTGCCAAGAGCCTCGATCAATACCCGAGAAGGCTCTCGGTATGCACCCGGATCAAGGGCTTGATCCAGAAAGCGGCCCTGCTGGACACGGCTCGTATTGTTAGGAGGTTCCTCTCTCTGGAGCCCTGACCGGCGGAAACAGGAACAGGGTCTAGGCTACCGCTTGAAAATTATAGCCCATCGGTAAGTACACGGTGTTCGATGGGCTATATATTTTTTATATTTTTGTGTTTTTATACCTATATTTTTTAAATTAATATTTAAAAATGTAAACAATTTGTAAAAAGATGAATAAAGGGAAGCAAAGCACAACAAGTTGTTCATATTTTATTGAAACATCTACTGTACATTTACATATTTATTATTGCCTAATGTCACTTCTTCAGTTTATATACTTACCTACATGTCATTGCCATAGGCCATAAGTTGGTAGTAGACATTCAGAATCAACCTTATATTTATTAACAATTGTATTTTATATAATTACTACGAATAAAATTAAAACTTTATATCACAATAAGTGCTTATTCAACGATGACTTTAATAAAACAGTTTAATTATGATAAATATCACGCTACATAGAAGTATATAGAATGCTAAGCTGTATAGCAGTACCTTACGTAGGTCTAGCTAGATCTTACATATTTATTAATTTAACATTATAGGTCTTCTTCGTCATTTTCTACATGCTCATGTTCGTGACCACATTCAACATTATGGTAAACGTTGCGCCTATTTTTCTATAATCGCTTCAGGACAAACTCTCTTTTCGCCCGGCAGGGGTAACTTGATCTTCGGTATCGGTATTCCTTCCCAGTCGCCCTGAAAAAGGGGAAATATTTTGTAATTAGAACAAGGCAATAAAATTCCGTGTCACGATTGTTACGGTGTCAAGAAGCCACCTAGAGTAGTATCAGCGTTTTAAGATAATTATATCGCATCGGTGCTTTAATATTGCATCGAGCACAAAGTAATTTATTATTGCACCGAGTGCCAGATTTAATCTCTAATCTAACAGGCACGAGGGCAATATAAATTAAGAAACTCATATCAAACAGATAAAATAGAAGTTTAATTATTGAAATTAAAAGTTATACTTGAGCAATTATTAAACGTAAGGTTAAGAGTTTTGTTGGGCAAATTTATATTCTACAACACTGTCGGCTTCATTTAGAATGTTTTCCGGAGTTAATGTGTCGCTAGATGTTTCCATCTTAATTCGAAGCCGAAGCACTCAAAATCAGAAAGTATCACACTTTATCGTTTCCAAAAATATTGTCAAGCTTAATTAACAAAGTTCCCGCCAAATCACTTTTTTAAATTTCTTTCATTTTTAAATCAGAGTTAGCAGCAATCATTTTTTAAATTTGGAACAAGTAGGATAGAAACGAATAATACGTACGTAAAAAAAAAGTATTGATATCGGCTGGCTGAATAGAGCTAATCCATCGAGATTGGCACCTTTTGGTGCGATTAAAAAAAAACTGTGCAATAATGAAATTTCATACATTTTTATTGCTCTTGAGCATTAAAGACTCGCTTTGTACTGAGTTTTTAGTGTGATTGTGATGAAATTAAAGCATAGTTGGAAAAAAAGAATATTTGTTTTATTGTAAGGATTATTAGAGGGAGATTTTTAAGACGATGATTATTATATGATATATAGATGATATGATTATTAAGATGATGATATTTTTTCTTATCCTTATATGATTTAACTTCTTTTTCTCAGTACACACTGAGAAGAAGAAGAGTAGGCGGTAGGCCCAACATTAGGCGACGAGTTTGGCAATGGCACTTTCGGTAACGTCCATCAGCTCCTGTGATGTAAAAACATCAGGACTGCTTGTCCTGATGTTTTTCCCCATCGTTTGCCGAACAATACTACATTTATACTTCTGTGTATTTCTCCACCTAAACACCGGCTTTTAGTGCTTCGGCCAATCTGTGTCCGGAGACTATTTAAAGACATCCAGATCAGCCATGCCGACTCGTGTTCAGGTCCAGATTTTAATGTGAGGTGCGTAAAGGTTTAGACGGAATGAATTACGTTTGGAAAATATGGATATAAGTAGGAGAAAGGCAGAGCAGAGCAGAGCCGTAAGGTGAACCGATAATCTTGTGAAGGCTGCGGGAATCTGCTGAATGCGGGCAGGAATGTGAATAAAAAGAACGATGGTTGTGGCGCCGTTAGAAGAAAAGCTGTTTCTAGTAGTAGACATTCTAAAGTTGCTATTATGTTCTTAGCTGTTATAATCGAACAGCTTAAGGCTGGGGTATCTGCGCTAAATTAGCCACTCTATTTGTGTTGGTTCAAACTTCGTTTGAAATACTGTTAGAATAAAGTTCTAATTAGCTTGCACTACAAAGTGGTTGTTACGTCAGTCACAGCGGGCCAAATAGTGCGAAATGAGTGGTTTTTATTTAATTGTAGCCTAATAAATCATTAGAACAAAATGCCAATTGTAAACTTTGTGAAGAAAAAAGTGACAAATATTTGCGTGGAAAAAAAAAAAATTTAACCAATTAAAGTTTAGAGTCAAATAAGCTACATATTTTTTTTGCACATTTAAATTCACTCATCAAAGAGGAGTTACATGGAGAAAACCTCTCGTTAGCAGATACCACCCCCTTAAGGTAAAATGTATCAAGGATCGTTTGGCGGTAAAATGAAGTCGACAGCGGGAGCTGCGCTGTTGACAAACAGTCCCGAAATAAATTGTGAAAAAAGAAGATGGCCGCTTTAGTTCCGACTTTAGACACGCACCAAAATATCTTTTCATTACTCATACTCTGAAAGTAGGTCTGAAGTTGCCTGAGGAGCGGGTTGAAAGTAATACTTTTCAGCCCTAGGGAGAATCGTTTTCAACTGACAACTGCCAAATTATAAAAAAAAATTGTTCATTTTTCTATTGAACCATGTTCCAACTTTCTATACAGCCACGATGTAAAATTGAAATAACACAAAGTTAAGTTTTAATTATTAAAGAATATATATTTAGTAACTTTATTATAATTAAGTTTCAACTATTTCTTTAAAATAACATAGATTTGGGCAAAATATTTACCATTTGTTCGATGATGAAAAATAAAAAATAGGTTAAGGCTGAATAGCTGGCCGGCCACAGAAAAAAAAACAAAATAGGCGGGAAAGCGGCAATCCGATCTTCATTTGTTTTTTCGAGTTGATTCATGTTTTTATTGTTACTTGCCTTGTATTCGTAATGAAAAGCACAGTGTGTACCTCGGGTTAAAGACTTATTTAGTCCCTCGAACTATTAGTGCCCTCGCTGCGCTCGGGCACCAAACCCCGTCTCGGCACTACATAAGTTACTTTCACCCCTAGGGTAACAATGTACTATTCTTGTTCCACAAACACCCACCTGGAATCGACTGCCATCAGACTTGTTGCACTGCATCGACATAGGTGACTCGGTGTAGAGAGCATGCAGCGCATTGGCTCGCAGGTGCGTCCACGGCTTTATGGACAGGTAGTTCGCGCGAGGTGCCGCCGTGTACGAGATAGACATGTTGTCCCAACTGAAAAGGAGAATAAAAACAGTACTGTATAATTAGTTCTATTAAGGCTACGGCTGGGTTGATCGGGGGATACCAGGCGTTTTTTTTTTGAGGTAATGTGTGACCAGATAGATAGATGCAAATTTAGGTTTTGTTTTTGTGGGGTTCATTGTTATAATCATAATTTTATTACGAACTACTTTTAAAATTGGTATCCATATGGCCATACATTTTATCTATAGGAGAACAGAAATGTATGGAGAAACAGAATTTTCTTGAACGATACCCATTTACAAGTCTGTTTCACCATCATCATCCTCTTGCCCTTATCCCAATTCATTTGGGTCGGCGCAGCATGTCTTCTTCTTCCATACTTCTCTATTACTCGTCATCTCATCAGACACTTCTTTCTGTGAAGTTTCACCATGCAGAACTTAATAAAGGTTCTGTTTATTAAAGCTTACCGCTTCTCAAACTTGAAATAGCTCTCAAGCGCCGCGTTGGACACTGCGCTCTTGCACACTTCGAGCTGCGTGGCGGGATAGTAGTGCATGTAGTTGACGCACATCTCGTCCGTGATGGCGTGCCCGCCGATCGTAGCGTTGTCTTTGTCTTCCGTGTTGTAGATGCAGGTTGTTTCTAGGTAGTCGCCCTACAATCAAAATGCACTTTGATTCCCCAAGATTTCTTTGGTTAAGGATGGCTTTGATGTTTCGTAACTGTGATTGTGCCGAAACTTATGTCACGTTGGTGCAGCATGTACTTCGACAAACGCTGGAAGTGTAAGCTGCATTTCATCAACTGTTTTTTTTAAATGGAGCTTAAGAAGAAAAATTATGATACCGTAGAATCTGAATCGAGTCTCTGTCTCTTAACACCTCCATTAAACTTTGACTGACGGACTAGGACTACCACCAAAGATGCGTATAATTTCAAAAAGTTTCAAACATATAGTTTAACTAATTTACTTACCGGCAGAACCTTGACAGGTCGATGCAAGATCCTGATCTCCTGGAAATGCGTGGAGTAATGCAAGTCCTTGTTAAGATAAGGCAGCTCCACGCCTTGCCTCGAGTGCCTCGTCCAAACCGCCACGCCAGTCAAGTGCGTGTGGAGCTGACTGCCGAATACTACGATACCGTCTGAGGGTAGACCCTAGAAATGATGGAGTGGGGATTAAAATAACAAGAACCGAAGAGGGATGATGATGTCATTATAAAAAGGAAAAAGCAGCTTTAGTGGCCTCCCTAAAGCTGCTTTTTCCATTTTTTATCCTATAACAGGTCGGTATAGAACTCTCAGGCATTGAATGGTTGTGAGTGTCCTAGCAGGGCGTGCTAGCCAAATCAATAAAGCCAGCCTATCCACTGCTGGTCATGGGTCTGGCTCATGCTGCGCCACGCACCTGGTCCTCCACTTTTCGCATCTGCTAACAGCCCGCTAGTCTTCTTCAGCACTTTTTAACGAAAACGTGTTTCAAACTGCACTTTTAGGGTTCCGTAGTCCTGACATTAAGGAACCCTTATAGTTTCGTCATGTCCGTCGGTGCCAGTGGGGATGAATTTTTTTTTCGTCGTCTACCCCATCGTGTGGGGTATCGTTTAATAGGTCTTTTAAAATAACTCAGGGGTTGCTACTTTGCTATACTACTTTTCGATTTAATGCTCCATTTACGAAATATTAAACTTTAAAGTGGAACTTTTTTGTTCCAGTAGGGCGTCCCCCCTCCCCTCTAAAAACTGAACTGCCGGCTTGAAAAATCAGGAAACATTCATGATGATAGTGCATTTCATGATCTTTAAAAGAAAACTATAGCAGTTAAGATAACTTTATTACTTTAGCAGTAATCGTCGTTGAACTTGGGTGTTGGAAAATTTTGTACCAAATACAAAATCCTTAGAATAAATCCTTTAAAGTAACTAAGATGAAGTAGTTGCTTGTTTATAACGGGTAAAGACTTGCATTGAAAAAACAAAATCTAAAATAAAAAAAAAAAACCGTAATAAATTATCATAAGTTTCACAAAGCTGCCGCTAGATGGCGCTGTACCAACGGGTTCGTTCTATATTGTGATAACGGGCTACTACGGAACCTTACACTACGCGTGGCTTGACATGCACTTGGCCGGTTTTGTTTATAAATAGCTTCATATCACCTACCACGCCAGTACACTGTGGGATACAGTATGCGGTCAAGGGGAAAGCCTTCTGCCTGCCAGGGATAACCATTTTGTCCGTGTACTCCAACCCCAGTTCCATGATGGCCGCATCAAACTTACGTTTTTGACCCGTTACGTGGAGAATTATACCTGAGCTGTCTACCCAATCTGCAAATAAAATGAACAGAGGGAAGTGTTAGGGCCGGCGCACGTATGGCGGAGCGCAGCAGTAGAATGAATACAAAAAGTATTTAACTGTTTAGCGGGTAGGAGGAGCTCGAGGCTTAATAATAAAACCGCACGGGTCGATTTCCCAATGTCGTTTCGCGGATGGGTCTGACTGTTTAGCTAGCGGGCACACTGGGATGTGCGATAATACATGTGTATATTTAGACTGTAGATCTTTATGATTCCTGGGTGCGATTCCCCGGGTCGCCCGGTTATTCCATCAGGAATTTCTCAGTAGCAGCCACGGAGTCTGGATTTGTGTCCGGTTGATTGATCGCAATAGACTTCCATCCAATAGCCCCTTAACCTTTTCACCGCCACAGTCGTGTATAGACGACAAACCAAAATGTGCCTAGCACGCCACGGTCGCGACTGCGTGACGGAATTTTAAACGTAAATAAATGTCATAAAAGAGCATTATTTTGTTTATTTCCCTTGTTCATTATGTACCTTGACTCTTCTTAATTTAATTGAAGTGAATCGCTTTCGTTAGATCCCATCTTTAGTAACGTAAGATGACAAAAAAGAAAACCGTCATAAAGTTCAAAAAACATAGTGCCCTCGACGCCACAGTCACCATAACAGGACACGTAGTGATGTAGGTAGCAGTCAATATTACAAGAATATCGACCTCGACGGCAACCTACGTTATATTTAATTGACTCTGAATTCTGCACTAGTAAATAAATAAAACAAGTGCTATTGAACTCATAGGTTTGAGAAATTAAGAAAATTTTATAATACTAAACAATGCGCTCTATAAAAGTCGAGTGTTAGTTGATTATCGATAATTGTAATGACTGTAATGCCCATCTCTATCACACTGTTGTATTGTTTGTGCCGGGGACGCCACAGTCGTCTATGTTCGACAGTCCCATGACGCCAACGCGGTTTTTTTTTTAATAAAGTAGTTCCTTTACTGTTATTAAATATTAATAGTAATGGATGCGGACATCCATTATTAACCTTTTATTTAACCGCTTACGTCGGATTAATACTACAAAAAAATATTTTCGGGTCCATGACGATTTCGTCAGGGTCGTATATTTACGACCAAAATACCACAGCTCGTTTAATGTACTTTTTAATTTAATTACATAATGATGCCTAAGAGCATTTTTCCTGTTAGAATACTAACCGGCAAAAGTCAGCGATGCAAAATATGTGCAGCAAAATAAAAACGGTCTGACACTCGTTCTAAGTGCCAAAAATGCGAAGTTTAACTGTGCGCAGATCCATATTTTTGCGTTTGTCTATTAGGACCATGACCAACCATTAAAACAAAATACCTATTATTATTTCGATATTTTTAATAAATATCGGTTGCGCACCTCTAGTGCAGAGGCGAGCAAATTAAAAAAGCCGTGCCAGCTACGCCACTGTCATCATAAGATGACAAGAAAGTACGTCATGATTGAACATAGTGCTGTGATGGTATTGACTTGGTTTTTTCGATTGTTATTTTGAATTGTGGATTAAACGCCGAAACTGTGACACATATCATTGTTATTTCTGTCATAAAAGACAAAGCGGGATAAAAAAAAACTCCTGTATTATATTGTTCCGGTATAGACCTTTTATTAAAAACATACTCTAGGTTAAAAAATAAATAGTTAGAGCTTTATCGATATAATTTCGAACTCACTACTATTTTTAGGTATTAAAGGATGAATTCATAGCTTGGCGCTGAGGGCACGCTTTTTCGTTTTTGACGTGGCGGTCAAAAGGTTAATACATGAGACTTACATAACTGGGAAAATGCGCGTATAGGTACTGTTAGGTGCACCTCTGAATAACACACACAGATGTTATATTAGATCTATAAGATATACAGCTTTAACGATCTATTTGGACTGATATAGACCAATCCCAACAAAGTTAAAAGGGGTTTGAGACTGTTGTTAATATATACCTGTCTTCATTTCCGGATTGTTGTAGTGTACTTCTAGCATGATGTATTTGTTGGCATTTGGTCCGCCAAGAGGCAAGCCAGCTTCTTTTGGGTATATGAATGGAGGAGCGCCCATCGCCCATGCTGCCTTTACCTGAAATCCCACAACAATTGTAGCATAATCATCGCTTTCGCTAGAGATCGTTAGTTGTATCCTCCTCACCCATTACATTTAAACTTATTAAGCTAGCATTACGTTTTTTATTTTGTAGGATTATCTGATCACACTTGTTCAAGTCGGTATAATTCGGCTAAACCGGGTGGCAAAGTATACATTTGGTTTGGCCGTTCGGCTAAGCCGAGTCGTGCCAAACCATGCCGACAAGAATAAATGTGTGTATTATTATAATATCTTACCTTTGAACATGTCTGAGTGATTTCAGGTCGGTCTGGAGCGAAACAGTTGCCTTCATACAAAGGTATCTCCTTCTTGGGATCGGTATCGCAGTGGAACACCTCCATATGATGCACCAAGCCTTCGTTACCTTTTGAGATCGTGGATTCGAACTAGAATATTTGGGAAAAGTCAGAAAATAAAATATATATTATAGTTAAAAAAAAAAAACTAAAAAATCACGCTTTAGAGTGACGTAATCTTAGTTCTGGTATTCTTTTCTGCAAACCATACATGATACCCATATCATGGGAATCCATAAAAAATAACTAGTCCACCATACCATTATAACCGAACATTTCAACGACACCAAAATGAAAACCTAATATGATTGCACTCTAATTTCAACTCTAGGCGCTGTGCCGAGTGATACAAATCTAACAGTGCGCCTATATTTAGGTCATACAGTGAGGTGTGGCCTACCTATATAGTCTCTGTGACAACCGGCATTCATTACAAACAGCTTTGGTCTTCTTTCTTTCTTTATCGTGTGGTTAGTGCCTAACCTGGTGTCAGAGTTTTTATGCCACCTATGTGTCTCTGACTTGGCTTTACATGCCGTCAAGAAATATATCTCAGGCATGCATGGTTTGGTTTAGCTTTGGTTTAATTGGCAGAGTCATAAAGAATACCTTGGATTATCTACATCACATAGAACTAACATCAAAAAAGATATCAAACCCATCATGCCCGTGAAGTTTCGCTAGTTTAAATAAAAGGTTAAATTAAATAAAGTTTTATAACACATTTGCTCGTAAAGGGTCTCTTTCACCAATTTCAATATCGTATTGTATCTCATTACGTACTTGTGCGTTATTGTAATGTAAAACGCACGGTTTATCAAGATGCTCCGTCTAAAACGAACGGTATTTTAAATGAAATCTTAGCAAAGAGTTTTTATGTCAGAAAAGTGGTCAACATTTATGAATAACTTATAACTTTGGGAGATGAAATATAATAGATAAACATTTAATTATTTAATTTTGACAATAAATTACAACCATTTACCTGTAACAAAAACACTAAAATATTAATTTACTTGAATAGTACCTCATACTGGCTGTTTTTTGTGTCTTTGCCTTAAAAAAAAGCCCTGATGCGCGCGCATCGCTAATTTGTGAACAAGTAAAAATTATTCCGCGCGCTTTTTCTTTTCGCTGTACTGTTTTTTTTTTGTTTTATCAATTTCCTCGCAAATATGTTATAAAACGTCGTATGACATACGTGCGCTTTGATAATTACAGCCTCTGCTTTCTTGTAGCCCTCGTCTACGGCTCGGGCTAGCAATATTGCCTCGGCTGTAATTTTCAACATACCGCACTTATATCATAATGTACTGTACATACAATTCGCACACCTACTTTCTTACCTCAATAACGTGATGAACTTTCTTCGTAATAAAATCAGGGAGCTTGACCACATGACACCAATAAGTGGTATCTCCCCCTGGTACCTTCAAGTCCTTATTAGTTACTCGTAGTTGGTAGGCATCGCCTACTCTCTGGTTACCTATAGGAGTGAAGAGTCTGACTCTGATGAAGCCATGGTCTTTGGATGGGGTGCAGGTTAAGCAGAGCCCTTTGGATGAGAATAGCTTGTCGTTGCCATGAGCCCATACTACGTGAACTGTGCCTTCCTGCAAAAGAAACCGGGTAACATTTATTGAATGATGGTAAGTTCATTTGCTAAATGGCATGTCTACAGTTCAGCTTAGGTCTACAGTTGCAGGCATTTCCCATATCAACAGAACTATACAACTTCGAAAATATTTTTAAATGGATGGTCACATGTTTTCGAGTTAACGGTTCTATATCATCCTGGTTTCATGGTGGTATACTTTTTATACTAATTAGGCTTGCGTTTGGCCGTAATTTGGCTAATGTGAAGCGATGGCGCTGCCTAGGGTAGAGCACGCTTGTCTATAAGAAACTGATTTACTTGAACTTTAAAAAGATCTAGATTATAATGATCGAGAAACAGAAGTCGGTAGTGAGTTTCACAGACGCAGCACAATAAATGTGGAATACTTCACTGTTTTGAGAGCAGTGGTGATGAAATAATTTACAAAAAATACTTGTTAAGTTTCTGTCTATCCTCGAACCTAATGAATATGATACACACCATGTAAGTCGCGGCCGTGTACTCTGGGCCACCAACTGCTTACAGTAGTAATGACTAAGACAGTAAACCACGTCTTTTTTCGCGGATTTTCAATATTTCTTACCTCAATAATATAGTCGTCAGGATCACAGGTGTCGAAGAACCTCTCAAATACCAAGCTTTGAGTGTCCGCGTCTTCGTAGAACGAATCGCAATCTTGTTTTGCATCTCGCATTAATTTACCCTCATTGTCCGCGTACATGTCCTACAAAGTTGGAGGATTGGATCATCTTAAAATCACGTCAGTATCTTGGCAGATATCTAGCCTGCTCTCGTATTCACAAACGCGACATTCTGTCCCAGATTTCGATTCGGAAAATCGATGTCTATTTTGCCCGCTTCCGTTATGCCAAAAAAGGATCTCTCATCTCTAGATGCATGACTTCCCGAATCAAATCTCTGTCTGGTCTGATTTGTCGGATTATAAATAATATTTTTTTTTATTTCAGAAAAAAACACATCACAAAATCCTTTTGCAAATAAAAATTAGCATTTCAGCCAAAAGTGAATCGTTGGTGCCTGTACTAATGATTAAAAATCATTGCATCACATACACCAGGAAACAAATAGTATAGAGGCGGTTGCTACTTAGAACTTCCTAATGGAAAACTGAAATCACTGACCAACTCGGGGATCGAACCCAGGATATCAAGCTCAGTACTTCAGCAGTCACGCTTCAGACCACTACGTCCAAGCAGTCTCATTCTCACTACACACAGCCAATTGAAACTGTATGTAAAAGAATTATAGAGAAATTACTGTACCTACCTCAAAATGATGTTTCCTCCTGTAATCAGTCCAAAATAGACAGACATCTGAGTTATTGAAGTTTCCCCTGTCAGAGAATCCTAAAGAGAACCAGTAGAATGTCGGAGCTTTTTCAGATATCACTATTTGAAACTGAATTTTCCGGATGGAGTAATCAATTCGCCATTTCAGTAAGAATGCTCCGTTTGGATCTAGTACTGATTCCGACTCGGCTATCTGTCGGTCTGGTGGGTAAACAGAATGAAAGGTCAGAGGGTTGTCGTAAGGGCGGATTTAATTCTAATCTAAATCTTAATAAACAGCTACATATTATATTATGTATTTAATTTCGAGGTGATTAAGGTAGGCAGAAATTAAATGCTTCTTCGTGTCGTTGTTACGACATTTTTATTAGGTATATTTTGTTAGCCCAGAACTTCGCCACTTCCACCTCGTCGTAGATGTTAGCGCAAAGATCACTACCGTTGCATGTTTTTGGGCTAAAAAGACAGGATGGGGGGTTGTACTTTCACTAAATAATATGTATTTTTAGTTCTATTAATGTTATTAGTCTTAATTATTATTTTTTATACTTTTTTTTGTATTGACTGTAATTATGTATTTTGATTTAATTATTTTTTTTTTGACTAATTTTAATTTTTTATTTATATTTCTTATTTGTAAAACTATTTTGTACGCCGAATATGGCAAAACATTTTGAAACAGCAATCAACTCATATTCCATCCATAAGTGCATATCCATGTATCATGTCACACATGTTTATACAAATAAATGCATCTTTATCTTTAAATACTTCAAAGGATGCTACTTCTCCATTTCCATTAAAAACGGGACACAAAACTGGACTCCAAAAAAATATTATTTCTACTTCCCTCTATTTCCAAACAAAAAAAAACCCTTAACACCCCATCTGGCATGGATCGAATCTTACGCTAGGTGGCAAAGAATTCACGAGTAAAATTAATAAAAAGAAAAGTTACTTACCACCATTCTTATTAATAGTATACGTAAAATGAGAACACACAAACAAGGACAATATCGCAACTACACACTTTAGAGCCATGTTGCACCACTAGAACATCCCTCTAGCAATGGTCCGCCTAGGTCTGCAGCCAGGGAGACAATGAGAGGCGCCCTTGTGGTTCCCAGCTCTAGATATATACCTATTCAGACTTATTTGTGGGAAAGGCGGTATGTCGGTTGTGGTACAGTCGAGTAGAGCAAGCGGAAGGCTTAGTACAGACGAGGAAACAAGTGCTTATTTTTTTTAGGGACGTTGGAAATGTTTGTTAGACGTTTATTTCATAAAATCACGCTTGTAATCCCAGTAGACGTGTATCTAAGAGTACACCCTCCATTATCGAATATGTTTGGGTCCCATGTTATTAGGAGGCGAGCGTATTGCCATTAATTAACCGGGCACAAATCCAGCTTCCGTGGTTGCGACTGAGAAATTCCTTACGGAAAAGTCAATAACACAGCGCGACCTGGAAATCGAACTTAGGACGTCATGCTCAGTAGTCGCGGTTTTACGACGAGGTAATCAAGAGTCGTTTATTTGTACTGGTGAAATCATCCCCCGATGTTATCTCTCTTCAACAGACGGTGAAGTGAGTTCAAGCGCATATAAATAGATAATAGGAATACGTTCAGTGAACAATGAGCCTTTTCTGCCTTATCAGATTCAGATTAGACAAAGGTTTGAAGAAACCACGAGGGAAGGAATTTTATTTTTGGCTAAGAAAAAAAAAAGAATTAAATAAGTGTACCTACTTTTTTAAATAGTTATACATATTTTTGTTAATTTATAGAGAAATTCAATGGAATTTTCTGGGACAGGCCCTCGTGCGTGAATCTCTGAATGACCAATAGGCGTCTTTCTGGGTTCCAATTCCAACATCGAAACAAACCTTTTCTTTTATGATTTTAAGAACAATTCTGCCACTTGCTTTTTACCAATACAAGAAACGAATCCGCGCGACCCAACTAGTCACTAGCTCAAAACCCAACGTGACAATATGTCGAGAGAATCCATATTATACCTACTTCATAATAAAATGTTCTAGACACTTCGGCAGTGGAATGCACCGAGCGATGTCGGCGCTATATTAAATTCCTTCAGGCATTGCGCCCTCCCGAGATGAGGTCGCGCAGATTACCGTTTTATTGAATTATGTATAGGCTGTGGTGGTAAATTTGTTGTTCAGAAATTATTTTGGTTTGTACATAAGTTTGGTTGTTTGTTGTAAAGGATCGTATATAACATGTATTTAGAATTATTTAATGGCTTGATGTGGGAGGAGCTCGTGGCTAAATAATAATGGCCGATCTTCAGGTTAAGTTGAGCTTGCCTAGGTTGGTCAGTGGATGGGTCACCAGCCATTATTATACCGCAATTCCTCCGTGCGCCGGAAAGCACCTTACGCCGTTGGTCCCTGCTGTTATTTATAGATCTTTGACAGTCGTTACAAGTAGTCAGTGGCCCGAATGTCTGACAACCAGTCTTGTCAAGGGGGTATTGTAATACGTCAGATACAGATAGGCAGTCACTCCATGTAAAATACTGGTATTCAGCTGCACCCGGTTAGACTGGAAGTTTCTCGGTGGATAATGAAGAGTTCGATGGGGGGGGGGAGAGCCCCTATTGTTGTGTTCTAACTAGCTCAGTCATCATTCCTTCTTGGACAATTAATAACTATGTCCAATTGATCTGTGTGGCTCTTCGATCAACAATTTGTATAGTAGTATTCCTTGATCTATCCACGAAGTAGACACAATAGTTAAACAATGGTGTCTCGAACAAATTGGTGCTTTGACAGATCATGATAAGTAGTTTTGTGTAGCATATGACCCAAAAATATTATACTAGGTGTAATTGAAATAACTTAAACCTCGTCAAGGGTCGTTATTACAAACCAATTTTACTATGGGAGTAGGACCGTTTCCTGCTGCTTTTTTTACCGATTTTTCCACAGTCGTTACGATTAAATTAAATTTTAAAAGTGTGTTCAGATTGTTAATAGCTAAATTGTTTTATATAATGATTTAATAATAATTTAAAGCTGTAAAAGGAACTGGTTGGAAAATAAGACATGAAATTGATGAATATGAAACATTTAATTACAATATTCAACATATTATACTATCCTACATTGGTAACATTATTCTCTTTCATATCTACATCATTTATTACTTCACTATTCTTGTCACTTTGAACTTTCGTTTCTTCGGATTCTGCAGGTTTCTCTTCAACTGGATCTGCCGATTTTTCTTCAACTGGATCTGCCAATTTCTCTTCAATTGTATCTGCAGATTTTTCTTCAACTGGATCTGCCGATTTCTCTTCAATTGGATCTGCAGATTTCTCTTTCACTGGATCTTCCGATTTCTGCAAATTAAAATAAAACTTTGTTGTGTATATCTATTAGATATAATAATGAGGTTTGAATACTTAGCCCACCTATTTTCCGCAATTCTATTTTATTTTCTAAATATACCTGGGATCAATACAAACAAGTACCTACCTACTGTATGAGACAAAATCTTCTAAAGCGTCACTTTTCCAAAATTTAAGTTATCAAAGTTGCACTGGTGATGAAGACTGCAACTTTGATTGCTATATCTCAGACATCTGACGCTTATTAGAATATCCTGTCTCGTATAGTTCTTGTTATTGATTAATACGGGATTTACGCGTGGCTGCTAGTTTCAAAATAAAATGGTGGAAGATAGGCATTCATACAAAAATAGTCAAGCCACTTTCATGTGTAAAAAAAAAAAAAAATGCCAAGTCAATATGATGCTCCTACTTAAGATGGAAGAATTTTTCTGAAAACCCAATGAAATAGCTGTTACGACAAGGAAATACGTAAGCTGTATCTACACAATATGTAACATGTTCGTCAGTTTGAAATCGTCGAAGAAACCTTCTTTCGAATGAAAAGTTACAAAGCTGTTCTAATTTCCTTGCAAATAAAGTAAATCAACATTCTACCGACCTTGTGGGTATGCTTGTAAAGGATCCTTAGAAATTGGCCAGCTGTGATATCGGTATGAGGAAATAAAACAATGTTATTGGTGGATTTTTCCAACACAGAAGAAATAAACTTTTTTTTAGTTGTCAATTTTGTTTTCTTGTGAGAGATTTCCAAACAAATCATTTATCGTCTTATAATACCAGCCTATAATTCATTCAAGGTGCAAGGGGGTGCAACCCCCCCGTCGGGAATGAAAACACAAAGAAAAAATTTAGATTCAGACAAGAATCCGAGGCGGAAAGCAAAAATTTGCTAACTGAATTTCTGAACTAAATGCTTTTTCTACAAAAATAGGTGAGTGCTAAAAGTTTTTTCGATTGATGGACTTTTCTGCGACGTTTCTAATCGACGTTACTCCTTTATTGTACGAATTGACAAACGAAAATATATTCGAGGTGCAGTGCAAAAAAATTCGAGCTGTTTCTGGAACTGAAGATGCACCCCCTGGAAATAATCCTGTCGGCGCCCATGAGCCTATTACTTTCCAACTGCTGGGCAAAGGCTTCTTCTCAAACAGAGAAGGAACGAGCATTGATCACCACGCCTGCTCAAGACGGGTTGGCGATTTCAGACTTATATTGATGACAAGTCCAGGTTTCCTCGCGATGTCTGTGATGTTCTTAGAAGGTACGTATGAATTGAAAATTCGTCTTCTCTCATCAAAATTGTCTTACCTCTCGCTCAAACAATATAGCCAGCTCCACATGTTTGGTTTGCGGGAACATATCCACGGGAACAGCCCTCACTGGCATGAAGGGTGCTCCTCTCAATGTCTTAGAAGACGGACGGGTGAGGTCTATGAAGTTCTTCACGGCTGATGATGGACTGCAAGAGATGTAGACTAAACGCTTGACCTTTTGCGTGTTGCGAAGTTGGGTTACAGCGCGCATGTCTGTGAGGGCAGAAATATGAAGAATTATAGACATTGAAAGAGTTGATTGTCATTTCAGTGGATAAAAGTTATCTATGGTTATTTACTCCGGTTTCAGAGGACTTTTTGAACTTATTCTGTTGTCAAATCTCGTGTTGAATAATTGAATTTAGTAAATAGTGTTTTATGTGTGTGTGTTTTGTGTTTTCTTATGAATGTGTAAAATAAACTTACTTTCCAACACAAACTATCAAACATGACGCAAATCGTAAATACGAATGGCGCTTTATTTGTTTCTTTAAATCTTCTTTTTGGGGATATCCATAAGACAAAATTATTTATCAATAAAAACATCATATCGAAAATATGAATATCGTTCCTTGCAGTCAATCCTAGTAGTCGTCGACGGTGATGTGCAAACATTGTGCAAATAGGAAAAAAAACTTAACGCGTCTTGCGGAGGTAATTTTAGTATTTAGCACGCTTTTTTCTTTTAGGACGACTCAAATTTGCAAGCAATATTTTATCCCTATAATACTTGAACACTGCATGCTGGATAACAGTTGAATACTTGTAGGTATATTGATCAATGAGTGACAAAAGTAACTTACGTAGTCCAGCTCTAGGCGGGTCCACTATGGCGATGATATCTTCTCCGGTAGCTCTCGCGAGGACAGAGGGCAGAATGTCCTCCGCCTTGCCCGTGAAGAACTCGCAGTTCTCTATGTTGTTAAGCTCAGCGTTAGATTTAGCGTCCTTCACGGCTTCCGCTACCATTTCTAGGCCTAATACTTTGCCGCAATGCTGAAACAATATATTAAGTAAATAACATAATGCAAGTATTCCCCGGAGAGGTACCCACTTTCATTCGTCATGTTGAAGTTCCATGAAAAATAATAGAAAGTATACCTGCAAGGACATTTAAAGTTCAAGCTATAAAAGTTCATTTATTTTCGATCTATGTAAAAAGACAGTTGGTTACCGGCGCAAAGCACAGTCCAATAGTGCCAGTCCCGCAGCATATATCGACCACGGTAGACTCTTTTTGCACCTGACTCATCTCAATAGCGCTTCGGTACAGCACATCAGCTGCCGCGGTGTTCACCTACAATCAAACTTGAAACATAATACGTTCGGCCTGTTAGCTCTTGATGTGTTGTTGTCGCTGGCTAAGCTACGACAGCGACTAAAAACCATGCCATATTAATTTATGGTTATTTATGTTTTTGTTAAGATAAAATGGAGGTAAGATGTGCGTGTCTTAGTCAGACTTAGCAGTATCCCTTAAAGATGCTCAACTGATACAACTGCAAACCATAGCGAAAACAACTGCGATCTCAATCGCAATGACGCGACGCAGCGACATGACAACAGTATCTCTCTGTAAACTCTACTTGGATGATATAGTGTACTCTCTAGTTTTGACAGGCGAGGACCTGTAATGTTGCCATCTACTGATCAGTTGCATTCTCAATAGGGAATATGCATGTAATTTTTTCATCACTTAAATCAATAAAATACAGTGTTAACTTAACAACCCAAAAAAAAGTATTAAAAGTAAAGTTCAACTACTGCTTGTCGCTCAAAATTAATATTATACTCCTGCAATTTTCTATGACAGTTCAAACGTCCGTGACTGTCGTGGCCATGATGTGACGTCATTTACCTCAATTTGCCTTGTTTAAATCTAATTTTTTGGCCTTATTATAGTAATTTTACTAATTGCTATAATCAAGCAAAAATTGCGATAACGATATTACAATAAAATCTTAGTGAAACTTTAACTACTTTTCAAATAAAAGTGTTTTTTTGACACGTAGACTTTGACGTCACTACCGGCGTTATCGAGGACGACGCGTTTTGAGAGTGCGTTCCGTTTCACCAAAAACATGCTACATAAAACAATAAATTGTAAAATAAGTGTTGTTTTAGAAACTTAAACATGCGCCAATACAAAGCATTTTTAATAAATAAAAAGAGTTTAGTATTTCTTGCATATTCCCTAAGGTATTAAACGAAACACATCTATGCACACATGCATATTGATTATACAGCTTTCTTTTTTTACTATTCTTTACTGTTCTATTCAACCGATTATATATATACTTCAGTAAAACCTACCTGGAAGAAAGCCTCCGGCGATATCCTGAACTGTTTTCCAAGAATAGTATCTATAATGTGGGTGGAGCCTGACAGATGAGTCGGTTTAGATTCGTCTTGGCCTATCCGTCTGTAATATAAGAATACATTTCAAGCTTACACACAGTTATAGGACTTAGCACTAAGTCTATTCAGGTCATGTAAAAAAAAAGTTGAATCTGCGATAAAAGTACATGTCCGATTTATGTAACAATTAACTGTATTTATGTACCAATCTACCTAAATAAGTAAAATCTGTTTTGTTACTGGATTTCCTACTCCTATGTTTAATGCATGCCGTGGCAGCCTTTAATTATGGCTTCACTATAAAACGTAAATATAATATGAGTACTTTACATAATGTATTTTTGGTGTATCCTTAGTTGATTGTTCTTAAATAAATAAAATATATTACCTTTTAACAACAAGTTCAAAGTACAAAGACTTGATACCGCAAGCTATAGCTTCTTCAGAATTAAAATGGTCGATTAAATCCTTCTTGATTTCATCAATTTCTTGTTCTGTTAGTGCCTTTAAACAAAAAGAAACCATTTGGTTATTAGACAATATACAAAAGGCAATGTTTCCTTAATGAGAGGAGACAACCTCAATTGAGAGACTCCGTTGGTCCCTTGTGGTAAGAATGTACGTTATGTGTACTCCACGAGTAAGTTTAAGTGAGATATTTGGACACCGAGGAATCAATATCATCAAATACTGCGTGTTTGATGATATTGATTCCAAATTTCCAATACATATACAGAATTTGTACAACCATACTGTAACATTTTACCTGAGGATGCATAACAACCACCAGCATGACGTCCCCAGTGGAAGTGGAATCCCGCACGGTAAGATACCTCCAGTATCCAGAGTAGTCAGCCGGGGAGAACGGTGCCAGCGTTGACTTGCGCACAAACTCTTGGAATAGCTGAAATGCGGCTCAATTACTACAATATTATAATAAGAGATGAAAACGATAAAGAAATAAATTAGATGGACACGGTTGAAAAGTCAGCATTAGTACAGAGTTGAAAGTTAATAAGTGGCGTAATTTTCAAGTAACAGCCACTTTCATAAAAAAAAAATTTATAGATCTGCATGTGCCCAACAACAAATGTGAAAAGTGAAGTCAGGTAAATTAATTGTTTATCAAATTGACTACCGACAAAAGGCTGTACATTCAAAGTACAATTAAGCAAACAAACCCTCCACACACCTCCACATCGGTCTCCACCGGCGGTTTACAACAGCACGCACTGTTGACGCACTGTTGTAAACCGCCGCGCCGGTGGATACCGATGTGGAGATGTGTGAAGGGCTTGTTTATAACAGTCTGGCACGGGCATTACTCTTACTGCATGGACTAATTATCTAAAATGAGTGTTACTATCTGTCGTTGTCAGATGTGTCTTTGTTTGTGTGTTGTTATCCCGTAAGTACAATACAAGCCAAGTTGTTGTAGTATGCCAAATTGATAAACAATTAATTTGTCTGATTTTCTATAGAAACATCATTTAACTCACCAAGACAGCCTTCTTGGTCTGCTCAGAGATGTGAATCATTCCTTGTATCGGACCAACTCCAACGGTACCCGTAACGTAACTGCCCAGCCTGAACCCAACAGTGGGCAACTTGGACTCCTCATCGATCCCAACAGTGAACTCGCACTTGTTTCTATAACCTTCAGTCACAGGGGACCTCTCAATAGGTCTAAGTTCAAAACTTAGGCCTGGCCCGTTTTTCCTTTTCGCCTCAATTTCACGACGCCTACTTTTGTCTATTTTCCATATCTCATTGTCGAACTTCATGAGTATGTTTTTTATTTCTTTTTCTTTCTGTTTTAACTGTTGACAAAAGTAATAATGTAGCAAAGTATGTTGGTTATTAAAGCTGGAAATGAGCTTGCCAGTAGCTAGCACAATACAATTGTGTGTAAGTAGGCTGAATGCTTAGACAACTTCTAGGAGATTCAACATCATCAGCCTTTTCTCAACTATGATGGGGTCGGCTTCCAGTCTAATCGGACGAAGCTGAATACCAGTATTTTACATGGAGCAACTACCTATCTGACCTCCACAACCCAGTTAGTACTGGGTAATACCATACCCCTTGGTAAGACTGGTTGTCAGACTTTTTGGGCCAGTGACTACCTGTAACAACTGTCAAAGATCTACAAATGACAGCCAGGACCAACTGCTTAGTGTGCTTTCCGAGGCATGGAGGAAACTCGGTATATAATGGTTGGCCACCCATCCACAGACCAACCTAGGCAAGCACGGCTTAACTTATAGATCGACTCGAGCGGCTGTAATTATTTAGCCACGAGCTCCTCTTCTGGAACTTCTGGAAGATTACTGTGTGTTAAGTCATTAAGTGTCAAGTTATTTTAAACCATGTGCAGTGTAGTGGAACAACGGAAGGACAGATCGACACTTCAGCCAACTTTTCTGTGTAAGTACCTAATTAGCGGCCCGTCCCGGCTTCGGATCGGGTGGACATTTAAGGCTCCCCCACATAGGCGCATTATTATCGCGGCGATAATATCGCAAGCGTTATTGCGCTAATGCGTCCCTATTCCTTACACGCAGGCGCGTTATTATAGCGCGATATTCTACTCATATCGGAATATCGCAGGACGCAGAAACGCAAGCGTCCTACTTCTATTGCGGCGTTATTATCGCAGCAGTGTGTGGGATGGCATGCGTCCCAATCTATACTTCTGTACTATATATAATATAATTATACTATATAAAGCTAGTTATCTTAATATATGTAAATCTCGTGTCACAATGTTTGTCCTCGATGGACTCCTAAACCACTTAACCGATTATAATAAAATTCGCACACCATGTGCAGTTCGATCCAACTTGAGAGATAAGATAGTTTAAATCTCAAATTATAGTCGCAATTTTAATTTATTGCTAATTATTGGTCTGTTATTATTTGACAGTCACAATTATCTGTTAACTCCAAATGATTCTAACAGATGTCGATACCTTTCGACTGGGTTGAGTAAGTAATCAATAGATGGCGCTGCTATGGTAAATCTTCGAACGTGTCATATAAGCTACATTTTAACAGCATAATTACCACGTGTTGTTGACGCTATAAAATTAATTAAATTTATTTTGTAGTGAACGAAATACCGTATAATTCAGCTAATTATTTGTCTGTTATTATTAGTAAAAAAATATGAATAGGTACATATGTCGGCAGATTATATTCATCTATTTGGTGGACTAAAGGATTTACAATAAAACAAAAAAAAAAAAAAAAATACCAAACCCGTGCGAAGCCGGGACGGGCCGCTAGTAATATTATAAAGAGGAAAGATTTGTATTTTTGTATGTATGTTTGTGATGAATAAACTCAAAAACTACTGCGCCGATTTCAAAAATTCCTTCACCATTAGAAAGCCACGTCTTTACTGAGTAACATAGGCTATATTTTATCCCCGTACTCCCACGTGAACGGGAACTACGCGGGTGAAACCGCGTTACGTTCGCCAGTACCAAGTATTCTAAGACCTCATATCGCAATATCGCAGGACGTAGAAACGCAAGCGTCCTACTTCTATTTCGGCGTTATTAACGCGGCAGTGTAGTGTAACTTCGTAGCCGTCCTAATACTTAATGTACTTACTAAAAATAGATATTGCAATAACGCATGCGATATCGCGCGATAATAACGCTCCTGTGTGGGGGAGCCACCCCCCCTCCCCATGTATACATTTACATATAAACCTTCCTCTTGAATCAATCTATCTATTGCTGAAACTGATGCCATTGTGCAAGCTACTGGTGTTTCCAGC
Organism: Xestia rhomboidea; assembly: GCA_963853795.1. Classification (NCBI taxonomy): domain Eukaryota; kingdom Metazoa; phylum Arthropoda; class Insecta; order Lepidoptera; family Noctuidae; genus Xestia; species Xestia rhomboidea. The sequence continues at coordinate 14,316,458 of OY970772.1, forward strand.
TTGAATAATGACGAGAAAGGGTTACAAACACTAAGTATACCTGTTCCTCATAAGGCATAGTCCAGAAAGGAGTAGTGGCATCTTTTAGCTTCTCATCTTGGCTCCTGCTAAGATCTTCTTTCTTCCTCTTAGAGTCTGTTACTTCTTCATCTTGTTTCCTCTTTCTCACTAGAGGATCTGGAGCTGGCTTTGCTACCTCTGCTATTAAGGTTTTTCCTGAAAAACATATGATACAGTTATAAGAATGTATTGGTACCTAAATAGCCAGCCCAGTATGGTCTTAAAAATGATGTATTATTGAAATCTGCAAAATATGTGTTTAACACCAAAGTCTAGAGTGGCCTGTGTGACTGTCATTGCTTTTAGGATACAATACAATGAAATGCTCAGTCCTGGATTCAGATTCTAGCTCACTATGCTATGGTTTAGTAACTTTTAATTTTTTTTCGGATTGGAAATCATCAAATGACGCCTCCGCCCTGGGCGGAGCAGAATCCCGGGAGTGTCAGAGTTTTACTGACTAAAACCCATCCATGTTCCTTCATCACCCTTTGTGTTTCGGGGCCACGGTATCTCTTTCGAACAGATCCGCAGCCCCGGCACATGGTACAGTACTTTAAATGTGAAATGTATTGGAGAAAAAATGTTTAGATGTTTACCTTTCCATAAAAAACCATTGAGTGCTGCAATAGCTTTCTTGCGCTCCTCATCATTTTGGAAGCAAGCATACAACCAGTGGCTGCCATTTTTAGGTCTCTTTATCTTGCTTGTGTTCAACCCAAGTTTTGAATTCATCAGTTTTTTTAATTCCTAAAATTAGGTACATATTAATTGTTTTTTAGTAAAAATCAGATTATGTTGTTCATGAGTATTTAAATTAGATTTTAACCAAAGAATTATATAATACCGGTATGTTTTAGTTACTAGAAGTACATGAATGTTATTTTATAACAGGTGTAGTCGTCAACACTATTGCTACACTGTATTTTCCAATTTTTTATTACAGTTACAAATCTACAAAACTAATTTTATTTCATAAGAAAACAAACAGTAAACATACAGCTATTCCGTAAAACTTGGGTAGTCCACGCAATTCGATTTTAAAGTTTTCTGAAGAGAACCCTCCTCGATCTAAGTAAGCATATTCTTCATCCACTTTATCTTCTTCCGGTATTTCTTTAATTATCTCAACAGCTACATTTTCTTCAGCCATTATTTAAACTTAATTTAAAACAAAATAAATTCTCAAAAACTTTTTATTTTCGTTAAGATTTGAGGTTATATTTTTCTGTCTAACTCAAGCATTTTCTGATGAAGTGTTGACGGCTTGACGCAAGACATCAGTCCTGAATTTTTTAGTCATTTAAGTGTGACAGAGACAGAAAGACAACTAAGGTTTCAGATATTCTTGGATATTTATAATAAATTAATAATATGAACTGGAACACAAACTAATTGAAAGACATTTGACAGTTTCAAATCCGTTTAGAAATAAGCTGTGTTAAAACCACGGTTAACCTTTTGACCGCCACAGTCGTTTATAGACGACAAACCAAAAAGTGCCTAGCACGCCACGGTCGCGAATGCGCGACAGAATTTTAAACGTAAATAAATGTCATAAAACAGAATTGTTTTGTTTATTTCCCTTGTTAATGATGTACCTTGACTCTTTATAATTTAATTAAAATGAATTGCTTTCGTTAGATTCCCTAGTAAGGTAAGATGACAAAAAAGAAAACCAGTCATAAAGTTCGAAAAACATAGTGCCCTCGACGCCACAGTCACCATAACAGGACACGTAGTGATGTAGGAAGCAGTCAATATAACAAGAATATCGACCTCGACGGCAACCTACGTTATATTTTATTGAGTCTGAATTCTGCACAAGTAAATAAATAAAACAAGTGCTATTGAACTCATAGGTTTGAGAAATCAAGAAATTTTATAATACTAAACTATGCGCTCTATCAAAGTCAAGTGTTAGTTGATTATCGATTAATTGTAATTACTGTAATGCCCATCTCTATCACACTGTTGTATTGTTTGTGCCGGGGACGCCACAGTCGTCTATGCTTGACAGTCCCATGACGTCAAAACCGTCATTCATTATTAATCTTTTATTTAACCGCTTACGTCGGATTAATCCAACAAATATTTTCGGTCAGCGATGCAAAATATGTGCAGCAAAATAAAAACGGTCTGACACTCGTTTTATGTGCCAAAAATGCAAAGTTTAACTGTGCGTAGATCCATATTTTTGCGTTTATTCTATTATGACCATGACCAACCATTAAAACAAAATACTTACCTATTATTATTTCGATATTATTAATAAATATCGGTCCATAAGCGAGCAAATTAAAAAAGCCGTGCCAACTACGCCACTGTCATCTTATGGTGACAAGAAAGTACGTCATGATTGAACATAGTGCTGTGAAGGCATTGACTTGGTTTTATCGATTGTTATTTTGAATTGTGGATTTAACGCCGAAACATATCATTACACATATCATTATTATTTCTGTCTTAGAAGACAAAGCGGGATGAAAAAAAACTCCTGTATTATATTGTTCCATTAAAGACCTTTTATTAAAAACATACTGTAGGTTAAAAAATAAAAATAGTTAGAGCTATAACGATATAATTTCGAACTCTACTACTACTATTTTGTAGGTTTTAAAGGATGAATTCATAGCTTGGCGCTGAGTGCACGCTTTTTCGTTTTTGACGTGGCGGTCAAAAGGTTAAAAAAAAACACGTAGCCCATCCATACTTTATCACATCAAACGCAAGGCATGAGATTCGGTTAAAATGGTAATAATAATTGCCAAGAGTAGCGGTGACGGAACTAAACAAAAACCGGCTAAGTGCATCGACCGCATGAAGGGTTCCGTACCATCGTAGTATGGGAGCCTCCTTAATTTTTCATTATTTGTTGTCATAGCGGCAACAGAACACACACACATTCTGTGAAAATTTCCACTGTCTCCCTAGTGCGTATCATGAGATACAGCTCGATGAGAGACAGACGGACGGACAGCGGAGGCTTAGAGTCACGTTGGTTACTCTTCGGGTATTGAACCCTAAAAACTATTAATCTTCCCAAGATCTCAACACACGCCTTGTTTAGCAAGGAACTAATACACACTTCCAGTACAACGGAATTGAATAATAATATGCTTCATAATATTTTACAAATAGTTTCGTTAACGAACGGAACTATTTTCCCGGCCCTAAGTTTAAAGTTGGGAGAAAAGGTTTCAAGATGTGAAGTAATTACCAACTGCGCAAGGTACGTTGGCACTCTGGCAGCAATGTAGGAGATAACAGACGAAATAAACATCTCAGATTAAACAAGTAATATATATTTTAAGACAAAATTCATTAAATAAATGTTACATTAGGAGTAATCATTATTCACAATAGATTTTGAAAATTCTTGGTACAAAAGGTTAATCTAGTTACATGGAAGTACGCATAGACTTAGTATATACTGCCGGAAGTACGATAGACTAGTCACGACGTTAGAATAGCACAGAGGTATAAAGTCTATATTTTATAACTAGGTAGCTTAATTTACTTTGTATTCCAGGAGCCCACAAAGCAAGAATAAACTTCAAAATATAGTTTTATATAGACAGAAACTGCTTTGTGCTCTAGATATGTTCGTTTTGGAAGGGTACTTATATTTCCACAATGCCTTCCATTTAGAGGCGTATCTCTTTCTGCGTACAACTCCAGCTCTCTAACTATAGCCTTTTGATATGTCGTTCCCGCTAGCAACCAAAGGCCCAATAGCCAAGTGCCTAACATGGATACTCAGCTTTTGGCCACACATAGATTTTATCTTTGTGGGTCCCGGTTTTGTATCTTCTCATAATAAATATTTAAGCGTAGCATTCAATATAAATCTATACATATGTGCGTCTACATATTACTACATATTGCGTTCTCTATTCAAATAACAACAACCTACAGCAATTGCCAGCCTTGGCCTTAAAATTAAAGGTTAGCACAGATGATTGCAAGATGCAAGCAACCAACTTTTGACAGAAAATACCGCGTATAGGTCCCGTCACGTAAAAAGAACGCTGAGCGGCAGTGGGGGGACGTGCCTGCGCACGTTATACAGTCGCGTCCTAAAAGTACTAGGCTATTGACGCTATTGTTTTATAATATTGGTAAGCGTAACTTATTGTAGAATCACAATAGGTACTTTACTAGCTACTTATTAGGTACTTTGGAATTGGTAGGAATTTAAAAAATAGATAATGGTTACTCGAGCGGCCAGCATTCTTTTTACGTGACGGGGCCTGTACAGGCAATGGTTGTACGCGGTATTTATTGTCAGAAGTTAGTTGACGGACATAGGATAAACTCTTTAAATAGTGATGTCGCGCGAACATCTGAACTTTGCGATACCATACAACGAAATCTATATTTTATTATAATCTCATTAAATTGTGTCCAGCTAGCTAGCTATAAATCTCTGCATACTTTATTACTTACATGAATGAATAGATATGTATCAAAAATTCAAGTTATTCAAGTATATATTCTATAAGATATACATTGGACTGCCTCGCTGTCATTGAGGGCTGATATCAACGAGGCCAAGACTGCCTTTTTCCAAGGACCTAAATTCACATTATTCACGAATTATTGTACTAACTAGAGTTATTTTTACGAATGACAGTTATAACTAGGTAAGCGTGTATTCCTGAAAGAAAAAGAAAAATAACACAGATATACATTTACTAGAAAATAATCATTTACACAACGTAATGGCCCAGTTAGGCTGCGCGACGAAAAACACGAAAGAAATCACAAGTGCATAGAAAAAGAAAAATACTCTTAGGCACCACCTCCACGGGCAAGTGAATCGCGATGATAGTCACGCGGCACGCCGTATCTAAAAGTTTTCGCCGCGGGGGACACGTTCATAGAGTTGCTATAGAATGAAGGGACAGGACGATAATATCGCTCGCATGCTCGTGGAGGTGGCTCCTTACATAAACGAAACTGGGCGTATCGTAAGCCTGATCACGCGTTCTTAATCGTGCTGTATAGCTAGGTTAATTTAGCGCAATGGGGTTGGCCGGTGAAAGCTAAAAGCAGATGACGCTAGCATAGTTTGTTCCTAATCGGACCAATGAGAACAAGCCATTTTGAAATATAAAATGACATTACCAGATTTTCCACCAATGACGATGCTTGGAACAAACTATGCTAGCGCCATTAGTTTCACAGTTGCCATCCCCATTACGAACGCGTAAGAGGCGACGGTTTCGCTTTTATAGAAACTATTATCTATTGTTCTACAAATGCTTAAGTGTTTGGCGCCGCACTGCCTAGCAAGGAAACAAGCCTATTCTAACTGCTAAGTGGTCCCATTCTTGTCAAACATATTTTTAAGCGCATCTTTGTCCTGATCCTCCTTTTCTTTCCGTAACTTCTTTAGTTGTTCCAGTTCTTTATCGACTGTGGCAGCCATGGACGGATTCAGCGACTTTAATCTTTTGAAGTCTTCTTCAGCATTGTCAGGGTTCCAAGCACCGACGTGTGCCTTACCTCTTCTGTATAGTGCTTTTTCATTATCTTGAAAGAATTGGTAAATTGATTCAGAAATAAAATTTTGTTTTAAATAATAAGATAAGGAAAACAAAAGCGTATATAGCTATGTACAGACGCCAGCATATGAAGCATTAGGGTTCAAGATTGATTGAGAAAATTTGGCAGTATCGGGTATATAGCTTGATATGCATCTGTACTATATGCTTTGACTTTCTAGATATATGGTTTTTATCAGTTGCAAAAGATACTTGATACAACTTTAATTACCTTTTTCAAATTCGAGAACAGTGTTACAATGTTCTATGACAGCATAGTATTCTTCATTTAGCAGTTTGCACTGAGCGTAGTTTAGTAGTATGGGCAATTTTATTTTATTCAAATCTCCCCATTCATCATCCCCTTTTCGTTCCCTGTAAATTAGATATCACAATCCACGAATCAGCCAAATAAAACAAGCACATGTTAAATTGGCTTATGTTTAACCAACCACCAGATTTAATAAAATGTTACGGCAAAAAAAATACTTTTGATTGCCAAAAATAGTAAAGGCATACAATTAACGAACCACCAGATTTAGCTAAATGTAACGGCAAAAAAATCACTTTTGATTGCCAAAATTAGTAAATGATCACCAAAATTTATCCCCATTACCAGAAATTGATCCGTTAAGCTCTTGCATTCGAGTCGAGGGAGACCCGGACGACGGAGCCCCGCTACGCGGGGCTCCTACTTCTGAATGGTTTATAAAAAAATAATCACGAAGGGTATGGTATACCCTTCTAACCTAATCTATCCGTGTCGGGATGCCCCAAGTCGGCCTAGGCAAAACTAGTTTGTCATCAACCACCTCATTTAAATTTGGTTGAGCACCAAATTTAAATGAGGTGGTTGATGACAACGTGGTAAAATGGTTACTAAATTTGGTGATCAATTGATATTTTAGGTGATAGATGTTAGTCGTCACAAAGTTATTTTTGGTGGGCATTATATTTTCACCCTTTTCAATTGAATAAAAGCTGGAAGCAGAAAAGACACATTTGAATATATATATATAATAAAATTATGAAACTGGAATCAGTCTAGTCAGGTTTTTTAGTTTTTTAATAAAACGATTTGTCATTACGAATTAGTTTGAAACATATTTAAGTTGTAAGTAAGTATATATATTTTTTTGTAACCATCATTTAAAAAAAAATACTGTAACCATTAACAATCGCGCCACCAAGACCAATGTATCAAAAATGGTGAATCCGTTTAGTAGTTATGAGGAAACAAATAAACAGACATACATACAGGTCAGGGTATACATACAGCTACCCTCGTTTTGGGCTTTGCCGATATCGCGTAGAAAAGTTACCTTTGAGCAAAATATGTATTCAGAAAATAACCATGCCCAGTAAGTTAACTCTAGCTACAAATGTATATTCAAAGATTCCCTAAAAACATACTCAAAAAATTACCCTTGCTAAAAATGTATATTTTAAGGTGGAGGATGCTCCAGGGTAGCCCGCGAAATTCAAATTTTCTTACGTTTTTTGCAATTTGCAGGTCAGATGATTATAATTCTGTAACTACATACGTGTTACAGCCGCGAATCATAGTTTAATCAACATACAACTTGACACTGACCTGCAAATTGCAAAAAAGTAAGAAAATTTGAATTTACTACCCTGGCTACCCTGGAGCATCCACCTTAATTCCAACATAATTTCTAAGTACTAATTTACCTGATCATAAGCTGTTCACAGATAGCTAAAGCCTCATTGTAAGCTTCTTCAGCCTCTTTGTACTTCTTCTGCACATACAGCTTGTTGCCTTTCTCTCTGAGAGTAGGTATGAGGTCTATCCGCTGCTCAGCATTCAGCTGCCACAACTCTTTCTCATACTCATCTGATCTTTCTACTTTCAGTACTTCTAGAATACGAAAGAAAAAAATTGTGTCAAAAATAATTCTTACACGTAATGTGGTTGTATGAGAGCAAGTTTTGTTGAAACTTTGTGCAATGTTGGTAAGTTGAACATTAAAATAAAATCGGTTATTTGATTTGTAATACAATATATTATCATATACAATCATCAAATAAACGGTCAGCTAATTAAATGTAAAATGAATAAAACAATCATAAAATTTAATAAGGTAAATGAATGCATACAGATTAGCTATTTATCTAATAATAGTAATATTTAAATTATTTCATTTAGATCTAGAATTATTACAATAGTTCTAAGAACCTGCATACATATTATCAGTTCTGACTAATTTTTTAGAGTGCAAAAAAATAATGTTCCAGATATGAGGAAAAGCAGATTGTAGTGGAAGACTGCCACTAGCTGCTTTCTAAAACCAAACTGAAATCAATAACAAACAACCTTGGCATCTATGATATTGATTATTTGATTTTTTTATTATATTCTGACAATTATTGAATCACTCACTTCATAAAAACTGATAAGATATCATAGAAGTGGTCACTAATTAATTGATTCTATGGAACTTCCTGATATTGTGAAGTTTTTTAGGTGAAAACAAACCTGTCCACGCTGTCACACAGTTGGATAAAAATTGCTAATTTACCTAATGTTAATGGTAAAGAACATCCTTTTGTCTTATAAGATAAATTCTGAAGATGGCTTGCAAGGTTTTTTTTTTAAAACGACAGTTGAAAACGAACACTCATGACATCTTCAACTAAATTATTTTTTTAAATAGGACACCTATTAAAAAAAATATTTTAAACTTAACTATTTTAAAATACTTTTAAATAGATGTCTTCCTCCCAATGCAATTGTCTGATGCAGATTGCCGAAAGCAAAAAAAATAAATAATAAAGATCAGCTCAGTCCCACAAAGAGCTTAACCAGCTATATCTCAGTATATTCCTGCCCGCGTAGCATGACCACCGGAGACACGAAAGACATTCGACAAATCTTTTGTTCATCTGTCAGTTTGTCGATTCAATGACAGATGAACAAAAGAATTGTCGATTCTCTTTCGTGTCTACGGTGTTCATGCTACGCGGGCTGGGTTAGATCATAAACTCTTACCTATAATAAATTCCAGATCACAAGGGTTCTTCATCAAGTCATCCAAGTCTAGGTGACCTAGACCTTCAGTGTGCAGGGTCATGGTACATGAGTGCTTGATTCTCTTGGGGTCCTGCCCCAACTCCCGCAGGGTTTTTGATATGAACGGGTAACTGAAGACTAGCTGCAGAAATAAAGAAAGTAAAACTGATTCATCATCATCTGCCTAGCATTTTGCCAACTATGTTGGGATCGGAATCCAGTCTAACCGGATGCATCCAGTATTTTACATGGAGCGACTGCCTATCTGACCTCCACAACAGAGTTCGTACTGGGTAATACAATACCTCTTGAAAAAAGTACAAACTAAAACTGTTTATTCTGCACAATAAAATGCATTATATTTCAGATGCACACTATAGAACGCATACCATTTCAGATGCACAATATAAAACATACACCATTTCAGATGCACATTATAAAATGCACATGTTTTCAGCTACACATTATGAAATAAACAAAAAACATAATGAATGTTTACTATATTTATTGGGTCATTTAACTTGAGGTTTTCTATAGGAAAAAACAGTCTAAATAATAAAATGAAGCTTAATAGAGAATATTTACTACAAGTTTTGTTTTGTATTCCATATTTTTCAGTGCATATTTTATTTACCATATATTTATTTATTATTTGGGTTAGATAATGACTTGTTTTTTGTTTGTTTTCAAAATATGTGTTAAATTAATTACTTATTATTTTATATAATGTTTAGGGGAATTTGTAAATACTAAAAAGCTGCAATTTGATGCTTCTCTGAACATTAAAAACTGAAAAGGTAGTTTGTTGGAAATGAAGCAGCAAGCGAATCATAAACCAAATTTACAAATAGTATACTTAATTGTAAGTTATTTTTAGTTTGTTTACTGAGTCCACTCATTCCCTTCCACAACATAATGAACAGTGTCTTACCTCTTTCTGAACTTTAAAGCTGGACACTTCCCCGACGGCCATCAACTTGACAATAGTTTCCCATACTTCCAACTTGAACTTGTGTCCCATGACCAAAACCATGGGCTCTTTCTTTCCAATCTTTCTACTGTCATCCAGGAGGACTCTGTCCTTCCCAAGTTTCCATGTTTGGAAGTGAAAATGTACCTGCAGCGAAAAAGACACTTTTAGTAAAATTGTTTACAGTAGTGAAGTCAGGATGATGTAAATAATGTTTATTACCTTACTGCCATTTGCGATGGGTATGTATTTTTGTCCAGCGTATATTAGTTTTTTAACTATAGGAGCAGTTTCAGTCATTTTTTTAGTTTAATATGGCACAATTTCCGAGGGAAATTAATAAATTACTTATTTGTTTTTATTCACAACCCTACGCGATTTTGTTGAAAACATTGATGTTGATGACTGGATGATTGACATTCATATTTCATTGTGACATTGACAGTTTTTAGGTCAATGTTTGACAGCAAAATGAGCCAGCATTATTTCTGAAATTTGGTACAAATCAAGGAACTCACATACTAACTGGAATAAGGACGGGCAACCCAAAACGTTCCGAGCGAGAAAGCTTCGAGAGTGGATGTTGTCTCTTTCTAATAGGGTGTCCAATAATCATACTAACTCTTGAGACAGTTACAGACTACTGTTATTTTATTATTTACTGATGATGACCAGCAAATCAATAGCATTCTAGGCGTGATAGCTACAAGAGTGGGTGTCATTAACTTTTTATGTTAACTTATTACCTATAACTTAAATGTATGTCTGTACAGTCCAGTTGCAAACTATCCATTTTGCAACCTGTCTATCCAGACGACTTTTGTATTCGGGGATTCGAAGACTCCGTTAGTATTATATTTTTTTCTGACATAGAAAATCGCATATTCATGCTATGACTGTCTATTATGTTTTAGTAACATTCGCCAATATTTATTTTATATTCCGATAATGGATTCTTTTGCTGGAGAAGCATGGAAAAATCCTTAGGACCGGCATGGCACGGCACGGTGCGGCGGACTCGTTTCTTTTCAATATTTGTATTTAAAAAGCAAACTAGGTACTACCGACACCATGTGCGATGTTTCTAATTTAAAATATGAAAATATACTTTTGATTACTATGTACGACAACGATGTCCGAAACTTCGAACTTACTTACTTAATTTAATTGGATATTTCCTGTTTTTCAATCTAAAACATTGGTAACCCTAGTCGTGTCCTGAAAAACGAAATTCCTGAAAAACGAAATTCCACATCCAGCATACCTATGGGTATGCTGGATGTGGAATTTCGTTTTTCAGGTTATCTTTTTAACTTTGGTTGTTTCCTTCACACAACACAATTTTGACATATTATAAGCACATAAATGACTTCAACGTGAAAGTGTATCGGCCGTATTGTTTACATCGGTGTCAAGGCAAGACAAAGACACCATCCACCAGTCGGTTTCTCGCTCGGAACGTTTTTTTTTCTATTGAATCCATTGTACAAATTGAAACTTGAGATAGTTTTTTTTTCATTTTTTTAGCATTTTGTTCGTACTCATTCCAGTTAGTATATAAGTTCCTTGGTACAAATTAATTTTGAATATTCTGCTATTTCTGAAAAGGGAAACAAATCTCACCAACATTACCTTACTTCTACAGCCACGGCCTTGGTAAATTGGACAGAAGATTGTCTCTAGATGATTGTAGCATAATTCTATCGAGACATTATACTTTATTTTGTAAAAAATAAGACATCCTGTAATTTATACAAAAGCACCAGTGCCCAATTTTGACTACAATTTTCACTAAAACATAAAATGAAATAGTTACTTTATTTCGTCTGGATCGGTTATAAAAGCTTACTGGTGCTACTGGTAGCAGGTAGCCTGCATCATCCTGCTGATGGCCTCTTCCCACGAGTTTCAGTTCTTTTGATCAAAGGTTATTGTGGGCCACCGGCCTTTGGTTTTTTCCAGCTCATCCCACTGAGGCCTGCCGCGTCACTTGTTGTGTCATTGTAACTTTCAAAGCCAACAATTTTAAATTATGGTGAAATACTAACAACTACTAAAAAAAAATGTGATTTTGCCCGCCTTTTTCGCTCAAGATTTAAGGTTTGATTCCACAAGTTTTTGTACACGCATTCAATACACACATTCGCGCACAATCAATAAAAAACCGTAAATCAGTGATGGTAATAGAATACCATCTTCCAGTGTTTCTTTCCGCTAGTTAGTAGTTCGTTCTCACTCTTTTCATTCGTGTCATATTTTCAAGCGAAAATTATTAGTTTTAGTAATTGTATAATTTACAATTTTATTAGAATTTAATTAGTTAATCAATTAGTTAAGTTTATAGTATTACTGTTTCTAGTTAACCCTAAGGTATAATGGCTGATTTTCTGGAATCTGAGGCGGAGGAAAGCGAGGTTAGTGAAAAACTTCATCGAGCTTGTGTTCGTGAAATGGGATTACGATTGCGTGGTTTCTAATGATGGTTGTTGGATAATTCTAGGTTGATTCTGAAGATGAACAACCAGCGGAACGCAAGAAGCCAAAGCGGAAAGCTGCCGTGCAAAGTGACGATGAGGATGAAGACGAAGAAGGTATTGTTGACATCGTGCACTTTCTCTTGCGTTACAGTCGTTTTTATCATTTGGTAAACATAATTGCGTGACTCTGCACGGTTATGTTGATAGACGCCGTCTACGACGCTCAAGTATTCTGTGGAGATCATTTTTACTAATTATGTTAGATGGCCTGAATTTGCAGAAACCCATTTGACACACTTCTAGCCATGTGACTAAATATATTTTACAGTTATTTGGATGTTCTAGACAACATATCATTTTCTTTGTACTATACTTGTAGCAGTCTTTGCAGTTTCAGTCTTTTCTATAGATTTCCTTGGTAATGACTTTCTGGGAATTTTGGGTTATCCCAATATTTTGCTCCCCCTCAAGAAATGCAAAGTTTCTTTGCATCCTTTTGTGCCTAACATAATAAGCAAATTAAGCCTTATAGACCTAAATGTACCAAATGTATAAATATTTTGTAAACTTATTAGAAACTAGATAAAACAAAATTTTTGTAAATAAAACTTGCAATGCAATATTAAAAAAAGAAAAACAGAAATGACAATGTAAACTTTGGTAAAGTTTAAACTTCACACAAATTGTTACTTGAAATTATTATAATTTCAGTCTTTACTGTAAAAAACTAAAATTAATCACACCAGTTCTTTTACATGACATAACATAACATCATGCTTGTTCTCCCTCTACGGTAGTGCAGAGGTGTAGAACACACCTCCGCCACAGGACACCCTCATTTTGTCAGTTGTGTTTAGGAGCCTAATGCCATGCCAACCGGGAACACAAATCCACACTCCGTGGCTGTTATTGAGTAATTTCTGAAGGAAAGACCCAATAATACTGTGGGATATTTTATGAATTGAAAAATTAAAGAAAATATTTTTAGATTTGTTGGAAGATCTACTTTATATTTAAAAAATATTTCTTCTAGATGATGAAGAGCGTCTCCGAGAAGAACTCAAAGATTTGATAGATGACGCTCCTATAGAGGAGTCAGGAAGCGATGGAGAGGATTCAGATGCTAGTGCAGGACCAAAGAAAAGAAAGAAAAGTGACGATGAACTGGATGACAGATTAGAAGACGAAGATTATGATCTTATTGAAGAAAATCTTGGTGTCAAAGTTGCAAGAGTAAGTATTGTTTAGGTGATGCCATATAAGAATTTACGTCTGAATCTGATCTGAATTTATGTAACATTATTATGTCCCAGCCAATTCGTATAACACGCCGTATTACATAATGGTGCGCCGGATTGAAAAACGTCGCCGTTATGTAATACGGCGTCCTCACGTCTAGCTGGATTGTGGTGGCGATACGTTTAAAGTGGCGTCCAACGTTTAGCCGTATTGTCAGCAAGAAAAAACGACCGAGAAAATACTTAAAATCCCGAAAGTAAGGCGTAGACGACGTAGCCCCGCAACGCGGTGCTCCTATTTCTGTATGCAAGGTTTAAAGTAACCTAACCAAACCTAACGTCGGGTGCCCTAAGTACCGAGCTCGCTTTCAATGCGGCGTATCGACGATGCGCCCATTTGTATTTAGACGGCACGTTTACGCCGCTTCGACGAACGCGAAGTGCTCATTCAGTGGGTCGTACTTTATTTCAGCCGAATTGTAATCCGGCTGAACCTGAAGACGCCGCATTACATAACAGCGACGTTTTGCAATCCGGCGTTCCTTTATGTAATACGGCGTGTTCTACGATATGCCTGCGACATATACAATTGTAATGTCTGTAAACACACATGATAGATGTGTGTTTGGTTTTTTATAGACATATGAGTTCAGTTCTACCAAAATGTACCAACCCACATCAAAATTTTGCCCATTTTCTGAGTAATGTGTAGCAATGATTTTGGATTCATTTTTAAAAAAATATTTTTGTGTTCAAAAAACATTTGAAAAAATCATAAATATACCAACACAAACCATCGCGGTCTGTACTTGTCTGTAATTGTTTAGCATAATTCAACTAAGAAAACCCAACAAATATTCTATTGTTACACAAGTTGTGCAATTCTCCTGAACTGAAAGGGATAGATGCTACAATGTATGGTTTTCCAACAGAACAAATTCAAACGTCTACGCAGATTGGAAGATGATGATAGTGACAATGAAGGGAATGATGACCCGGAGCTTGAGCGTGAAGTCATCGCTGAGAAGTTATTTGTTGGAGGATCTGATGAGGTAAGGCATCATTTTCAGGTTTCTTCAACAAATGACTCATGAACTGGCAAATTGAAAAATGTGTTTGAAATGCAATTGGGCCTACTTCAGTAGGCCCAATTGCAATAGCCTTCAGGCTGAATTGCATCAGGGGTTAACAGCCTTCAATTTCTGGAAGGTAAAGTAACAAAATTGACTAAATAGGTTGAGGAGGTCATAGCATATCGGCCTGCAACATTTTCACTTCCTGGAGACAGACCTCGCTATGAGATGGAAAAGCTTAGCTTACTTTGGTTTAGTTTTTGGTATTTAATTTTGTACATGATGATCTTCAAAGGGCTGAGCAGATTTTCTTGAAACACTGAAAAGAATTAAGAAACCTTGAAAATTAAAATCGATTCCTCCGTTCAGGAGCTATGTCAAAGACCGATATACAGACACACCAATACACACTTCAAACTTACAACACTCATCTTTTTTGGTGGGGGGTTAAAAAATAAGCTTGACCCCTGTTTATTAAACAATTGCATAAACACTTTTTTTTGTCAACATGTTAGTTATTCCAGTCAATCAAAATACTATATCTCTCTATACTTATCTTAATCAAGGTTTCCTCTCAAAACCGGCAATACTCTGTTAACATACATTTATCTATTTGGGGGCTTATCAGTAGTTATTGTTAACATTTAGGAGGATGAAAACCGCTCAGAATCCGCGGCGCCGCGCGGGGAAGCTGAATACGATGATGACAATGAAGACTTGGAGTCTGATGCCGATGACTTCATTGTAGATGATGATGGCAGACCCATAGCTGAGCGCAAGAAAAAAAGGAAACCTATATTTACTGATGCGTAAGTGTAGAAAGAGGCCCTAGTCCATAGTCGTATGGAAAAACTATGATCTTCACCCGGAGAGAAATGTTCTTTAGTTTTATTGAACTCAATTATTAATAATATATTAAATTCATATCGGTTATGCGACGAGATCGCGAATTTCGATTTATCAAGTTACATGGGAAAACATTCCTTTGATTTCATTACTTTTATGTAAACTTATCTGTATCCAAAAACGTTACATCATGATCTGTCGAATGACCAATTTGGTCGAGACGCCATTGTTTAACTATTGTGTCTACTTCGTGGACAGATCATGGGTTATAAACACAGTAATATCTAACATCTTGTTATTATTTTATTCTTCCGTTTTCCTCCAAGTTTCAACAATAAGAAGAAAGTTTTGGTACTTCGTTAATTACAAAGTATCAATTAAACTTCAAAGTTTTAATAATAATGCAATCTATGCAATCTGGCAAATAACATTTTGTAACCTAGCTGTAGGTAATATTTAATGCTACTCATGTTATCTCATCCGGTCTTTAAAACAGCTCTTTCATAATATTACTAATTGTATGGTTACCTCGATAAGTACTAAACTTTTTTGTATTTTCTCTTTGTAGGTCCCTACAAGAAGGCCAAGACATATTCGGTGTAGACTTCGACTACGACGATTTTGAGAAGTATGGCGAGGAGGATTATGAGGACGAGGAAGAAGAAGACTTGGATGAATATTTGGAAGACGAGGAAGAAGAAGGTAAGTGTTCATTGGATACGATGACCTGCCAACAAGGCCGATCAAAACTGATAAAAAATCTGTGTATGTCTCTGAGTATGTATGAGCTGTTGTTGTCCTTGGTGAAAACTAAACGATTTGACAATACTATTGAATTCATTGTATTCTCAATCTCATGGTGTATGTGGATTACACAATGAGAACTGACAGACGAGAGAGAGACAGAGAGAGGAGAGAGAGAGAGGAGAGAGAGAGAGGAGAGAGAGAGAGAGGAGAGAGAGAGAAGAGCGAGAGAGAGGAGAGAGAGAGAGGAGAGATATAGAGATAGAGGAGAGAGAGAAAGGAGAGAGAGACCAAGAGTCTGTTTACAGACTTCTGCAATCCACATTGAGCTTAACCACCAGCAAATGTTGATGGACACATCAAACAGTGTGACCTTTTTTAGTGCTTCCCTAATGATGATAAAATTGTCGATTGATGACGCTAGTGACTGGCTATCAAACGACAATTTTATTTATTTATCTTGAAAAATGTTGAAGTGGACAATTTGACAATTTCTTTCACAGGCGAGAAGCGAAGAACAAAGAAAGGCAAACCTAAACGGCCCAGCAAGAAATCTATATTCGAGATTTACGAGCCCAGCGAGTTGAAGAGAAGTCACTTCACTGACTTGGACAATGAGGTTTGTTATAAACATTGTCAAAACATCTAGAATGTTTTTACCATTCCTTTTAAATGTGTTTGAAACACTATCAAACAATGAAGCCTGCTGGCACATACGATAGCGATATCTGTAACTTAAGGTCTGCAATTTCATTTAATCCCATTTAATGACTTTCATGAAAGAGTAATTCTATGGGATTAAATGAAACTTAGAGGGTTCTATTGAAGATTTTAATAATTATATCTATGTAAAGCCATATTTGTTACAGTCACGAATCATATTTTGTTCAGCCTGAAACTGACCTGTAAATTGCCACAAACCTAAGAAAGAATTTCGCGGGTTACCCTGGCGCAAATATTCTGTCTTTCCTAACTCATAAGATACAATGAACTTTAAGAATTCACTAGTCTCAACTAGATCTATTCAAGTTTCTTTATATTATAAAACTTTATACTGCAAGGCACCCTTATAGACTTGACCTTTAGGGAATGACCACACTTGTCGACGTGGAATCGCCTTGAGCCGATCAGAAACATCTTCATGTCCATGCAATAAAAGCGAAAAAGACGTCGTTCGACTCGTTTCAGATCGGACGACGCGCTTTGACACCGGACTGAACTAAATCCGACAAACGTGGCGTAATACGTGTTTGGCTCAAGCCGATTCTGCGTCAATAATTGTGCTTACTCCTTGGTTATGTCAATTAAATTCTTCACACATACTTATCCTATCTTAAACTACCCTAACAGATACGTAAAACAGACGTGCCGGAGCGCATGCAAACGCGTGAGGTCCCGATCACGCCCGTCGAGGAAGGAAGCACAGAGCTAGAAGACGAGGCGGAATGGATATACAAGCAGGCGTTCCTGAAGCCGCCCGTGTCGAAACCGGATGCGCAGGAGGCTAGGGAGAGGACCCGCAGGTTGGTTTATGAGGATACTAGCTTTCTCCCGCGGTTTCCCATCTGTATTTTGTTTTGCTGCAAGATCCAGAGTAATCTTGCATTTTTTCAAGATAAAAATTGTCATAACAAAATAAAATTATACGCAAATTATTCAATGCTAAATAGTCACTACGAACGTCTCTGGATGAAAAAAATGTACCATTCACCGTTTTAAGCTTTCACGGTTCATAACTATACTTAAAATGTCACTTACGGGATATCTTCCGTGATTATTGTTTATTTTTGAGCTCCCGATATTTACAACAAAACAATAGTCACGGAAGATATCCCGTAAGTGACATTTTAAGTATAAAATGTACCATTGTTATGTCTTAAGAGGAAACCTCCATGACGTTTGTATATCAGAGCCCGACAGATTTCATAATTCTTCTGCCCTTATCTCAATTTATTTGGGGTCGGCGCAACATGTCTTCCACCTCCATACTTCTCTATTACTCGTCATCTCAGCAGTCACCTCCTTTCTAGTCATATCATCCTTCACACAGTCCATCCATCGTTTCTTTGGTCTTCCTCTACTCTTATAGCTCATCCACATTCATACTCCAAAGTTTCCTCACGACATTTTCCTCATTCCTCCGCATCTCATGTCCATGCCACGAAAGTCGATTACCACACAACAGAACCTGACAGATTTTTCTAACATCTTAAACCCCACACTGTTCAATGAATGAAACCGTACATAACCTCGTCACTTTAAATAGTACCCTCTTATGTTACAAGCCTATTATGATTTATGACGACCCGAATGGCGCAGCGGTAGTGAGACTGCCTTACGTTCTTAGGGTCCCGGTCTCGAATCCCGGTAGGAGCAAATGTTTATGTGATGTACTATCGTGGACACTCCCGCCTGATCACCACTAAGCTAATTTTTGCTTGCACTCGCAACATAGAAACGCTATTTAGACCCGCCCCGTTGACTTCGTATAGAAATAATGAATGAAAGACAATACGATGCCGATGACAATACGCACGCCAAACGAGTTATTTTTGTATTGCGCGCCAAATTGACGATTTCCTAATTGGCCTAAACTTTAAGGGGGCGTGGCTCGGCGCCTCCGCGTGAAATAAGCGAAAAAAAAATTAACTGATCAGGCGGAAAAGACCACGACTGTACATGGACATTTGTTTCCGAGTCATTAATGTTTATATGTATAATAAGTATGTATTTACAAACAAAAAGCATCTATGTAATATATTAACTATCTGGTGTCCACGACACAAGTGTGGCACTAGATGGCGCTGTGTGTAATTTACTATTACGATATTAACGTGTACAAATACATTCACAGGGGTAACAGCACTATAACAAAGATCCGCCAAGCGCTGGACTTCATGCGCAACCAGACGCTGGAGGTGCCTTTCATAGCGTTCTACCGCAAGGAGTACGTGCAGCCGGAGCTCAGTATTAACGACCTGTGGAAGGTCTACAAGTATGATGCCAAGGTATGTTAACAAGAATTGAGTTCAAAATAAACATTTACTCTCAGAGGATTGCAGTGTAACAGTAAAACCGCTCAGACGCTTCACTAAATGAATGGTTCACTCAGAAGCTTGTTCATTTTATTTAAATTTCCTGTTCACACTACACATACAAGTTACAGAAGAATGAGCGTTCAACTGTTTCTTTTATTCGGTTTATTGATCATTCACGAATTCTTTTTAAGGTGCCATACTCGCCATAACGAACGGGACCCTATTAGGGCTACCGCACTTTAAAGACAAGACTGTCTTTAGACAGACAATTACCCTACTAGTGCGAGCGAGAATACATAGTCTGTCTCGCTCGCACTAGTGGGGTAATTGTCTGTCTAAAGACAGTCTTGTCTATAGTGTGCAGTAGCCCTAACTAAGCTTCCGCTATCTGATGAGTAGTTCTGTCGCCGCTATAACAACAAATAATAAAAATAAATTAAAGGGGAAGCCCCCTTTAATTGATTACCTCCCCTACTACGATGCTACGGAACCCTTCATGCGCGAGTCTTGACTCGCTCTTTTGCCGGTTTTCATTTTTGGTTCATTTTATGTTCATCATCAACAGCCCGGTCTGGTTGTGGTTGAGATCTTAAGGTTGGCTTT
Organism: Xestia rhomboidea; assembly: GCA_963853795.1. NCBI lineage: Eukaryota > Metazoa > Arthropoda > Insecta > Lepidoptera > Noctuidae > Xestia > Xestia rhomboidea. The sequence goes on from OY970772.1 coordinate 14,336,087, forward strand.
ACCAACCACATGCTTATCAATTTTCAACTCTGATTATTTCCTTTCTATATCAGTGGTGCCAACTGAAGCAACGCAAGGAGAATCTTCTGAAACTGTTCGAGAACATGCGCGACTACCAACTGGACAAGGTGATGGAGAATCCCGACGCGCCCATTCCGGACAACATGAGGCTTATCAGGGATGAGGATATTGAGAGGTAAGAGTTATATGAGAACTTTGTGCTTAGGTTAGCTGGTACACAATATCTATGGTCAAACACATCGCGGATCCCGTTGTAGAGGCCAGTACTTACTTCCTATATCTTTAATAAATATTTAGAATCTATACTGTAAGGCTTTTAATGTAATAATAACACTTGTAACCATAGACTTAGACAAGGAATGAACATTTATGGTCTCTTTCAAACCACAGGTCACTGGACTTTTAGTCTGTAATTGGCAATGTGACGGCACGGTTGGTGTAGTAGCTAAGCGATTGGCTGCTGCGCTGCGTGTCGCGGGTTTCATTCCCGCAAGGAACAAATATTTGCATGGCCTACAGGTAGTGGTTCCGTGTCTGTGAATTTGTCGATAAAACGGTTTTCTTGGGAATCACGCTCGACTCAAGGTTACAATGGGGTCCTCATTTAACATCTCTTGCAGGACGGCTGAGCTCAGCAGCATATGCTGTTAGAATAATCCGTCAATTTACTGATATTGGTACCGCGAGTCTAGTCTATTTTAGTTATTTTCATAGTATTATGTCATACGGTATTTTACTATGGGGACGGGCTGCAGACATCGAGTCTATATTTATTCTGCAGAAAAGAGAAAACATCTATGAAAACATCATGTACGTTAGGAAAAATCGGCATTTATTCAGTAGAAGAGGTGACAGACACCACTATAACACTAGGAATAGGGACAAACTAGTTCAGCCAGGTTTCAGGCTTGCTAAAGTAGATTCATCTTTCATGGGGTACTGTTTGAAATGTTACAATAAAATACCTCCCCACATTCTTCAACTGAATGAGACGAAATTTAAATCTTGTATAAAACGCACACTATGTAGGCAAGCATATTATAAATTGGGGGATTACATTGATGATAAAAATGCTTGACTAAATGCTTGTCCTGCTCCACAACCATAGGGGCAAAATACTTAATTGATTGTACTGGTCAGGCATTATTTGAGTCTATCAACACGCAAAGAAGAAGAAGAAGAATGGATTCCTATGTTAATGTATTGTGGAAGCTGCAGAAAATTGTAAAAATATACTTGCATTGTGTAGATTCCAGTTTTTAGTATTATATGATTGCATAGCACATGTGTGAGTACTTTGTACTGTTCAGCCACCACTTACATTTAGTTATCTTTCATTGACTTGAATATGCCTTGGTGGCTGAGAGAATGTCATGCTCACTCAAATGTCTCGCTGATGGTGGCGGGTGTGTCGGGTCATTTAGTTCCCTTCGATATGGTTGAGTTGAATGGCGCCGGTACATGCGTCATGTTCGTGAACGGGCGCTGTCAGCTGGGACTGGTTATCTCTTAGCTGCCACGGTTCATTTTAATTACTTTATTTTTAAATTGTTGATCTAATCTTTTCCTCTGGACGCTCTTAATGTGCACGTCTTGATACATTGTTCTCACATATATGTTTAATCACAAAATTAATGATGTAACCAAGATTTTGTAACAACATTTTGATTTAAAAGAGTGTCCATAGAGTTTCTTGCCCGTTCTTCTCCATAGAGACGCTAGGGAATGAACTACAGTACTTTCTCAAGTTATTATGCCTTGTGACTGGGACTGTTGCTTTGTTTTTTTTTTTTGTATTTTTGACATTCAAAAGTGCCGTAATGGTCTAATTGAAATAAATGCTTTGAGTTTTTTGAGTTTGTCTAGCTGTTGTGTGAGTGTGAAAATGTTTGTAATTGTAAACGCACCCACGATACAGGAGTAATTCCTAGAGTAGGGCAAAGTGTTGTTTTTTTTAAAGAAAAGTATTTTTCGCTACAGTTTTTTTTCATCATAAGATTAACTTGGAAAATTATTCTCCATAGGTTGAAGAACGTGCAGACTCCTGAGGAACTCCGCGACGTGCACACTCACTTCCTTTTATATTACTCTACCGATCTGCCCGAGATGCAGAAGGTGCAGCGTAATAAAGAGAGGAAGAGGAATTTGGAGGAGAAAAAGTGAGTCCTTACTTTTTTTTTAAATTGAGTGTGAATTACTGAAATTGAAACCTTAAGTCAGTGACTTTTAAGTAAGCTTGAAACAAATCAGAGTAATAGAACTCCTCGCTGGAGTATGTTTTCACTGATAGAAGCAACTTAGGTATGAGTTTCGAATTTTGATTTGGCTAAGTAAGCGATACATACGAATATTAAACTTATTTTTAGACCAACAATGTCTATATTCGTACATGTAAATGTTTACATCTGCAGATACGAATATTATATTTTTTCACATATAAAGTGCATATTCGTGTATGATATATTTTGTTTAGCCCAATCAATTCAAAGAGTAGTCAATGAATCTCGCCCTAAGTATCAAGTCTTTTCGATGTACTATCGTGGACACTCTCTAAGCTGCCTCGGAAGCGCTCTCTAGCCCCGCCCCGATGACTTGGTGTAGAAAAAAAAAAAAAATTTGAGATTTGAAATTGACGCTTTTCTAAAGGGGAACTTTAAGGGGGCGTGGCTCGGCGCCTCCGCATGATTTAAGCGAAAACATTTTTAACTGGTCAAGCGCAAAAGACCACGACTGTACTTCTCGAATGCGTCAATTATTGCAATTAAAACTGTATATCAAAGTCAAAAAAAGTCACGCATTTTCAACAACCACCACACTTATTCCTCAGGCGGTTAGCACGTGAAGAAGCCGATAGGAACGGCGAGGACCCTGAAGAGGCAGCGGCCGCAGTGGAAGCAGCCGAGCCTGATGAGGAAGAGATCTCGGAGGTCAAGTACGCGGTGAGGTCGGGCCCTTATGAGTTGTGCAGGAAGGCGGGGATTGGTGAGTGATTGTTCGCGATAAATCAAACAAAGATATTTCCGTTTTATAGGTTAAACTAGCTGATGCCCGCGGCTTCGCCCGCCCGCAAATTATATACTAAAACCTTCCTCTTGAATCACTCTATGTATTAAAAAAACCCGCGTCAAAATCCGTTGCGTAGTTTTAAAGATATAAGCATACATAGGGATATAGGGACAGAGAAAGCGACTTTTATACTATGTAGTGATAAACCAATAAAAAAAAAACAATAAACCTTTACAAATTGCTCTTATTACTCTTATTTTAAATATTTCGTTACGAATGGCCGGAACATAGATTCAAAATCACATTGAATGAAGATTGAGTGACTGAGGGAATGTGTCGTAGACAGTGATGATGTCTTTGTTACTACTTTAGGAGGACAATTTTTCGGTAGAGTTCTTCCGGATAAAATGTAATCATACACTTTATCTTCGGTTGCATAAAGTACAAAGTTTTAGGTGCAAAGACACATCAATTGTCACAACGAACGTCCTCGGACTTGTTGGAGCGTAAAAAAGTAACTTAGTCATCCGAAAAATGTCTTCTCTGCTCCTTTTGGTCTTTCCCTACCTATTTCTGCAATTATAAGAACAATCCTTTAAAGTTTCCCGTCATAGTTTTTATTGTGTATAATGTTGGACTCATATTGATACAGAACCTCTGGTGAAGAAGTTCGGTCTGACTCCGGAGCAGTTCGCGGAGAATGTCCGCGACAACTACCAGCGACATGAAGTCGAACAGCAACCCGTACCACCGCTTGAAGCCGCTGCCGAATATGTGAGTAACTTCTACTTGACAATAATATTGTAGGCCCCATTATCAAAACCCTGCACTTAGCCCGTCTTATTTGGGGTTCTTGCTACTCATCTTTTTCTCCCACAGTGCCACTATCACACGATCAGTGTCAGTCTTTACCCACTTCTCTTTTCTTCTCTTCTTCTTTCTTACTTCTTAGTTTTTTTCTCAGTTTTTTCTCTTCTTCTTTTTTTTCTTATTCTTCTTCTTTTTTTTTTCGTTTGTCTGTAGTTTTTTTTTTGTTTTGTCGTTTTTTTATTTGGTTTTTAGTCTGTGGCAGTCATCACAGTGTTTACAAGATGATAATCATCTTGCAAAATAATCGATCGTTTAAAAAAAAAAAATAACCCAGCACAAATAAGACGAACATATACGATTTTGACATTAAAATACACACATTAATCCAAAGTAGCAAAAAGTCCACTTACTTGCTATAAAGTTCTTTTCCATCTCATCAGCTTAGCTCAGACAGCACCAAACTTCTGACGTCTTCACACCATTAATCATTAAAACTCCAATAAACTGTGTACGTAATAGACATTGTATTTCTCCCTACTAGACTGGTTCAATCGGCTCAGCGCAGGAAGTGGTACGCCGCGCTGTATACATGTGTGGCGTGCAACTAGCTCGTGAACCGTTGTTGCGAACAACGTTGCGAGATGCGTTGCGCGACCGTGCTACACTCACTGTGAGGCCCACACAACGAGGGCTGAAGGAGATTGACGAGAACCACGCGTGTTTTGGGTAAGTTGCTGTATCGTAGGTTGTTGCATGTAGCGAGTATCGTTGCGAGACACATTGCACGACCATGCTACTATCACTGGCACTACACAAGATATTAATGAATACAACGTGTGTTCCTCGTATGTTGCTGTAACGTAAGTTGTTGCATGTAGCAAGACACGTTGCAAGACGCGTTGCGCGACCGTGCTACACAGATAAATGAAACCGACGGTTTTTGGGTTTATCTTGCATGTGTGTCTAAATTGCGGCATAATTATCTGCCATCGACAGTTGGATTGAAGATTGGGTTAAAACTTTTCTCAAGCCGTTGACGCCCTACAGACCCTCTTTATTAATTAAATAGTTTTCTATTACGCACAATCCAAAATATCCTAAACGAAAAACGTCAATGGTAGTACTTTATTTCAAATGTTTTCATAACTCTCCCTTCTCGCTAATAACCTCAAGAAATTCTTTCTGCGTATACAGTATGAGATATTTGAAAAAGAAGCCAGTACGTGACCTGTCTGGTGATCAGTTCCTGAAACTAACGATGGCCGCGGAGGACAAGCTGCTTGAACTGAACATCAGTGAACAGATTGAAGGGAACACCACTATTAACTATTTGGAGGAGATCAAAGCTCTTTATCAAAAGGTATTTTTAGTCCTGTTTTTGGTCAAACTGAGGCGAATATTACGCGAGACACAATACCTCAATACAAGTCAGTTGAAATGATCGACGCGAGTGAATTTCGAGCAACGTCTTGTAGGAGATTCGCCTCAGTTCAGGCCATTCTTTAAAATTAGGTGGGTGATGAGACCCATTGGTCAAGTAACTACATAATTTTTTGAGCTTGAGCTTTTGCGGTTGATGTTTACACTTTGCTGCCGACTTTATCCGCTTAGTTTTTGGACTGTCCCATTAAAACCTTCATGGAGAGAAAAATCAATTCTTCGTTTCTCCTAGGACGAGTTCGCAGCCACAGTAGAAGCTTGGAACGAGCTGCGAGCTGAAGCGGTGACCATAGCTCTCACCAAGATCGTGATGCCGGAGCTGAGGCGAGAGCTGCACGCTGTGCTACTGCAGGAGTCCAAGGAATATGTACTTAAGTGAGTCTGCCCACCTAGGCTTCCGGGATACCACAAGGCGGTTGCTCGTCTCGACACGTGACCAGAAGGCTGGCCTCTTTTGCTGTTATTGAGATATTATTAATGGAATAAACACTGGCTGACCTGTGAATCGACTTTTTCATTGCTCAACTACATCTAGAATTATTATGTTTTGTGCAGATGTTGTCGCCGTCGGTTGTACGACTGGTTAAAGCAGGCGCCGTATGAATCCAGAGTGTCAGATGACGACGACGAGGAGTGGTCTGATTCTAATGGTAAGTTTTAATTTTTTAACAGCTCGATACGATCTTAACTCCAGAATTATTAAGCTTATAAACTAAACCGACTTGTAAAAAGTATTTGCTTAAATTCAAAGTTTTTGACCTTTTTTCGGCATCAGTACTCATAACTGTTTCATTTGAATCAATCTCATCATCACCCTATAATGTTCCCACTGCTGGGACACGGCCTCCTCTCAATGAGACGGAATAAATCAATCTGAATATCATCAATTTTTGGCCGTCAAAACTACATGAGACAGTTCCTCAAAACGCATGCCCTTTTACCAATTTTGAACTAACAACTCCCCAACATCTACATACAGAGACATTCAAATACTTACGAGCGATAGACGGAACAAGACGAAGAAAATCGTAATCCAAAAACTTGTTACTACTTAGTAACAAATCGTTTTGTTTTTATGTCATACGCCCGCTTGTCAGGTATGACATTATTCCCAATGTCCGCTTTATACCTAATTCTTTTAAATATCTTTGACAGTGTAGTTCTTAAGTCTCGCAAAAAAATCTCAAGTTGACAACTGTTCCTCTCAGGTCTCCGTGTAATGTCAATCGCGTACGTCCCGGATAGACAACACAGTGCGTTCGCGTGCGTGGTGGGGGGAGGCGGGGAGCTAGCCGACCACCTGCGACTGCCGCACCTGCTGTACCGACGGAACGCCTGGGACGCGCTCGAGAGACAGAACAAGGAGGCCGACATGACTGCGTTGCGGAGGTAACTTCAACAAGGGATGGTTGCCTACTTACGTTGTATAGAATCCTTGATATTTTCCATTTGCTGCTGATAAAAAAAACAACAACAAAATTGTATAAGTGACCTGTCCTGTTCAACCTGGCATATAAAATTAAGTAACATGAGTTAAATTAACTGTAGGAATAATCTCGGACTTTTCGAGACAGTTTGTTTCGATGTTGCAGACCTAGAGGTCAATCAAAAGTACAAAACTTATCAATAGGGCAATACTACGAACTTAAGTCTGTGTCAACTTTATTATCTCTTTTAACTCTTTTCTTAAAACATTTAATGTGTGTTAAACAGCAATTTTGACCTCATCAGAATTGCTTTGAAAGATAGATATATATATTATAGATACTTAATTTTGTACCTATAAGCTAAGTTTAAAGGCTAAGCTAAAAAGCTAATCTAAAAAGCTAAAAAGCTAAGCTAAGGTAAAAAAACTAAGCTAAAAAGGTAAGTTTAAAAGCTAAGCTAGAAATTAACCTAACGTTACATTGTATCCTCGTCTTACATAGAATTATCTTCACAGATTCATAATGCGCAAAAAACCGCACGTGATCGTTATCGGCGGTGAGTCTCGCGAGGCTCTAAACGTGAAAGCTGACGTGTCGGAGTGCGTGCAGCAACTTGTGGAGGACGAGCAGTTCCCCAGGATACCTATAGAGATCGCTGATAATCATATCAGTAAGATCTACAGCAACAGTATTAAGGGACGGGTAAGTAATATTGTGTTTCATTAATAAATCAGGCTGTGGCAGCTTGTTCGAAACTAATGACTTAATCAGGCTTCAAATACTTCTTGAATGTACTACTATTGTGACCAGTCTTGATCTAATTTAAAAGCATTTTTGAAACCTCCTAGTCCATCAGGAAGTTGCCACACGCACTCTAGTCACTCTCAAACACTCTAGTCAATCAGTCCATTAAAATCTCGCATTATTATTTTAAAAAGTTGCGCTGCACACCTATCTGAGTCATACAACTATGTATAATGAGAGTTTAACAATCATTCGATTGTTCCACAGCACGATTTCAGAGAATACCCCGACATTCTCCGTCAAGCAATCTGCCAAGCGCGCTTCCTCCAGGACCCACTAATGGAAATATCACAACTATGCGGCCCAGACGAAGAAATACTCTGTCTTAGATACCACTCCCTTCAAGACCAGATAACTAAAGAGGATTTACTTGAAGGCATAGAACTCGAATTTGTGAACAGAGTGAATGAAGTAGGTGTAGACGTCAACGAAGCGGTCCTAACGGGCCGAGGGACAGAACTTCTACAGTTTGTCTGCGGTCTAGGACCAAGAAAAGCACAAGCTTTAATAAAACTCTTCAAACAAACCAATCAGAAACTAGAAAACAGAACACAACTCGTCACAGTATGCCACATGGGTCCAAAAGTCTTCATCAACTGTTCAGGTTTCATCAAAATTGATACAAGCAGTCTTGGTGATAGTACAGAAGCTTATATAGAAGTGTTGGACGGCTCCCGAGTGCACCCGGAAACGTACGAATGGGCCCGAAAGATGGCGGTCGATGCGCTGGAGTACGAAGATGAAGACGCCAACCCGGCCGGAGCTTTAGAAGAAATTCTAGAAGCACCCGAAAGACTGAAAGACTTAGATTTGGACGCTTTTGCAGAAGAATTAGAAAGGCAAGGTTTTGGTAATAAGAGCATAACACTGTACGATATTCGAGAAGAATTGAATTCTAGATATAAGGATCTTAGGCTTGCTTATCGCTCACCGACTGCAGAAGAATTATTTGACGTTCTAACGAAAGAAACGCCAGAGTCTTTATATGTTGGCAAGATGGTGTTGGCGTCAGTAGTTGGTATTACTCATAGGAAACCGCAAAGAGAAATGTTGGACCAAGCCAATCCTGTGAGAAATGATGAGACTGGACTGTGGGAGTGCCCCTTCTGCCACAAAAATGACTTCCCTGAGCTTTCTGAGGTAAGAGTCATAAGTAAAACTATTTAAACTTGAAAAAATGCTTTGAAATATGTTATTGTAGTTTCACTTCTCGATTGTATCAGTCATGGCAATTTGAATCTAACAGTAGTAACATAAAAATCACTTGACACTCCTCATTTTCTTGAACAACTATTTAAACAGATCTTTTAATTTTTTTCCCAAACTTTCTAATCTACCGCTGATTGGATTAGGCAGTATTGCTTGAACTGAAGCAATAACAACACATATTCGGCTTTCGTTCAGCTTATGTAGATCGGCAAACTCACACAAGCCGAACGGTTCTTTCCCTAACGTATACCTACATAATATATTCGAATATGCCGCTTGGTTGTGCCGAATCACGTTTTCCAGTTTCCAAACTTGTCTGTAACGCCCCTGACATCACCAATTTCTAGCTTTATCAATAAAATCCAACTTCCTTTCCCTCCATCAGGTATGGAACCACTTCGACGCCGGCGCATGTCCGGGTCAAGCGACCGGCGTCCGCATCCGGCTCGACAACGGCCTCTCCGGCTACATTCACATCAAGAACTTATCGGACCGGCACGTGTCCGATCCGACCGAGCGCGTGCGGATCGGACAGACCGTACATTGTAGGATACTCAAGATAGATGTAGAGAGGTTCTCCGTGGACTGCTCCTCGAAATCCTCGGACTTATTAGATAAAAATAGTGAATGGAGGTGAGTGAATATGATGTTATATTTTATAGTAACGTAAAGTTGTCTATGTTGTAATTCTCAGCCCAAGTAAGATTTATTAATAATTGGAAATTTGGATTTTATTAATAATTGGATATTGGAAATTTCGTAATTATCGCTCGAAAATCTCGGCAATCTATGGGCCTCTATCTGATGTATTAATTCTCTGTGTTATAATGTACCATTTTTGGGCAAATGCCTTACTTAAACTCCATCACTGTGAAAAACGACATCATTAAAAAAAAAACTACATTTAATTAAACATAGACTAAAAAAGGCGCAGAACATACATACCACACTTGTGTTCCAAAACATACATGAGCGCAGTAACTTACCTACCCATTTTTTTCAGACCACCAAAAGATCCGTACTACGACCAAGAAACGGAAGAGAAAGACCTCCGCAAGGAGAAAGAGGCCAAACAGACTAAAGAACGCATGCAGTACGTCAAGAGAGTCATCGTGCACCCGGCCTTCCATAACATATCCTTTGCGGAGGCCGAGAAGCTCATGGATAAGATGGCGCAGGGCGAGGTCATCGTTAGGCCGAGCAGTAAGGTATGTATCGTCAGGGAAATTCATTGTTAGGCAAATTAGCATCTTCGTCAATTTGTCGTTTTAAACAATAGGGGGGTCGGTCGAAGGTAATTATAGATAGCGTGAATATGACGAGGTCCGAATCTGACCAATAAAGTCAAGCTATTTTGAAATATAAAATGAAATTAAGAGATTTTCAACCAATGACCATGTTTAGAACTGGCTATGCCAACGCCATTAGTTTTACATTTATCTTCATAGGTTTCTGTTGTAATTTCTAGGAAAAAATACGACTTAAAGATGTGAAAAATTATTTGAGTATTGACATAACCAAAGATAGAATAGAATAATAAATTCAAACTAGTAATTTCTTCTTAAGCTTATCAGAGAGAGGTTTAATAGGTAAAGAATAGTATACATTTACAACATCCGCCCTCAATTAAAACTCTCTAGAGAAAAAAAAAATACCACATTATCAAAACCTATGCTATATCCAAACCAGCTACACATCTCTTATGTGCAATACGCCCTAACGGTTTTGTTAGCATATCAGCAAAATTCAAATCTGATCTGACGAATTTCTATAATACCGTCAGATACCTTCTCCCGTATAAAGTGATATCTTGTATCTATATGTTTCGTTCGCTCGTGATGGACAGGGTTATGCACTAAACTTTGTGCACTCTGACTGTCGTAGAACAAAGTAACAGTATCGGACTTACCAGTTATTTCCGATACAAATCGTCTTAGGTAACACGCCTCTTTAGCCGCAGCGGTTAGTGCCATATACTCCGCCTCAGTAGATGACAGAGCAGTCGTCTGCTGCTTTTTAGCCTGCCACATTACAGGACCTCCAGCTAGCATAAAATAGTAGCCAGTATATGACTTTCGGTCCATGCTACAGTTGGCCCAAGCTGCATCCGTGTATCCCTTAAGGTACTCTCCAGTCTTTCTGTAAGTAAGAGCATAATCTATTGTACCTCTCAAATATTGCAACACTCTCTTAAGTTCAAGCCAATGTTCTTTATTGAACTTTGTGTTGAACTGACTTAGATAGCTCGTTACAAATGCTATATCAGGGCGAGTGTTTACTGCCAAAAACATAAGGGATCCAACTAAACTTTGAAATGGATACTCGTTTTCTCCATTTCCAGTACTCAGCTTCTTCAGGCTTGATGGCGTCTCGACCGTCTTGCAAATATCCATACCAAATTTTTTCAGCAAACTTAAAATGAATGTTCTTTGACTAATTTTTACTTTACCATCGTCGCTTCTATGGATATTTAATCCGAGATAATATTTTAATTCTCCCAGATCTTTTATTGAAAAAATGTTTTTCAAAACATGTTTGACAGTGTCAAATGTCATTTCATTTTGGTAAAATCAAGAAACTTATATACTAACTGGAATGAGGACGGCAAGCCAAAAACGTTCCGAGCGAGAAAGCTTCAAGAGTGGATGTTGTCTCTTTCTAATAGGGTGTCCAATAATCATACTAACTCTTGAGACAGTTACAGAGTAGCTGTTATTTAATGATGATGACCTGCAACTCAATAGCATTCTAGGCGAAATAGCTTCAAGAGTGGATGTCATTCACTTTTTATGTTAACTTAAATGTATGTCTGTACCGTCCAGTTGCAAATTATCCATTTTGCAACCTGTCTATCCAGACGACTTTTGTATTCGGGGATTCGAGGACTCCGTTAATATTATATATGTTTTCAGACAGAAAATCGCATATTCAAGCTATTTACCTGTAACGTTTTAGTAACATTCGCCAATATTTATTTTAAAATTCCGAAACGATTCATTTTCACTCGCAGCTCGCCAAATAGATTCTTTTGCTGGAGAAGCATGGAAAAATCCTTAGGACACGGCATCGTGCGGCGGACTCTTTTCTTTTCAATATTTGTATTTAAAAAGCAAACTAGGTACTACCGAAACCATGTGCGATGTCCGATGTTTCTAATTTATATAATATACTTTTGATTACTATGTTCGACAACGGTGTTCGAAACTTCGAACTTACTTACTTAATTTATTTGGATATTTCCCGTTTGTCAATCTAAAACTTGGTAACCCTAGTCGTAATAAACAACCAAAGTTAAAAAACTTCCCTAAAAAATGAAATTCCACATCCAGCAAACCCTTACTACTACACCCCTTCACACAACACAATTTTACCATTTTTAAAGCGGATTATTTGACTTATATACAATAAAAGTACTTAAATGACTTCAACGCGAAAATGTATCGGCCATATTGTTTACATCGGTGACAAGGCAAGACAGGGACACCATCCACCTTTGTCGGTTTCTCGCTCGGAACGTTTTGTTTTTTTTCTTTTCTATTGAATCCATTGTACAAATTTAAACTCTAATCTTTTGAGATAGGGTTTTTTAAATTTTTTTTAGCATTTTGTTCGTACTTATTCCAGTTAGTATATAATTTCCTTGGGTAAAATACAATAATGTCATCGACAAAAACTGCCAATAAGACTAACTCTTTACCAAAAAGTTTCTTATACATGCATGGTTCGGAAGGAGTTTTTTCAAAACCTAACTTCAACAGTGTTTTATCCAACATCCTGTTCCATACTCGTGGTGCTTGTTTGAGCCCGTATAAGGATTTCTGCAGCAGACAAACTTGAGCTTCTTGTCCTTTCTTTAAGAAACCTTGAGGTTGTTCCATAAATACTTCCTCTTCAAGATCTCCATTTAGAAAAGCTGTATCAACATCCAAGTGTCTCATTTGTAGGTCCATTTCTACAGCTAAAGCAAACAATGTACGAAGTGAAGAATGACGAACTACAGGGGCAAACGTTTCAGTGTAGTCAACACCTTCTACTTGTCTGAAACCTTTAACCACTAGTCTTGCCTTATACTTCATAATATTTCCGTCAGCATCCATCTTTAACTTGTAGACCCATTTACAAGGTATGACCTTCTTATTTCCATTGGGTCGGTTAACAAGCTTCCAGGTTTTTAATTTTAACAAAGAATTGTGTTCATCAGTCATTGCCAAAAGCCATCTATCAGCATCATTTGCATTCACTGCCTCGAGATAATTCTTCGGTTCAATAATCTCTTCAGCAAATACCTTAGAGGTGAAGAAATCCGGTTGTTTACGAATCCTAGTAGGATATCTACTTACTTGCTGATCCACAGCTGGCTCTATCCGTTCAGGACTTGTAGGATCCTCTGATTCCGCTGAATTATAATCATTTTTATCATCACTACATACAGAATTAATTTCTTGACGAACTTCATTCTCATCCTGCTGCTGTTCATTAATCAAAATGACTGGTTTTAATTGTGATAAATGATTTTCAAAAAATGTTACATCCCTTGATTTCTGTATGCTTCTTGGATTTGAAGAATCCCTGAAATAATAACCATTTGGATCTTCTGAGTATCCAACAAAGATTACTTCTTTAGTCTTTAGGTCTAGTTTCTTCCGTTGACAAGCCGGAACTTGTATAAGTGCTCTACACCCAAACACACGCAAATGGGTCAAATCACCCTTATTGCCATTCCATTTTTCAAATGGTGTTTTTCATTCAAGAGCCCGATGTGGCGACCTATTTTTCAAGTATACAGCAGTCTTGAAGGCATCTTCCCAGTACGCTTTAGATAGCGAACTCTGAGCTAGCATGGACCGTGCTTTTTCTACGATGGAACGATTGGTCCTTTCTGCTACTCCATTTGATTGAGGGCTATACCCTACTGTAGTCTCATGCGTCACTCCTTTTGTAGCTAAGTAATCCGCAAGCTCTTTATTGACATACTCCTTTCCGCAGTCCGTTCTCAATCTCTTGATTTTAGCCCCGGTTTGTCTTTCCACTAATGCTTGGAAAATACAAAACTTTTCTTTAACTTGTGCTTTAGAAGCAATAAAATAAGGATAGATCATCCGCGAAAAATCATCTATGAAAATGAGAACATACTTATTACCTTGGAATGATGTCTCAGACATTGGTCCACATAAATCTGAGTGGATCAATTCTAGCTTTGAGATAGCTTTCTTGTACGCAGTCGTCTTGAAAGGTTTTCTTGCCTGCTTGCCTTCAACACAAGCAACGCAACTCGATTTATCTATTTCAGTATAATCTATACCTACGTGAGAATTCTTTAATTGGTTCATACCAATGCGACATAAGTGACCTAACCGTTTGTGCCACAACAGGTAGGTACCTGTTCGCAGGTGCTCAACGTGTCAGAGTGCACCTCGTACGCCACATTTTGGAGGGAATTTATTTATTTATTTAATTAAGGTTCGCCAACAGTTGTAACAGATATTTTACAGCTAGGAACATACAAGTAATTGTGTCTTAAATATAACTGCACAACCAATTACAGGCAAACACCACATGCAATATGCTCTTTGTAATTGTAAATTAATTTTAAAACTTAATATACTTAAATTCTAGATGATTATATTAAATAGTAACATGTGCTAATACTAATTATGTCTGACAAACGTCGATATTGAGTCTGCGTGGACGTCAACCAGGTCGCATTGGTTGTACAATCGAGAGTGTACAGTCCACCACTAGCCGAACCATGTAGAATCGCCTCACCTTTAAAAGAAAAATCATTATCTTTATAAAAACTACAACCATTCTTATCAAAAAGTACTACAAAACCTTTGTCTACGACTTTCTTGACAGAAATCAAATTATTTGTAAGTTTAGGTACATACGCTACATCTTTGATGCTATTTACCACATTACACACAGTGTAACAGTGTAATAGATATGTCACCAATACCACCACAGTCGATCTTTTCACCATTGGCAACAGTAACAGAGCTACCTTCTAATGGTTTAATGTCCTTGAACCAATCTCGTCTAGGAGTCATGTGTTTTGATGCACCAGAATCAATAAACCACTTATTTACCTCCAAACACGAAGAACCAAGAGCACTAAAAGAAGTAGTCTCTCTGTCTGATGAACAAACGCCTTTCTTTACCGTATTGCGTAGAGCGCAGTCAGGCCGTTTGTGTCCAGGTTTGTTACATTCATAGCATACAATAGGTTTCTTCTTCTTTGTTTTATGAACATCGATGTCAGATCGATTTTTCAGTTGAAAAGCTGCAACACTTTCTGAGGAGTCAACCTTTGACATTTCACTCAGTAGCTTCCTTTTAACTAGCTCGGTACTTACTTCTACATTGCTATTCTCCAATGCCATTATTAGGGGCTCGTATTTTGAAGAGAGACCTCCTAATAAGATCGCAGCAATCGAAGCATCTTCAATTACCTTGCCGATGTCAGCCAAATCTTGTGCAGTACTCAAAACAGCGTTAATGTACATTTCAATATTTTGAAATTCATTCAGCGAGAGCCTATATAACTTTCTCTCTAAAACCAACCTTCTGCCCATGCCCTTATCTTCGTAAGCATCTTGCAAAGCCTTCCAAGCTTCTAGAGCAGACTTTGCACTCCTAATATGCGTTATTGCAGAGCCATCTACTGTTAAGCATATTTTAGCTAGTGCTCTCTTATCATTTCGAGATTTTACCTGTTCAGAGGTGGCATCTCCTTCATCGTACCCATTTATTGTGCACCACAAATCTTCATGAATTAAGTAGTTCCTCATTTTGAACTTCCACGAAGGGTACCCGTCTCTATTAGATAGGAGGAGCGAGGGTATTGATGATGAAGACCATCTGATCGCTACAGAATCACCACAGGACATGTCAAAAAAAAAAATCTTCGAAAAAAAATTCAACTACACAAAATAACCTTTTACACACTATTTGTAATAAGATTCGCAGTATTTCCTATGAGCGCTTTTCGTGCTGATAACGTGTTGTAATTTCTAGGAAAAAATACGACTTAAAGATGTGAAAATTTATTTGAGTATTGACATAACCAAAGATAGAATAGAATAATAAATTCAAACTAGTAATTTCTTCTTAAGCTTATCAGAGAGAGGTTTAATAGGTAAAGAATAGTATACATTTACAACAGTTTCACAACATTTATAGAAGCTATTTTTAAAAGAATAAAAACTCTAATAAAACTCTCTAGTGTTGTGACCGGCGATAAATGGTGAAGATAGCGTCGTCTTAATCGGTTTTTATCAACTTTTAAGGATGGATATTAATGTCGAAACTGTTGTTCTAGGGTTCGGATCACCTCACAGTGACCTGGAAAGTAGCAGAAAACATTTATCAACACATCGACGTGCGAGAAGAGGGGAAAGAAAATGCGTTCTCATTAGGTTTGTACAACCTACATTTGTTTTTGTTGTATAATTATAGTGAAAACTCGTCGTAAAAATAATATTCATAACATAACTCATGTATTTTTTGCAGGTCGAAGTTTATGGATCGGAGGTTCAGAATTCGAAGATCTCGATGAGATCATCGCGCGACACGTGACGCCCATGGCGGGGCATGCGCGTGACCTCATCAGCTACAAGTACTACAAGCCGCTGCTCGGCATGCGCGACAAGGCCGAGGAGATACTCAAGGAAGAGAAGTCGCGCAACCCCAACAAGATCCACTACGTCATCTCCGCCTCTAAGAACTATCCCGGCCGCTTCCTGCTGTCCTACCTGCCGCGCGCGCGCGTCACGCACGAGTACGTGTCCGTCACGCCCGACGGCTACAAGTATCGCCAGCGCACCTTCGACTCGCTGGCCGGCTTCCTGCGCTGGTTCAAGGAGCACTTCCGGGAGCCCCCGCCCGTGGCCACGCCCGCCGCCCGCACGCCTGCCCGCACGCCGCACATGACGTCCGCGTACCACACGCCGGCCGGACATACGCCCGCCTTCCACACGCCCGCGCACACGCCCGGCCCCGCCTACATCAACACGCCCTACACGCCGTCTGCGCAGACGCCGTACATGACTCCCTTCGCCGCCACGCCGCGCCAACCCGAGTTCATGCCGCCGCCCGGCCGGCCGCGGCCGCAGCCCGCCGCGTACTCCGAGCCCGCCGACTGGCAGAAGGCGGCCGAGGACTGGATGCGACGCAACAACCGCGAGGCCTCGGCCACGCCGCGAGCACCGCGCACTCCGCGCGAGCACCCCTCACGCGAGCACACGCCGCGCGAGCACCCGTCACGCGAGCACACGCCACGCGAGCACACGCCGCGTGAGCACACGCCTCGCGACCACACGCCGCGCGAGCACCACCTGCACGCGCACATGCGCACGCCACACGCGCACACGCCGCACTCGGGGCGCTCGTCGCGCGCGCACTCGCTGCGCTCCACGCCGCACACCAACACGTCGCCGCGCAGCATGTCGCTGGGCGACTCCACGCCGCTGTACGACGAGAACTAGCGCGTCTCACTCCCTCGCAACACAACCCGACAGACACGCGAGTGTCGGCCGAGCGGTCTCTCGGCTCGAGGATGTATGCAGTATATTGCTAACGTTATTCCCCTGTTACGTTTCCACACTTGTATAAACTCCCTCGTACATTATAGTTCCGAACTAGGCCTCGTTCACTAGATAGGTGGTAGTCAAGTGCTCGGCCCGCCGGAGACGAGTCCCCCGGCCGAGCTAGTAGATAGCTAGAATCCGTTTACGATGTATATTGAGAGTATTGACTGTGTACTCCTGTTATCGTGCCGACCTTCATCGTAGTACCGAGCCCAAGAAATATGGCGTCTCGACAGACACTGTAAAGGTATATATTTTGGAACCCAAGTATATTGTGTCCACTGTTCTTAAATTATGACAAACTTTATTAACATTAATGTGTTAATAATTACAGGAATACGTAGCCAATTGATTTATTTTTAAATCTTTACCAAGGATGTTGGTAGTTAGGTTCATGACAATGGAATATATTAAAGTTAAGACTGCTTTCATATAATGGTCAAATGCATAAAAATGATCCATAAGGGCCGGCGCACATGGCGAAGCGCAGCGCAGAGCATTTTTCACTGCCAAACTATCGAGATTGTCCTTATTGAAATAATATCTAAAATCAATTAACACGACAATTCCTGAAGAGCATCGAAGCGACTACATGCGAAAGATAGCGCGCAGGAACGCGACTGCGCGCTACTCCGCGCGGATCCGTTTCCGGTCGCCGGGCTCGCCGAAGCGACCCTCGCGCGGCACGGGCGAGAGCTGCCATTTTGTTGTCAACATTCGTACCGTACATATTTTTCTTCTTTTCTCTATATTTCTTCTCTTTTTTAATTCCTCTTCCTCTTCTGTATGTAATCAACAGCACGTTCCAATCCAATCATTTTATTCACGAATGTACACGTTTGGACTCTCAAAAAATTGCTAAACGACGGTGTGCCGATTATGCGCAGTCTAGCGCATACTCGCGCATTCTCGGTTAGAAATTCGCCTAATGTGTCACGCGTTTAGACAACTTCGCGGGCATTCTCTGCGCTACGCTCCGCCATATGTGCGCCGGCCCTAACCGTGCGATGAATTAAACATAGTTCGTTATGCTGCATGTGGCGACGTTTGTAAGGTTTGAAACTTTTATATCTTTCTTGCATATCTTTTATTTGACGCTTATTTGAAAGCAAATGAAGTTATTTAATTAAAAAGCAATTTAATTTGTATTATGACTAATACGACCCAAATAGCAATAATGATTATGTGTCGTGTTTTCGGTTATGATAATTTTGTCAAACGCAAACTCCACAGGAAATGCCTTAGCTATGGTTAGTGAGCAATGGGATCTTTCATAATTTATTCACGACATTACTCTTGGAAAATAATAAAAATTATGATGATTCGAAAAAGCAGTTTTATTTTAACCTTACTTGCCAAATGTTGATCGATGGAGAGGGAGAGGAATACCAAAGAAAATATGATTGTATTGTGTGAAAATGATAACCCTGAGTTATTGTCAAAATTTTATTTCAATGTGCCAAGCAAGACATTTCGTTTTAATCCACCCATACGTGTACCTCATACATCCTCGAATTATAGGCACAACAGTTATATTGTGCGGGCAAGCAGAGTTTTCAATGACATAGGCAAGGAATATGACTGTTCAATTCACAATTAGTGTGAATTCGGCCAGAAGGTGCTTAAGCCTAAAATTTTTCAGTAGCAGGAGGTTATATTGCTTGATTTTAGTTTTAGTATTATTTTCTCTACTATTTCAGCTATGTAAATTGCAAACTAGTTGTTATATAGCTTCTTACTTATTTAAAGCTGTGTGTTTTGTGTTCTTGTGCTTACACCATAGATTACTATTATAAGTCTATACGTGAGGACTTGTAATTGGCTTTCTGGTGACTATGGTTTTCTTTTTTTCTGTTTTTATTAGCTGTAAGTCCTCCATGTACTAAATAAATAAAAATACAAGGATCAAATATTATAAATGAAACATTTTATGCGACACGAAATTCTATGAAATGTCTGTCTGCGAATCAAGGGAACACCAATAAAATGAAGTTAAGGTGGATGCTCCAGGGTAGCCCGCGAAATTCAAATTTTCTTACGTTAAGAAAATTTAATGATAGTGGTTGACAGGGGAGAATGGAAGAAAAAAAACGTGTTTACTTACACAACTCTTCATGAAAGTGAAGAATATAATTACGTACATAATCAAACAAGAAGAAACAGGATGATTTTGTACTGTCCAGCAACCTACTACCTAATAACAGGTTAATTTCAGATTTATTTCAGCTTTGCGTGGGGCGGGTCGCGTGCCTCATTGATTCTCTCATGGCATCATCTGGCAGCCCAGAATCGCATTTCTCATGCTCCTATCCTTTTCTGTCGCTTCGAACCGTCATTTGCTAGAGCGAGAAAAAGGGCGGGAATGCTACAGCACGCAGCATCGACGATTCGCTCGGCAGTACGCTAAAAAAGAGATAAATATTGTATATTTGTATGTAGGGGGTAATTTTCTGAACTACTGATTGAATCTTATACTGTGTACATCTAAATATTTGTGGAAGAAAATAAATATAAAATTAAATTAAATTAAAATTACTGATCCGATCCTGAAATTTCTTTTATTAATGGCAAAAAACAAAAGCTACATCCTCGAGTGGCTATATTTAAAACGTCCCCGTGGGATAATATCCCACCAATCATGATCTGTCAAAGGACCAATTTGTTCGAGACACCATTGTTTAACTATTGTGTCTACTTCGTGGACAGATCAAGGGACAACGGAAGCAAAGCCGCGTAAAAGCTAGTTGTTTGTTAATATTACGGGTTGACGCAGTTCAAGGATGCAGGTGACTAAATGGCCACACTGTTTACCTTCTTAACTTATTTCTACTTTACGCCCGTGTTCAGTTTTCAGGAACAGAAGCGAAACCAAACGAACTCCTATTATTGTACTATTGGAATTTCAATTCTCAGCCTCAGCATTGAATCGAATGACGCGCTTTTATAACAGCAAACATTTAGGTGTCGCTAAGTATTTGTTAATAGGGGCGGTGGGGAGGGGAGGGGGGCAATATAATTCCTCTGATTAAGATAGACATATCTAAAACTGGTCTAAAATCACAGGATGTGTTAGTTGAGCGCTAATCTCTGTAAGTACCACGTGAGCCGTCGAGAGGCATCAAGATCATTGCTCTAGCGAGTTAGTAATGGCTCTCGGGTGTCGTACTGTCGTGTCTGCGTTGAGTTCAGTCGGAATAAGATCCGTGGTCGCGCATCGCGCGTGTGCTCTTCGCTTTTTGAATCGTATTTTTCGCGCGTGATATTTTGTGAATTACATTTTTTTAAATAATAAAAAAAATATAAAGGGCCTATGGCCTGTCTCATGAATGCTCATAGCTGGTATGTAATATTGTTGTATTTTTTGAGTTTAAAGTTTTAAATTTTTATAATATTCTTATTTTCTTCCAATCTTCTAGCTATCAAGATAATATAATAATAATGATCATTCCTAATTAACCTGCCTCGTTGGTCTAGTCGTCGCAATCGCGTCTGCTGAGCCTGAGGTCCTGGGTTTGATTCCCGGGTCCGGCAAATTGGAATTAGGTTTTTCCATCAAATTTTCTCAGTATCAATGCTATGCCAGGCGTAGCAACGGTGCGCGAAGGCACCTAAGAAGCCGATCCCTACCTGCTTCCCTTCGGGAACAAGGCACTCTACTTAGTGTCTAGGTGTCTACGCCTCGCCACGTAAATACTACGTCTCGCTAAATAAATGCGACGCCGTGCTACGTAAATGCTACGACTGGCTACTTTCGCAAACCGTAGTTACGCGGTGCTACTTTAAAACGTAACACGCAATATTAGTCCTTTTCTAAAACTATATTTTTGAAAGCAAATGAATGATGGTTAGATTATAATATCATCTCACACTGGAATAGTGTCTTTATTAGACAGTAAAAGGTGTTTTAATTTAAGCAAATTACCTTGAAAATATCACGCTTCGTCAAATCTTAGACTTAATTTGGGTTTGGCGACTTTTTATTGATAACCGAGACCCATCTTTGAAAACCTGTTTCCTTCGGTACACTGACTTAATTGAACTCTCTTTTGCGGATACTAGAGTGATTGATACGAAGAACAAAATACTTCTCAACGTCACCATGATCTGTCTGCCTTTTCCCAACAGGTTGGGGTCGGCTTCCATTCTAATCGGATGCGGCTGAATACCAGTATTTTACATGGAGCGACTGCCTATCTGACCTCCACAACCCAGTTAGTACTGGGTAATGTACGATACCCCTTGGTACAGGCGCGGACACAGTATTTCCTGGGGGGCCATTTTGTTTGAACTTACAGAAAATGCTTAAAAAAGAAAGATTTTACTTAATAGACAGAAGGCGTCAATTTTAATAACAAAATGAACTAAGCATTCTATGGCATCAGGCAGGAAAAGCTATAACTTTTAAAAATCCTGAGCCTCTAGGGGCAGCTGCCTCCTCCTGGCGACGCCCATGGCAAGATATACAACTAGAATATTTAGTTTCAATTCCGTCAAACTATTTCAGGGGGGGGCAATGGGTGCAATTGCCCCCCCCTGTATCCGCGCCTGCCTTGGTAAGACTGGTTGTCAGATTTTCGTGCCACTGACCACACTGACTACCTGTAACGACTGTCAAAGATCTACTAATGAGAGCCGGGACCAACGAGATAACGTGCTTTCCGAAGCACGGAGGAAACTCGGTATGTTATGGGTGGTCACCCATCCACGGGACAACCTAGGCAAGCGCAGCTTAACCTAAAGATCGATCCGAGCGGCTGTTATTATTTAGACACGAACTCCTAAAAAATACGCTTCAACGTATGACGATGGTTATTGATCATTGTTATGGCATACAAAATAATGTTTTTTATGACAAAACGTGTTGTAAGCTGTTGGACGTAGGTATCGTAACACATAATTATTAGTTAGATTAGACACGTTAATGTGTGCCGAGAGCAAACGTGTAATTTGAGGCACGTGAATTTAGAAGATTCAATACGAAACGTGTCTGTAGTTTTTGTCAAGACTTCATCACATCTTTGGATTGTATCTTCATCGATTGTAACTGCTGTGTTTTAAAACGTGATAGCTTAAGTACTTAAAGACCTTTTCTTGTAGATTAAATTCTAGGTGATCTATCTAGAAGTAAAACCTGTTGCTGTTGTAGCAAAATTATGTTAGTGCATCCTGAGACGTGAGACTCTCTCCCTTTCACGTTCCGCCACCTTCTTCGGTGGAAACGGCCCTGACTTACGCATTGCAGGTCGTGAGTTCGAAACCAGCTAAGTGCGTTACGTATAGGGTTATCATTTAGGAATTTGAAAAATCCTGACAAAAAGCTGGACATTTCGATAAAAATCCGGACTTTTAGGCCACAAAATGGAAACTTTTCCCCTTAGTTACAGCGGTATGGTAGGCATGGTAGCTATTTAATATTTATGTGTATTAAGTTACTTAATATTTAGTTTTATTAATCACTAGCTGACCCGCGCAATTTCGTCTGCGTTACGTAAGAGAGAGAGAGAGGCTTAGAGAGAGTGTGAGTCAACCTAAAAAAAATGCAGATAATATGCTTTAGCGGACTTTTTAAGAGGAACAATCCCGTCATACATGTATGATTGTTGAGTAACTTTAACCGTTTACGCAGCGCACGGAAAGGAAGCTCTCAAAAGCAATAATTGTTCGCTGTATTTGCAACAATTTTCATTGATGCTCCGCTCATATTGATTGTAGCGTGATGTTATATAACGTATAGCCTTCCTCGATAAATGGGCTATCCAACACTAAAAGATGTTTTTAACTGGAATCAGTAGTTCCTAAAATTAGCGCGTTCAACCAACCAAACAAACAAACTTTTCTCCTTTATAATAATAAGTATATATAGATTCAAGTAGGTAACAATTTAATTTCTCGGAATTATATGCAATCATCGTTAAAATATTGTACTATGTTTTTCCAATTTGGGGCTTCCCTCGACAGCCTTAGGTTTTCATCCTTAGACACTCGATGACAGTCATACTCCAGCTAGGTCGAAAGTTCTCATCAAGGTGCATGAATGAGCCTAAACACGATATAGCTTTTTTTTTTCGGATGGGAAATCATCAAATGACTCCTCCCGGAGCAGGAGGAAGTGTCAGACTTTTACTGACTAAAACCCATCCATGTTCCTTCATCGCCCTTTGTGTTCCGGGGCCACGGTATCTCTTTCGAATAGTCCTGCAGCATCGGCCCTTGGACCCCTTCTTTTTTCGGACTCTCTTTGAGGCGCGCGTAGAACACGAACGCGCCGTCGACACGGCCTGTCGTCATGAGACGGACGGACGGCGAGCTAGCCCATAGCTCCTCGTCCACAGGCCCGCGCCTACGGTGGCCGGGGGCCAATACGTGGCTCCCGACGCCCGGGGTGTCTCCCGCTGTGGCCGGGACGTGAGGATCTCTCCCTCTCATGTTCCGCCACCTCCTTCGCTAGCATGACTGCTTCGCAGAAGGAGGTGATGGCATCCCATTCCGTCTCGCTCCGGACCATGTATTGAACCAGGGCTGGGAGAGAGAGGTCGCCGCCGCCGATCGCCGCTTCGAGGACACGGCGGTGCTCCGCCCAGGTGGGGCACACCTCCACAGTGTGCTCCACCGTGGCCTCCGGTCGATCCTCACAATGGAAGAACCCGGGCGTCTCCTCCCGCCCGAAAACACGATATGAGGCCAATAACAATTTAGCTGTAAATATAATCTACGTTAACTGCGTATGGATTATTGATTATTGCGAATAGCATAGCACAGTTCTTGCACGGCAAGAACACGTGGATTTATCAGGCTTCTGGTGTTCGCTATACTTCTTTTTGGAGAAATCATCCTCATCATCATACTCCTGCCCTTATCCCAATTTATTTGGGCGTAGCATGATTGTATTATTCTTCCTTATGTACTACTCTATTACTTTTTGGAAAAATATTTCACCAAAAAAATAAGAAATGCACACAACTTATACAAAATGAAATATAGGAAATCTCACAGCATCAAAAAAAAAATTAAACAAATCACAAAAAGTGAAAATAATGTTGGAGGGTTTGAACCTGCAACCCCGTAGTTTACAGAGCGGTCATGAAACTGCAAGGCTATTTACTTCGTTGACATAAGCCACAAATAGCCGTTCTCATGTACTTACGTCATGACTGAAACGTCAAACAATTGAAGAATACGGAAATAATGCAAAATTGCCTACCCCCTTAAGGAAGTAGCGTGATAATATATAGTTTAAATATTGAAGAAGCCTATGCAGTAATTTTGACGTGATGCGCGCACAAACATTTCGTACCAAATACTTAAACCGAGGAAAGCTGATTTTCTTGAGTTCCGCTATTTTGTGCGTATTCACCTCAAAAATCAAATTTCAAGAAAACTGAGAAATTATATTTACCTGTATTAGATATGGAGTATATGTAGCAACTTTTAAAGGTTACACTTCATTGGTTTTGATTGTATAGGTGTTTGAAGTTGATTAATTTTAAACACAAAACCCTCTTTTTTGCGCCTCTGGATGAGATTAAAAAAAAATGCTAAGACAGGTATTTCTTTATTTTTATTAATAAGTATTTATTCTGAGTTTCATGATTCTAGAACAATCTAATTTTTTTTTTTCATACAAACTTTACCCCCCCATTTCACCCCCTTTTTCCAAAAAAATCCAAAATTTCTATAGCCCATATGTTATTCTGAATGTATTTAAACAGATTTGTGAACATTTCAACAAAATCGGTTCAGCAGTTTTTACGTGATGCGCGGTCAAACAAACAAACAAACAAACAAACATTTTTTAAATGGTTTTAATATTCAGTTCATTCAGTTACTTATTTCAAGTCACCCTGGCTGGTTTTTTTTTTTTAATCTTCAATGAACAGATTTTTTGGTCTCAACGATTTTATTATATGTATAGATGTTCAAATTTAAAAAAAAATCCGGACAAATTAAAGGGCCGGACAAAGTCCGGACAAGTGTCTAAAAGTCCGGTCATGTCCGGGCTAATCCGGACGGATGGTAACCCTAGTTACGTGAGGAAACCGGGAGGTCCTTTAATATAGAACAAAACATTCGAAGACTTGACATCCAGAATCCCGTGTCCCGTACAAGGCCCGCGTGGTGGATTACATCCAGCCAGTTACAGTCTGTGGAATTAACTGCTTCTCTGTTCCCTGATCGTTATAATCTGGATCTATCCAAAGTTTGAAAGAATCTGTTTCTTGTAGGCCGCATCATCGCTTCACATCAGGCGAGTTAGTTTAGTATAAAAAAACCGGCCAACGGCGAGTCGGACTCGCGCACCGAGGGTTCCTTACAAACTTTTTAAAGGACAAATTTAACTATACTGTTCGATCCTATGAAACGGCTATTGCACCAACCGCAAATAATAAGTTTGTAATAGTCAAATCGCTGTTTTTGTTATTAAACTACATATTTACGGTTTTCAGAATTTTCCCTTTACATGTGCTGTAAGACCTTGCTTTTTGCCAAATTTCGTGATTCTAGGTCAACGGGAACTACCATATAGGTTTTCGACCCAAAACCTATAGGATACTTCCGGTTGACCTGGAATTGTCAATTTTGGTTAAAAGCAAGGTCTTACAGCACAAGGGAAAATTCCGAAAAATAAAAAAGTTGAAAATTAAGGTATTTTTTGGTACTTACAAGTTTTCTCGAAAATCTAAATTTGCCCATATCTTTTGATCGTGTTGATTCAGGACCTTGATTTGTATACACCTAATAGGGACTATAGACCTTAGTATCGGTATCTGGTATAAATTTCAACTTGCTAGGACCACCAGTTCCTGAGAAAATCTGTGGTGACAGACGGCCAAGAAAGTGTTCTTATAAGGGTTCCTTTTTTTACCTTTTGAAGTACGGAACCCTAAAAAATAGTTCAAGCTCACTCCCTCTCGTAGAGGAAACCTATATCTCAGCCTGATGATACCACTATCCTGATTATGCTTTGCAGTTATAACGCTTTTTCGGCAATGTTCTGTCTACAGTATTGGAATAAAGAAACTACAAAAATCGGTGAATCAACGAGTCGGTAATGTTGGTATTTCATGCACCAATCGTACGCTTCTATCGAAGTGAATTCATAATTGTGCTGCCAGTAGACAAACTAGCAATTTCCTATTAAAGTGGGGGAAGGGGGGCATAACGGGGACGTTAAGGGAAACCATTCATAAAAGTATCAAAAATCTATATTTATATAAAATCAATAATCACAACACAAAAGTAACTTATCATACTACAATTAGGCACATATTTTGACTCGTTAACTAGTAGAATAACCTCAATATTTTTATTACACTGCAACTCTACGAAAATCCCATTATGCCCCGTGGTAGGGGCAGTATGGGGTACCAAAAACGGGCCAGTATGGGGTACGTGTTAACACGTTATTTAGCTTCGCAGTAGAGGCATATATGTATTTCTTCGGTGTCGTCATCGTCTACACCGGCACTACCTGCAGTAGAACCAAAATAAATCTAACCTTTCTTTATTTTAGCTATGTGACGCTCCAATGTAGTCTGTGGAACTCCATATAGTAGTGCTGCCTTTCTGTACCCTACTGTTTTACTCAATACTGCATCTACGGCCTTTTTCATGCTTTCCACGGACCAACTGCCCCTCTTAGATATTTTCTTATAGTTTCGCACCATCTTGCATACCTAAATGGGGTACCCCATAATGCCCCGTAACCGTGTCCCCGTTATGCCCCTATGCCTAGTATTGTATTCACAGGTGAAAAAAAAAAGCATAATGCATATACCTTGGCTTTGACTTACTCAAATCAACTAGCGATATCCATCCAAAATAAAAACAAAATACTAAAATACAGATGTAAAAACTTGGCTTTTTATCGGCGTTTAGTATCCACATAAAATTACATCAAGAAGCACGAAAAAATATTTTTGTATGAAAAAATTAAACACGTGCACTTTCACTTCCGATAACTTCCGCACTGAGTATCGGTCAAAAATGGCCACCTATTAGTAATTGAAGCACACACCTAGCGACTCTAGTTACTTGCATGTGTGGGTGGTCCCGTCTTGCCCCGCGTCCCCGTTATGCCCCCCTTCCCCTACAACTGATGTGTCCAACGGCTGCGTGGATATCGAGGGCAAATTTATTGTTCTTCGTGATGCAAATTTATGGTACTTTGGGATATTAATTCTTTGTGGTGTGGTATTTTATAGTAAGTAGGTACAGCCAGTAACTTGCATTGCTTACAAAGAAAAAGAGGCGTCAGGTAGGTAATTCAGGACAGCTGACTGTTCACCTTGGGCCTCAAGTCTGCTATTACAATAGTGTCAGAATTGTCTATCATTGATTTCATAATTGCAGATTTTGACAAGTTTGGTAATCTACTACTATGATGGCGTCATTATGACTTTCCAATGGTCAACCACTGACACTCCATTGAGAGAAATGGCATAGAATGGTAATCTCGTACATAGGTAATCGACTAATGAATGACTGGTGCTATTTACGAACTTCTTACTACTTCAGATTGCTTATAACACTAATAGATAATATGTAAAAATGTGTATAAATATGAAATCTGGCGGGTTTTATAATAATGGCAATACGACAATGTCATTATAACACAATTCTATTATGAGACCATTGAGCGACCAATGATCGACTATTATGAATTTAGCAGATTACGAACTTTCAGCAAAATGACAGTGGGATGAGAATGGGATCGTGTTGGAATGACGAATTTATAAAAATAGCAGACTTGGGCCCCTGTACTGTTGATGATTATTTAGCAAACACTAGCATACACAATGTGTACTTCTTCTTTCTTTATCGTGTGGTTAGTGCCTAACCTGGTGTCAGTGTTTTTATGCCATTCATGGGCTTCTGACTTGGCTTTACATACAGTCGAGAAATATCTCTCAGTGTGTTCTTACACCCACATTTCACCAGTTATGTTTAAGTCCTATGTTTATCTAATAGAGGAAACGAAGAAAACCAGCTACTACTAGAAATATCCTGATGCAAAAACTCAACAATAGTTTTCCGACCTGCAGGCCTAGCCAAGTTACAAACGTTTCATCTCGATTCTCTTTCTACAATCGTAAACGCCTCGGCGTAAGCGATTGTAGAAAGCGCTATATGGTAGCCAAGTTGACACGACTGAGTCGATCGCTCGTTCTCTAATGTCTGTAGAAAAAACCTACACTTTAATCTATGGTGAGCGTTCCTACCAAAGAGTATAGCGACCAACATTGTAGAAACGATTTGAACATTTGAACTTTTTGAACCATGTAAACTTGTCTACGAATTTTCTATTCGTTTGTGTTGATCACGTGATTTAACGTTGAGATGATGTCATTCTACTAGCGTTAACGATTGTAAATTGTCAACTTGGCTAAGCCTGCTGGCAATCTAACCCAAAATCTCACGCTCAGCTATAGCTCTAGAGACCACTAGATCTATGAGGGAACCATTCAACTGAATAGCTATAATTTAACTAATGTCTGTTTAATGCATTGAAGAAGAACCTTGACGTTACAAAGGTATTTAAACTCTTTGATAATAAAAAGGTTAGGTACATGATTGTTGAGTACATAATGTACCGTTATTATTGTGTCATTAGATTTCTTTTATTCGTTTTTACTTACAAGAATTATGTAATACGTTAACAGTAAGATACCATACCATACCCAGTCTAAGCTGGCCTCTTATTCGATTGAAACTCTGTAGGTAGGTACTATAACGTTAGGCCCGCTTGAAGTCAAGTAGTACCATTTGATTGTCGTGTGATTTACTGTACGTCAAAACGTCAAATGTATTCAACAACACTACACCTCTCATTAGTAAATAGCAAAAGAAATTAATACAGTAAAAATCTGATGGCACGGTTGGCGCAGTGGCTGAGCAATTGACTGCTACGCTGCGTGTCGCGGCTTCGATTCCCTCACGGAACAAATATTTGTATGGCCTATAGATAGTTGTTCCGGGTCTGCCTGTTTTACTGTGTGTAATACAAACGGAAGCACGATACAGGGTAAATTACTAGTGTGGGGAAATGTTAAAAAAAAATGGGCTCGGTTTGTTCTAATTACTTATAATTCTCATCATTAGGCCATGCATAATCAGTTGCTATATGAATGAAGAAGAGTTTCCGTCTGACCTCAACGCAAAGCAAGTAGGTACCTATGTACGAGTATCTATTTAAGGAGAGGAACATCTACGTTTATGTCGCAAAAACCGTATATTTCGATACTCTCAAGGGAACCAAAATTCATAGGGTACTTCCCGATGGCCTAGAACATGAAATTTGGCACGTAATATGGTCTTTCACTACAAATACAGGAAAAAATCTGAAAACTGTACATTTGTAATTAAATCATAAAAATATAGTCTTTATTTAAAGTACGCCGTCCTGTTTGTCAAGACCGTTTATCTCGGAAACGTGTAGAGGTATCAAGTTAAAATTAAAACCACATAGTCAAATCTACGGTTCATTAAAGCTGTGAAAAAAAAACAACTTTCTAAGTTAACGTAAAAAAAGATACGGGCGTTTATGTCGCAAAAAACGTATATTTCGAAACTCAAGGGAATCAAAATTTATAGATTACTTCCCGTTGGACTATGTTTGGCAAAAAGCAATGTCTTCCAACACACGTAAAGGAAAAAATCTGAAAACCGTAAATATGTAATTTAATAACCAAATACCCACAAGTTAATACGGAACCCTCGGTGCGCGAGTCCAACTCGCACTTGGCCGGTTTTTTGTTTGCCATGCAGCTAAGAGTAAGCTTATGTAAATAACTGGACAGATATTATACACCACTACGATACTCACCAAAAGTTATCGATTTAAATATAGTCTAATCATTCTTAACACGTTTAGTTAAATATTAAAATGTATTGTAATATTTTCCGGCCTTCCACTAAAACCGGCGTTTTTTAATATTAATAGTGCGGTGAAAAACAGGTAAATATTTTAGTTTTTTTTCTATGGAATCCATTAGATAAATGTCATCACGTACCTTATGTGTGGGTGTATAAACAATCGAGACACCTTTGCTAGATAATTTATAATGACTAGTTTTTGTGAGGTTTTCTTGTGACCTTTAAAATACACCATCTCAAGGTCGTCAAACCTTACATATATCTAAAACATTGGCCAACTTATAATTAAGTAGATTTTAAAATGAAATAAAAAACTAAACTATCTTCTAGTTTAGTTACTATACCTACTTTGTTAAAGATGGTGTAAAAACGAAATGTGGAAAAACGGATAGGTATGTTCACCACGCATTACTGCGTTTAATAATAATAATAATTTATTTTAGTGAAAATATTTTATAAACAGTTTACTTCTTGCTTTATCCAAATTAATTTAATTATGCCCAATTTGCTTCGGAAGCAATGTGGCAGCTGATACGTTAAACGTTAGTGAAGTTTAGGTATATTTAACTATTTGGATTTATTGTGGTAGGTATCATCAAGCCTACATCGAAGAGTTTTAAAAAAACACGCTACAAAATGCGCAATCACGCATGCAACGTTTGGTTATAACGCTATCTGTTAAATAGCTTTGCATACCATCATCAACTGCCTAGCCTTTTCCCAATTACGTTGGGGTCGGCTTCCAGTCTAACCGGATGCAGCTGAATACCAGTATTTTACATGGAGCGACTGCCTATCTCACCCCCACAACCCAGTTAGTACTGGGTAATACGATACCCCTTGGTAAGACTGGTTGTCAGACTTTTTGGCTTAACTTTACATACCATTTACTGAAATACAGCTGCGCTCAGAATTCAACGGAACTGATCCTCAGCTATAGTTTAAGAAAAGGCTTAATAGACAAATAAAATAAACTTAGACAGATATTTGGTTACACTGAACAACTATAATGTAACTTGTGTAGGTAGGTACCTAGTTCGGCGGATTTACTGCATTACAAAATAATCTTGATCAAACAACTTTTGAATGTCCTTTGAAATACTTGAAATAAGGGGTATTTCAAAGGACATTCAAAAGTTGTTTGTGAACCTCTGCGGACCCCTGACCCCTGAGATTATTTCGCCATGACTTCTCAGGGGTAGTTTGATAGGAAATGTTGATACAATCTAGCTTAATTTAGATTCCGATATCCCATTAACAGATTGAATAATTTCATTTCATTTCAACATTGATTTGAATAAACACGTTGTGCCCTAAAATTATCTTCTATTACAAATAAATAAAATTGAACTGTCCCTTTGTAATTTTAAATACCAGCTTTTCAATGAGTGCATATGAAAGTGTATACGGCTTATAACAAAAAAAAAACAATGCCCCACCAAACAATGGACCAAACAATGCCCCACCTGATGGAGTGTCCTAGGTGTCTACCTGCACTCTTGACGACTTGCACAGCGCCTCTACCGCTGGAATAAACGTGGCCACCTACTGGGCGCACACCGCGTAATTGGAAGGAAAATCGAAACGATAAGAATAAAAAAGCATTTTTAAACGTTTTTTTTCCGGCTTTCTGTTTGTTCCCCGGATCTCCGAAACGGTGAGACCGATTTTGAAGGCTGATGGTAAGGGAGTAACTTAGGCTACTTTGATGTTGGAAAATGGATTAGGGTTCCGAGCAAAAAAGTAAAAAAAAAAAAAAAAAATCGTGAACAAAATTCAATTAAAATAGGAAAGTAATATTTAATAATAATTTCGCGAAGACTAAGGTCGAGGTAACGGCTAGTCTTCATTAAAACTCATTGAAATTCTAATTTATTATAATATTATTTGTATCTTCAAACAAGTTATAACAAGTGGAT
The DNA here is from genome assembly GCA_963853795.1 of Xestia rhomboidea. Taxonomy (NCBI): domain Eukaryota; kingdom Metazoa; phylum Arthropoda; class Insecta; order Lepidoptera; family Noctuidae; genus Xestia; species Xestia rhomboidea. The sequence goes on from OY970772.1 coordinate 14,368,181, forward strand.
TGGTTTCTACGTGCTTTTTATGGCTGCAGTAACGTTTTTCGGATATTTGGCGATCCAGTCATAGATAGGATGTAGCATATTTTATATTCATTAGGCTGAGATTTTTGTGAACCCGTTTGAAAAATATAGGAATGCATATGTCGAGGTGGCCATATTGGATGTAATGATTTAAGTCTAGATTATTTAATGGGTCCCGACTGTTGCAGTCAATATGTCCTGTTTCCTGAACTTGTTTTTTTCTTTTCAGTTTTATTTAAAGTTATTAGTTAATTTTTACGCAGTCGGGTTTTTAATTAAATGGGAAGAGTGTGTATCTGCAACACATTTTTTTCTTCCGTTCTCCCCTGGTAACATTTCATACTCGTAAAAACGAGTGTGAAATGTTTTCTTATCACACAACCCATCCATCTTATCTATGGTTGTTCCCTCTATCTCCATCCACCAGCATTTATGTACCTACGCGAAACGTTAAAATTAAATAATAATAAATAAATAAATAGGAATACATCGTTTAACTATTACAGCATCATCTCACACAGCCATCTGGTCATCAAAATATCGAATCCCACGCAATTAATAAAAAAATAAAGTGGACAGTTTAGAGTACTTACTTATTTTTAACTCTAATTGGCCATACGACTCTAGCTGTTACTACGGTATTTACAAAGGAGCCATTTATCTCAATGACGTAAAACTCAAGTTGTAAGATGCACATAATATCACAATGGATTGGTTAAAACGTGCTAGTTTAAATTGTGTGTTTAAGAGCGTTCACACTATTTAAATCCTAATGTGTGATGTTTTGTTCATATGACAGTAATAAGTTGCTTCCTTATTCTGCTTACAACAATAAGTAAGTACGTATCAGCTAAGTACCTATATGCACAAAGTAGGAGAATATTCTTAAAATTCTGAATTACGCATTTGCCACGCTTTGAAAAAAAAAAACAATTGGTAAAAAACATTTGGAATTCTTATTTTTATTGCACCCAAAATAAAAAATATGCACACAATAATATGCACACAAAATACAAATTGCAATGTTTGTCGTGGTTTGTAACGATTTCGATGTTTTTACCTGCCTTCCAATCCAGCTACATTATGTACAATAGTTTACAGCAGGCGCACGGGTTAACTACCGTAACCGCGTAGCGGCCACGAGCTACGAGGTCTACGAAGGGGAGTTTGAGAGCAAGTGCAACGTGTCTACGGGCTTCAGGACTGTGTCTAGCTGCCCTTTACTAAGAAGTAAAACAGAACAATTATTATGATACACATTTTAATAGTTCCATAAACGTTTTATCGAATATCTTGAAGGCAGTTACGAGGCATTGAGAATATACACACAATAGTTCTTGCAAACATTTTCCTGCTTTTATAATTAAGAATTAAAATCAGGTTTGTGAAAAAAGGGTCGTGGAATAAAAACAGTTGCACGAGGCAAAGAATCAAAGGTGACATAGAAAATATCTACAGCACCATAATATTACCATAATTTATAGTTTTTCCTCCAATGTTTTGTGATCTTCATGTCATAGTAGACATGAATCAAATGATTACATGAAAATAGAATATAATACATGTTAGTAGTTAGCAAACAGTAGACCGTGTTTATGCCATATATATAAATTAAATCATCGTGATGTAAACAGAACATCGAACCGAAAATTTGAAGACATGAGACAATGACATTCAACATGCACTGAGCCGCGTACAGTGTTCCCACTACTGGCAAACAGACCTCAGTGAGAGGAAGTTTGAATTACAGCAAACTTCCTCTCACTGAGGTCTGTTTGCCAGTAGTGGGAACAGTGTAGGCTGTTTAGTGTTTATGATATGAGAAAAATGCTGACGGAATTACTTTGAATATGAATCAATGAACGAAGGAATTAGTGAATGAGTAGAGCAATAGATCAAAAACATTGAAGCCCGTTTCCACTAACATTATACAACATCTAAATATGTACATATTATTGCTCTGTTTGTATTTCAACACCGGCTGAGCCGAGTCTTCAGTTACAAGGTTCAAGTAATTTTTGGGCTTAAATATTTTCAAGAACTTACCTAATAACTACTTACCTACAATTCTAATTAAACTAGGGAGGTTAATTAGACTTGAGGCATAAGGAGTGAAACAAATAAAAATAGATTTAAAAGTAAATTTTTGAGTACGCAGTATGAATGTCTAGAGATTCACCGACCCCACAGTCAAACCATTGCAACGGTTTTGTGGGGCTTAGTTTATAATAATTACTTACTACTTTGGAATAAAAATAAATAAAGAATAATAAAATTGATTTTCCTCGGAGTTAGGTAAAGTACGTAACGGCACAGCCCGCGTCAAAATAACAGGGCCGAACAATCCAACACTTCAACTGTTAAGTATTCCGCTCCTTAATTGACGTATTTTGTTAATTAATAAGGTCAAGGTGAGCAGTATCTTCCGCATTTATACCCAAATGTCAGTTTAGGAGATTAGGGAGATAAGACAAATCAAATGCGCTTTTTACACTTGTTTCGTTAATTATGTTGAAACATGTTCAGGCTAGCTTAACGATGGTTTAATGAATACAGTCAGTTTATTATGTGGATAAAAAAATAATACAGTGTGTTTTAAAAACAGTATTTGGAGTGGGAATTTCCAAGTCACTCAGTCGGTCAATTTTATTTGTTTCATGTAAACCGAACCGCCTTGAATCGTTTATTTTACAAGTTAGCTTAAATTAATTACAAACAATTAAATAAAATTAACAAGTTTTTGAAATTAATCAATCAATAATTTTACAGTACTGTAGTGTTACATTATTTTGTAATAAGGAACCAATATTTTTTATTTTTTTTTTCGTTGTTTTTTTTTTGTATCTAGCTGTGGAGGATTGTTTTTAGCAATTTAGTTATATATTTTTGTTACTATAATGTTGTTAGTCTGTAAGCATACCTAAAATAAAAAAAATAAAAATAAATTACTTATGTGACGTGAAATTACTTGTGTGTACGTGATTTGTGGCAACGTTAATGTAGATCTCAATACAAGGTAAAATGAGGAGACCTTGGACGGCTGATATAATTACTCAAAAGGAAATGTTTTCACTTAATTTTACTTGGAAGTTGAGTAGATTTTCCTCCTTCTTGTTTTACGGTAGATAATGACAAAATCGACCATAAAATAAAATACATGACACGTGTAGGATAGGATATCTTACAAAGCACCGAATCTATAATAATATATAATCTATAATTTGACGTTTTAGACCCGGTAGTTACCCTTAAAAGGTTCCTACAAATAATCAGCTGCTAGATGCGTTAATAACCTTGTTGTAATACACGTATAGATGATACGAGTATTATTGCTCCTCTAAGTGTTAAAGTGATTGATTTTATAATCATATATGTATGTCGCTCAATGAAATAATAGCTTGAGTACGTGAGACGTGTTTTTTTCTAATGCAGCGTTCGTGAATACGAACTGTTTTCCGACTTGGGGTTTTCAAAATATTGTTCAACACAATCACACACAATCACATCAGATTTTAGTATCAATCTGGCAAATTTCTTTGATAGATTTTCAACTTTATCGCTACAGCGTTAGGTTCAAGGTTTATTTGGAAAATTAGTCACTAAACTACAGAATCCAGCACACCAAACTACCCGTAGTTTGATGTACTGGAGTCTGTACTTTATCGTTTTCCTATTCGGGAATAATTAGGGTTAGGTTAGGGTTTCATTTCGTATTGTTATAAAACAGTTTTTTTTTTCATGACAATACAGTCTAGAATGGGCCTAGTTGCCAGGGCCAATTATGACTATAATGAAATGTTAGTTTATGTAAATATAAATATAGTAAAGACTAATCTTGGGATTACCTTAAACGTTATCCTTGTTAATGCGGTCTGTAATACAAACAAGAAAAGTCAACATATATTTTATTAAGGTTGGTGTATTAGTTTATCTGTTCATATGTGCAGAGGTCTTGTGGGAGTTCAAATAAGAAATAGAACAATGATCCATTTATTTATTTAAACAGGACGAGGAGTAAGGGACATCCACGCGCTAACTGTAACCATGAATTCAAGACCGCATGTTTGTAACCACAATCTAAAGTTGTAATTTTTTGACAGTTTAAAAAAACGGTTTTATAATAACAGACAAAAGTCATCATAATAATCTCATTATCTTTGTCGCATTCTACTCGGGGTCGGCGCAACACGTTTTCTTCTTCCATTCTCCCCTGTCACACGTCACGACATCATTTACTCCTTTCTCTTTCATATCACTCCTCATACAATCCATCCGTCTTTTCTTTGGCCTTCCTTTCCCTCTCCATCCATTTTTCATTTCTCCATTAATGGTTTCATACAAAAGTGAAAAACGATTTCACAGTGCATTTTCAGTATCAAAATTGTTTTAGCAGTTTAGTCACACACCTCTATGGGTAGATAAAGATGTTGTATTTGAAATATTAGGTGAAAACTTTCCATACAATTGATTAATATTAGATTCGATTGTTTGTGTAGAAAGATAGCAAGCCATGACATGTGAAGTCTAGTCTCTACCTCACTCATAATAGGCATGACGACAGTATCAAAAAATTGCAAATCTATTTAGTCCGTCAGTTAGAGTATTGGAAATTAAGGACATGTATTTTTTGTTTTTGTTAATCAATGAATATTGACAAAGATAAAACACATCAAAACTCGGGAGTGGGGGCTCGTGACGTCAGAACTAGCTAAAAATTATACCATGGCGTGACGTATTGAGAATTTTAAAAGCGTCGTACCTTCGTCAATTTTGGTTTACGTAACAAAAGAAAAAACAAGGGTCAAATATTTTTTGATAATCTATGTGACGGACTAATTAGATTTTTTTGTCGTGTCGCCTATTTTAGGAACTTTAGGATTCTTAAATTAATAATATGCTTGTCCTCTAACTCCACTTGAAATAGGTATACCTAAATAGGTCCATCACTACATTGATAATAGGTAATGTGTTATCTTGTGGGAATCGAACTGGCGACAATGACAGACTCTTTACCACCGCATCATTAGGGCCCTTGTTTCTTTCTTATCTTATCTTTGTTGGTTTTAATTAACAAATACAATTAACGATCTACAACAAACCTTCTTATAGGTACACACCTATTAAATTATGTAGTTCAAGGGTAGCAAGTAAGTATTAATGTATATTTCCATTTTTCCTGATGATTCTACCACAATTTTAAGATAATTTTATTACCTTCACCTGTAACTATGTAAAAAATCTTAGAAGGTTTTGACTCACTTCCCGGTTTCCGATTTAACTAAAATTTTCCATACATGGTAGTTTGGATGACAATGCATGGTCAGCTATGTGACGTCATTCTAAATCCAATATGGCGATCTCTAAAATATGGCGGACTATTATAGTTATGTTTTATGCATTCCCATGATATGGGTATCAAATGAAAGGGTTTGCTGAGAAGAATACAAGAAATAAATTGACGTCTTTTATAGGACGTTTCTTGGTGGTCATACTGGCATGTCATACTAACATGACCAGTGAGAATCGCTCGTATTGGTGTTCATATTATTTTTATAAGCATCCTTTATGCATATGTGCTACATATGTATTAATAAAGTACAATTCGCTCAAAGTTCAAAACAACAGTTTTATTTAATAAAACGAAGCTTTTCTTAAAAAATCCGACGCTGATCTCATTATGCAAAAGCTCTAATTGTGCTTGCATAATTAATTCGTCATCATCGATATACTCTTGTCGTCTTTCCGTATCTTCTAAATCTCTATAGGTACAGTTCATATTCATGCTCTAACTTCACTTGTGCATTAGGCAATCTCAAGAGAGAAATTTGACCATTTTTCTTCATTTCTTTGTTTATTTTTAAGTTCCAACTCTCTACCGTGTTATTAGTAGGTGTCTCTCAGAACTCACACACCATTGTGATCGAAAAGCACAACACTGGAGCCAGAAAGTTTTCATATATTTTAAGAATTTGCAAATTTTTGGTTTATTGGAAGATCCTGTTTTTTCCCCTCAATATTTGATTCCGGAAGCAGTGCTAGGGTAGAACACAAACCCTTCGATCTCTTTTACGGTTTAATTTCAATGTTTTTAAAGTGTGCAGATGTATTTAAAGCTGACTGTACCACTTCGTGACAAGTACAGACCCTACATCCACATTTCGCCAGGTATATAAGTATGCGTCAATATTTTTTCAAGATATGCATAGAATCGTCGAAATCAGGCACCAGTCGGTTATTTTCCTCTAAATGTAGATAAAAAAACAATTCAATGTTATTGTTAAGGAAAGTAAAAGTCGTTCATTGTCTTCGTAATGATCGGTGACATTGAAATACTGTAAGTACTGGTATTTTATGTTTTTTTACTCGTGGCGGCCAATATTGTAAACATTTGACGCACATAATTAGATACTTACATAACTAATACAAATTATGCTGTATCGCCTGTCACATCCACAACTCACCATAAACTGCTAAACGTATTTAAAACATCACTCAGTTTCCTAGCTCTTCAAAAGATGGACAAGGTCTAGCTTAGGTCAAATCCTTAAGCCACATCCACAATCTCATCTCTCTCTGCGCCTTGAACTTCTTGCATTTGTTCTACATTGACAAATCGCTTGTCGCTTGAGGGTTTAGCTAGTGGCAAAAGGGTCATCCTTTAATCACGAGTAGGGGGCGATGGGTTCATGTGACAATCGCATGTATTTTTATTAATAACGTATTAAAACCCAAACAAGCACATTTGTGTCTAATCAATCAATTATTATTAATAATTGTGAGGCAAGAGGAGGGGTAGCCTAAAACCTCACGACGTATCACCAAGGAGGAGGACTGTAAAAGTGGCCTTAACAACCTCACGTGGTTAAAGGATGGCCCCCAAAGATAATGTTATGATATTCATAACAAGAAGAGCCTTACACGCAACATTGGCAATGCGATGTCACTTTCCTTGTAACCAGTAAGGAAAGTCATCAGTAATAACATCTCGGGCTAAGGTTGATACAGAGGAAGTGTCTCCGGCTGATTAACGAGCACATTTTTAATGTATACGCTTCCTGAAATAACTCTAAAGTACGGTCTTTATTATAAAACAAGTCCCCCGCCGCGTGTCTGTCCCTATGTATGCTTAGATCTTCAAAACTACGCAACGGATTTTGATGCGGGTTTTTTTTAATACATAGAGTGATTCAAGAGAAAGGTTTTAGTATATAATTTGTCAAGAGGGCGAAGGCGCGGGCATCAGCTAGTTTGTACTATATAATTTAGGAAAACATCGCGGAATTTAACGAAGTTTTGTATAGCCTGAGGCTGAGATGAATCTATTGATGTGTCAAAAGATGTACCTACTTCGGAAATCGCTTCCGTAAACATTTGATAAAAATAAATTATAATTTTAAAATACTATAAATAAATCAGGGACGTCATGAATATAAATTGATGATGACGTAAGGCAGGCGTGTAGAAACATTTAAAATGTTTGAGATATTTTGATTATAAGTAGGTTTGTTAGACCGCTTGATCTTCTCTCGCCTCACACACACATATTGGCTTAAAGTTACTACATTGAAGTTAGTGTAGTCATTTTAATTAATGAGACGAGTGTATGATGTAATTAGTTAGTCGAGTTTAATGATTGAACTCATCTAACTAATTACGACAGAAACAAAGATTGTCCAAAAAACAAATAAGTGTCTAAAACAACTAAGTAGGTAGGTAACTAGTAATTGAATACGGTAAAGTACATAATTACCTAAGCGTAAATACCCAATGTTTGTAAAAGATAAGTACCTATGATTAGTAGTTTTTACACATAAATTGTAACAGGTACCTACGTACGTACGGTCGAAGTTCTTACGATACTAAAGGATAAATTAGTTCGGTATATATAGGGTGTAAAATAACTCTTAACGAAGCCGAAAGGCACTTGTTTTCCCCGTCATTGCGATATTTTTTTTGTTCTGCACGATACCTGGGAACCTTCTAGTTACAGAGATATTGGGGGTCAAAGTTCCAACTTTTTGTCAAGTTTTTTTTAAATACAAGTTTTGAATGTTAGATTTTTACTTTTAACACCTCCACGACCCCCGTACTATTCAATCCCTCCACCAGCACAATGTTTTGAGTGCGATACATCAAATTCTACACCAAAACATGTTTTTTCACCCCAAAAAAAAAAGTCGTTTCCCAGCAATAATTTTTGCGTAAAGTTACTTAGTTTGATGTACAGAATGCTTGATTGACGGCTTCGTGATGAGGCTGTTTACACCCTGTATTAAGACTTGGTTTCAGATCTTCTTGTTAGCGTGTCGATGGCATTACTTTTTTTATTTTCGATGTGGGAATCCTAATGGATGTCCTCCGCCCTGGAGCGGAGGGGTCTGTCAGACTCGTACTGACTAAAACCACACTATCCAGGTGTTCCCTCACACACTTGCGTCGGGGGGCAGCGGGATCTAATGCGACTTCCGCTGCCCCGGCCTGCTTGACCTGCGGGCCTCATCCCGGGGGTCGATGTTATTCCTAACCTTTTTTATTTTTTTTTGACGCTGGAAAAAAATGCATTACGCATACCCTCCCGTCGGGGGACGGGAGGGGTATGTGGGACTCCCCGGGCGGTCGAACCCGGTATACCCACTAAAACGACCCAGCGCATTCCCGCTTCGTCATAGTGGAGGGGGACTGGGAATCCGGCACAGCCTTTACTTCCAGTCCCCCGCCGACGAACACAAGGCGGACCCCCCCTCTTGCCCTCACGGCACGGGCGTGGAGGAGGGGATTCGGGAATGACCGACGGAGGTGACGGGTGCAATGCGGGCGGAGGCACCCCCGCGCCTGTCGCCCGCCCGTCACCATGAGGAGGGAGGGCAAACGCCCCTTCCCCCCCTCTCCGCCCGCGGAGCAGTGCAGCGACAGGATCAAAGTCCTCCCGCGCGCTCCGCCTCCTCCTTTTGCGAAATCGCAAAAAGGGGCTACCGCTGACCAGGCCTCCTCGCTCCCCAGCATGGTGTTGACGCACGCACGCCGGGAAGCGGGAGGCCCAGTCGCCCGCGAGGTGACGGGTGCAATGCGGGCGGAGGCACCTCCGCGCCTGTCGCCCGCCCGTCACCGTGAGGAGGGAGGGCAAACGCCCCTTCCCCCCCTCACCGCCCGCGGAGCGGCACAGCGAGAGGATCATGTTCCGCTCATGATCCCCTCACCACGCCGCTCCGCCTCCTCCTTCTGCGAGAACCTCGCAAAAGGAGGACCCCACTCCCCTGCCATGCCCTCTGCTACGCCCGCTGCTCAGAGGGTCACGCAGGGGAACGCACACCGCACTTCGTATGACGGGAATTTGATCATACGAAGTTCGATGCCCCCCCCCCGATGGTTTTTGTTGCGTCTATTTCTTATGGAATTAGACCAAGAACAGGGCGGCAACCACGTGAAGGTGAACACACCAGACTTGCCTTGAGGATCTACACGACCGTAGCGCTCTCCCTCAAGACCCCGAAGACGCAAAGCATGAGCAAAGCATGTCGTTGTGCAACCGCGAAAGCATAAATACAGATCCGCCCCATGTCATTCCTAACCTAACTTAACTTACTAACCTACATATGACCAAACCAAACCTAACTTGTACCTTAGGCCGCGGAGGCTGGCCACCGTAGGCGCGGGCCGGTGGACGGGGAGCTATGGGCTAGCTCGCCGTCCGTCCGTCTCATGACGACAGGCCGTGTCGACGGCGCAGGAGTGTTCCACGCGCGCCTCAAAGAGTGTCATCAATAATGAAGGGGTCCGCAAGGGCCGAAGCCTGCCGGGGCTGCGGGACTATTCGAAAGAGATACCGTGGCCCCGGAACACAAAGGGCGATGAAGGAACATGGATGGGTTTTAGTCAGTAAAAGTCTGACACTCCCTCCTGCTCCGCCCAGAGCGGGAGGAGTCATTTGATGATTTACCAGCCGAAAAAAAAAAAAAAAGGCCGCGGAGGCTAGTACTGAAGCCGAGAACCGGAGACGAGTACCACAACTCCCTTAAAACTCTAAAAATATATGGGTATGCCCTATGCCATATCATTAAATGTATTTTGCCTAAAATTCCGCTATGCGAACTCCGTTCGCAGATGCAGTCATAAGATTGTGAAGTGCACAGGTGTCAGGGCATGCAGCGCAAGATGGATGCTGGGCTATTGTCTGTGGAGACACGCCGCATACACACTTGAGATCTGACGTCTGATCTGCCGTCGTTACTCTTTAGACAAGTTTAGTAAAGATAACAAATCTCTCAAGGTTTCACGAAAAGGAAAATTAATCCAGTGTAAGTTGTAATGATATTGAGGGAGTCCTTTAAGTGTCATTTAGTGTTCTTGAGAAAATGGACGTAAAACTTCTGGGCTTAAGGATGGCTTAGGGTTTCAAATCATTAAATATATCTATGATCATCATCATCATCTGCCTAGCCTTTTCCCAACTATGTTAGAGTCGGCTTCCTGTCTAACCGGATGCAGCTGATTACCAGTATTTTACATAGAGCGACTGCCTATCTGACCTCCACAACCCAGTTAGTACTGGGTAATACGATACCCCTTGGTAAGACTGGTTGTCAGACTTTCGGGCCACTGACTATCCTGTAACGACTGTCAAAGATCTACAAATGACAGCCGGGACCAACGGCTTCACGTGCTTTCCGAGGCACGCCATGGAGGAAACTCGGTATGGAATGGGTGGTCACCCATCCAAAGACCAACCTAGGCAAGCACGGCATAGCCTAAAGATCGACCCGAGCGGTTGTTTTTATTTAGCCACAAGCTCTAGTATCTATGATCATGGATGAAATAATGATGTATAATGCCTATGACTATACATGAACTTACATATTGAGTGCATCCGAACAGGGAGTTCCCCATAGAGGTTATATCGATCTGAATTGGGTAAATCTTGGAAATGGAATTACCCAGTAATGCTCACTCGTATTTCGGGTCCGTGCTGGTCATTTTCACACACGTTTATAGCAATACTATATTGAAATAAATTCTAGGAAGACTAGCGAATACCCGCGGGTTTGCCCGCATGGAGTTCGATAATTGCGCACGAGATCGTATTTTTGGGTTAAAAAGTATCCTATGTAATATATGATGACCCAGGTCATAAACCATCTGTGTGCCAAATTTCATCCAAATCCGTTTTGTAGTTTCTTGCAAAGAGTAATAAACATCCCTTTAACTTCGCAAACTTTCGCATTTATAGTAGAAGTAAGATAAAATTCTATGGAAGATATAATAATGTAGAGAAGTTAGATACACACACGCTACGTAACCGCCACGCAAGACTTGCTCCAATACCATACATACAGTGCATGTACAAGGAAGCACAACAGCGCACACGCATTTGGTCTGCTCCGGCCTTTAGGCCTGAACTCCTGCCACGCTGACGTCGGTCGCGTAAGTCAGCGAGAAAAACAGTAGCGTTGTATAGAACACAACGTATACTCGTACGCGCGACCAACGTACGCGACCGACGTCAGCGCAGGAGTAATTCCAGCCTTATTCTTCAAATTACTCACGTGCTGACAATCTTCAGCGGCAGTAGATGAGTAATTAGGTAATTACATAATTGTGATTAGGCATTGTTTTCCTGTTTGTATAATTAGACTTGGAAACTGTGTGAAAATAAAGATAAGCAGACATAACAATTGTTTTGATAAGTTGCAGTTGTGATGCGCTGACTTGCTCATCTTTTGTACAATCGGCTGGAGTTCGGTGGTTTAACGTTGGCCTAGCGTATTACGGAGTTTCAATAGCACACGAGGCCAGCCTACATTTGTTTCTACTGAAATGTGGCTTATTGTTCTGATAAGATGGCAGTTGTAGATATTTGCATTTATTTATTTATTTAAACTTCATGTACAAGAGTGGTACATAGGCGGACTTAATGCCACAAGGTATTCTCTACCAGTCAACCTTTGAGTCAAATAGGACAGCATTGTGATAGAGTACAATAAAAATAAATAAGAAAAATACCATTTTGTAAATTAAAACACATAAATGGGTACCTACATACTAATACATATATATATGTAGGTATATGAGATAAACTAATATATGTTAAAATACATACAAATAGTCCGAAATACGAGAAACCTTATAATAATTACTACGAATCTAGTAATGACTGGTTAGTAAACAATTTAGTTTGACTTTAAATAAAACTTCCGAACTGCTCTTTTGAAAGCCAATTTGCTTTCAGCTTTCTTAGTGACAAGGGGTAGCGCGTTCCAGAGCTTTACAGTTGAGATGGCATAGGAAGAGGACTTAAAACCAGTACGGTGACAGAGAAATCGAAGGATTAGGTTTTCGGAAGCTCTAAGGCTGCGACTGTGAGAATTTATGCACATGATAAAATAGTAATCTCTTACCGATTGACCTATATTGATAGTTAAAAAAAAACAGTTACCGGATTATTTTCGGGGTATTTTTCATTTACTGACGTAGTGACATAGGTACTTCGATTTCCACGGCATGGTCTAGACAGACTCTAGTTACCCGATCTACTTTTTTTCTGGCGATGGAGCGTTCGCATTAAATCTGAAACAGAAGCCATGACTAAGTTAACTAGTCTGAAACGTGCTAATATCTTTTTAAAAACTCTTAAATCTCGAGTCACAGTATTTGTTATCGAACTCCTGTGAAACGGCTTGGTCGATTTTTATGGTTTTTTTTTTGTGTATTTGGTAGGTCTGAGAATAGGTCGTAGGCTATTTTTTCGTCTCACACATACACATCAAAATTTCCACGCGAACGAAGTCGCGGACAACAGTTAGTAATCTGGCTAGTAGTGGTTTTTGACGCCATTTTTATTAGTTTATTGATAAATCATGATCTGTCAAATGACCGATTTGGTCGAGACGCCATTGTTTAACTATTGTGTCTACTTCGTTGACAGATCATGGGTTAAGTTATTTACTTTAATTTGGAGGCTTAGCTTGATTTTCATGTCTCTCATGCACTTGCACTCAATTCAATTTTGATGATAACAATTACAAACTGCATATAAGGTCGAAGTGTACATAATGAAAATCGACGAAAAAATGAATTTTTTATTAACTATAAAACCGCTTCAAGTTTTCTTCAGCATCATAACCAAAGCCAAATATATATTGTTATTCATTATATGTATTTAATAACCCTTGTTTGTACTAAAAACAAAATCAAATTTAATAAGATGTAAATGATGATGCATATTTTTAAAGATTAACAGATTGTTTTCATTGATAAGCTGACAAATCTTCAGTTATTTCGCCGATTCATTCAGATTCCCAGTTAGTAGTAATCATAACAAAAAACACTGCTGTTTTAAAATACTTAGTATTCATCGCACCTAAACACGGTATGCTAGTATACACAGTGGTATAGGAATAAAAAAATGTTTTGTTTGACTTCCCATAACATTATTACAAATGCCGGTGCATGTTTGATGTTATCGAGCTGTGAACTTTAAACTTATTGTTTGTAGGGCCACGGATTTAGCGAGAGAGATAGCGATAGTTGAGAGGAGATCAAATCAATCAAAATCGACATCCTACTAATAATTTCGGGAGTATGATCCCGTGGGACAATTTTCGAACTCCATGCGCGAAGCCGTGGGCATCATCATCTGCCTAGCCTTTTCCCAACTATGTTGGAGTCGGCTTCCAGTCTAACCGGATGCAGCTGAATACCAGTATTGTATATGAAGCGACTGCCTACCCAGCACCGAGCCGAGCCGATACAGGAACTGAGGAACCGCAAAGCCGCGGCGGGCAGGCATAAGCTAGTAATTTAATAAGTATCTAAAGTACATGTTGTGTGCTGTCCATTTTATTCTAGTACTGCAATTGTTCTGCAGAATTCACATGACATCACGCCTTTAACCCCTCGTGGGTAGGTAGAGGTGAACGTATAGCACTCCCACATTTCGCTTGTCGTGTTTTAGCCCCATGTAATAGGAGCCAGTCTATTGCTTAATGGCCGGGCAAAAATTTCGATTGAATTGTGACAAAAGTCAAATTAAACATTATTCGTTTCAAGACAAAAGTAAACTCTTAATAGAAAACTAACTAGGAATTATTTATTTCGCAGTTTCCCGAAAAACGTTATACATAAAGGGTGTAAAACACCTCTTAACGAAGCTGAAAGGCACTTGTTCTCCTCGTCATTGCGATATTTTTTTTGTTCTACACCATACCTGGGAACCTTCTAGTTACGGAGATATTGGGGGTCAAAGTTTTAACTTTTTGGCAATTTTTTTTAAATACAAGTTTTTAATGTAAGATTTTTACTTAAAACAAACACCTCCACTGCCCGTACTATTCAATCCATCCCTCAGCACAATGTTTTGAGTGCCTTGCATTGAGTTCTACCACAAAACATGATTTTTCACCCCAAAAAAAAGTCGTTTCCCAGCAATAATTTTTGCGTAAAGTTACTTAGTTTGATGTACAGAATGCTTGGTTGACGGCTTCGTGATGAGGTGGTTTACAACCTGTATAGGTCGTCACAGCTGGCTTTATGGCCTTAACAGCTGCTGGTACTTCTGACAATGGCCCTCAGTTACATCTTACCATCAACGGGTAATCCCACATTACAATGGGTTTTTGATACACATACTAATCTTAGCCGGATTTTCAGTTTTAAATCGAATAAAAAACAGCGCTTCTTAATAAGCAAGGCCGCTGTAGATATAATATTATGATGCGCTTGCGTCGATTCAGTTTGTAGCTAGCGTATCTCATGGACGGTCGCGTGTCGCGGTAGAAAATCGTTGTGCTTTGTTGAAAAATGTACCTAATAAAACAAAACAATGATTTTATATTAATGGAAATTTAATTGTGTTTAATCAATTTGGAATTAGGTAGTAGAATACCAAATTAAAGCTAATGGCATGAAAAACTTAAAGTAAGGTCCAAACTGTGAATTTTTTTCAAACCTTTGTTTTTCATTTCGATATTTCTTCATTACGACTCATAATAAATAAAAAAGACAAAACATGAAATCACGATTTTTCGTGCTGTTAGCTGCTGTTATCAGAAAACTCACATTAAAAACATATTTATACTGTTTTCTCGTTGTTTCAGGCTCAACGTGTTATCGACGGAATTTTTAGTGAAGTGTTTTTATTTAAAGAAGAAAATCAATACCATGAACGAAATAAAACAAATAATAACGTAAAAGAAAAGACAAGATTATTTAAATCTTTAGTGCAATTTGATAAACTAATAGTGAAAATTGAAGTGGTCAATAATTCTTCTTTTGTTACATAAAATATACTGTAGTTGATGAAATAATTGATACTAGTGACAGTGCCCAAGTATGAGGGAAAGTAAGTTAGAAGAAAAGTCCCCGGTGGACAGTCTGAAGCCGAATGAAACATGGAGGATCATGAAGAATGTGGTGGTCGTCAGCCTGGCATTCATGCTGCACTTCACAGCGTACAGTGTGAGTTTCAATCTACTAACTCAGCCTACGCAGTCCACTGCTGGACAAGTGGACATAGGCTTTTTTTTTTATGTGTGGCGATCCTCAATGGATGTCCTCCGCTGTGGGACGGAGGGATCTGTCAGTCTAAAACCACACGGTGCGGGTACACAAGTGGACATATGTCTCTCCCAAGCCGTGCACCCTATGCTTTGCCTTCCGCGTCCAATCTGAGTAATCCACCAATGAATTTATGTTATACTAGCTAATGTTAGAGGCGACCGTGAACTTAGGTGATTGTCCCATAGGATCGTACTATCAGGATAACAGGCCTATGTGTTATTCCAGACTATAATCTATCTCTGTGCCTTTCATCCAGATCCGTTAAGCCGTTCTGGCGTGATTGAATAACAAACATTCATCCGTTCGCATTTATAATAGTAGTAAGATCAAATTACCCCTAATTTCCCTGACATTACTCTGTGCACTTCGCGGCTACGACCACGACTTTTGGCCGCAGAAGCTTCGACCAGGAAGAAAGTTTGTTCATACAACCGGGCGTCCGACCAGTTTTGTAAATTAACAAAAAAAAACAAAAAAACGGTAAATCAAACAATATGTACTAATGGAAATAGTACATTTTGATACAAGAGGAGAAAGTTTGTTATTGCACCCGAGGCGGAATTAACTCCCGAGCCGAAGGCGAGGGTGTTTTTGAGCCGAGAACTACAATAACAAATGTCCACGTGTATCAAACGACGTTTTTCAATACACTTTTGAAGAAATTAAATAAAAGAACGAAAAATATTTTTGTCATGAATTATTAGGAAAGTATGATTTATTCTTTCATTTTTTCCGCGCTTTGCTTTCGCCAGGTTGAAGGAGAAGCAAAGGTATGAAGCCGTTAAACAGCCTAATATAAATAATAGTTTTTTTTTGTGTTTTTGAATTTAGAACACAAATAAATGTTAATTTGTTTAAAAAAAGTGAATATTAGTTTTAAATAATCATGTTTATCTATGATATTCAATTTATAAACACAATTTGAATATTCAAAAAATATTTACGCCGTAACGACGCATTATTATTTTGCCGAAATAAAAAAAAGTATTTTCATCCCCCCATCTCGGAAAGAGTATTTTTGCTCTTCGATATCTGAGTGCAAAAGTCGTTTTTATCCTCTAGAGGATAAAGTAAATTGAATTTAGAACATCGTGTGCACTAAGTTTGTGAATTCAAAACATCATTAAACCTATTTACTTCTACCTCCATGGTGCCGAATTTTAATTTGTTAAAAACTCAGACTCGGAACCTTCTTGGTGTACTTTTATAATTTGCTTTGCGCGCGCCATTTTCTTGTCAGGTCAATTGTTAAAACCTTAGGTTAAAAACAAGTGAAAAACGTAAAATAAGTGGTTTTGGCGACGAAGAAGTTTATTTGACGCCAACAGAATTGACTGAAACTGTTAATAATGCGCAAATGAGCTTTCTCCCTCAACAATCACGCGAGAAGGATTTGAAACAGTACGATATTAAAAAAAAATGAAAAAAAATAGGTAGAAAATGCCCAAGGCATTAAGTCCGCCTTTGTACAGTTTTTACTTGTGCATAAAGTTTTAATAAATAAATAAATAAATATTACACTCAACTTAACTAACTGTAGCAACGTTACTTTAAATTTTTCTTAATTGTACCTAAGTATTATTTGTTATAATTTAAAGATTATTCTGTAATACTTACCTATCATAATGTAGTAGTTAACACCTAAACTGAAATAAAAGTATCTTGTGATTGTAAATGTTTTTTTTTTGCATTTAGTAATTTCCTTGCTGAGGTGGGATGAAAAGTTACGTGTTGCACTCGAGTGCAAAGATTTTTCACCTCGTGCTCTTTTGATTCCCTCGCTAACGCTCAGGATTCTAATTTTTGAATCACTCGCTGCGCTCGTGACTCAATTTTAGGATCCTTCGCTTGCTCGGTTATCAAAATTGAGCACGCGGTTAAAAAGCAACTTTGCACTCTTGTATAACAAATAACTATTATACCATACCTACTCTAAAAAGCTTATTTTATTCACGCAAAACAGTGAATAAAAAATTTCATTTTTATTCACTGTTTTGTTTTTATTCACTATTTTGGTGTTTGAATTTGTAACACAAAAATATATCCGGTCTCTATTTCAATGCTTACACAAACTCCTTGCGCTAAGATTCGAAATTCAAAACTCTTTGGTGCAAATAAATTCTCGAGATTTGATTGGTCGATATTTGCGACAAGGAGTTTGGTATTAGATTAAAATAGATTCTTTTTGTTCTATTCTAAAAATAAATGTACAAAAAATCCAATTGGAATAAATAAAATTGGTTCCATGCCTAAAGACATTGCAACATTTTCAAAGCTACCAAATCCCGAGATGTATGCAGGGCATTATTTCCGAAGAACCTCTGCCACGTTATTAGCAAACACTGGTGCAGATATGACGGAATTAAAGCGACATGGTGGATGGAAGTCCACTACCGTGGCTGAGGGTTATATCGAAGATTGTATCGAAAATAAATCGAAACGCAGCCTTCAGATAGCAAGCAGCATAAACCTAAAGAAACCTGAAGACCCATGGACTCCACGCCCTTCAACGTCCAAAGATGCCCCAGAGTTTCCTTCAGCAGAAAGTTCTGACCATCGACAAGAAATAAATATTGTTTCACAAGTTGACCACCCTAATAATAATAATAAGAAAATAACGCTTAATTTCAGTCATTGCTCTAATTTTAATGTCCATTTCAATTAATGTAACAATTCTTATTTCTTGATTAAATTTCTATTTTCGCTTAAATTATGTCTTTTCTCGTAGTCATGATATAAAGTATAGTATGCAACTCCTGAATAAAGGACGGATTTAAAGCGAGTCTCGAGCAAGTGAAGGATTCTAATGATTGAATCACGAGCGCAGCGAGTGATTTAACTGTTAGAATCCGGATCGACGCGAGTGATTCATGGCCCTCGATATAAATTCGTACTTTATTCAGGAGTTGCATACTATACTTTATATCATGACTACGAGAAAAGACATAATTTGAAATAAGAATTGTTACATTAATTGAAATGGACATTAAAATTAGAGCAATGACTGAAATTAAGCGTTATTTTATTATTCACTAGTTGCATAATATACTATTTTGCAATTTCCGACTTTTTTTAACTCCGTATTAGAAACAGGATGGATTGGCATCAAAAAGGTTTTGTGTAAAATGGCAATTTTTGTTTGAAAATCTGTATCAAAATCTGGATGAAAATTTCACGAAAATTTTTGGATAGTCTTGTAAGACCATTTTCGTATGTACCGGGAAAATTGTGATTGTGAACCGGTGACAAGGAAAAAAGAGATAACAAAAAATATGATTTCCAAAATGTGTTAAATAAAACTAATACAAGTTCGTAAACCACAACAAATGCAGGGTTAGAGCGTTACCCGACGGAGCCTAGATTTATACAAATATAGGAGACAAATTACAAATTGTCAAAATCGTTTTCCGTAAAAACAGAAGAAGTGGTGATGAATTGATAACAAACTCTCAAGTGTTTTTACCCACGATATCTTGACTAATCTTATCACGAAAATATTGTATAGAATACCATCGAGTATAGATACTCTAAGTACTTTCATTTATGTCTAAATCTTTAAATATTCCCACGTAATTATTTTAAAAATTATAAGTAGCCTATAGAGAATATTTTGAAGTAGACATCCAATTTAATACTCAATAACACCTTTATCAGTATTAACGAGAAAGAAACAAAACAACGGTTTACGAAACATTATGTGTTTGTATTGATTCCATTTATGGTAAAAAAGAAAAGGGCAAAGTTGTATTTTTACTTTTCTCAGAGTTTTTAGCAAAAAGGTTGCTCTATAAGTACCAATAGAAAAAGATTTACCTCAAATGATCTCGTGACTCGGTATAGTAACGGCAGTCATCATCATCATCATTTCAGCCCAGAATTACCCACTTCTGGATATAACCCTCATATACTTTCTGCCACACTTCCCGGTTCCGTGCGTCTCTCATCCAGGGTGAAGTTCACTCAATTGACCCTGCAATGCGAAAACAAATTCATTTGTATTCCTGTTACGCTGACGGTCGGTTGGGCACGGTCGGTCGGGTACGTCAGTGAGAAAAACAGTACCAAATACACGCCGCTGATGTCAGCGTTGCAGTATGGTGCTATAAAGAACACAATGTATACTCGTATAACGACCGACGTCAGCGCGACAGGAATTCAGGCCAAG
Organism: Xestia rhomboidea; assembly: GCA_963853795.1. Taxonomy (NCBI): domain Eukaryota; kingdom Metazoa; phylum Arthropoda; class Insecta; order Lepidoptera; family Noctuidae; genus Xestia; species Xestia rhomboidea. Next base: position 14,387,916 of record OY970772.1, read on the forward strand.
TTTGGCCCCTGCCGGGGCTGCGGGACTATTCAAAAGAGATACCGTGGCCCCGGAACACAAAGGGCGATGAAGGAACATGGATGGGTTTTAGTCAGTAAAAGTCTGACACTCCCTCCTGCTCGCATTTATGAACACAAGTTGATTCCCATAAGTACATTATCCCTTATCCATTATACATTAATATGCAAGACCGCCAGTAACAATCACAAAAATAAAAACGCTTCTAATATTGCAGTTATTCTTTTAAACCACTTTAAGAACAAAACCAAATATTTATGATAATGATGATACACGGTTAAGTCATTCCGGAAGTGTGAAGATCAAGTTATGCCTATTAGTTGGTTGAATAGTTTTTTCAAACCTTGAATAACTTAATAGTAGGTCGTTTTTCTGCTGTGCTTCCATCTGTGGAGACCTTTGCAGTCATCGCAATTATTTAGGTGTCAACGGCATTTAATTAGTTCTCTTTTTACGATAGTGCAGACTTATTCTGATCTCTTTTTGATGAGGATTTTTAGCCATGAAAGTAAAGTCTATAAGCTTCGACCTTCATCATTATCATTACCACCATTCCTAGTCCAGTCCACAGCTGGGCATAGGTCAAAAAGTTTAACCAGTTTGTGGCAGTAATGCCACTTTGCTTACTTCAGCCTCCGCCCAGCAGCCCCGTCGCTAACATACTAAATATTACCAGAATTATGGTCCCACTGCTGGAGTCCTGGGATACAAAGCAAGTCCCCTGTCAGTGTGAGGGATCAGGCCGTAATCTATTCGCGGGCCCAGTGCCTGTTAGTAAATTTAAAAGAGCCTTACTGTTGTTTGCTCATAGAACAAGGATGGATCATATTCAGCAGTTGCGTTTTAGAACATAAACTATTAATATTGTGTGTGATTGCAGGGAGCTGCTAATCTTCAAAGCTCTATCAACGCGGAGGCTGGACTGGGCACCGCGTCACTGGCGGCAGTCTACGCTGGGCTCATCTTCTCTAACATATTCCTGCCTGTTGTTGTTATAAAGTGAGTTATACCAACTTAATAACACTTAATCTCTTGTAAGTCACCTTCCAACACTTAGTGTGCCCTCTTCGATCTCCTGTCTACGAAGACAACTACAACTTTTCTACATTTTAGGCATCGCGTCGTAGGAATCTTTCTCTGTCATTTTGTCTTTCGTTTAGTACACAAATATGTCAACATAAGACAGATAGAAAAAAACCGGCCAAGAGCGAGTCGGACTCGCGCACCGAGGGTTCCGTACAAACTTTTTAAAGGACAAACTTAACTTTCCTGTTCGATCCCTAGAAACGGCTATTGCTCCAACAGCAAATTATAAGTTTGTAATAGTAAAATCGCTTTTTTTTTGTTATTAAACTACATACTTATGGTTTTCAGATTTTTCCCTTTACATGTGCTGTAAGAACTTGCTTTTTGCCAAATTTCGATTCTAGGTCAACGGGAACTACCAGGTTTTCGACCCAAAACCTATAGGGTACTTCCAGTTGACCTAGAATTGACAATTTTGGTTAAAAGCAAGGTCTTACAGCACAAGTAAAGGGAAAAGTCCGAAAAAAAAAAAAAAAGTGAAAATTAAGGTAAATTTTGGTACTTATAAGTTTTCGCGAAAATCTAAATTTGCCCATATCTTTTTATCGTGTTGACTCAAGACCTTGATTTTATACACCTAATAGAGTCTATAGACTATATTGTATCTGGTATAAATTTGAACTTGGTCCACCCGATCCTGAGAAAATCGGTGGTGACAGACGGACAGACAGACGGACAGACGGACAAGAAAGTGATCTTATAAGGGTTCCGTTTTTTCCTTTTGAGGTACGGAACCCTTAAAAGAAGGGGACTACTAATAACTAACAAACTACTAATAATAACTAACTATATATATAATACTACTAATAAATAACTAACTACTAATAAAAAAGTGGTAATACTAATTTATACAGTTTTTTTATGTCTTCAATCAGTCCTGGCAACAGACACCTCTAACCTCTTAATCTTCAATTCCAGATGGCTGGGCACAAAATGGGCGATGTCTCTCTCCTTCATCACCTACATGCCGTACATAGCGGCACAGCTGTACCCCACCTTCTACACCATGATCCCGGCGGGACTCATCGTGGGGCTCGGCGGGGGACCGCTCTGGTGCTCCAAGTGCACTTATCTGTCTGTGGTAAGACTAAAGTTTCTTTAATTTAATTTACCTGCCAGACGTTCTTTATTTTTGTTTTATGAGTGAATGGCCCGGTTGAGAGAATTTATATCTCCAAGGAATTCGGCGATGGTACACTAAGCTTTTAATCTAACTACCTACCACTTGTTCTCTCCTATCATTTGAGAATACCTCATGCCCACAGCAAGATGCGTCAGTGATAAAAGTGGCAGAACTGACTACTCAGAGTACACCAAACGTACATTTTAGTATTCTTGTTACTTCTTCACCACTTCACTTTTTAGGGTTCCGTAGTCCTGACAAGGAACCCTTATAGTTTCGCCATGTCCGTCTGTCTGTCTGTCCGAGGTTTTGCTAAGAGACCGTAAGTACTAGAAAGCTGTAGTTTTGTAGAGGTTTGTATATCAATAACGCCGACAAAGTGGTAAAATAAAATTTTAGAAAATATTTTTTTTTAGGGTAGCTAGTATTTTTTTTAGGTAGACGACGAAAAAAAGAACATTCACATGTAGGGGACATGAGAAGTGGGGTTGTTCTTTTTTTCTTCGTCTGCCCCATTGTGTGGGGTATCGTAGAATAGGTCTTTTAACCTTTTAAACGCCAGAGCATAAACGCATGCGCGTGGCCTCCACGCCAAGCCACAATTTCACCTACCATTTTGTCACATATTCGTGTCGTTTGGCGTACGAGGCACGCACTTTCTTGTCACGTATATTGGGTTGCTAATACTACTCTTTTATTTAATGCTCCATTTACGAAATATTAAATTTTAAACTGCAAACTTTTGTTCCAGTAGTCCCCCCCTCTAAAAGCTAAACTGCTGGCTTGAAAAATCTGGAAAAATTCATGATGATAGTGCATTTCATGAACTTTAAAGGAAAACTATAGCGGTTAAGATAACTTTATTAGTTTAGCAGTAATAGTCGTTGAACTAGGGTGTTGGATAATTTTGTACCAAATACAAAATCCTTAGATTAAATCCTATAAAGTGACTAAGATGAAGTAGTTGCTTGTGTATAACGGGAGAAGACTTGCATTGAAAAACAAAATCTAGAATATAACGGGCTACTACGGAACCCTACACTGCGCGTGTCTCGACACGAACTTGGCCGGTTTTTTTGGTCTTTTAAACGTGCAGCTGGTGGATCTCTACATCATTCCGATATATAGGATAGGTGATTATAATAGCCGTCTTCTTCCAAAACTCATTTTATTATTTTTGCAGGTATCAGAAGCACACAGCAAGATATCCAAGATATCAGCTGAGGCGCTGCTGACACGTTTCCTGGGCTTGTTCTTCATGATCTTCCAAATGAACCAAGTTTGGGGCAACCTCATCTCTTCACTTGGTATGTAAAATTGTAATCGAATCCTATCCTCCTAATCCCGGAGCAAATGTTTGTGTGATGAGCATGGCCATTTGTTTCCGAGTCATGGATGTTTATATGTATAATAAGTATGTATTTACAAACAAAAAGTATCTATGTAGTATATCAACTATCTGGTGTCCACGACACAGCCCTCGTTGCTTAGTTTGGCACTAGATGGCGCTGTGTGTAATGTCCAGCGATCTTTATATTATATATCTATCTAAATATATAAAAGAAGAAACTGACTGACTGACTGACTCACCTATCAACGCACAGCCCAAACCGTTGGGTCTACAGATTTCAAATTTGGCAAATAGGTTCCTTATGTGGTCTAGGGGTGCACTAAGAAAGGATTTTTCAAAATTTAACCCCTAAGGGGGTTAAACGGGGCTCCAAAGTTTGTATGGGGAAACAAGATTAGTTAGTCTATTTTATTCGAAACTTCACAGGAGTGCTCCTATTAATAAATGAGTAGAAACGGGTTTCAGGTTTTTTCAGAATTCAACCCCTAAGAGGGGGAAATGGGGTGACGAAGTCTAAAAATCAATGCACAGCCTAAACCGCTGGGTCTACAGATTCCAAATTTGGCAAGTAGGTTCCTTATGTGGTCTAGGGGTGCACTAAGAAAGGATTTTTCAAAATTCAACCCCTAAAGGGGTTAAACGGGGCTCCAAAGTTTGTATGGGGAAACAAGATTAGTTCGACTATTTTATTCGAAACTTCACAGCAGTGCTCCTATTGATGAATGAGAAAACATTTGTATTTCAGGTTTTTTCAGAATTCAACCCCTAATATGGAGAAATGGGGTGACAAAGTCTGAAAATCAACATGGGTATAGTTTGTATGGTGTATCGGGTCAGGTGTATTACAAAAACAACGATTTTAAGATTTAATGTGGCGGACCTTAAATACCATCATACCCTGTTGGGGTGCGATGGGGTTGAAATGTCTAAAAATCAATATGGGTGTCGCTGTCGATACGAATATGCGAATATGGCATTAATTTTGAGATCCAGAAGATGTGATGATGATGATTGTGATTGTGACAGTGATTGTGACAGTGATTGTGACAGTGATTGTGACAGTGATTGTGACAGTGATTGTGACAGTGATTGTGAAAGTGATTGTGACAGTGATTGTGACAGTGATTGTGACAGTGATTGTGACAGTGATTGTGACAGTGATTGTGACAGTGATTGTGACAGTGATTGTGACAGTGATTGTGACAGTGATTGCGACAGTGATTGCGGCAGTGATTGCGACAGTGATTGCGACAGTGGTTGCGACAGTGATTGCGACAGTCATTGCGACAGTGATTGCGACAGTGATTGTGATTAACATGTAGGATACTATTTATCCCTTTAGTATGATCCAGTGGGACAGTAACCGAACTTCACGCGGGCGAAGCCGCGGGCGACAGCTAGTTTATTTATATGAGTTAATAGTGATCCACGATTTTGTTCGAGATTTTAACCATTCGTTCGTATCAATCACATCGTCTTCTTTCGTTTCCAGTGTTGTCATCAGGCAACAACACGGCTGCAGTGACAGCAGTGAATGAGACGATGATACCCATCCTGTGTGGAGCCAACTTCCTGCCCAGTGCCGATGCTGGTGAAGCTCTCCAGACTCAGCCGCCGGAGAAGATACAGATGCTTTCAGGTGAGATAGATTTTGGCCAAATTATTCAAAATCTATTTACTTTTTCTATTTATCTACGCGAGACATAATGACTTTTTAATTGTGTCTATGATTACGGCATAATTATGAGTGGGTAATGGTGGTGATTGTCTTATTTTTTAATTTATAACGAATTACTTTTATACTCAATATATAAGTCAATTGTTAAAGTCTGTTCATCGCTAGTAGATATTTTTTCGGGAGACAGTTTTCAACGTGGTCTGTTTAAAAAATGGAGTATCCCAAGTTAATTTCATTAAGTACAAAACAAACTATTTCTACTGATTTTTAATTAGAATATCACAAAAACCTAACAAAGTAATATGAATCGTGAAACTATCAGTAAGCACAAAACACCGAACAGAACTGAAAATGTGGGCTTCACTGAGTAAATAACAAAATAAGTCAAAATGCTGCTGAAATTTAATTTCAGACTTCTTTGTTACCAAGAAAAATTAGGGACATAGAAATAACAACGTAACAAGTATTTTTAACAAAGATCAACGTACAGGTTTTTAAAACAAACAAGTTTTGTTTTGGACATGCAAATTAATATTTTTCACGCTACTCGATGCCTTACAATTTTTGAAGAACGTCATTTGAATGATACCAACTACGTCAATACGGAAGAAATCCTTGAGTTATGCCCGACTCGTCACTGTTCCTAATCGTCATCAAAAAACAAAAGATCACGATTCTCAACTGTTTCAACAATGATCCTTCTAGTTGCAGTTCTCTAAAATGTTTCAAATTCTTGGATTTTTTCAGGCATTTACCTCGCGTGTATGGCTGGTGCAGCCCTCATTGTTGCCGTAGGAGTGGATTCTATGAAAAGGTACATTTGGATCCACCCAAATCTTCTACTAAGTGTTACAAAATCAATCAATCAATTCAGCCTATCACAATCTACTGCTGGACATGGGTCGCTCCCAAGCTATGCTTACTTTTTATCAACACTTTGCTCTCAACGCATTCTGTATCCAGTCTGTCCCAGCCCAGCCATCTTTCGAAGGGTTGGACACTCTAGTTAGGGAGCGTTTCATACTTCGCTTACCGAAGCGGAGTCTCCACTCCATGACTCATTTGCTAAGTGTGGCATAATCTCATTGTAAATGTTCCAGCATTATAATACGTAGTTAATTTTGTCCTTATTTTTTATTTTCTACGAAAATTATTTCACACAACCTCTGTTCTAAGTTTATTATATTCTTCGTATAAACTGTCTTCTTCAGATACGACTCAGGTCGCAAAGGGTCCGGTGGAGGCATGTCAGGCATGGCCCTCCTGGCTGTCACCCTGAAGCTGCTGATAGAGCCCACGCAGCTGCTACTCGTGATCATCAACATCTTCATTGGACTGCAGCAGGCTTTCTTCGGAGCTGATTTTACCGCGGTAAGCTTTGATTTCGTTAGAAAATTGTGAATAACGAAGTGCTTATTATGGCCTGATTCAAATACCAGATCCATATTCAAACTCTCACGCTTACGGGAAACTTTTTGAAGATATATTAGTGTTGCAGGCATACCCACACAAAAAATCCTCCTTCTGCTCATTTATTCGCTCTCAAATGAGATCTGACTGCTTTTGGCCTTTTTTTTGGCCTATTGTCACAAAAGCTGATCAAGTTTTTATAAGAAGCTAAAACTGCAAGAATACAATTTGCCGTGTTATGTTTGCAGGCGTTCGTCTCGTGTGCGGTCGGCACCGGCTCGGTAGGCTTCGTCATGATGACCTATGGACTGTCTGACGCCATTGGATGCGTACTCACAGGGTATTTGGCTAAGGTAAGGGGAATTGAAACCATAATTTTTGATTAACGAGAATGAAATTGGCACATGAAGTATGTGGACATCTCCGGTGCTTTTTATTTTGACCCGGTTTCGACCTTACAACCTCAAAAAGATATGTTAAAAATAAAGGTACCCCTACGCAATCGTTCATAGCAAACAATTGTTATCACGTCTATAGCCTGCTGAAAAATAATAAATGTGTACTATATAAAAAGATATAATAAAGTTTAGAATACCCTTATACCAGTGTTAACTTTGAGGCATGTTTTCTTCCTAACTATCACATAATTATGTATTTTGCAACTTTCCAGATAACCGGCCGTATCCCCCTGATCATCGGCGCGACGATAGTCCACGCGGCACTCTTCAGCACAGTGCTGGCGTGGCGGCCTCACGCCGGAGAAGCCTATGTGCTGTACATCATAGCCGTGCTGTGGGGCCTCTGCGACTCCGTGTGGATGGTGCAGATGAACGGTAAGTGGTCGACCACTAAAACATATCTTTACAACTTTATTGTGGGTTTTTAAAAAAAAAAAAAACGTTTTTGGTTTTTTTATCTGGTGTCCACGACACAAGCCTCGTTGCTTAGTGTGGCACTAGATGGCGCTGGGTGTAATGTCCAGCGATATTTATTTATTTATTTTAAATGAGCTTTTATATATTATCAATAGTACCATCTTAAGAGTTAGCTGAACACAGGTCTTTCTTAATTCTCGAATAGGAAGTTAATAAGCTTTTCAGAATCTGTTTCTAGCGTTCTGGTATCCTGCAAATCCCATCTTTAGTAATGTAGCTGTTTGTTTTGTCATCGACGCTCTCCTAATATACGCGATCGTCTCGCAAATATACGTGTCTTGTGTAAAAATGATTGCGACAATCGCAAATATTAGGACAGTGCACAGTCCACAACTCAAGTGCGATGTGACATTGTTCTTATCCCAAAGCCGCCTTATGGCCATTTTCTATAACTTACTTACGTCAGTTAATGTGCCTACGCCTCGTAGCTGTCGAAACAAAGTTAGCTTGAATTATCCTATCCGCGTCACTTACCTGTCACTTGATTCATAGAAAAGTCAAAAAAAGCTTTTCTGTGTTTTGTTTCTAACCGAGCGTAAGCTAAATGTCAAACAGACAGAGATAGCTACCGATATTGAAAACGGCTGATCAACATCAACTAACCAATTATTTGTTCCTTACAGCCTACTACGGCATCCTATTCCCCGGCAGAGAAGAAGCAGCCTTCTCAAACTTCAGGCTCTGGGAATCCGTAGGCTACATCATTGCCTACGTCCTGTCCCCGTACCTCAGGACCAGCGCCAAAACCTACCTGATCTTCTGCATGATGATCGTAGGAGTATCCTGCTACTTCATTGTGGAGTATCAGCAGTACAAGATCAGGAGGAAACTTGAGCATAAGAAGAAGGATTTGTGTTATATTAGTGGTGATGGTAAAGGCTGTGATAATATTGCTTTTCAAACTGTTGAGTGATGTTCTGATGGGTTGTTCTTTGATGAAGGGACTATTGTGATTTGTGATGATGAAGTGTCATGAACAGCGCTAATTTGTTTTGAATACACTTTGGATGAAGATTATTTTTGTTAAGTGGCAGTGGTGTTTCACCATCATTGAAATAAGGGGAACTAGATTATCAAGAGTTGTGCATAATAACGAGCTATGAAATGTAAACACTGAGGTAAGACCTATTTCGTAATAGTATGTCTTTCAAAATACTGTGTTCGTGAAAACGTAAAACATCAATACTATCGCTTTTGAATTTTGCTCAGAGTTCAGAGTTTATTTATTTGTCAGAAACATGAGTATGCACACACAAAGCATGCAAGATGTTAAGTACAATGCAGAAAGGACCACAGTCATGTTTTACCTTTACGGCGTACAAATATTAAAAAGCGTATTATATAATAAAATTTGATCAATTATTTCATTAATTTTAACTATCAATATTTATAATAAAATACAATTATTGTTTTTTTTTTAGATTACAATAATTTACATTTGAACAATAAATTACATAATATAGGTACAGCATACAATATTAGCAATTCAAACATCAATTAAATTAAATGATTAGAAGAACAAAATATTATAGTCAAAATCAATTTAAATATCAAAATAAGAAAATATTATAGTCAAAATCAAATAAAATGTCAAAATAAGAAAATATTAACAACAGTCAACAGAACCAAAACTTCGCCCCCACACTAGAATTTACATTGGAATGAGTATGTTTTCTCCATTAGAAACTCAGCAATACTATAAAAACATTTAGTTTTTTTCTAAATAACTTAGTAACAGTTTTTTCTTTAAGTGCCTGTGGAAGGTGGTTAAATATACGTGGTGCCATACAGAAAACCCTTTTACGCATTCATACTGTATTGGATGGTCTCACACACAATCTGTGCTTGTATTTCTCGCGCCGGTTACGGTTATCCATATCTGATTGTTTCTTAAACAGATGCGGATTTGTTTTTACGAACATCGCAATTTCAAAGATATAGAGTGATGGGAGGGTAAAAATTTTATATTTTACAAAGAATGGTTTGCATGAGTCGGTTGTTTTTAGGCCGAACATGGTTCTAATACATTTCTTCTGTGACCTGAATATTAACTCTTTGAGGGTTGAGTTTCCCCAGAAGATAACATCAAATCTCAGAAGAGGACCAACAATGCCATGATACGCCGTGAGCTTGGCATCCACACCCAGAACAGGAGAGATTTTGTAGAGCATATAGGCTGATTTACTCAGTCGTTTGATTAACTCCCCTAAATGTGGTTTCCAGTTTAATTTTTTATCTATTGTGAGCCCTAAGAACTTACTTACATCTGCTTTACTTATCTGTTTGTTATTGTTGTGTATATAAAGGTTATTGTTAATGTTCAAACGCTGACTGAATAACATTACTTTTGTTTTATCAATGTTTATTTTAAGATTATTATTACTAAGCCATGTAATAATGGAATCAACTGTATTATTTATGTCATCTTCATAATTTTGATCATCTATGCATTTAATAGTTACTGTGCTATCATCGGCAAAAAGTGACATCGGGTTATTTGTTACATTTGGTAGATCATTAATATAAATTATGAACAATAGAGGGCCCAGGACACTCCCTTGTGGAACGTCATACATAACTGATTTGCGTTTGGAACTAAATATCTGCTCTTCTTTAGTTACATGATTGCATTGACTTATTTCAACATACTGCTTTCTGTTTCTGAGGTATGATTCAATCAACTGTAGAACGTTTCCCCTGATTCCGTAAGCATCTAATTTATCTAGAAATATTTTATGGTCCACGTAGTCAAATGCCTGTGTCATATCGCAGAACACTGAACATACTGGACGCCTTTTATCAACATTTTCTACTACAGAATTTAGGAAATCGTAGATTGCCATATTTATTGTCTTACTTTTTCTAAAACCTTTTTGATCATCTGTCAGAATGTTCATTTTTTCTAAAAAATTATATATTTGTACATATAAATATTTTTCGAATACTTTTGATAATATAGGTACAAGCGCTATTGGTCTATATGTCTCCAGTGACATCTTCTCAGTTTTTTTCAGAAGTGGTTTTATAACGGCAATTTTGAGGTGTTCTGGGTATACACCTTCAGTTATGCATAGGTTTAGAATATGGCTTAGTGGTTTGCTAATGATGTCAGCGACTTCTTTGACTATATGTGTGGAAATACCATCATGTCCCGTACTCTTTGTATTTTTTAGTGATTGAATAAGTGTTTACATTTCATTGCTCGTGTTGTGACTGTACGTCGTATCATGACGATATTTTTTTACTGTCGTATTTTTGAGATCTTTTTACAGTTGAAATCAACGCCTACGTACAATATAAAGCAAATGTTTGATGTGTAGACTTGTGTCCTTAGTTACGTCTACAGTAGGTTAGATAAATGTTCCTCGTACGTACAGTCGTGGTATTTTCCGCCTGATCAGTTAAAAAATTATCATGCGTAGGCGCCGAGCCACGCCTCCTTAAAGTTTGGCCTATTAGGAAAGCGTCAATTTGGCGTGCAAAATAACAATAACTCTCGTTTGACGTGCGTCGTCAGTGCGCTCGGCCGATCGGTATTGTCTTTCATTCATTGTTTATCTATAAAGTCAACGGGCGGGGCTAGTGAGCGTTTGTATGTTGCGAGTGCAAGCAAAAATTAGCTTAATGGTGATCAGGCGGGAGTGTCCTCGATAGTACCTACGGGTTTTAGACACTTTTTCAGATTTAAAACTTTTTTTCATAATAATATCAGCCTGTATGCTACTTGATTTTTCTCGTAGACAGGAAATAGTAAATCTCGTAGGGATTAAGTGAGAATACGATCAATGTGCATTGTACAATGTAAAGATATTCAGACCTCTATGATGTTACTATAACGCTGGTTGGTGTTCATAGAAAATATTAGAATATACAGGGTGATTGGTTAAGCGTGGGTAAAACTTTCAGGGAGTAAAGTGCTTATAAATATGATTAACTTTTACAATGAAATAGTACGATAAAACAAAAATTAAAGTTACGCGCTACTAAAATTTCTTTTGCGATTTGATGGTCAGTCCCATAGTAAAAGTTGTTCATTTTCATCCATGTGTACTACCATGCCCCTAAAGTTTTGCCCACGTTTAACAAATCACCCATTTTAAATGTAAATATTATGTAGTTAACTTGTATGTAGGACATGCTTATAGAAATAAGTATCATATTTTTATCGTGGACCATAAATAATAGATAAATAGGTACTTTATTGTAGGCCCCATTATTGTTACGTTCAAAAACTAAGTTTAAGTGAAGATTAATCAATTGTGATAATAATTATAATATAAAATTATTACTTTTTTTTTTGTAATTTCCTTCCCCATCCACACTAAAGGCCTACTTATGTTCCAAGAAAACGAATACTTTTGCCATCGCCGCGTGCCAATCCATTGGGTTCTAAAACAGCTGGAACGCCGACGGAGACGAGCTCATCGAATGAAGTATTGATTGTCGTTTGATCGTCAACTATCGACAACTACTATAAAAGTGCTTCGATGACCAGACAGCGCGTGGCTTATTCTTCGAACTGTTTAAAATTATTACCTAATCGTTTGACGCCTTGCAGGTACCTCAGACTGTGGATTTAGCCGTAAAATTCCAAATAAATCTTAATTCCTCCGTAATTTACAGAATTTATATACTAGGTATAACAATGTTATACATACCGGGAAATACCATAATAATGTTAGGTACATATTATATTTTAATAATATTACATACAAGTAAGGCCGCGTTCCCATTTTGTCGTGACGATTAATTTATCGTTTGTATTTAGTTGGCAAAAGTCGTGGACGACAGTAATCGCGTCGTCCTATAAGTGTACACCTCCATTTAAATACACCATCCACGACACTTAAAACTACACGATTATCTGTCATCACGACAAAGTGGGAACGCGGCCTAAGTGCATAACTTGAAACAAGTCAATTAAAACTTATAAGCTTGTGGTAAGTCATAAAACGTGGGTAGATTTGTCACTACCGTGGTTATAAATGTATAAATATATATTACTCTAGGTGTTACGGGTATATTACATTCTGTATTGCAAATTACTTATGGTAAATATGCGCGTTTCCACTGTCATACGTAGGAGTTGAGATACCTACGGTATAAAAACATAAGACGGATTGTTTCATTAGTTTCTGTTCGAAATTCAAAATTAAGCCTTACAATTATTAATATAAGACTTAATTTTTAAAAACGACATTTCGTTATTGGAAATAAAAGGAATAGGGCAAAAAAGCAAAGGAAAAATCAAGTCCAAAAAAGATTCATTATTGTAAAAAATTAGTAGTTTAAAGTTAACCTATAAACGACTAAATAGTGGACACAATAGTTAAACAATTGACAAAAATCTCCTGGAGATTTAGTAACGGACGGGAGGATTGTTTTGGACATGACTTCAAATGATTTTCAATAACCATTGAACGTACTTAATACTTCACGAAAAAAAACAAAACAGAGTGTAATAATAATGGAAACGCGCCAAATCCTTCGAACAGCTGCGCCGACTCTAGCTCCTTTTACTACTAGCCCATTTACTTAGTTAGGCATCTATTATCTTGTGGTGCGGTCACACGAATACGCTGCCCCGTCACCTATGCGGTTTCCGACATACAAAACAATAGCTGGCAGAATTTAAAATAAAAATATGCTGTGAAAAAAAAAACGTAACACTGGCTGAATGTGACATAATATTTTGAATCTGTGGATTTGTTTTTCTTTGCGCTTTTTGGCGGGCTTACTGAAAACAAACGAATTTCAATTATTGTAACTATTAAAAGTTGAGATTTATTAACGAATCGAAAGTGGTGTGTTTCGATAGTTAAATAAATAGTTTTATGTGTGATTGATCCATTACGGTTATTATTACAGAACGATGTAGGTAGGTTGTTAATGTGAGTCGAAACAAACGTTTATTGTGAGGCTTCTTCAAGGAAGGTTTATTCATAGTTGAAAGGTGAGTTTTTTTTTATTAGTAATGAAAAAATAATAGCTTGCATTATTAAAATTATGACCATACCCTACTTCTTACATATTTATGTCAATATTTACCTCTATCAGTAAATTAATAGTCTCGTTAAAATATTCTATCACATTAAAGATATTGCATGTGAAATATTAATAGTTAGAACAAAAACAATAACTAGGGCTTGTTATTATTGTTTATTACAGCTTCATACGAACATCTATTATGAAGCAAGAGCTATTCTACGGTACGACCATGAATGATCTCAGTATTTTTTAAATTTCGTTTATTTTCAAAAACTTCATGGTACAGAGACATTTGAAAAGCACATATTTGTTGTCCCTTGTTAATTGGAGTTATCACAATACCATTTCGTCTTCGATTTTTCCTTTATAAAAAGGTTTCTTATGGAAAGTTGTTTAATATGATGTGTAGATTCACCTCCTTGAAGGATTAAATCTCCACCCCATATATTGGCCAAATATGTAACTGCATCCTCGGTGGCAGCACAGAGGTCGTTTTGACTGTAGCTTTTGGGGCTCAAAGGACAGGAAAAGAGGTGAGTGAGGCATAGACCAAACCCTTTCCGGACCAAATTTTGTAACCATACTGCCTACCAAGCTCGTCCATAGCGGCCACATTTAAGCTTGCTTATTTGGGAAATAGACCAGTGCAGATAATTTTTTGAAAACGATAAAATTGCTCTCTCGCACTTGGCCGGTTTTTTTACACCAGCAGAAAGTAGAGATTTCAACGGACAAAAAGCCTATCGACTTTTTAAAAAAAGCAGATATTTTGACTTGAGAATTTTCGAGTGAAAATTAGGGTGCTTTTTCGATATGAAGTCAAAATAAGGTGAAAAAAATAAATATTTTAAATTTAAAAAAATACAGCATATTTGGGACATAAAAAGGTAAGTTTCCACTAAATTTCGTGAAAAATAAAATTGTTTTGTAAAAAATAAAAAACCAAAAACTTAGTTATTTGAAAAAAGAGTTGACACAAAAGTTGTAGATCTTTTTATTACCTACAACTTTGCCATTCAACTTTTTTTCCATAGGACTTGTAGTTTTCCGGAAATCGAGATAAACCGTTTTTACCCTTAACCCCCCCCCTCCCCTCCCACTTCCCGACCTCAGATCGCCCGTAAATTATTTTTCCTTTCATTTTTGTTATATTCTCTTTCATTTCCAATGGTTTCATCCTACCTTTTTTTTTTCGTTTTTTCTCCATTTTCAGAGGTATCTGCACTAGTCTAAAAGTAGTTACAGTTCTAGATATCATGAGGTATAGTGAAAGATTATCGTAATCAAATAGAGGTACCAAAGGGCTTGATACCTATGTTTCTTAGAAAATAATCTTGGGGACTATTATAAACTACAGTGTAGCTCCACACCACACACAGGTCTGTGTTGCTATTGCTATCTAGATGTATAAATGTCACCAATTACGATCAATAAAATTAATCATCGTAAACGTGTGGCTTAACAATATTTCCAGTCGTGTGACTTTAGCCAGCTAAATAGTGTAGTTTTACAATATAAATACAATAACAAAACTACGGGTAAAAATAAATGAACAATAACTAATTCAATTTAATTTTATCAGCTCCATTATCAAGTTTTGTTTCGAGGTTTAGAACAATCAAATGGATAGGATAAGAAATAAGTACATGAGAGAAATTCTGAAAGTCACATCAGCGACTGAAAAGTAGTGTGGAAATCGGTTTTCATGGTATGGGCATGTAATATGTAGAAGTAGGAAAAAGACGTGCTGCGCCACTTCTAATAAATTGGGATAAAGGCAAGATAATACCTATTGTTCACAAACAAATAAATATACATATCCTACTATAATTCAATTAGAGGAACAGAAGGTGTGCTGTTTTTATACATAATAAATAAATAATAATACCAACCTATTACTGTCCCACTGCTGGGCAAAGGCCTCTTGTCGCACAGAGAAGGCACGAGCATTGATCACCACGCTTGCTCAAGACGGGTTGGCGATTTCAGACTTATATTAATTATAAGTCCAGGTTTCCTCACGATGTTTTCCTTCACCGATGTCTGTGATATCCAAGATAAACTTAGAAAAGTACATATGAATTGAAAAAGTCACATTGGTACTTGCAAGGATTTGAACCCACACCCATGGGAGGCGAGGCCTTAACCTCTGGGCCATCACGACATTTTTTCATAGTTTTTATACATAATAGTGCCTATTTTCGGTAGAGGCCGCGCGCGACAAAAATAATTGTACATAAATAAATTACGTTTGTCACAATGAAGTGAATTATGTGGTTATGTCATTGTGATTGAGACCGTAACCTGTGCATATCACTCTGGCAGTCAAGGGCATGGTGGTTCACTAACAGCCTACCATTTAGAGCAAATGTCGTGAATTGAAATAACGTAATTTTTCAGTGCTATAGTAGGTAAATTGTGGTGCATTTTATTATGCTTACCGTAGGCGACGAAAACTTTGGACTTTTTAACACCATATCAAAATGATAAACAGGTACTTAGGTAAACGTCGCTCGGTGATCGAAAATACTTCGTTTAAATAATTTAACTCGTTCAAAAAACAAAGTTAAAGTAGTCTTTTATCAAAGGATTTTTGTGATGATGCTCCTACAGCTCTAGGTCAATCTAGATTTTAATTTGAGCTTTTTATTATTCACTTCAACAGTCGTATTTAAAGAGGAATAATATTAGTAACATACTTTGTTTACGTTTCAAAAATACGTAATCTTAAAATAAATGCACACATAATCAAATTAGTTTCCGTTCGAATCAGAATTTAGTAAAAACGCCGCGACGCGGCCAGCCGCGCGCCGCTACGTTTTTGTAACAATCCCTTTAGTTTTTATATTTTTTTAAATTACGTACAAAACTAAAACACATATAAGTAAAATAGGTGTTTGGTTTTCAGTTATATTCTCGTCTGTTCATTGAACAAAGGTGCATAAGGATCAAACTGCTTCAGCTAGTTCTACGGTGTTTATTTTTAACTAGCTGATGCCCGCGTCTTCGCCCGCCCGCAAATTATATACTAAAACTTTCCTCTTGAATTACTCTATCTATTAAAAAAACCCCCTTCAAAATCCGTTGCGTAGTTTTAAAGATTTAAGCATACATAGGGATATAGGGACAGAGAAAACGACTTTGTTTTATACTATGTAGTGATTCATCATTCATTTTATTACATTTACATTAATTTTATTCACATCATCATGTTTATTTTTAATTCATTAGTGTTTATTTTTTTGATAAATCATTTACATTAACGCCTGTTTTCCCGCTGGGCTTGGCAGAGGTGTAGGTACCAGTACATCCGTATTTCCGCTGGCGTCTGTACCTTCGTTCATAGGTAACTTAATCAATGTCATATTGAAAAAAAACTAACAATAGTTGTTATACTGTTAATTGGTAGGTCGGGGCCAGCCACAGAACATGTGCCTTAACAATTAGCGAAAACGTTACAATTAGGAGCACTCTGGAAAAAGCTCTTTGTTTGAAACCAGCTGCATACTTAGTGTGAGAACTATGATGATAAGTAAGCTAACATAGTTAAAGAAACAACTTCAACCATGTGTTCGTATTTTTTTTTCAAAAATGTTTGGTAAGTAGTTGCATTATGTACATAAGGATTTCTGAAATGTGATGTGAAAGACATTTAGAAGAAGTGTTGGACTCTAGGTTATTCTGATTATCCTGATAGAAGAAGGTAACGACACTATTGACATGAACAGTCGTGGTCTTTTCCGCTTGATCAGTTAAAAGTTTTTTCGCTTAAATCATGCGGAGGCGCCAAGCCAGTCCACCTTAAAGTTTAGGCCTATTAGGAAAGCGTCAACTTTGGCGCGCAAAATAACAATAACTCTCGTTTGGCATGTGTCGCCGATCGATATTTTTTTCATTAATTATTTATTATAAAGTCAACGGGGCGGGGATAGAGAGCGTTTCTATGTTTTAAGTGAAAGCAAAAATTAGCTTAGTGGTGATCAGGCGGGAGTGTCCTCGATAGAACTTGTCCAATAGATCACGAAAGGAAGTCAAAATCGTTAGACAAAAGGACGTATACTAGTTTTCTCTTCACACTTCCTCTACTGGAGTTGAAACTCTAACAGTGCATATTAAGATCTAGAAATAGTTTTACTCAAAGCTCTCTTTAACTTAATGATCATTTTAATAACCATGATATTAACATTTATGTATTATTAACAACAAACCCGCTTTAAATTACCAATTCAAATCAATCATAAAACCAATACTGCGTTCATAACTGATAGTATTCTGTGCAAAATATTTAAAGCAATGAACGTACCATTACAAGGTCTATAAAAACTACAGTGATAAATAGTAAATATAGTAGGCACTTGACGTCTATAATGCGTAACTACTTAATAGCAACATTATCAGCAAAAAGTGGTGGCAATATAAACAATCACTCATTTTAACAGGTCATATTGTAGCTCCGTTTCAATGGAATAATTGAATCTATTTTTTTAAGCTGAATAGGTATATCCTTGCGTTCTTTAAGCAGGTTATTAATTGCGCAATCAATATTGTGTTATACCATTATCAGGCTATGCCTAGCCTGGCTGGGCCTGGCACACAGGCCTCCTGTGAGAGATTTTGGTCCACCACGTGGGCAGAGTTCGAGTTTGGCTCCGGGAATGGTCTCGCTAACTGCCGCTATTAATTATGAATATGAAGAATTAGGAGCCTAGTCTCGTGCTTCTTTTTTATACTGTCAAATTGGACCCCATAACATAACGTAGTTTATCGATTTACCTAACGATTTTACGCAATATTATTTGCGTTCTGCATAACAATTTAAGAATCAGGCTTGATTGTCGTATTGTTTCGTAATGTAATCTACACACTTAGAATCACGAATGATTTTTAACATGTATGCCTATTAAGCCTACTAAGCAGCTAAAGGTTTTTTTTCATGATAGTAGAACAGCCTTATTGTCTCTATTAGATAGAATAATTTTATAATTTGTGTAAAATAAATATAATTTTATTTGTATATGCGTTTAAATTTTTGTTTTAAGTGTACTTTTGCAACCTCGATGTTCAGCGTAAACTTTTTAAAACAGATGTCATTTGTTTCACGAGTCGACGTAAAGGGAATCGACGTAGAGGGAATGATTTGTTTCAATTAGGTCAGTAGAATCTATAATTTTTTTTGGCGGAGAATTGTCAAGAGAATGGAAAACAGATCAATGAGATTATATTTAGAACAGTTCCTAGGTGTACAAGTATTTGCTCAGATTTGCAACTCGTAGGTTTTGGCTTGAGTTTTGTGTTATTTATTTCACCATCAAATGCTATTAAAGGTTTGAAGCAGAGCATTGTGACGTGTGAGGAAACAAGTATTTCTAGTGCAAAAAGTTTAAAAGCAGAATTGTACCGTCCGACTCGCACTGGGATAACGTGATGCTCATGAATGCCCATGCATCAGTCTTCGGTGTGATATTGCCTCCTGGCTCTCAGCAATGCGGGAATATGGTGATTGATTAGATACAAAATTTAATTTACCGGAATCACTAGCAACTTCAATCCCAAAACCATTTCAATTAAACGTAATAAAAGCCTTTTTTTTTGGACGGCTGTGTCATACTGAAGTGTATAAATTTCAAGTAGCTATCTATTTAAGATACAATTAAAGCTTTGATTTATTTCGTTCGTGCTAACAATTGACCTCAAATTGCACAGGCAGGCCAAGGTAACGAAGCTTGTATTGTATCCGTGCGAATATGTTTATAATGAGTATTTAAATAATATAGCCTAGTCTTTTAGTTAAGTGCGACACAGATTTTTTAAATTAAATACTTCTAGACGTTTTGTTATAATAATGTTTCTAGAAAATGAGGATTCTATCTAGTAGATAATTAGTACTTTAACCCGAGATGTACCGTTGATATTTATTTTCTTATGCTTAAAAAAAAAAATCCACGCGATGCTCTTAGAAATCTCAATGAAAAATTGGATCATTGCCCAATCGTTAAACACATATTTAACACTATTATAAAATATAGACTAGTAATTAACCAATTGGTGCTTTGCGGTCTCGCAGACCACAATAGGTTCATTGATTTAGGAATTTATAACTCTAGACGTGGTCAATGTGGTCAACTGGCATGGATATAAAAGAAATTTAAGATTTTTAAAACCAAGAGGAGGTTGTACTTATATAGTATAAATTAAATATTGTTGTGTCTCTTTGTAAACAATACATCAGTTGAGTTGACAACTATGATTTACCCACAAACGGATAAACGATTGTGTGTGCATAAGTTTTACAATCATTAATCGATTAGTAACTCTTGTATGTTGTACATATTAATTTCAAAGAAGTGATCGGATCCGGTTTAGTTACTAATATTAAATGTAACATTATAAAAATATATGGAGTAAGTACTTGGACTTTTATTATTAGTGTCAAGTGAGTAAATTACGTAGAGTAAAGAATCACAGTCGCTTGAAGTGTGAATTGATGGTTCTTCAGTTTCCAAGCTTTTCCAAGCACTGAATTAACTATTTATTGAAAATCGGAAAATAATCTCATTATCTTGAATAATTATATTAGAACGCTTTCCCAAGCAGCGTAATATTCTGTGAATTTACTTTAGGAAAACGAGGTTACTTGGCCTCTACAGCTCGATTATTTGGAATCGGCGTTGCTTGTGTTTTTCTTTCGCACTTTTCTGTTATTCGTCACATTAGTGTCTTTCTATATTGAAACTGAAATAATTGAAAGGTAGTGTAGCTGTATTTCGTATAAAACTACGGCTTGTCCTGGAAACGATTGATTTACAGCATAACTTGTTTAGAAAATAATTTTCATACATCTTACGGCCGTTTTCAATAACTTACTAACAGGCACCGGTAGGTTGCTATCCCTGTCTGTTTGACATTTAGCTTACCGATAGAAACAAAATGTCTTAGAAAAGCTTTCTTTGATTTTTCGATTAATCAAATGACAGGTAGGTGACGCGGATAGGACATTTCAAGCTAACTTTGTTTATAGAAACACCGATAGCTACGAGACGTAGGTATATTAACTGACAGTTATACGTAAGTAAGTTATTATTATAGAAAATGGCCTTTAAAAAGAAACTGCCAAAAACACACTTAAAAGTATTCTTAACTATTATCGATAAGCAAAGCCATTCATATCCTCGATTGATAGGCAATATGCTATATTTTGTTTCAGTCGCTTGTGTATAAACCGGTTTGCTCCAGTAGTATCGAGTTCCAATATCCTTGAATGTAAATTAGGAGAAGGGAGTGTTCTGCACGCATTGTGAATTGTGATACTGTTTTTTTAATGGGATAAATAAATCAAAAGTATGTTATTGATTTGACCCGGCGACCTATCACGCTGTTTGGCATGTGTCACGGTTAAGTTGACTTTATCATGCCAAACTCAGGAAACAAATGCCAAAATTTGATGTGAATCCATATTGCACTTTGCCTGGCATTTTCGGAGAGCTTCGACAAATTGATATTCTATGACCAATAATGATGATAAAGTCAAAAAGGTATTGACCTTAGCAAAAAGCTCATGTTAATTCTGTTAAAACGCGTCAAAGATCATGAGTGAGGCCTAGTGACGTCACTTTTCGGTAAAAAAATGTACTCAAATGTGACGCCACACGAGTTTTCGACGCACTGTATCGTGTTCATTTTTTGTTAACGTGAAAAGAGAAAAAATACGTGTCCAATATTTTTTGGAAATCTATCTGACGGAATAAAAAGGTTTTTTTTTTGTCGACTACCCGTCTACCGTCGTACCCTATTTTCGGAGAGACTTTAATGTACAATGTAGGGGCAAAAATAACGCAAATAATTGGAAGAAGTCCAGTTAATTTAGTGCTTCTGTGTTAAGAGTTTATTGTTGAACTAATAAATTATGAATTATTTTTATTTTCAGGTTAATCATCCACAATGCCGGAAACATCAGTGATCTTCGGCACCAACGAAAAATGGCGAATCAACCGAAACATCCTAGTGCTAGGGTTCGCTTTCATGGTGCACTTTACTGCCTTCCACGGTACCGCCAATCTTCAGAGCTCCGTGAACAGTGATGCAGGTGCCGGAGCCTTTACCCTGGCGGCTATATACTTCTCACTTATACTGTCGAATATACTGCTGCCAGCTGTAGTTATCAAGTAAGTACATCATATGCATTGCCGTAACTTATTTTATGCCAGTTAGTATATAACTGGCATAAAATAACAAAGTCCTAAATCTTAGGGGCAACAAAATTACTTTCAACCAGTCTTAAATCACACTCAGGACTGCTGCTGGGTAATTCCTAGTAAAATCATCCAATGACACTTTACTTGACCCGAGAATCGAAACCCGAACCTTATGCTCAGCAGTAGAGTAGTTAAAACAAACCCGACTACTGAAAAATCACGCTCTAATTAAAAGAATAGCAGAATGAAGAATACTTTAGGCGCTACGGTGGAACATACGTAAATACATACATACATAGACTGCTCAAATCATAACCCTTCCATTTGGCTTCGCCGTAGTCGGGTAAAAATAAATTTAAATACGAAAAAGCAGTTTCAAGAATACTCTACACGACCAACATGAATACTATGACATAAAGATTCCTCTGTTTGTGTTTGCAATGCTATCATTAGAGTTAGTACCGGTCATCGATGATTCAATTAAGTTTTTGAATTATGACATTCAATGGGTTTATGTTACCGCTTTACGAGCATTATTTTATATCTTGTTGATATACTATATTATATAATAATGTGTATTATTGTTATACTAATGTATAGGGTAGCAACGTAGTAGTCATAAGATGCTATGTCAATCTTATGATTATAAATTATCGATTCAAGTGAAAATTAAGAAAATTTAAAACTAGCACAAAGGCCAAAAACAATCGGATTAGTAGTTTAATAAAAATGTTCCTTTACCTTGGCAGAGTATGTGTGCTGCATTATACATGAACTGTGGTATTCGAATTTTAACAATGATTAGCACACCTAAATGTATTCTTCGCTGTTATCGATTATTTAGGCTATACATATCCTCGATTGTTTGTAGCAATCCATACTAATATTATAAATGCAAAAGTAGTTGGTCAGTCTGTCGGCTACGCCACCTTTACACGCCTTAAGGGCTGGACGGATTTCGATGAAAATTAGAGTAGGGTTGTATAATAAATTGTAAACCTTGGCAGAGATAAGTGCTGCATTATTCAGGAACTACTGAAAGTATATCTGAATATAAAAAAGTAAAATTAGAACTTTTGTAATACTTCGTATCTGTATTCCGTTATTAGATTGCTAAAAGCTGATACTATTGAGTTTCTTATGAATTTAGTACCAGAAAAAAAAAATTTGTTTGAGCTTGAACTTGGAAAGGTTCTTGGTTCTATCTATGAACCGGTATACCCCATGAGGAGACGGCGTGATGAGTAAGACTTCTATCTAAAGGATGGGCTCAAAATGCATATAAGAGGAAAAAAGAAAGACGGATGGGAGGCAGGCCCATAATAATAGATTGCCTTAAACGCAAACAGTTCCAACTCATTTAAATTCATCTGAAACTCTTCTTCAACAGATGGCTAGGCTGCAAGTGGGCAGTTGCAGTATCTTTCATAGCATACATGCCGTTCATCGCGGCACAGTTCTACCCCAAACTGTACACCCTGGTGCCGGCAGGAATGATGGTGGGATTTGGTGGAGGACCGCTCTGGTGTGCCAAGTGTACTTACTTGTCTGTGGTAAGATATTTTGTTGAGATGGGTGTTATTGAGTAAACACTTATGCATACGAGGTTAACTAACCAATGTAAAATGCGTAGATATAAATGCTTGGTTTTACTAACACTTGGCGATACCTAAGTCAATGCGTATATAAAAGGCACTGATGGATTTTCAGCCTTTGGCTCTCAGCCGAGCGAGGAAAATCCTACAGCTTAAACACGCATTAGAGTTTCACCTAGTGTAAGTAAAAAAGGGGTATTAGTGTATTCGAATCTAGCGCTGGTTAATCTCTCCTCAAAGACATTGAATCAGCGACGTGTTCAACGACGTAAGATTCGATGTTAATCTTAGCAGCAGTAGAGTTACGTTACGTTACGTGGCCACTGATAGAATGTCCATCAATGGTAACGATGATGGACATGTCAAAAGTGTAGGGGACTGAGCTGCCAAAAAGCTGTCGAAAGTTTTTGTAGAAAATATACGGACAACGCTCGCGCTGGCTAACGCTGAATGTGGTAACGTTTTGAATACAGGCAGTCAGGCCAATCCAAGATCTTTTAGTACAACTTGTGATATTAATTATAATCATATAGATTATTACAGCTTTGTAGGCAAAAAGATCTAGTTACCTACACACATTTATAAGACAAAGAAGTCTACCAGAATGTAAATGGTTCAAAGCAGTGTGATTATAAAAATAAGTACTGGCTAACTGCTTGAATACGTATTACATAGTATTTTTTTTTGTACACATACATTAAACATAAGAATATCTCATTACAAAATATTGTGCGTAATATTTTTTGTGCCTTATTATCCGTGCCGTATACGACTGCCATTCAAAATTAATGAATTAAGTTCGACATTAACATAATATACCTATTTGTACCTACGGAAGTATATGATGATTTTTTTAACAAAAGGATATCGTATGCTTGAAGAATATTTATGGCTTCATAGACACCCGTTAATACTAAGTAGGCGCTTGGATAATTTGGGTCCTGGCACGCGTAAATGGAAGTAGCCAAATCCTTTTGTTATGAAACGATCGTTAAGCGGCACGCTTGATATAAATAAAGAAAATTACATTTAATAGGCACAAGAACAAATAAAACAATGCCTTGGGGCACAAAAAGAGAAACAAAATATATTCAACGCAAAAGTTACATAACCACTAACAAGTGTTGTAGCACTTGTAGTTGTAGCTAGGTAGAAGAAGTGATTCAAGAACTCTCCAAAAAAACAAAAAAAGTAAATAAAAAAAAATGTAAATTGTAAATTGTTTGGTACACTTACCGCTGATTTTTTACTGCAACCTACGGCTTGCTCCGGACGAAGTTTTGTTTTGGTATTTCAGGCTTTGCTAAAAAAACCATAAAATTTTACAGGTAGCTGAACCGTACGCTAAACTTTCCGGGGTGTCAGCTGAGGTGCTGGTGGTTCGGTTCTTCGGACTCTTCTTCATGTTCTACCAGATGGCACAGATCTGGGGCAACCTTATCTCTTCAGCTAGTAAGTTACCAAATGGCTTTTACAATTTTGGGGTATCATGCCATACTGCAACTTTTGTCAGTTATAAGTTCTAAATCATAGGGGTGATCCTATTGCAATTAACCGGGTTCAAATCCAAATGACTCAAAATTGATCCGCTACTGAATTTTTTTTAACGGAAATATCAAGTAACACCCGGGGATCGAGCCCAAGGGAACTACAAACGGCGACTACAGGAAAAAAAGAAGAGTGGAATGACACAAATCCACGCAACATTTACAATAAAGAAATATAACATTCGCATGATTAGTTAAACAAAACAAACACAATCATACAATACAAGGTCACAACAATTCGGAACCCACTTCCTAGCAGAGACAACTGCCAAGTGAAAGTTAAGACAAAATACACGACCTTGTGACTAAAATAATGTAGTGCTGATCCAATTGAGATAACAACAGGAAGTAAGGCGTGTGTTATAGGAAGTAGAGTTAAGTTTTGTCTAGATTTTTTTAATTGGTCAATTAGTTAGTTCTGCAATTATTAATATTGGATTTTGTGCGCGAGGAACCGGAATAACGGGTGTTTAAATGTGTGGAATAGTCCATCTTAAAGATTATTCTGCAACCTAGGAATTTTAGCGTAACACACTACAATTAGAAAAATAATCGTTATGATTGTGATCAAAAAACGCAGGCCACACCGCCCGCTAGCGAGCCGGGCGAGGCAACAAACGTTGCCTCGCCCGTGAAACCACCTCTTTTCAAACTTTGGTTCACACCGCGAATTACCGAAAGAGCCGAAACGAAGTACGAAAAGAGGCTCGCCCGGCTCGCGCGCTAGCTGGCGGTGTGGTTATCAAAGCAGTAGGCTTCGCCAAGTTGACAATCTACAATCGTTAACGGTAGTAGAATGACATCATCTCAACGTTAAATCACGTGATCAACACAAACGAATAGAAAATTTATAGAAAAGTTTACTTTACGTTCAAAATGATAGAATAGAATGTTATCGTTTCTACAATGTTGATCGCGATACTCTTTGGTAGGAACGCTCACTATAGACTAAAGTGTAAGTTTTTTTCTACAGACATTAGAGAACAAGCGATTGATTCAGTCGTGTCAACTTGGCTACCAATTTAGCGCTTTCTACAATCCCTTACGCCGAGGCGTTAACGATATGAAACGTTTGTAACTTGGCTAGGCCTGCAGGTTATTTTAGAAGTATAAGAATATTCTCAAAATATTATCATGTTACGCACACCAGCAGTTTGTCCGCCTTTAATATAAGGCACAAGGACAAGGAGGAAAGAATTCCACAGGCAGGGGAATACTTCCCTATATCGTGGGATCCTTGTGTACGCTACAAGGTAATTGTGTAATGTTCAAAATTGAAGCTTACCGCAGCTAGAGCTTGGGCTTGGCGTTGATGATTCGGTTAGTGAGTAAGACTGGAATATTTCATGAATTTACATGATTATGAACTTAACTGGACTGTGCTCACCAATAAGTAGAACTCCCAACTTTTCAGTTCTATCGTCTAACCTGGGCGATGCGCCGAAGTCTTTGAACGAGACCACTCCAAGCCTCGCTGCTCTATTCACCAACGTCACCAGTGCTCCTAACGTGGACTTTGGAGCTACTTGCGGAGTCAACTTCTGCAGTGCCAGTGCTGATCATGTAAGTGCCATAAACTTTTTCAAAAATGGTAAACACTATTCACTACAGATTTCAGCAAAGTTCAATAATGACCAAACTTTAAATTATTAAAATAAAAGTAATTGAAATTGAAGAACCTTTATTAAATAATAATAACTAAATATTTACAAAAAGAGACTGTCTTATTCTTTTTTTGACTCTTTTGACAATCATAACTCAATTTGTGAACATTACCGATATCCTTGTTTATCACTTTTACATCAAAGTACATTACGTTTATAACAAAAGGCAAATTGTTCTGGCTTTTCCAGGGTAACTCTAATTTGGAGCCTCCATCAGCGTTAAAGATCCAGGTGATCACTGGCGTGTACCTCGCGTGTATGGTCGCCGCTGTCCTACTGGTCGCTGTTGGAGTCGACTCTCTTACTAGGCAAGTCTGTAAACTACACCAACACAGATGTCGTAGCTACAGATTTATGGGAATCTCTTTTTGAGCTACTGCAGAAATGTACACCACAGGATAAACTCTTCTCCGGGGCTGCGGGACTATTCGATAGAGATCCAAAGGGCGATGAGGAAACATGGATGGGTTTTAGTCAGTAAAAGTCTGACACTCCCTCCTGCTCCGCCCAGAGCGGGAGGAGTCATATGATGATTTCCCATCCGAAAAAAAAAAGGATAAACTCTTCTTCTTCCATACGAGGTAAACAGCAAATATAAAATTCTATATTTCTTTAACAATCGTTACAGGTGGCCCCATCCACGCTCTGACTGGGAGGATGAGGGACCAGACCATCCATTATATTATTATTATTATTCCAAGTAGAGCTTCCTCCGTGCCTCAGAAAGCACGTTGAGCCGTTGGTCCCGGCTTTCATTTGTAGATCTTTAATAGTCGTTGCAGCAGTCTTTCCAAGGGGGATTGTATTATCCAGTACTAACTGGGTTGTGGATGTCAGATAGACAGTCGCTCCATGTAAAATACTGGTATTCAGTTGCATCAGGTTAGACTAGAAGCCGACCCCAACATAGTTGTGTAAGCGCTAGGCAGGCAGATTTCAAGTTAATTTCTGATTTTTTAAGAATATTTTTTGTAACAAAAGATTCTTTTCTAATTGATGATTAGACATGAACATTATCCCAACTGAATGTTGCCTGCAGACTTTGTTGGTCAATAAGGTACATAAAATAACTTCAGAATCTAATTACAGATACACAGCAGGTCGTAATACATCATGTCAAGGCAAGTCTGGATTCCGCCTGTTAGCAGTAACTCTTCGCCAGCTGCGTCACAAGTACCAGCTGCTACTGCTGCCGGTGATCGGGTACATCGGCGCTGAACAGGCTTTCATGGCCGCTGACTTTACTCAGGTGAGCTGCGATATGGTTCTTATTCTGATTGCTGAAAGTGAAGAAGAGAAAAGGCTCAAGAATACTAATGGTCCTCTTTAAGAACAATTATTTTTTAGGTTAAAACAATTACTAGTTCATCGTGCTGTTCATGGGCTGCGGAGAACCTGAAGCGGCGAAAATATAGTAACCATATTGGTAACTATATTTTCGAGCCGTTTGGGGTTGAAACTCTAGGACCGTGGGGTCCGAGCGCTCACAGCCTTTTCAAGGAAATTTCTAAACGCTTAGTTGACACTTCCCGTGACCCTAGGGCTTGTTTTTACCTTGGCCAAAGGCTTAGCGTTGCCATACTGCGTGGTAACGCCGCCAGTTCTCTTGGGGACATTACCAGTTGACAGAGTTGAGGAGGAGTTTTTTGACGCCATTTTTAAGTTTTTAGTTTAAGTTAGTTTAGTTTATTTTAATGGATTTGTAAATTGTAAATAATGTAAAGAGGTATATAAAACTTTTAAGTATTCATTTTTGTTTTTTTTTATTCAATTTATGATATTGTATAATGTGTATTCTAAAGGTAAAAAAAATCCTTGATGTTGTTGTTGTTGTTTTTACCCGTAACTTTTTTACCCGATTTCGGCAATGCCAAAAGGAAGTTTTATGATTTTAGCAGTCTATGATGTATGTATGAATGTATGCTTGTATTTACGTATGTTCCACCGTAGCGCCTAAACTATTCAACCGATTTTGAAGAATAAGGTGTCTATCGATTCGTTATTATGGCCCAGTTTTAACCGACTTTATTCACTAGTCGGGTTTTTGTTTTAAAACTACTTGTTGTGTGAGTGCTTGTAGTAAAACTTAGTAGAGCAAGGCTATTCAGCGTTGCCTTTTGTATTTCTTATAGCAACACCTCTATTTTAAAAATGCTATAGATTCTTCACAAGGTGTTTGTGTGTTTGGTCATGATATAATAATAATAATACCAACCTATTACTGTCCCACTGCTGGGCAAAGACCTCTTCTCTTACAGAAAAGGCACGAGCATTGATCACCACGCTTGCTCAAGACGGGTTGGCGATTTCAGACTTATATTAATTATAAGTCCAGGTTTCTCACGATGTGTTCCTTCACCGATGTCTGTGATGTCCAAAATAAACTTAGAAAAGGACATATGAATTGAAAAAGTCACATTGGTACTTGCCCGGATTTGAACCCACAACCTCATACATGGGAGGCGAGGCCATAACCTCTGGGCCATCACGACATTTGGTCATGATATCTATAGATAATATCATGCCAGACCATAGTCTATGGATATGTTATAACGATATGATGATAATATTAATCTCCAGCATTAATACCCTGAGGCCTGAGAGACATTTTTTTTACTGCTTGACCCGAGTCAATTGTATCGATGTCGATAAAAAAGTCAGTCAGAAAATGGAATATGTTTTAGTTACTGTTTTATTTATTATGAATTCTTCAACAAATTTACATTTGTGTCGAACAGTGGGTTATAACAATAATAAATGTAACACAATTTTTTTTTCACTTCTCATGCTCTAAAATTACCACGGCGGCGGCGGACACGGCTCGGCGGGACTAAAATGACCACTTTAGTCCCTAGGGAGTAAAAGAATTAGTTTTTTAATTTCCTTTATGTGACATAGACTCAAACAGCCAGTTAATATACTACTATTATCTGTGGAGTGTGAATCATCTTCATTGCGAAAATGTTGAGAGTTTTAGTTCCATGGTTTTTCGGCAAAGAAGGTGGCGCCATGCGTTTTAAATTGTTAATCTGTGACTGGTTTAGAAGAAAAAACTGACCGCGAATATTTCGGAATTTTTGTCGAGTGTAAATTTGTTAGGTTTTAAATAAATTTATTAAGAATGTCCAGTGACAGTGAAGAGTTTGACGTCAAGCAAAGTGCAAAAGACATAATAATAGTAGATTATTGCATCGAGCACAAAGTAATTTATTATTGCACCGAGTGCCTGATTTACATGCACGAGGGCAATATAAATTACTTAAGGCGAGGTGCATAATCTGCTTTTCTTTCAACTATTACCTATAGGAATAGTAGATAAAAGAAACTCACATCAAACAGTTAAAATAGAAGTTTAATTATTGAAATTAAAAGTTATACTTGAGCAATTATTAAACGTAAGGTAAGAGTTTTGTTGGGCAAATTTATATTTGTTTCTATAACACTGTCGGCTCCATTTAGAATGTTTTCCGGAGTTAATGTGTCGCTAGATGATTCCATTTTAATTCGAAGCCGAAGCACTCAAAATCAGATAGTATCACACTTTATCGTTTCCAAAAATATTGTCAAGCAAAATTAACAAAGTTCATAAAATGTTCAGTTTAAATGTAAGAAGTTTAAAAAATCACTTTTTTAAATTTCTTTCATTTTTAAATCAGAGTTAGCAGCAATCATTTTTTTAAATTTGGAACAAGTAGGATAGAAACGAATAATACGTACGTAAAAAAAAAGTATTGATATCGGCTGGCTGAATAGAGCTAATCCATTGAGATTGGCACCTTTTGGTGCGATTAAAAAAAAAACTGTGCAATAATGAAATTTCATACATTTTTATTGCTCTAGAGCATTAAAGACTCGCTTTGTACTGAGTTTTTAGTGGGATTGTGATGAAATTAAAGCATAGTTGGAAGAAAATAATCTTTTGCCGCCAAAATCGCAGAAGATTTACTTTAAAACTTACGAAAGTTCTACTTATTGACTATTTTTCTCGCACTCAAAGTGAAAAGTACAGTTTGCACCTTGAGACTAAACGCCAACTTAATATACCCTCGGTTTCATTGACTCCCTCGCACGCTCAGGAGTCAAACCACCTCTGGTATATTATGGCTTCGTTTAGTCCCTCGTTATAAAATATACTATAATACCCAATCATCGTACAGTCGGGAAAAAAAAATAAGATTTAATAATACATTCCACATTGGTCATAACATTAATAGTCGAAAAAAAAAAAAAAAAATGTCAATATAAATTTTTCTAAAATAATGAGAATATAAATTCAAAGAAATGTATGTCAATAAAATTCATTAAGATGTAATGTCATGATAGTATGCTGAAATATATTATTTAAAGTCAATAAAATATAATCAATATTAGTACGAACTACTATTATCTTTGAGAAACTCTTCTATGCTGTAATAACATTTCTTCAATAAAAATGACTTTAATTTTCTCTTGAATTCGTTTGGATTCATGGAGTTTTTAAATTGTACAGGCAATTTATTGAACATATTTACTGATTGCACCCTTGAGGCATGTTTAACTACGTTAAGCTTAGGCTGTATGAAATTAGGTAGATCCTTTCTTCGCGTTTTTGTTCTGATATGTCTCTGTTCTTCTGTCTCAAACTTATGGATATTTTTAATAAAATGACTAAGCAGGACCAGAATATAAAGGCATGGCACTGTGAGAATGTGCAGTATCTTAAAATGGTCTCTGTTACTGTTAGGCTGTGTTATCTACTGCTGGGCAAAAGCATCTCCTCATGACTTCCAAATCATTTAATCCAGGGCTAACGTGGAGCACTGGTCGTTGGTTCTGTCCAGCTCGTCCCGCCATCTCGTGCGAGGTCTACCACGTCGCCTTCTACATTGTGGTTATTTGTGTGTTAGTAATCAACGTTTTTCTCATCAGGCGCTTAATGCTAATTCAATTGTCACAGGCGTTCATCGGCTGCGCATACGGCATCAGTAACATTGGCTACGTGATGATCTGCTTTGGTGTGTTCAATGCCTTGGCGGCTCCCATAGCGGGAGCGCTCGTCAAGGTCACCGGGAGGTTCCCTGTCATGGTCACTGCATTGGTAAGAGGTACTTTATAATATAAGAATATTCAAAGGCGCAAGTGAGCTAAGATATCAGAGTTAAAACCTCCCCAAGCGATAAAGTTTCGGCTGAAACGTGGCAGAAGATAAGATTGCTTGAATGTCTGTTTGAAACTAGTGTAATATTTTTTATATTAAATTCTAGTTACTAAACTTGTGTCTCCTGTCGGCGCTACTGTCCTGGCGACCGGACCCCGAGCAGTGGCTCGTGTTCTACGCTCTCGCCGCCATCTGGGGCACCGCTGATGCTGTATGGCTCGTGCAAGTCAACGGTTGGATTTTTTTCCCTCTTATATAGCAGTTTAATTCTTTGAATCCACATCCTACATCACGCCTGTATTTCCCCTTAGGCAGAGGTGTATCATAGTACACCCACGTTACGTCAGTTATGCATGTAATACACGAACAACACGAACACATTGCCACAACACACACATCACACACACACACACATTGCCATTGCATTTTAGTGTGATATACGATACGAACATATTGCCATAGATGCGATGCCATGCTGCGGCACGAATATAATACTCTATCCTAATGTTGGGAGGACATTAATAAGAATTAAGACATTATGTGTCCTAGTCGATTATACAAACACAGGTTAAAGAATACTAACAATTTGGTGGGTAAAGTGCCTGAAACAAAGATAAATTAATAAATAACTTGTGTACACTGAATACAGGTTTATAGACCTGTAAAAGGTATGAGGAACAGATTGATAATTTTATGGGAATACCAAAATCAAAATCAAAGCATTTATTTGTGGCACTAGATGGCGCTGTGTGTAATGTCCAGCGATATTTATTTATATTTATTTATTTATTTATTTCAAGTTGGCCAGTTACAGGCACTTTTGAATTGTCGAAACAAAGATGAAAATTAAATGTAGCTACAGTCCCAGTCACAAGGCATAAGTGCCCATTCCCTAGTGTAGATCTCTATGGAGAAGAACGGGCAAGAAAATCCATGGACACTCTTTTAAATCAGAATATTTTTACAAAACCTTGGTTACATCATTCATGTTGAGATGGTACATTATGTGAGGACAATGTAGCAAGAATCGCACGTTAAAAGTGTCCACAGTAAAAACAAAACAAACAATTCAAAAATAAAATAATTAATACTAAACCTCCACAGGAAAATCAGAATCCTCTGACCAGTTTGTGGTTGTTGTGTATTGTGGCTGCTGCCCAATGATGTGCGTTGTGAGATACGCCATTGAAGTTTGTTTGAGGAAGTATAGATGTCGCCATGTAGCTTCGTCTCCTTAAAAAAAGATTCTACTATTCTAAGAAGAGATAGATATAAAAGAAGAAATAAAATATTGATCGAACTCTTTGGACCTTCGAACCCTTCTTGCAGCTGTAACCATTATCAAATGATGGTATCTTTATTATATCCTAGATACCTACTGTTTGTAACGCTTAATTATTTCAGGAATCCATCATCTACATTAAATTGTTCTTGGTATATTTTAGCACTATCAGGCATCCTGTTTCCGGGCAAAGAAGAGGCAGCGTACTCCAACTTCCGGCTGTGGGAGGCGACTGGCAGTGTGTTGTCCTACGCTACTGCACCCTACTTGTGTGTGAGGACTAGGTAAGATATTAAATATACAGATATGTAACGAAGCCTTTAAAATTAGGTTATTCATAATTTCTTATGTATTATGTAGTCTGGGGTGCATTATACAACCTTGAATAACCTTGCTATATGCTTGCTAAAAATGGAACTAAATGCACAATTAGTTTTATGTATCTGTCAAATAAGACCATTTCCATAGACACACTAAACCCGAATCGCTACTGTTTTATAATAACACATTTTAAATTTAGTCGAAACTGAAAAACCATAAATTATTATAAGCCTATATTGTCTCACTGCAAGGCAAAGCCCTACATTCCCTTCTTCCACATTTCGCAATCTAGTGCGATTGTAGAAAAAAAACATTAATTCTTTATTTTAAATTTCATTGAAAACACTCCAATCTCGTTCCAGGTTATACTGCCTCTTCGGATTCCTCATAATCGGCTTCATAGGATACACCATCATAGAGCTGATGGAGTACAAAGTGAAGAAAGCGCATCACCTCGAGAGGAACTTCGAACTCGTCAACCAGAAATCAGAGAATGAGTCGTTAAGGAAGCCTAGGGATACTGATAACGAGTACTAGATATTATACTATCATTATCTCCCTGCCTTTGTCCCATTCTACTTGTGGTCGGCGTAACACGTTTTCTTCTTCGATTATCCCCTGTTCTGACAGGGGATAATCGAAGAAGAAAACGTGTCACAACGTCACGGCTTCATTTACTCCTTTCTCTTTCATATCATTCCTCACACAATCCATCCGTCTTTTCTTTGGCCTTCCTCTCCGTCTTCATTCATCAACTTTCATATACAGGGTGTAAACCACCTCATCACGAAGCCGTCAACCAAGCATTCTGTACATCAAACTAAGTAACTTTACGCAAAAAATATTGCTGGGAAACGACTTTTTTTTTTTTGGGGTGAAAAATCATGTTTTGTAGTAGAACTCAATTTAACGCACTCAAAACTGCTGATGGATAGATTGAATATAATTAGAATGATAGATTGAAATACGGGGGTCGTGCAGGTGTTTAAAGTAAAAATCTTACATTAAAAACTTGTATTTAAAAAAAAAGTTGTCTAAAGTTGGAACTTTGACCCCCAATATCTCCGTAAGTATAAGGTTCCCAGGTATGGTGTAGAACAAAAAAATGATCACAATGACGAGGAGAACAAGTGCCTTTCGGCTTCGTTAAGAGGTGTTTTACACCCTTTATAGATATTTTTTTTATTTATAAACTGTATTTCTGTATAAATAAGGTTAAGTAAACAATTTATAGAAAATCAAAGAATCCAATAAAATTTGTTTTAAAATGTATTGATTTTATTGTTTATTTCTAGCTAAAGCCTCACTGAAGTCGCCTGCACTCGTGCACTGAATTAGTCAAAGTCACAGCTCAAGGTCATCCATAGATCGAGCTACTTGGGGCAAGTAGCTCGATCTATGGTCGACCTTGAGCTGTGACTTTGTTCTTTGTTCCCTGCGTTTAAAAGGGGTGCCGAGTTTCATTATTTTTTGCCTAGGACGTCCGGTCTAAGTGTTAAAGCGCCTTGGGTCCCGAGTCGTTTTTTTAGGGAAATTGCTAATCTTATTTGTCTTTATCTTTCATTTGTATGGAATCTATCTCTGCCATGCTTTTTGACCGATGTGCAAAGAATAGTGGTATCCTCCTTAATAACGCCAGAGTACGGTTATGCCAGTCAAACTGATATCTTATAAATAGGAATGACGACAGTATCAAAAAATTGCAAATCTATTTAGTAAGTTCAGTTAGAGTATTGGAAATTAATGGACACGTATTTTTTGTTTTTGTAAATCAATGAATATTGACAAAGATAAAACGCATCAAAGCTCGAGAGTGGGGGCTTGTGACGTCAGAACTAACTAAAAATTATACCTAGGCGTGACGTATTGAGAATTTTAAAAGCGTCATATCTTCATAAATTTTGGTTTACGTAACAGAAAAAACACGGGTCAAATAGTTTTTGATAATCTAACTGACGAACTAATTCGATTTTTTTGTCGTCTCGCCTCATCATCATCATCATCAGCCTATTAATGTTCCCACTGCTGGGACACAGGCGTCCTCTCTATGAGAGGGAAGGGGCTATAATCTACCACGCGGGCCCAGTGCGGATTGGTAGATGTCACATGTCTTCGATTTTTTGGTTCTAGGACATGCCGGTTTCCTCACGATGTTTTCCTTCACCGTTTTGACTCTCGTCTATTGTACGGTAAATACGGCTCTTATAAATGGTATGTTACGGCTCATAGCCGTAGTACGGTATACTAGCCAGCTATACCGATGTGCGACCGGTAGCAGTTGGGTTATCTCGGACGTGTCTTTTGTATTTTGGAATGTCTCTGTATAGATCCAATGATGCCGTTAGAGTTTTCATCGAAATCGAACCCGAGACTCCTTTTTAGTATTTTTCGCTATTTCTCATAGTTTCAGATTAGACTATCCACACCTGTATATGAAACTAATACGGGTTATAACATTACTTCGTGTTTGTTAATAAGGGGATTGATGTTTTCCGGGGGCTTTAAAGTCTAATCCTTGGTCTTTTAGAGGTAAACGAAGTGGAATTTATTCAAAAGGTAACTTTATCGTATAAATAAAACAATAAAATAGTTTCATTAAATTGTCGCTTTTATTTCTCTTCACATAAATACTTAAAGGGTTGGATCAAACTCGATCGGCTAAACAAGCTAAATCATTAACTAAGTACAAATGTTCGCAAGGAAACTAACAAAGTGACTAAAACCTTGTTATACACAATAATTATACATTAAAAATAACAATAACCAAAGTCTTGTTGATAACAAGTCACAGAATTACTAAAATTGTTTTCAAAACATAAAAAAATCGTACTGATTTTTTTCAGCATGGAAATTTTAAGTCCGAACTTGTATCCCATATTGTTATTTTCATAAAGTACTTAACACAGAATAACTATAGGTACAAATTTACACACTTTTTATACTTAGTAAGTCACTGGTCCATTACAACGTTAGTCACGTAATAAAAGCTGTGATCAAAACTATAAAGTTCTAATAAAATAATTACTTATCAACAATAATTCGTCAAGTAATCTATAGAAAACTATTAATTATTATCATTGTATTATTATCGTCCAATTTAAAGCGTACAACCGTAATACTTTTATGAAAGTGTTATGATTATTATAATATTATTGTAATATATTCTAATTTAAAGGAAGACCGTATAAGGCACAGTTTTAAAATCTACGTACCGAAATAGCACCTTAGGTTTTTGATGATATGTTGGTCATAATACGATTAAGAGGTCACTGGTGATTTTCGATTCATAACAAAGAACATTGTTTATTTGGACTTGTGAACACAACTTTGCTCCACAAAAACACTGGGATGCGAATACGCCCATAAAATCCTTAGTCTGTGTAAAGACAAAAGTTACGTATTTTTTTAAACCTCCAAAATAGGGATTTAAAAATATATTTTCACTGGGTGTACCAAAAATGTTTTTTGTAAAGTTGTTAATTCCAAGTCAGATGTCTTTTTAAAAGTGTCATAAAAAAGTTTTCGCCTAAAAAGGCCAAGTTATAATCACAAGTACAAGTTGTATTTTAACCACATTTGAGCTACATGAATGTGCATCCAACATCCCCAGTAACCCGTTTTACCTACTAAATAAGTATATTGTTTATTTAACCATTCTATTTTGGCAATTAAGGAGATTACCACAGGAAACCACGTGTTTTTTTTACAATATCTGTAGGAATTACCATCTAGATCTATTTTAAACGACTTTTGTGGGCGTAACTGGCCAAGATACGATAAAATTCGAAGTAAAAAATACTAAATAAAAATTAAAACATCAAATAATATGGGAAAAGTTTTATAAAGAAAAGGTGGTATTTTCAATTCAAATATTGGCCATAATAGCTATTCACATAGCCAAATTACAAGCAAATATTTCGTTTTTCTAGGTGAAACACTTTTTTAGCAAAGATCCCGAATTTTACAAAAAGGAAAATAGATTTCAAAGAAAATAATATCCCAGAAACCAGTTACACCACATCAACCAGCAGTCGTTACAACATTTATTTACATAATTCTCCACAATACAGAAAAATAATTACAAAGAAAATATTATGCTCGCTGTGAAGTTAAGTTCTTTATACAACTAACTAAACATTTTACACTACAATACATATTGTAGAACGGTATTACTGAGCTTTCTTCAGGTGTGGTGTAAATAAATGCTATCATAAATCCACGTATTAAACTATACATCTATACAACTATTGTATTTATATTCACACCGTTTATAACTTTGTGACCCTGTAGACATGTAGCCTCGATTTTTAAGCAATATTTTTACAAAACGGCCATTATATACAATATATTTAAGTTAAAAACAGGGTCTTAGCACCGAAATAATTTCGTTGTCAACAAAATATTTTTGTATGCAAGTTCGATTCGGGGCGGATATAAAATTTTGAAAGCGACCCCGTATTTATACTTCAATTATTAATTAACATACAAAAATATTTCTTACGCAAGTATTACATTTAAAACATTTGGACGGCAACTCGTTTATTATATACAAAACAAAAATCTTACGAAACTAAAAGTAATTCTAAAGCGTCTTATAATAACTAAATGCAAAATCTATGAACAGGAAGACTGTACGAATGCAGGCAGATGACTATAATTAATATTATTATGATTGTTAAAAACTGGTTTGAAATGTGTCAAATGAAAATTGGGGGTCAAGTATAAACTTTAAACAATTCTAGCGACCCTAACAAATGGTTCCAGATGTCAATACGTCTTAGATTTATGTACCTTAATACAGCTCTTTATTTCCACAGAAAATATGAACAACATTACAAGTAAAAAAAAGTTGTAACACATGATTCAAGATTGAATTTTAAAACAAAGTTTTCTACATTTTCTATGTAAACAAAAAGCGGTTGTGCAGGAACGATACGCGTTAAAAATACTACTTTATGTCCGAAGTCCTAACTGGGGCTGGTCGTGTTGCTCCGGGGCTCTGACTTGAGCGCCGCGCCGTTCATCCTGGGCGCTGCAGCTAGGTTGCTCGAGTTGGCCTGACATTGAGCGCAGGGCTCGAGTCGCCTGGCTAGGACGGCTCGAAGTTTCAGAGCCGGTCCTAGCTTCATCTGCAGCATCCCTGTTAGGTGGTCCTCTGTGAGAAGGGGTAGGCCGGAGCCGTCGATTCTCTGCTCGCGGAAATTCTGGAAAAGAGAATTTGGTGTTATTTGACGGTACTAAACATAATAAGAAGAATGCCTAAAGGTGCATCCAAACCGCAGTTTACTTTTGTGGAGCAACGCTGTGCAACACGGTAACATTAGGTAACTATCTGTAACTTTTGTGGCTATTTGTTACTATTTTGTATTTTTTGAATGTTACTCATCGCGGCTGGTACCGCGAATAACATTAATTAACAAAACAAAGGAAACTTTCAGCAACAAGCGAGTTGCACAGCATTTGTTCTATGTCATAGTTACATTCTCTAACAGTGTTTTCAATTGTTACCACATGTCTGTTTTTAAAAGTTACTTAACATATTCTAACACGGCAACATACACTAATAATAAATTACTTTTTGCTATCGGATGTTGCCCAGCAAAAATTGGAAACATTGTTCTACAAAAAGTTAGTGCGGTGTGGATGCACCATAATTTATATATTTTTGGATTGGTTGACAGATAATAAAGTTACACTACTTTAATTCATAGCCGTTAAGTATCTTTAGTTCTTATTTAACAATATATTCCATAAACTAATCTTACACTTATTAAAAAACTACTAAAGGCCAAGCTACAAGGCAAGGTACAAGCTTAAAATATTTAGATCTAAAAATTATGAAGTTTTCAATCCAAATAATTTGAAGATTACAAGGCCCTAACAGTGTATTAGACATCAACGCGTTGCGGCCGAAGGTGCACCTGTCTCGAGCAATGTTGACGACTACGAAACGTCTTGATATTTTAAAACTTTTCTTGTACCTTCATTAAAATAATTACTGAGATTTATACTAGGTGGCATGTAGATGCTCTTCTACATGCATGTAATTATTAATATTATGAACGTTAACATTAATTACCTATCCCAGAAGTGTGTCAAGTCATATGACTGCTACAAATGTGAAGTGTGCTACTCCATTACTCTAATTATAGTACCGTACCGACATATTCATATCTCATCATCAGCATCTGAGTTAATACCTCATAGCCGGATAAACGCAATTTATATCAGATGCCTTGGTACTACCTGTTGAGAGGTTTTTAATCCATAAAGATGGAGCCTAATAAACATTTTGCGATAATTGTATAGTAGTAAATGGAAAGCATCAAGACCGCTCGTGGACAGGTCGCGGCGCGTCCAGCGACCTGTCATCTCCGCGGGAACGTTGACAAAAACCGCGCCGCCTACGTGACGTCCTGTGCCCCCCTCACCCTCCGCACGCCGCGCCTCACCCTC
Source organism: Xestia rhomboidea (assembly GCA_963853795.1). Taxonomy (NCBI): domain Eukaryota; kingdom Metazoa; phylum Arthropoda; class Insecta; order Lepidoptera; family Noctuidae; genus Xestia; species Xestia rhomboidea. The sequence continues at coordinate 14,427,699 of OY970772.1, forward strand.
CCGCGCGCCCGTTCACCGCGCGCTCGACCACTTTTTACTGCGCGACATTTGCCCGGAGTTCGATCCGTGTCATCCGACTTATTTCTTTTTTAAATTGCGCCGACGTTCGATTATTTTATTTTTTAATTTTATAAGGCTTCGACCGGCCGTCGAGTAAAAAGCGATAGCGTATAAAAAGTCTATGAATAATTAAAGTGAGATAGCTACTGGCTAGATGATGGGAACGTAGCGGCCGCGGCGACAGGTCGGCGGCTCGGCTGAGGGACAGGTCAATTTGCGGCGCTCGTTTTGTTCCTTTTGAGATTGCCATTAGCGTTATCCCGGGCTTGGGAGCAAATTTACTTTTATGCAAATGTGAAGCCATTCCGCCGGCGAGCCAGATTAGAAAACTTCACGTTCTAATGTATTGAAATTAAATAAAGTGGAACGAAAGACGATCGGCGCGAGTGGTTTGGGGGCATGTTTATGTTTAATGGGGTTTATGGAGCCATGGAATTGGAGCGGGACCCTAATTTGTGCCCCGGGGTCACGAGTGACCCCAACCGTTCAAATGAAGCGGAATGATATTCGAGAAAATTGTTTAATTGTGGCTCAAATTACTGGTTCGGGGAAGCAAGCCAGACCTGTTTCGGCTTTGACCTGTTTATCTGGACGGTTCAAAGTCAAAGGGAGTCTATGGTGGTTTTTTGTCGAGATATATTACCATAGGAGACGTAGGTCTGAAACTATATGGGTGGGACGGTAATGTATGGATGATAGTGCATGTTGTAAAGAAAGAAGATTGGTATTTTAATGTAGGGACCGCTTTGCAGCTCATGGTCAGTGGTCATGCAAATATTAGGTTTAAAATCATACTTATGGAGCACACCCGTTTATATAAATTCTATGATTTAATAAAGACTACTTGTACTTATGCTTAGGCTAAAAGAAAGCTATTCATTAGAATGAAAGCGAAAAGAAGAAATTTGATCTGGTATCTAAATGAACAATTCTTCTTTAACCTCGTGGATGCCAGCTTCATACCTATATTACATAAAGATTTAAACGTCATTTTAATACTATTTCTGCAGCCCACGCATCAATCTTTGTCGCGTGATTATAGTCAGGAATGATGCTGGCATCCAGGAAGTTAAGCAAGCTTCTTTTCAGGTTAAGAAATACACAAGTTTAAAGTAAAATAAAATGTATTTTAACTTTGCCTTAATTAACAAATCATTTCAAAATCGAAACACAAATCATCAAACCCTTTCCATAAAAATCACAAGTTAATATCGCATTTTGCCTCGTCAGCTGGCGTTCGATATAAATTGGTTATTATCACGTAAGGCTGCGCCTGCGCATGTTCGGTGCGCGCGGTGGGAGCCTGTGGGTAACTAACGTCGAGCCTACGTTATTACGCGCCCTGTGCACTTAACAGGTTGCGCAGGGTTGCTCAGGGTACCTACAGGATTAAGGTATTTTTTGGGATATTTCTGGGCCAGAAATTATGGTAGGTAGGCAAAGGATGAATGCTTGTGTTTGGGTTGGGTGGTCTTTTTCTGAAGTTGAAACATCTAATTTGAGAACTAGTTTTGTGTGCTGTGACCAGATTATCCAAAAGACATGTCCAAGGTATTTTAAATAAATCCAAAAGATAAATAAACACAGCATCCAACAAGAAACGAAAAAAAGGATATTTAAACTTTATTTAAAGTGCACTTTTATAGCAACATTCCCTTCCATCTCCATATAATTACAACCAGTTACGGACAAAAACAAACGCGTATACTTAGCAGCCCTATTTCGCAGATACTGCGTATCGCCCGCGGCCGTGAACCGCAGCGCGCGCGCAGCAGCCGCGTCCCGAACAGGTTGCAGGGGAGCAAAAAAGGTTAAAGTATGTTCCCCTGAGGTCGAGCGGGGCGCGCAGGGCGGGGGGCGGAGGGGCTAATGACAGGGGCGGCGCGGCGCCCGCGGCCGCTACCGCGCGCAAATTGATGCCTGCGCCCTCTGCCAAACCTTTGCTCCCGGCTAGTGATGCACCGCCACGATAAATTGTGACAAGCACGTTCTCGCCAGAATTATACCGACGTTTATCGACCGAGCGATCCGAGCGAGTTATTGTACTGCTGTTTGCTGCTCAGTTAATTTTACAAGTGAATATTTTATGGTAAATAGCAATCAGTGGTTTGAATTTTAAATTGCTGATCTCTAGTTTGCTGTGTAATTTATAGGCATAAAATAAAAGGTACTCATAAAACTGTGAAATAAACAGAAAACTACTTGGAGAGCTCACATTAAGTTTTGCCAAAGCTCAAATCCGAGACGTATAATTAAAACATTGAGAGCTTCTATAAGTGAAACCGCAAATCACAGGTAGCACACGCTACTAATTTAATCAACACACGATAATTAAGTTCAAAAACAAATTGCAACAATTAAACAAACGTTACAAAGAAACAATACGTAACACGCAATAGTACAATGTAATAACACATTATCGACATCGGCTATCGAGCGATAACATCACTATTCGGAGGCCGGGCTATAAAGATTGCTATTAAGTTTAAAGCATGGAACGCACAGGCTTCGGTTAGGGCTGGTACACATGGTTAGAGAGTAAACATAGCACGTAGTTCAGTATGCTGGGAAAACAATGGGAGGGCGGAATTGGCGTGAAAAGTGGTGGGTTTGGAGTTATGTGATAGGGTTTGGTAAAGATACATTTTACAGGTAAAAAGGTCCTGAGTTTGACTGTCTAGAAATCGCAAATGGGACTACTGAGCATGACTACCTGGGTTCAATTCCCGGGTCGGGCAAATCGTTATTAGGTTTTTCCATTAGGAATTTCTCTGCAGCACCCACGGAGTCTGAATTTGTGCCCGGCTCGCCCCCAATTACATGAAACTTAAAACATGACTGGCTAAATGTGTGTGTACTATTACGTACCCTTCGTGGTGGTTTGGCATGACATCTCGTCGTTATCGGATCGTAGTAATCGTAGTAGGATCGATTAATTAGCTGTAATTCATTCCTGTATTTTTTTATAACAACTCTTATTACAATGAAAAAGAAGCTAATGTTTTAAATAAATAAAGTAGAGTGCCTGTCTGGTAACCCTGTGTATCTTATATTTAGTGGTGAGTGACGGTGCGCGGGTTAGCTCTACCGTCTCTACCGACTCTACCGTAATTATAATCTGAAACCATCGCCATTTCTCAAGCGAACTCTTTTATTTTTAAAGTTCCGCACTTAAATGCAGGAGATTACTGTGTGACTCAATGTTTGTAGGGCAGTTCAGTTTTGGATCGGATGAGATCGATATTAGACTGAGATGGAAATAAAGATGCTGTGTTGGATGAGATGTAATGTGATGATGGAGATTTAGATGTAGATATTGGTCTAATAGTGTAGGATTGTCAGAAAGGAGTAGTAGAATTAAGTTGTCATGTTCTTTATCGTAGTGTCAGAGTTTTTGTGCCGCTCTTGGGCCTCTGACTTGGCTATACATGCCATCGAGAAATATTTCTCTGTTTCAGTTTTAGTTAACATGAAAAACTGAAAAGGATCGCTTCTGAAGTGTCGAGTTTCGAACAAAAAGAAATTTAGAGTTTTTTTATATTCTCCTAAGACTAAATTAATAAATCGATACCGTGACCAATATCATCATCATAATCAGTTTTTCAGATTTCATTGCAGTTTGCAATGCATTGGCTTGTGTCTCAAGTTTTAGAAGCAGATTACCAAACTGTTTAAAAAAACTCTCGGGTAAACAGGTTTGAATCTGGTGTTTCTAGAACTCATTCAAGACAGCTTGGAAGTGCCAGTAACCCCCGAAGCCCATTGCCATCAACTGGGCACAAATCCATGCTCCGTGGCTGCTACTACGACTTACGACGACTACGACTTTGACGACCCGAATGGCGCAGCGGTAGTGTGGCTGCCTTACGTTCTTAGGGTCCCGGGTTCGAATCCCGGTAGGAGCAAATGTTTGTGTGATGAGCGTGGACATTTGTTTCCGAGTCATGGATGTTTATTGTATATAATAAGTATGTATTTACAAACAAAAAGTATCTATGTAGTATATCAACTATCTGGTGTCCACGACACAAGCCTCGTTGCTTAGTGTGGCACTAGATGGCGCTGTGTGTAATGTCCAGCGATATTTATTTTATTATTTTTTTTTACTGAGAAATTCCTGATGGAAATACCCAATAACACTTTGCCCGACCTGGGAAGTGAATCCAGGACTTCATGCTCAACAGTCGCGCTTGCGAACCACTAGACCAACGTGGCAGTTTGGAAGCATTTGCTTAAACATTGAAAAGTTTCAACTACTTTCAAGTTTTAAGGTGACAGGTTGACTTTTACTTTTGAAACGGAGTTTATAAAGTTAGTTACAAAGTCAGTCCAGTCCACATTTAATCTGAACTATTTAGCTCAATGTTAGATTTAGATTGTCTTGTTATCAAGATCTTTATTGCGAAGTAAAAATATTTTAGTTGCGTTAGGTTCAGAGTAATCTAGATTAATTAATAACTGAAACTAACTGTTTGTTTATAAAATAGAAATAAAAATATCGCTGGACATTACACACAGCACCATCTAGTGCCACACTAAGCAACCAGGCTTGTGTCGTGGACACCAGATAGTTGTTATACTACATAGATACTTTTTGTTTGTAAATACATACTTATTATACATATAAACATCCATGACTCGGAAACAAATGTCCATGCTCATCACACAAACATTTGCTCCTACCGGGATTCGAACCCGGGACCCTAAGAACATAAGGCAGCCTCCTGTTTATTTAAGTTTAATTGTTTTTAAACACTCCCCCCACAAGGAGGCAAGGTTTAAAAAATGGTAATCGCTCGGATACCTTTGATATCGAGAAGCATTTCATGATTAATGTTGTTAAGTAGTCTACTACTGAACCAGTATTTCGAATGGCGGTGCCTAGCCTGAGACTTTTTTGTTGTTTAGGATTTCCATTCAAAAACTTTTGATAAGCCATCTAGATCGTCATGTGTATAACAAAACATATGGAATCAATCACGTAACACAACAATAGTTACCCAAAGTGAGAGGTAAGAGGTCAGGGCGTTGGGCGAGCGCCATTTTTTTATCAATTGTCGTTTTGTACATTCGGAACTTTCTAACTTTTACTCCGTAATGGTGTCCATTAGTACTTTGCCACTTATGTTATTAATTTTTTACGTCTTTAGTGTAAAAAGTGGTTTAATTGCGTGTAGGTATGCCACCGCGTGAACTATCACTTTGTAATAATTGACTTTGCTCCGTCGCTGTTTTTTTGTAGTTGTATTTTAATGGAATCAATTGTGATTTTTTGGAGAACCTACAAAGAAATGTGCTGTTGTAATTAGATGGAAAGGCCATATTGAGATGGGATTTCCTAAAAACAAGAACAGAATTATACTCAGCCTCAGAACAAAAGTTGTATTTACGAGTACCTACTATCCTACTTCCTATTAAATAATATTATTAATGCGAAAGTTTGTGAGGATGGATGTTTGTTTGGTACTTACACGCAAATACTACTGATCGGATTTAGATGAAATTTAGCACATATAGTTTATAACCTGGATTAACACATATTATGATACTTTTTATCCCGGTAGTATGATACATTGGGACAATTATCGAGCGAAACCGCGGGCATAAGCTAGTCGTAAATAAATACATATAGAGAAATATTAGAAATGCTACACATTTACTCTCGTTTGGAAGTAAAATATTATTCGAAAACATCGTAAAAGTTACAATCTTGGGTGTTTGCAATTTATTCATTTATTGTTCTACTACGTGTTGTGAATGAAAATAATAAGTCTTGTTTGCGTAAATATTTATCAAATTATCTACAGTAAGAATGTTTTCTGTGAATTTTATGATTGATTTAATGTATTTTTCGCAAATTAGATTTCGTAATTGATAAAAAAATTATATTCCATAAATCAGAATTCAGTAGCCAAGTGTGGCTTCTAGAGAAATAGCAAGCCAACATAATACCTACAAACAAACAAGTTTTATAAATAGCTCCAGTCCAAATTGTTGTCTCACAACAACAACATTACCTCACTCATTCTGTTACTAGAAAGCTTATCATTGTTGGCATCAGCGTGCGCGCAAAAAGCTCCTACATAATAATTGGAAAATAGCCTAACGCTGATCTGTGGGTGTGGCGACCGGCCGTGCCAGCGGCGCGAGATAGACTGACGCAGGGCTACAGGAGGGACAGAGATAGGGACGGGCGCGCGCGCAGGTGGGCGGGGCCAACACACCCGAGTGTTGCCGACCATTCCCGATCACAACCGAATAGAGAACGCCCAGTCGCTAATGTTAGCGTACTACTGCCTGCATAACTTGAGCTGTGGTTTCCCATTACTGTTATTTGTTGAAAGGTCTTGTTACATCGGTGATTTGAACAATGCGAACTATGTTTGAGCAATGTAGTGCCATTATATAGGTATTATCGGGCTAATACAAGTCTGGATAATAGATTGTTTGGAACAAGCATGTGTTGTGATATCCCTTATTAAATAAATTACTCGTGTGTAAGAGCGTTTCTATTGTTAATTTGTTTAGCTATCTTAGCTCCTAAATAAATTAATCTGTTGTTTGAGAAATTGTTTTGTTATTTATAGTTTAAAAGGATTTTACAGCTTTCGAAGTAAGATATTGATTTTCATTGAAGCTAATGGCCTTTAGTTGAGACACAATGATGATAATTAGGCTATAAAATATATGGCAGTTGTAACATAATAAAGATCTCATGAAATGGTCATAATAATTCCATTTCCCTAACTAACTGGCCACTGTCGACAACAGCTAATGAAAATAAGCTATTCGAAGCAACAGCGTGCGTAAAACATAATTGATTTACCCGTTGCAGCACTTGCAGCTTAAATGAAACAAGCTGGAGGTTAAGATAGGTTATTTAATAGTTAAACTTAATAATTGATTCTACGGGGTTTACTATGAACTACGTTGAGTAAAGAAATGCTTGTTTTTTAATAGGTTTCAACGGTTTTCGTGAATTTTAGTACTGTGTCTTATGCTTTTGTTTGTGAACTTTTAGGAAAAAAAATTGTAACTTAATACTAATTGGATTTTTAAGTCGAATGACTTAAATGAACACTTTTTATTTTGGTAAAAGAACGTTCTTAAATAAAAATTCAAATACTTTGGTTTAGAGCACTTGTGGACTTCTGAAAAATAAACCAAAGATATTGACATTTATTTATTCTAGTACTTAATGTAGAAGCAGTCAATAAAAAAGCATTGTCAAAGAAACCTACTTAGTAAGAAGATCAGTGCTTCAAGATGATGATGAACTTGGAAGTTATTTGTGGAATCTAAATTCAATATTGACTCTTTAAATGTAAGTATATTTATTTTCATTGCTATTATAACACAGATTTCCGTATCAAGCAAAACTACACACAGAATTTATTCCGTATCTACAAAGCAAAGTACACACTAGTGAATTCATAACACCAAACCTCCTTTTTTGGTAGTCGGTTAAGTAAACAATAAAATTTTTCATCGTCACATCCATAGTAGCCCCCTTCATATAGGAGGCGGCGCGACTCCCGTTAAGCAAACAGACCTGCGCCTGCGCAGCCCGTTATTCAACCACACCGAGTTATTATAAGTTATTGCATTGTTACACCTGCTTTATTATGCAGAACTAAGTGATTCCTTGTTGTTGCTGATCAGCGTGGAGAAAGTTTGTGGGGATTTAAGTTGGAAAATGTTGTTTTATACATTTTGTTTTGACCTTGTAGATATTGCAATTTTGTTTGGAACAGCCGAGTGTATTTTTACCGTTTTTATTAGCTTCATCTGTAACTATGTAAAAAACTCTTCGAAGTTAAACGTGACCCTTTTCCCGGTTTCCGATTGAGCTGTCATTTTGCACACATGTTTACTTTGGATGACAATGCATGGTTAGCTAAGTGACTTCGTTCTCACTCCAATATGGCAGACTCCCAAACATGGCTGACTAGTTATTTTATTTTTTAGGGTCATTGTTTCATAATTATTTGAGAAGTCAAATTTTCTGAGTTTGCTTTTTGTATCGTAAATATCTCTGGTTAACTTTACCTCGGTAACCATCTCATTCGAACCAATTACCTAAAAAAGCACAACTCCGACAAATAACAGTACAATTAGCCACAAACCATTCTTAATTCAAACCGCATTTTATTCCTCTATTTAAATCAAAAGCAGCACTTTCGAAACGTGAATCGATACTCACGATTAAATCGTATTATTAACAATCGAGTAAATAGTTCTCCGTATCTGTAGAACGGTGTTCCGGTGAAACAATCTACTTGTATCATCGGTTGCTAGATTCTATCGGCGCGTGCCAGTTGTGTAGATAGTGATGTCGATGATTTATTGCTGGTTGTTTAGTCGATGTTTGGGGGAGAGGGTATCGATAGATTTTGAGATAGTGTAAATAAAGATTAGATAAGGAGTAAGGAGGTTGGGTCATTACCCAACCGTGTTGGGTTTTAAATATATTTTTGACTTCTGGTTTGTGAATAAAATTATGAAAATCTTAGCTAGAACACCAGAAGCTACATCGCCACATCAACATGTTACATACCTTTCAGCGTTTACTAGAAAGGTGGAGAGAAAACAGCTAAATTATGCTAATCATGTCTCGTATTAAATTACCAAGGTTTTTACTGTTCTTGTACCTACATCATCAAACGACCCTGTGCTTGTAAACTGGTAATTCAGACTTCATGCAAATGATTTACGAAACTGTCACAAAAAAATCACATAAAAGTAAAAATAACTAATAAAAACATCAACGACTATCGATAAACACTAGCACATCCCTCAGTTGGCACGAGTAGCGGTCGCGTGCCGGCGCGCCCTCTCGCGGCCGATTGAAGAAAGTGCGCCGACACTCGACGCGGGACGTACCGCGGATTGCTATCTACGCGTTTTACTTTAATCGAGCTCTTTAGCCTTTAAGTAGTCGTTAGCCAGTGGAAAAACTACTGAATTAAGTCTACTAGAATTAGTGGAAAAACGTCTGAGTTAAGTGAATCAGGTTTTGAAGAAAATCGATTGAAAGTAATGTTAGTGAGATGTCTTTGAAGATTATGATTTGTGAAGCATGTTTGGGTTAGAAGAAAAACGATTAAACGGCATTTCGGAATGGGTGATGAAGTGTCTGAATTGGAAACTCGAAAAGTGAAATGTCAGAATTCTCCAGTGAAGTTAATACATTTATCGATGAAAAATTTAAGAATATCCGAAATGTTTTATGATTCCGGTTATTTGAGACACGGACAGTTGAAATAAAGGGGTAAATAGACTCTAACTAAGCCAAAAGGCACTTATTCTCCCCGTCCGCGTCATTGCAATCATTTTTTTTTGTTCTGGATCATACCCTTATAGTTACCGAGATATTGGAGGTCAAAGTTTCCAACTTTATCACCTTTTTTTGTCACAAATACTAGTTTTTAAGGTTTTTACTTTACTTTGAAAACCTCCATAACCCGTTTACTATTAGAAGTGTCCATCAGCAGATTGTTTTGAGTGCGTTACATTGAGTTTTACCGTAAAACGCGATTTTTCACCCCGAAAAAAAAAGCTGTTTCCCAGAAATATTTAAACTTAGTAAATAGTTAAATAGTATTCATATTTCATAACTATTCTTAAGTGTAGCACTCAAAATGTTTAAGGTCGTTTTCAAAGAGATAATTGATTTCATTATATTGGACTAATTTTAAGTTCCAAATTACACATCCAATCTAGGACTTCCCAAAAAGGACTTCGATTCTCAGGTTAGTTTTCAAAGGCCCTATTTCTCTCATGTACTGGTAAGTGGGTTTAATGTAGGATTAGTTAACACGCTCCGCTTCGCAGGAACCCTTGTATTGGGCCCGGTATCCGATAGTTGCATTAGCGGCCTTGTTTGTTACTAGCTAATGATATGTAGGCTTGCCGGCGGTACCGTTAGAGGTGAAGATGAGATGCTGGGTTGGGTTTTGATCTGGTATTTAATTACGGGGTCTTTTGTTAAACAGGATGTGTTTGGCAATGGTTTCCGATAGTATAAGTCAAGTTAATGATAAGTGTTGCCCTTTTCAACCAAAAATAGGTGACATTTACATTAATGTGTACAGTTGGATTTATTACTTTCAGTGCTCATTCTGTTGTGGATATTGTGGATAATCCAACAGCTTGCTTTTATTAAGGCATTCTTCTACTAAAGTAGCGAAATCCGACACAAATCCCATGTGATAATGAGTGATGATAATGATGATTAGTTGTCTGTAATAATAATAGATTTTATTTTTCAGGATCAAATACGAACACAACAATCCATATTTAAGTTATCTTCCTGGGAAACCCCTGAACTGTCACCGATTGCACTTACAATTTATGATCGCGCAACAATCTTTTCGGAGCACAAAAACTAACTAAAAATGACCCCCTATCCTATCCCCCACCATATAATCACACTCTCCGTCCCCTTGCACATAACTGATCGGTGTAGCTACCAGCTAGATATCGTATTATAACTGGTATAGTTATTAGCCGGGGCTTTCATCCGCGCAACTAGTCCGGTGGCAGAATTCATGGCCCTTATACGGAGCACGCGGATATGCCAGCCGAAGGTGACCATGGTAAACGAGTTGCTGTTAAATTTTATTGATAGGAATGATCGAGTTCGAAATTTAGTTTGGGGACTGTTATAATATGATGAGATATGGCTAGAAAAGAGATGACTGCTGAGATGACGAGTAATAGAGAAGTATGGAAGAAGATATGCTGCGCTGACCCCAAATAAATTATGATAAGAGCAGGGAAATTGTTATAGATTTTTTTTTATGTCACCGCGGTCGTCCTCAATGCTTGGAGACTTTGTAGTTCAATATAGGCTCCTCTATGTTTTTTTTAGCTTTAGCTGTTTAAAATTTTCCGGTATTTAGATGTTTTTGGGTAATGGTGAAATTAATTCTTTAAGAAAACTAATTTTTCTTCGGATATCAGTGGTTGAAATTAAAAGTGTAATAAAATATAGGATAACAGTCAATTACAGATACCAAGTTTTCGAAGATATTTACCTACTAACTAAGTATTTACCTACTCTCTTTTGCTGACAACTGACCAGTGATACAGTTTACCCATAAAATAGCAAGCGTCCGTCCCACAATTCTCCGGTCTGGTCCCCCTACAAATTACAAGTCCATATCTCGGGGCGGTTCGCGACAAGGACAAGATAGCTCATACGTTTGTTTGTACCATTGAATATACATGAGGCTTGCTTTATTTGCGGGGCTACGCTGTCCTACTACGCATTAGTGTCGCTTCGCGCATTGTATATTGTAAGCGAATTGTTTCGGGAGCGATCTTGAACAGAGATTGTAATAGGATTTAGGGTAATGAGATGGCTATCAGATAGTTTTTTTTGTTATTAGATTTTTGGAGTTTTCGCTGCCTTTCCGAGTTTGGATTTTTCCCAGTCCTTATATCAAACTTTCGGTAGCTGGCTCTGATTTTAAAAGTTAAGCCAGTTACAGTAAACAGTTTAGTATTTTATATGATTTACCCGCTCGTGGTAAGCTTCAAAAACAAAGTCGAAGTCGAAAATTACCCACGGTAAAGTACTACCGCGTTATGCGCGAAGTATGTCCTAACCCAGGCAATGATCTATCTCTGTTCTAAGTTTCTAAATATCCGTTTAGCCATTAAGACGTGAGAAGGAAGCAGACAGATAGACAAATCAAGTTACTTTCGCAGTTATAATATTTATATGGCGTTATAATATTCACGACAAAAAATGTTCATGAATAAAGTCACACCTCTAACCATAACCGCGTACCTTTTCACCTCAGACTAGTGGGGGGGGGGGGAGGATATTACAAATCACCTTTTACGGGTTAAACAGTCGATAAATCTGCTCAATACACCCACAGAGCGATACTATCGCACCTCTACTGCTTTGTGGTGTCTCAAGCTCTAAACGAACTTGCCTTTGGCCACTTAGATTTAAGAACGATAATTATAACATTTTCAAATTCAAAAGTGCGTTCTGAATTCTGGTTTAGTAGTAACGTCATGATTGTTTATGATTCATTCTTTATTTAAATGGTAGTCTGTGTGGCCAGTTTTAGATAAAGGAATTTGGTCGTTGAAATTTTTTTCTTTGGCAGTTGTATTGTATGTTGTGTTTTTTGTTCCCGGTGTAAAATATGATCATAGGATTATTTATTAAAACAAACTTACGAATACTTCATTAGGATTTGACATTTATGAATTTGCTGCAAAAAATAATGAAAGGCACTTGACAGGAGCTACCGTTATTATTAATTTTATTTTAAACAGCAAGTAGTCAATTTTAAAAACAGTTCTTAAATATAATAGGCTCAGTTTTCAGTACAGGATCCTACTAAGCAACAAGAAACACTGCATCTATAAATGGCGGCATTAACTTGAGTGGTGTTGAAATTATAACGAGTTAACGAACTACTAACTGGGCCTCGTAAAATAACCAACAAGCTCGTAACGGAGGTAATGACACGTCTACAGTTCAACTCTTTATTACTAATAAATACTTTCAATAATTATTACTGGCTTAGTGACCCGCCCCTGATTTGCATGGTTCTTACGACCTAACAAAACAACGAGATTTCTTTAGACTTTAAGTAAGTTTAATATTAATGTTAGCACAGGAATAATGATACTGAAACCCGCATCAAAATCTATAGATGTCGAGTTTCTTTACAAAACTATTAATTAATTATTTTATTCTGAAGATTCTAGTGGAAAATTGTCCGGTAACTTGTGAGGTATGTTTATGAAAGAGGATAAGAAGAATGAACATAACATTTTCGTTTGAGTATTTTGATTAAAAAATATACAGGTAAGATATATACTTTAACTGTTTATTTTTTAATTTTTAAGGGGCTTCGTCTAGTCTCTGGACTTTTAACTTTTGCCAAAATACCTATATCATCATCATTCTCCTGCCGTTATCCCAATTTATTTGGGGTCGGCGCATGTCTTCTTCTTCCATGCTTCTCTATTACTCGTTATCTCAGCAGTCAGCTCCTTTCTAGCCTTATCATCCTTCACACAGTCCATCCATCGTTTAGTTGCTTCCTGTACCATGTCGCTGCTGTGCAATTACTCATGGGTTGTCGCAGCAGTGATCCCCCGCATTTGTTGTGTGTTTGTTTTATCAGTGCTTACTAACATAGTCGTAAGTTTTACTAACAGCTTTTGAGTCATAGATACTCGAATAAAGAGATATTCTATTCTATACTCTTATAGCCACATTTATACTCAATATTTTCCTCACTACATTTTCAAAATGTAGTCATAATACCTATATACCTTTTGTATTTATTTAATTCATAACTTTCTTCATCGATAGACTAGACCACACTAAAACAACCGCAGCGGAGCCCGCACCCAGTAATTTGTATTACATGTAAAAAGCCGCGCTGCGCGGGCGCAGGTGAATAATGACATCTATAACGCGTCGGGAGCAACAATCATGTAGGTTTCCTTTTACAGAGCCATCGACATCCGGCCGGTAAACGTACCGGTCAGGGTTGCCACGTAAATATGGTTATTAGATGAGTGTTGCCAGAGGCAAAGTGTTTTAAAGTCAATAGAAATTGAGAGAGTGAAATATTTCACCAGCTTTTTTACAGCAGATTTTTTATGGAGAAAGACTTTAAAATTATAAATAAAATGATTAAATATCTTATAAAAAAAATCTCAGTATCCTCTGGAGTCAGGATCTATGTGACCCAGTTAGCTGGAATATACTCGCCTCCTAATACACGGCATATTTCATGACTTAAACTAAACTGGCGAAATTGAGTGTATTATGATACACTTCTGCCTTACCCTTCGGGGAAAACAGGCGCCTGTTATGTGTAAAATAACTAAGCGGTGCACCGTCAATATTTTCCAATAATCCTCCACCACAATACATTACCGTTGCTTCTTCATCAAATCATAAATCTGATAGTCCAGGAGCCCAACCCTGCGACCGATCGGATCGCAACGATCTCTCTTTAATTATATTGTTACGGCATCCGACCGGGAGGTCGTGAGGTTATACCAAATAGATTATCTTTAGATGAGGCCGGCTGCCGCTGGTGAATAGTCCCCTTTCATATCTGTACCATCGGAACATTCGGAGCATTAGATTCTTTTTCTACCCGCGGGTCATTATCGATACGAAGCGGATCACAAGACACTCTGATTGCTTTTTGTAATTTGGACCATTGAATGTTTGAATTATTTTTGAGAATTCTTTTTGTGCCGTAGTGTTGGCACGGCGTCGGTCAGTGATCGATATTTTTTTTTGTCGTGAATGTTGGTTGATTGTCTGTGCTCCAGTTTTTAAGTTTGTGTTAGTTGTACGGTTGATATTTCCAATTGTATAGTTTTTTGGAGATATCTACGCCATGATCTTTGATCGGTTAGATTGAAAAACTGAAATGGCTTTAAAACGCGAAATACATTTGACTTATTTGATCAGCATTGATTACTAGATCGACCTTACTTACCTTTTGTTATAACCTTGTTTAAAATATAATAATGTTTTTTGCCCATCATGGTGGAGATATAAATATTTTGCATTATACAGCGAAGTTTTATGAGTTGAAATCCATTCGTCGACGTAGGCTATAAATTAAGACAACATAGCCCGGCAAATAATAGGACGTGTTTCAACAAAAATCTGCTACCATCAGATGTTCTTTGTGATTACACAAATGTCAAACGACGGCAGTATTTTATTACGAAACATGTTATTCTTGCGGTTGACATTACAATAAAAAGAATATAACAAAAAGGTTAATAAATTACTTCTGATTAATATCGAAGCAAAAATACTTGCTAAAGGAAGTGGACCCGTATGTTGGTACACATCTGTGTTTTGCGTAAGAACGGATGTTGGCCAAATATTCGGACCAAATGTTGACCAAAGTTTGTAACCAATGCTGGTAGTTTGATGATCTAGTTCAGCATTTGCCAAATTGCTCAAATTTTCTAAAGAAATCATTCATGGGCGGTGTCATTAGTGAAATCTTATTTACGTCATAGGCGTAGCATAACACATCGTACAAACACGAGAAAACCATTACCCTCCTTTTGACCAACTACAAATGTTTTTTTTTGTCACAAATAAATAACTTGGGCAGTTGAGTTAATGACATCGCATATTTTATGTCGCGGTTATAAAAAGAGTATGACCGCACATTCCATGGTTTGCATAGCTGTTACAAAATCGCTGCGAACGCACCTGCCGTATGATTACGAGTGGCGACACGCACGCGACGGCGGTGTAAAAACGAACTAATTTCGGGTTTGGTCGTTTGGATGAATTAGTTTTTAGTAGTGTAGGTTTGAGAGTTCCACTTTATAATGTCGGTTAAAAAGATGATGTGATTAGGCGTAGTTATACACGATTTTTTTTGAAAACTTTCTATTGAAACGGCTTCCAGTTTTGAAAGATTTTTTTTTATTGAGGTAGGTCAATCTTTTTTGAGTTACAAAAGCCTGTCGTAAGTCATAAAATAATTAACCTCATTCATTCACAAAATACATAAGTACCTATTGTGATCAAAATCAGATGTGTTTAAGGCGTGGCCACAACAAAGATGAGGCCACTCCACTTTTACAGAGCTTAAAGAGTAATCCATTATTCAAATACATCATATTGCCACGAGCCAAAATAACTCATATCTAAATGTATTGATTTACAATTAATAGCCGCAAGGCGTAGACAATGCGACCTCGCATGTTTTATTTGACATTTAGCCCGAGTGACCTTTCGGCTTCTTTCGGACAACATCGGGTACACCTACGTACAAAATTACTATTCAAAGTAGGTGGTATGTTGAACTATTTGTGAGCTTTTTATTAGATTAGCGGTACTGTCACGCACACAAGCTTTGGCGAATTTTAAACAGGTATTAAATATTTTAGTTTAATGGTACTGAGTAAACTGGCAAAGCAGGTTATCA
Organism: Xestia rhomboidea; assembly: GCA_963853795.1. Lineage (NCBI taxonomy): Eukaryota > Metazoa > Arthropoda > Insecta > Lepidoptera > Noctuidae > Xestia > Xestia rhomboidea. Next base: position 14,443,721 of record OY970772.1, read on the forward strand.
AATAAATTCAATCAATCAACGCTGCCTATTAATTAAATATAAATTAATTACTTTTGTTTTTTTTTATTTTAAAGCTAAATCAGCAATCAAGCTAAATCAGATAAAATTATTATCTTAAAGCTAAATCACCGATGCGGAAGTAAACAACTATAAGTTATTTTTATTAGAACTTTATTCATGTCCTCAGGACATTTTCGCTTTAGGTAGGTATGTAAGTAAAACTTATACCTATTCCAACACACACTCCAAAGGACTACTTCACCTATCACGATAGCCTTTAATACGAATAAATAACAAGTTTCATATCGAACTAAACTCTAAAACATATCTGTTCACAAGTACTACAATGTCCCAGGCAGCCCACACCTCCTCCCACATGTTACAAACTAGCTCTTCAATTGTTGCCTGCACCACTTTTTGCGGAGAGAAAACTTGGTATTTATTGACCAGAGGGCTTATGATAAACTCTCGTCTTGTCAGATTACGTGTTAATGATGTACTAAGTTGTTCTACATACTAAAATTGATGAGCGGAAACGTAATTATGGTGTAGAGTATGTTTTAAGGGAGGTAGGGCCTACTTTATGTAGTAAGTGTCACGGTTGGCGCAGTGGTTGAGTAATTTGCTGCTGCGCTGCGTGTCGTGGGTTTGATCCCCGAACGGTCCAAATATTTATATGACCTACAGATAGATGTTCCGGGTCTGTTTGTGAATGTGACTTTAAATGTTTGTAAGCGCTTCCACGATATAGAATAAACTCCTAGTGTGGGGCAATGTTAAAAAAAAATAAACAGATAATTTTCGAGTTGAAGTTGTTGGATACGCAGGGTATGAAATGAGACTCATGGTGGGGTTGAATAATGGAATGAATGTATTTCGCAAAAATGGTCCCTTATATACAAAATCTTCTAATAAAAATCAATGCATAGTGGGTACAAATAAAAAGTTAGTTTGAACACAATATTGTCGAAATACCCTACGTGCTGTATTATATCTGTGAGGAGGAAAATTCCGCTACAAGTAATCCAGAGATCAATGACTTATAATGTTTTTCCTACTCTAAAATAAATTGATTGTTAATTAAAGGTAATGTTTTGTTTTTAAAAAAACACATCAAAACTTTTTTTGCCGCTTATTTACTAATTATCTTAAAATCTGCCATAAAGATAACGAAATGATCTAATTTAATTATTAGGGGTAATTATAATAAAATCGCAAAATGTCTTATACCGTTAGTTATTATGGCTTCCTACTATTTGAGGACAGTTTTCAAAATGTGAGAAATAATTTCGCTTGTAAATTATTTCCAATCACGTCCACCATTAAAATATTTAATTATGTTAGAGTCAGATTCGCGTCAGTTAATTATAATTAACATTCTTGAGTAAAAGTTGCTTAAGGCGTGGGCGGAGTTTTTGACATTTTTGCGCTCGATTAATATGTTAGGTAGTTGTTTTTGTAGTTGTTAACTTATAAGAGTTCGTTTGTATACTTGTTTGTTATATAGCTGGATAATTTATTACAATTTGGTTTTCAGGAATTCCTTAGCAGTATCCTGAAGTTTGGATGTTTGCAAAAGGCTCAGCCACTATTACATGCTTAAACTTAAACGTAAACTATTGAGTATTAAAATCTTGCATTACGATTCCAACTTTATTTTATTAACAGACATCTTGCACAACAAGTGACCCGAAACTGTCAAATTTTCCTAATCAACCTCGAACCTAATGCTTCAATGATAAAGTTGAAAATCTATTAAAGAAAGACAGATTGTAGTAGAGACAAGACGTGTGTCTGCCAAGTACCTACTTCCTGAAACTGTCATATGTTATTTTCACATCAAAATTCTTAAACAGCGAAAACATGCTTACATCATAAATTTACCTTGTTTCCTTAAAATTACAGCATTAAATTGAATAGGCGAGACGACAAAAAAAATCTAATTAGTCCGTCAGTTAGATTATCAAAAAATATTTGACCCTTGTTTTTTCTTTTGTTACGTTAACCAAAATTGACGAAGATATGACGCTTTTAAAATTCTCAATACGTCATGCCATGGTATAATTTATAGCTAGTTCTGACGTCACAAGCCCCCCCTCCCGAGTTTTGATGCGTTTTATCTTTGTAAATATTCATTGATTTACAAAAACAAAAAATACGTGTCCATTAATTTCCAATAATCTAACTGACGGACTAAATAGATTTTGATTTTTTGATACTGTCGTCATGCCTATTTAGTGCGACAAAATCTAGTCACACTATCAATCGATCATTATCATAAAATTAGCACATTAATAGCTAAGACAGGCACAGAAAATTACCCGTGAGTGATCTCCGGATCTGCCTGGGGAAGCGGCATCCGCCATACATCATGTGTGTCCAGTCTGTCGGCGGAAGGAAAGCTAATCTATTACCGACCTGTCATTAAGGCTGTTGTGTTGGCTTTTAGCAAGCTTTTTCTTTTGAAATGTGGTGGTAATTGTTCTTTGTAGGATTTCCTCTAAGATGTGTCTATATAAAGCGCTAGGTCTCTTTTAGAACATTGAGTTCAGGTAATTCAATGTATCGCCAAATTTTTTAATGCTGGGGTTGTCTTACGTGTGGGTTAGTTGGTAGCAGCCCAATGTTGATGATTACAGACGGAATGTAAATCATTGAAGCAACGATAGAGTGACCGAATTAATTGAATTTATAAATAAATCGATGTTTTGGAAAGAATCTTAAGAAATTTTTCCCTGTAAATTTTGACATTAAAATTGTAATTTAGTTTGACTTAGGTTTTGTTGGATTTTGATTTTTGATAACTATGTTTTAAGAATATTTTTGATACTTTGAAATACTTAACAACTCTTGAAGAAGTGTTAGTTTTCGGCCATCACTCACATTAAACGGAAGGAGATGCGTCATGCAAACTTTTTGCCACCGCCATTTTCAATCAACGCCTAATCGATCATCACTCAAAGTCCCGTCCAAATATTATGACGAATTAAAAAGAAAAACTTCCATCAGTTAATAAAAAAGCATACTAGCGATAGTTGGGCACCGTTATAGTTAGTAATGGCGGCAAGCGCGGGCCGCGGGCGATCGGCGCGTGCGCAGGCTGCGGTTCACAACAAATATGGTATAATAGGAATAAGTTAGAAGTTTCCGTTTGTTTGTTTCTTTGATGGGATTAGAGAAAGGTGTTTGTAGGGTGTTCGTGGTCTTATTTCAGTAAGTAGTACTAGAGAGGGGAAATTGACAATATTTTGAATTCGGAGCACTGAAGCCCTCATGACTGAATACAAAACACTGGAAGACCATAAATATGGGAGAGGCCGAACTAAATTCGAATGCGGACATCACGGACGGAACATTTGTATTTGAGATTCATCAAGAAAAAAAAATGGTCTAATAAAGTGGGGCTCGGTAATGGCACATGAAATACTGTATACCCGCTCGTAAAAAAATGACATATAGTTCTTATAACAAATGAAATGAATGATAATAAAATGAAATTATTTGTAGTTCTACAAACTGTAGCACCTACAACGACATAAAGCATATATACATAGTAGTATTGAAACGTCTTACTCTAGCCTATATACTAGTACATATACATAGTACATAGCTAGGTGGCTAGTCGACTGTTACTGCCAATTTATTTACTTTCTACACCGACCGGCGACCGGCCGGACCTTTGGTTTCACTGGCGATACAGTTCGGCTGTTCTTGCCTATATTGTTGTTATCGATTTAGGTCTTAATTTTCAGATTAGTGTTGAGGCATCCAGGTAAAATATACAAGTTTCAATTATATTATTATTTCTAAGAGTCTTATGAAAACAGATTCCATAAAAATCAAGCCCTTTTTTTTGGTCTAGAGTAAGAAAAATATGCTGGAAAGGGACTTGTCAGTTTTGCCTGAAGACGTCTATGGCACCGTTATAAACCTTTTCATTTAAAGTTTTTGTTTTTGGTAAAGAGACAATTGAACCTTCAATTGTTTGATAAACATGCACCTGAAAATACAATTTCGCGAAGGTTTTTATCTTCAATTCCAAAAACAAAAGAAAGGCCCATCCTACCTTCTACAATCCAAGCAAAACCTTTCACTTTACGACGAAAATAAGAGCTATAATCTGTATCAAGGCGGCCGAACCCATGAATCTGTGAAACGCGGCAAATGACCATCATCTGGGAGACTGCGGCCATCTCAACCGCGCCTGGCTTATGTATGTCATTCTGTTCACTGCCTGTCATTTGCCTGTCATTCCACTTTGTGGGTGGCGGGAAGTATATAGGGTTATGTAAAGTCTGTGGTCAGGTTTTCTGTTATGAACTGTTTATTGTTGTTTTTGCGACACGACACGACTTAAATTTCTGAATGACTATCGCAAATACCGTTTTTGGTTTTGTTCATAAGCATGTTTCGTCAAATAGTGTCGATTGGCCTAGGTCAGTAATTTACCATACTCTTGCGTTTGGCTTCGATTGCATGAAGGCTAGAAATTCGATGGGGACGTACAACTGGGATAAAAAATATTCAATGTGAAATAAGCCATTTAGGCACTTCAAAATTATCTATTGAACATAACATAACAAAACATCACGCCTGTAATCCCCGGCGGATTATACAGAGGTGTACCTAATAGTACACCCACATTTCGCCAGTTAAGTTTAAGACCCATGTAATAGGGGGCGGGCCTATTGGCATCAACCGGGCACAAATTCAGACTCCGTGAAATCACGTCAAATAATATTACTTTGCAAAAAAATCCGTGTGTAGTCCAGAGCTAACCGAACCTTAAAACAGTAAACGAATGAACTATGGACACTTTACCGTGCACATCTTGCTACATTGTTCTCACATAATATACCATCTCAACATGAATGATGTAACCATGATTTCGTAACAATATTTCGATTTAAAAGAGTGTCCATGGAGTTTCTTGCCCGTTCTTCTCCATAGAGATCTACGCTAGGGAATGGGCAACTACAGTACTTTCACAGTTTTTATGTCTTGTGACTGGGACTGTAGCTACATTTAATTTTCATCTTTGTTTCGACAATTCAAAAGTGCCTGTAACTGGCCTACTTGAAATAAATGCTTTTGATTTTGATTTCGAATACAGTAAACTCTTAATACACAAACTAAAATCCGTAGCAAAATACACGCAATTAAAACGAACAGCCTCAACCTATACATTTCAGGTCAATTTCTAGTAAATGCGCTACGTAAAGGCAGTAGCTAAGAAAAGCCAGTCGGCTATAATTTATGATTTTCCCGCTCATACCTACAAGGCACAGCTAGGAGGTATCTTAGTAATCAGGCAAATACAAATTTATGTAAAACTATGTAAATTGTGCAGATTATTGTATCAAATTGCGGGTTGATGTATATATGATGTCGTGTGGTATATAATTAAGCGGACTATGACTACATGACTGGGGTTTGTGGGTTTTTTATGGGTTTGTAGTGAACTACCGAGTTGAAGATAATACGGGACATCGGAGGAATAATTTCTTTACTAATAACTTTATTGTTAATGAAGTACATTACATAAAAAATGGGTCTCTGGTCTCCACGCTAGGGTGTGTCTCTGTGTCGTGGAAGCTCTTTCGTTGCAGCACAAAGAAATTTGTTAATTTTCATATTGTATTTGTATATCCCGGGAAAACTATAAACTTATTGCGTTTTAATAACATTGGAAAGGATAGGTAATGTTTTGTACACTGGCAAAAAGGAAATGCTTTTTCTTTATTGTAATATCAGGAAAATATAACTTCCCAATTTTAGGTATTTTTAAATTGCTTATTTGACCTAATTGGACTGAGATAAAATTAGTGAGCAATCTCTTGAAACATCACTTTACAACTTTTAATCAAGCCTAATAAAAAGCCAAAGGCATTTGAAACCTGAAAAACGTCTAATGAAGACCTAACTAATATCGACATGCCATTGTCTCCAATATTCGAAGATCATTATCATTCTCACGTCCTTATCTCAATTTATTTGGGGTCGGCGCAGTATTTTTCGTCTTCCATACTTCTCAATTACTCCATATCTCATCAGACACCTCCTTTCTTGCCATATCATCCTCTACTCTTATACCCATCCACATTCATACTCCAATATACGAAGATGGGATTTTAAATTTCCATGAACGTCGATCTTTAATAGTCGAATGAATATTGGACTTCGACTAGGAATGCTGCATTTTCCCAAGTAACTATCTCTCAATCTAGGTTTAAGTCTAGTTTAAACTGTGCTTGTAAGAAAATGCAAATGCACTGTGATCAATGATCGGACAATCAGAGAAGCGAGCTACGGGTTGCGTCAGATTTAGTACTATAGTAGACGGGAATGTTGAAGTAAGGAAACCCTAATTTAATTTAATTGAAGGTAAATATTATAATGGCCGTGTCGACGGCGCGTTCGTGTTCGCACAAGAGATGTCAGCAGAAAGGAAGGGGTCCACAAAGGCCGATGCCTGCCGGGGCTGCGGGACTGTTAGAAAGAGATACCGTGGCCCCGGAACACAAAGGGCGATGAAGGAACATGGATGGGTTTTAGTCAGTAAAAGTCTGACACTCCCGCCCCGCCCAGAGCGGGAGGAGTCATTTGATGATTTCTCATCCGAAAAAAAAGGTAAATATTATAATGAGTGATTTGATGACGTTTTCATCAGTTGATGTAATAATAATGACAAGTATTTAACACAATACTAGTAACAAACCACAACCTATGAAAATACTGTTCGAGTACTTTAAGGCATTAAACATTACCAGACAGACAACACCCAGACTCTCACTGACTAACAGACAAAATCCAAAGGTAAGAAATCAATTAAGCTCTTATTTTACTTATATTTTTCACCGCAATGTAGCTAAATTCAGCATTCTTTGAGAAAAACTTCTCTTATGAACACCAAGGCGACTCAAACAGGTGCTTGTATCACTTAAGGATTCCGTAATCATTCTTTATCTGTGGTTGATGTTATCAGAATCACAATTTTTCAAGAGATGCTTGACGAACCAATGGGTGAACGGAATGCCACAGATAAATATCACAATATTTTAAGAGCAATCGTAACAGGGAACCTTCTCCCAGATGAATGGCATATCTTCTTGATTGTCCATGATAGGGCTGATGATGATCGCATATAGATTGAGACTAATGTGAGATTTCTCACACTTACTCTTTAATCTTTATGGTAGCAATAAAGTGAGTAATTAAAATATTCAATTTGGTTTGAAGAATTTCGAGGAGTGATATGATCTGGTGATCTTGAATCTTTACAGGAGATAAGTGGAAAATGTGGTATAAATCTCTGTAGCTAAACGTTTTATATCGAATATTTTGTGATTCTACAGAACTTACAATATTTTCTATAAAACGTGTTAGGCACTTGCGACAGTCATCATTCGCCAATAGTTCTTTATGTATAAAGATTTTATCTTGCAACTAGCACGTGGCTAGCGACTTCGTCCGCAAACGTTGTGATAGCTCGGTTAATATGCATGATATAAAAATAATTTATAGCATATAGCACCCATGATGATTGTAGCTTTCAGCAAGTGAGAGGATTTTTAGGATTGGATCATCCGTTCCACAGATTTCCTCCTACATACAAAGTTTCAAACAAATATTAGCTCTTCTAATATTAGTATGAAAAGCCAACGTCAGGTTCGGTTGAAAATGTTAAACGCTTGACAAAATTGGAGCAGTACGGTAGCTAAACCAATAAGATGACCATGAGGATACGGAAGACAGTCACCGTTCTATCTACAAACTATGCAGATTAACTATAAGTACATACCTACATAAATTTAGTGAAAGGCGGACAATATATTTATCTACCATCGTTATCATTGACGCAGGTTCGAGTCCCAGTAGTGGAGGTTTGAATAATGAGTTTGGTCTACAGATAAACTCGTTTTGCTGACGACAGATGTCACTGTGCGACTTCGACAAATGATAGCGCCTAAAGCCTTCGCTGTTTTACATAACGTATACTAGCTACTGGCTGTTTGTTGTTGCTCTATATGGCTACTAGCTTTGATTTGCGGTTTTGCTTGACCGATTGCTTCTTGTTTCTCCATCAAAATAAAAGTTGGTGATAGTCTTTTGTTTTTATCGCTAGCTGTCATCGTCAAGCTGATTATGTTTTGTTTCTTCTTATTTTAAGGTTGTTTTTTGTAGTTCCCGTACGCTTTGTCTCTGATTTCTTTTATTTTTGCTATCTGTATTTAAATTTTCCCTTTGTGCATACCTCAAAATGAATCTCCACTTTAGAAATATTTTTAGATATCTGGATGAACTGTCAAGGGTCTAAAATTCATAACGATCTTTTGACGCACGTAAGTTGTATTTAATTGGACAATAACAATAGTTCTTGTCGTTGTAAAAGCGGAAATAACTGAGACAAGTGAGGTAGTCTAACATGATCTGAATATTAATCGTAACGTTAGGTACTGTTAAGGACAAGGAAGAGATACATTTTAGGAAATATTTCTTATGGCAAGGTACTATAATACGTTTGTACTACATGTAAGTATGTACTACATGTAAGTATGTACTATAATATATAATACTATAATAGATCCTACCTATTTTTGTTTTCATTCAGTTTTTACATACGGTGCATATGTCGGTAAGCTAAGATCAATATGATTGTAATTAATAAACTAGCTGAAAGAAAATGCAAAACATGAAACATAGGACAAGAGTTTAGAAAGCAACAAATTATTTGCTTTTTTTTAAATTTTTTACTTGTTTATTTTATCATAAACATGTAAAAGATATTTTCTCAGAAAATAACGAAAGAAAGTATATAACACCTAATAAAGAAACAAGACGTAATCAGATAGATTATAACTAATCTCACTTTTACAACACAACAAAATATAAATTAAAAAGTGAAAACCTTGTTTAATTTGAAACATTTACTTTAACTTGTTAAAATTATAATTCTGATACACAAGATAAAACTGGAACTACGAGTAACTTACTTCTGAGGTAACTTGCATATTATTTGAATAAACAAGGTTTATGTAACAATATTCATGTCAACTTTAGTTATGACATCGTTGGCGATTTTGATACAAATGATAATTTCACTAAGGAAGACAGAGAAGAAAATATGAATAATTATAAGATAGAGTAAGACGCAAAATCTATTGAATAAGATATAACCCGAAAGGAAACTGTAGCAACTGGGGGCCTAAAATGGCCGTTTTAGCAGAATTATAATAGGATACTAATACGAATTACGTTACTATTCGTAAAAAGATCACAAGTTGTAGTTGTAGTTTGTATGAAAAAAAGGCACTATGAAAATTACGCTATTTTAGCAAGTTGTAAAAATACCATTAAAAATGAAAACATGAAGACCTAAGTGAATAATTTAACAAGACTGAAGTATCTGTTAATAACTGACTTAAAATGAGTGTAAGAAACACATGAGAAATTGTTTTTAAAAGGATATTTCTTTTCTTCATTACCACCGCTATTAACAGGGAATAAAACGGTTGTAATAACAGTTCTTAAACTTATGAAACGGGGAGAAGATTGTATATGCCAAGACTTAACCATGCCAACTAACACTATATTTAGTTTCTCCACTTTCACGTAATAAGTTTAAAACACTGCTGAAGTTTTCCTACTTGCTAGAAAGTGTAATAAACAAATTAGAGATTTTCCACAAAAAAAAGCTAAAAGTGCTGTCAAAAGACGGTACTTTATGGCCGTTTTCTATACCTTACTTACGTATAACTGTAAGTTAACAAAGCTAGCTTGAAATATCGTATCCGCGTCACCTACCTGTCATTTGATTCTTAGAAAAATAAAAAAAAGCTTTTCTGATACGTTTTGTTTCTAACCGTCCGTAAGATAAATTTCAAACAGACAGGGATAGCAACCTACCGATACCTGTTAGTATGTTATTGAAAATGGCCATTAAACACATTGTACGACACGAAGAACGACAAGATAGACCGATACGAAATTGATAGACGAATTCCATTAAAAAATGTCAGACTACCTCAAATTTCCTGCCATCTCTGCAGCACTCCAAAAAGAGGAAGATAATGAAAACGAACTAGATATAGTATAAAGTGCTGAAGTTGAACCTGCCAATCACTTTAATGTCAATAAGGTTTCTACCGATAAAGTCAACTAAGCGGTTAAAAGTAACACGGTCCACCCGGTAATCGAACCCCACAATGAGATAAAACTGTATCATGAAATAGCACCGGACAATCGCGGTCGTTACTGCATTATGACTTGACATGCCAACAATACTTAGATTAATGTAAAAGAGACTTTATAAGAGTGTCATAAGGTGCATGTTGACCGCACGTAAAGTATAGCAGTACTTTCGAAAGACCACGGGCGACGTCATGATAGGGTTGGTGGCTGTTGGGGAATAGAAAATTTATGAACTGGTCATAATTTTATGTTTATGTGTAGCTCTGAACTTTTAAGTAGCATCTGATGTGATCGAAGTTCAACCACATGAATTTTACATTATAAAAGGTAACATTAGACTGAAACGAATCAGAATCAGAATCAGAATGCTTTATTTGTAAACATAGGTCAAATTACAATGGCGGTGTTACAGATATGTAGATCCTCTATGTTTTGCCCAGGGGCGTACAAATATATTTAATTAACATTGTGTCTACTTTTAACAACAATTTCACTTTTGAAATAATTATCATAAAGTGGTAGAATTAAATCAAATTATGTAGAACGAATTGTAGATTTCCATATCAAACCATCTTCAGAGACCACATCGATGAAAAGAAAATTAGCATGATAATATACAGTCGCAACACATCAAGTTACCCCAAACTGTCAAAATTCTCCAAATGATTTTAAACCATAAAATGTTGATGGTTAAGTTCAAAATCGAATGAGTAAATTTGACAGTTGCGCTGGCGACTGTGCTACTGCAGTATGATTTATTACATAAATCAAGATCACAAATAACAGATACACGGCAGCCCTGCTCTAAGTTGACATTCCTAGATTGAAAGGTCGCAAACTGGTCCGGCTATTACCACAGCCATTACAGGCGGACGCCGGCAGTGGTCGGGTAGATTGCCGTCCATTCCCGCCATCTGCGACCATCGGAGACCATCTGCCACGGTATTACCACCGCACCTTAAGATTACGGCGTATTATGGCGCACGCGTCCTCTACGTTTCCGTTTGAGAGGTAATGCTGATTGGTCAGCGTGAAATGATCGTCTGAAGGTATGAGATCGGTGCCATTGATGAGTTTAGTGCGTCATTTTTCACTGTCAAAAGGCACTTAGATTTCTATTAGGATAATTATATGAAGTTTACTCGAGTCGTAACTTGTTACTGAACAAAGAATGTTGCATATAATTTCTTTCATCATTTTCATCGCTGTTTAGTTGGCTATAGAACCCCGTAGATTAGTGATACAAAACGTCAAAAAATGTAGGACATTGCAACACAATTTTGCACTCTTAGAAATCTTGAACTAGCACTGGATAAGACAGATGTGTTTGCGATCTATTCAAAAGATGTAGATAAAACAAAGGAGGCTGTAAAACGTGTGGTCGCAGATATAACGATGCTTGTTTATACTCCGTCACACTCCCGCGTGGGTGGCTCGCTATCTGCATAGCACTAAACAACTTGTTCTGCTGCCAATACTCTGATTGATCTTTTGCAAATCTCTATAGGATGTTATTCATGTCTACATGGATAGTCTGAATATTGACATCAAAACAGTGACAGCAAAAAAAAAATGAATTACCTAACATCAACAAATGAAAATAATCAAATAGAGAAGGATGAAGTTACTGATGAAGTTCATAGAGATAAAGATGATCGATTTTCAAATGACATTTCACCCTTCCGGGGTAAACACATCCAATATGCTCGGATTCCAAGCTGCATCCATCAGGTTCTGTCCAAGATTAGACATTTAGTACGTGATACAATTACTAGTGCTCTGTCGGCCACATGTCCATCGGTGTCGCTTAAATCCGAAAGGAATTGCGCCGAGATGAAGGATGGCCGCCCTACGTGATGTTCGACCACTGGACGATTTAGAAAATTATTTTATAGCTCAGTAATCTTAAAGGAATTTGATTTATAACGTCATATGCGATGTAGTAAATGCTTTTGAGGCATTTATAGATATAATCCCACATGCAATACAAATAAATGTGTATAAAGTGTTAGTAGCCTGTGTCAAATACTGAAATATACATTTAATACTTTTATCTTTCAGTCAGTTTTGCATTTTAACTTGAATGTGCGAAGAAAAAAGAAATTGCACGCCTTAAAGAAAAACGGGGCGGTAATAACGTTATAAATACCGTAGTAGCTTTATTTCCTCAGTTAGCTTTTATGATTAGTGCCGTAAGAAATGTATAACGCTCTAGTGCGTTCTACCTCTCTCTATAATGTACAGGCCAGTGGTCTTTCAAACTACACAGGATTTAGTACTAATAAAGAAAAAAAAATCCCGATTCCTGGATTGGGCAAAGTGCTATTGGGTTTTTCCACAAGGAATTTCTCAGTAGCAGCCACGGAGTCTTGATTTGTGTCCGTTTGATGGCAATAGGCTCGCCCCCTATTACATGGGACTTACTTAAACATAACTGGTGAAAGGTGTACTTGGAGGTACGCCTCTGCCTAACCCTTCTGATTTTCTTTCCGTGATTTTATGAAAAAACAATTAACATATAATATCCAAAATGAAAATTGCGTTCTACAAATCTCTATGAGTAAAATCATCCAAAATACACAACACAAGCAAGACTTAGAAAAACGATGGTTGCCTCTCGTCTCGGAGAAACTTACAAACGAGGGCTCCAAGTCCCGAGATAGCATCTCCGGAGCCCGCTCCCAGTTCCTATCTAAGCATCTAGACGTCTCAATTTAAATACACGCCTTCTGAGACTCGATTGAGCTAAATTAAATGTTCTTACGTGTATATAGAAGCTTATTCTATACGCTATTAGCTTGGGAAGTCATTAGATGCCCTGCTCAATTTATGGCTGAATAACGCTTATGTGGTTAGTGTCTGGGTGGTGGCATTTTACTCAGCAGTTTATTTTTATTTCCAAAAGGGCATTTGATTTTCTCGAACGATGCTGTTTATTAACGAATAATGATATCATCTACATATACAACGCATTTATGGTCTGTGGAATGTAATTAGTACTCTGATTATGACATAAAATTGTAGTTACTTGTTCGTAATAACACTTATAGCAGTATTTTTAATTATCAACGTTTTCTAGTACATTGAGGATGGGTCCAACTACTGCTTAATGTTCCATAAGATTTCATCGCTACTTGATAATCCCCGGGGTCGAGATCGTATATCTTGTGAAGCGCAGAGGGGGGCAACAGTTCCGTGCTTCTCAAAGATTATTATTATAGCCGATAATACTGGTCAAGTGTAGCACTGTAACACCGGGGTACTTTAATTACACTCCCTTTCATGGGCTTGCTGCGAGAGGAGCAATTCTATAAGGGATTTACGATCCAATATATTCGTAACATCAGCGTGAAAGTGGTAGGCGAATAACTATTACAGCAACGATTGAACTTGCGGAGGTATAAATTACTGAATTATAGTGAAATTAACGATCGAATAACAGATTTATGAAATGGTGTTTACTGGTCGATAGTAATTAATTATTACAACTAATTAAATGTGCATTGTACTTAGACTTAGACCGAGATGGAGACGAATTTAATGATCCTACTCTTGATCCAAGAATAGTAAATATAATATCCAATCACTAACTAATTTATCAACAGCAATGTATTAAAACTTAGGTATTGGATAATTCCAATTAATAAAACAGTAAATATCCAAAGATCATTGAACATGGCAATAATTATAAAGATATTAAAGCCGATATCATGTCGCCGTTAAGTTAGCGCTTAGTTCAACTAAGTTCACGGCTTGCATGTTAATTAGAATTCACGTTCAATTAAAATAATCTATAAGTTACCTTACTATAACTTCTGGGTTTAAATTAATATATTCTTGTTCAGATAACAGCTTTTAAAGTTCTATCTCGTAACTTTGTATGAGGCATAATAGCAATTTAGTTTTAACTTTACCATGTGTGATAAATATCTTCTGGCTAACGTTATTATCGAGATTGTACTTTAAGACGTTATAATAATGTCGTCTTTATATTGATTCCGTTCGTTATTGGTTTATTAGCATTTATAGAAATCCTTATCTGATTTTTTAACACATAATTTGGAGATTATGTTCTTGTCTTCTTTTAAAGCGACGACTGAAAGAGGCAATGCTTTATTATCTAGTTCTAAATGAAACCGGAAGAACGACACTAACAGCACTAAAACACAAAACGCAATCCCGTTGACCATAAAATAGAACTACCATTTATAAATTGCGATTCTAATACACATCTGAGTTGCGATACCGTGTCGTAGCGGTCGTCGAGTCAACTTTATTGGTGGTCCCCTATTAGCTGGCTCTTATCCGGCATCGGACGGACACACACGCTCCGTGGACATTCGCTTTTGCAACTTTTATTACGGTAGAGGACATTGAGAGGTTTCGGGATGACGGTTTTCGAGGTTCTTTATGAGGGTCTTTTAGCATCCATGCTTTAAATATTGGTGGTAATCATCACAACCTCATCACGAAGCCGTCAACCAAGCATTCTGTACATCAAACTAAGTAACTTTACGTAAAAAATATTGCTGGGAAACGACTCTTTTTTTGGGGAGATAGATCATGTTTTGTGGTAGAACTCAATGTAACGCACTCAAAACATTGTGCTGTTGGATGGATTGAATAGTACGGGGGTCGTGGAGGTGTTTAAAGCAAAAATCTTACATTAAAAACTTAACCCTCAATATAACCAGAAGATTCCCAGGTATGGTGTAGAACAAAAAAAAAAATATCGCAATGGCGGGGAGAACAAGAACCTTTCGGCTTCGTTAAGAGGTTTTTTACACCCTTTATTAGGTGTGATTATCCGTTTTGGCGGTTATTATTTGGAGGTTTCTGTTTAAGTGTCTGTCTTTTCTTGTACTGAACTACATTGTGAATGCCACTTAGGTAGACTACTGTTTCAAGTCGACTGCCTGGTTGATCTAGTGGTTGCGTGCGTGACAGAGCATCAGGTCTTAGGTTTGATTTCCAGGTCGGGCAAAGTGTTTTTGGGTTTACCCATCAGGAGTTTCTCAGTAGCAGTCACGGAGTCTGGATTTGTGCCCGGTTGATGGCAATACGGTCGCCCCCTATAACACTGGACTTAAACATAACTCGCAACATGTGGGTGTACTCTTAGGTACACCTCTGCCTATCCTTTCGGGAATAACAGACTTGATGTTAGTTTATGATACTGTTTCAAGCTGTTTATACACTAAATTATTTGAAGAAAATAGGCTCTCTTATCTATTTCCCTTTATTTAGACCATGTACGACTAAGGAATTCTTAGCTGCTTTCGTTCCACGCATGTCAAAGGGACAGGTGCTAGCAAGGGCCATAGAAAGCTGTCATTAATCACGCATGCGTTATTGCATTCTTTAGAGACTTGTCACATCACACGTCATTGGTCAACGAGGTTCTGTATAGTGTCAATTGTTGTTGATATTGGTTGGGAATATTGTACGGTAATGTGGTGAAAAAGAGGAGATTGATGTGAGTTATTGGAGCATTATGGAAGAAAGGGCCTAGTATTACTCCTAGCGGTACTCTTTGATTGTCGGATTTCAAAAACTGTAGTGTGGCTAGTAACATTTGAAAAATGTTGCTAGTACATTAAAAACAGATTTGAAGTATTCAACTTCTGCCGGGGCTGCGGGACTGTTCGCAAGAGATACCATGCCCCCGGAAGACAAAGGGCGATGAAGGAACATGGATGGGTTTTAGTCAGTAAAAGTCTGACACTCCCTCCTGCTCCGCCCAGAGCGGGAGGAGTCATTTGATGATTTCCCATCCGAAAAAAACTCAACTTGGTATAACCTGAACTAAATTCATTATCTTAAACTTACATAAAATCAATTACACCTAATAATACAGTAATTATATCACCAGATAAAGTTAACTAATATCAATATATATTCAGTCTAAAATACATACAATTAATTGGACCCAATTTAACAAATTACACGTTCCATAAATATGGATCGAACGATAAAATCGATTGTGAGTAAAATAGTTAATTAATCGATTATTTTAATTGACGGTGAATATCGGTAATAGCTCAGAAGTTACTCGATACCGGGGTACGGGTATGTCGATTAAATGAGCGAATAAATAGTTTGTGTAAAATCGTAGATCCTCTGAGTTGGGTCGTATCGGGGTAATTGAGGTCGTGGGTCAGACGATACGCCCGGGGCGATATAGATGTCTGGAGTATCAAGTAGATTGTCAACGGTAGTTTCGTTTCGTGCAGAACGTTTTACTAAAGAACTTGGCATTTATTTTTATCGGGAAATTGTTCAGTCATTGCGGGTTAGACTTGTTGTAAATATTGTGGTGTTTTCCGTACATGGTAGGCTACTCTCTACGTCCGACAACGAAGATACGGGGTCTGTCCGAAAGTAGCTTTATACTTGAAATGAACCTACTCCCTAGTATTTTCGGTTTTATGAGTTTTGAAAACACATCGGGAGTAAGGACAGATGACCAATCGAGTTGTCATTCAATTTTAGTTCGGTCTCTTATTGAAACGTAGGTATGTCCATAAGTGATACGGAGTAGGAATCGACCGTAACTACGGGTTTCGTGCTTAGAGAGTAGACCCATAAGGGTGTAAGGCAAAACATTTCTGTATTATTTCATGTAAGTTGCAAGTGACGACAGAAATGCAGAAAAACAGAAATGGAATTCTATGCAGCATTGAAAAAGTTATATTGGAGAGTAAGATATTAATCTAAGATTATACATTAGACAAGTAAATTACTGATACCAATACGACTGAAACAAAAACTCCTACAAAACACCAAACATAAAAATGCTGTACTTCTGCCTCTCCCGCACAGTCAATATCTATCCAGCAATCCAACTGTCTAAAGTTGTTAACGACGAAGACAGTGACCAGACGACACACTCCTAATGGATATAGTGCTCTTGTTACGTATAATGCATACAATAAACACTGATTGATTCTTGAACTGTTTACGATTTGCCCGTGTTTGGTCTACTGAACTATGCGGTACTGTTGAACCAAATGATTGGTAATTTAATTCTCTCTGTTTACTTATAACGTCAGTGAAGAGTTGTGTATGGAGAAATTGGAAGCTACTAAGGTAGTAATGGTCTTGTTTAATGTCTTATTTACATGCATTAGTTTCCTTGGTCTTGTAGTGGCTAGTGCTACTGGTAAGCATGAGGTCCTGGGGTTCGATTATTTCGAGTTTTTTCCACCGGTAGGGCTATTACGTATCACGGTTGACAGCTCGAAATGATAGTAACTGGGCTCAGTGTCCATCAATTAACGGTCAAAAGGTTAGTTTCGTATTATGTATGACCCTGTTAGTCACCGTAAAGTGATATCCACTCAGTGTGATACGTAATACCAATATTATGACATTCACGGTTGTCATCAAAGTTCGGTGTACAACCGAAGCTTGATAGTCACTGGATATCAGAAAGATACGTAATAGCCCTGCAGGAATTTCTCAGTAGTAGCTCGGGGTCAAGATTTCTGACCGTTTGATGGCAATAGGCTCTCCCCTTAATACTGGCAAAACGTAGGCTTACTACACTATACACCACTGCCGAATCTTTTGGGGATTACAGACGTGGTGTTATGTTTATGTAGTTAACGTAGACGTTTCCATTTATTTCGTGGTTTGCGTTAACGTTTTGATCTTTGTATCTGTGACCTTTGTGTTTAAAGGGCGAGTTGTCTTCGCCGCGTCAAGTGTCATTTGATGCTATGAGCTGTTAATATATTTACATACGTCAAGTCAAAGGGCATCGGGAACTTGAGAATTAACATATAATGTTGATGCTTTTATTTGTTTTCGTGTAGTTTGTTGTTGTCTGTTGTATTAACAGTATTTTGTTGTGTTTTACTTAGAAAGACTTCCATCAGTTCTTTCGAACTATGACCATCTTCTACGAGGTCTGCCGAAATGCCTTCTGACTTTGTCAAACCTCACCCAATGTTGAGGTCTACATGGGGTGAGGTTTGATAAAGTCAGAAGGCTGGGCAAAAACCTCACCCCATTTAGGTTCATGGGGTGAGTTGCCAGCAGTGGAATGAATGAGTCTTTATCCTACATAATAAAAAAACTTGAGAGGTGTCAAGGGACACCCGGATGGAACGAAGTAGTATATCAGATATTTTCGCCAGTTTAAAAAAAAAAGAAAATCTGGCGAAAATATCTAATCGAATATCTGGCTTGCTTTCTATAAGAGAGAGAGAGAGACAGACAGAGAAACATGCGCACGCCGCACGGCTTAGTATAGCAAAAAGTGTCGTTACAACTTTTCGTCTTAATTTTTTCCGTCTAACCCCCTTTCCCAACGCGCGATAAGGAACTTCGTTCCAAAAAGACCCGCTTCCGACCAAAAGACTGTTGTAAGTAGTCGGCTACTGCCCGAAGGTTGTTGTGTATATTCTAATCTCAGATGCTGGATTTGTACGTGACCACAGTTATGACACGTCGTTCGCATGTGGCGTTGAAGATACTGCCACAGAATAGACCTGTAGGACTATTACGTATACGTTGACAGCTCGAAATGATAGTAACTGGGCTCAGTGTCCATCAATTAACTGTCAAAAGGTTAGTTTCGTATTATGTATGACCCTGTTAGTCACCGTAAAGTGATATCCACTCAGTGTGATACGTAATACCAATATTATGACATTCACGGTTGTCATCAAAGTTCGGTGTACAACCGAAGCTTGATAGTCACTGGATATCAGAAAGATACGTAATAGCCCTGCTGTTGGGCGTTTGGTTACCATTAACGATGTTTAAAATTCAGTCCTTATTTTATAAAACCAATTACATCTTATCTCACACGCTAATGACTGCAAGCCAAAATTAAGTGTCAAACATTAATCTACTTAGCGAAAACGCGATATGCAAATATGGTCGGGGCGCAACTAAAGTCGTCTCACTACAGACAGATCGGTTACACAATTGTAAGGTGCTTCAGTTAGTCGCGGGAGTGTAGCAAGCCTTAATGTCATCATCTCTACAGCTGTCACTAACTGGTAGAGAAAGCTGTCATGATTCAATTTTGTTTAGTCTTTAATGACGTTTGACCGTTTGGAGCTGAGTTCAAGGTAGATTAGTTTAGCGGTGATATTGGGTTCTGTTGATTTAGACTAAAACTTGAGTGAATTACGTTAAAAATACAAGTAGGTAGCCTAGAAAAATCTCGTCAAATCTCCGTTTCCGCCACAAACGGAGATTTGACGAGATTAGATCTCCGTTTGTGGCGGTATGTCGATATTTTATAGAGCTGACAAAAAACAAAATCAAACTATTGAATAATATGTATTTATGGCAGAATCATAATATCACGTTTGTTATCTCTGAAGGGGTAGGCATAGGCATATGTACACTTGCATTTTGCCAGTAGTTTAAGTTCAGTAGCGGGCTAGCCTACCATCCACCCAAGAAATTATAGATATTTACACGAAAAATGTAGACCTCCCTACAATGTTGCAATGGTTGACCATTTTTATAAAAAAAGATTGGCCATCTGCCATGGAACCCAAACATATAAAAAAAACTCGCAGCCTCGCTTCTGGCAACTAAATTTACTAGATTGCAATAAATCTAAAACATCATTAGAGAAAAAAAACAAGATGAGTCGAGTTGCGGTCCATGAACGTCAATTTATTTGTGTCGTGGAGAAATTCTGCTCCACAGTCCGCCGCCATTTTATGAAACTGTATGATTGATACGTGTGAAGTAAATGTTATGGTTAGATTTAATTGCGTTTTTGAAGTTTCGGTAATTACTTAGATTTAAATTAATTTTCTTAAGAAGCTCAGCGGTTTCTTCTTTTTTTGTTTGGGTAGGTTTTATTAGTTGTTTTTTAATCAAAGTAAATTGATTTGTTGTTGGCAGCAAAATTAATAGATATTTTTAAGAAAATTATACAAATGAATTCGAATTAGGTGATAGAAAATAAAACAATTATTATTCTTCTTCAGTCTTACTTTCTTTTACCATAACTAAGATACCCATTTAGTTAATAAGTTAAACAACGTTTTAGAGTCGTACATAGAGCGCCAAGAGCATCGAATTATAGTCGCTTCTTTTGACACAACGCGTGATAAATTGAGCCCACTTACACCTCACGATACGAGAGCGGCACGGATGCGATAAGTAGCAGTAATGTCGTGTTGTGTAAACGGGATCTAATGAAGTTTTTATCGTATGGCAATTCATAATTGTTGGAAGTTAAAATAGAAAGTATGAATCAGTCTGCTCATTTAAAAGAATATACTGAATGATAGATCGTGTCAAAATAGTGATTAAATAATGTAAATATTAATTAATCCGAACAATACAATAAATTAAGAGTTGAAAATGAGACACCGTTTGTATTGAATACTTCATCAAGTATTTTAAATTGGTTTTAAGCTACTCTACTTACTAGAAATTATTGAATTAATTAACCATTCCGGATCAATTAAAATTAAAATTGTTAATACAATTAAGAAATTGCATCAGCTTTTGTCGTAAGAACTAGTTTTGCTTTAGTGTCTGATAAATCAGAAGAAACCTTGGAGTCAAAGGTAAAGAAGTGAAAGACTACTACTATTTATTTAATTTTTGACAACATTAATAAGGAAATAAGATATAAAACAAAATAAAGTGCTCATAAAAAACTCCTGCATTTTAAACAGTAGTTGGACGTGAAACTATTTTTAGTTTAAACGACACGAAATATCAATTTCACATTTTGACAAACGATGATATACTTGTAATAAAATCGCTGGACGAGGCGTAGTGATGGGACAAGGAGTAACCCGTTGTGTCATTCAAATACGAGTATTGATAATATTCGATTATTCGATTCGCATTTTATTCATAATTTTGCGATGTATCTTGATTGAGAGGTGATTTGTGAATAGGTGACAAACTTATCTTATCTTATGATATCTTCAGAGCATAACACATAATATTAATTCATGTTACAACTCCATTCATTATAAAAACCCATTCACAAAAACGATCGAGCACCATTCAATCCGCCAGACTAATTTCGGCGATCGATTAATCGACTAGCTATGATCGAAATGAACCATTCGATCGCCCCACCTCTAAGTGAAATCGTGTTAGCCGCAATCATTTTGCGCAACGAATACTCACATGGAGATGACCCGCGACCATTTTCGATTTCATGTCTAAAATCATAACAATATACGTCGACTGATCACGATACAACGCCCATTATAGTAATTACATCTCAGACGATACCAAGTTTCATTTGCAGTTGAAATGACGAAGAGAACGAAGTTGTGGAGCAATTTTCTTCAGCGTGGTATTTTGGCATGTGAATGTCTAACTTGGTTATCTGTTTAACAATAGTTGAGGCTTTTGCCGTATGAGTCGTGTATGGCTTCGGGTGATGAACATTGTTTGTTTTGGGTGATATTAATGCTAGTAACGGATGTAATAACGTGATTATGAATAGCACTGATGGATTGTCTGTGTGTGGCATTTTGTGGACGTGCTTTGCGACTTAGAAGGGCTCGAGAAATATGTTAAAGGAGGTCCTTTCTCTTTGTTGTTTCTATAACATATATTGAAATGGTTTTCTTAAGTAATTGTCAGTGCCATACATTTCCTTATCCGAGATTGTGAAATTGCTACAACAGCTTTAAGACTAAGTAAGATATATTGTGTTACAGTTAGTGAAGCAGAATTTAGAGAGCTTGTTTATTGTAAAGATAGTTTATACAATATGTTACTAAGGAAAAGGATGTCTTCAGTGAAAATAAGTATTCCAAATTTTTTTCTTCCACTGAATAGAACCTTAGTAGTTAGGCATTAAGGTATAGTGATGTTACTGAAACCCAAACAACTCCCTTCAACATTACGAAACCTATAACTATCAAGAGCACTGTATCGACACTATATTAATGGGCTCCTTTCATCTCAATCAAGCCTACAATATTTATCATAGCGTTACAAATGCGTCATTTATCAGCGCCCTCTGTCGCACGTTCGCGTCGTGCGCAAACACTTAGCTGCGCCGCTAATTGCGCGGGCGCAGGCTTCGGGCCTCATTTATTTTCATACGGAATTCCATGTCACCGATATGTAATGTTGAGAGGTAAAGTGCGTAATTTACAAGTATTTTAGACATCTTCTACACGGTGGTAAATTTGTTCGGCTAGTCGTAAGTTCTTGATATGTTTGTTGGTTATTCCGCCACAGAGCAGAAAGGTTTATTTTCAGTATGTATTGGAAAATAAACAGTTTGAACGTCAATATCTAGAATGGGTTCCACATTTGGCCTGTCATTTTTTATGTTTGGTAGATGAGAGGTTGGAAAAGTAAGGCTTAAGATAAACTCAGAGTGGAAAGGAATTCGAACTGATATATTCAGAGCACTGACAGTTTCTTCCGCTGTGCTCTGAATGTCATCGGATTTCACGAATTATACTTCTGGTACAAGACATTTCCGCCTGTAGCAATTAAACTTATTATTTCCTGATATTTAATTTCAGAAGGACTTAATTTTTTAAAATCTCATTTTGCTGAAATATTGAAGGGGCGGATCGTTTGTCAGTGCGCAACACAGGTAGCGCAATAACACTACCTACTGTTCTCATGTAAAAGGTGCAACAAAGAACATCATTTGCCACCATTATGAAAACAATATTACACACGGCCTTATTACACCACAATCTGTCCCAGTGAGCAAGCGATCCCGATCGAATATTGCTATAATTTAAACGTTATATATTTCGCATACACACTGGTAATTTGTATAAATCACGGTTCGTTGCGACACTGCGTCACGATCGCACGAGCATCCGACGGTGCGCCCGCGCAGGTGACAATGCGCAATTAGGATTATGCGCATCTAGATCGAAGTATTTCAAGTCATATTAGAGGACCGCGTGATTTGTGATCGGGATTATTTTTGCGTGCGTGCGGAGATTGGACTAATGGGTTGAGCAAGGACTGAGTAAAGGTAAGTGTAGTCACTGGTAGTCCATAAGGAAATGGAGGAGAAGACGATTTCAAGCCAAACAACTACAACATATTCTTGTATAGGTAAAATCAGAGCATTGCAGTAAATCGATTTAAATAGTATACGTTAACATAAACCTGCACTTATTAATGCCGCTATTTCGACAAACAATAGATACATTTAACCCTAAATTCAATTATTTCGGTATTATTAAGATCCACGTAATAGGTTCGGTGTCAACTGCATTAGTTACTGATGGTGTGAGCGCCGCGTCCCGCACGATGTCTTGCGCAAACACGGATTGACGAACGTTGCGCGGGCGCAGAACCCGATGCCATCTACAAATTCGTGGGGCAGGTTAGTTTGCGTGTCTGTTAGTTTATTGCTCACGACATTCAGAAGACGAAAAGCTTCAATTTCCATTGAATTTATTAGCAGTATTATATTTTGGTGGTAGGTAGTTTTATGGTGTCCCTGCTGTTTAAAATTGACACCTAAGTGTCTTGGTTTCCGGATCTGTTCTTAATAGTGTTTAGAATTATTGGCTATCGTTAAAATTTGAAATGCAGTGTCCGTTTTAAGATATTTTAATTGAGGCATCATGCAGCTACACTGAATTATTCATTTCTAATATTTAATAATTATTCTATTGAAATATATTCATGAATTTTCTATATTTCTCAAGTTTCACGCCCTAGGGGACAGAAAAAGAGGTTTTAGTGCAAAACCGCGGGAGATTCCTAATTAATGTATGATAAGTAATAAAAGTCGTTTTTAAATTAATTTATTGGCACTTTATATTATTCAAATTAGTCGAAATTGGCCGAAACGCATTTTCACACGGTTGTTATTTTTATTTAAGTAATAAACATTGCATAATTTTTGATGTAAATAATATTGTGTATAATTTTTGTAAAGAAAGGTTTCACTTAAGCAGGCCGTACTACTGGGTATGGTTCTAAATTATAATTGACCAACAATTTCCTAAACGACCAACCAAATTACTTTTGCGTGCCATATGCGACCAGCAAGGATTTCCACTTCCAGAATACAAACTGAAATTATCTATTGTTTTAAAACAGTAACTAACATTTATTGCAAACCATAAATAAATCACCAGTTACCAGAATTGCCAGCCTACAAAAGAAAACATTAATCATTTGTGGTTAAACGATATTATTATCCGGCTAACAATTAATTCAGTTGCCACAATTCGCCACGACACTTCTGAGTATAAATCATTTGGTAATCCGATATTGCTACCGTAATTTTCTGTGGTATATTGTCGGATTGTGTGAAGAACATGGGTGTGAATTGAAGTTATAAAAAGAGGACATTTTTTCTGACAGATATCGTGATGTGTAGCCCTTTTACACATTGCGGGTTTAGTGTCATTTGTGTTTTGTTTTATTCAGTTGAATGATATTTAGCTCCAGAACCATAAACGTACTGAGTAAACAGAGGTTTAATTATTGCAAGCCGAAAAAGCAAGTCAAATGTAAAAAAACGGAGTCATGGCTATGTGTATTCCCTTAGTTTCCGGAAAACCTAGTTAAAAAGGAAATTTTCCTACCAGGAAAATTAAATGATGGGTCTATTACATGCATATTATTGTCTAACAAAATTTCAAGAAATTGTAAAGAAACGAATCCGGCAGCTACGTGTTTTTGTGTCTTCGTTTCAAAGTCGTTCTTTATTTAAACAATATGCACAATATTACAAACGTAAATCCAAGCGATGGCACAATTAAATTTTAATGATAAAAATACATATTATTTATTATAGTTTTCACTTCTTATGCTCTAAAAGTACTCCAATAAAGCCCTACGAAGCGGGGCTAAAGTGACCCTTTTAGTCTCTAGGGAGTAAAAGTAATTAGTTTTTTAATTTCCTTAATGTGATATAGACAAACTCCAAAGGGTAAAAACGGGACCTTATTACTAAGACGCCGCTGTCCATCTGTTTGTCCGTCTGTCTGTCCATCTGTCTGTCCGTCTGTCTGTCCGTCTGTCTGTTCGTCTGTCTGTTCGTTTGTCTGTACGTCTGTCTGTCCGTCCGTCTGTCCGTCTGACTAAATTGACTATTTTTCTCGCACTCAAAGTGAAAAGTACAGTGTACTATCCCATTATAACTAGGTTTCTATTTACTACCTCGTTTAAAATGGGTAATTTTAACCCCTTGTATTACAATGTACTATTGTATTTAATCCCATCCTTAGTGAAAGGTTATTTTCTATGGGGAATGTGTCACCTTACTTACGATGTGTCATTTCTACTATTTAATGTCACGACTTGAGCGTGGGGAGTCTTGTTTTAAAATTACAATTACAAACATGGGATACGTCCTTTGCGCGTGTTATCATGTATATGAATTTATTGACCCGACAACTCATTAACATATTTCGATGTATTTGTGTGTTGATATTTTGTCATTTGAATAAGCTTAAGTGATTTAAATATACAACGTCTTGGCATTTTACTGAATTCATATATTTTTTTCTTTGTAATTTGCATTAGTGTGCACGGCACGAACCAAGTTCTTGAAAGCAACGTTTACAATAGGCGAGACGACAAAAAAATCTAATTAGTCCGTCACTTAGATTATCAAAAAATATTTGACCCGTGTTTTTTCTTTTGTTACGTAAACCAAAATTGACGAAGATACGACGCTTTTAAAATTCTCAATACGTCACGCCATGGTATAATTTTTAGCTAGTCCTGACGTCACGAGCCCCCACTCCCGAGTTTTGATGCGTTTTATCTTTGTCAATATTCATTGATTTACAAAAACAAAAAATACATGTCCATTAATTTCCAATACTCTAACTGACGGACTAAACAGATTTGCAATTTTTTGATACTGTCGTCATGCCTTTTTTTACTGCCCCAATTTTTTCTGCTCTAATTTTGGTAAAGCAAACCTAAATAAGACATTGTAAGTTCTTAACACCTGTGTGTAACAAGGGCAACTGTCTCTCTTTATCCCGCTCACCAACATTGCACAATTTCGCGATACAAATATTATGGAAATTTAAAATCTCCAGCTTGTTTCCCACGTCGGTGTTGCCTCACATTGACATAATGCATGCGATGCCATGCTCGACGCTTTGTGCATTATACTTTGTTATGTAACGTGATGCATGCACTTAGGGCTGTCGAGAGGAAAGGACCCTGGATTGAGGTAAAGGAGATATTGTAGCTGAAAGTGTTGTCAAGACAGCCCCACTGGTTTTCGAGAAGGAAATAGACGAAATGTTCTAATTTGTTTTTTTTATTATTATTATTATTTTGCTTTTTTGGAAGAGGCAGATTTGATGGATTTTTTAAGTCACGTTTGTCGCGTGACTAAACATCTAGATTAGTATGTACAATTTAATCCACGGGATAAGAAGTGAAAGCTTCATACAATAGTTAAATAAAAACACGGAGCGAGCGAGAGGTTCTTTGTAGATTTCATTGCTTTTAAAACGTTAGGTAATTTCATACTGCTAAGCCAAAACATCTTTTTAGGGTTCCGTATCTAAGGGGTTATAACGGGACCCTATTACTAAGACTCCACTGTCCGTCTGTCTGTCACCGGAACCATTCATGCGCTGCGGTTTTTTTTAAACATTTTTTTTACCTAACAGGTAATCTTAACCGTTACTGAAAACAAGTAAAACTAATGTTTACCTCGTGCAGCCCTAAATAGGGCAATAATACGGGTATGATTCGCGTCACGGCCCTCATTGTGCGCGAGCGCCGGCAGAAAGCGATGTTTATTTTATTACTCAATCAGTTAATAGAAATGTTTTATAACAATAAGCTTGTTAACTTACATCTGCTTTAATGGTTGACTTCAATTTATAGGTTTATGTTTGTTCTCTACATTATGTTGTAGTAGGTGTAAGAAGATGGGTTTTCAGGATGGGTGTTTCTTAGTTTTGTTTCTGCATGTATCTTCTTTTGAATTAGAAATACGAGTATACGAATATTATGACTGGGGAGGAAAGAACATAGAGAAGGCAGCCGTCTTCTCTATATTCTCCAGTTCGTCTTCAAGGACCCACCAAGCAGACCCACCAGTGGGTCTCCGAATACTGATGTGTCTCCCAAGAGTCCACTAGTAGGTCTTGGTGGGTCCTTGAAGACGAAGCTATATTCTCTAGTGATGTAAATATGGAAGAAACATTTTTTTTGTTTTTTTAGCCTATTCTGTGATCTGCCCCACTTCTGGGCAAAGAAGCCTCAGCCATTCCTTTCCAAGAAAAAAAAAATACAATTATTTTAAATAAATTGCAAAAATAAACACCTGCAGTTCAAAGGGCAGGGCAGGGGCAGTTGCAATTGTTAATTTGTTAATAATTTCTCCAATATCCGGAATAATCGTACTATTTGAAAGTTCATTGTAGGATATCTAGATTTAAATACTTAAATGGACAGCGCAGTAAAAATATGCAAGTACCGACTCTTTTCACAAGGATTGGCGAATAACAACTATGGATAGGGATAAGTGGAAGGAGGGAAGGGAGGCCTTTGCCCTGCAGTGGGATACAGATGGCTTTGGGGGTATGAAGAACAGGGTGTGAAGCTCTTCATACCCCGTGGAAAAGGGAAGATCCTCCGACCAGACGGGTGTTATATCTGGTGGGCCACTGCCCGACAGTTGTTGTCGGGTTCTCGTATACACTCTTTGAGTCGCGGATAATCATCGCGATGAAGGAAGTCTCACGTGTTTTCGCTCTTAATTCACAATCTTTGTCATAGATGGCGCTGTAGTACTTTTTGGTCTTTGTAGCTGCAGTACTTTTTGTAGTGCCGCTGCATGGCTAATAATAGTAAGTACTACTGAAGACGGGTGACACTGCCAGTTGACATTAAGTCGTGTAAATACTTGAAGCTGTAAAGTTTACTAATACTCAATAGAATCCCGAGTTTATTACCGACCGATGACCATAGAGTAATGAATTTGACACAGAACCAATATTACGCAGAAACTAGAAATACATATTATTGTTAGTGAAAACCGTTCTAAGTAGGGAAAATTTTATGTTTTGGATAGTATGGTGATTTGAAGTCGATTATCTGTTATGGATCTTAGAAAGTTATGATAAAAAAGTCATAATCAAATGTCACCGCTAAAAGTCTTTTGGTTTTGAGCGCTATACAAAGACCCCAAGTATTACTAATTCTTCTTTGTGGTTATTTTGAAATTGTCATTGAATTTAGTATACTGAAAGCTACTTTTTACAGTTAAGCCAAAAAGATTCATGCCCAAAAACCGACTATAAAATAAAGGCAACACGAAACATTTTTTATTCAACAAATGAGAATTAAAACCTTTTTAATGACGAAACGCGGTAGCTATAGAGAGGTACGTTAACAAAGATGAACTTACATAACGCCAGCCTCCGGATAATTAAAGCAAGTTATGATTCTTTTTCAATACTCTTGTTTTATTTGATCCCTTTCACCGCAGTACGCAATTAAAATTTTAATAAAAAAAAGCGTACAAATATGAAAACATGTTACCGAACTTGGCTAGGAATTTTGACACTTACGTTTGTGTGGAGAAGTATTAAAGTTGTATGACCGTGATGGATCTTGATAAAATGGTGGTTTGGTGCGGAACGGTGAATGATTATATTAGTAATCATGGTTGTAGGTCTACGTGACGGAGTGACGTTTTATTGTAGTGACGTGCACGTCTCTATTGTTAGGCCGGAACTTGGAAGGGTAATTTGTATTTTGTCGGAGGAGTACTGTTGTTGAATGTAATAGTTACCGTCAAGTTTTTGAGATAATCTTCCAAATTTAATTGAAAAACAGTTTTTAAGAGAATTAAGTGGCACCTAAATGCGTGCCTAAATAGGATCAGACTGTTGGAATTTAAAGTTTAAGTTTCAGCCCTTTGTCGACCGTTGAAAATCCAAAATTCCAAATCAATAAATTCGGCATTTATTTAGTTGTCACATAGTTTTACTGAAAATGGTCATTATTATTCTATTAATATACTCTGAAAAGAAAAAACATTGACGTCAAAACGTTAACCTTGATCTAAAACCACAATTATCCACAATTCTCTCTTTACAAGTGACAAAATAATCGTAAAGATTTTTGTACTATCAATTTATTTTATAGTTAAACATTACTCAGAGTGCACGTTTGATTTTATCAGCGCACGCTTCTTCCAAGATCCGTTGGCGTGTAAATCGACCCTTTCGGCCAGCGAGAAACGAATTTGTATCGACTTGCACTTTATATTGATCCGATGAAAGAGCTTAATAGCCAATAAGTACCTTATTATAATCGTAATAGAACTACATCTCAGTTACACATTAATTATCCAAGCACCTGATTGACGCCCTCAGCTGAACTCTCTCGCTATATTTACGACTCATCAACCTGTTATAGATCATCGTGTTATAAAATTTATAGATGCAATTTCCTGCATATAAAATAATCTACTAGATTGTATCGATCGATATATCTTAAGTTTTACTATTCATAAATAACATTTGCTCCTCTCTATAATATCTGTCAACCAAACTGCGTTCTAGAATTTGGAAATAGTGATGTGCACTTACCGTTGCGTATTCGGCGCAGATATCGATGGAATTGATAAAGTCGCAGACTTCATCGACGGACCAGGCGGAGAGCCGCGCGCGGGCTTCGGCGCAGAGGCACTCGCGCGCATCACTACGATCTAAGGGAAAAATTAACGTCATATAAATTTAATTTATTGCCACTTTAAATCACATTTGAAAACGGTTTTAACAGAAAATTAAGTCTATCGGGTTAAGTAATCGAACATTAAACTTGGTTTTACTTTAGTGAGCGATCATAAAATGAAAATATCTATGGATATGATCATGTGTCTCTTTCATAATTAATTCTTGTGTGATAAATACGTCAATACTATGTTATAATTCGTTGATATTTAGCACTTTGACATTTGAATAACCTTATTATTTATTGTTTAAAGATGTCGCTATTGTGAGAATTAAATTATCTGTTCGTCATTGGAGATTATTATTTTATAATGTGTCATGAATTATGGTATTGTGTTGATGACACATGGATAAATTAGAAGCTTTTGTGATAGCTATATTTTTTACCTAATTAATTAAGAAGTTACAAGGATAGTTTATTTGTGAAGTCTGTGTCTTCGACGTAAATATAAGTTCGTCTATTCATGACACCGATGCCGATGTATCCATCAACATGTCAGCCATATTTCCAAGTATCATGCGTTTCTCGTACCAAGTTTTTATCGCAAATTTTGTATATCGTCAGCCCAATTCGAATTTAGTCAGACCAAGTCGGATATCGTCAAGACAACTGTAGTTTCTCCTAAACATTGCAAGGCTTTCAATAAGGCCTTCTACGAACTGTGAATTTGTGCCCGATTGATGGCATTAGGCTCGCCCTATATTACATGGGACTAAAACATAACTGGTTACAGGTGTGGTGTTGTCTTTATGTTACTTACCATCATTAGACACCCTGTCCCTCTCATCGCTGTCACTCCTAGTGCTGGGACTGGCGGAGAGGCGCGCGCGCTTGGCGGCACTCTCGCCGGCCGCTGATAGGTCGAGCGGGGAGTGCTCGGGTGCGCCTGCGCCGTTGCGCTTGCGACGCGACCTCCCACCGCGACCGACCCGCGATATTGCTAGGAGGGTCTGTGAGAGAAATGTAGGTGATTAGATGTGCTGGGGAAATTGGTGGAGGAGCTGTTTTGTGGGATAGTAAGAAGTGCTGATGTTACAGTTGATTGGATAGAAGTAGTTTGCGAGTAAGTATTCATGGCTTGTTTTGTATAGGTATAACATTCAAAGTTCAACTCAATCAATATTAGATGGACTCCGAACTCGTACAGTAAGCCAGTTTCCCATTAAAAAACTCAATTACTTAGAAGTCCATCAAGCGGCGCATACAGTACAATGTTAAGCAAACATGAAAGGCGAGCCAGCAAGCTATTATCTGATCGAGAGCACTCTCGTATCGTAAGTGGCGAGCATTCATCATAATAACGTTCCGCGCGTCACGCTCCGCGCCCGCGGGTCAAATTGCAATCTATCTTTTTTAATTGCCACGCGTACTAAAAAAGGCGAATGCAGGGTAATTCCGAATAAAATTCAGACGGAGGCGCGCGCGCGTGAAATGAACACGGCTGTAGTAGTGCGCGGCGCGGAGCCACTAGCCGGCGCGTGCGCCAACCGGCTACGTGCTGAAGCAGAGCACCCGCCATAAATCTTACCGATTTATTTCCGCGTCGCCCCTGTTTCTCTTTATAGGTGAAAATAAATTTAAACAACTATTTATAGATCGCTTTAACCGTAAAGAGAAATGTAACAAATCACGCCCCGACGGCAATTTGATCTCGATTGCGTATCATATGAAATTACGAAAAAACACGTGATGATCACTTTATGTCGCTGCAATTTAGCTAGAAAGTCGAAATCGAATAACTGTTATGATTCCACGCTGCAATTTTATCGTGTCTCTTATTGCACTCGTGTGCAAAAAGTCAACTAATTTTAAAGTCGAGTTGTGTTTCGATTTCACATCCCATCACTAGCGTGTCGCGGGGCGAGCCGGCGCGCATGCGCGGCGCGTGCCGCGGCCAATTAGTGCAGCTCCAGTTCCTTTTACAGTGGAGAGTCGAGTCGAGTCGGTTCGCTGGCGAGCAGGGGGCGGGGCAGCACTATTACCCTGCCGATTGTGCGCGCACCGCACGCTCGCAAGACGAACGGCAATTAACACTCTCTCCACTATGTCTATGCAACACCGGAGGAAGTGTAAAGGTCGTGAGCCTTATCAGATTTAATTGCGACCATTATTACTGGAAAGGAAGCGAGGTGCTCACCGCGCATTATGATTTTAAAGAGGTTCAAATTAACATAAACGAGCCCCGCTCGACGGAGATGCGTCGCGCGATAACGCCTTATGAATTTTACGAGACATTTTAATCACAGCCGTGAACTATGAAACTGTGTATGATGTGTAATTAAAACAGGAAGGTCAGTGAGCACTGTGTATATAATTAATATGAATTACAAATGTACTCTTTTGAAATGAAAACTCATCTGAGCGTAAATTATTTCATAGGGGCAGTGGCCTTGCCTTAAGTAACGTACAATATGAAGTAATAAATACGAAACTGTATTTTTTTCTTAAAATATAATTACCCTAAGAAATAGCTTGGAAATAATTATAGGGATTTATGTAACGTATCATTTTCAATTGTTTATGATTTGGGACTTCCTGTTTGTCCGTAGGTTCTTGAAACCCAAAATATTAAACATAAAAAGTAGCCAAATTGCCCCATATTACCCCAAATTATAGAAAGTTAGGTTTCGTTTTATGAGGGTAATAGAAAACCACAATGTCTTTCCAAATTAAATGTAATACGACAATCCATTACGGAATTGGTTCTAAAGGCCAAACAAACTATTTTACTTTTATTTACGGGCCGAACATCTAAACTACAACCTCATTTAGTTTCCTGCTATCGAAACAGATTTCAAATTACATTCAGAATAAATTATAATTTTGATATCTTCCAAATAAAACGAAATCTGAAACTTTCTGGTGTAAGTTCCATGTAATAAACATGGAACCGTCTGTCAATATTTACAAACTTTAAATGAGTTTGGGTGTCCCTGTTCAAAGCGCCATTTCTTCTGAAACCTGTATAACAGATCATCCATTCTTCTTCTAAAGCTCGATCTATGTAGTTCAACGTTGAAGCTTCTGAAAAATCTTGCTTACCTTAGTAGAACTCATATCTAGCATGACAGGGAAGGCTGGCAGCCGGGGCGGGCCCCCCTGCTTGCAAGCCAGCTTCGTGAAGAGGCCGCCGAGGGGCGCGTCCGTCGCGTCTTGCGCAGGCGCCGCGGTGCGCACATCGCCGAACCCATTCATGCGGTGGAAGTAACTGGGAGAAGAAATGTATGGTTAGATAGAAAATTTATTTATTTAACACAAAAGACGAAGAAACAGAGAAAATCATTGAGGAAATCTCGACTTCAAATCGAGGAAAACTAGTTTTTCCGACAACGGAAAATCTTGTTTGTCCTCTCAAGCTATTTTGTTGATAAAATTCGCAGTCACAAATATTTGAGCAACGAAAATCGAAATGATACAAAAATATAAGGTCGTTGCTGCAAAAACTGAGGTGATATCCGTCCGGTCCGATAAAGACGTGATCTTCTCTATCAGCTTATAAATATGTTATTCTGCTATGTTCTGCCTACTAAATTATAATTTTATCGTTGCTGCAAATAAACTACAACCTTAATTAAATCGATTTAAGATTTCGTTTCTCATGTTAACTAATTGAGTTATAACCATCCAATTTCTAAATTTTCACATCTACGTATTTAATTTTATTCTCACGGTGAGTTTGTTTATGTAATAAATTAGAGGTTACACTAATTATTTGTAGTTATCAGGTCTGAGTAATTGAACGTATAAGATGTCAAAAATTCAACTGAAAGCTCTCAGGACATCTACACGAAGCTGAAGAGACGACAGTGTCATTATGACACTTAATAATAATGATACTGACTATATATTATAATATTGACTATAATAATTATATTGACTATATGACAATATTATAATATTTACTATGAAATATTGGCAATTCACATTGACAACTCTTGAACGACGTTTAGATGTGTTGTACGCGTTTAGTTTCTGTGCTGTAGAAACTTCAGGAGGAAATCCTCATGAAGTTGTTTCGTCTATGCTTTTCGAAATTTAAATAATTTGAACAAGTTAATTGAAATATTGTTTTTATTGATTCAAGTAATATATGATACATTTATGTCAAAACAAATGAGGAATGGAGACATGATAACTGTAGGTATTCAACAAATCAAGCTTATTTTAAAACCATAAATTATTGAAATACGACAATCACAATATTTATGCTAATATCTGAGTCAATAAATTTAACAGGCCCGTGATAATTATCTCGCTATCAAAACAATTCCGATGTTATTTGATGAAAATTAATGAGTTTCTGTTTAGAAGTTAATGTCTCCCGGCCACAATAAAATACCGTATTTATTACCTAATATTACACCCTGCTTTATTACATGTTTAGTTTTTACCCAAGAGTTTTTTGATGTCAAAGAGAAAAGTGACAAATGATTGCGATATTTTTATTGAGTCGACAAAACTATAAATAAACGAACGCAGTACTTTTAGAGATTATTTTAATTTATTATAGTCAAGTGAAAGAAAAGATTTGTAACCTCTGAGATTCTATTGAAGTTTTATTTCTTTTTAAGATGCGACCCGAACGATTCCTCAGCTAGAAATTCCGTTTTACGAATGCAAATAGATTCGACAACCGCCGCACACGTTGTCGTATTTGGTAATTAAAAATAGACAAAGTTCAGCGACCGCAGATGACCAATTCATTAATATAACATAAGTTCACACGGACAGCTTCGGTTCTCACGAATCATGTAAATTTGTCGACTAAACGTAAGTTTTCAAATCGATTAATATGCTAATCGATGTTGGGCATCACTAGCATCGGTCGGTGAACCTTGGGTCGCATACTATTGTGACACCGACCGTGTGAAAAATGATTGATGAATACGAGTATCGAATCGAGAATCGATAATCGAAAATGGATTATTCGATAACGACAGCGTATTAACTAAGGAATTTTATACATGTATTAATTCTGTAAATGAACGTAGGTATAATTCAAAATGGAAGCAAGGTTAATATCGTAATTTCAGACTACAATCAAAAAGTATAATTTGGTTATTCTTTTTAGAGTTTATTCGACATTAAGTGAACTGCATTAGTGGTTTATGCCTCTAATTAATTGTGTATCCGATCCGTCTACAATTACGTTCGTATATGTTATTATGGAGTTTTAATTGTATTTTCAGGCTCTTATGTCAGTTGCGTTTTTAATTGGTGTTTTGTGATTGTGTTTTACTAATAGTATACCTACACACATGGGATCTAATAAAATTACAAATATCCTGAGCAGTATTTTTTTTTCTAACATGCCTGCCCGACGACATATCTGTACCTAATTCATGGTTCAACGCGAGTTTAAGCTTGTGTAAGATGATTGAGGTAAGTTGATTAGCTTAAATCTAGCTATCCATCTACAAAGACACCCAGGATTTACATAGTTATGCTACCTAGTAGTTCCACTCTTCACCAATTCGTCTGTCTTATCGTTTTTAGGATAATCATAAGATAATTTTGATTCCGGCGGTACGTTCGGGTGGGATTTCCGATCTCTGCTCGGGCTTTCGCCCGCGGGCGGAAGGTAGATTTCTTAAAAGGCAAGGGTGAAGGAGCCATTTCGCTACAATACTCACTCATTGTTATTGTGCGTGTTGTACCGCGCGGCTAGCGAGCGCATGATGTCGGAGTAGTTACGCGGCGGGTGCGCTGATGCGGGAGGTGCGGGCGCGTGCGGGCTGCCGCGCTCTGGCGGGGTACCAGGGTACGATGAGGTTGAAGGAGTCACGCTGCGGGACCTAGTGGCGAGAGGGGAATGATGGTTATACTCATGAGGGATTTTTTAGTGGGAGTTTCTGCTTAAATGACTGGTTTTATACAAAGTACTGAGGAGTGCACGTATATGTTTAAAATAGGGCAAAGCCAGCTAGGCTACAATTAACAAGTACTAGGAAGAACTTTCTACAACCCTTCAGAAATTAGAAGAAGAATAGCACGACGTAAACTGTGCTTAATTATAATAATTCCGGATGCTTGACTATAATGCTGCTGCTTCGACGTCCTTCATCTATTTGCCTATTTGCCCGTTGCATCTCTCCGTGGCATCTACTTTCTATATTTTGGCAGCAACTGCCAAAATATAGAAAGTAGATGCGCATAAGTACATCGTATTTTCTGCAACTCACCTGGATGCGTTGGAGTCATGCGGGCTAAGCCGCTCGCTCTTGACGGGCGCGTGCGGCGCTGGGGTGGGCGTCGGCGGCGGTGCGTGCGCGGGCGACGCCGCATCGCGCGCGCACCGCCGCGCGCCCCCGCCCCCGCCGCCGCCGCCTTCACCTGTACAGCAAAGAAAATAATGCATTAGTATAGGAAGAGAAATGCAGTGCCAGCAGAGCTATATACATGGTTTTCCATGATTGATACTCAAAGACGATGTTTACAAGGGACATTTTCAAGAATTACAAATGTTAAAGAAGTGTTGTTGAAAATCTATCAACTAGTGTCTTGTGCATTTGATTTAATAAGCGTTGCTAACCAAAATCAAAATCAAAATCAAAGCATTTATTTCAAGTAGGCCAGTTACAGGCACTTTTGAATTGTCGAAACAAAGATGAAAATTAAATGTAGCTACAGTCCCAGCCACAAGGCATAAAAACTGTGAAAGTACTGTAGTTGCCCATTCCCTAGCGTAGATCTCTATGGAGAAGCTATATAACAACTTCGATCAACAATTAGAATTGTTGATTGAAGGTTGCTAAAGGCAGCTTGACAGATCTCTGGTTCAATTTTGTATTTCTATAGTTTATGACTGCATTGAAATATCAAATTAATATGCATCTGATTGGCATATTTCTTAAATTCAATGATGAATGCTATCCCGCGAAACAAAACAGAAGCAACGCTTAGCTCCGTTCAAAGTTTGCAAGCGTTAAAAAGTTAACCTCACGAACAATTAGAATCGCACTTGTGTGTAAGTACAGAATCCGGTTGGCGGCACTCACTGACAGAATGAAAAAAAAACGTAGCAAGCGTGAACCTAGGTTTTAATACTGGCTTGAAGAATTGTAGATTCGAATCAGATGCTCGGAATTCACTACACTTGACCTTTGGACTTATTTACCGAAGTCTGATAGGGAAAATAGCGATAAGTATGATTTTAACTTAACAAAATAGTCGCCTTGTTGGTCGACTGCCTCCTTGGTCTAGTGGTCGCGGAGCGTGAGGTCCTGGATTCGATTCCGGGTTCGGGCAAATTGTTATTGGTTTTCCGATCAGGAATTTCTCGGTAGCAGCCGCAGAGTCTGGATTTGTGCCCGGTCGATGGCAATAGGCTCGCTCCCTATTACATGGGACTTAAACATAACCGGCGGAATGTGGGTGTACTATTGG
Organism: Xestia rhomboidea; assembly: GCA_963853795.1. Classification (NCBI taxonomy): domain Eukaryota; kingdom Metazoa; phylum Arthropoda; class Insecta; order Lepidoptera; family Noctuidae; genus Xestia; species Xestia rhomboidea. The sequence goes on from OY970772.1 coordinate 14,480,969, forward strand.
GCACACCCCTGCTTAACCCTTCCAGGATTGCAGGCGGGATGTTATGTAAAATAGTCGCGTGATTTTCGATCTTCCCAAACTACTATATTCCTTGCGATTCTCATAGATAAAACCAACTGTTTTATTCATTTACACATAGATAAACGGTATACTTTGACATTACCGCGGTACTTCAAGGGCGGACCTAAAGTTTATCTCTTACTCATATTTATTCGGGCACTGGCACGGATCTGCAGGAGGTGTCAAAAGCTCAGTGGCCGAGGCATCTCGACATACCGATATCATCTCGCGGCTCGTTTGATCATGGACCAGAGAGCGCGAAACCCGGAGTTATCCGGAGTTCTCGGATACTTTCGTACAGATCTCCGCGATCTACGGAATTAATGAGCAGAGAGGTGTGAAGTGTCGCACTTGCGGAGTCGAGGTTGATCGCAAGCAATGTGTTGTACAGGTTTTCCAAATTCTTCAGTGATTTTGATAAAGAATGTCGGTTTTGCGTGTGCTTTCGGTTAAATGTTGGGTTGTAGATTGATGGAGTAAATTATGGTGTCAAAATGTTTTTTTAACACATTTTAGTTTTTAAATATTTCCAGAATACGTATGTGGAGAAAATCTTAATTTAATTTTTGTTGCTTTAGTTTCACTGAAAGAAATTTTGTAATAGATATGAGTCTTCCCTTAGATTCATATAATAATAAAATCAGAGAAAACCACAGAACATGCCAGCCGCGTATCATCTCACAGTTACAAAATTCAAGTGAAAGGATAAACAACATTAAAGTAGGCCTGCCAAATAAACTAACAAAACTTTTCCTCCTTAATTACGACTGCGGACATAACTTGAAATGTCACAGTAATTATGCAAGCTTGTCACATCCAACTGTTGTCTATAAATCACAAATGATTCATTGTGAGAATAACCTGCTACTTGTCACGGCGAATTAAGCGTTATTAATAACACCTTTTACGCGAATAACCGTTTCACTCTTGTTTTATTAGTGCAGGGACACACCAGCCGCATTGATGCGTTGGAAATTCAGCAAGTTAACAGGCACCGACGCACCAGCTTAAAACTGTGTCGCGTTTTGACGTAAGTGTAAAATCGCCATTCGAAGTTTGAACCTTAGGGCCAAGAAGACAACAATTACCTTCGACGCGCTTTAGATTTCTACATGGACTTTCAAAAGGATTGATTGACATAAGCTTTGGGATTATTTAGGTCCGTTCCATATATTTTTGACTGATCCATCACAGTAATCAATTGTTTTTTTTTAATCGTGGACCCACACTAGGAATTTCTCCTGTATCGTATTACACTGTTAGAATACTGTCACATTATTTAGCACCCCCTTCTTAACATTTGATTTTGCTGTGCTTATAAATTTACCGAATAAGTTGAAGCGCACATTGTACCAAACTACGCAACGTAATTTTTGGTAGTGTGTCACTACACTTACCAACTCGAAAACTCGGTAACATAATATTTTTCACAGGTGTTACTTTTGATTGCAATTATGATAATGTTAATGTCATTATTAATGTTGGTAAACACGGAGATTTGCATGTAATTTGTGATGTAGTGACCTGAAAGAAGCTTTTGGGAGGTCAAGAAGAAAGTGACCAGAGTTGTTTATGTGGGAAAAGGTGAAGTTTAATGTGTTCCAGTGACTTTTTAACTGGTAATTTTTGTTGGTTTAAGAGGTAATAAATATACCAGATTTGCGAATAGAAATGTTAGATAAGTTTGAAGAAAACGTATGGTTTGTTTTTGTATCGCTGCCCTAAACCAAATTATGGTTTAAGACAGGAAGAGGTACAAAACATGGTCATTCACTAAGTTCTGTAACTTAAACGGAAACATAAATAGCTTCCATAATCGTAAGTTATCTTCTTGTCTCGCATTACTTAATAGATGTAACTGACTTCTTATTAAGTAATAGCAATACAACATTTAAAAATAGTCTATTGTCGACCATCCAAATAATATTATTAAGCTCCATTGAACACGCACGAGGCAGCTACCATACCCTTCAATGTTATGAGAAAATTATAATAAATTGACGTTTTTTTGTGAAAAGAAGCGCCCAACGTAGGCGGCAGACATTTTGTTAAAGAATGATATACACTAGTGTAATGATAACATAATATTTATAAAGAGATTATGGACCACATACGAAGAATAACGAACTTAACAATATATGGACAGATCCGGGTTATATTTTCTAAATTTCGGACTTAGGATGTCAAAGTGGGAGTTCCGTGGGCTAGATATATGGGTTCAAAAAGTTGATCCGAATTATACGTTGTATCTGTCTTTATTACAAAAGAAACGAGTTGTAATTTATCAGGTTTTTAAGATCAGATAAAAGGTGACTAATTTTTCCGTATTTGTCTAAGAGAGGAATGGTGTTTCTTGTGGAATTTAATCTGTGCTTGCTCCGTTTTTTGACAGATTTATGCTAAATGATGCATTATTATGTGGGTGTGAATATGAATTAACTTGTATTGCCAAGATTTTGTGACAAAATATCTTAATACCAGTCTTTAAATACTGTGGGGATTCCCAAAGTTCATACAATAATGAGAGATAATTTGTGATTTCTTTCGTTATCTCGCTCTCTCTCAAATTAACCCCTGGTTTTTGAGAGAGATAGTCGCTACAGTTTGTAAACGAAAATGATTGCCATTAAAAAAAAAATCCAAAAAAGAGGTTCGATTAAAAACGACACAGCTTTTTAGAAAACGAAGAAAGTGGTCAAATTTCACAAAAATCTTCAAAATAGCGTCTAAACTTGTTACTCATAAACCAAACATCTACAAACATTATCAAAAAAATATTAAATGTTGAAATTGTGCAGGAAGTGATCAGTATTTACGATGGCGACCAATGAACGTTGGTTTCCGGCGCCGTTGAGAGTCTATAATGAGAGGAAATGATCCGTTAGAGTAGTAGCCTTGTGTGGCCTGTGGCCAGTGGCCAGGGACTAGCTGGCTATGTCAACCGATTATCCAAATACTTAGCATGTGAATATGAGATTGGAAGTATGAATATAAATATGAAAGGTTGATTCTAAATGGCTGTGTGGTACAGAAGCGCGGCGTGACCTTATGTTTATGGAAACTTTTTTTTTTTTTTGTTAGCCTGTTCTGTCCCACTGCTGGGCAAAGGCCTCCCCCATTTCCATCCATCTCTCCCGGTGTTTTGCCTCCTCTGGCCTATCGAAACTTATGAAATTATTATTTGGTCACTTGTGTACGTGCCCTTATGTTTATGGAAACTTATGAAATTAATTTTTGTTTTGTGCTGTTTTTTTCAACTTTTAAAATGAAATTATTGTTTTTCTCATTTGTATAGCCGATGTAAGATTGATTAATGCTCGAATCGCATTCGTTTGAAGGGATTGCAAACAAGTGTCAAATGAACATGTGTCTATAGTTCTCTCGTTACTCTTTCACGCAAAAACTACTGAGTGGATTTCGATGAAATTTGGCACACAGATAGTTTATAACATAGGATACTTTTGATCCCAGTAGTACCATCCCGTGGGACCATTATCCGACTCCACGCGGGCGAAGCTGCGGGCATAAGCTAGTTCTACATAAAACAATTTCTTTTTCAACTAAAACCTAATAAACCCAACTAAATCTATCAATTATAACAGAAAGCTTGTAACAATTGAACAGCAACTAACTGGGCAGTTAACCGATGGCAGTGGAACAAGGTTCAATTAACCTTTGGTTAGAATAACTGATGGTAAAGCAGCGTGTAATACCACATTGATACCGGTCGAAGCGTTAGACTTGACACCTTAGTTGTGTGTGTGGTACAAGTGACGAACTACTGCGGTCGCCGAATCGAATTATGTTCCTTTTTAATGTTGTAGTTACTTTCCTAAATCATAGACTATCTAATTCTAAAAACTGGATTCGTTTACTAAGCTAGATAGTGTGATCCAAAAAATTAGATAGAATTTTTAGTTTTTCAGGTAACAACTTCACTGAGTAGCTCGTCAGCATTCAATAGTGAGTAGTTTTGATATAAACATGTTAAAATGTCTACAATTTCATAGTATACCCCGTTTGATTTGTGAAGATTTTCCTGCATCTTACTTTCGATGGATTAGGTTCGAAAATGTATTGAGTTGGTTTTACGTCTTTCTCTCACACGCTTCTGAATTTTATCACAAAAAATTACACTTTACACATAATAGCCTCCGTCAGTGTATTACGGCACCTACCGGTAGGGTCAGCACCGTCGTCAAACAAGGTACCGTTGGCAGCACCTGACACGAATGACGGCACGTCCACCGAACAGCCTGCCTAAGTGATCGGTACCGTTCACAAATATGTGCTCGGTACCGAGTGATTATCGCGTGCGGGACTTTTTTACTGCTGGATGCGGTATTTAGCGGATGCTAGTTTAAGTACTTTGGGGATATTAGTATGTATAATATTGATTTATTTTACACTAGCCTATGCTCGCGGCTTCGCCCGCGTAGAGATCGGTAAAAGGCGAGACGACAAAAAAAAATCTAATTAGTCCGTCAAGATTATCAAAAAATATGTGACCCGTGTTTTTTCTTTTGTTACGTAAACCAAAATTGACGAAGATATGACGCTTTAAAAATTCTACATACGTCACGCCTAGGTATAATTTTTAAGCTAGTTCTGACGTCACGAACCCCCACTCCTGAGTTTTGATGCGTTTTAACTTTTGTCAATATTCATTGATTTACAAAAACAAAAAATACGTGTCCATTATTTTCCAATATTCTAACTGACGGACTAAATAGATTTGCATTTTTTTGATACTGTCGTCATGCCTGATGTCCCACGGGATCGTAATAAAAAAGTATCCTATGTGTTAATCCAGGTTACAAACTATCTGTGTGCCTAATTTCATCCAAATCCGGTGAGTAGTTTTTGGGTGAAAGAGTAACAAATATCCATACATCCTCACAAAGTTTCGCATTTATAATATTAGTAGGATTAGCTTTTACCTGCGACTTCATCAGCGAGAATACCCCATGGAAACGTACTACCGATAAAAATCATCCCATGTCCTAACTCAGGTCTACCTATGTCTTTTTGACTGAAATCTGTTCAGCCGTTAAGACATGATAAGGTGATAAACAGACCCATAGTTACTGTCACATTTATAAAGGGTGTAAAAAACCTCTTAGCGAAGCCGAAAGGCACTTGTTCTCCTCGTCATAGCGATCATTTTTTTGTTCTAGACCATACCTGGCAACCTTCTAGTTACGGAGATATTGGGGGTCAAAGATTCAACTTTTTGACAAGTTTTTTTTTTAAATAAAGGTTTTAATTGTAAGGTTTTTTAAACACCTCTACGACCCCCGTATTATTCAATCCATCCATCAGCACAAAGTTTTGAGTGCGTTACATTGAGTTCTATCACAAAACATGTTTTTTCACCCTAAAAAAAAAGTCGCTTCCCAACAATAATTTTTGCGTAAAGTTACTTCGTTTGATGTACAGAATGCTTGGTTGACGGCTTCGTGATGAGGTTTTTTACACCCTGTATAATAAGTACGGAATATTTCGACCAGTAGAGATGGCAATTGGCATGTATGAATTGCAGGACTCGCTCATGCTACGATCTTCAGAGGCTGGCCGGTAGCAGCTGGATGAGGACAACCGACTGAGGTTCGAGTAAATGGTATACAATTGAAGTGGTTCACGACCAGCTGTAGATTACTGTATGATCAATGAGGACGATAACGTAACAATATGAATTTCATCTAAGAAGGAGTCGTTTACAATTTTGTTTACATGACTTAGCTTAACAATACTTAAAATGTCACTTACGGGATATCTTCCGTGATTATTGTTTATTTTTGAGCTCCCAATATTTCGACGCTGTTGCAAGCGCCATGATCGCGGGTTAACTGGAGAATGCTCAAAAAAGAACAATAATCACGGAAGATATCCCGTAAGTGTCATTTTAAGGTATAGTTATGAACCGTGAAAGCTTAAAACAGTGTTTGAGGTCCTTAACAGTTCTGAAAATATATGTCAAAGATTCAAAAATCCGATCCTACACAAGAACAACATAATCCAACCTCCCACTCATCACTCAACTAATTGATTGCCTCAATAATAATGTTTAGTTAATACCTCCTCCACTCCTGCGCAGTTGAAGATGTTTAACGCTGATCAAACAAAGATGCCGTCTGCGATTGTTGACTGAGTATCGGCCGAGAGGCTGTGTGCGGTTGTATGGCTGTATGCAGTGAACCGTGGCTAGTTCGGGGAAATGAAGAGGCTTAAGAGAAGGACAAACTAACTGTGAAGTTGTGAACCTTTGGACTTTTGTTGGTTGATGTGATGTTGTTGATTTTGGTGGGTAATAGATACTTGGGGTTGTATGTAGGTATATATGCAGATAGAATGGTGGTAAAAGATATAATAGAGGGTGTTAGCTTTAGGAGATATTGTTTAATGATCCGAGGGGCAATTCACGGCATTCAACGTTCGCATTTTAAATGTCATTTCCAATTTGTCAAAAATAACTCTAATTTACTTACATTTTTGACATTGATTGTAGCTGAGATGAGATTGCGACTAGGTTAAGAACGCTATGAAATACGGGAACTGGCGTGCTGATAACTGATTGAGGTACTACTGAGTTCATTGACGGTCGACCACTTTCAACCTTATTACTCTTAGGGCAGTGGTTCCCAATCTTTCTTGGACCAGGGACTGGCAATAAAGACACCAAATTGGGTGTCTTTATTGTCAGCAGGGGCCATAAAATCCCAGATAAACATGGACACCGACAGAATTTGGATCAAGGAAGGTTAATTTTAACTCACACAATGCATAAATTGGCAAATGTGATGAGAACCTTTAGAAATTTAAAGATACAAGAGCGATCGAAGTGAGCTCAAAAAATTTAGCAATCGACATAAAGGGAATAAGTAGATTTTTGCAGAAATGCTTATGAATCTTGCAAGAAAAATTTTAGCACCTCGCCTCTGATAGGTTTTTAATTAGGTTGGGTTGAGCTTGCATCTTCTGTGCAAGTTAAAAAGTACGAATAAAATTGAAACCTTTCGCGGACCATATTCGAAGCTCTTGCGGACCACCGGTGGTCCGCGGACCATAAGTTGGGAACCACTGACTTAGGTCATAAGGGTAAAAAGTGGCAGACCGTCAGTAAACTCTGTAATAGTTCCTACCGTGCATTGTATATAAAAAAAGTGTAAAAGAATTGAAGACCAATCTTGGAACAATATTATGATGAATTAATGGAAGCTACCAAGATTAAACCTACAAATAGATCGATGTTGATTTGCTCATTAATTGGAATAAACCTATAAATAGCTTCAAGTTCCTCAATTAAGTATATGACTCATTTTTAATTAGGTTTACGTGTAAGACCAAATTATGAGCTGATCGAATTATTTGTTTATTAATATTGCCGTAATTATTAGGTACGGCAAGAGGATGGCAATTGCGTACTTCCGGCCTTGTTGTATACCAAAGCAAATAACAACTATTATCGGTTCAATTCTCGTACAGAAAATGGATCAAAATCATCATCGTTCTCTTGCCCTTATCCCATTTTATTTGGGGTCGGCGCAGCATGTCGTCTTCTTCCATACTTTTTTATTACTCGTTATCTCATCAGACACCTCTGAAAATGGATTAAAATCTTATTTCAAATGATGTGATGCATTTTTTTTTTTAAATAAAGCATCCACGGGATTTCGCCCACTTTTCTTGTTGAAGTTAATACATGTCATAGTTAAAACTAACATTATATGGGCTTAATTTATCTATGAGGGGTCAACCCTACGCCCGCTACATCCCGCTGCGTGGGTGGGGTGACGTTATGACCCCTCGTGATTTAGGGTTGTCGCGTTTCAAGGATCCCTAATTTGATGTGGCTTGTCTAGTCGTGCGCTTTGAACTGAAGAAATGATTCCGTCATGGAAGGATTTGTTAAACTTTAGGATCAGATAAATGCTTTTTTATATATTAATAATCTGTGTGGTTTCTATGTGTAACATAATGAATGATTTAATTAATATGACATTTTGTTCAAGATTGCGTTAATCTTGGAAAGTAGAATAATATTTAATAGTATCAAAAACATATGATGGGATAAACATTATATGAGATAGGCGTAATCTCTCAATTAAGTTAGTAAGAATATTAATAAATAAAACAGACAGGTCTTTCCGCCGATATATTTCATAATGATAAGGTATCCATTCGCGTCAAATTATTGTAATTGAAAACTTGAGTTAAAGAAGATCTCAATGTAGGGATAGTTGAATTTATTGCGTGTGATGGCATGACTTAATCATTTCATCAATTTTGATTTCAATCAAGTTTATCAATTAATCAAGTCAACCTATCAATGTTCACTGCTGGACATAAACTCATTAAATATATAAAGTAACGTTTATTTGAACACATTACATATCTAAACAGTCTGATTTATCTATTTTATAATAAAAGACCGAAGCAGTTTTAAGGTGCTATTCAATTTAAACTTAATGTAATTTCAAAGATAAAGCGTTTTTCGAACTTTTACAGGACCATAATTATACTTCTCTGACACAAAATTACTTTGGTATTAATAAATATATATATTCAAACATTTTAGACATTGCAAAGGCAAAAGGATTATTGCAGGAGGTCACCTGCCAAGACACATACTCCTTTTTCTCTGTAGTTTATGCCATGGGAAAAACTCGTTAGTCTATGCACGTTTGTGCTTATTAGTTATTCCATCATCCATGTATGAGCAGCATTATACGACCATAAACCTCATATACACACCATCTGACCAATATTGCCCAATCAATATCCAATGCTCATGAATACATTTTTCTATGGGCACTCCACACTATCCCAGGCACGTCTCGGCACCTGTTGTTTGCCCAGCCGAGGGCGGGCCAGTGTTCAAACAGTGATGTTTGTGTTTGTACAGCAACCACCTGCATGTTGCCGGTAGTGGCTGGTTGGCCGACCTTGTGGGTCGAAGCAACCATACGCTTCGGAGAGGCTGATGGTTTACTTGGGAGCGAAGGTTTTTTAATGAGACACATCGATGTATAATAAGTGTATAGTTAGATTGGATACGTCAGGGGTCAAATGGGGCTGATGGTGTTTGCCGAACGTGAAAAAAAGGAAAATCTTCTTCACAATCAATTTTGTCTTCCAGTATTATGGCCTTGCGGATGCCCAGAAGAACTATGAGTATTCTAAAAACCATGCAAATATGTACATATATTTTTCGACTGCAAATGGAACCTGCAATGTTTTGCTTCAGTAAAAATACCTAAAAGTACTTTTGTACATAAGTTAGTAATATTGCAACTTCTATTTATTGAATGTATTTATTTTGTTTATAATAAAGAAAAATAATAAGAATACCAATCGCTCAACAACAGTGCCAATGGAATCGCACGTGGTGTTTTTATTTTCTGCTTCCCCTTTTAGGATAGAGGCACAGACGCCAGAACATCAAGCAACCATCAAACAATCTGTCAAATTTCTTTAATAGATTTTCAAGTTTATCGCTAAAGAATCATCAAGGTTGATTGCGTTTGAAAGTTTCGGTACAATATTCAGTACCTAGCTTTTACAAAAATATATTTCAAATTTTAGTAGAATGTAGATAAATCTGGCAGCGGTATCTAAGTACACACTTAGTACTAGTATCGTGGTAGCCAATCAGCCACCTGCGTTGCCAGCAGTGGCAGGTTGCGGCCTTGTAAGGCAAGCAACCAAACAGTGTATGAATGCTTTTGTTTGTGTCGACTGTGTAGAACAAGCTTAACTTGATTTAGATTGCCGTGATTAAGTTACAATAGAGGTAGGTATCGGGTAAACTGAATATTAGTCAGTATGTTGTAATTCGAAACTAAACATTGGAAGGTAATATACTTTTTACGAAATCAAATTGAAATAAACGACTGGCTAGAGTGTGATGGGATCGTAGCACGTTACTTTCCATAGTTTCTACCTACACCCCCATAACCAAAGGTGTGAGTTTATGTATGTGACATGCTACACATTGTAATAAAGACAAATACAGAGTGATAAATTAACTACATTTTTAATACAAAATAGTGTTTCTAAATGCAGTCTAAACTAGTGGTTTTTTTTTTGAGTCGTCATTTATTTTGAATAATCTTTCATTATCTTCTCACTTAATTTTATTTGTGAAATAAAAACAAAAGTCATCACTAGGTACCATTGTTTCTAAAACATCTCAAACAAATACTCTTGTCACCGCTCTAAAAACAAAGCAAGCACTTACTAAGTACCTATCCCTCTACCTACCCACATACAGGCAGTACAGGCATCCCAAGCGTGGGGTACACAAACTAATGTAACATACTAACACAAACATTGACTCACTACGTCACCTGCTTACCACTAAACTGTTAGCGTCGTTAAGATTCCGAGGAACGGCTCTCGGGAGTAGTGATGCGGTTAGTCGATTATTTCAACGGTTATCGATGAAGTCGATTGGAGGTAGTTAGAGGTTAAGATTTTTTTTATACTGATACTGTAGTCTAGCAGGTTCACTTTTTTTTCAAAGAACTAAGATGGCTGAGGATCTTCATATATTATGTTTTTTTTTATTTTATTTAACGAGCTACTGTTAACAAAATAGAATACTTATGGAATTAATTCGGTGCCCATACAATGTGTGATACAGATATAACACCGAAGAAAAGTAAAAGAATTGTGTTAAAAACTTCTTCGAGCATGGAAACGAAAGAAGAGAGAGAGTATAAGTACATTTTAGAAAGCAGACAACATTTTATCTAGCTAAATGCGATAAGTTAAATTCCAAACACACATTATATTTCCATTAATAACATAATTATTTATTCGACACACCAAACTATTTCGGTCACGTCCCCTCACTAGGCCCTTTAATAAGGAGTGCCCTTGACGTGTGGTCAAACGTTTGTGTCCAAAGCAAAACATTTGCTCCACTGAGGGCCAGCGAGGGCCAACCTCTCGACCGGACGAGAGAGCACCTGTGTGGTAGCATGTGTAGGGTTACGCGCTGTTTTCGTATACAAGGCGGGCTTTCAACGGGATTTTTTTGAGGACAGAATATATTAAGACGAAATGTTTTAAATCTATTCAATGGAACTTCAGTAACTTACTCGTTATTGAAACAACAAGGATGGGATTGGTTTTTCCGAGAATTAGTTGGTGCTTATTTTTATTATATCCATCCTATAATTCTCGGAAAGCTCACCATAGTAGTACAATAACAAAAAGTACTTTTTTTTAAGTCGGTTAAAAATGTATGAAAGGGTTTATTACCGCAGCGGAAAGGGTAAAGACCCAACAATACTATAACTAAACTGATAACTTATAATATTCTAATGTTATAATAACTACCAGGAAAACAGACAGACACAAAGATTTCATGTTCAGATTACAAGAGCAAACTTTGATTGATGCTGTAGTTACGATTGTTGAAAAGAAACTACTTTTACCAAAATACTACTACAAATATAAGTAGCTGCTGAAGAAGAAGAAGAATGAAAGGTAGAAGAGCAGCAAACCCCAACAGGGTTTGCTGCCCTTCTACCTTTCATTCTTAGTATCAATACAAATAGTGCACGATGTGATTTTGTATTTGATTTTTCAGATTGAAAGAAAAATAAAAGTAAAGTATTGAACACAACTATGTACTTAATAGCTATCGACAACAAAGCCACATCACTGCTCTTATAAAAAACTTTTTAACACAACAAAAAGAAGTTTGAATGGCGAGTTAAAATTCCACTCAGGTCTCTGTTTTCTAAAGCAGGGGTCGTTGTGAATCTGCAATTAACCCGTATTTGCATTCGAACCGACGACCCAGGCGACGCCTGCGATTCCGACAACTGCTGGACATACCGTTTGGTGTTTATTACCTGTGTATTTTTACTTTACATACTATTGTAAAGAATCTTATAGTACAAGTTCTCCTATCTTACTAATTTAGTAGACAGATGAATTGCTGGGGAGTTTGTACCACCAGTTCTTAAAGCTAAAGAACTGTTTCTAAATTAATTTAATTTCCAATGTCTGTTTTGACTTTTGTCTATACTGTAGACAGTGTAGACAACGCCAAACCCACGAAGCGTGGTAGATTTTTCTCTGACATTCTTTGCCACGAAAAGCGAATTCGCGACCGATACTGTTTCATTCATCCATTTTGTTCTCCTGCTGTGAATCGCAGCGCAATGAGTTCCAGACCTTGGCAATGTTTGAAATTCGAATGTTTCGAGATTCGTCGGAACTTCGTTTGTTTTTTTTTTTCTTGAGGATTAAGAATGTTTCGGATGCACATTGAATCCTAATATGGTATTATTCCGTACACCAAAGAGAAAAGGGTTTTTTCTTGCCACCGACAATACCGATGAGTAACGGAGGGAAAAAAATTAGAAGCGGTTAGCGTAAGTCGGGCTTCTGAGCAGCCAGAGGTGGAAATTGACTGGTTGGGTCGACTTCCTTGGTGGTCGCTCAAGTGTCGTCTTTTTACGCTTACTTTGTAGGATAATTACGAAGTTAGCGGTAGTCCTGTGTAAGAAAACAAAGTCTAGCTTGTTTGTTTGCAGAAACTTTTCGTAGACATTCGTAGTAATGAAAAACTAGGCAAAAAATATTGCGTGGTTAAAACCAACGGAAATTAATCTTGACACTTTCAAAAACTTTTTAACTTTTTTGATATCTAAATCCCAATTTACTGTGTTATTTAAAATCAAGCAAAACTTGTTTATCATTTATGTAAGACGACATAAACAAAAACAGTTTTTTATGTCAAATGAACTTTTGAACTTCATACGACCGGCAAGCCGTGTGAAACTCTGTGAGAACCTTGGAAGGTCAGGCAAATAATAATAAATTATTACCGTCAAAACGGTCATACACTCAGGGTATTTAACCTTTTAGCCATTTACCCATTCAGCTTACTGCTCATTTACTTAGATGAGCATTCAAAAAAACATCTCTACGTAGATTAGACTCCGTTTAAACAAATAAATGTAAATATTTACATGGAAACGCTCAAAACGACCTGATCGTTTTGAGCGTTAAACCAAATGATCATATTGATTTACATTAAAATACAGTTATGTCACAGGGGTCATCTGTGAGATACGAAACGTGATGTTCTTTTTTTGTTTCATACTTTGTCACTTAAAATTTGGAAAGTTAGATTTAAGAGGTTTCTGAGTCCTTATTCGAAAGAATAAAAACATGAATATCGAGTGGATTTAAGTGGAGAACATCGCCATTTCGACAATTCCCTAAGTTTTAAGTCCATGCAGGTAAACAAAAAACCATTGTCAGTAACCGGGGCTAGAAATTTGGACTCAACTCCAGACACCGATTTTTTCCTAATGGGAAAAGCCATAAACGCTCAAAGAGGTTTGATTTTGATTATTTCTGGCCGGTTTACATACAATATTATTTATTTTCCACATACATCGAGATTTACAGATAATACTAACAATCAAACAAATTGCATTTCAAATAAACTTTGGCTTCTTTAATTAATTTTGTGTTTACTGCAGTCAACTCGTTTGTAGAACAGCTTGACGTTTCGCACGTCAAATGTCAGAGGTTGCCAACCTTCGACCGGCTGTGAATCAACAGGCGTCGAACCCGCGTCTCACGACCCGCCTGCCCTTGAACCTGACCTTGGCATTGATGACGATTTTGAGTAAATATTAAGTTTGTGACGAGTAAGATGGTGGAAATAGTAGTTTTGTATTTGGTTTGGTTGGTTAATTGCTGTGTCGTTTCAAGTGTGAATTGTTTGTTAAGCTATTACTATTGTCATTAGAAACTATGATCCTAGACCATTAGAAGAAATATTTTCAAAAACCCATCTTTTAATTCTTAGTAATACATGAATGATAAAAAACACCAGCAAGCAACAAATGAAGTTATACAACAGCATTCCTCTAATAACAAAAAAACGTTAACTTTCCGCGTTCCAAATAATTTCCAATAAACCATCGTACATGAACTTTACATTTACGATACATCTGTAACCAATACGCATTGACAATTACATTTCTGTACAACATTGTATATGGATGTGCCGTTAAGCGATTACGTGGAAATGCCAGAGGTTCTGAACCTCTGGCCCGAATGAATCAGCGCTCATCTCACGACCCCTGGCCCTGATCCTCACCTTGACCCTGGACGAACATTTTTACGTTTTCAAAGATTTACATACGAAGTTAGCTTTACTGTTTTTGTTGGATATTATGTGGTGAGTTATTTCTTTAAAGGATTGTCTGTTGTGCGTATTTCAGTGCAAGAAGTGAGTTAGTTAAAAGGGGATTTAATCCCGAATTTTACACAATTATTCAAGCTCTCTTATGGGTCTAGAGGTCGAAAGCGCGACTGCTGGACGTGAGTTCCTGGCTTCGATTCCCAGGTCGGGCAAAGTGTTTTTGGGTTTTTCCATCAGGAATTTCTCAGTAGCCACGGAGTCAGGATCTATGTAAGGTTGATGGCAATAGGCTCGCCCCCTACTACATGGAACTTAAACATAACTGACGAAATGTGGGTTTACTATTACGTATAACTCTGATCCTTCGGGGAGAACAGGCGTGATGTTATGTTATGTTATTCAAGCATTAACCTGGTACCAAGTTTCAAATCCGTCAGATTTTATTACATAAATTATGGCACGTTCTGATCCTGATCCAAGATAGTCTAAAATAGTCTCGGAACAGAATTGGATTCTGAATGATAATCCAGTCTCGAGTTTGTAAGTGTTCTAGAATACTGGGATGTTAGTTGTATTGGTTATCAATGGGAGAGCTAATCCCAGAAGTGGGATACTGTGGACTGTGACTGAACATAAAAATAAATGGTATGTGACATGGAAAGCACCCGGATCCCTTGATGCACAGAACCGGGAACTGTGGCAGAAAAAAGGGGAGGCCTATACCCAGCAGTGGGTGACTCCGGGCTCATTTGATGATGATGATGTTGTGACACTTATAATTACGTGTGTTATTCACTCCGTTCTAACTCATAGTGACATTGCAACGTGCAATGATTAATATAAAAGGTAATATAGGTATAAGCAGGATGTGTCATAGATGCGAATCTGTAGTTCTCAACGACCTTTTGCCCTAACTATAACCTTTACCTTGACTAACCAGTTGTGTTTGCGACGATGATGCAGATTGCAGTTTTTTTTTTCAAATTACTGTCATTTTGTTGACAATTTTCATACGTAATTCTTTAAGAATACAATTATTATGATATTGCATTTTCTGATGTAGTTTTGAATTATTTTATAAAGATATCTCGCTTGTAACTATAACCCACTATATTTTCATGATAAATATATTGGTATCTCTTTGTATGTATTGCTCAGCATCATCATTCTCTTGCCCTGATCCCAATTTATTTGTGGTCGGCGCAGCATGTTTTCTTCTTCCATACTTCTCTATTACTCGTCATCTCAGCAGTCACCTCCTTTCTAGCCATATCATCGCAGACGCAGTCTTCCTCTACTCTTATAGGCATCTACATTCATACTCAACATTTTACATTCATTCATTTTTCATTTTGTTCTTCATATTTTCTATTGCTATGTATCGGTATAGTGTCAATGTTCAGGATCAAAGCAGTAATTTACGAGAATAAGTCCCAATGAGAATATACCACGATGTGGTAAATAAAAACAAAAAACACACACATATAAAATGACAATTCTGATTTCAAAAAAATATCTGGTACATACAGTTTTTCTGTTATTAAATTGGCTTCTAAGTCAATACCCTAAGGTTGAAAGTAACTGGTATAATTAGTATGAAAGTAAGTTCTAAGATAGCGGCAAATGCGGTGACATTTCTTTTTAATTAGCGTCATGTTTAATTTTATCGTCTGTTAATACTCGTAAAAAGTTGTCGTGTATAACGTTATAAATCTTTTATTACTTGAAGCTTGCAACATTTGTACTGTTAGAGGTGACAAATCATCGTGTTAGCAGTTAGTACTTAATTAATTAAAAAGTTATTGATTTTCTTTAGCATCTGTAGAAGTTTGTTTGTACGATGTCTCTTTAACGTATTCGTTTTATGTTCTCTGCCTGTGCATATTAAAAAAAAAACAGCTTCACAATAATTGGCATTATAAATTATAGCCTGATAGATTTTAATGTATAAACTATATTACTGTAAAGTTTCATCAAAATCCGTTAAGTAGTTTTTGAGTGAAAGAGTAACAAACATACTCACAAACTTTCGCATTCATAATAGTAGTAAGATTGAAAATAGACTCAGATATCTGAATGTATTTTCAATCTTACAACTACATATAAATATGATAGGTATGTAACTGTGTAATAGGCTAGACGACAAAAAAAATCTAATTAGTCCGTCGGTTAGATTATCAAAAAATATTTAACCCCTGTTTTTTCTTTTGTTACGTAAACCAAAATTGACGAAGATATGACGCTTTTAAAATTCTCAATACGTCACGCCATGGTATAATTATTAGCTAGTTCTGACGTCACGAGCCCCCACTGTCGAATTTTGATGCGTTTTATCTTTGTCAATATTCATTGATTTACAAAAACAAAAAATACGTGTCCATTAATTTCCAATGCTCTAACTGACGGACTAAATAGATTTGCAATTTTTTGATACTGTCGTCATGCCTAAGACCGATTAATAAATAGTCTTAAGCAATCCAGAGGTTAAAAAAAAATATTTTTGATCTTTTCCACCTGTATTTTGTCAAAACAATGATATTCAATTGACTTGAAGTTAAAGTACAAAACGACGTCCTATACTTAATTGATACATCCAGTTGTTGTTAGGTGCAATGAAGTAAATGATATTATTGATTTCCATCTAATTTGAAACTTATTTAAAGCCTCGTTTTAATGGCCTTTATTGTGTTTTAATTTTCTTTATTAAAGTTTTAATATAAAATATTAGGATGTTGTTGCTTAAGTCAGCATTTGATATTTTAAACATTTAAATTAACTGTTTTCAATGATATGTTTGAAAGTCTAGGTATCTTCTGGGGTGGCTTTAATTTATAACGCTTCTTATTATTTCATATATAGGACTAAAATGGATTAATACAATTAAAATACTCACTCGCAAAACAACTCGTACAAGTCTAATATCTAATAAACATTTTTCAATTGTAGGGCCTATAGATGCATGTGTATTGCGTACCACGTACAGAAGTTTCTAAATACTACAATATAATATACATACAATGTACCACACCTACAAACTGCGTGACTCATTTCCAAAAAGGCGTTTTACGATTCAATCGCACTTTACAATAGATCTTTGCGCACCATTGTTAAACTCCTGCGCACTTATCCCAAACTATGACCGTTTCGCTCGTATTGTCGCTATTTCCTGCCTATTTTGAAAAAAGAACACTATTCAGGTAAGGTCAGGTACCAAACTACCCAGTCTTTTTTTGAAACAGGTACATGATTCTTAGAAAATTGCAAAAAAATGGTAATTTCGGTGTCATTTATGTCAATGGAGTAAGGTTTAATATTGTGGATTGTTTTTTGGGTTTCTTCTATTGTTAAAAGGTCGCATGTTTGAGGGTGCAACGTGGGTATGTAAGATAAATTACGCGTGGAATAAATAGCGTAAGTCAACGGTATTTATAAGAATGTTTGAGTGGTTGTCATGGCGTTCCGTGTTGACATTATTGTCGGTTGTCGATACAACATTCCTCATGATATTGCATGAAGTATGTTGTGAGTTAAACGGGATTTTTGTTGTAGAAACTAATCTGGTGTATCTTTTCTATGGCTATTGGATCACCAGTGCCGAGAGTCTTCGAGATAGTAGCAAACAAAGCTTGATTTCATATTATGTAGATGTTTTGAATGCTCGCTATAGTTTCTTAACCTGTGTCAATTCGCAATGCACCCAAATTTCAAAAAGATACACATCAAAGCTAGTACAAGTAGTGCCAGGTCCCTTACCCGCCGGGGACAAGAATAACCTTTTGATAATCCATCAATCGGGTTTGACACTTACAAGTAATGTCAATGTAAAGCCAACAGAAATAGGTACAATGTTTGGGTAAAAATGCGTAATGTATATATAAAAGAATCAATATGTATGTTTATCAAACACAGCAGGTCCGACACTGCGATGCAGTATCTATGTGGAGTTTTTCTTTCAAAACTTTGCGACGGTAATTTTCTCCACGGAATGAGTGACTGAAATTTCCAGATGGGAGCGCAAATAGATTAAGTTTATAAATAAGCCTTAGTACTCATATTGTTGTTGGTTCAATGATAAATACGCAAAGGACCGCGTGTATGGGAAGATGTATGCACGTGGAACCAGCAAAAGGAGGATGTAAGATTTGTAGTTATGGAAAGCCGCGAGTCTATGAATGAAAAGCTGACTTGTCTTTAGTCTAGAATATTCCTTACCGCAAAATCTAAAATCCGTAACGCTTTTAAATCTCAACAGCGCGGTGGGTCCAAATGTCCGAACAGGAAATCGAAATCTCGCAAACAATTGACCCTATTGTTTAGCACACCCTTGAACTAATCTCTTTTTGTACCTGTCCTTTTCCCTGGACCATTCTTTGTCCCTAATTGGTCCGGTACGAGGGGCTCTTTGTACCGTTCGCAGGGTAAGGGTTGACCATAAGGGATTTCGTTTTGCGTTTACCTGTTTGCTATTAAATTCGAAAGTATGTGATTATTTTGGCTTTGTACACCTTTTAGAGGTTTGTTAAAAAAAGAATAACATGTAGTGCACGTGAGATTTAAGTGAAAACAATTTTAAAATAATAGGAAATGTTAAAGAGTGTGTGAGTGTTTAGTTTTGTTTGCGATTATTGAGGTTTTCGCTAAAAGCCTAGTTCTTGTGCAAAAAATATTAAGTTACTTTACGTAGTTTATTATCTTTTTTCCTGTTAAACAAAGACTTCTCCTTCATTCTATTAAAATATATTAACCACAAATTCCCAACTTGAGCGATTGTGCTGTACAAATTTAAAATGTATTTTATTCATGACTTGATTTTGTTTTGTATTACCATTAATTAATATTTCTTCATTTGAATTCAACCACCATCAATGGTAATTCAATTATTGTTTATTATTTAACAGAAATAATAATAAATCAGCAGGTATTTCAGTTAAAATAAATATAAAATATGACTGAGTTACTTTCCGTCGGCGGTATTAAGTGTCGTACAAAAGACATCAACGCGCAAACACAGTGAGTGCTGTCTATTTTAACAGATGTATTATTTCTCATTATAATAAAACAAGCTTCTGGATAAGAAGCATAAGCTACATGTGTCTGTAATATAATATATTATGACTGTGGTATAGTAAAATATCAAAACGTAGTAAAAGCGCAGTGTATCGCAGTTATTGACTGGCAATATCTTTGTGAATAACAATATTGGTCTGTAATAAATTAATACGTTTGTGTTCAATTAATACTAGTTAAAAATTTACCTGTATACCTACTTATCTTAAATACGAAGAGTAGCCCAACTGTAATAATTATTTCCATTTACTTGTTAGTCCACAATCATATTCTATTAATATCTACTTATTTGTACAACATGTTATCGTTTTAAATTATGTGCACTTACGGTCGTCTAATTCCTCCTCGTAGTCTGAGAAGCACCTGTCTTCCTTGAGCGCCTGATTGTCAGGCTGTTGGTAGAACCTCTCCGATTTTATGTACATTTTCAGGTACATTCCTAATCACAGCATACACACATAAAGATAATGTTATAAAAAAACTGTTATATTGTTATTGTCACTAAGAAATAAAAGCACTTTGTTTTTCCGAGTCAAATGTAGGTATACAAACAGTATCACTTATCACCACTATGGTTCTTCAAACAAAATCTTTGAATAAAAAGAAAACAACACGTTGCCACTTCAAATATTTATAAACGGAATGTCAAATTATAATCACCGTCCAATGACATCACAGGTCACAACCTTACGTCCTTAAGTCCAAACAAAACTGTTTTATAATCAAAAAGTTCACAACACAAAAAAAAAACAAAAGAGAAAAGTAATCCACTATTAAAAAAATATTCAAAAACACTGGCAGTAAAGAAATAGCCTGTTTGTAACAGGGTAGTCGGGAGTTATATCTGTGTGTTTGAAAATAGAACGGTACGCGCGGCCGAGACGAGGTGCGCGCAAACACTGGCGACCCGCTTCACCCGACGAATCGGACCTTTGACAAAAAAAAGCACACAGGTAGTGGACTGAGGCTTCGGCCACTTCGGCCGGCCACAGAGGCTATAGGCTACATGGCTATGTGTATAGCCACGTTCACGTGGTGTTTTGTTTGCGAGTTTAGGTGACGCTTTTTTAATTGATGTGGGAGTATTTTATAGGTTTTGCATTAAGTGAAATCTTGTCTTTTTGTGTTGTTTTTTCGTTTGGTTTGGTGAATGGCTGGGACTTTATTAAGTTTTTTGTGCTTTTGATAATCTGCACATATTTGATTTGTAAATAAAATAGATATTTTCTTTGTTTTGATTGCGACTCATTTCAGTCCGATCGAAATCTACAATCTACATAAATGTTTATCGACTTTTTAAAAGGTTTAGAAGTTCAAATAGAGAACTAATAAATGCATGCTTAATTTTATAAATGTGAACTGGCCGTATTTCTGTTACCCTATTATGACGTGTATGAAAAGCTAATTGAGAAACCATGACCTGGGTAAGGAATGGCTAATTTTAATTTTTTCAGTAGTACCTACGATTCGATGGATAATTTCCGATCTCCAGACGAGCGCAGCCGCAAAGCGAAAGCTAGTCCACAACAAATAGCATCCTTATGCAGTTTCGCGACTCTAACAGTATTTCTCATCACTTTTAGCCGGTATCCGCCGATAAACTCCATTAACATGTCCATATAAATCACTGAAATGCGACATTTAGTCCGATCTTAAACCGTCCAGTTTTTGTATGAGAAACACATTTGATGATAATATATGTATGACAGCTATTTGACTAAACACAATGTTAAGTCGTTACGACTGCGGTTTCTTGCTAATGTTTGTAAAACCAGATCATTTTGTCAAAGCTTTGGTTTGATAAAGCGGTTTTCTTTAGTAAATGCATCGTAAGAGTTACGAAATGACATCAAATATGGACGTACCAACAGCATACCAAACAAAGGGCTAATTAGCTGTTATCATCATTCAAACTAGAAAATGTCGCCTCCTTATGTCGGCTTTTGCTGCTAAGACTAAAAGCTAGTTTTTATTTTTACTACCTGTAGACAAAAGCTGAATGTAACAAAAAAAATGTCGCACAAGTATTTGGCGCACTAGCGTGATGTCGAGCTTCAGTTTTTGGCACTAGCGCCATATCGAGCTTCAGTTTGTCGCACTAGCGCCATATCGAGCTTCAGTTTGTCACACTAGTGCCATATCGAACTTCAGTTTGTTGCACTTGCGAGATATTGGGCTTCAGTTTGTCGCACTTGCGAGATATCGGGCTTCGGTTTGTCGCACTAGCGCCATATCGAGCTTCAGTTTGTCGCACTAGCGCAATATCGAGCTTCAGTTTATCGCACTTGCGAGATATCGGGCTTCAGTTTGTCGCACTTGCGAGATATCGGGCTTCAGTTTGTCGCACTTGCGAGATATCGGGCTTCAGTTTGTCGCACTACTAGCGCCATATCGAGCTTCAGTTTGTCGCACTTGCGAGATATCGGGCTTCAGTTTGTCGTACTTGCGTGCATTCAAACTATGATGATATGAGTATGAGTCCCAGTAGCGACTACACGTGGTGCACTGCTTTTTTTAGGCATTAGGCTCTAGTGTTAGTGAAAATTGTTAACAGTCAAGATGTTATAAACGTATACAAACGTTATCTTCCTTCTGACGTAGTAGGTACATCAGTAATATTATGGTGAGTAGTGATGTCCAAAATTATAACTACTATTGTATTGAAATCATTCAACCTTGTGACGCCACTGGAATTTGAGTTTTAGAAAAACCCACTAACACTTGGTCCGCCTTAGAAATGAAACGAAAAAAAAACGGGTAAGATTAAGCAAATGTTTGTGCACCTTGCGTTTTTGTGCATGATGGTCAATATAACGGGACATTACTACGCATATTGCAAATTCGCAAGCAAAAAAGCAGTTGTTGGATATCCATTGCTTTTAATCAGCATAATCTTTTTTTAAAATTAAGTTAATTCATTGATATTATAAGATTTTATTTGTGTGATAAATCACGCAAGTGCTCGTTACATAATTTTGGCATAACAATTAACAGAATTCTCCTTAAGTAATAATATTTATTGTGTGTGGGCAACTACCCATTATGCTCATAAAAAATGGCAAATAAATATGTGTGTCATATATTATGGCGATATATACTTGCTGTTGAAGTTATTACTATGTTATTGAAGCTGACAAAATAAATCTTATTGTAATTTGGTTGAAAAGGTCAGTTGGCTCTTTGAATTGAACTTTGCAAACCAATAAATACTGTTTTCAGTAGTTTTTAGTATCAACAGAATGTATATCTAAAAATATTTAAAAATTTAAAAAAGGTTAAGATATCTGTAAAATGTATGATACTTATACTTTATTTATCAGTATATTTTACAAACTACAAAAAAACAACAATATAACCAATTTAAACTCTACGGGGTATTTTACATCTATCATTATGTTCACACAAAAATCAGCAGCAACATTGTCAACATTATTATCGTTAATCAAAGACTAAATTAATAATTCTATTATTCATAATTTACATTCTTATTAACCTATTATAGTCTGAATAACACTAAACGATCACCTGTTATAATTTATTTCAATGAAATAATATTCTTAAATCAGTTTAATAATGTATAACATAATAAGGTCGATATTCTATTAAATTATTCGTTTATAAATTATGCATCGATTCGTAGTTGTAGCTACCGTGTTACCGCCATTATAGATTTATATTGATAACATACTGAGATTACGTTATAAGAATCGATTAGGTACCGATAGCCGAATTATAAAACAATTCTCGATCAAGCGATACCGTTTAGATATTGGTCTATGGGATGGACGAAACTGCTCGATTTACATAATTATGCTGTGTGATTCGGTGCTTGAGTTTTACTGTAAGTTTAGAAAAAAAGGTCTAATGAAAGGCATAGCCTCCTCTCTTTTGGATTTGGTCAAAAAGACAAGCGAATACCAGATGGTTTATTACTAAAGTTTTTTTCATTCTGGGGAATGGGGCTATAGGTGACAGACAATATAATCTACATGAGTATATTCACCTAGTATCTATTTCTCTTAAAATTACTATAGTAAAGTATTCATTAAAATTATTTATGTTTTTTATTCACATCATAATATTATTTCTCGTGGCGTATACTAAGCATGTCAAAGGCTCTATATCGCCGGTTTATGGTAAAATCACAATAGGTCTCGCGTGGGCGCCGTGACACATTCTACAACTTATCAAGGAAACTTAAATTATATCGATTTTTACCTAATTCGGCCAACAATGTCCGGTACGATAAAACTTTGCTATTATTCAATCATAATAACTTTGACTTATTTAAATAAATTATGTTTTTGTAAGACTGTGGTACATTTGAAGCAAAATAGTTTTGTCTGTGGTAGACAGAACTTTTGTCATCATATACCTGACCTTTTATCAACTATGTTGGGGTCAGCTTTCATCTTAACAGGAAGTAACTGAATACCAACATTCAACATGGTGCATGGAGATAGGCAGACGCCTGGCCCCTTATTCACAACGCTTCGATTCGATTTTCGATTCGGAAAGTCGTATGTCTATATTTTTTTGACATTACGAAATCGAGCGAGACTGACATACGACTTTTCGAATCGAAAATCGAATCGAAGCGTTGTGAATAGCTATGCTGATCTGACCTGCAACACCCAATTACTGGGTAACACGGTAACCTTTGGCACCCCTTATTACACCCCTTAGTTACAAAATCATTAAAACAAAAAAAAAAAAATATTTATTATTTAATTTTAATTATTTACATACAGTGATATTTTGTCTAACTCTAAAGTATAAACAGTTTGACTCAGTCTGTCACACTCACACAGTTTTAATTATAATAACTTTGACTAATGAACAAATAATACTTTTTTGTGATCGTTTAGCGTGAATAATCACTTTAGTTATGTGAAGTTAAGATTGTTTTGTTCTGTCGTGAAGGTCATAGGTTAAATGTTAACACAAAGAACTACTGGCATTTGTGTTGGTAACAGTACTTTTATATTTATTTCGCTGTGAACACATTGTTCCCGTTCGGCTGGAGTATTTAAGAATCTTTAAACATGTTTAATTTCGTTTAAACGGTATGATTTCAAGATGCAGTTGATTTGTAACTATTGATTAGTCACAAATTTTTGCACGACTACCCAAAAAAGGAGTGTTAATTTTTGTAGAGTTGTATCTATTCGAGGAAAACCAATGATCTGTAACTATATCACACTATGTTAATAGCAGCTCGTTTTTTTTAGGTATGTTATGACTTATGAGATAAGTTTTTATGCCCTTTGTTTTCGTTGACAAAAACTGCAGAATCTCTGCTAAGTTACAAGACGTGGTAATGGCGATAGCAAGAAGAGTAGAGCTTTCGGTGAGTGGTTGCTGAGAGACAGTGAATCAGTATTGGAATGGAAGACCTGCAGCCAGATGAAAATATCTGTATGAAGGTACCAACGTTGGTAAGAAATGAGTTCGGTTATACTCCTCCCTGTGGATCAATTCCAGATAAGCCTTTTGCGTGTGACAACCTTTATAATAAAGACACAGTATTGCAAAGTTGCAACTGTCACTCATAGTAATTTATATTGATACTTTACTTCGTCGTTCGTTCGTTTCAGCCGAAAGACGTCCACTGCTGGACATGGGCCTCCCCCAAAGGGGGTTTTTTGCCATAATCACCACGCTTGGCAGGCGGATTGGCGATCGCAGTGCGGTTGTTACAAAATCACAGAGAACGCTGCTGCCCATTCTCTGGTAAGTCCCTTAGTCGCCTCTTACGACACCCACGGGAAGATATGGGATGATGCATTCTTTACGTCCGACACCATAGAGAACTACTAGATACTTTACTTATTCTTGATAAAAAAATAAATATTATTTTAAGCTTTTGACCGCCATAGTCGCATATACGTGACAAACAAGAGCGTGCCCTGTACGCCAAACGACACAAATATGTGACAAAATGGTAGGTGAAATTGTAGCTTGGCGTAGAGGGCACGCGCGTGCGTTTATGCTCTGACGTTCAAAAGGTTAAACAACAAATTGATTTCACTCAATTTATGTAACATAATAATTATGCGACCTACGTTTTCTATCTACCATCTAAAACTTTTGCTTGACCATTTATATGAAAATCAATTATAATATATTCGTTCAGAGAAGGCAAGACCACATTTTCTAACACTTTACACGACAATAGCCTAACGAGTACGAAGCTGGCTGGCGAACCAGAGGTCGCGGGATCAAATCTTAACCCCTCGGACTAGTAAGGCGAAACTACATACTTTGGGGATAGGCTTGTTTATAAGACTATTGCATATTTTAGATCGGTAGGTACTGTAAGGTGACTGTGTATTACATAAGTAGGTACAACATGTAGGTGTGTTTTTGTCTGTTGTGGTTTAAACTACGGCAACAATGATTTTTGTACAATGAATTTGCTTTCTAGATCTGTTTAAGATGATCTGGTTTTACCCTGGTTTTATCTATTATCATCATCATCATCAGCCTATAATTTTCCCACTGCTGGGACATGGCCTCCTCTCAATGAGAGGGAATGGGCTATTATCCACCACGCGGGTCCAGTGCGGATTGGTAGATGTCACAGTCATGTCCTCGAATTTTTGATTCTAGGACATGCCGTTTATTCACGATGTTTTCCTTTACCGTTTTGAGAGCAGTGGTGATGAAATAAATTACACAAAGTAATGCGCCTGTCTGGGTTCGAACTCACGACTTACTGTTCGTAAGTCGGGGCCGCCACCACTGGGCCACCACTGCCACTGCCACTGGTTTTATCTATACTAATATTATATTTTATCTAGTTAAACTCAATTCTTTTAGCTCTCTACATGAATAAACGGAAATATTTCGTGGATTCCATCTTAATTAACCCGTCCACCTTGCGAGAGTTCGTCAATTTATTTATGAGCTGCCAGAATTACATGGAGTGGCTATCAAATAAGCGATTTATTTTTTAATTTTTTTGCTTTTCAGTTGTTTTGACTGGAGAATATGAATAACGCCAGAAGCATCTTGATTTCTGAAAAAAAAAAAGACTTTTCTAATACAAATTAGGTAAATACAATAACTTTACACGACGACGTCGTCAGCCGTATTCGCCAATCTCACTGATTTTAGATTCGGGATCTCGT
This sequence comes from Xestia rhomboidea, assembly GCA_963853795.1. Lineage (NCBI taxonomy): Eukaryota > Metazoa > Arthropoda > Insecta > Lepidoptera > Noctuidae > Xestia > Xestia rhomboidea. The sequence continues at coordinate 14,507,411 of OY970772.1, forward strand.
AACAATCAATAATTTTGAGAATCTAAGCTGAAAACTAGACCATCACGTACAAAATGTACCTACTGATACATGTAATTTATAATATCATATCATAATATAGGAGTACTTCACTCCGCTTATTCAATGGCCCGCCTGTCATGAGCAAATGGACCGCATTTGGGCATTAATGTCAATTTTGGCGGAGGCGTCGCATTATAGAAAGTATCTGAGATATCCGATATCTAATACTGACAGTCTTTGAAGACGCAGGGAATTTGAATAGAATTTGTATTGAGAGGCACGAAAGTATGGGCATTTGGTACTAATTAATATAAATCTATAGATACGACGACCAAATGGTGCAGCGGTAGAGAGGCTGCCTTACGTTCTTAGGGTCCCGGGTTAAAATCCCGGTAGGAGCAAATGTTTGTGTGATGAGTATGTATTTACAAACAAAAAAGTATCTATGTAGTATATCAAATATCTGGTGTCCACGACACAAGCCTCGATGCTTAGTGTGGCATAAGATGGCGCTGTGTGTAGTGTTCAGCGATATTTATTTAGGTATATTTATAGATAAACATGTTTTTTTTTGGCGCGTGGCCGTAGCTGGAACTAACACCGCCATCATGTTTTTACAAACCAATTTCCATGGACAATTTCACAAATGTTTATTGTTTACCAACAGCGCCCTCCTGACAATGTCAGTCAAGCGCCGAATGATCCTTGCAGTACTTTCGCATGAATCAGGAAGGTTTTTGTTTTATGTTCAAATTGACCTTAGGATGGGTTCAAGCCATTATAAAGTAAATTAAATACGATTTGATGATATACGATCCCTTAATTTTGTGAAAATATATATATATATATATATAAATACTTTGTGATTTAGCAAATAAATATTTCGTAAATCCACATTCAATTATTTCTAGATAAACTAATGGATCCGCTGAGTAATATTTTAGACAATAGTGAAACTCATTCTAGTTTTTAAAATCCTGATGTTATTTAGATATCCGAAACCATTATAGTCTTATTCCAATACACAATGTCGAATCAATTTCATTATAATGGTCGTTAAATCATTTTGGCGGTAAATCCGGATTTGTTTGCCAAAAAGGATATAATCTCCATCTATGTTTACAACATAGTTTAAAGTGTCAAAAATGTTGCATTTGGTTTTTTTTTATATTTAACATATCAATGATTTGAATATTTATTCCATGTTGAATAGAGATAATCTGAATTTATTAAGGAAATATTTGTCTTGATTTGAAAATAAGATAATTTTCAAAAATAATAAATGAAGATTTTTTATTTGCAGTTAGGTATTCGTAAAATTAGTCTGCGTCCGCACAGATATTTCTCTTAACTATTGCATATCATTAATTTATTATTGATATACTGGCATTTTAGAGAATTCTTGTGTTAATCTTGCTTATCAGATAGACAATCTCAAATTAAGAAATCGATCGAGTCGTGGATGGAACAAGTTTGCGTTCTTCATGATTTAGATTGAGAACTATAAGTTAGATTTCCAACAAACTTGCACGTATGCAAGTGTTTAGCATAAAATGTTCCCGATTAAATTCATCTCAGTTTATAAATCAGTTCCTTGTAGGGCTTAGAAACAGCTTCTAATATATAACCGATAACCGCAATTGTCTTTAGTGTAAAATACTTCAAGATTATCATCTCCCAGGCAATCATTTATTTACTTTACGCTGTGTCTGTCAAACAATCTATTTATTCCCTCTAACGCCTATACATTTGCCATTATCAATTTTAAAGACAATATTATAAAGTGTAAAATAACCATTATGTTCAAAAGATTATCATTTGACAATTTTATGGTCGAGGTGTGGATATAAACAATAAGAAACAGACAAGGAAAGTTGTGCTTGTAACTTGAGATTTACGTAAAAAGTGTCTCTTTGACAAATAGACGTAGAGGCAGAATGTACTATGTGCGTTCTGTGTTGTCAACCGTCACGGCGACGATTATCGCGGACTTGGATAGAGTTATTATTTTGCTGTGTGAGTGTTCAGCTTGTATGAGCAGTTCCGTTTCTTCTTTATAATTTATTCAGTTTTAAAATGCTATGTTATCGGTCACTATCATCATCTGACTGAATCTACTTACTGCTGGACTTAATCCTCTGCACTTAGCCCTATTAATCACATTTATTAATGCTTCGATTCTGACGCATTACGTGGCTATTCGTTGAAATGTCTTAAATCTGCAACATTGTCGTCTAAGATCCTATATTTTGCGATTTGCTAGTGGTTTTATATCTGCATAAGTGCTACTGGTATTGAGAATGGTTTTAGTGTATTGCTTGCTATAACAATAACACTTTTCATTGTAACTTACCGTAGAAAGTGCGACAGAAATCTGAATATTCACTGCGCAGCGAGGAGCGTTAACTGGTCCAGCTTTATGCTTTTGCGTTGTCTTTAGAAAAAGATCTTGTCTTGTCGTGTCTCGTGTCTTTAGAAAAAGTGAATAACAAAGACTGATATTTCATCCTTCTCAAAGGTGGTTTATTTATGATCACTGTGTGAAAACCTGAAAAACTTTATACAGTAATTCTACCTCTCTCTCGTTGGTTACCTAGGTGACTCTTATTATCACACTTCAGGGGTTTATTTTTATCACACGGTGGTGTCTGGATTTGTTCTCGGTTTAGGGTAATATATTCGTTTCCCTGATAATGACGACACGGTTGGCGCAGTGGCTGAGCGATTGGCTGCTGCACTGCGTGTTGCGGGTTTGATCCCCGCACGGAAAAAAATATTTGTATGGCCTATGTGTGTCTGTTTGTGTATGTGAGTTTAAATGTTTGTAAACGCACAAGGCTATAGGAGAAATGACTAGCGATGAGGCAACGTTAAAAAATAACTTAGCAAGTAAGCATAACTGGCATAACATGACTGTCTTATACACATCTGCCTAACCTTCCGGCCCGCTGTTATGAGAACCAATCAATACTCATCGATTCATACGTCACTATACATTACGCGGTTCCAAATATAGGGCTCGGTAGAAGTCTCTATCCCTCGTAAGGGAACTATGGCAGCCCGCTCATTGTTCCAACGACTAGCGCCCACATTACATTTCTATATCCTGAACCCGATAGAATTGTTCGTTTGCACAATTCTAGTTTAGTTTACTACCAATATGGGAGAGCTGGCTGATTTTAGTTGTGGGTATATTAATGGTAGAATAATAAAAATCTACTGTGCTACTATTTGTGGAAAGAAAGTGTGGAGTACATTTTTGAGTTTAACTTGAAAAGTACATTTCTTCGGTCGGTTACCCCTTCAAGATGACCTATGATCAAGTATTCTATATATACTACTCATATTTGTAAAATCTAAAAAAAAAAACATGGATAATATTAATTTACTACAGCCTAAATTAACTGTAAAGTGTCGACAGCTCAGGAACTTTAAATAATAAATAATCTTTTCGTTAGATGAGTGCTTAGAAAATACTATTAGTAAGATACTTAAAGAATAAGAGACTCGATCTCTAGTCATTACTAGAAAGTCTAAATTTAAGTGGGCTTTTCTTTTTCACACAATGTAAACCAATTTGAACGACATACACCACTATTAAATCCACTACGAAAGTTTTTACAATAAACTTGAACCGTTCAAACTATTAAAACTTAAGGTCACCATCACCAACCTCCATAATTTCCGGGTGCAGTGTTGCCCGTTCATACGGTCTTATTGTACGCCTGCGCCTGCGCCGATTAGCATTGAGAAGGTCGCAGGGTGCGTAGGCTAGGCGTGCCGAGGAATGCCGAACGCGCTTCGTGGCATTTCGGCTGAACCGACTGGTTATGTGATTTAAAACGCCTGTTTACACCCTGGTGAGGTAGGCTGATTGTCATTTGTTATTATGAGGAAAGGATAACCGGTATTGTAGCTGTTATAGGTGATATACATGATGTACATTTTACAAGGTATAAAGTGTAAACGGACCCTTCACGCAGTCAACCAAGCTTTGCTTAAATCAAACAATTACTTACTTTAATTCAAAGACTCTACGAAAAAAATATTGCTGGGAAACGACAAATTTTTGGGGGGTGAAGTCACGTTTTACGGCAGGACTCAACGTAACACATTCAAAACATTGGACTGATTGATGTATTGAATAGTACGGGGGTCATGGAGGTATTAGGATATACTATTCAAAAACCAAAATAAAGAAAAAACTTGTGAAAAATTTGGAACTTTGAGCGCAAATATTTTATTGGTGTAGCTAGTTGCCAGGTATGATCCAGAACAAAAAAAACTTTTTCCAAAAAAATAAAACCGACTTCGAAAAACAAAAAGTAAAAAAGTAACTTTAGCTTCAGAAGTCGGTGACTTGTTTGCTTGATTCAGTTTTTTTTGCCACCGACTAGTTGTAATATTCCATACAAATGCTAACTATTTGTTCTATAATCATCTGGTAAACTAAGGCCTTTCCATATGACTGGTGTAAGAACGAACACTATCCTAAACAAAATTGATTTAAACCACATATAGTAAGTGCCAGTTAAGATCGCAATAGCGGTCATTGACCCACCTACATTTATTAAAGTTCTTAACTTTGAAATCCAAAAAAAGTCTGTTCAAGTCGTCGTCATCTATTGGGATCTTCAACATTTTTTCTAATGATAAACGATACATGGTTTATTTGTTTTGATTCGTACGAAGAGATATTAGGGAAACGGCAATGACCGCTATTGCGATTTTAAATGGCACTTACTATAGCAGAAAACTGAAAATGGAGGTCCTTAATTCTCGATCAATTTTTCCTGAAGGATTCAGCCAATTTGTGATGGACTCCCATATTACCTGAAACAAAAAAAAAGATTTATAAATCATGATTCATTTTATAATCAGGGTTTTTTCTATGATGACTCATTGACAGTTCTATTTAGAAGTGACCTTGTAAATGATAGTAGTTTCTAGGAACCAATAAATTTAGAGGTTAATGCAGTTAATTCTGACTTTTTAATAGCCAGTTAATTTGTATCTGAAGAATAAAAGACAGTTTGATTTTCCATACAAAAGATATCAACGATATTATAATTTTTTTCCAGACAAAAGTGAAAAGTGAGCTCCAAATTCAGTAATCAAATTACAGCTCTTTCTTTGAAAGTGAACTAACTAAAGACTGGTCAAAAGGCCGCTAATACCTATTTACTTTCGCAACTCAGAGGTCATCGTCGTCTATTTTTTTGTAAAAAAACTACTTGACAAATATCGAAGTGAAAGTCTATTAGACAGGTCGGCTATACGGCTATAAGCTATAAGGATTATGTTAATGTAGTCGTTGATAATCTGATGATGGCCGTCCATTAGCTGTGTGATAAGTAAAGGTCAGATTTGAAACGGTGGTCGCCGCCAATGGATTTGTTTTTGTTTTTTTTTAGTGGTGTTAGCGATGTAGGGTTGGTTTAGCCAACGTGTTTTTTAACTCCTTAGTAATTTAAGAGTCCCAGCAGACTGCTGATTTTTTATCGGCCGTTTAGTCGGGCTCTTAAGAGGGCACAGGGCCTGCGAGGAATTTGTCGAGCCTGCTCTCCGTAGAGTGCGATAGGGAAAATTATCATTGAAAACATGGATGGGGCTGACGTAAGTTATCGAATAGCTTATGTCGTCAATCATTTTGAGAGTCGATATAGAAAGATTGTCACTTGTCTATGCTCCCATGTCATAGGGGGCGAGCCTATTGCCATCAACCGGGCACAAATCCAGACTCCATGGCTGCTACTGTAAAATTCCTGATAGAAAAGCCTAATAACACTTTGCCCGACCCGGGAATCAAACCCAGGACGCTTGCAACCCTCATGCTTAGCAGTGGTGCTTGCTACTACTCGACAAACGAGGTAGGATATTCAATAGTATTCTAATTAGCGGTTCTGAACCTTTTTGCACAAGAGAAGCGGATTTGCAAACCTCCGGGTCACAACGACATCCAATGGATAACGAATAAAATTTATTACGTAGCCTGCCTTCTACTTCGATTTCTATTCGTTAAATTTCAACCTCGTTTATTGCAACTGCTTGGCAGTTGGACACATGCTAATCTACTAAAGGTTAATGCGATTCTGTACACGTCAGTTGTCTTCTTAGAAAAATGGGAGCCGACGCCTGACTGCCAATTGATTTTCTATTATGGCTCTATATTAAGAGTGAACAATTAAAGGTTGCTACCGATGTGGAGATAAAGGATAGAGATTTTGATTGATTAAATGCATTTATTAGGTAAGGCTATTTTATGCATATTTGTTGTATGTAAGAATTGTTGTGAATCGCTCATCAGATTGTGAGTATAGCCTGATGGGAATTTGCCCGACTCGGGAATCGAACCCGGGACTTCATGCTCAACCGTCGATTGCAACCACTAGACCAACGAGGCGGGGAAGAATGTAAGTATAATGGCGTCAAGAACACAGTTTAGGTATTTCTTGTTTGGGCCTGTGGATGGGGAGCTAAGGGCTAGCTCGCCGTCCGTCCGTCTCATGACGACAGGCCTTGTCGACGGCGCGTTCGTGTTCCACGCGCGCCTCAAAGAGAGTCAGCAATAGGGAAGGGTTCCGCAAGGGCCGAAGCCTGCCAGGGCTGCGGGACTATTCGAAAGAGATACCGTGGACCCGGAACACAAAGGGCGATGAAGGAACATGGATGGGTTTTAGTCAGTAAAAGTCTGACACTCCCTCCTGCTCCGCCCAGAGCGGGAGGAGTCATTTGATGATTTCCCATCCGAAAAAAAAAAGGTACATCTTGTTTGGAATAATTGTTCACGTCTTCAAAACAGCATCAACACCATGTAGTGTGCACCGGCAAAACCCTCACTTCCTCATTTTTCAACTATTCAGCACTAATGCATGACCTTCCAAGGCGCACCCACGTTTTACGTACCCACGACTCTAACTAATCGAAGAAGACTCCTAACTTGGGGCAATAATGCCATACAACTGGGCCACCCACACACTCCATATTTCAATAACTCCCATTCACCATCCGAATCACCCATAAAAGCGTTTAACCGACTCCAAACACTCCCAATCAATTAACTACCGTTACACTAACTTTATCGAGCAAAATATTCTATTACAAGGTTCTGTTCTGGTGCCTTCTGTAATCTATTAGATATTTCATTAACCGGAAAATTACGTTCACAAGCCTAACAATTATCTGAAATCCTGGTTCTGGTGGCTGCAGGACTTACACCGTTAGTTCTAAGTACAATAGGATGGAGCGTAGTGAATCGGTTTTGATTAGTGACCGGGGTCACTGCGGCTTCTTTGGTGTTTCATAAGTCGTTGTGATATTTCTGGATTGGTGGTCCGGTGGTTGATTTGTCTTCTGTGGACCGTGAGAGCTCATATTATTAAAAAAAAGCTGTGCCCCGCTATTTTGAAATTATAAACAGACGCTTCAATATTTATATGTATAGATGTACTGCTAGAACAGCCTGTTCACTTTTTATTTATTTTCTCCCACAAATATTAAGATGTACTCAGTAAATAAATAAACCTGCTCACTGTATTGGTTCTGCCTTCCTAAAGGGTGATAAACTCAGCCTTGAAGGCCAAGATTGGATTTTCGGAGAATTCTGACATTTGACTAGGAAATACTTAGAAGCAAAACTGGGCATCTCCACCATGTCTACTTATAATGACAAACACATCGTTTCACCATGTTTTAAACGCTTAAGACCGTACACAGCATACTTGCAGTTTCCTTTGAGGGCCATGTTTTGTACCAAATGGCAGAAGTTGTGACGGTTCAGCCATCGCTCAAGCTAAAAGGGATATTATTTTGATTTATTTTATTTCTGTTAATGTGACTTTAATGCTGGTTATTTTGTCATATTTTTGAGATATGTGACAACTTGGAATGTGAAAGCGAAATGTATGATAGTCTCAGTTTTAATGAAGAAGTAATTAGGTAAGTTAATTACGAATAAATGTTATTAAATTAAAATATTAGTAACGTTACTCTCAAGACTAAACTACGACATTATATTTATGTAAATACTAATCTCATCATTATAAAATAAGCTTTAGAGCCATTTTCATTTAAAACTGAATTCCTTTAGATATTATTTAACAAAGGCATAAAACCATCTTTATACTATCAGTAAACATAATAATTCGATATCTCCATATCAATGAGTCGTGTAAATCAGTTATATTTGCTATGTTAAGCTTGTCGTTAATGTATATGCTCTGAAATGTAATGATATCTGTAGCCCTTTCAACAACGCCATCTTTAAATGACGACGGACTTCGTAAAGTACATTTCAATGTAAATTGATTTTAATAAAAATGATTGATGTGGCTCGTTTGAAGAGGGTTAATGTATATCTTTAATACTTAGAGAAAGTTAGTGTAAGTTTCGTTCTGCAGGGTGTAAACAGGCTCTTCACGAAGCCGTCAACCAAGCATTCTGTACATCAAACTAAGTAACCATACGCATGACTTTTTATTTTTGGGGTAAAAAATCAGACTTTTCTGTGGGACTTAATGTAACGCACTAAAAACATTGTGCTGATGGATGGATTGAATAATACGGGGGTCGTGGAGGTGTTTAAAGTAAAAATCTTACATCAAAACTTGTATTAAAAAAATTGACAAAAAGTTGGAACTTTGACCCCCCAATATCTCTGTAATTAGAAGGTTCCCAGGTATGGTCTAGAACAACTTTTTGGCAACTTTTTTTTTAAATACAAGTTTTCAATGTATGATTTTTACTTTAAACACCTCCACGACCCCCGTACTATTCAATCCACGCATCAGCACAATGTTTTGAATGCGTTACATTGAGTTCTACCACAAAACATGTGTTTTTGTTTACACACTGTATTTCATAATATCAGCGTATCACCCTGTACAAAACTAGCTGTTGCCTGCGACCTTCGTCCAGGTGAAAATTATTATAAAAAAACAATTTTTCCCGTTTTTGCAACATTTTTCATTGATGCTCCACTCCTATTGGTCGTGGCGTCAGTCTTATAGCCTTTCTCGATAAATGGGCTATCCAAAACTAAACGATTTTTTAAATTCGAACCCGTGGTTCCTGAGATTAGCTCGTTCAACCAACCAAACTCTACAGCTTTATTAATTAGTATTTTATTACAAATAGATGAGTCGTGTAATTACATTTTTTCTATGCTTTTTTTTACAAAACTGATTCTGAGTAAATTAAAGCATCGTTATACTGTTTCTGTGAAATATGATAACAACTAAAAACAAACGTTAATTCATTAGGTGACTGATGAGGAATCGAAGTTATAATAATTAAGCTGATTTTATTTTCACTGGCTCCTGAAATACAAGTCAAACCTTTTTCGGTAAACTGTTTTTATGACAATAAAGAAATGTATTTATTAAAACTTTAAGCACAAGTAAAACTGTACAAAAGCGGACTTAATGCGTTGGGCAGAATCCATCATACCCCTCTTTATTTTTCATCATGGTTGCGCTCTGAGGAATAAGCGTGTAATATTTTTAATTTGAATTTCTGAGCGCAACTTATGGTTGCGCTTAGAGGAATAACTTAGTTGCACTCAGATGGTTGCGTTTAAAAATAGGTACGCTCTGAGGAATACCTCTTTTCTACCAGTCTACCTTAGAGTAATGCAGAGACAATACACAGTAGTAATGATTTCCTTTTCTGATTCAGTAACAAAAATCAGTCGTAACAAATAAACGAAAGCTGTTGCAAAATATCGTTATTTACAAAACTCATAAGCGTTTTGCACGTAGGCGCAGCGGTCAAAAGTCGTGGACGCATGGGATCCTACGGTCGGGTCCTGGGTTTGACACCGGGTCGTTACGTCATCGTCACCCACTGCTGGGCCTCTTTCCCACGCCGGCCCTAAACTGTTCTCAATTAGTTATGCTATCATTGAAAATATTGTCGAGGAATCGTCTTCGATAATAGTTAGTTTAAAATTTAATGGATGGATGGATGGAATAAATGGATGGAGACTTGAATTTTGAAGATGATTTTTGAGCAACAGGAAAATACAACGACGTTAAAAAGAAACGATTTTAAAGCATTCCATTTTTTCTTCATTGTTATTTTTAAAAACGTCTTAGTTCTCATACGTTTACGGATCTCTGGAAGTCTGTGTTAAAAGTTATGTGTTATCTAAGGTTTTTCTAATCAGAAATCTCACAGTTTTAGAGACCATTTACTGTAATTATCCACGGAAGTGACTCACTCAACTGACGACATTTATTTAAAAAAAAAAAAAACAAGAAACACACCTGGCAGTGTCATGAGACTTGGGTCACAAAAGAAATAAAAAAAATACCGTTACACAAAACTAATGTTGTCCAAATGCCAACATTGTTGTAACAATCAAAAAGGCATATAATATCGTGGCGCATAATTCTGCATAGTTTATTCGCGACAGACATAATAAGCCGCTAACGCGGTGACCTGCGCCCACGCAGCCGCGGACGTGTTTAGACACAGCCGTGTTGCATGCACAGGGTTAGGCTGACTGCTCACAGGCGATTTTTGTGGGTTGACAGACTTGGCTATAGAATTTTAGGTTAAGTCAATTCCGTGTGTATAATTTGCGGTCGCGACTCAGGACATTGGAAACTGACACATATATATATATATCAGTTTCTCGTGTGTCTGTAGGGCTATTACGAATCTCTGTTGACAGCTCGAAATGATAGTAACTGGGCTCAGTGTCCATCAAATAACGGTCAAAAGGTTGGGTTCGTAATTTGTATGATCCTGTTACCCCCGAATACTGAAACGTCACTCAAAATTTAAGGGCTGCTTAAGATTTGAGTAGCTCCTAAACTTTAAATTTCGTATGGCCAAACGTCACTTTTGAGCATCTGTTAAATATAAGTGCTACTTAAATTTTGAGTGACGTTTCAGTATTTGGGGGTGAGTCACCGTAAAGTGATATCCACTCAGTGTGATACGTAATACCAATATTATGGCATTCACGGTTGTCATCAAAGTACCGTGTACAACCGAAGCTTGATAGTCACTGGATATCAGAAAGATACGTAATAGCCCTGCTGAAGGCTCATTCAAATTGGCTTGAATTTGTTCAAGTGCAATTTATTGCAGACTTGCTTCGGACACGTGATACTAACAGATACTACTGGATCAGCAGTCTGCGCCAGCTTCTCAGATCCTTTACTTACGTACAAATAGCTGACGGATTCTATTTCCTGCAATGAAGTAAGATAGGATCTGCTATGCGAAGGCCAGATGACAAGCAATGCAGTACATAGCTTGCGAAATAGTTTGTTTACGAGATTGGTGTCTGTAATTGCGACAGAAATTCACTTGACTGAAGAAAAAAACAACGCTGTTTACAAAATAGTCGCTCTAGAAATGCTTGCGAATTGTTCAACGCGTGAAATGACATGATTGTCAACTAACAATGCGATATAAACAAGGAAAGAAGCCATAAGGAAAACCGGAAACCCTAAATAAGTACGACCAGAGCAAAATAAACGTTTCACATTTAATATTTTCGCGATTTAAAAGTTTATTTATATCTATATGGATGATACTGATTATGCTTGTTGCAAATGCTATAGGATAATTGTATTTTCAATTGAAAAATTGACGTATTTGCGTTACGTTTACAACCGTGCGGTCGTGCTAAGGCCTCTGAAATGTTAACTATCACATCTGATCCATTAATATTAAACTAGGACTACTTTCAAAACATTCATAACACTGAAATTACCCACTAAATTACACTCGCAATTCCCAAATTAATCTTGAAATATACATTTCGTTTACAATTTAACCGAATAACAACACATTGTCGCGCGGTTTGCGACAAATCGCCGACAATTATAATTTACTAGTCGCCGTGTCGTGTCGCGTAGGCGGACGCATGCGGACGGCTAGCCTATTCAGATCTTAATGTCGCCTAAACAGTCTGGATGGCTTTTCAACCTTTATGTTCAACCTAAACTTAGTTACTTAGATATTCGAGAAAGATTTGCGATGTGTGTCAAACGAAAGTTATAATTTTTAATGTGTATTTCGTGAGATAGGTATATGTTGATTATTGACAGTAAAAATGTCGTGTTTTAAGATATCTATCGATTGAAGATTTTTATGACATAAATTGTATGATAGACAGTTCGGAAAATAATAAAAAACTGTTCCGGTATCAGTTAACTGCATTTTGTTACGAATCTAGTTAGATTCGTAACAAAATGCAGTTAACTGATACCGGAAAAGCATGCAAAGATATCTGCCAAAAAACTTTCGAGAGAATTTCCAACTGGAAATTTTCTCGAAAGTTTTTTGGCAGATATCTTTGCATAAATGCAAATATTTGTCAATTCAGTTAACCTGGTAACTGGATACTGTCTACAAATCCACGAATCTCACATCAACAAATATAAACCTATCGTCTGTAAAGTTCATCAGATAGCACAATATTAGTAGATTCACAACAACTATACACAACAAAGCTTACTTAATCCGGGCGACATTACCTGAGATCAACCACGTTTGCCTATAAACGGTCTCTAATAAACTCTTAACATTATCGCCTACGACTACAATATATAACGTGTATAATACAGGATGTACCAGAAAGTTGTTGCTGTGGTCATTTTTTAAGAACCAAAGTTTAACGTATAAACTGAACAACTTGGCGATAGGACCAACATCTTAATCGTAAAAAAAAACTGTCCCATGAAAAATTGCAATACCTACTCGACCAGCCGACCCAAATGTATGGGACCGCAAGTTTTTTATTTGGCTATTATGATGTTGGTCCCACGGACAAAGTTGCTCAGTTTGATGGTCTGATCCACACACTTAAATATATAAACTTTTATGATACTTGCTGTATAACGCGCTATACTATATACTAGGATATACATGCATAGGTATGTATGGCGCATGCGCGGCGATGACGTCACTTGTTGCACTCACGGGGCAAATGTCACGCCCGCGGCCCACGTGCGCGCCCTGACGTGAGCCCAGGGCTGCCATGCTCAAGTTTATTTGTTTTTTTTTCGTCTTACCAATGTTGTGAGTAGGTTGCAACTTACAAGGTTGTATGTAGGTTTTATGTAATGTTTTGTGTTGGAGTTGTAGGTTTAGTGTTGTATTTTTCGTTTTAGTACGACAATTGGACGTACCCTAGGCAGTCTGCCCTACATACATCTCAGATGACAGGAGTTTACTTTTTTATTTTTCTGTGTATACTCTTTAAAATATCAACTATTAGCTACTAACTGGTAGAATATACTTATAACATTATTGGAATTTTGCGTGTGGCATAAAGTATTAATACTTAAATAAGAATTTAGGTTAGTCAGATTATTGTAAAGCAAGTGAGTTTAAAAAAAGTTGGCAACCCTACAAATTCACCTAAAGTCCGTAAACGATCATCGTGTAGGATTCAAGAATGGAAATTGAGATGTTTCTTTTTAGATATTTGGTTGTTTCGGCTCGTCTGACTCACGTGTTGTTTCCTATTGATTTCCTCATGTTTTGAGTCATTTTCACTGTTAATATAATGGAGGATGACGTGAGATTATTGTTAGATTGGTGTCCTTTAAAGGTTATGTCGATTTGAGTTCGTTAACCTTCCAAAAACGAAAAAATATGAAGAGGAGGAAATATAGACATCTATACGTCCCACTTGCTATGAAACTGTGATAAAAAAACTATTTATGCAACGTTGTAGTTCTAGCAAATGGTTTATTTTTTTCTCAATTGTTGGTAAAATTGAACGCTACTGTTACTATTCCTACCTGCTATACTGTGTGAACCCGAAGCCTGAAAGCCCGAAGAATTGCCAAACTTAAGTGGCAGTGGGCAGGGCACATTGCTCGCTGAATGGATGGCCGATGGGGCCGAAAAGTTCTGGAGTGGCGACCGCGAACCGGAAGACGATGCGTTGGAAGGCCTCCCACTAGGTGGACCGATGACCTGGTGAAGGTTGCGGGAATCCGCTGGATGCGAGTCGCACGGGACCGGTCAATGTGGCGACACTTGGAGGAGGCCTAAATCCAGCAGTGGACGTCTTTCAGCTAAAATTATGATGATGATGATGATGATGATACGGTGTGACGGCCTTATAGTAGGCCTATAATGATAAACGAAAGTTTGAATTGAAAATATCCTAACTGCTATAACCAAAGATGATAAAGAGATACCAGAAGTATCATAAAGTAGTCAAGTCTGATTGACCCTAACTTCACGAAATCGTCAAATCATTAATTTCGTTTATTACACACTTTTCTGAGCGATTATTTAGACAGCTGAACCGAGGTCAAAATATAGTGATTCAGTTATATCGTAATCAATTTCTAGTGCGATTTGTGACTGTGCTTAAATGTGCTTATGCGTCGTATTGACCCATTAAGTAAGTCTAGATACAATCTCTTGATTATTTTGTGATATACCGTGATAGCATGACAGACAAATTATAGCGGAATTAAGTGAGATCTCAAAAATCCAGGTATGTGTATCACTTACGCTTTCTAGATTGAAAAGTTAGCGCCATTTTTACGCTTTCTCGAAAATGTGAGCGCTTTAGATTTGCTATAATTACGCTCTGTGTCTTTGATTGACTAATCAAAATATGTTTTTGTATAAAAAGTGAACGTTTCGGTGTTATTCCTGAGTAATTTTCCTTAATGAGTAATTATTTGACTGCAAGTCCCGACCAAATAAGTCGCTGTAATTAGATACCTACTCCGCTTTAGGTAAGGCAATAGTCTACATTCTCTGCTGAAGGTAGGTATGTAGGGTTCTGATTTGCATTACTATACAGAGTTCAAGTTAAGAGCGAATAAGAAAATTTTATACTGTGATCTGACCACGTCGTTTTTTACAACGGTGTAATATACGGCGGGTATTTTTAATCAGAGCAAGAAAAACAAATTATGCACATAATCAAGGAACATAAACATAAAATCTTGACACTTTAATCGATCATAACCAACACCAACACAAAGGCACATTGACATTTCTGTTGAAAAATGTCACGACGCATTACACACATAATAATCTCGATCTCCTGACGCATGCGCCCTACCGTTCTCGGAACTGCGCGAGCGCACCTTGACATTCGCATGTCAAATGTCAACCGGCCAATGACCCCGTGCGTGATAGTTCACCACAGATTATCGAGACTTTATTTTGTTTTTTTTTTTTTTACTTTCGTTGCGTCTGCGTTAAGAGTTAAGAGACCGTGTGAAGCCTTTCGGCATTTGACATTTTAAGACATGGGGATTAAATCGATGTTCGATGGATTAAGTCTGTAGGATACATTTATTGTAATAAAACTTTATTTGACACCATTGAAGATTTAGCTCCTTTCCATTCATTCCTATAGGAAATTAGTCATCTTAGCTACACTTTCTAAATTGCTGCCTAGATTTCTAGCATAACTTTTCTCAGCGTTTGTAATCTCTATTTCACCTAGAACTGGTTGTAAACTAATTAGCAAGTCTAAATAACAATTTCTTCCTGAGCCAAATTTAGTGAACGATTCGTAACTGTATCAGAATTACGGTCGACAGACCGTACGAGACGAATTGAGAATCTTAAAGCGATTCATACCAATTTGGGATAATACTGCACAATTACGCAAATGACTCAATTACTGGCTTGTTTTTACGTATTTGTCGAGTAAAACTTTGCAAAACGGATTAACAACATGTTTACGTGTGATGGTAAAAAACTGACAGTGTTCACCACTTTTACATTCAAGTTGATAATTCTAATGTTCGCTTAGAGTTTTATTCTGAATTGATTGCCATAGAACCAATACTTTACTCTGCTAGCACCTTTTTTTTTGTTTTTCGGATAGGAAATCATCAAATGACTCCTCCCGCTCTGGGCAAAGCAGGAGGGAGTGTCAGACTTTTACTGACTAAAACCCATCCATGTTCCTTCATCGCCCTTTGTGTTCCGGGGCCACGGTATCTCTTTCGAATAGTCCCGCAGCCCCGGCAGGCTTCGGCCCTTGCGGACCCCTTCCTTATTGCTGACTCTCTTTGAGGCGCGCGTGGAACACGAACGCGCCGTCGACATGGCCTGTCGTCATGAGACGGACGGACGGCGAGCTAGCCAATAGCTCACAGTCCCCAGGCCCGCGCCTGCGGTGGCCAGGGGCCACATCGTGGCTCCCGACGCCTGGGGCGTCTCCCGCGGCAGCCGGGACGTAGGGATCTCTCCCTCTCACGTTTCGCCACCTCCTTCGCTAGCATGTCTGCTTCGCAGAAGGATGTGACGGCGTCGCAATCCGTCTCGCTCCTGACCATGGATTGAACCAGGGACTCTTCTAGCACCTGGATCGCCAAAAATAAATAAATAGGTAAGCCAGTCGTAGGAGCAAACAAATTGTAAATTAACATTAGACAATCAAAAATAACGACTGCATATGTTTTCTGGCATCTAAAATCAACGTCCAAATATCCAAATAGGTTTGAACTTAAAAAGGTCAAACTTTTAAAATATTGACTGACAAATTGTCACTTAGGTATGTAAATGGCGGACTATTTAAGATAAAAACCTCCATTACACATCACATTCAGATAGTAAATTATATTATAAATAATTTAGGAAGCTATTTACTGTAGTTCACTTAAAAGGTGAACCAGTTTTTGTAGTATATTGCTCGGTATATGAATATAAAATGCCTATTGCTGGTAGGGTTACCAGTTTCAAAGAAGTCCTGAAAAAGTGTGGACATTTTACTTTTTTTCGGTAGTTATTTGATTTTTTTATTCCCTATAAAAAATCCGTAAGTTGAAAAATCATGTGTCATGACAAATTGTTTGGTAACCCTAATTGCCGTCTGTTTATTTATTGTGACGGGAAGCTTTTCTAGTGTAATGTCGAATGGACGAATGGTTGGTGTTAGACTAATAGCTGTAATCTGCATCCTGGTACAAGTGAATAGCAGCTTTAATACATAGGTGTGTTTCATGATTTGGATGTTGTGAATTGGTATAGCTATATGAATAAGCCTGTATAGCTATATGAATAAGCCTGTATAGCTATATGAATAAGTCTGTATAGCTTGAATTGTGGATGGGATTGTTTAGCGGATAATTTGATTGATACTTAATCGAAAATAACATCTGAAATCCTCCAGGACCTCATAGTTTTTGCGATAAATTTTATTTATTTATTTTTATTTATTTTAGACTATCGGGCCACTGACTTCCTGTAACGACTGTTAAAGATCTTCAAACGACAGCCGGGACCAACGGCTTAACGTGCTTTCCGAGACACGGAGAAAACTCAGTATACAATGGATAGTCACCCATCCACAGAACAACCTAGACAAGCGCGGCTTAACCTGAAGATCGATGCGAGTGACTGTTATTATTTAGCCACGAGCTCTTCCAATACACAGTAGATCTCAGTTAAATCAACATATCTAAGGGAATATTTACGACCTGTTGGTACTTGGCAGCGATTCCATGAGTACATAACTGTGGTATTCAATGAGCTATTGTAAATTAGTTGGGCAGAGGTTACGCGGCGCTGAGATGTTTGCGATGTATGGCAGAGTCGGGGTGGGGGCACCATGTGGCTTTTGGGAAGCGGAATTTATTAATGATTACAAAGAATGACAAAGAGCAAGGTGTTATTTATTGGGATGCCAGTGTTTCCTTAAAACCTCAGTGATAAATTGAGAATCAATTACTTTAAAAGATGCAACTCAGGATCGTAATTATTAAAAGAAAGTGTGTCTCATTGAATGGCGATGTCCATAGTTTCTACGAGTCCTTGTTTTATATTTTCCTCCCAAGACAATTAAGAAGGTCTAGAGATAAACACACAGATCGCTTACCTGTATATTAGAAAGAAGGAAACATTAACCAAATAATGACATGCAAAATGCTACAGATCACGAACTTCTACAAAATTGCTTGAAAGATAAATAATAGAATAAAACGCAGCAAGTCCTCTGAGCCCTAGAACGTATATCCTCCCTAGTCTTACAACTACTGGTCCTGTACCGCAGCGTTAAGTCCGATTGTTTCATTACGCACAATGTGTGGTTACTGTAGTCCCGGGGAGCGCTTCTATTCTATAGCGTTCGCTGCTATTGAGTTATCAAATATCGCGATAGGGTAGCAGTACGCAACTCTGGTTTATTTTGTTAAAGCTGTAGAGTAATGTAAGATATTTTGTGATGGAAACGTGGAAATATAATTAATTATATTTCCACGTTTCCATCACAAAATATCAAGCTTTGTCTGTCCCAATTCACGATCGTGTTGTTACAGTGGAAAATGGCGTGTGAATTGGTCTTTGAAGAACGAGTCATATCTGATAGAAATAGCGTCTGATGAATCTCTGAAGAGTTGCTGAGCTGCGTAAGTCACATGTAATAGGGGCGAGCCTGTTGCCATCAACCGGGCGCAATTCCCGACTCCATGTCAGCTACTGAGAAATTCCTGATGGAAAACCCAAATATCACTCTGCCCGACCTGGGAATCGAACGCGTGGCGTCATGTTCAGCAGTCGCGCTTGCGACCGCTAGACCATCGAGCAGTCTGACTAATGAGTGCTAATAAAACTATAAAATTAAATATACACCAGTTAAATTTTTTTTCGCTTAAATCATGCGGATGCGCCCCGAGTCGCGCCCCCTTAAAGTTTAGGCCTATTAGGAAAGCGTCAACTTTGGCGCGCAAAATAACAATAACTCTCGTTTGGCGTGCGTCGTCAGTGTTCTCGGCCGATTGGTATCTTTTAATTCATTATTTCTATACAAAGTCAACGGGGCGGGGCTAGAGAGCGTTTCGTTGTAAGTGCAAGCAAAAATTGGCTTAGTGGTGATCAGGCGGTGTCCTCGATAGTCCCTAGTACAGTCGTCTACAATCAGATCTCTTTTCTACTCAAGATTACAATTACTGCTCTGATGATCAACTAGAAGTACCTCCCCAAATTCCAGTACCAAAAACATAGCTTACAGAACACACAGTCCATGATTCAAGAGAGTGTTTGTGTGTAAACAACATTTCGCGCACGTTTGGCTCTGACTAGACTTATTGACACAATTCCTACCGTGTCGAGACTCGAGTCCGACGGCGCGATGCCAAAACATCGTTACCGAATAAGATAACAAACGGTGAGGTAATAATAGATGCTGCGTATAACAATGATCACTTGTTATGGCCAAACTTTGTTGGTAAACAATCAAACGTCATGGTTTGATGTAATTTTGTTGAGGTCAATGCTAATGTATAGGTAATCATTTGTCTTTTATGATTTATTAGGTTGTGGGCTTCGGGGTCTGGGAATTCTACTACGCTTTACTTTCATTGGTTCTTATCCTGTTTCCAAAAATGGATATATATTTTTTTTTTATGCCATTTAAAAATATTAAATTAGAAATTCATTTAACATTCTCAGTCTGTGATAAGATTTAAGAATTTGTTTTATCCATAAAAATAGGAAGGAATTTAAGATTTTTTACAAAGCTGCAACTGCACACAATGTTGGTTTCAATATTGAGCAAAATACTTACACACACAGCCATGCCCAGAAGAAAAGGCTAAAGTTAAGACTAGTTTAAAAGTTTGATTCGAAATGCATCCCATAGCATAGTTTTTGAATAGAAACTAAAGGACTCTGCCTTATTGGTCAAGTAGTCCAAGCACGGCTGAGCATGAGGACCTGGGTTCGACTCCCAGGTCAGGCAAAGTGTGTCTGGGTTTTTCCATCAGAAATTTCTCATTAGCAGCCACGGTGTTTGGATTTGTGCCCGGTTGATGGCAATAGGCTCGCCCCCTATTACATGGGACTTCAAAACATAGCTGCCGAAATGTGGGTATACCCTAACCCTTCAGGGATTACATACAGGCGTGATGTTATGTTATGTTACTAAAGGATGATTCAGTAAACTAAGACAACTCAAGTAAATTGACACTTATTCGAAAAACTAATACTTCCCCCTTAAATCTTCGATCGCGATGACTATCAGACAGACTACAAGTCAAACTGCATCTTACACAAGATCATGAATCAAAGGAGAACGACCTCGCCAGAGTGACAAGCCTTCGATCGTTGCACCGCTATTGTTCAGCAAATACGTTATAGGTGTAACCTTTTGGTGCGCGTGGGCAACTCCCGCCCTGGGCGTGACCCGGCCATAGATCAAGTGGGTGGTAGGACCTGTTCGTGCCTATGGAAATTAGGAGCTGGAGTATAATGGTACTGTCACGGGATATATTTGAGAAGGTTATGGGTAGATATGCTTTATGGTATTGTCGTGGTTAAGCGGGTATTAAATTCCTTATTAAATGCCATAGAAGTTAGAAGGGTGTTTCGGAGTCTTGCTGAGTATACCAGTTGATAGTCATCGGTTGGATAATCTGGAGGGGTTCCCCCTATCTGGCAGAATCTTGATGGTTCGAAATTTATTTGGCATAGCACACTTGGTATAATCTTCTTTAAACTATTTTTTTAGGCATACAAATTATTGAATATATGTACTTATTGTTTGGCCGAATGGTTATATGTCTGAATTAACAATGGTATACTATCCAGGTGGCAGAATTTTATTTGGCATAATTATCTTTGGCATTCTTGAAGTTCCGTATAATTTCGTTTAGCATAACGTTTATTTAGAGCGATGATTATTTTTCTATAAAATAGCATTGCAATCTGGAGTCAGTCAACAACATTCACTTGCTTCGTCTCAGACGGCGCCAGAATCCACCGCAAGGGACCAATCGCAATCAGGAGCGGATCTTCGAATTTGGAAGCATTCAACAAATTTACATCCCATGTTACGCAAAGTACGCACTAGATAGGGTATTTGATGACTTTAGAGATGTCTCTTTTACGTTCGATTGCAATATGATATGCATATCAATTTGCAGAAATGATTAACTTATCTCAGACCACTCCATTAAATTCAGACATAGCTTCTACTCGCTCTAATGCGACACTAATACTCTCATAAACAAAAAACTAACACAATCAAATCAGCATTCACGCCCAACACCTACAAACTACGTCGTTGTCACAATAAATTCCTCTGTCGTATCTGCGATGATAAAGTCCGCTCTTTGGTAATAAGCTGTGCTTAGTGCGTGGGCCGAATAATGAAGACATTTGTCGCAGGCCCATACATATGTTATCCCTCTTATAGCTCTTGTATCGGTTCAGTTATCCTCATTTGCTTTCAAATTTTAAGGCTCTATTCAAATTGGGAGGTGTCGTATTACGGCCCCACACGTGTTTTTAAGCGGCAATGGGCAGGGCACATTGCTTGCAGAACGGATGGCCGATGGGGCTGAAAGTTCTGGAGTGACGACGTGAGAAGACGTTGCGTTGGAAGGCCTCCCACTATGAGGACCGATGACCACCATAACGTATCTCTGTTGACAGCTCGAAATGATAGTAACTGCACTCAGTGTCCATCAATTAATTGTCAAAAGGTTAGTTTCGTATTATGTATGACCCTGTTAGTCACCGTAATGTGATATCCACTCAGTGTGATACGTAATACCAATATTACGACATTCACGGTTGTCATCAAAGTTCGGTGTACAACCGAAGCTTGATAGTCACTGGATATCAGAAAGATACGTAATAGCCCTGCTGGTGAAGGTTGCGGGGATCCGCTGGATGCAAGACGCACGGGACCGGTCAATGTGGGAAGCCTACATGTAAATCCAAGTCAGAGGCCTATGGGCGGCATAAAAACTCTGACACACCAGGTTAGGCACTAACCACACGATCAAGAAGGGGGAAGCCTATGTCCAGCAGTGGATGCTTTTAGGCTGAAATGATGATGATGATCACGTGTTTTTGATGCTAAATGTTTTGTTTTGATGTGTCTAAAAATGAATTACACAGAATTGTTTTCAATTGCATGAGAACCTGAATGAATGACTTTTTTTTAAAAGAAAGTGCGATACGCTATTTTATCGATCACGTAGCCATACTATTCATCTATCTGCAAATTATAAGGATACAACTACAACTGACGGAAGATATTTACGCAATAAACTTCAGTTTTCTAGAAAATTATACCTATGGAGCAGGAACATTGACTGTCAAGCATTTGTCTTCGAGTCGCGCTATAGGTATAAGTTGAACGGCTAAGTTTACACAAGCCACGCAACGCACCGGAAGCAGTACGCCAGGGGTGGTGAACCTTTTCACAAATGCGTGACACCATCGGTTTTTTACCCATTTGGTTTAATATGCCACAGATTTTTGAGAAACGTTACTAAAACCGAACACAGAATGAGCATGATTGAAATCTTGTAAAATCAATGTTTGATATGCTTACTTTATAGTATTCAGTGGTCTTACAATGCAATTGGGGACGAGCGGCAAATGTCAAACACTGGCTGGTCTCCAAAATTACAACCCAAGTTACTCGATGATGATGGGAATGGTATAGTCTTTATTATATCGTTCCATGTTACAAAGCTCAGATCATATGTAACGATGTAATTATATTTTATATAGAATAAAATATCAATTCTAAAATCAATAAAATACCCATTTTCGTCAGTCCTACCCGTGCCAAAAGTTCCCCACCCCTGCCACCATCGATTTTTACCAGCCTTACATAAAATGCAGAGAGTATTTACGTCATATAGAGCAGGTATCAATTTTAATGCGACATAATGGCGAGGTTTCACTTATTTGGAGCAAAACCGATCGCTCGGTGAAAGGTGGCGATGGTATCTGCGGTACTTTCAAGCGTCTTTGTCTTGCTGTATATTATATTATATTAACTGTTGGCTACAGTGGCTGGTCGCTTCGTAAGTGGACGCTGCGGTTTTGGTTCGCTGACTGGCTGAGTTTTTTTGGTCGTAAGTGCACCTAGGTGTATGTGCCACATCATATGTCTTGTGTAGTGTTTTTATTACTTCAAGTACGTATTGATAAATAAGTTTTGCGTACTTGTAATTATGGTTTGTTTGATTTAAGTGGCCAAACTTGCTTTCTTTCGTTCTCGTCTTTTACAGTATCATCATAGTCATCTTCCGCTTTGATCCCAATGTAGGTTAAGTATTGGAGCCTCATCTCTTTTTCTTTAATTTATTCCATCCTTGCGTTCTTCCTACTCAAAATATTTTTTCAAACACGACATCCATCTTTCTTTTTAAGACATGATGAATGGCAAAGATGGATGGCGTGTTTGAAAAAATATTACAAAATATATAAATATAATATAACAAAATATTATAAAATATTACAAGTCTTGCACTATTCCTATCCTAGTATACTATAACATGGGTTCTAGTATACTACGATAGAAATAGAGCAAGACTTGTCAGTGCATTTCTACCGGCATGAATTTAAAAAAATATTTTTTTTTTATTAAAAAGAAATAATAATCAACCTTTGTAACCGATCTACAACATTATCATCTGCCAAGGCTTTTCCTTACTATGTTGGGGTCGGTTTCCAGTCTAACTGGATACAGCTGAATACGTGTATTTTACATGAAGTGACTGGCTATCTGACCTCCAGTTAGTACAAGGTAATACGATACCCCTAGGTTTAAGACTGATGGTTGACAGACTTTCAGGCCACTGACTTGTAACGACTGTCAAAGATCAACAAATGACAAGACCAACAGCTACCAACCAACGGCTTAACGTACATTCCTTCGTGAAGCACGGAGGCAACTCGGTATGTAATGAGTGGTCACCCATCCCAGGCAAACACGGCTTAACCTGAAGATCGATCCGAGCGGCTGTTATTATTTAGCCCCGACCTCATCTTTAACCGATCTACACCAATATGTCCAATAGTCAGTTCCAGCACAGCTAGTTCGATCCGTTACCCATTTAATCGGCCCGCAGATTAAGTGTGAAATTGAGAGGAGAGCGAACGTTGCCCGTTAAACTTAGAAAATGGTTGCACGGTTGGTTAGCCAAAGGTCGTTTGACAGCGGGGACGGACTTTGAACTTTAATGGGCGATACTAAATAAATGGGTACTGGGCGAAAATATTTGCATGATTGGCCAATAAAATGAAGTTTTCTATATCTGTTGCTGAATACACTTTGTTAAATGTGGGCTTAGTATACAGGCTGGTTCGTTTATTTGTTCTTATTCAAATTGAGAAAAGAGGCTAAGCATTATGACTGCAGAATAAAGAATCCACACATACAAACTGCATCGTCCTAATTTTTTGTTTGTGTGAAAAAAGAAAAAATATATTTGTATTTTTTGGAAATCTATCTGACGGACTAATTTTTTTTTTTTTTGGCGTCTACTATTGAAGAGAGACTTCCCAATTTGAGCAGCTCGGTTGAAGCACTACCGATGCCGTAGAGTGTGGTAGACACTAAGTACAGTAAGGTACAGTCGTGGTCTTTTCCGCCTGATCAGTTAAAAAATTTTTCGCTTAAATCATGCGGAGGCGCCGAGCCACTCCACCTTAAACTTTAGGCCTATTAGAAAAGCGTCAACTTTGGCGCGCAAAATAACAATAACTCTCGTTTGGCATGTGTCGCCGATCGGTATTTTTTTCATTAATTATTTATTATAAAGTCAACGGGGCGGGGATAGAGAGCGTTTCTATGTTTTAAGAGCAAGCAAAAATTAGCTTAGTGGTGATCAGGCGGGAGTGTCCTCGATAGTACATAGATACCGTAAACTGTGCTCCCAGGTAGCCACAAACATTCTGCATTGACGCGAAACTCCTTCCGCACTTAACATACTGTTAACTTTAGTCCTGCATTAGCTTATCGTTATCAGTGAGGCCGACACCCACAGTATATTGCGATCTAACTAAACAGTACCAGTCTATTAACTATCAACACATGTAGCTCTGTACTCCATAAACTGATGGTGTTTAAACCTCGGACTAGTTTCCGTCCTATCTGAGGGACAAATGGAATGTACAGACGGCGTCGAAAATATATGAACGAACAAACAGAAGACGTAAAGAAGTTAAGCCATCAAAACGTTATCTAAATGGGATAGAATCCTGACCAGAATGATAGTGATAGGCATGCCTGTGCCTACTCCTTCGAAGAAATACAGGGGTGATGTGTGGGGGTGATGACAGTGTCATAACTCTTTATTCTGGAACAACTCTTGTTTGCGTTTTTGAGGTATACTTTGGCAAGGAAGGGGGACCCCTTCCTTGCCAAAGTATACCTCAAGGACCGATGCCTGCCGGGGCTGTGGGACTGTTCGAAAGAGATACCGTGGTCCCGGAACACAAAGGGTGATGAAGGAACATAGATGGGTTTTAGTCAGTAAATGTCTGACACTCCCTCCTGCTTCGCCCAGAGCGGTAGGAGTCATTGGATAATTTTCCATCCAAAAAAAAAGGTATACTTTGGCAGTCTAATTTTCTAAATTATACAAACCATTTCGACCAGTTGTTTTAGGCACACAGTAGACTGGATTATTTTACCATAAGCGATAAAGATTTCCAGCCGTACGCAAAGAGTAGCCAAAACGCGATGCAGCATTAATGCAGTCGCAACTGTCATCATCAAACGCGGATTTTAAAAATTAAATTAAAAATTATTTATTTCAGGTCATTGACCCATATTAGAGAACATTAAACAAAACTTTTGTCAATTTTACATTCAACTGATTGAATAATAAAGAAATAAAGTTAGAAATCAATGACACAAATATAATAGGCATGACGACAGTATCAAAAAATTGCAAATCTATTTAGTCCGTCCGTTAGAGTATTGGAAATTAATGGACACGTATTTTTTGTTTTTGTAAATCAATTAATATTGACAAAGATAAAAAGCATCAAACCTCGGGAGTGGGGGCTCGTGACGTCAGAACTAGCTAAAAATTATACCATGGCGTGACGTATCGAGAATTTTAAAAGCGTCGTATCTTCGTCAATTTTGGTTTACGTAACAAAAGAAAAAACACGAATCAAATATTTTTTGATAATCTAAGTGACGGACTAATTAGATTTTTTTGTCGTCTCGCCTATTAAAATATTAGAAACAAATAAATGTCAGATCAAATCAATTAATGTCAAAGGCACAAAATTAAAAAGAAAATTAAAAGGCATTAAATTAAGGAATGTAGTATCAACTACATTCCTTAATTTAATTCATTGTTATATTTAATTTTTATTTTATTTTGTGTCAAAAGCAAAAAAAAATATATATTAATATATATTTATGCTGTAAGGTTGTGGAACGCACTTCCGCCTAGCATTCGTGATTTGAAGACCATTTCACTATTCAAATCCAGAGTGAAAGAGCATTACCTTTCCTCTCAACCATGATTTATTATATTTATTAGTCTATATATTTTAGCAATATGTATTTATATAAGTATTTATTAATATCTACATAAATGTGTATTTATATATCTTAATAGGTTAAGTTAGGTAAGGCACATAATCTGTATTCTCTTCCTTCTCTCACACACTATTGTCTACATTTCTTTTTCATTTCTTCTTTTGCAGGGCTGCTGGCAGAAATTTCTTAAGAAATAAGCAGTACCTATGTACTCATATTTTTTCATGTGTTTTCCTGTGCTGTGTACTGTGTGTACATAAATAGTAAAATAAATAAATAAATAAATAATAAATCCATAAGACCAGCAATATGCCTGCCACAAAAATGCCCAACGTAGGGGCAATGCAGTCGCTGAGCAATCATCGCCAGGACCGTGTTGGAGCTAGCCCGCACCCTGCGCACCATGGACGCGCACCGCTTTTACAAGTGTCGTGTCTGCAATGTCCCTTTGCACATATATTTTCGTCGCTGACTGTACGGTCGGCTTACAGACAAAACAATGGGACTGTAGGCGAACTGGCTGGCTCGGAATACTTTGTTGGTCGGCTCGGGGTGATGATAAAATGTGAAATTATTCGTTTAAGTGGATTTGTGTGAGTAGGGTCTGGAGTGAGGGGGAAGGGGGATATAATAATTGATTGGTTTGAATAGGAAATTGACCAGCTAAAGCTAAGCTACAAAAACAAGCTCTTTATTTTTGAACATCGCTTTTAATTAGACACACATTACAGGTTGCAAACGGCTTTGTTTGTTTTGAGCTTTTTTAAATATTATTATATTATTCTTAGGTATTACTTTTACACGGAACATTTTGGGTAGTTTATTCGTTTTACCTAAATATTACTTAAACTTTTACGTTGAGACAAAACCGTCTTAATAAAGTTACATAATTAGACTCTAATATTTCTACT
Organism: Xestia rhomboidea; assembly: GCA_963853795.1. Lineage (NCBI taxonomy): Eukaryota > Metazoa > Arthropoda > Insecta > Lepidoptera > Noctuidae > Xestia > Xestia rhomboidea. The sequence goes on from OY970772.1 coordinate 14,534,576, forward strand.
TGAAGGACAGGCCTCATCTCTGTGCGAAGAAACAGTGCGGGCCCCGTGCTCGCGGCCCAGTGCAGGCTGGTAGACGGCAAATACCTTCGTTTTTTTTTTCTGGTTGCAACACCATAACAAAACTAAACCCATGAATCAAAAATTGACACATCACCGCTCCTAATCCCACGATGCTAGCCCAAATAAATTAATATTTAATTGGCGTGATTGTATCTGCCTTCAAAATGTCGGCCGATATAAAAATGTCACAGCTACTGACATTTTGGAAGGTAATCCGAGCCAAGAAAGTGATCACGGTAGACCTTTAACCAGCGACAAAACTTAGCTGTCACATTATCTCGCGTTAGAACGAGACACGACACTGCCGAACACATTCATCTCTCGTTTCGCAACGACGACAAAGTTTTCTCGCGCTGTGCTATTTGCCTGGCATTAATTGACGGATGAGTCTACCTAGCCTTGGTGGCGATGGATTGAAGATATGCATCGGTCTCATTGTTGTCAAATGTCGGTTCGTGAGTGATTGGGTAGCTCTGGTGTCGTAAAAGTTGCGTGTGATGAAAAAATGTTAGCGAATCGCTTCTGTAAAGTAAGTTTGTGGCGAGTGTATATAGAGGGTGTTCTAAGAAAAGCAGTATAACAGATTGGTATATCAGCCATGATATAGCAACTATACGTTTGAAAAGTTGATTTCAGTGCACGCGCACTTTAAAATACTTCTGCCCTTATATGTCACACAAGAGGTTATTTTTTTAGCCAACAATCAACCGAGACAACCAGCCAACATTATGCATAAAATATGAGTTCCTATCATTCACAAAAGGAATCATAATTCGTTACAATAAAGCCATTCATAGCTAACATAAGGTACCTATATCATTTTCATTGTTTTTTTTTTTGACAGCCTAACAAAAGTATTCTAAACGGCCAGTTGTCACGTCTTCTATAGAACCGAATAGTCGATTATTAAGTCAAGTCAGTGAGGTCTCGAATCGATAAAGTTATTCGATTATGTCCATTGTTCCGAATCGATGAATATCTAAATCAATAATTCAATTATACTGTATAGATATTCAAAACTGATATTTTGAATTGTTTAAAGGCATCAATACATCGAATTATGTTGATGTTGGGTAACTTAAGAGACGTTAAATAGTTTGACTTTTGACTTCTAAGATTTTGGATTTAAATTAGAAGAGCGACACGGTGGCGCAGTGGCTGAGCGATTGACGGGGTCTTTGGTTCATTCCTGCACGGAACACATATTTGTATGGCCTACAGGTAGTTGTTCCGGGTCTGCCTGTTTGTGTATGTGAGTTTAAATGTTAGTAAACATACCCACGATACAGGGGAAATTACTAGTGTTGGGCAACGTTTAAAAAAACATTGGCAAATGCAATTTTTTGTTAGTGTTATTTTGGCAATCTAAAAGACAAAATTTAAAAGACTGACATAAGCTTTCGAAAAACATACCTATGTCAAGCAAGTTAAAAGTCATTTTTGAAATACGAAACGGTATGAAACAGCTGCTTTTTTTAGAATTCTAGAAAAACCTCAGGTTATTCAAGGTTTTTTTGCTATTTAAAACTACGTAAAGAAAACACTTTTACACAACATATGCTCAATTACATCTTTAGAAACATTTGTCACTCAATTCCTTTTCACTTTTTCAACTTGACATACGCAATAAAACCACAGGATCGTAATATAACATTCATTCAATTAAAGCTTGTTTCACACTACATAAACTGTAGAACAACAACATTCTATTATTTCCCATTTATCCTTAACAAGTATAATTTGCGAATAAATATAAGAGCGTGTAAACTATGGCTGGTAAGTTGTTACTGCGGGAGCCTGCCAGTACGTTAGTACGTTATACGGCTTTGGTAGTAACAATGTTTGAACTTGGAATAAAATTGGTTGAAGTGAAAGGGTCGGACGTGGGAAAAACAAAAGAGGTTCGTTGTTTTATATATTTATAGGGCTAGGCAGAGGTGTACCTAGCAGTATACCCACATTTCACCATTTATGTTTAAGTCCCATGTAATAGGGGGCGAGCCTATTGCCATCTACCGGGCGCAAATCTAGACTCCGTGGCTGCTACTTAGTAGGTAATTCCTGACGGAAAACCCAATCACAACTTGCCTTTTGCACTTTGTTATGTTATGTTATGCACTCAACATTTCAAGAGATGGACTTAAAGCCGTAGGCATTCTCTATAGTTGCTGCCAGTTAAGATCGCAATAGCGGTCATTGACCCACCAAGTTAAGAACTTTATTAAATGTAAATAAAGTTCTTAACTTTGAAGTCTAAAAATAAGCCTGTTCAAGTCTTGAATCGTCATCCGTGATCTTCAACATTTTTTCTAATGAATAACGATGCATGGTTCATTTGTTTTGGTTCGTACGAAGAGATATTAGGGAAAGGGCAATGACCGCTATTGCGATCTTAACTGGCACCAACTATACCACTCCACCTTTCAATTCTTCTGTCAATTCTGTGGACTATCTAGGAGTTATTCTGTTTATAATTTTTGATCTGCTGCGAGAATTATATCTGTCACAGTCAAAACTGTTAATTAGTCAAAACTACTTTTGAGTAGACAAAACTATTTTAACAATAACTAACATTTACTTAGAAAATTATTAGGTTGTTAGGTTTTTATTGTGACCCTTTGAAAAACATCATGTAGTTCTAGGACTAGGTAATTACAACAGAGGCGTTCTAAAACAACATATTTTTAATGCAGAAAACGCATTTTAACTTCATAAGGGTTTTGACTGACACCAGTCAAAAGTGGTTTTGACTGATTACGTGTTTTGACTGTAACATCGATGCTGACAATCAAAAAAATATTTTCAAACACAAGCTCACTTCAGATATTCGATTATTGAGACATAGAAATAAAACGGATTGCTTTCACGATGCAAAATAAAATATAAATTATAATTCAAGAGCTCCACGCTACACTACCGCCCACGCAAATTAAAGAAAATTAATTTTCCCGATCATCGCTCCAGCATAATTTACTACAAGGCAAGTCCCGTACACTGTCTGGCAAGGAATAGTAGCCCCGCCTACGCGCAGTTCGCACAAGGTGCAGAGCCTCCGGTCAGCACATTACTTACCTAACATGTGATCTTCGATCCTGACCTAGAACTCTGATCACCTGACCCCAGGGTAATATGTTTAACAATAAAATTGTACGCGAAATTGGCTAAACCTCATCCCAATGAGGAAGGTGCCTTTTTACTGGGCACGTGAATGTGTTGGAGTTAATTGACTGTTGTATAAAGTGGACACTTTATTTTGTCTTTAAGTGTAAATTGATTAGGATTAGGAAGTTGAACTATTTATAGGTAAAAAATGCGAGTGTTTTTTTTTTGTTTGTATAAAGGTGCGGTACATTGGTTTCAAGCCTCAGGCGACTAAATTCGCCTAGTATGGCGAGAAGCTCTAACCTGTTCCATGAGGAAAAATTTTACCGATATGTTAGGTTGCAAAAAATGTTTTGTCTCACGTTATGAAATACCACATTCACCTTGGTTTGTTCTGTTTCGTTACTTTTTAAAAGTCTGAGAGAAGAAGCTTTAAACTACCTACAAAAGCCTATAATTTAAATTTAATCTAGGATTGCCTCATCGTTTTCTTATTTTTGAGACTTTTGAATTCTGGTCTTTTTATTGAGTGTATAATTTATTCATCATCAGCCAATTAATGTTCCCACTGCTGGGACACAGGCGTCCTCTCTATGAGAGAGAATAGGCTATAATCCACCACGCGGGCCCAGTGCGGATTGGTAGATGTCACATGTCTTCGATTTTTTTGGTTCTAGGACATGCCGGTTTCCTCACGATGTTTTCCTTCACCGTTTTGAGAGCAGCGGTGATAAAATATATTACACAAAGTAATGCGCCTGCCTGGGTTCGAATCCATGTTGACGTCTTTCGGCTGAAATGATGATGATGATGATCTCCAAAACAGGTATTATTTTGTCTTTCATTATAAGTTTCTAAATTCCCCACACCGAATATCTATAACACCTAGTTTAACTAATAAAGTAAGTATCGCAGCACGAATCGCCTTTGGCCCAACAATATCACCTGTTGGTTATAAATCTACGTCTATTGGCAACTGGCACATACAATCCAGAGTATTGTACAATGTCGAACAGTAGCCGTGATTTGTATCGCTAAGTATCGACGTGATAACAAGAGCAGATAGTGGGAACACATCGATAACACCATCGATTTATGGGCGCAACACTAGGGCTGATCTATGAGGGCTGGCTTTTGGAGAGCAGATTTTGGTCGAGTACTAGTGAGAATCTTGGACCGTTGATGATGGGAATCTAAGGATGAAATTCAACGACTTAAGACAGGAAAAGGTCGAGTGATTTTAATTTGAAGATCTTGGAAAATATGCATCTTGAATTAATATCCAATCTAAAACAAAAGACAATGTGAGAGTCTTTGCCAAAGTTCATGAGAAAATCTGTTTTGATCAAAGAAGTTTATTATGCTTCAGCAATAAATAGAATATCCAGTCAGAATAAAATTCGGTTATCAACCAACAATAATCATCTTCACTCTACAGCATAAAAACCATTTCCCCAAGACTCAAAGGCACCCAGCATAATAAACCGAAGTGACGATTACAATTCCTGCGAACGTTTCCCTCGCTTACATAACTTGGAGCAGTCGCAGCATTGTAGCAGGTCCCTCCAGTTCGTAACGAGAAGCACAATAATTTGCACCCAACTAAAACCGCAGACATTTTGAATTTCAAATCGAAGTATTTATAATCAGTTTGATCGCTATCCGAACGAAGGGAAAGTAACAGAAAATGATCTCTCCCGTGAAATCTAAGTTGGTCCTATCATAATTTAGCACTTGATTCTACAATAGCGAGTCCTGTCTGTTAGATAAAGGTCTTAGGAACGGCGCACAGATTAATGTACGCACAGAGAGCGCAGTGCGGACTTATTTCATCAATTCCACGGTTGTCGCACAGATGATTTCTGGTCTGTAACTTATCTATGCATTTTAACGTACAATGGAACGTTGCAATTAGAATTTAATGGCTCGTATTGTGTGGGTAGGTTATTTAGAGGAGATTTTTTGTGTTAGTTTTTCTTTAGATGTGCAGATTTATTATGGAAGGTGGTTACCTACTCTGTGTCATTATTTTGTTAAGAGAAATGATGTATCCTGTATGTTGTATTTGTGTTGTGTGTGTATTTGGAATACTAAAAGAAGACTGATGAGGTTGGGAGTATTTTATTCGGGATACAGAAATATTCACAGTAGGACAGTTTATTCAGAGAATTATTACTCGGTTTATCGCTGTCTACTTAATTCTTCCTCGTTAATGGAGTATTAATATTTATTTCAATCAAATATTGTAATCAAATCAATTGATTTTCAATTACTTATTCTAGATTTACCGATTCAACTCAGAAGGTCGTATGCAAACGATACCTTAGTGCAACTGTTTTACTTACTCTGCGGTGTTACCCGCCCACGCCTGTCGCGGCCCGCCGCGTAAATATAGCGCAGAATTAGAACTACCCGCGGTTATTTATCGCTTGCGCGCGCGCAGGAGAAATCGACGCACGGACCGCTCAGTGTCACTTCCTGCTCGGACGCCGCCGTGAACGCACGCTCGTGCCGTAACGCTCATGTAATAGTCCTTTATTTGATGCCATAAAACTATATCAGCCTGTCCCGTAATACCGATCGTAATCGTTTATCTGATTGTTGTTTGATGTTCGTTATTTATATTTTCGTGTTTCTTACGAGTTCTCAAGTGAATGCACCTGGTTGTGTAATCCGTGGCGAATTGTGCCGGCAACTTTGTTGTGCCGTAATAAAATCGTTAAGTGCTTCTTATGCCTTAATTATTTTATTGCAATTTGCATGTTTTGTGATTGCAGTCACGATATTGATGGGTCGTGTTTTACGCGTTTACGGAGATAAGTAATGGCGTCAGTGTGGCTAGCTCAAACAATGCCTTGCGATTAACCTCACAAATAGATTCGAAATAATTACCATAAACATAGTATCACAATAATCTTCTTAAAAACTTAATCATAGTCGTAATTAGATTAAAAGAATGACTTCAAAGCACGGTTAGGACATATCATATCATGTCACACCTCCATTTAATTTATTACACATTTCATTAAATTCTACAGTTTCGCGTTATTCATAGCGGCTTATATGCCCATAAAAAGTTGCGAGTAATAAATCTAAGTAGAAAATTGTCACAGAGTAGTTATGCGATGTCAGAGACAGCTGCCATAGAGTCAAAATAGAACTAGCTGTTGCCCGCGACCTACGTCCGCGTGAAACTACTAAAAAAATATGATTTCCTTAATTGAATCTGATTTTATTAACAATTTCAAGAGTTTAATTTTTTTTGCGCGATACCCTAATCCTTTTTCTAGATTATAAGAAGTCTAAGTTAGTCCTTATAGCACCAGCTATCTACCAGTAGAAATCGGTCCAGCCGTTTCGGAGATTAGCCGGAACACACAGACATACAGACAGACAGAGAAAAAAAATATGTTTTATTGTTATAAGTAGGTACCGTATATTATACTATCATAATTATGCATTCATAAAAAGTGGTTATTTTGAAATTACAAACAAACATGTCAATTTTATGGATTTGTATCGATTGGTTTTTTTTAGCGCGTGGCCAAATTCGTAACTAACGCCGCCATCTTGCTTTTTCTAAACAATTTCCACGGATATTTTCAGAAATGAAAATGCCATGCTTCACTTTAGTCGCGGAAGTAGGTCCTTATGTGCGCATGACCGATGACTTTTTATGTGTTGGCATTTACTCGACATTTGACATTACCGCCCGCCATACGTCTAATTATTATTTGTGGGTGTGGGCTGTCGGTGAGCTGTCCGTCCTAACTGGGTTATTGGGGTCCCGCAAGTATTTGATTCAAGTATTTTTAATAAGTATTTTTAGTTTTTTTTTTATATTTTTAAGTTTTTTTTTTGTTTTTTTTTTTTACCAAAGTGACTTTTTCAATTCATATGTACTTTCTAAATTTATCTTGAACATCACAGACATCGGTGAAGGAAAACATCGTAAGGAAACCTGGACTTACAAAAGTCTGAAATCGCCAACCCGTCTTGAGCAAGCGTGGTGATCAATGCTCGTGCCTTCTTTGTATGAGAAGAGGCCTTAACCCAGTAATAGGTTATTATTGTTAATTTTAATTTTAGTACTCTTTTCCTCTGGTTTGAAGAAGCTCTCTATGTTTAATTTCAAGATACCTACTGCCAATTTTACATTGCTGGTGCAATTCTGTCGATAATTGCATTACAAAACTCTATTGTTTATTTGTTTTACATCTGCATTTACCGACTTAGATAGTCTATGAAATAGATTTGTCTAGTTTTACTAGGCAAAAGAGCATATCTTTTATGCACATTATTATGAGAACCAATACTACAATATTTATGTCGTTATGAAGCCAAATACAGTTTGCATATTTTCGATAAACATTGAGCCGACACGGGACAGGGGAAATCGAATAATCGTACTGCGTTGTACCCCTGGAGGAATACTAAATCGAGTTCAACGGCTCGGCCACGAGCTATACGATCAAGCGACAAACGTCTTGCAAAAGGGGACTGCGGAGAAAACGAATGAAAGGAACTGCTTGTCAAAAAACTCGACGCGTGACGATACTCGATGAAGGAAACAAGATACACACGCGCGTGTCTCTTGACGCAAGCTGCTTCGCTCGAGGTTGTGAACGGGACATAAGGACACCAATAAAATAGTCTGTGGCAGGTTATCAGTTTAAGCCCGCAAACACTTTGGCGACCTAGTTTTATTAATTGTTCAGATGCTTAGCCCGTGGCCAGAGAGCAGGCTGTGACAGGTTAGTGGCCAACCAGCGGATTTTATGGACTTTAAATTATTTAATACCGAACCACCTCGGGCAGTTTGCCCGAGTTAATGTTATGTGCCTCTTGAATTTTGATAAGATGTTTTAGGAGGACGAGTTTCATATGTGTAAGATGATATATATTGAGAGGTTTTATTGCAAAATTATGTACCTATTTATTACTTACTGCAACATTATGAAACTTTTTAAACCAGGGTTCGACGTGATAATTATCTTGATAATAACAAAAATCATAATCAATGTCAATTCACTTCTATCCTGACGCCATTTGCCGCTTTCGCGCGTATCCAAACGCGATGTGTTTCAATTAAAAAAATAACGGTCTCAAAACAGTTTTTTAATTGACAGTTGTTTAGTTTAGTCTGTCCCATTTCACTTAATACGATCAGAGTGATAAGTAGTTACAAAAATTCCGAAAAATAAGGACTCTGAATGGTATGAATTCGAGAGCGATAAAACAAATATGATATAAACAAGATGTTTTGAGTAAAAAATAAAAGAAATCAAAACATGAATCAGTATTGATAATTATCCGATAATAATCAAAGAAAATCTTGATAATATCGAACCCTGATTTATACCTTTGATCGAAAACCTTACTAAAAGACGCCGTAACAGAACCAAATCAATATCATCATTTCTCATGTCCTTATCCAATTCATTTGGTGTCGTCGCAGCAAGTCTTCTACTTCTATACTCATCCTCTCATCAGTCATAGGAGAACAAATAATGAATATCAAAACGACCCAAACGTTTTGTAATACAATAAAAATAGCCAGAACCGAGATTATGAAAGTAAAAAATTGGGTACGGAACCTTTGCCCGTAACCAAAAGTTCGCGCCCGTCCACTTCTTATGATGGATATAGTCGTCGTTTTAAAACCTGTTTGTGTGATTAATGCATTACCGAGTGAATGTCACGCGAGTGCTGTGCTCTAATTAAATCTCTTCCTTTGTCAAGCTTTGCTTATTATTTATTTTGGACGATGAATATTTATTAGACCTTCGGCACCAAGTGTCCAGCGCTGAACGGGTTATAAATCTTAAGTCGTGCTGCTACTGGTCTATTTTGTGGGCTTAAAGTTCAAATATTGTTATAGGTGGTGTTGTTTATTTTGTCATAAATAGAGCTACCGTTTCAAAATTTGGAGAACTTAGTTAAAAACAACGAGCAATTCCAAAAAAACTGGATCCTTTTTTATGTTATTAAAGAAATGTCATGACGTGTTGAAAAGTACGGTCTAATGAAAAGTCCGGACAAAGTTTAAAAACCAGGATATATCCAGCTAAATCGTTGTTTGTTTTAAAGGTTTGATATTCCTTGTTCTTTCTTATTTGCCATTATGATCCGTACTTCTGAAATGTCACGAACTGTCAAATTACGAATCAACTGCTTAGCCTTTCCAAGTTACGAATATAAACTGAAATTCGCCTATCAGGCATAGTTTATGTTATGATGCCTAAAGCAATCTCTGGTTTAACGGCCTAAGCAGTAAGCCTTATGTTATACTAAAACGGACTGGGATGTATATGTTATGGGCTTAGACCACAGGTGGTCAGACTTAGTGCTGGCCTGCAAGAATTGACACTGCGCGTAGCCACTGGGCATGGCTGTTCGAGAGTAAAATATAAGGCTGACTTTGGTCTTTGCCCGAATAATTATGGCCATAGATAAATAAATTTATTGCAATAGGTAACGTTTAATATTGTTTTTGGTCTTTAAGTATTACTACGAGTTTCATACTGCTGTTTTAAGCCGTTTATCTATTTTGATCGCCTCATGACGAACTGTTTTGGCTTAAGACATACTGGTCGAGATTGTCAATCATTTGCCAACAATTGCCGAAAAATATGTGGCGAAAAATTGGTCTTAGTATGTCGCCGCGCGCCTCAGATTGAGGTAAAGTCACCCGTGTAAGTTGCCTCTAAAACGTAGCTTTATACTGTCGAAGCACCTCTTTGAATTTTGACACAATCAATGTGTGCAGTCATTACTTAAACAACCTCCCAACATCTTCAAGATGATTTAAATTTATCTTTCTTTAGCAGATAAATGTCGTGATGGCCCAGAAGTCGCCTCCCATGTATGAGGTTGTGGGTTCAAATCCGGGCAAGTACCAGTGTGACTTTTCAATTCATATGTACTTTTTTAAGTTTATCTTGGACATCACAGACATCGGTGACGTAAAACATCGTGAGGAAACCTGGACTTATAGTTAATAAGTCTGAAATCGCCAACCCATATTGAGCAAGCGTGGTGATCAATGGTCGTGCCTTCTCTGTATGAGAAGAGGCCTTTGCCCAGCAGTGGGACAGTAATAGGCTGGTATTATTAAGAGATCAATGACATAATGCATGATAAATAATTCATGTAGGACGCACTTATGTAAATGATTGTTCTTCATTAAAATTGGATCGAATCCGCTGACAGCACGGAAGTGTACGGTCGTTTTTATCACCTGTTATTGAGTTATGCCTGTCGACCTCGCCCGTGTCGCGGGGACAGCAAAAATGCGAGATTAGATTTAAGAGTAGGTGGCATACGTTTGAGTTTATTAGGAGCCAGATTATATCTAGTTTTTATTTGTTTAAACTTTTTGAACCCAGAAAAGGTACAAAGGCAGACTTAATGCTTGGTATTTTCTACCAGTCAACCAAGAGGGTGGTGGCGAGATAGAGATCGAGGAAGGTGCTTTTCTTGTGGGAAAAATAAAAATTTAGAATTTATGTGAGAAAAACAGAAATGAGTTTCCTGGATTAAAGCTACTGAAATATCAAAGGGTTTTTCTTTTAAGGTAGAAATAAAATTCTAGTCGTAATTGGAAGTAAAATGAAAAAAATCTCTGTAACAATAAGTAGGTAATATTTTATTTTTAACACATTACCAATGAAACCGTACAGTAATTAGTTTTCCTAAAACCACAGTCACATAAAACATATGACTTCTTTCTTTATCGTGTGGAGTGCCTAACCTGGCGTCTGTGTTTTTATGCACCTAGCCCAGCCCACGGGCAACTGACTTGGCTTAAAAAAAATGTGACAGTTCGAAAGCATGAAATAGATTTCAGTAGATAACTCTATAATTGCAAGAAATAAAGTCTAGACAAACTAAAATATTTACTATTAAAGTTTTGTTTCTATCAAAAATAACATGGTCACATTACAGTGTTAGTCATAACGTAGTTTTTACAAGTTATGTCTACGAGCAATGGCCACTGGCCAATGGCCAATTGGTTTTTTGTCCCAGCATACTATCGGTTACAATAAAAATAATATGTAAGTACGTAGTTCTGGACACGTATATCGAGATAAGAATGAAGTATTTGACGACCTGAATGGCGCAGCGGTAGTAAGGCTGCCGGACGTTCTTAGGGTCTCGGTTTCGAATCCAGGTAGGAGCAAATGTTTGTGTGATGAACATGGACATTTGTTTCCGAGTCACGGATGTTTATATTTACAAACAAAAAGTATATTTGTAGTATATCAACTATCTGGTGTCCACGACCCAAGCGTTGTTGCTTAGTGTGGCACTAGATGGCGCGGTGTGTAATGTCAAGCGATATGAAGCGAAATATATTTATTTACTCGAAATTAATTAGCTTGCATGCTTTGTTATAAGACCAGGATCTTCACAATGACTCAATGAAGAACAATGAGTCTTATTTCGAGCTTAAACTGATTGAGTTCTTATGTGCAACTAGTTATTGCTCGCGGTGCCACGGAGCCACGGAGTCTAGATTTTTAACCAGTTCATGGCAAAAGACTCGCTTATTACATGGGACTTAAATATAACTCGAAATGTCGTAATGTGGGTGTACTATTAGGTACACCTCTGTCTAACCCTTCAGGGATTACAGGCGCGATGCTATGTTATGTTATTTTTATCTAAGCAGTACTAGTTAGGCTACTGCATTAAAATCTTGGACAGAGTAGAAAAACACGACGACTGAAACATACTAATGCACTTAGTTCGTTCTGACTTCGAATCGCACTATATTAAAACATGTTTATTGCCCTTAAACAACCTATTTCACATCACCTTAATATCTCAATATGTATGAACACCAGATAATAATTACACATGCTAATATCTTTATCAACGAAGCGACCGACAACTTTACGGTTCCAATGTTTATTGCCGAGGTAATTGGTATTCGGTATCGGTATCGGTATCGAGGTTGCGGCACGTCACTAGTCGATAAAGTGGAGTGTCAAACAACACGAGCTTAATTAAGGCGTTCAGTCAATTTGATTAAATATACATATTATACGTGAACTTTTATTATGTGGGTGGAGTGTGAGATTTTGTTAAAAGCACCGTTTGGTATGGTAATTACTGTATTTATTACGTCACTGTGCTCGCAGTATGGAAAGTGGTGCAAGTTTTTATTTTCAGGCAATTACAAATGTTGGGACAGCAGCGGTCGTATGAGGTTTGAATCGATGGTTGGATTAGTGAATGCTATGCTACCAAACTTAAGTGGCAATGGGCAGGGCACATTGCTCGCAGAACGGATGGCCGATGGGGCCGAAAAGTTCAGTAAAGAGGTTGCGTTGGAAGGCCTCCCACTAGGTAGACCGATGACCTGGTGAAGGAATCTGGCGACACTTGGGGGAGGCCTAAGTCCAGCGGTGGACGCCTTTCGGCTGAAATGATGATGATGCTACCAAACGGTCTTTGGTACTTACCTAGTTAGAAAAGAAACCGGCTTATTTGACTTATTAGGTCTATTCTATGCAATTCTAGTTTGAAATAAATTCTTGTTATTGTTTCCATTCTTTTTTCAGTGTTCATTAATATGTAACTAGAGTGTAGAGCATTTAACACGTAACAACTGCGTCATAGTTGATTGTTGAGGACAAACAACACGTGTGTGTTTGAAACAAATAGCTCTGACACAATTATTTTGTTTGCGTACGAAAGTGTTTTTTGGAAAAAATATGTTATGAACTGACCATGTTTTTGTTATAGAAATTTTGTGTTCATGAGAGCTGGGAAAGAGCTAGTAAGAAAAATAACTTAGACAGTAATCTATTTTTCATGCGACCAATGTTACATTCATCTTAATCCTTCTTTATAATATTTGTCATCAAATAGTGAACAAAGCATATAAATAAATCATTCATTCATTTATTGACCTAAGTTAAAGTCAGCTTTACGACGGTTCTGTTTTTTTTACTTGAATGAAACGACAAATTCAAATCTAATCCGGGCTTCGATATTAGATTGAAAGACACACTCCATAAAGCATTCCAATTTCAAACGCATCAACTAACCCAACTGCCACAGACTCCATTCGGACTCGTCATAAAATTCCAATCATTCCGTCATTTATCGGTCTCGGAGTACAGACCTCACATGCATCTACATGCCACACCTCACGAATGAGGTAGGTATCCATTTCCACCGGCATGTATCTGTTCAATGAAGTGTAATTACGAATGTTACAAAACACAGCCGCTCCAGTTTCCAGAGGCTGTGTGACAAGGTGTGTGTGTGTGCCGGGGTGGTGTGGTGTGAGTGAGGGGACAGTGACCCGAGCTATCTCGAGATCGCAGCCTCCGACCGGCCAGATGCCGAAATATGTCAGCCAGGTACGGACTAAGTTGGCTTGATCTTCTTTTTGATTAACTTAATAATTTAATATTTAAAAAAAGAATGTGTTCACTTGGGCTACTGTTGTTTATGGAAAAAATGCTAGAAAGAGGACAGGTTCCATGAGAGTTGCAACTTTGACATTGTTAAATTAAAAAATCAGATATCTTGGCGCAGATAGATCTCGGTCTCGTTCGTATATAAATGGGTGTATTCCCGTTGGCCCCACTGACATAAATGGAGCCATTGAAACCAAAATCCTTCATCACCTTGATATACAATAATAATGTTATAATTTGACAAATCAATTATTTTATTTATAACAAAAGCTGTCTGATTATGAAGCAGTGATATTGAAACATCAACACTTACAAGAATGGCATCTAATATTAATTTACTGTTCCTAAATTTAAGAATTTATTCGCAATAATTATGAAATGTTGATGTCAACAGGTGAAGCAGATATTGTGTCTATTTGAATATTTTAGTATCATATTTCAATTTTTTAAACAACATCGGAATCGATCCAATTTATAATCATGTTTTGAATCAATTGATATGCTAATTGTTTTTTTTTTTCGTTTTAATAATTTATTCTGCATTTCTATTTGGTTTATCTGAATATTGAATCAGAGGTCATTGCATAAGGTTAGTTTGGTTGCACAGTTCATTAACTTAATCAAATTGTATAAACTGGATTTTTAATAAAAATAACTTCCATAGGTTATGGAGCTCAAATTAATTGCAATAAAATGAGCAGGGGCACGATAGACCACGAGTTTAGGGTTAAGTTACTTTTATTAAACAGTTTTAGCGTTAAAAGAGTCATTGGCATGCAAAATGCCCAGATAAAGTTTATTTTTCAAAATTGATTGTATTGTGAATTAATTTACTGCTAAGTACTTACATAAAACAAACGAAAAAAATCAGTAACACAACGCAATCACAAAATTGACAAACCATTAACAAAAAGGTATGGAACACAAATTCCAGACTCAAAAATTCCAAAATGGAATTCATCTTCAGTCCGTCTCTGGTTTAACCTTTAGCTCGCGGCTATCGCATATAAAAATAAAAGTAGTTGTGTTAATAACGTATTTTTAGTGCGCGTTTGGTAGGGAGCTACCGCAGGTGCGTTGCCCTGCCCCCGCGCAGCCCAGCGCCGCCCCCTGCGCGCGCGCACCGCAATCTTTGTCCGTAATTAATTACGTTTTGGCGATCCTACACGATTGTCTAGGTGATTGGTCGTTCGAGGTTGTTCAAGAATTACATTTTGATTGATAGTGAGATTAAAAAGAAATGTTTTATTACTTCTTCTGTAGCCCAACTTAATTAGATTTGTTAAATGGTTATTTAATTAAATGTTGGCGTAAAATAAATCATTTTTGTTATGCTCAATATTCATTACTGAGATATGAATAGGTATATATGTATCTACATGTCTTTCGTAAATTAGTGTCTATCGTACCTTGATGATTTTATGACGGCGAGGATGACACTTTATACATATAAATATTCATTGAATTTTCTAAAATCTGATTAGTAATATTTAAATTACATAAGGAAAACCCGATGCGGCGGAAAGCGTTGCATAGTTTCGAAGAAACCCCAAGGAAATCCAACTCATCGTAGTATAAATATTTATACGTCAAAAACAATATTTTTAAATTAAATTCTATTATTAATATGATTATTGGTTGTCGTTGGAAGATGAGCAGTAAATTAGTTCAGTGTTGAAGTACAAGATGTCGCTACCGGAGGCACGTCTCAAGCGCGCAGGATGGCAGATATTCATCAGACGGGGACGGACGCCTTCCGGCCTGCGCGTGAGTGTCTTATTAGCCTGGCTTAGAAGTCGCCGTCTACAGAGTATGTTGGCGCGATGATCTCGAGGGTCTGCCGTGTTTGCATGCCGTGGGGACAGGACTGAATAATGATTGGTTGTCTCTGATTTTCACTGATATTTTGGAATTATGTATGAAGCTTAAATAGGCGAGTCAGCTGTCAAAGCTGGGATGGATCGCGAGGACAGACGGTTCTAACTTTTTCCGCTATCTTAGGGCACTGTTCAGCAGTAAATTGCTGAACACCAGGCGTCTGGAACGAAAATCATTGACGGGTCAAAATTCAATGTAGTTCAAGTGATTCGATTGGGTGTGTTCATTTATCACAGCTCCTAATGCGCGCTAGAGTTTTCCCAGACAAGTTTTGTGTTTATTTAGTTACAGAAACCGTCAGCCAGTAAGCAGCACTTTTAGCTTGTTGGAGGTATAATAATCTAGATGTTAATAATCTGTCCTTTTCTAGTACCTTTGAAACTTTTTTTTGCTTGTACTTTTTTCTAGTAAAATTATCAGTTATTAATGTGTTAACGACAAAGAAACTGAACGAAGATGACAATCAACTGAAAGCTTACCTTCTCCAAATGAATAATTAAGATAGGATGCATAGTAACTATTTCATACATTCTCAATTGAATGAACTAGATGTATCCTTACAATATCTTCGTATACCTTTACACAACTACACTTTTCAACAAGTATTTAATAAGATGGAATAGACATGACGACAGTATTAAAAAATTGCAAATCTATTTAGTCTGTTAGTTATAGTATTGGAAATTAATGGACACGTATTTTTTGTTTTTGTAAATCAATGAATATTGACAAAAGATAAAACGCATCAAAACTCGGGAGTGGGGGCTCGTGACGTCAGAACTAGCTAAAAATTATACCTAGGCGTGACGTATTGAGAATTTTAAAATCGTCATATCTTCGTCAATTTTGGTTTACGTGACAAAAGAAAAAACACGGGTCAAATATTTTTTGATAATTCTCTCTAATTGACGGACTAATTAGTTTTTTTTGTCGTCTCGCCTATTAACGTACACCTAAGTTAGAGATGTTGACATCACTTACTTCTTTCAAGCCGTAAAAGCCGGCTATAATCAAAGTTATGATACAATTATGATAAGACCCACCACTTATTTTGTGTTGTGTAACTTTGAAACATCCTGGCCTTAGTTGCCTAATTTAAGGTTTGTTTCACATTTAGTTAATGTATTTTAAAATTAGCATCTAAAACTATTAATGTTTGCATGCCAATTTTATGGCGAAATGTGTCATTGCTCTATATATTATTTTTACCATCTTTTGTACCACATTTATTGCAAATAAATAATTTTGACTTTGACTTTGACTTTGACTTAGCACTACAAGAATCGTAGATTTTTTCTCATAATCAGCATCCGATGAGACGATAGCAGCCGAGCATTTTTCACTTTAAAATCAATATGGAGATTATGCTAATTGAATTTCTAATTTTAATTGATAATTAATGCGTTAAGTTTGTTTATAGTACTTTTATATGCGGGGGCTTTAAAGGAAGTTACGGTAATCTTTTAGTTACCCGGTTTTTTTAATACTTATTTATTTAACATGTGAAACTTTAAGAACATTTACATGCCTGTATAAACTCACGACTTATTACCATGGGTGTAGGTAGAAACCACAAAACGTCAATTACTTCGATCATTACATACCAACCTTCAACCATTTTCTAGTTGTTATTTTGTTTATGTAATAAACATAACATTTACTAACTAGAAATTTGACAGCATTGATAGAGATTTCATGAAAATTTGTCAAACTTGAGCCGTAACATCAGCCAGCACTATAACAAGCACAAGCATCGATATACATACAGGCTGAATTTTTCAAGTGGGCGTGGATGGTCAAAGCCGAAACTATGAGGAATAGCTCGATTTTGATGAAAATTAAAACTGAAACAAGCCAGGAACAGAAACTAAAGAAGAAACAGTACTAAACAGCCAGTAGTACCAAACAGAAACTAAACAGCCAGGAATCGAAGCCGTTGATTTCGAAAAAAAAAACACTGTATTATTACCATTTGATAGTGTCTGAAGATAAATAAAGATAAGTGTAAATTCTGCGAAGTAATCATTTCTGGCATAGCTAGACGTGCGATCTCATCCTTAATTCCACACATTGGACCAATGATGACATAAGTATGCTCCTTGATAAGTCATACATATTTTTCGTAAAACGAATAGCCGTAATTTCCAAATAGGTATGCAGCACTCAAATGCGATCTGCAACTTCCTCTTGTAAAGTACCTGTACCTAATATAAACATGTACGAACATATAATTGGTACGTTCCAATATATAATTGTAGCAGCGATACCAGTAGCAGGTGCTGAGGAAATGCCTAATTTTATGACCATCGTAGTAACGATACGTAACTACTTTCAATGATTGCTACTGTCCGTAGGGTTACCTACTAAAGGCTTAGCAGTCTCTTGGGGTCATTACCAGTTGACAGCGTCGAGGAGGAGTTTTTTGACGCCATTTTAAAAGTTTATTGTTAAAGTGAGTTAGTTTAGGTTATTGGTTTACATTTTATTATGGTTTTCTTTTTATGATTTTTATTTGCATTGGCATTTTATTATTTGTAATATGTATTTTTATTGACATAGGTATCGTATTTGTAATTTTTTATTTTATTTTAATTGACATTTTATTTGTAATCTTTAATTTCAGTTGGTGTTTTATATTTGTAATCTTTTATTTGAGTTGACATTTTTTTTTGTCTCTATTCAAATTTGTATGTCAGTAACGACAAAACATAGCAAGAGCTCTTACTATTTATAAGATCCTTAATGTTTATACCTATGTTTTACAAATAAATAATTCTGATTCTGACTCTTATTTTAATTTATAAATGCAAATTCACATTTTCTTATTTTTTATTCGTTATATTAAATTCAATACATCAAGCCAGCACTAAATATCCTGTTGTTCCAATAGGAAAAACTTGTCATTCATTCTTTAATTTAAAATAATTCATTTAATTAAAAGATACAATGAATTTTCCTGTTTTTGGGTTTTTCCATCATGAATTTCTCAGTAATGGCAATAGGCTCGCCCCTATTACATAACTGGCGAAATGTGTGTGAACTATTAGGTACACCTCTGCCTAACCTTTCGGGAACTACAGGCGTGATGTTACAATTCATCTTCTACTCAAAATATATCTTAAATTAACTGACATGTCTATATTTTTGTATATTCTTCCCTTGTAGGGAAATGTGAATATGGGGATGACAGTTGGTATGTAAAGTTACAAACATACTTCATGTTTGTAACTCTACAAGGCTGTAATCTCAACCCTATACTGTATTCTAATATAAACATAATAAAAATTAGCCCATCGGATGCGTTAGTTTTCTCCAACACCTATGGGTATAATTTATTATAACCCTTTAACTGCAGCACCTCTGTATGGCCGCCTATGTTTTACTTAATTACCATTTGATAAAATCTTTGATTTTTTAGCTACTGCTTTTCATTTATTTATCTTGCATTGTGATGAATTTTTCAAAACTCAACATTGTTGTAAATATTAGGTACCTTCATAAAATCCATTAAATGTTCTTTGAAACAGTATGTTAATCAGTAGAAAAAATAATAACTTAGTATTTGGCATTACAAATAACTATCTCATGTCATTTGTTTTTTTACAAGCTTTTATTTAAGTTACAATGTTTGTGTTTGTTTAGGTCAAATCTTGCAACTGAATTTTAAAACAGTTATCACCAACCGATTGAGCTGAAATTTTGACGATGCTTGTTTAGATAAATGACGTCATTCTAAATCCAATATGGCGGACTCCCAAAGAAGGCGGAGTAGTTATTTTTATGCACCCCCATGATATGGGTATTGATTAAAAGGGCTGGGTAAAAAAAATACGAATCAAAGAAAATTACGTTGCGCCTATATTTTTGAAGGTTTGTTTTAAAATATGTTTTTTATTACAAGCTTGTTTCCATTCCTTGCTCGAACGAGAAAAAGCAGATAATGCCTTTTAAATATTTTAATTCTTCGAAAACTGCATTCTTGAAGTTTTCTAGACTAAATGAACTAATCACTATTCAGCTTATCCAACACCACTTAACAGCTATTAATATGTAACAAATTGTTACGAAAACCTGCAATATTATTCATGCAAGCCGTCACGCAATATTTATCATAGCTCTAATAATATCTGTGATTAATATAAATAATGCAAAACTATTGCAATGATAATAAATCTAAGCTTTCTTCGAGTAAAGTGGCGTTATAAGGTTGAAAGTTGCGTAACAGTTCCGTCTTAGATCTTAGTGCAAATGGAAAATTGTGCTGCACTTTATGTAATGCAGGTCAATTGATTTGCTGCATTTTTTTATTTTATAAATTATGGACATTTTATAAGTCTGAATTAAACGTATTTAATTTATTATTTATTCATAAATCAATTGGTTTTGTTTGTGGTGAAGGCACTACAAAAAAGTAATTATTCGATATATTAGATAGTAGGCCAGGGAGGCTAAAATACCGCTTTAACAGAATCACAATGAGATAATAATATGAACGTTAAAATACTAAAAATGGTCATCGAAAGTTAATGTTATTAACTGTCACATTGTGACTATTTTACTAATTCATATTGTTCTCCTATTATGATTATTAGAGCGGCCATTTTAGGCCCCCTGTGCCCCAGCACTGATGATGTATGTCCTATACCTATTTTGCAAACGATGGTCATTAATGGATATTTTTTGCTAAAACAAAGTAACATCGAAAGATTAAATAAATAACAAAAAAGAACTGAGAATGAAAGAGCTCTTAAAAGTTATCAGCGAAAGTTTTGAATTGTGGATGAATTAAAATGACGGAAAGGTTTTAAAGAAAAAATAACCCTTCCCGCGGCTTAATGAAAGACCTCGCTAGCCATTGTAACACACCACAATTTTATTTCTCTAATCGTCCAAAGGTTTTATTTCGCGCCATTCAAAACATATTTGCTTATCATTACTTCCAGCTATTCAAAGTTACGCCAGCAAGATAAACGTTCTTCATACCACTCTTGCGCACGCCAGACATCCAGATTGTACTGTAACCTACACATTAATAGTTCCATTCATTGCTAGGTGAAAGTCCTATTATTTACTGGCAACACTAATGTATTTAGCGACAAAGAAACTATTGCAATTTTATTGAGAACCCAAGTATTCCCGTGCTGTCCGTTTTGTTAGAGCTGAATTATGTGGATAGTTTAAATGTTAGAGGCTGTATTTGTGTATCTTATGCAGTGGTGATTAGGCTGGTTTTCGTAAGAGTTGTAGTGGAGAGAAGGATTTAGTAAAGCGAGGTTTGAATGCAAGCGGGCGGCAGGTGACGCGATTGACAGTGAAATCCATGAATGGGATGGATTTGTAAAAGATTTATTAAAAATGCCTCATATCAATATGATGCTTTAAATAGTGGCATAGTTTGTTGGATTATTGATTTTGTATGGGATGGTGGAGATTTTACCGCCATATACAAATTCTACTGACATACACCTATCTCGATTAAATCTCGATTTCCGCGCTATTGACAAATATACGGAAATATTACATCAATTATCACGCAGTGGGCTACCACTAGACGCAAAAGTCGTTATTTTATATACATTGAAAGTACATTAAGTTAGGTTTTTTACTTTATGTCTGAATTCTCTTGAACTCAAAAACTACCAAACACAAACAGACTTGAGCAAAAAATCTCTTGGGAATTGATGAATAAGTTATTTTATTATTATTTTATTTATTTGGTTCACCAACAATAGGGTAGATGATAAAAAAAAAACTAATTAGTCCGTCAGATAGATTTCTAAAAAATATTGAACACTTAACAAAAAATTAATACGATACAGTGCGTCGAAAACTCGTCTGACGTCACATTTGAGTAATTTTTTTACTCAAATGTGATTTTACAAGCCCCCACTCATGATCTATGCCATGTTTTATCTTCGTCATTTTTTATTAATTTGATAAAACAAAAAATACGTATCCAATATTTTTCGATAATCTAACTGAAGGAATAGACAGAATCATATATTTTTTTAGTCAGTTATCATCCCTATTGAATACACTGATATAAAGATATGAGATACCCCAATAGACTCTATAGACTAGAGTACTTATTTCTTTCAGGTAAGCTCAACGTGAATTTCTTATTTGTTGATGGATGTTGATTTTCCAAACACATTTTTTTTTCAAACAATCCTGCTTGCCTTTCTAGCTTCAGTACACTAGGCTATCAGCCAGCCCTAGCATCAAGTGTAGCATAGTCAATAAAATATACCATTTAATTGTGTACACTATGTGTGAACTGCTAGCGACCCTGTAATACTCTCTAAGCGGTAATCCTGCTAATATGACGCTAATATTGCCAGTAAAACGACAGCATGCCACATAAGACGTTAATTCTGCCAGCAAAGTTATGGCAACACCGTCGTTGTCTGAAAAATATGGTAATGTCGCTAATATGACATTAATATTGCGGTTAAAGTTATAGCATGTGTCTATGCGTTTGTGTAAAGTGAGGTTTACTTGTAAGTTTAACTTGAGAAAAGGGAAATTTTTTAACTGTTTACCGTTGCTTATGATTATTATTTAACTAAGTTTTGGTCAGACGCCCAGCACATGAAGCTACTACAATCTGTCTTTCTTTAATAGATTTTCAACTTTATTGCTAAAGCATTGGGTTAAAGGTTGATTTGAAAAATTTGACAGTTTCGGATAGCATTATGTGCTGCTGTACAAGCGACTATTCGTCACACTGTCGTATAATTTACTGACGACACTTAAGGGGCTGACAACACCTAATTGATGTTATGTGTGCAGTTTTTTAAATTAAACTATTTGTTCTAGCACATCAAGAAAAAAATGTGAATATTCATCATATTTCAAAGACCGTGGACGGACTCGATACATCATTGGACGACATCGGCTCGATAGAAAATAATTGCAAAGAGTGGTCTTAAAATCATCATTAAACAGTTCTGTCTTTATTTTTTTAAAACATGATGTCAAAATATTCATACGTAAACCGTTAACGAGCCATATTTCACAAATAATCCACACTTTTTTTATTTCAATATTTATTCATTATTTCCTTCTAAAACCTGAACGCCCAGTAACTCTCTCGCTCTCGTTTACTCCAATACAAATGGACAGTGTGCGCGCATTTTGGTGTTGACAGCCCCTTAACTACTACTACTAGCATAGCATAGCTTATGACTAGAAAGGAGGAGACTGCTGAGATGACGAGTAACAGAGAATTGCACCGACCCCAAATAAATTAGGGGGCAGGAGAATGATGCCAAAGACTTAAACTGGATGTTCAAGACGATGAATGGCCGTTGTTGAATGTGGAATAAAACATGATCACTTATCACACACACAATTATAATCCTAGGGTTTGTTGTCAAAATCTGTCAGCTTGAAATCTAGACTTGTGTCTTTAGTTTCATTTTAGAATACCAGACCTTAGTAATCCATTCGTAAGTCTAACCCAACTCGTCTTTAATTTAAACACAGCGTCGGCAGAAGGCTTGCTTAAAATTCAAAAGCCTTGCATAAATCTGGTACAATTAATACCAATATATTGTAAAATTAATTGGCCACTGATAATATGTAAATGGCCGCGGTACTTTGTTCTCCGATCTACATAAACATGTGATGATAGCCCCCGTATTGAAACTATGTATGTTATATTATTATCTATTTACATAATGATTTTGAGGTGGGAAGATTTTTATTGTATGTAATAAATTAGAAAAAAAAAATGCTTAAATTATATTGAACGTTCGTATTTTTTTTTAAATAGAATTCAGTAATATATACCTCAGCTTGGGGGAAGCCTGGCTCCGAGATTTTTATAGAACCGATTTCTTTTTTGTTGTTGTTTATTTATGTCTATTGTCTCTGCTACTTACAGTCGAAGACTGGTAGTTAACTGCTAATATTTACCTGTAAACAAAAACAAAAAAAGATGTTAGTCACAACACAAAATACATGACATCTTCAAATTCTAATAAAGCACTGTTCACACGGCCGCACGCACAAACGCTGTGTTCCTGTTCTAGTATTCAGTTTTGAAATAATTATTTTAAATACAAATTTAATCAGAAAGACGGAATCGAAATGATTAAACATTCATTTGAAATAGTAGTTATGCTGCTATCATGTTGGACTACATATCTACTTATTTCGCTACATTTGAAGCGCGAGTGATATTAAATTAATTAAATAATTGCTTCAATTGACAATGCACATTGAAAATGTACATAAATTACTACTGTATAGCCTCTTTGGAGCAAGATAGCATTGAATATTTTAGAGTTGCGAACTCTTCAGACATTATTCTACATAATTTGAATTACATATTTTGAAGAATTGTGGAGGAAAATCTTGTTGATATTATTTACGTAGATAAAAACTATTTGTTTGATGTTAGGTTAGATTCCATGGAAAATAATCTACTTGTGGTAAGTCTATGACTCAAGTTATCATATTTTTATCGATCTAGGAAATTGCTCGAGACACTTTACTTTTAATATCTCAATGCAATTTCCCATTTCTCAGATAACCACTGTAATAAACCGATTAATATTGCAATTAACAAGAGAGAGTAACAATTAAAATTTTATAACTGAAAAGCTTAAATGAAACTCGATCAAAATAAATTTCATGCGTCTTTTAAAATCAAACATTAAATTAATGTTTAATTCGTTTATCTGGATCGTGCACTTTCGAAAACATTTTGAGTGCACTTTCTAGTACATTTATAATATGTCATAATATTCTTTTTTCATCACGATGCGCGTGTTAACTTTGTAATTGTATAAATTACTAATTAGTTAAAACAAACGCCTTCTTTGAACACGTACAGCCCTGAAAGTTTTTAAAAATATCTCCGGCAGAGAGAAAAAAGCTCACTTCCGAGTCTGATCAACGAAACCAATAGGTAATACATAACATTCAACTGAATAGGGACATTTATTTCTCTCTACGGGATGTAGATTTAGATCAAATATTATTTTGAAGGCGTGAACATTTAAATATCAGTGATTGACAGCCACCAGATACTTGCACCCAGCAATTACTTACAACAAATAAAAAGAAATTGCCTTCATTTATTTTCCAACATGTCATGTCCATGAATCCATTCAGTTGTTTTAAGCCTCAGGCTACAACAGCGAACAACAGTTGCAGTCGCTCATTGTTAAAAACAATTCATTGTGTCGAAAGTCGCGACACGCAGTGAGTGGCGGCAATTAGGTAATTACAGTATTATTGTTAAGGCAAGGACACATTGGAGAGAAATTACTACGTTGCTCGAGCGACTGCCATGTCGGGTGAGGTCGAATTAAAAAGTTAAGAAATGCTATTTATTGTATGTGTGAGTTTTATAACAAAGAAAAGGAATGGTTTGAAGGAGTATGATTTTTTCATTTTATAATATTTCTTCGAAGGAATCATTTTGTACCGCTATGAAAGTATTAGTGTTCTATATAGCTGAAACCACAATTTAAGTAGGGGCCTAGTAAAATTATAATTTATTTGGCGTAATACATCGACAGTTTCATGACTAACTAATACTCACTGGAATATTTAATCAGATCTCAAGTCAGTTAAAATGTAACGAAATTATAGATAATTACTTAAAACAACATAACATTATTTACTTAGTTATAAAACATGCCTAATTCCATTTAGAATGAATTAAAATGAACGCCTAGCACTCAATGTCCCATAAAAGAACATGCAACATTCAGATTTATCGTTTATCTCAAATCTCAATGCAAAGCTCGATGAAACCTATTAATTATTATATAAATTAATTTTCTTGAATGTTAATTGAATTTACTTTCAAACAGGTGGACATTCTTATGTAAACATTGGACAAGATTTGAATTGATTGTCGTTTCACATTTGACACAACTTTAATGTAACTGTTCCATATTTTATAAAAAAAAAGCTATCAGACAATTGCGACCCATAATTCTGACCGTGATAAGAATAATATATTTTTTTCATTGTTACAGATATTTCTCAAAATGGATACAACCACAATGGAACAAAATACACTAGGACTAATTTTCCTAGTAGGAAAACGGTGTGCACTCAGCCTTAGTTCAGCAAAAACACTAGATAATGATATAAGAGGCGCACGTACGGTCAGTAGCAATGATTATCACTAATGACAGTGATTTAAGAGAGAGGACTACTGTGACTGGAACAGGGTTAACTAAAATAACACCTGCTACACAATGTGTGGCAATTGCAATCGGTGTTTTGACATTAAATCGTGACATTTGTGTCTTTTTGGAGATGAAAGATCGCTTCGAAAAGTGTGTGTGATATCGGAGCAGCAATAAGGGCTACTGCACACTTGAGACAAGACTGTCTTAAGACAGACTATTTCCCTACTAGTGCGAACGAGACAGACTATTTATCTCTCGCTCGCACTAGTAGGGACCCTTTTCCCAACTATGTTGGGGTCGGCTCCCAGTCTATCTAGATATAGACTAAATACCAGTATTTTACATGGAGCGACTGCCTATCTGACCTCCTCATCCCAGTTAGTACTGGGAAATACGATATCCCTTGGTAAAACTGGTTGTCAGACTTTCGGGCCACTGACTTAACCTTGAAGATGGACCTGTGCGGCTGGTTTTATTTTACCTAGGTAATAAGACCATATAAAACGTGGGCTGAATTGAAACCACAGCGCCATTTTCATGCTAACTCAAAAATCTACACTTCAATAAAATTATTATGTGTAGCGCTTAGGTAGGTAATTCAATCGATGAGTTCAATAGTTCGCTCCATAAAACTAAATCTGTCGAAATAACTGTTGAACTTCGATTTAAAGTAACCATAAATAAAATAACCAAGGTACAACACTATTTACGAAGTAATGCAATAAAGGCGCGACCACACTAACGCGTTGGCGGCGCGGCTCGTTACCGCCGATTAGTCGCGCCTCATCGCGACATTTGAGCGCGCGTGAATCACATTTATTGTGACAACAAAATGTTACTCCAACTTTGAATCTTTGACTTTAATATCCGCTTGCTTCAGATAAGTTTCTTAGGCCTCCTAAAATTACACGATAAAGATCTTTACGTTTATTGATTTCATATTACAGGTATATTTTACACATTTTGAGGTTATAAATTATTAAGAGCAGTAGCACTTCGTTAGTATTAAATAGACATGATTTCTGTTCAATTGAGTGGATTATTTCCTTAAGTTTGGTTATTAATATTAATAGCAAACACTGTTCTAAATTCAGAAAGCCCACTCAAAACCTTACCGTAGTAATTGATTTTACTTATCCCTTTCTCCTTTTCCAAAGACTTATTTATGTTAAGGTATAAAATGGGACACTCTATTGCATTTTGTAACATAATATTGAGCTGCAATTTGATAAACATGTGTACCTTCAAATCCATCAGCCACGGCTATTCAAACGAATCGCTTGTAAGGGCTAGTGAACACGCGCGGTTGTCACGCCTGCGCCGAACGTAATCACGCGGAACCAACGAGATGTGACTGTGTTTAACAAAAAAAAAGCTTTATTGTAAAGCCAACAGGACTTTTTGTTTCGCTGAATTCATACGAATAATTTTAAATAACCAATTGCGTTGGCATAATTGAGAATTGGATCGGGATAAAACGTACTAGTTTATAAACGCGGCCTCGCCCTCGGTATTTGTCTCACGAGATCGTACTACCTAGGATTAATCTTCTTCTTCTTCATAAAACTTTTATAGTTATCACTTCATTCGTTTAGTAGTTTTTGCGTGAAAGAGTAAGAACAATCCATCCATCCTTACAAACTTCCATATATAACGGTCCCTGGTAAGATATAAAAATATTGAATGATTGAAATTTTTTTTAAAAAAACAACAACCATAACCTAGTTGAATTTACTTCATGGACCATGTAGAGGAACCATGTGTTTAATTCCTAAGTACTACAGTAACGAAGAATGCGAGTGTCCATCACACTATTCGCTACAAATTTTTACTTCAATCTATAATGGATTACTGCTTTGCACAACATTTTTGCAGCGCAAACCCTCATAGGGGGTAAATCATGCATGATATATCGATTCAACTACGTCAGAATTGATGTGCCACGGACCACGGTAAAAGAGCAATTTCGAACAAATCGTTAGACGAGCGTCGTCGATCGTTCGTCGCGCGTGCGGTGCCTGTCATAATCATGCGTGTCTGATTTTGATCGCGTAAAACAAAACTGGCCTTTATGTGCCGTGAACGTTGTGTCGTAAATCATTTTTAATATACGGAAGTTTAAATTTCTATGTCACGCATTTTGTTTTTGATAGAGAATACGTTGATGTATTGGAGTGACGATGCTTAGATGCAGTTTACTGATATAGTGAATTATAATGGGTTTTAGAAGCATTTGAGTGGCAAATGCAATAATATTGTTTGTTTTGAATTGAAGTTCATATCTAACCGAGTGCAGATTGACAGTACAGGACTGATAGTACAGGACCCTGCTAAACATTATGCACCAAGTCATGACTTTGCATAGGTGCTGGGTAAAAGTATCTAGGGATAAACATGGCTTTGATCACAGTTTTCGTGAAATATATAATTCATCTAATTGCAGAAAATACTCAGTTATTATTGTGAAAAACCTTGTACGACTTCTTACCTCGACAAATAAAAAGCAAGATGCTACTTTGTAATAACCTTAAAAAAAGATGATAAAAGGTGTTTTTATGTTTTAATTTGAAGTGAATCTTTATGGCGCTTCTCCATTGAGTTTAACTGTTAACTTTTTTGCGAAAAATCATGCGAAGCCGTTACTCGATGATTTTTTTTTATCGTAGCTGTAAATGCGATGTCGTCAAGTACAAGAATGTGTTATTTTTTATCTGTTTTTGCTTGCGGTGTGAAAATGCATGCTTAATTATTTTAAACGTATTTTTTTTGCTTCTTTCTTTCTTTATCGTGTGGTTAGTGCCTAACCTGGTGTCAGAGTTTTTAAGCCGCCCATGGGCTCTGACTTGGCTTAACATGCCGTCGAGAAATAATCTCTCAGGCATGCTGGTTTCCTCACGATGTTTTCCTTCACCGAAGCAAGTGATAATTATACAATACGCACATGAATCCGAAAATTCAGAGGTGCGTGCCTTGGGTTCGAACTCGAGACCTATGACTTAGCAGTCCGACGGTCACACCACTAGGCTATCACTGCTTGTGATAGCCTAGTCTACTATTTTTTTGCTTAATAACATAAATTACAAACTACCAGGTATGTAGCTACCCTTAATATACGGCAAGACTTTCTGACATTACGAAATGAAGTGGTTTAATATTTGTGGTCTTCATATAGTAGCTGAATTTCCAGACTTGATTTGAGAGATTGAGACACTTCATAATTATCCAAATGGAGCGACACTCTTTTTTTAACACTATTTAGGCGAAATACGTCAAAAGGTTGCCTTTGATTTACTAGTTTTTTTTTTTTAAGTAGATCAATAAGATATTTATGTATTAAAATGATATTGAATAAATGAGTATATGCTGGAAAACTTCAGCTCTTTAGCCGTTTTGTATTCCAATCACCTGCTAATTGGCGCCATACTGACGAGTATTAATAAAATCATACTTAGCATTTACACTTCACACGCATCAAAGGTTCTTGATTAGCTAACAGCAGTAGCGAAGTGTTAACAGATTTCTAGATATCAATGTAATTTATTGAGCGGAGAAAAGCGAGATAATTTATGACAAGATTTTATGAGCATCTTCACAACTCGCGTTAGATTGGTACATGAATAGAACTAGCAAATAACACTCCTTTTTTTGGGCAGTCGAGTAATAAGGAACAATTGTAAATTAATTGGTGATGATCTTCGGAAAGATCAGTCTCAGACGCAGATAATATTATGAATTGTGTCTTTGGCCATTTTACGAATTGTAACGTATTTTTTTTTTTAATTATTTACTCTTATTCAACTTACAATTACATTACAGGTAATCTTAAACCTAATTACATAGTGTGACTATATCTTTATAAAATAAGAATAACTTAACAACTAGAAATCCGAAATTTAAAGTGCTACGTACATTGATTAAACTAAGTATAACAAAACTTTTGCGAATTCACTCAAAGTGCACGAAAAAATATCGATTCGCTCATATTTTTATCCCAATAAGTTTCTGTTTAAGCGGCCATTGTAGGCCCCCAGGTGCGTAGTACTCACCACTGGCTTGTGTATGATCATTTCATACAATCAGATCCTACACAAGCGTTACGTTCCGTTCAAACATCTATGTAGATGTATGAACGTGAATAAAACAAACGGAATATATAATAGGATCGTCGCAAGTAGCCCTCTGTAGTTTCTACTGACCTACCTCCATGGGAAAAAGGCATGACTTGTTCGTTAAATTAAAGTAGGAAAAAATACAAAATCAAAGTCCCCATGTCCACACTCTTATCTTCTTAGAACATTTAAAGAACATAGTAATAAAAGAATCGATGTGACATGAAAAGGTTGCCCAGCGGCCGCGGCAACGTAGGACGCTAAGCGGCCGAGCCCAGCTTTCACGGTTTATTTGCATCGTAAAAGCTTAAAGAGACATCCCTACCGGTGTCCCCACGAACTTACTCACGAATAAAAAAAAAACTCTTTTTACAAACTCGCGTAAACATTCGCAAATCGAGAGATACAGAACTAGTGAAGCTACAGCTACAGATATCGATATCTTCCTCATATCGATTACTATCGATACACATATCCCACTTTATTACTAGAAAATCGATTAAAGAGGTCAATAATATTTGAAACAGTTTAGTACATCGTAAACTAATTTTGCGTACACCATAGTTAATTGCTTGTAAACTCTACTACGTTAGTGTCCACTCTCCAATTTAATACGTCCGCAATTGTAAACTTCATTTGTGTTAACATTCTATAAAACTTTATGGTAACACTGTAGCCATTAAAACAAACATGTACTGTCGTATAAAATTTAACGGTTCGCGTGTCAGGAGAATACGGAACAATCTCTACAGTTAAATTAGATTTACGTCGACGACACATCGCGTGGTGTTACGATTACACGAGTTACATAATACGACACTAGAAATAATCGTAAGTGAGTAAACAAAGCACTTCTCTACGCGTTAATAAAGCTATACGCCAGTGACGGCTGCAATAACATATCGAATTTACGACAACCGTTAGGGCTTGACATAAAAGTCGAAATAAAGGCGTTTTTTATCGATACCCGCAATCCGCGGCTCGTTACTGACTCGATAATTTCTTCATTTTCATAAAATAAGTATCGAGTTATATGGAGCGAGTCCAACTTTGAACCAGTTTGTTTTTATTAATGCGTAATACTTGTCCGACGTTTTGGTAATTAACTAGAATTATCGTAAAAGTCAATGTTTTAAGAACGCTTTCGTATTAACAAGTCGACTCATAGTGATGTAACGCTAATGTATCTGATGTCAAAGCCATTCGTTATTTTATTGAAACTATTGAACAGAAAAATGCCTTTAATTGATTCTATTCGATTGATATGATGTTTACGCGAATATTATACATTACATTCGAACTTATTTGATGAATTATGTCTTATATTTATTTGGTAGAGCATCAGTTATACTTTACTATGATTGTTACGATAAAATGATTCATTATTTGTACAAACTTTTTCTCAACAAAATATACTTTTCACAGGACTTATCTGGGAAATATTTTTCAGTATTTAGTACAGTGTACACATTGAAAGTCTCTAATACTAATACAAACAAGCCTTAGTTTTGATTGCCAAATTACATAAACCTATTTTGAAATAATGGTCCATTACTGAGAAGTGCTTTAACATTTAGGTACTAATTAAGGCTGGTAATTCGATCGAATGATACCGTAATTTCGATAGTTAATCGATTGTTCTACTGTACCGGTAGCTACGCTATAACATTAGGTGAAAGTCTCAATTGTGGAGCACTATTATTTTATATAATTGAGAAATGTGGTATTTACAGTGTTCTTGAAAGCTTTTTTTTATATTGACTAGAAAGGTCTACACAGTCAGTCAGTCTCCCAAAAGAAGTCAATTATTGACTTGAATTTGAACTATGTGTGCCAAAATATCTTATGTAATATTGCAACAAAGCAACTTTCAATTGACAAGTCAAGTCTTCCAGCTCGGGTACTAATTATCCTATTCTGGTTTACTAACTGCAAATATTCTACAAAAACCACGAAGGCACGGTTGGTACAGTAGCTGAGCGATTGGCTGCTAAGCTGCGTGTCGCGGGTGCGATCCCCACACGGGACAAATATTTGTATGACCTACTAAACCTGTAGTTCACATGA
Source organism: Xestia rhomboidea (assembly GCA_963853795.1). Classification (NCBI taxonomy): domain Eukaryota; kingdom Metazoa; phylum Arthropoda; class Insecta; order Lepidoptera; family Noctuidae; genus Xestia; species Xestia rhomboidea. Next base: position 14,566,385 of record OY970772.1, read on the forward strand.
CATGCGATGCGGAGAAATAAGGAAAATGTAGTGAGGAAAGTTTTGAGTATGAATGTGGATGGCTATTATAGTAGTGGATTTCCTAAAAAACGGTGGATGGAGTTTTATTCATTTTTTATACGAAATGGCATCTCGCAGTTTAACCTGGAAGGTTGTCGTCAGCTTAACCGGACTTTCCTGTGGGTGCCTTAAGTGTAAGGCCTCCAGCCAGGGCAAAAAACTTACAAACTAAGCGACTACACGCTAAGGGCACCCCCTGCGGGGTACGGGCCTCAGCTCAGGGCGTCGCTGGGAGAGGACAGCAAGGGGACAGGCTGGATCGGAGTGGATGGTGGATGGAGTGTGTGAAGGATGATACGGCTAGAAATGGTAAAATTATGGAAGAAGACATGCTGCGCCGAATTGATTTCTAAATTCATCAAACTCGCCATTTCCTTTCTCATGATGTTTTAATAACCTTAAGATTCAGCCAGTACATCAAGCTACCTGAAAATGTCAAATTTTCCTAATCAACCCTGAACCTAGTGCGTTAGCGATATAGTTGAAAATCTATTAAAGAAATTTGAAAGATTGTAGTTGCTTGATGAGCTGCCAGTCTGTAAATTAACATTTTTTATAGTGTGATATCTAAAAATAATCATGATTATCACATTGGCAACTATCAGTAATATCCGAAGGTAGTTTGTTACCCGTTACGTTACTATGTTGCAGAACTGGTATGCAAGCAACTTTAAGACTTATGAACGGAATGAACATACATTATCTTAAGTCGGTTTTGCTTTCTATAGTAATAAGCTCTGGCGCCATTTGTAGAAGTTCATATCCTGTAGTCTGTAGTCTGTGGTGCAGCTATGGAACATTGATTGATGTAGATAGAGCACTTCTTTTGTTAGAGGGGAAAGCGATTCTATGCAAAATGAGACTGTTTACGGAAACATATCGAGGAAAGTAAGAGACTCTAGCTTTGGATAAAAATATTTTGTCCCGTTTTAAATTAGCCGCCTCTGGTGGCCTAGCCAAGTTACAAACGATTCGTATCGATTCTCTTTCTACAATCGTAAACGTTAAGTCACGTGGTCAAAACAAACGAATATAAACTTTCGTAGACAAGTTTACATCGATCAAGATGATAGAATGATATGTATTCGTTTCTACAATCGTGATCCCTACATCCCATATAAATCGTAGCCAACTTACAGTTTTGCCTGAACTTTAAAGTTTCCATTCGTTTGTTTTGACCACGTGACTTAACGATGATAGATGTCATTCCCATACATTTGGTTAGTTTTCTATAGCGTTAACGATTGTAGATTGTCAACTTGGCTAAGCCTACTGATTACAAACTACGTCCAATTAATTCATTAGGGTTCGGGAATAGAAAACTTTACCTTGTTATACCTCTTGACTTTTCTACACTGACTAAGTATATTGAGTAGTGATGATTGAAATAGGTCTCAAGTTCGAACCGGAGACACGCAAAACTGATTTATCGGATTCATGTGCGTTTTGTATAATTATCACTTGCTTCGGTGAAGGAAAACATCGTAAGGAAAGCATGCGAGAGAGATATTTTTCGATGACATGTAAAGCCAAGTCAGAGGCCCATGGGTGGCATAAAACTCTGACACCAGGTTAGGTTAGGTTAATAAGATAAGATACTTTTAATTTGAGCACCTCTTAGGAAATTCTGCAGTCAATAGCACAAAATAGTCAACCTGTTTTGTCTCAAGTATAGGAGACTTCAGACAAAACAGGTTGACTATTTTCTTCTTGGATCTAGATTGAAAAATATAAAACCACCTATAGATCTTCTCACAAAAAAAGTCTCTACGACTCCTATAAAAATAAAATAATTACAACTAAAGAACAAATGACTACCACTTATCGATATTTAAACGCTTCATTAAAAAAACAAAAGCAACCTCTTTGAGCGAAACAGTGAGTTTTTGCAAAGTAAAAGGAATGCCCCCGACTGTCCATATACATACATACTTATACATAGCTACGTGAACGGGTTCCGTCGAGGTCATTAAGGTTATATTCGGGTTTCCGTGAGTGTACATGAGTGTTTATGTCGCGATAGTGTGGGGATTCGGTAGTCAGGGCTGGCTGTGTTAAGTCGGGGTAAAGTTATTTTCATTATCTCTATAGAAACTATGCACGTCCAAGTATGTTGACGGCTGGAAAACTAGTGAGTAGGGATATTATAACGTCATCCCTAGGTAAAGAACATAGTAGGACTGTGTGAAGTTAATATGAACGAATAAAACAGACTTAAAAAAAAAAAACAAAAAGAAAAACACAAAAAAGTGAAAAATAACTTTGGCTTCAGAACAGCCAGTGACAAAAACGCCAAATCAATCCAACAAAGGTCAAGCTTCAGAAGTCGGTGACAAAAACACTAAATCAAACAAAGCTCACCAACTTCGAAGCCTAACCAGTCGAAGTCTGGGTGCATTGTACACATCTACGTATACCTCAGAGCATACAGGCGTGATGTTACGTCATAATGTTGTGTAAACAATAAACATCCAAGCGATTGTCACAAAAAATGTATATCGCGTTGATGTCTTTTTGTTAAAGTCCCTTTCTTGGTTTATACTCTATGTTTAGACCACACGACTGAAGTAAAAAAAAGTTCATAAATGAAATCTATTCCGCCAAACTATGTTAAATTTTTATGGGACCAAATGGCAACTATTCCGCATCAGACTAAAGAAGAATCACGTAAATCGAATCATAAATCTCAGCGTAATCAGTGTACATACATTAAAAAAAAACCAATCGAATTGAGAACCTCCTCCTTTTGAAGTCGGTTAAAAAGGAGTAAATGGCAGCGTGACGGTTGACCGGGGAGACTGGCGGAAGAAAACGTTTTGCACCGTCCCAAGGTATCGTAGGGTAGGAAAACGTAATTATTAATCTAACAATTAACCACAGAGTGAGATGCGATGCATCAAGGACAACTGAGTACATTTTGCAGGCCTAGGATTATCCTATTTGTAATCATACAACTCATTTGAAAATCTTAAACGAAAATATCGATCGTCAGCCGTGGCGCGTTGTTTTAATAAACAAAATAATTTTTGTCGCTTCTTGTGATACCAATAACTGTAAGAAGTAAAGGTTGTAACCTACATAATTATGGTCGAGGATCAACTAATAACAATAAATTTAAAATGATTCGCACTAAAAATACACTGCGGAAATTTTTACTACACCCCAGAATATAACGTTTCTTCGTAACCGCGTATCTTATAATCAAAATACTCCGATTTACGAACAACTCCCTAAGTTTAGTCGTAAACAGGGCTATCACCTCAGATGGAGACGTCTGGATACCGAAATTATATCAAAAACATTAAAAACGGAACGGTGAAAACAAAAAAAGGCAAATATTTTAATTGTGTCGTAATTTTTTGTGGCAATTTGGTTTTAAAATATTTTCAAAGTAATGGTTTTCGTATTCGTATTCATAAAATCGCCAAACGATAATGTATCGGAGTTTTCAATTTTTCTCTCGTGTTATCGCAATATCGGTGACCTCGATTAACCTTATCGGGTTCTCGGGTAGTTTGAACTAACCTTCAATTTTTATTGAACTGACTTTGTTATTGATTTTGGTTATACTTTTTCATTACAGTAGAATGTGGCACCTTCGTGACTCGAGTACTTAAAGTAAAGTATGTGCCATACAAGGATTGGCGTTTATTCAAGATATACACGATTGGCAACGGTGGATAAGACATGTTTTGTTTTTAATATCTGTTGAAAACTGGACGACAAAAGATCATTGTCGATAATTCTGTTGACTATTAAATACAGCCTATCTTTACAAGTTCTTTCTTTCAATTTATCTGTTGCACTAACTAAAGGAATGGATCGTTTACTAAACACTAAACCTATTGACAACGTATTTGAACGGTGAACACGCAAAAAGCGAATTCAATTAACCTTAAAAGTCATGAACTTGACTTTAGCAGTCAAGTAGTTCTGCTGTTTGTCGAATAAGTTCCGTATGACGGAAAATGGTGGAAAGTTTTCTAAGAATCTTCATAAAATGTGTTTTTCTGAACCAGTTTTCGTTTTGTGCCTCAGTGGTCTAGTGTTTAGCATGAGGTCCTGGTTTCGATTCCCGTCTTTTTTAGTAGCAGCCACGGGGTTTGGATTTGTGTCCAGTTGATGACAATAGGCTCGCCGTCAATTACAAACGACTTAAACATACTGTCACTTACGGGATATTTTCCGTGATTATTCATTGTTTTTGAGCTCCCGATATTTCGACGCTGTTGCAAGCGCCATGATCGCGGGTTAACTGGAGAATGCGGGTGGATGGAAAAAAATGTTAGGAGCAGACAATTTTGTCTACCCTCTTTCTTTGTCTTTTGCTACGCGCACTACTGGAACTCGACACTAAGTCACGGCAAAACACACTCACAGTATCACCAGGTTTTAAAACAATGAATAATCACGGAAGATATCTCGTAAGTGACAATTTAAGTATAGTTATGAACCGTGAAAGCTTAAAACAGTGTTCGACTTAAACGTATTTAGCAAAATGTTGGTATACTATTAGGTACATTTCTGTATACATGTATGTCTTCGTGGATTACAGGTGTGATGTTATGCTTAAAAGTCGTGAACTTGACCCCTGCTGTCAAGTAGTTCTAGTGTTTATCAAGTTCTGTATGAGTCGACGGAATATGGTTTGGGGGCCATAAGTGACCCCAAGCGTGTGCGCATCTGTTATGAAATAACAGTCCACTCATTCAAGTTTTAAGAGTCAAAGACAGCTTGGTATATTGGTGGATAAGTTTAACGTAGGGTTCCGTATACGCGTAACTTAAGTAGGTAAAAATACATTAAAATATTTAGCAGTATTTTTATGGCGATAGGCAAAAATGTGATTACTCCTCGGAAACCTACAATTTTATTAGGTCTGTCTACGTCAAAACGTAATAATCTAAACAATACTATAATATTTTCGTAGATATCAAGAATAAGAATAAGAATAAGAAACTTTTATTTGTAAACATAGGTAGTTACACAGTGTGTGAGATGTTACAATGTAGAAATTAGATTCTCCATGTTTTGCCGTGAAGCGTACAAATATGAACATACAAATTTATTGATTTAAAAACAATATTTTTTTAGGAAGTCTTCCATGCAATCATGACGAAGTAAATGCAGAACTAAAAGAACAATCAATCAAAACAATATAAAATATAAGAAACATAAAAAAAAAAACGAAATATATCAATTAATTAGCAAAAGTTAACATAATTCAATATTAGATGTCGTGTAAACAATTAAACAGAGGTCAGTATAATATCAAAAAAAAAAATATCAAATAAACTTTTTTTTTCCCAATGGGATCAAGACTCAAGAAAACACAATTTATAGTAGGTTACCTACTATAAATTGTGTTTTCTTGAGTCCTCGTTTTTGAAGGCATAGGAACGTGGAGATTGGCACAAGAAAAGAGAGACCTATACCCAGCAGTGGGTGAATTCAAGCTGTGGATGATGATGAATCTGTTTCTGTAATTATAAATGTTACGTTTAAAGTTTTTTGACGTGATAACGTCTTCTAAATCGATGAACACCGGCTGCACGCTGCGGCGTTGATCAACTGGCGCCCGTTTCGCGCGCCAGTTGATCACCGCCTAGCCCAAACCCTTGGACCTAGAAAACTGAAATTTTGCACAGTGGTTCCCTTTATAATGTAGACAAGGAACAATTTTTCGAAATTCAACCTAAGGGAGTTAAACAGGGGATGAAAGTTTGTATGAAAGTCCGTCAGTTTTAAAGTTAGGGTCTTAAAATTTTGTGTATAAACTGACGATTGAAAATTAATTTACAAGTGTCTCAGCGTTTTTGATAATTCCACTCCCAATGGGTTAAAAAAGGGGATGAAGCAGTGTGTGGAAAGTCCTTCATTTTCGAAGTAAAAATCTCAAAATTTATAATCTAGGCGTATGGTTGGAAGATAACGCAACGGTGTTGTCAGAATTTTAATCCTTACGGGGGTGAAAAGGGAGATAAAATTTTGTTATTTAAGTAAAAATCACTAATTTCATGAAAAATTACGTTATCACGAAAAATTATCGTGAGTAAACCGACTTTACAGACAACCATTTTTTATCTAAAACACACAAGACCACCTTCACTTTAAGATCACCACTACGGAACTCCAAAATAAACCTGACCGCGATACTAGGAACTATTTGGATTTTCCATTGACACTGGCACTCCACAAATAACAGAGGTGGCAAGGCGCGGCGCGTGCGCGGCCCACGCACACATTACCAATGTAAATATCATAGCAATTCATATCAAGCAGATAGGAAAAAATGAGACGGGTTTTTGTTGAGCTTTTTTTTAAGTTGAGTCAGAAGAGGTGGATTTTTGAATGGTGATAAAAAAAATGGTGGCTCGGTAGAAGCTGCTTTATTGAGAGTGAGTGTGTGTGGAAAGGATGAAGAGGGAGAGGTTTTTTTATCTAAACTGAACTTAGAGAATAATAAGGTAAATTCATTCTTTAAAATTAAAATAAACAGTTATACACAAGGCTTAGTATCTAGTCCTGGGGTACCGCACGATCTCCCGCGAGGCGGCGAACCTCCTTGCCGGATTGGCGCCATGGGATCTGGAGGCAATAGTCCTCGCGCGCCTACACGAGTGGCGCGTGGAGGCGCTACGCCGGGGGGAAACTCCGCTGACACGGCAAATTGTCGCTCAGCGGACGGACTTCCGGCGGGATCTCATGGCGACATGGAGAGAGCGACTATCGCAACCCCGTGCAGGGCACGCCACAATAGCGGCGATAAGTCCCCTCTTTGAGGAGTGGCTGGAGAGACGCCATGGCGTCCTCACCTTCCGCCTGACGCAGGTTCTTACCGGACACGGATGTTTCGGTAAGTTCCTGCACCGAATCGGGCGGGAGGAAACGCCCGGGTGCTATCACTGTGAGGATAGGCCGGAGGACACGGTGGAGCACACTGTGGAGGTGTGCCCCGCTTGGGTGGAGCACCGCCGTGTCCTCGAGGTGGCGATCGGCGGCGGCGACCTCTCGCTCCCGGCCCTGGTTCGTGCCATGGTCCGGAGCGAGACGGAATGGGACGCCGTCACCTCCTTCTGCGAAGCAGTCATGCTAGCGAAGGAGGTGGCGGAACAGGACAGGGAGAGATCCTCACGTCCCGGCCGCCGCGGGAGACGCCCCGGGCGTCGGGGGCCACGTGGTGGCTTCCGGCCACCGTAGGCGCGGGCCTGTGGACGGGGAGCTATGGGCTAGCTCGCCGTCCGTACGTCTCATGACGACAGGCCGTGTCGACGGCGCGTTCGTGTTCCACGCGCGCCTCAAAGAGAGTCAGCAATAGGGAAGGGGTCCGCAAGGACCGAAGCCTGCCGGGGCTGCGGGACTATTCGAAAGAGATACCGTGGCCCCGGAACACAAAGGGCGAGGAAGGAACATGGATGGGTTTTAGTCAGTAAAAGTCTGACACTCCCTCCTGCTCCGCCCAGAGCGGGAGAAGTCATTTGATGATTTCCCATCCGAAAAAAAAAAAAAAAAAAGGCTTAGTATCTAAACCACTAGGCTATCACTTTTTTTTACAATTCAAACAAAATCAAAATATTTTATTTCACATAGGCCTAGATGGGCACTACTATAAAACGTCGAAAAAGGTGCAACAATATACATATAAGTCACATAAAATCCTCACTGATTCTTTTAGTGTTAGTTATTTTTCACGTTTTTGTTCAATCCACATTTAGATAACTCTCCTCTGCCTCCATTTTCATCACCAAACCAACTAATTACAACAGCACCAACAAAAACTCCTTCCATTCAAACATCATCAATATTTAACTCTTCGGCCATTTCAAAGTAAGATAAAACCCTATGAAAACCCATTGAAAACAATGAGTAGAAATCTTGTGAGGAGGAAGCGAGCCTGTCGCTTTAGGTTTGTAAACGAGTTTTAAACGTTCATGTATTATAGATTTATTTTCACTGTTCCTACTAGTGTATTAACACTTAATGTTTTCTAAACTCGGCTGCTGAACGGTATTTCAACCTGTCTTGGTCTCGTGGACTCTTCCTATTTTCAAGATGGAGTGGTTCTTTGTACTCATTTTGTCATAAAAGGTGACTTCCATTTTGTTTTTATAATTAGTTTTCTTAGTGGACTGCCTCGTTGGTCTAACGGTCGCAAAGCGTGACTGCTGAATATGAGGTCCTGAGTTCAAATCCCAGGTCGGGCAAATTGTTATTCGATCTTTCCATTAGGAATTTCAGTAGCAGCGACGGAAAAATAAATTAACATCAGTTCAAGTATGATTAAACACAAAATACTTAAATGCTTTGATAAGGCCAACAAACAGCTACAAACAATTTGGTTGGGCCGCATTTAAATTAACTCTTGCTAACAGTGACAACGTAATAGTAATACGAACAGAAACTAGTGATACGACACGTTATCTCTATTCGATACTCAAAAATATTCGGTTAATAGTGAAATTTATTATTAAGATCTCATGTAAAATGTACCAAAAATCACACCAATAAATGAATTTGAATTTGAAATGAATTTGAATTTGAATATTATAACGACCCACGTATACAAATACGCCTAAACGTATTAAGTAACAGTTAAAACTAACTAACAGATGTACAGCATTATTCATTAACTGCAAGTGTAAGGTGCCAACTACTACGGGACCTTACATTGAATGGTCCTTCGAGCCGGATCGTATGTACGTAAACCGTACAAAATTAAACTAATCGAAAATAAATTAAGATGATCCGTTTTTTTAACCCCATTTTAAAATTAGTCTCCCAATCTCTTCCGTAGTTCTTATCTCCCAGTAAGTAATTAAGCGCACAATTTCTATATAATCATAATTATCGTGAAGACGAGCCAGCAATCGAACTAATAACACCACACAATAATCACCGATCCTGCCAAGCGTGGTAATTACAGCCATATTTCTACAGGATCGATCATTGAGCCCCCCAGGCCTGTGTTCAGTCATGATTTACGAGCCCCCGTAATGATGAAAAGTTAGATTGCGTGTGCTTGTGGCTAAGTGGCTACTACCGGTTGGTGAACGGTGTTAGACTCGGGAGCCATAGCTTTTCGAAAAATGTGTCATTATTTTACTTGTTTAATTAGATTAAGTACTAACTATACTAGACTGGAGGCACTCAGTGGGTTAAGGACAGGCAGATCTCAAAGAAATGTCATGACGACTAGTTCAACTTTTAGATACAAAGTCATTTCAGCTGGTAGATACTAAACCATTCTCTTCTTCTTCTTTATCGTGTGGTTAGTGGCTAATCTGGTGAAAGAGTTTTCATGCCGCCCATGGGCCTCTGACTCGGCTTTACATACCGTCGAGAAAAATCTCTTAGGCATTCTGGTTTCCTCACGATGTTTTCCTTCACCGAAGCAAGTGATAATTATACAAAACGCACATGAATGCGAAAAATCAAAGGTGTCTTGGGTTCGAACTTGAGATCTATGACTTGGCAATTCGACAGTCACACTGGCCTGCCAAATCATAGGTTGCAAGTTCGAAAAATAGACCTCTAATTTTTCGGATTCATGTGTGTATTGTATAATTATCACTTACTTCGGTGAAAGAAAACATCGTGAGGAAACTGAGAGATACGTGAGGAAACTGAGAGATATTTCTCGACAGCATGAAAAGCCAAGTCACAGGCCCATGGGTGGCATAAAAACTCTGACACCAGATTACGCACTTACCAAGCGATAAAAAAAAAATTGAATGGTATTTCCTCTTCCTAATATTTTAATAATATTTCCTAGGTATTCTTATCTCCGATAACAGCATTGAACTTAACACAGGAAACCGCACAGACGGTCATTTTGATTTGAAAAAAATAACCTACATTTTAATAAAATGACGTCATGCATGACATTTTTGTCCTAATGTTTATCAGCCATTGAAGTGGTTTTAACAAAAGTTATAAATCAAAATATAAAGCAGTCTTACCATATAGGAGTAATGAATGGAAACGTGAGATTCGCAATACTACGACGTAAAATAAATGCGATAAAAGGTCGCATGTACGGAATTTATGACGCAACGCGACAAATTTCGCTACGCATCCTCGATCATCTGTGGTGGAAACGCAGCCAAAGACTATTTGTCAGACTTTCGGGCCACTGAATAGCCGTAACGACTGTCAAAGATCTTGGTATGTAATGGGTCACCCATCTACGGACCAGCCTTGCCAAGCGCGGCCTAACCTGAAGATAAACCCGAGCGGCTGTAATTATTTAGCCACGAGCTCCTATACCCAATAAAACTAAATGAACTCTGACGAGACTTAAGCCCAGAAATTCACAATCACCACTCAGTCTCAGCTATTAGGCCACTAAACCTCTTTACTGTACCCCTCTATCATAAACATGAAATCGTGTGATGCCAGATGTTCATAAATCGCTCTATGAATACGAGTCGACATTGGAATACCTTATAAGTGGAACATGGTGAAGAGCTCATAAATAAATAATCAGGTGATGCTCTGGCCTCGGAATCTGCGGATGATGTAGAACTACTGTGGTCTCAGATGAGATGCCGAATAATTTAGAGCAAAACATGGATAAAATATTTTGTTAGTCCTTTTGTCTAAGGTTTTATATGTTTTGAAAATGTCTGCCAACATTTGAGTAAGATTGTGAATTCGTTCATGATAAGGCTGTCTTGTCATAAAAAAAAATCCAAGATATTTTGCGCAATTTTAATGCAATAACAATACTAAACACAATATTTTCGACTCGCAAATCCGACTTTAAAGATTGAATGAGTAATAAATAGAATTTATTATATTAACGGTAAACATTTTAATGCAGAACTTGTTGAAAAAGTAATAAATAACAATACAGGTGTGGCAACACTGGCACCTGATATAATAGGCTGCCAGTAAATTTGGCTCGGAATGAAATTAGTTAGAACTGGAATACTGCGAAATGGAGAAACGTGATTTGTTTAATAATGCCTAGAAAAATATTTATTACTAGCTTGTGGCCTTGGGTTTGCTTGCGGGGATGCAGACAAACAGATTTTATCACATTTTAGTATTACAGCGATAGCGACCCGCCCCGGAATCGCACGGATGCAATGTAGCATATACATAAAGGGTGTAAAAAGGCTCTTAAGGAAGCCGAAAGGCACTTGTCCTCCCCATCATTGCGATCATTTTTTTGTTCTAGATCATACCTGGGAACCTTCTAGTCACGGAGATATTGGGGGTCAAAGCTCCAACTTTTTCACAAGTTTTTTTTGAATACAGGTTTTTAATGTAAGAAGTTTACTTTAAACACCTCCCCGACGCCCACACTATTCAATCCATCCATCAACACAGTGATTTGAGTGCGTTACATTGAGATTTACCGTAAAACGTGATTTATCACCCCAACAAAAAAGTCATTTCCTCGCAATAAGTTTTGCGTAGGGTTATTTTGTTTGATGTACAGAATGCTTGGTTAACGGCTTCGTGAAGAGTCCGTTTACACCTTGTATAAACCTTCCTCTTGAATCACTCTATCTATTGCTGAAAACTGCATTAAATCTGCGCAGTTTAAAAGATCTAAGCGTACAGTGGGAGCGACTTTGTTGTATACTATGTAAAGAAATATTTTACGTCATGTATTAATTGCTCTAAATAAACAAATTACGTTAAATCACGAAGCAGAACTCGTTACTATTTCCCTAATTAAACGAACAGGGTAATTAATATTTCGTTTTTTTTTTTATTTACGTCATAAGTTTTTTTAGGTCAATACTCGTGTGTTTTTTTTTGTCATAGCCTATTAGTAGTTTGTACTCGAACTTTAGTCACGAATATCACGTTCACGATGACTGTCAAAAAACTGTGTGAGAAGTGACCAGTTCAAAGTGTTCAATTTGCCACCTAAAGTGACTAGAAGGTGGCACTTTTTGGTGCCCACTTAGCACTGTAATTGGTGATTGTTGGTAATTTAACGGCAGTTATCTGTAAGTACAGTACACAGTTTAGAGAAATTCTTGCCATCATAGTTCGAAGGAAATTCTCACGATTATTAACTGTTTAAATTGTTATTGGTGAAATGGATGGGAACGCGTGAAACTATTTTGCACGAGGATTTATTGCATACTTTTTACAGGGAAAGTCAAATATACTGTTTCAATTTAGTGTTTTAATTTTTTTTATGATCGGATGGTGTATGTACATACTCACGCTTTTTTCCCATGGGGATAGACAAAAACTATAGAACGGCATCTGCTACAATCCAAGCATACACTTTAAACTCCTCATACACGTTCATACATCTGGTCATTCACGCACGCCGATTGGCGGCAAAGCAAATACCTGACAGGACGGCCAAAAAAAAGCTAATCTAAAACACGCATTTTCTAACCAAATCAATCATAAATTCTTGTAACAAGCCGTTCTAGGCGAAAAAACTAAACTGTCACGTCAGTTGCGTCGTTGAGGCGTGCTCTTGCGCAGTGCGCGCGGAAGACGTATGGAAATGCGCGCGCACCTGCCACTCCGCCACCCACTGCGCGCAGATAAACCAGACTCAGTTACAGTACGAAGTAAGGTGGGGACAGAAGGCTGACTCCATATTTATTTTAAACGAAGAAGAGTGTCTATGGCCAGGACTTACTACTCTTACTTACTACTTACTGGTCATAAAACCAGTGTGGACAATACTGTTGATACACCAATAAAATAAATAAATTACTTAGTGATTTTGAACTGTGGGTTTTATGCAGGCATTGCAGGCCGCAGCCAGGGGACTAATGACTACTCTAAAAATTCAAAGTTCCAGCAGTCATATTTTGACTTTGAGGTGGAACATGGAGGACCATGCTAATAAAGCTTATTACAGGCATGCTATGATAATGCTTTTTGGAAGAGGAAAATCCGGGATTATTAAATGTCCAAAATCACTAAGGTCATTATTTTCCTACCTTCAACAATTTTGCTCTGTCCAACCAAGATATATGAAGACATAGAGAAGCTCGTAGCTAAATTAACAGCCGCTCGGGTCTATCTTCAGGTTAAGCCCGGCTCAAAAGTCTGACAACCAGTCTTACCAAGGGGTATCATATTCCTAACTACTAATTGGGTTGTGAAGATCAGATATGCAGTAGCCGTGCAAAATATTGGCATTCAGCTACATCCGGTTAGACAGAAGTTGAGAAAAGGCTAGGCAGATGATGAACCAAGATTTATGAAGAAATATTACGCTGGTTTTAGTAGACTTTCTGACCCGCACCTGTTCTACGGCACATGTCCTTGTTGCTAACTACCTGTTACAGTAGATTGCCTACCATTTTTTCACTTACGTCCGCTACCGTTTTCAAGAAACATTTAGATGACTTATGGTGTCTAGATGGTTAGCAGTAGTTTCCTGGGCGTAATAATTGAGGTTCATTGCCTATTCGTTACCGACATTACGCTAGAAATGGAGGAGAACGAGGGAAACTATGTAAATGGATTTTAGAAATTGATTTTCTGAGTACGCCTTGCAGGTAGATACTTTGAAGAGGAAGCTGGGGTTGACTGGAGGCGGAAAAGTAATCTTGGAAACAATGTCAATTATATTTTGTGATGGGCTTTGTAATAATTGTCGTTAAAGTATCTAATATGCAAGCAGCTGCGATTGTGGTGACAACGAAATCAATTATCTCTAAGGCTGGTCTACAAATAAGTTTGAATGCGTCTGGCAAGTTTTAGCAGTGAAGCAGAACAAAATTAAATGTGACCCGCATGTTTATGGGTTCCTATCTCAAATATTTTTTAAAACCCTCAGTGTAATTTATATATTATGCAAAATTGCTTCGTGGTTTAGTTCTAGTCAAATTGGTGAGGATAATTGACGGAGTAGCTGACCCTTGCAACCTTTGCTTTGATTAACCTTTGCAGTCTTAAACGGGTGTTATTCTACCTCATTTCTGTTGTTGTTATTCACCATTGTAATACCTGAGTAGCACCATGCGGGCCAGACGACCGGCGTCTCAGCGTCCACGTCGCGCCGAGCCGACAGCGAAGCGATCATCAGTGCAGCATGTCAGCCGCCGGCGCTGCTCGACATCGCAACACCCTACAAATTGATATCATACACTGGTCTTCAGTTGCCCAAGGACTATGGAGATCCCCCGTTAGCTTTATCGCCCTAAAGTTAGGGTGAACGTTGGTTAGCACATTTGGTTACGTACACTGTGCATTTTTACGTCATAATTTCGTGGAGTCCCGTGATGGTCAGTGTATTGAGTTGTTATTGTAGCGTTCCATAGTAGATTTTAAAACTTTTCCAAACTGTAAAGAACTACTATTGGATTTACGGAATACACATTGTTATGCAAAAGTTTAAAGTTCTACTGATGAATGGTCAAACTGTGTGCAGATTATCACATTTTTTAGACACAAGTTAGAAGAATGTTTCGAAGAAAAGATACAAACGACATGGTTAGTTAAAAAAATGAATTATTACCATTGTTTTAAACATTGAAAAATCTATAATTATCTTTCAATTACTGCGTTTAAAGTCAATGGTGACAAGGCTCATTGCTTCTACAAATAAAAAGGGAACGTAAAAAAACATCAATTAAGTAAAAAAAACTTTTACTTTTAACACGATGACAAGGCTTATTGAATATATAATCATAAACTAGTGTCTATTTAATGTCCTATAACAAAAACACATGTAATCGACACCACTCACACGCTAGTTACACATTAAAAACTACTTATGTACAACGAATTCGGTCCAAGTTCATTTAGATTCCTACATGCGCGTGCGTCGGCTACCGTACGATGGCTCGCGACCACAATAATGGTCTACTTGAAACTTAAAATAAGTTCGTATTATTATTAGGGCTAGTTATTTTTTTTTTTACTAAAATGGTATGAATATACTAGAATGTGCAAACAAATGTTTAAAACGGTAGAAGAAAAAAAGTGAAAAAGATTTCAAAGTTTTCTATTAACTTGATTAATAACTATCAAATAATATGTAAGTAAATAATGAAATTATATGTATTATCCAGTTTATATACATATTAATAAAAGCTTTACTAATAAAAGTGGTTTTTCGGTTTTTCACCTGCGGAAAAACAGTACCAGGCCATAAAGGAATGCGTGAAAAATCGATCATTTACGGTCCCGATAAATTCTTTACCGGTGATACTTTGCCGAGACATAGTCCATTATTTTCGATTATGACTGGTCAACTGCAAAAAGCTAACTCCTAGACTAGTTTGGCAGCTTTAGAGTTTACGACGTTTATTGTTTTTTTTTGTTGTAACTTTACGGTATTTGCTTATTGAGGGGTAAGATGAACTATGAGGGTGTTGACCTCTAATTTAAATTGGAGTAAGGCGAATCAATATTCCTCGTTACTCATTTATAATTTTCGTTTCATTCTCTACATAGAAAAGCATGTAATTTGTGACAGAATAAAGATCAATTGAAAGAAAATTTCCGAGGGTTTTCTAAAGATTTTCCGAACATCTATGGTTTTGTCAACACACACATACCTAGGTTTCGTGACATGTAAGTATTACGTTTTTTGTGGCATTCAAAATTACCATTATCAAAAACACTCCTTTGTGCCTTTAACCCAAAAACTATTTCTAGTTCATAATTAAAATGAATTCCAAAACGACTTTCGTTTGGTATCGTGGCCATTTGGCCTCTGTTTCCGTGACAATGGTCAAATTTAAATGGCGTCGGTCTAGTTTCTCGACGCACGCGCCGCGCCCGCTCTGCGCCCGCGCCGCTTGTGTGCCCGCGAGCGGTGCTAGGGTTGCCAGATATTACTGCTGTTGCTGTTTTCTTTGTACTTGAGTAATGTAGCGATAGATACAGTAGTGGGTCACGATTGTTTATGATTATTTTGTTTTTGTTATGGATTTCGAGTACCTGTAGCTAGGAATGGTTAATCACTGTCCTGAATGAGAATCTACAAAACTGTAAGATGATTTGTAGCTGTAGAGTTGAGTTAAGTGACGTCCTAATAAAAAGTTACTAACCAATGCTATATCATCGGGAGTGATTTTTCTCTTACTGTAGTCAATTTTAAATATAATATTTACAAGTATCTTTTTTAGATTAACTCAACTGAAAAACACGTTCATGCGTCTCTTTTAAATCTCCATTAAAAATGCTCTACCTCATCACAAGCATAAAATCTTCCCCACTAATTTCTCAACAAAAAACATCTCAACAGTTCTATTCCAGTTTTCCTGTCGTGAACCCTGCGCCCGCGCCAGGTGTGAGCGTCGTGCGCAGATCGCTGGTAACTCGCCGCCCGTCAATTGCGCGCAATTGAGGCTTTTTTCCGAGCCACCATTAGAGACGACACGCGAGCGCGAGCTAGGTGACAGTCCAACTACAGTGTGTTTTATTTAGTTAGCTGGGATTTTTCTTTATGTATTTAAAATCTTGGTTTGATGTTGTAATTAATGTTATAACATATTGCGAAATCACAGCGTTAACCAAAAAAAAAATGATTTCAGCGAAACTTATAGCCATTTGTAAAGACATAAGGAGTTAATCTCCATAATCTTTATAAATCGGTATACTTTCTTCCCATCAAAAATTTTTGATAGATCTTTCCCTCTTTTACATTAAGCCAAGCGGTAACCTTATTAAAAAAAAAAAAACATTTTTGACGGGGATATTCTTACTCTATCTTTATTAAATACCAACATGTTTTTCCCCTCAATATGCTTAAACAACGTTCAACTAATGAAATGATTTTAAACATTACAAAGATTTTCTAGGAAAACCACTTCACTTCCTTCAAACAGACGGTTACTCGACAAAAAAATCATCGCATCACACTGTATACTGTCCGCACATAAGTGTATAAGTAGAAAGCGGTGCCAATTACGTGGCACTCGGCTGACAGACCACCGCTGGCAACTGTAGCATCCTGTCTTTATCTGGCATCTCTATATACACATGTGTCGGGTTACTGATTCATCTATTTTGTTGATAACTTGCGTTAACATAGATGTTCTTCTTCCTCTTCGTATCGCTGGCAGGACTTTGCCACTTCCATGGCATCGTCGGTGGCAGCGTAGAAGTCACGTCTGCTGCATGTTTTGGTGTTTAAAGAGCAGTACAGGACGTGGAGCGTAGTTTGGGACACAGCTCTACACCACACCCCACTGATGTTCCAACCCACTTAACGAGGAACAGACGGTAAGGAGTAAAAAAAATGATCGAAGTAGAAAATAATGGTTTTCGAAAATGGAGGTTTTTGTAAGAGCATCTGAGTCAGAAAGGTCGAGGTCATAGGGTTGTCGCGCATTTTTGATGATGTCTATGTCAAACTGCGGTGGACTGCGATAGGCAAGTTGTTAATGGTTGCTAAATTAAAGGGTGTAAAAACCTCTTAACGAGGCCGAAAGGCACTTGTTTTCCCCGTCACTACGATATTTTTTTTGTTCTATACCATACCTGGGAACCTACCACCATGCCTTCTAAATAGTTACGGAGATATTGGGTGTAAAAGTTCCAACTTTTTGACAAGTTTGTTTAAATAAATAAATACAAGTTTTTAATGTAATTTTTTTTCTTTAAACACCTCCACGACCCCCGTACTATTCAAACCATCCATCAGCACAATGTTTTGAGTGCGTTACATTGAGTTTTACCGTAAAAACGTGATCCGAAAAAAAAAAGACGTTTCCCAGCAATGATTTTTGAGTAGTTACTTAGTTTGATGTACAGAATGCTTGGTTGACGGCTTCGTGAAGAGTCCGTTTACACACTGTCACGAAAGGTTGAAATCAATAACAATAATGTATGCTACACAAAATAATTATCATAAATCATAAATTTGAAATTCAAAATAGCCACTGGAAATATAGCTAACTAAAATAATTCAGCGCCCTCTAATAAATTCAACTTTCATCCGTTAATTGCCGTGATAAAACTAATAAATTGAATTTATTTAAATAAATAAGCACTTAAGTTTAGTAAGGTTATCATAATTTCTTTATATTACTGAGAATAAGGTAGCTCATACCCGATGGGTAAAAAGCTACCTGTCGAATTATCTATATAAAAGATCAGTAACTGCCAATGATTTCCAATTGGATAATCAGTATTTTTCTTAGTGGTTTACAGTCTAGCATAAGTATAGCATAATCAGACAGTATTTATCCCACTTTTGCGAAATAAACCTTGTGCATGTGAGAGAGCAGCGGTAACCCAGTGGTGGCGGACCCGACTTACTAACAGTAAGTTGTGGGTTCGAACCCAGGCAGGCGCATTACTTTGTGTGATTTATTTCTTCATCACACTGCTCTCAAAACGGTGAAGGAAAACATCGTGAGGAAACCGGCATGCCCTGGAACCAAAAATTCGAAGACATGTGACATCTACCAATCCGCACTGGGCCCGCGTGGTGGATTATAGCCCATTCCCTCTCATAGAGAGGAGGCCTGTGTCCCAGCAGTGGGAACATTAATAGGCTGATGATGATGATGTGAGAGGGTGAGCTGTTAGATTAAGTGTTAGTTGTGGTGGGCGAGGTGGACACGCGGGTCATATTTCTCTTATTTTTAGTTCTAGGACAAGAATTCCTCACAATTGAAACTAACTTTAATTTTACGCTGTCAGTATCCTTCATAGATCTAATTACTTTACTTAAAAATTGAGGCGTTTGTAAAACTAAGAAATTCTAAATATCAAGTAGCCGAAAACGTCTGAAAAACGTAAAAATACCCACGACACTTATGAAAAGGTGAATTGGTTAATAACATTCACCTTTTCTGAAAATTTGGCTACTCCATAGAAAAATCTTATACTTTTATTAACCTATACATCTATTTCTAAATAACATTGTAAAGATAGATGTACGCAAATATATTTCCGTAACCTCTTAAATAATGTAACAGGTATAAATGCAAGTAGAGCTCACGACTAAATCAGTTGGTCGACAGTCGATATCTGCTAGGGATGTAACGGTGTTGTTCCTGGCCGACTAGATTTATGAATGAGACCTCCAGCGCGGTAGGTTCGACTAACATTAAAATCAGTAGGGATGGGACAGCGTTGTATACGAATATCGATATTTATTGTTTGATAGACTGGCTATATTCAATTGCATAATATGCAAAGAGTAGGGTAGGTATATATTTTAAAGTCAATGTAAACAAGAATTCAGAAATAAATACCAATATACAATACCATAGATATAGAATATTACTGCTCTACGTAGAACTAAGAATGTAGATAAATATATATAAACGAAAAAAAAACATCGAATTTTGGTTAAATTAATGAAAAAGTTTAAATGACCTGTTTTTTTTCTAAAAATGATTAATATCGTAGTTCGATACAAAAACAGTAAACTATTTAGAAAACAAACTTCTATATTTAATCTTGAATAATTTTATTACGGAAATTAATCTCCTAATTTACGTGATTTATTTTTCCGTGCACTAATAAAAATCTATCACCGCTAACAGTCAGATTATTGTCATTATTTATTCAATGAATTAAAAGATAAAATCGTTGTTCGATTTTATTTTCTCTTAAAATCGAAACTACAAAAAAAAAGAATTCGATATAATCTGAACCATCGACTAATTTATTCGTGTATTTGCATACGTCGCATCACTAGGGCCCTCACAAGTGGTCGCTACTATAACTATCGCAGGTTGTTAGAATCCCTGTCTTTGTATTTCATTACCCCCCTGTATAACAAGAGGGGAAGGGGAGGGGTTAGTTTCTCAGCTGGTCAAGATAGGAATTAATGTAAATGCGAATTTAGGCCACGATGTTTTAAACTTTACAGTGTAATGGAACCTACTTGAATTAACTTGACTTATCCATTGATAAAGGCTACATTTAGACAGCAACCTACAAAACACCGCTGAAGCAGCTGTCAGCTGAATTGAATGAGATCTTGTATAAATATGATTAACGAGATGTTAAAATTTTAGTTTGTAGTATTCACAATAATTGTGAATCGTAAATCATGTTGTTCACTATCCAGTACAGTTGGCACCACGTTTCTCGGAAAAATAATGAAAATTGTTAATAGAAAATTGCTCTGTTGTTAAGAAGCTGCCTAGTTTAACGGTTATTTAGTCAACTTTTTGAATATTCCTTGTTTGTGCGAGAAAGACCGAAGATCTCATCATCAAAACAAAGACAAAGTTTTAGTACCCGAGACACCTCAAAAAAACCAAAGAGATCTAAAAAATGTATAGAGCGGAGATTGGGAATATTTTCATAAAAAAATTGATCCCGTACATTTTTGATTTTGGCATGAATGCTACCTTACTAAGTAGTAACAAGTATTGGATTACGATTTTCTTCGACTTGTCCTGTGTGTAGTATATCAACGATCTGGTCTCCACGACACAAGCCTTGCTTAGTGTGGCACTAGATGGCGGTATGTGTATGTGCAGCGATATTTTTTTATGTATTTATTTATCGCTCGTAAATATTTGAATGTCTTTGCAATAAACCAAATATCAATCCTTCACTCTCACAGCCTTACATACCTCCACTCCTCCAGTGTGGTCTCCGAACACGCTAATCGTACTCGTAACATAGTCTGCGAGCAATTCATTAAGGTTGTTCCAAGATTAATGGCAGCGCTCTCGGGTCGAAGGTAATACCGGCCGATATCAAAGCGGGTCTGCTCCGCACGTGTGCTTGATGGAGTAACTAGATGGTGCAGGGGTGGGCCATCGTTTTTGGGTGGTCGTTGGCGAGTTGGCTCATGTTGTTGTACATGTTGAAGCGACGATGTTTGAAGATAGAAGAAGTATAATAGGGATGATGACTGACTAAAAAAAATATGATTCTGTTTAGTCCGTCAGTTAGATTATCGAAAAATATTAGATAAGTGTTTATTATTATTATTGGATAAGTGATTTTTGTTTTATCAAATTAAAAATAAATTACGAAGATAAAACGTGTCAAAGATCATGAGTGGGGGCTTGTAACGTCACATTTGAGTAAAAAATGTTCTCAAATGTGACGTCACATGAGTTTTCGTCGCACTGTATGGTCGTCATGTTTTGTTTA
The DNA here is from genome assembly GCA_963853795.1 of Xestia rhomboidea. Taxonomy (NCBI): domain Eukaryota; kingdom Metazoa; phylum Arthropoda; class Insecta; order Lepidoptera; family Noctuidae; genus Xestia; species Xestia rhomboidea. The sequence continues at coordinate 14,587,466 of OY970772.1, forward strand.
CGTGAAAAAATAAAAAATATGTGTCCAATATTTTTTTAGAAATCTTTTTGACTGACTAATTAGATTTTTTTTTACATCTACCCTATTATGTAAAAAAAATGGGCCGTAATCTGCTAAATGCGAATTAGTTTCAATATAAAAATTCGTTATCTAATGCTGGTGAAGGTTTTTGGTTGGTCATCGGTCAGTATGTTGATATCGTGGAACTAGCTTCTGACTTTCCAAAAGGCTCAAAAAAAGCCAGAAGAAAGAGAAAATGTTGGCTAATTATCTATTCTATTGTATGAGTTAATTTTACATTATTATTTGGAACCAGTTTCGTAAACACATCTTTGTTTCGTAAACGTGCCATAAGTTGAGCATCCCTGAACTAGTCTTACTCAATAATGCTAAGACAATATTTGTTCAAACAGAGTTGTTTCCTAAGACTGGACCACCCTGTTGAGTGCCAAGGGGTTATAGGTACATGGATGAGAACCAGTACACCATGAACTACCTGTCCAAGACGATAACCAGTATCAGTCGACCAGATGTCAGTAGGAAACGTCGTGGGCATGGGTCAAGAAGATCTCTTGTTTTAATTAGAATTAATGTAATATGAAAAATGTATTGTAAAGTTATTGAGAAGTTGGACAAGTTTTTGGTGGACTTAGAGATGGAAATTTATGTATTGCCGAGTGTACCTAAGGGTTCAGACAAGTCCTGCCGGGGCTGCAACACAAAGGGCGAAGAAGGAACATGAATGGGTTTTAGTCAGTAAAAGTCTGACACTCCCTCCCGCTCCGTCCAGAAAAGGAGGAGTCATTTGATGATTTCCCATCCGAAAAAAAAAGGGTTCAGACAAGTGACCACCACCTCCAAAATGTTTCATTTTATTCTATACTCCGACTTTTAAAACATAAGCGTTTCCGGTAGCATATTATTTAGATTCAGTACTTGCATTTCACTTCTGCCTAGGTTCTCTGTATGCCTACAATTAAGATTATTTTTCTTTTTGAGGGTTTTTCAGGGAATTTTATCGATTTACATTAATTCACTCCTAGAATAAAACGCAAATCAAGTTAAAGCAGAGTAAGTACTTATTAATACAACATTACCATTATTTGCCATCGCTACGGAAGACCTTAACTAACGAGTTTATGAATATAATTAATATACAATTTCCTTAATATATTCAGCGTTGAAAGTTGTGTGAATCTGTTGAGCGGTGCAGCAGGCCTAGCCAAGTTACAAACGATTCGTATCGATTCTCTTTCTACAATCGTAAACGTTAAGTCACGTGGTCAAAACAAACGAATATAAACTTTCGTAGACAAGTTTACATCGATCAAGATGATAGAATGAAATGTATTCGTTTCTACAATCGTGATCCCTACATCCCATATGAATCGTAGCCAACTTACATTTTTGATTAAACTTTAAAATTTCCATTCGTTTGTTTTGACCACGTGACTTAACGATGATAGATGTCATTCCCATACATTTGGTTAGTTTTCTATTAGCGTTAACGATTGTAGATTGTCAACTTGGCTAAGCCTACAGGTGTAGTCACCATCCGTATGATTAGTTATGTGGCTTTTAGCTGTTACTTGCAGATGCAGGGTGTCAAAGTTTTGCTATTATCTGCTCAATTGAAAATGAAAAATAAGTATACTCGAAAAAGAGTAGGTACAATGCAACTTGAGGTTGTTGCTCGACAGTCTAGGCATTTTTTAAATCTTCAGATAACTTTTATCTAAGTAATAAAAATTGTGGGGTTTATGCAGAAACCTATTGTCATTACCTATGCCAAACAACCTTTGTTTATTCATCATAAAGAAGTCACCTGATGATTAACAAATCGAACCTTCGTTTTGTAGGATAATTTAAGTCTTGCATAACTCAATTGTCATCTCAGCATTTACCTAATTTCCTAGCTTAATTTATAGCATTTCATGAATCGTTTAAGGCTTCAGAAAGAAACGACCATTGAAAATATAATTCTCGTCTTTTTTTAACTTTTCTCTTTTGAATAATGACATCTCCATAGCATGAGGTACTTACCACCAACAGACAAAAAAAATCATACAGACACATCAATCAGGCATTAACGTGCTCCAAGGCATCATGAATCAAAATAACCATTTTATTATACCCCATTACACGTAATTAAGTATTCTATGTAATACCCGCTTACGTTACGCACATTGACTGGACAAAACAGCTGTCATTACGGTGATTAATGCTGGTTATGGTACGAAATGACCAGGCCGGCTTTAATCATAGTTCGTAACCCAATTAATTATGATATCTGTAGCCTATCATTAATTTGAAGAAAGTATTCATTGTTCATTTTTGTTAAGGCGATGTTGTATGTGATGCTGGTAAAAAAACGTTGAATCTAGTGTTGTAATTTTGATTTGCAATTTTTATTATTGTAATCAATCATTTTAGTTTTTTGTTGTGGTCAAGAATGCTGAAAGTTACAAGCTTCGAATTGTGAATCATTTCTGTGTTGTAAGCTTGGGGTATTAGACCTGGGTGCTGTACGTAGACATCTATAGTTAAACGTAAATTAAGATGTCTTTGTACACACATATTATTGAGACGTGTTAAAAAGGTATTTCGTGGTTCACATAGGTGAATTTCAATACCTTACCTTCCTATTTAGCAAAATTATTTCCACGTGTTGTTCAAAAAAGAGCGACTAACTTTATTCATGTAATTTAAACCTATTTATATGGCAGTACTTCCCCTTAAAAACCTAAAAAATATTGTGTTGGGCGCAAAATCTATAATGATTTCTATGTGCACACAATAGAACTTTTATTAGACAACGTACGAAGCCAGCAATGGTACCTTTTGGTATTTTTCACGTGCAGTGATAATTAAGACATGGTTTAACAAGTTAATCCATGGTGAAACATGATCATTTGGGAGGTCAGACGTTAACGTAATTGTTGTTTTTATGCATGGTAAATATACTAAATGTTTTGATTTGTGAACTTTGGAAAACATCTACCTATAAGTTTTTAAAGTGACCATGGTCAGTAACATTATCATTTATACTAAAAACGGGATATTTACCATGTTTACTATTTGACACAAAGCATTAATTTATTTTGGTAAATTATGAAGATAAAAAACATCGTCTGAAATCAGGCATGTCCTAGAACCGAAAAGGCTGTCAACCGAGGAGGCCTGGGTCCTAGCAGTGTGAACATTATACGCTGATATTATGATATACAGGGTGTAAACAACCTCATCACGGAGCCGTCAACCAAGCATTCTGTACATCAAACTAAGTAACTTTACGCAAAAATGATTTCTGGGAAACGACTTTTTTTTTTGGGGTGATAAATGATGTTTTGTGCTAGAACTCAATGTAACGCACTCAACACATTGTGCTGGTGGATGAATTGAATAGTATGAGGGTCGTGGAGGTGTTTAACATAAAAATCTTACATTAAAAACTTGTATTTTAAAAAAAAACTTTTCAAAAAGTTGGAACTTTGACCCCCAATATATCCGTAACTAGAAGGTTCCCAGGTATGGTGTAGAACAAAATAATGATCGCAATGACAGGGAGAACAAGTGCCTTTCGGTTTCGTTAAGAGGTTTTTTTACACCCTTTATATCCTTGCTTTTACTGATAGGCAGTCAACAGTTTTACAACACTAGTATATCTGGGTACTGGTTAGCTTAATATTTAATTCAGAAGATACACCTGCTGTTTTCTTATATCAATAGAATTACAAGGTGCTAGGTCAAACAGGTATACAGACAGACGCATCCCGCTAATAGCTTGTTTAAGTCATAATATAATATATTCTTAGTTTATTCAAATTAGCAGACACGGAGGAGAGAACAAACGGAATGCTAATGCGACAAACGTGTGCGACTGTGCGCTAGATATATGCACAAACACTGCGTTTGTTGGTGACAGCCGACAACGGAAGCTGAGGACACGATGCTTTACGTGGTGGTCTTTTAATGGGAGACGTTTTTTTCTATATACATGATAAGACTTACGAACAGTGTGTCATGAGATCACAGGATGAGAAAGACTAGTTAATAACACAAAAATTTCAACAGTGTGTTTAGGGCATCTCGCAGCAATCTACCTATTTTTTAAAATATTATGAAATATTATTTTTCGACCTGATAGACACTTTGAATCTACGTATACTTGTCAAATAACCTAAAGGCAAACAGCATTACACCAGTAATGCTGTTAGCACTCCGTTTATTGTTTAATCTGTGTATCCCGTAACCATGCGGGTGCCGATCTAAGACACGGTCGTACACAATTATCGGGCTAAAGGTGTGTATGTCATAGTTATAATGTTATGCGTTGACCTCGGGATTTCGCGTAAATATTCACTATGTAGCAGAAGTTATTATATGTTTCATTAGGAGACCGTTAGACAGTTGTAGCAGGATATTGTTTAGTAATTGCCTGTTTAGGGACGGACAGGGAGAACGGAAACCATTTTCTACTTCCAAGTGAAATTGGAAAATTATTGAAATCTATGTTTGTTTTGCTATTGATTGCATATAAGATATGGAAATTTAATCAAATAACAAAACTCGTTAGTACCTACATAACATTACGTTTTAAATATTAAGTGCTATTAATGTCTTGGTAGCGGCGGTGGCTCAGTGGTGGCAGCTCCAACTTACGAACAGTAAGTCGTGGGTTCGATCGAACACAGGCAGGCGTATTACTTTTGTGTCATTTATTTAATCGGTGAAAGAAAATATCGTAAGAGGAAACCGGCATGTTTTGTTTCGAAGACATATGACATCTACCAACCCGGATTGGGCCAGCGTGGTGGACTATAGCACATTCCCTCTCATAAAGAGGAGGCCGTGTGTCCCAGCAGTGTGAACATTATAGGGTGATTAAGCTATGTCTTGATGCACTAAAGTTTTTTAATAGGTATATAAAGGATAGGTTAGTAGGTAGCCTTAATATCTACATCATACTTCTAAAATATGAACAATTTTTTTTTGTTAGACTGAACTGATAGGCTTTTAGGCCTTTCACAAGGACCAAAGACTTTATGACGGCCGCTGAAATGGGATGGATGTAAGAAGAATAGAACCAGTCGATATGGTGACGTCTTTGAGCTGAAATGATGATGAGAGCCATTCAGACATACAATGATTTAAAAAGACTCCGAGTTTTGTTGCCTAAATGCTAAATTTTAAACTGTGCTCTATTTAACAGCTATACAGAGCGTAATATGTAGTTCAGTAAAATTTTAACTGAACTATATTAAATTAGTTAATATTTTTTTTAGCTCTAAATCTTTTTATATTTCTGTTTTTTTTTTTTTTAAATAAACCATATTTACATTATATACATTAGTAGTATATAGAGTTCTAGTTGTAGTCAACTAGAACTCTATATAATTACGTAAGTACCTACATATATACAACGACGTCAATAGGCGTCAACGTACTCCTCCGCATCGCTGTCATCCGGAAACGTAAAATAGGAATTAATCGGTAAATGAATTAATTGAAATTTTCAAAATCTATCTCATAATTATCGTTTAAATTACTCCTCATTACACCAAAGCAGGATAAAACCTAACAACAAAAACAAACCTTCTAAAGGAAAACATAATTTAAGTTAAAGTGAGGATGTTATTTAATTATGAATTATTAATAGTTATTAAGCAGCTTCACCCACACACAACCGGAACGAACAATGGTGATGTGGAGCGAGGATGCGCGGAGGTCGGGCCAAGGTTCGAAGCCGACCGGTGCCTTTTGTTCCTCACAACGCTATGTAGGTTAGACATGAAAACACTTCGGTTTATTGTTTTCAAGTTTCATGGTAAACAGTGTCGATGAGGTTATTATTGAGAGCTAATTATAAACTGTCAAAGGCTGTGTAGCAATGAAATTCTTTATTTTGAACTTGTGGCGACTTACTCTTTTAAGGGCAGGCGTGTTATGACCGCTCTTTCCTTGGTCAAACGTCTGCCATGGTATAGATTTTTACGTTTTATTTTATTTAATCTAGTGGCTGTAAGCGCGACTGCTGAGAAGGAGGTCCTGGGTTCGATTCAGATCAAAATGTTATTGGGGCTTTTCATCAGGTATTTCTCAAGCTTAAACATAACTGGCGAATTAATGTGGGTGTACTACACCCACGTTTGGTACCTTCCTCTCGGCTTAACCCTTTGGGGATTACAGGTGTGATAGTATGTTATAATATTTGAGTAAAATTAAGAACAGACATATCATTAGAGTGGGTACTAAACTGACGCAATTAAACTTATAAGGATTTGAGTTCTATGAATCGTCTAACGATTAGACAAATCCTTCTACGGAACATCTTAGTAATAGGTACTAATAGTTTTTCTATCTTCTATAACGTATCCGTTATTCATTCCACCACATCATCATTACAAAACTCGATTACCAACTAAACCCCCGCCATAAGGCTCAAAATCCCGTGCACATAGTATCACGTTCGAACGACAATCCTTCGCGAATCGTCGGCGCGTTCCGTCCTACATTCGACCTTCGATCCTGACAGGTCGCGGCGGTGACCGGCCATCCACTATTAGCATACAGACAAAGCCTTCGCAATGAATAAGAACACTTGACGCACAGCAGTCGGTGAGCGGTAAAATGCTGCTTTGGTAGATGACAATAAGAATATTTGGTTGCTTTATTTACCAAAGGCACATTTGGCATAGGTGACTGTGGAAATTATTTCATATAAATGTGAAAACGGTTGAGTAGGTGATGAAAACATAGATTATATTATAGACTTGCACAGAACATCCATAAACTCACTCACTTTTCCCATGAAGCTAAGCAGAATCTATGGAACGCCACCTGCTACGATCCTTACATACTCCTTTCGCATCATCAACACAATATGAATAAATAGACAGAATATTATGTTAATTATGTTATAATGTTGAACCAATTTTCTATCAAAATTGAAACCATTTAGCTGTAAAAATTCTAATGTATTTTGCCACTACAAACACCATTTTATTTTTGTAACACATCACGAAATTTAAAATGACAGTTTTCAAATCTCGTTACCTAGTTATTGTTCGCGTGAGTCATCATCAGTATTCAACAACATGAAGGCGGTATTTTTTCTTTAAAAAATATAATAAAATCACACTTGATATTCTCAGTGCATCATTTTAGCGGCACCATTGTGAATCGGCTGCCTTTATCATGCAAACGCGACGCTTTTGGCTCAGTTCAGATTTCTCGCTCGAAACAATGTTATGGTTACGACAACCTCATGGAAAAACCGACCATAGCGTTTCTAGAAAATAAATAAAACGTTATGAAATACAAAATTGGGTGTAGTCTAGTTTTGGTTGAATAAAATCTAGTTATTTTACATTATTTCATCATGACATGACATAATCACGATGTTAGTAGGCCAATCAATCAAATCTAGCCATTTGTTGTGGATCTCCCCTTTCCTACACAAATATCAAACTTGAATGAATGATAGATTCATTCTTCTTGCTATAACTAGAAAGAAACCTCTGTTACCTTTGACGCCTTAACGGCTAATCAGATTTTGATTGGTACACATGTGAACCGTAAGAAGTTGGGTTAGGACATAGAATAAAATTTCGTAGTTTGTTTCAGTGGAACAATTTCTGACCTCCGTGCTGGCAAAGACGCGCTCTAGAATGAAAACAAACCCTCCCATGACTTTCCCCTAACTTCTTCAATTGCACCTTTAGTAGGAATTGTTAAAATATTTTATCACACGTTGACAACATTCACTTCATCAATTTTTTGCTTTCACATGATAACATTCTAGTAAAGAAAGTTGAACACAAGCTAACAGCCCCAGTATCACATTACCCTCTAACAACATCTACATTGAAATAGCAGTCAGAAATAAACGCATGTACATGTTTATTGCGCCATATCACCTTCGTAGACCCCGGGGATCAGGGGTCAGGTGGCGTTGAGGGCACCGCGACGGAAACACTTCATCAGATTAACGTATTGTTGAGTTCTGTTTGGAAATATCCTTCGTTTTAGGAAGTTTTTTGAGGAAATCCTGCTCTTACGGGGGATAGGTAGACTGGTAGAAAATGCCCAAGGCATTAAGTCCGCCTTTGTACATTATGTGCATAAAGTTTTAATAAATAAATAAACAGAGAGACAAGACAAATGGCTATCGCTAGGAGGCTTGTTAAAGGAATCCCGTGAATAGGGTAAATAAGGGGGCAAGAAAAGTGTGTAACAGTTATAAGCCGTTTGTATTTCTAGGGCAACTTTCAACAAAAGTGACTGGAGATTTCGGTAGTTTATGTCAGGGTTACATTTTTGATTTTTCCGTCGTTGCCACTGATAGAATGTCACTTCTCCAGAGTCTAGAGTATCCTGTTGTTAGAGAACATAATACTCATCCAGATACAGTTCACGAGACTAAACATAACTGACCGATAAGTGACTGCACCTCTGCCTAACCTCTCGGGAAATACATGGGTAATGTCATCTTAAGGTGGATGCTCCAGGGTAGCCCGCGAAATTCAAATTTTCTTACGTTTTTTGCAATTTATTTAATTTAGATATGATGATTAAAATATTCCTCGCGACTGTAAGACGTATGTTATTATAGAATTATTATCATCAAAATCATCAATACGGGTTGTATTGATCGACGGGTTGTATCCAAGCTCATAAAGGTGCAGGAATTACTTTTTCAAGGTCAAAGTCATTCCAGCACTGGTCTGCAAATTGCAAAAAACGTAAGAAAATTTGAATTTCGCGGGCTACCCTGGAGCATTCCACCTTAAGTATTATTTAGAGTATCCGTTACGTTAACGTGGGCGATTTCCAAAGTAATCCCATTCATCATCTCATAGAAGCTGGTACTGCTCTTTTGCCTGACTCCAGAACCACACCTGCATAATGGCCTTGCCAGATCTTGCCAGATGAAAGATGCCCAATATGAATTCCAATGGCAATATTACCAGCTAGAATTAATACATGCGATCAATTAACAGTGTTCATTGCATCACATTGACTCCGCACCTTCGGGTCAAGCCCCAGGGTCAGAGTATAAGCTAATAGCGAGGGAAGCACTTCATCAGTACGTATTTAATGGTATTTGTTTGCTTGTGAGACACAAATGCATGATTTGGCCAGTGAATGCCTTAATAAATAAACACAAAACACATTTTGGAAAGTTTCGCCACAATTTGACAGAAAACTCGCAAATAATTGTCAATAGAAAAACTTAACAACCAAACTACAAATTATTTATGAAAATGAGGCTGAAGATCGTTACTAAATCACCCTGTAGGCACCATTTCGTAGTCTTTTTAGCTGGGAAGAAGAAGCGGTTCAAATCTCCCCCAGTAAGAATTCAAATTACGAAATGCGAATTCCCCTCCCATGCATTGCAAACAAAATCGAAGTTATCATGTGATCCTTCAATTAAATCAACCCAAGTTTATTGCGTCATATCACCTTCACAGACCCCCAGGTCAGAGCTGGGGTGCGTGAGGCCATGGCGACGGAAATACTCCATCAGGTTAACGTATTGTGTGGTTGCTGGGGTCTCGAGGGCACCAGCTCCTCGAGAGTGGGTTGTTTATCGTCATTGTTGGGTTGCGTTTGTTGCTGTTATGTTATATGCTTTGGTTTTGAAAGAACGTGATTGGTTTTTTAACTTCTGACGTGACATCTGACTAAAAATTGGTGTTCTGATCAAAAAAACTCCTTAGTGCAATAAGGAAAATGCACTACATATTTACTTTGCACATTATTTTTTATTTAAAAAAGTAAGTAATTAAATACATTTATTTGCGCAAAGCAATACTGATAGATTTCAGTAACTCGCCTTGTGAAGTTATGATAACGTTTTTACTGAGTGTTTTTTTGACAACAAAATACTAAGCTGTCTAAAATTTATTACGAATAATATAACTGTAATTGACTAGGAAAAATAATATGTTTTTACGTCAATCGATCACAACTGCTACAAATAAAACAATAAAATGAATCAGATAAAACAGCAGACAGCTGTTACAAGAATAGTCAACAACAACCAGTCTTTACCTGAAAAACAAACTGTATTATAATAAAAACATTTTCACACACATTTGTAGACATATACACTTATGAACAAACAATGCTCAGATACTAGATGCATTACGTATCAAACATGAGTGGTGCGACCTTGCAACGGGCGGCGACCGGTAACAAGGCACAGTAAAATTGATTCAGTAGTTCAGTTACGTTCATTCTTTCGTATAATTAATTAATCAGACTTCAGTAAAGATAAAACTTTTTTTTTTTTAACATTTGGATGCTTCAGAAATCTGTACACAAAAGATTAAACTCTGTCTCTTAAACTAGGGTATCCTGTATCTTAAGAGACAGAGAAACTTGGCTTACAGCGGAATTCTTAAGTAGCTAAAATAGTTTTGGAAGTCAGTTTATTCTATTTGTTTTGGTCCTTCAATATGTAACATAGCTTTCATTAAGTACTACAACATTAAATTAAATTATCTAGCAAAACTGCGCAGACGTAATTAAAGAAAAATAAAAAAATTTGATGATATTTCTTTTATGGGGGATAATTCAACAATGGTTAGTAGCTTGATAGAAATGGGGCCCAACAAAACATTGGCGATAGTGGTCAGCAAATTCTTCTTAAATATTTTGATCACTGATGCGCGTTGATGTCATCGATAACACAAGTAAATAAACAAGTATATACAACACAAACAATAAACTGAAACTATGTAGGAGCATTACGTGTCGGACATGAGTGTTGCAACCTTGCACTGTGCGTCGTGCGGTTACCTACCATCATAAAGTTTACACAGAAGTTAGCCATACGTAATTAAAAACGAAAAAACGTACGTACGTAACGAAAAAAATTGGTAAAAATATATTTAGTTACTGGAAGCCAGAGCAGTTTAGGATAAAAATCAAAGTTCGTGCCTTATTTTACAAAGTTTCAAAACTGCCAGGAGGTAGGGTAAATAGAGGTTATTTTTTGTTTTACGAATTCTAATTTAGGTTTCTCGGTCATTTTAATGTCAAACGTATTATTTAAGTATGACTGCCTAGTTGGTCGAGAGGTCGGAAGCGCGACTGCTAAGCATGAGCTCCTGGGTCCGATTCCCGGGACGGGCAAAGGGTTATTAGGTTAATCCATCAGGAATTTCTCAGTCACAGAGTCTGGATTTTTGTCCGGTTAATGGCAATAGGTTCGCCCCCTATTACACAGGACTTCAAACTTAACCGGCGAAATGTGGGTGTACTATTAGGTACGACTCTGCCGATCCCTTCGGGTATTACAGGCGTGATGTTATGTTATATCATTTTCATCTTTTCAGAAACCCAATTCAACTATATCCCGTTTATTTCCATTGTTGATCTACTGTATCACCTGTACAATGTCTAATTCAACACGAACAAACGTCCATGATGAGCTATTTGCTGCAGATGATAAGCTTCATCGTATTTATAGGAGCCGCTCAAAGGACAATGCCCTACATTTTCCTCTGAGGCTGTGACCTCTCGTGAAATGGTTTTTGCAAGGACTGTTACACTGAAACGGTTAGTACTTGTTTACTGATAACAATAATACCTACAATGGCTGCTAATTGTTTTTATTTTGCAGACTAAAATGTTTGATAATGTTTTGTAATTAATTAATACTGAATTTGCTAGGTAGGTATGCTTTTGGTGTCGTATGTCTTGTCGTTGAATTTCTGATTTCACTTGAAATCCATCTAAAAATCATAAAACACCTTTGGACAGACTGTGAAAATATTATGAGATCCAAAAGCATTAAACAAAAGTTCCATAAAACACCATTATCACGAAAAATTATAGTAAACAATTTAGGTATCCAGGCCTAGGGAATGGGCAACGTAGCAGTACTTTCTCAAGTTATTATGCCTTATGTCTGTGACTGTAGCTTTGCTTTTATTTGTATTTTCGACATTCAAAAGTGCCGTAATGGTCTAATTGAAATAAATGATTTGAGTTTGAGTTTGAGTTTTAAACAATATTATAAAGTAAATCATAACCAAAATAAAGTAATTATTTCTAGGGATTTTGGCTGTTAACTTCAAATTTTATTTTACAGTTTCTATGTAATGATGAGGGATGAAACACATGGTGGTGACTAAAATATGTATGTTGATGGATGGAGAGGGAGAGGAAGGCCAAAGAAAAGATGGATGAATTGTGTGAGGAATGATATGAAAGAGAAAGGAGTAAATGATGCCGTGACGTTTGACAGGGGAGAATGACCCCAAATAGAATGACATAAGGGTAGGCGATTATGAACCAGTTTCCATAGATGGTTAAAGCGTTTTTGTTGATATTCCCCACTCATGGGTCTATCGCTTAGAAATGAATAAAAGCCACCTTTCTTAGTACGGCAAGATGACCCGTTTCCTGTTAGAACTCCAAAGCAGTATGTAACTCAGCAAAATCTGACAGCTGTATCAAAGTATCACCCTATACATCAGACAAAGCGTTAATGACATCGATTACCTACTAACTACGCACATAATAAAAACGTGACGTGAGCAGAGCTGTCGTATCAAATAGGGCCTCCTAAGCACGGCACGATTGTCCGTGAACCATAACAGGTATAGGTTTTATTGATACGCGCGGGAGGAAAACGCGCGACCCGCCGCCGACCTGAAGTGCGGGCGAAGGTCGGGCGGGTGGGTATGGTATAAGGCTTAAGCGGATAGCGGGGGTAACTTCTGTAATATTACAAGCCGTGAAACCAAAGGGCTTTCAAATTTGCAAAAACGATTAACTTAATCCCTATTAATTTTACCATAAGGAAAGAAATTTCAAAGATCCTTCCGTAAGGAGTTTCGTTGCGATATGGATTCCTTGTGCAAAATTGTATGCTTCTAGCGGTTTAGGTCGTACTTTGTCTTTCAGTTAGTGAATTAAGATTTTTTTTAAAAGCATGATATTACTGGGTGTACTTCGAGAAGTATATCATCGATAATCAAATTCTGGCACTACTTATGCGGAATGCGAAGTTAGAAGAAAAAGTGCAAAAATGTCATCCTAATATTTGTAAATGAAATCAACATTGTTCAAGATCAAAAGACGCTTGCCCTTCCACTTTAAGACGAATATGTAATAGCCCACGGCAAAACCGTAGGTACAAACAATTAAATCAACGCGGAAGACGATTACCAACAAAGTTCATATTTAATTACAAATGGGAACGGTGTTTTCGTCGTCGCTTCCACCATTATAACCAAATGTGTATTGGATGCCTATTAAGAGTAGAAGAGAACAAAGAAACGATGTGTAGTCTGTTTGAAGTATGATATGGCTGGAAAGGAGGTGACTGCTGAGATGACGAGTAATAGAGAAGTATGGCAGAGGAAGACATGCTGCGCCGACTCCAAATGAATTGGGATAAGGGCCGAAATTGATGATGATATCAGATGTATGCTGTCCTCTCCTATAAACGCTGACGCTGATTGCATAGGGGAGGATTGCACTACTTTTCCAATCTGGCCTTATATAGGGTCATAAGGGGGTAAGTCGTTTATCGTGGCATGAACCAACGCCACAGAGATTTGCATAGTTAAACTATACCAACTTATTAACATAGTACTTTGTATACTTGTAGCGAAACTGGGCTAGTGTTGATAGGATCAAAAGGTCACGGGTTCAAAGCCTGCATAGTTGAACTGTTGAACCGCACCTAAGTGCAAGTATGTGTTGGTAATGTGCTAGGTATTGCTACAATGCCTTGTAGTTTTAGCTTGTTCTTTATCTAGAGCTTATTTCTGTAAAGGCTCGACTTCGATCAATTTTAAAAGACTTCAATTTGGAAAGACTGTTTGAAATATTTTGCTTTTTAGGATTGATGCTTTTTGACACGATCAATTCGTTGAAAATTCTAGATCAAATACAAAATAATATTAGTTGAATAACTTCTAAAACAAATCACAAGTCGGCGCATTACTTTGTGTAATTTATTTCATCACCGCTGCTCTCAAAACGGTGAAGGAAAACATCGTGATGAAACCGGCATGTCCTAGAACCAAAAATAGAAGACATGTATCATCTACCAATCCGCACTGGGCCCGCGTGGTGGATTATAGCCCATTCCCTCTCATAGAGAGGAAGCCTGTGTCCCAGCAGTGGGAACATTAATAGGCTGATGATGATGATGATGGTGAACTTCTAAAACGTAGCTCAGAAAATTCGGAGAAGAACTGAGAGTTTTGGAAGAAGAAAAATCTTTGTTGAGTTTACCTTGGGCATGCGCATGTTATATGGTTTATACTCATTCAGTGTTTTTATCTTTTAGGTAGGTCCTCATTTACTCTTGTTATATTATTCTTTGGCTTGCTTGATAAGTGTAGATTAATTATCACTCTAAAATGCATCTAAACCTGCTTATTCACTTATTTCCAACACAAACCCACGGACAAGAGTTGCTATATTCTTTGCTAGTCACCTTTTCATTCGTTTCTCCAACACGCTAAGCCAATTGCTTACACCCCACACACAACTGCGGATGCGCTTGCGATGCACCTCACTATTATGTAACGCAGTAAAATATGTCAATGGTGTTGCTAGTCGCGCGTGTGTGCACGGCCTTAACCCGGTCGGGTCATCTGTGTCGTCCATTACGACTGGCCCAACCCGTTTCATTTTATGCTTATATTTTAATGGTGTAGTAAAGATTATTATTTATAGGTTTTTAGTATGAGGGTAGTCTGTCTGGGTGGTTGTTCTGTGATAAGGTTTTAGGGCCATCGTGATTGGTAATTTGGTAAATGTCGATGGTATCATTGGTTTGCCTTCTGATAATCATTTTCATTGGTTTAATCTTTGAGTGTCTAATGGGTATTTTTTGCAGATGTAATCTATTAATTCTTTACCTTCTAGAGTGTCGAATATACCTGTTTTCGTAAAAAAAAGTATCGTTCTTGCCAGTGTACCACTGCATCAAAAGCGCCTACGGTAGCACATCTGAACGAATGCACAAATAACAATCAGCATTCCATTCCTAAAGGTGTTTTTTCTAGCATTATTATCCAGGTTACATTTGTCGTTGACTTTGTCGAAATTTGGGTGGATAACCCAAATGTTCGAATACCAGTACCAATATGGGTAAAACCAATGTTCCAATTAGACTTACTCCGAATCCATACTAAACATTATCAGAAATCGTTACAAAAATGACCTAATTTTTTAATAAAATTCTCTGAAAACTTAATAAAATCAGTCAGATTAACGGGTAATGCCTCAATTATCAGTCACGCTGAAGGTCGATCGTGGTCACCTTTGAGGAAAATCTTTGCCCCTACATTATTAGTGTTTATTTAATAAAGATTAACGCAAAATGACAAGTTTTATAAAGTTTGTTTTGCGTGTTGACACGGATTATGATCGCTGTTGGTTAGGGGTAAATTAACTTTATATCTCTTCTGAAGACTGCCTTGTTAGTCTAGTGGCAGTAAGCACGACGTGCTGAGCGACGGATTTTGGGTACGATCCCCAAGTTGGGAAAAATGTTATTGTGTTTTTTCATCAGGGTTTTCTACAAGCACGGAGTCTTGATGCGCCCATGGGATATTAACAAAAACAACAACATCAATTTATTTCAGGCTACAATGGCCCATAAATACTAAACACAACATGGTAGGAGATCATCATGTGCCTAGCCTTTTCCCAACTATATATGTTGGGGTCGTTTTCCTGTTTAACTGGATGCAGCTGAATACCAGTATTTCACATGGAGCGACTGCATATCTGACCTCCACCACATGTTCAGAACTGAGTAATACAATATCCCTTATAGGTAAGACTGGTTGTCAGACTTTCGAGCCCATGACTATAACGGCCCGGGGCTGCGGGACTATTCGAAAGAGATACCGTGGCCCCGGAACACAAAGGGCGATGAAGGAACATGGATGGGTTTTAGTCAGTAAAAGTCTGACACTCCCTCCTGCTCCGCCCAGAGAAAAAAAATGACTATAACGACTGCCAAAGATCTACAAATGACAGCCGGGACCAACGGTTCAACGTGCTTTCCGAAGCACGGAGGAAACTCGGTATGTAATGAAAGGTCACCCATCCACGTTCCAACCTAGGCAAGCGAGCTTACCTAAAGCTCGAACCGAGCGGCTGTTATCATAAGGCCACGAGCTCCTCTAGAACATGGAAGGAGGTACCTATAACTAGCTAAATGGCTATATGTAGGAGGATATAGCTGTACTTCTAATTATCTATACTAATATTATAAAGCTGAAGAGTTTGTTTGTTTGGTTGAACGCGCTAATCTCAGGAACGACTAATTGGAATTGAAAAAATATTTTTGTGTTGTATAGTCCATTTATCGAGGTAGGTTATAAGCTATATTATATGACGCAGACGTAGTTACGCGGGTCAGCTAGTGAGGAATATAAGCGTGTGTGAATCGGTGGGATGCGTTCTAGTATGTTGTCGATTGACAAGCTATTAATGGAAAAGCCTCAAGATGTACTCGCCCTCCACCCACAGTTTAACTTTTAACCCTAACTGCGCCGCGCCTACACAAAAGAAAACGTCTTCAACCGAGGAATGTTCACATAAGACGACAATTGATAGGAAATTGCAGCCACACCCCGCGGCCTATTCGAAGTGAGGTCGAATTTAAGCTGATGGTAAGGCTGGTTGGATGGATGCGATTAGTCGGCCATGACAGTTTTTTGACGTCATATTTAAGTGAAAAAGACTGGGTTACTGAAATAACATAACACCACGTCTGTAATCCCCGAAGGATAAAGCAAAGGTTGCACCTAACAAGTATACCGACATTTGCCAGTTGTGTCAAGTTCTACGTAATAGACGGCGAGCCTATTGCCACTAACCGGGCACAAATCCAGACTCCCTGGGTGCTACTGAGAAGTTCCTAATGGAAAATCCCCAATAACACTTTGCCCGACCCGGAATTGGAACCTAGGACCCCATACTCGGCGCACTAGACCAACGAGGCAGATTACTGAAATAAACAAACGCATATTCCTGAAAGCTTAGGCAAGTGGGAATCGATTTTATTATTATTATTATCGTTTATTTCAGGCATTTAAAAAAATAAAAGAAAACATCTTATCATTTCGTATTTCTAAAAAGACTTTCAACCAGAATAACATAAATAAGTTTTTCAGTATCTTATTTATTATTTATTTATTTATGTACACACAAAATATTTATTAAATATTTATTATTATTATTTTTTATATATATATATATATTATTATTTTTTTATCTTATGTTATTTTCCCAAAATGTATGTCTTTTTCTTAATCGTTATAGCATATCATGTTGTATGCATCTTATTGTGTGTTCTAATTCTGATTGTCGATGTTAAATGTTCTCATAGTCATTATGTAATGTTACCAGCCTGAAACTTTCGCAATACAGGGCAATGGACGCTTGCTCACTGCAGACCATAGAGTCCAAGTTTTCCCACGATACATCTTCGATTTCCTTTGCATTGTCATTGAAACTTTAACCTGCGACACAAAGCCAAGAAACCAGTCCATAAACCTCTACGAATAACAATAATAAAACTCGTATTTACTATTCAAAACTACGTTTTAGTGATTTTATCTGCATATACATATACCTATATACATTACTTTTTCTGCAACATACCCAATTAATTAATATACATCAAACGTATTTATATACGCATCAAGCGAGTATGTAAAGCTAAATACGGCAATTATATACAAGCACGCGTCGGCTACACACGGTGCGACAAGTCCTGCGACAGATCCGTGCGACTGTCGCACAAAGGGTTCAAGTACGGTGTACTGGTGGGTTCGGCGATAGGTTGGCGCTGTTTACGAGCGACTCGTTACACCGACATGTTTATTTGGACGCCCACGTATTACCCCACGCGTGGCTCGTGCCAGACGGTGGTGTAAGTTAAAAGCGTCGTGTGAATGGGTGGCTTTATGGGTGATAGGATGGGCGCTTGCAAAGGATTTGACTATGATTGTTTTGGCTTACTAAAACTAGGAGGTTATTAGTAGATTTGTTCGCTAGTAACTTTTCAGAATTATCTTTCTTGATCAAGTATTATAAAGTTGAATGAAACCAGTCAATGAAATCTCTAGAATTCATTCAGGTGCTGAATTAGTCGGCCGAAACATTATCAATGTTGTATTTGTAAACACAAAGAAAAAACACAAACACAGTTATCAAAAAAATAATTTAAAAAAAAACCCGACTGCATAAAAAATATCTATTAACTTAAAAAAAAAACTGAAAAGAAAAAAAATCAAGTTCAGGAAACAGGACATATTGACTGCAACAGTCGGGACCCATATTGGATGTAATGATTTTTATTCTAGATTATTTAACGGGTGGGTGGGTGGGTATACATACTTCCATACACACTCTCGAAAAACATAACCCTCCTTCTGGCGCAGTCGGGTAAAAAGGTAAACAGTCTTAACTGATCACTGTGACAGAAACACGAAACAAGAAACAGTAAGATTTCTTATCTACGCCACTATTTCACCATTCATAAAAGCCCAAACAATGAGCAAGCCTACACTCTATTGAGCCGTCATCACCCACGCGACACAAAATCATCCAAGTGTCAAATTGCATAGACAATCTTATCTACGAACACTTGGACCACCATAGAGTCCGGGACACAAATACCATAAACAATGCTAATATAGTAATCTAAATTCATCCTAACACTATGAAGGTTTTCTTATATTTATAAAGTTGACATAAAACCATCTAAATACAACTTAATACTGGAAGGCTTTTGTGGTAGCTACGTGTGGGTCCCACCTTCAAAATATGTGTGTATGTCTGTCCCCAATTGTGCGGGAACTGCTGGATCGATTTGAATAGGGTTTAGCGTTTTAGATCGAGGGATTACGGTGTAGGCTGGGGAATATGTATGAGTACGATTGTTAAATTATGCTTAAAGGTTGTGGATATGTCAATATTTTGTATAGAAGTTATGCAAAGTGGTTCTATTTGTATAATATTGTTTTATTCTATTACAGTCATTGTAGATTTGGTGTATTTTTTTGATGTAAAGAAGACATCTTTAGACAAAGTGTATAAAAACCATACATACACCACTTTTTAAAATATTTCAGTATTGTAACAAACGATTAGGTATAATGATTCATGGCAAAATGCATTAAACTAAATTCCCCCTTCCCAATTTTTCCCTACGATAGAAATAAGAAAGGTCAATCAATAATTAAACTAAAGATCACAAGCATAAAAACATTTATCTAATACCACATAGTTGATAATAAACAGCAATTTTCCAGTACTAAAAAGAGCATCACTGAATCATCTCAAAGCATTTAACGCAGTTTGTTTCTTTTTACAGACCCAAGAGTGGAAAATAACTGAAATGCCTTCATTGAAAATAAAACTACACGAACGATTGAAATTGCTTACAAACACTTCAGTTGAAAAGCCTAAAAGGAAACATGACGATAAGAATTGAAAACAATATACGTTTTTCACACAAGGAATTTTCAACTTTAGTGTCCAAATTCTATAGTGTATTTTTGGGTGAAGATGTGTGGTAGTTAGGTCATTATGTTTCAGAAGGTAGAGGTTGGTAAAGAGGTCATTGTGATAAGCGTCAGTTACAAAGGTTATGTGGAAATTAGAAAAACCTGGAAATGTTCGATGTGTTAATCAAATTATTTTGTTGGTTTATGTATCGTGTGTTATTAAGTGTGTAAGTTATGTAGATTTTGATGTCATAGGTAAGGTTCATACTGAGCAATGAGTTTTAGAACTTATTTGACGTTTATATTAACTAGTACGATTTTTTCTGATGGTAAGTTATTTAGATTATATGTCCCAGGCAAAGTTCAGAATTTATGTGAACAAGATAAAAATAAACTAATAGCGTCTACTTGTTCCAGGTAAATAATATTTAAGTTGAGTGTGTAAGTGCTTGTGACAGCGACAGCGAGTGTTATTCTGCCGCTCTTTATAAGCAAAAAAACTTATTAGTAACCATTAAAAAAAAAACTACATTGGTGGTTTTAAATAAGTCGGCAATTTTTTTATTGGGTTTCTTCTTCATTGAAAAACAAATATTTCAGGAATATCCTGAACAAATGCCTCATCACATAAACCCATAGGAGGCTACATTTATAAATGACTGTAAGTTTTTTATTTAAGTTTCTAATCAATAATATCAATGTACCATCAAAATTCAAGTGCTATTATTTGTGTAAATGAAGTAAAGCCAAGTTATCAGTTGTATAAAATAGCTAGATAAAACGGTATATTGCCGTGGGATGTCACTTTGCTTATCAATTGATTACCCTGACGGTACAACCACGAATCGAAAACGACGGATTTGTCATCCGTTAATCGAGACCAAATTCTCAGCATGTTGACTACTGTTGAATATTGTAAAAATAAAAATAAAATAAAAAAGACATTTATTTCAACGTTAATTCAACGAAAATTGCACGTTACGAAACACGAGATAAATGCAACTCACAATTTAACACAAGAATAATAAAAAAAAAAAAAACTATGTCAACAAATCAGAAATACAATGTCAAAGAAATCAAATCAAAGTCAATGTCACACAAAAATGAGTCGGAAATTAAATTAATAATATAATTAATAGTAATTATGCATGAACCAAAACACAGGAAGAAACTGGATAGCCAGGACACAAAACCGTCAAAAGTGGAGATTCGGAAGAGACCTACACTCAGCATTAGGTGGCCAAAGGTTGAAGAAGAAGAGAACACAGGAATATTCTCTATTTTGGCTTCCACTGTCCCCCAGCAACGACTCTTGGCAGTTTCCCACGACTTTATCAGTGACACGCGGTGATACGCCATCCATCACTATCGTTTGACACTAAAATATTATTTGCACGTTTTCACGTCATGTTGCCAACGGAATCATCATAATATCTAGCTAATACAATATTTATCATGGTGTTAAGATTTACTGAAGGTTTCAGTTTTGTGTTAAAGTGATTTGTTAAAACTACGTAGGTACTTATGCGAACAAATATTTTATACTAACTAGTGGATTACCGAATTTATATAATTTTATAGAAGTTATAGTGTTTTTTTTTTTCATAAAAAAACTATATCTTTTATCGTTTGATCGGATAAATTGTTTTGTAAAAGAAACATATAATAAAATAAACATCTACATTTTTGTGGGTATTGTTTCTAACCGTACTGAGTAAAAGAAAATCTTTATAAAGTTTGATTCTACACTCTTCGTAGTAACTGCCTTAATATTGATTTAAACTCACACACTCTTACATTGCTGCAGCAATTTTTTCTCAGTCTTTTCTTGAACAGACTATCCATTATATACGCCACTCGTCATCAAACGTGTGAATGCTTTTAAAAAAATAATTAAAAACAAAACAAAAAGCCACGTATTTTCAATAAGAAACAATATATCTGTGCAATTAGTTACGAAGAGGTCGCACGGACAGCCGTTGGCCTCTGCCAATGTCAATTATCACAAAAGCCAAGTGTTTGACAAAAGAACACAGCCTGTATATTGTTTGATAAAAGAACAACAGCCTGTATATTGTTATAAATGTTATGTAGGGTACGCATATTAACGTAATCGTAAGGATTGTATTAAATGAGGTACAAAAAAAATAAGTGTAAGTTGCCACATGCCAGTCATAATTACTAAGACAATAGTGTTGTTTTTGATACACAGATTTTTACCGTATTTTATTTTTTTATTAGTAGTCGCTACGTACTTATTTCTTATATATAAACCATTTATTAGTTAATAATAATGCATTGTCAAGTAAAGTCAGAGGTAAATTATTGCATACAAGTACTGAGTGAATTGAATTATATTTTCAATGTAAAAATATAATTCAATTCACTCACACAATACACCACTCTTTTCTTTTTTTTTTTCGGATGGGAAATCATCAAATGACTCCTCCCGCTCTGGGCGGAGCAGGAGGGAGTGTCAGACTTTTACTGACTAAAACCCATCCGTGTTCCTTCATCGCCCTTTGTGTTCCGGGGCCACGGTATCTCTTTCGAATAGTCCCGCAGCCCCGGACAATACACCACTCTTCAATACAGTCTGTTTGATTGGACGTAAAAATCACAGTGATAATACAAAAAAAATCTTGTTATTATATAGAAGAATCAGTGACATATTGTTAATAGATTGTTGTATAATTTACCATCGTATGTTCCTTTGTACTTTTTTCTTCTGTATAAATAAAAGCCACTAAAAATGAAATATTATGAATATTCAGTGACTTCTTGTTATTTATTGTTCTTCATTCAGCACCGCAATACATGGAGAGCGCAATTAAGACAAATATTAGTTTAGATGAGGTTCGTAGCCTTCGGCGCGAGAGCAAGGTCGCGGCGCAACGTTGTATGTCACAACCTATTGTATACCAGCGACTTCAGTAGCCATAACTTTGTCACAGTGGACATAAAGTTACTCAACTATGAACAAATGGTCGAAATCAGTTCACACAGACATGCAAAGCGTTTATACGAATTCTAACCATGCTTTAAGGGGGCTAAATAAAATGCCGCTTTATCAAAATCATAAAAGTATCACTACTATTCACGTTAAATTTCTCATTATGGTCATAGACGCAGTTAGGTAATATTATGAATTGTCACTTAGTGACCACATTTTACGAATTGTAACGTTATTTATATTATTATCCTTTTATCCTAAAGCGGGCATTTTAGGCCCTATTTTATTTTATTTATTTATTAAAGGAAAGTTTATAAAAGTCTTAATTTTTGACAATGTCCCACAAAACAGTTTTCACGGTTTGTCTGTGGGAACGGAACAAAACTATTAGAACTATTATTTGACATTACTTATTTGACTTATTGTTATTACAATGAGTGATATTTATATAACTAAGTACTTATAACTACAGTAGACAATAATATTTAATATTTTATTTATGAATGGTAAATGATGGAAATTTCTTATGTAAAATATACTTACTTATATTATGTATTATATACTTAACCTCATATGTGTTCTTACTCAACAATCTGTCTAGATCTAGGTATAGGGCCTAGGTCTTCTTCTTCATAGCTTGTCGATGGCTATCTATACTGAATCGGTCCAAGACTCTGCAAGGAAGTTGGTATCAGGTCACTCTTGAGTAAGTCGCAATCGCATCAAGTCAAGTGATTATGTTTTATATGTGTAAGTGCAACTCTCCAAAAAGTTTCGTTGATAACTCCGCAGTTTGATTTCACAAAAAGGCCCTAGTAAGTTTACTGGTTAACTTTGCACTGTGATTTGATTGTTACGTATTTACGTCTCATGGTGAAAATGAGTAGGCGGATACCTTTGTATTTTTTTGTAGATACTCTATTTGATAATAATTGTGTCCGTGTCACGTAATCATAAGTTAAATAAATGGGTTTGTTCTGGTCAAAATATGTATTATAAATCATTACTTATACAACACTATCTTTTAGTCGTTTTAATTACTTTAAGGGCGTCTAGTACTCAAAAATGAACAACTTTTACTATGGGACCGACTATGAAATCTATCGGTCGCGGAACTCCAAAAAATGTAGGCAGCAGCTGATAGTTTTTCGAGATTATAGATTTAAGTAATTATAACGACTCAAAAACAGTGTTGTATAAGTAATGATTTATAATACATATTTTGACAATATTTTTTTTAGTAGGTGGCGTTTAGTAGTTTATGCTTACCCTCATGGGAAAAAGGCGTGAGTTTGTGTACATACTGGTTTATGTACATAATTATGTAAGAACCGTATCTACCGGATTACATTGTATTGAATTGAAGTTTACTTTGTAAAGATTTAGGTATTCTTAGCGTGAACTTTGCCTGGTTGAACCTTGTTGAAGTGCCTCTTTCATTTATTATATCATCATTTTATTTCACATTTCATTTACATCTTTAAATTGTAAAGTGCTCTTGAAAATAACCTAAATCCTTACCCTTAAACTATGCGGTGAACCAAATATAACAATAACAATGTCAGCACAGACCCGAATCAAGGTTTCCCCAAAGTTTCCGGCTACATATTTTGATACATATCATGAGACTATAAATAATATTTAAACAAGATCGGCCTTCACTCATTATGACTGAACCTTATTTGGGGCAAATTCATGCTACCGTGTCAATATAGTGGCTTATTTTCCGCATTTTGACGAGTAAATAAAGTTAACGATATATTTTTTTTTTAATCACTTGCCAACTATTTGGACCACTGACACAGCCAGAAGGCGTTGTTTCAAACCTCGCGGAAGATGGCGGGATTAGCTGGACCAAAAGAACGACCAAAAGAATTGAAAATCGTGGGTAGTGTTGTCTTGGGAGAAGCCTATAAGTGCCTAGTAGTGACCAAGCAAAGACTTCACCACTTACTTCAACCTGAATAATCTCACTAAATCAATCTCCCTAATTTCTTTCTCTCTCTCTGGCATTATGCTGAGCTGAAACCCTTTTGGCATTATTAGTTTTGTTTGTTTGTTTATTTTGTATATTTTTGTTAGGTGTATAAACACAATTTTCTTTCTTTCACTATATGATGCAGGCTAACAGTAATATTAAATGTTATGCAAATTATGTAGGTTTTAATTCCGCGAAAAATATCCAGCATAACATTTATTGTTATGGATTTCTTAAAGTAATGCCTGATTCTATAACTAAACATGTAGATGAACCTAAATTCTTTGACATGAACTGTACTAACATTCATGATTTGATCTATCTAAAACTGGTCAAGTTTTAAAACATTATTCAAAATAGATAACATTTATTACTGGGTCAGATATATCTAGGAGCCTGATATGTCTGGTTTTTGAACGGCAATGGACAAAGACTGATGACCCTAATTAGCTGGCCAATATCAGCCATTTAATATTGCCACATTTAAGCAAATTTCTCAATGATTTAAAAGCAATTTTGACATTTATGCCTAATTAATTTTTTAATTAAACATTTATTGGTAATAATAAGCGCGGTCACCGGATATTACGACAGACGGTTAGAGCTAATATTATGTTGATTCTTGGTCAGAAATCGTTAGGCAGGAGGTGGAACAAATGTCAGTGTCAACCAGATTGACAGGGCAGCTCAAATTGACTGCGCACGAGTCACTTTAGTCATGTGACATGTAAATGTTTGCAAGTTAAGTTTAAAGGTTGTCCGTCACACCGTCACACGTTACTTAAATTATGTTCTCAGCTCAGCTATATTGGAGATTTAGCTATTTTAAGTTGTTCGAGTGAAAAAAAGATGCGTTTTTATTTTTTTGTTTACCTCATTTCGGTCCTCAGGACTAGATTGAGGTCAAGGCCCATGAAATACTATAAATTAAAAAAAAATGTATTTCTGTAGAGAGAAACATGACATGACATTGTCGTTGGGCAGGTGGTTAACATTTTGTGAAATTGATATACATAAGTATAAATTGACAATCCAGATGACGACGTCAGGTCTAATTTGGCCATGCACGAGCAGACCCTTGTGCAACTACAAACATAGCATTTAGCCATACATAGCCATTCAGATAATATGTCCTGACTTGACGCACTGAATACACAAAACATAAACAAACAAGACTCATTTATAACTGACCTTTGACCCCTGTACCGAATGACCTCATCTTTGTTATGTACAAAATGACACAACACCGTACTATCAAGTTCATACCTAAACCAAACACACCTAAAATAGCTGGAGTAGGTAAACTAATAACACAGTGTTACCGCAGCTTGTCAAATCACCACATATGACGTCACACTGTCATTGCTTGTCATTACGGAGTAGATTCAAATAACGTGTCTATGTGTGCGAGTTACGCAATTAATGTCAAAAATATTGCTCTTGAAAAATCTGTGGCTTTTAGGCACCACACACGGCCGTAAAAAAAAAAAAAATTATAATAAAATTAGTTGGATCCATATATTTGACAGTGAGATAGCAACAAGCACCTCGCAATTTGCAGTGATGGCAAGTGGAAAAAAGTTGTGATCACGTAGCGTTCAAGGACTGGAAAGAGAATTCAGGTCGTCCAGCGGCAGTAAGATGGACAGACAACTTTGTTCCCACCGCGGGTTAAACATGGATGAAGCCGGCGCAGGAACGTAGTGATTGGCACAAGCAAAGAGAATCCTGTACGATTGTATCCATCCAGTGTAGGTGAAGTCAGGCTGTGGATGGTGATGACGTGATGGGAATAACAAAAAGACCATTCAATAAATACTTAAATAAATATCGTTGGACATACACACAGCGCCATCTAGTGCCACGCTAAGGAACGAGGCTTGTGTCATCGATTTATTAAATATTGTTAAATAATTCTCAATCTTAAAACTTAAAAAGTCGTCCAACATGACGCGCGACCTACGTAACACTGATTCCTCACGTTTTTGCGTTGCGTACGCGCATACGACCTCTATGACTTCTATAACCTTAGCCACCGAACTAATAATTCCTCGTGTCCTTTTGACAGTACATTTAGCTAATTTATAGCTCTTTTAAAAGGCATTACATTGAAAAATATCGGTGTGGGCTAAATGATGGTGATGTATTGTGCTTGTTTGATCTTGAGGTTATTTGTGGCCTTTGTAGGGAGTTTTAATTTATTAATGGAACAAAAATAATCGGTTCTTGTGTAAAACACAAGAGCATTTTCAATATCTTTGTCATTTTTGACAAGAGTTTAAGGCCAACTATCCGTTTTTTTTTCCAAAGATTGTTTAGGTATTCCTCCCTTTGATAACTCCATACTACCGTTTTCTTAGTACAGTTTGGCCGCTGAGACAATGCGTACCTAACAGGTCGCGAGCGAAAGGACGATGTAACTGTGAAGTGGCGAAGAATTTACGATAAACCTATAACTATCGTTTTTTTAATATTATTAAAAACGATATTATTAAATCAAGTAACAATAAATGTTATAATTTCGCGTTAAAATGTACCAACAGACGTTAGAAACGCATTCTCTCAGCGGCCAAACTGTGCATACATTATTCCCATGGGGGTTAGGCAGAAACTACATAACGCCACCTGCTACGGTCCTTCCAAACTCCTTTCGTCTCGTACACATTCATACATCTGGTCATTATTATTTATTAACATGTTTTTATGTTCTCGGCTTGTTAGCCGGGAAGAGCTGATAATACGGGCCTAACCGCCAAATACTGAAACGTCACTCAAAATTTAAGTAGTACTTATATTTAACAGAAACTCAAAAGTGACGTTTGGCCATACGAAATTGAAAGTTTAAGAGCTGCTCAAATGTTAAGCAGCCCTTAAATTTTGAGTGACGTTTCAGTATTCGGGGGAAAGCCAAGTGATTATCAGTTGGGATATATGAAGTGCGGTCAGGCGCAGAAGATTGTATGGAAGATGGTAGCGAATTTGAGTTTTGATGAAGATTTTCTAATTCACATTGCAGAAACTTTCTCACGAGTCCGCATGTGTTTAATATCACTGCCTTTTGTAAGAGATGGGGTAGGTGTTTCTAGGTAAGCTAAAAGAATAGGCATGACGACAGTATCAAAAAAATGCAAATCTATTTAGTCCGTCAGTTAGAGTATTGGAAATTAATGGACACGTATTTTTTGTTTTTGTAAATTAATGAATATTGACAAAGATAAAACGCATCAAAACTCGGGAGTGGAGGCTCGTGACGTCAGAACTAGCTAAAAATTATACCATGGCGTGACGTATTGGGAATTTTAAAAGCGTCGTATCTTCGACAATCTTGGTTTACGTAACAAAAGAAAAAACACGGGTCAAATATTTTTTGATAATCTAAGTGACGGACTAATTAGATTTTTTTTGTCGTCTCGCCTATTATATTATTATCAGCCATTTATATCCCACAGCAGGGCAAAAGCCTCCCTTCCCTCCTTCCTTATCTGGTCTTACACATTTCCTATTTAATCTTTGTATAAATATTAAGTAGTTCTTTCTTCTTACTCTTGACGAAACATCTGTTTCATAGTGGATTGGCCGAATACCGGATCTCTAACCATATTTATAATCAGGATAGCTGGTTGTTTATATCGGTTTATCTCTACTCAATAACTGACAATGAGACGACCCAAATGGCGCAGCGGTAGAGAGGATGCCTTACGTTCTTTGGGGTCCCGGGTTCGAATCCCGGTAGGCGCAAATATTTTTCACATTTCTTTCCGAATCATGGATGTTTATATGTCTAATAAGTGTGTATTTACAAACAAAAAAGTTTCTATGTTGTATATCAACAATATGGTCACGACACAAAAAAGTCCTTGTTGCTTAGTGTGGCACAAGATGGCGCTGTGTGTCCAGCGATATTTGCGATATATTTAATGGGTGTGGCCACTGACACTGCCAGCGAGAACTCTGTCAAACAAACAACATCGTTGTTATTGCCAACTTACTCGCGTTTTGCTAATCGTGGCATCATAATCATGGGCTTCGCCACCGTTGGATAATCATAGTTTTCTATACCATATTATTTCAACCTGCTTTAAAAGCTTGTCATAACACACACACACACAGCACAGGTACAGCATTTGGAATCAATATTATGGAAACCGATAGATTCCTTCATATCTTTATTTCTAGTGTTATGAATGGTACATAGGTGAAAATAAGTCGATTCTTCTACATAAATATCACAAAATATTACCGATAAAGTAATATGACTGATAGACATATCAATAACCGCGGTCAATTTAACCAAAAAAACTTGCGTTGGAGTTTATATCAGAAATAAATCAATTATAGTTTTCATTTTAAATCGAATGGCGAGTATTAGTGCCAGTATCAATTTAGTCTTCACTCAGTTCACACGTGACCTGTCTTTATTTATGAATAGCTACCTCGTAATTGAATTTTATGTCCGTATGTGTTTTTGCGCGTAGCTCCTGAATTGCTAGGCGGATTTGCATGCGGTTTGTGCAAATTACACTTAGGTTTTATGTGTTTGTATTCTTAATTATCGTTTAGTATTTAAGTTGTATTGGTTAATCACGATTCATGATGTTTTTTTTATTGCGAACTTTGCCGTAATATTTCGTGTATATTTAGCATAATTATAAATGATTTGAGCAATGAAAAAGCTTCTAATTTATTTTCACTTTTTATAGAAAATATTTGCATTAAAACACAAGTAACGTTTTATGCATATATTAAGATAATTATATCCAAAATGCGCACATATTTACAACTAAATAGAAAAATCGTGCAACTATTTCACTTTCAAATCTTATGGTAGGTACAAATCGTGAAACCATTACAAATACACTTGCGGTCACAATTACTAGTACATTTTTTATTAGCTCCATTTATTAGTACGTTTGACCTGCAGTGAGAGAGCAGGGTTACGTTGACAAGGTCACCAGACAAAGGTGTTGTCGTCATTTGTCAAGCTGTGCTCGCCGATAATTACCTGTCAGTGGGAACATGATGGCGAATTAATGGATATAATTAAATGAGGAGACATAAAGTCAATGAGGTTAGGGTATCTACCGGCTTTCTCTTGAGTCACATTTGATTTTTAAGTTTAGAAGTATCAGGATGCTTGCTTACTTGTCTCGCAGTTTATTTGTTCGCTTATTATTTGTGTTATTGGGTTTCTTCATCAGTAGGCCTATTACGTATCTTTCTGATATCCAGTGACTGTCAAGCTTCGGTTGTACACCGAACTTTGATGACAACCGAGAATGTCATAATATTGGTATACGGTATATTGGGGTACGGGGTAAAGTCTTTCACGAAAACCACTACTTCAAACTCAGTTGTCATCAATTTGTTGTCCACTATCCTTACAAAATCAAAATAATATAAGTCTCGATACGAAAGCGTCTGTCAAAATGAGTTACGGTGACTATCAGCCACGATGACAACCAATGACGTCATATTTGATCGCGACTGGTCATACATAAGTATAATACGAAACTAACCTTTTGACAGTTAATAGATGGACACTGAGCCCAGTTATTATCATTTCGACCTGTCAACAGAGATACGTAATAGCCCTACAGGAATATACGCGGGACTTTAACAAAACTTACAAATAGTAAGTAGTACTTTTTGCCAGTTTTAGTACGCCTCTGTTCAACCCTTCGGAGAAAACAGGCTTGAGGTTATGTTATGTTTGACTAGCTCATTTTTAGGCAAGGAACCCATATGGTTTCGTCATCGATCTCCGTCTGTCCGTCCGTCCGAGGTTTTTCTCAGAGACTGTTAGCACTAGAAAGCTGTAATTTTGTAGAGGTGTGTATATAAATTACGCCGATAAAATGGTAAAATAAAATTTTGGAAAATATTTTTTTTTAGGGTAGCTCCCCTACATGTGAAGTGTTTTTTTTATTATTAATGAGCTACTACGGAACCCTACACTGCGCGTGGCCCGACACGCACTTGGCCGGTTTTTTGCAGGTAATTTCAATAAAAAGTTATTCTTCTTCTTCTTCGTGTCGATGATTCCCATTTTTTATAAGTTATTTTCGCTACTAAACCACAACCTTAATATTATACGTTAACCTTTTAGAAATAAATAACCCTGCTTTATACGTCGCGACTTGAAACAAAAAATAAAATTAATTATATTTTATTTCTGTATTACACTTCACCTCGGCCACAAGTGTGTGAACTGTGAGTGACATAGATTTTATGTCAATTAATTATTTCTTGAGCAATTTACTAGAGTGACATTAATAAATATCACTTTATTTTGTAATAGACTATTTTAAAGTTACTTTACATCTCAGAACTAGTTAAAAGATCAAATTAAAAAATATTACATGAAACGCAAAAATATAAATTAAAAAAAAAATGTTACAAGTTCTGACCAGGTAATTGAGTATTTTTTAGCATTAGCTTAGTATTTATACTAGATATGTGGTAATTACTTACTCCATATGAGCATCAGTAGATTTCTGCATACCGCGTAATAAAAGAGCGTGAACAAGTTTCATTGACTGCGCAATCAATTATTGTAGAATGTTTCTTTTAGATATATTTGGGAATTGATACAATCCTGATTCTCTTAATCAATGATGAGATGGGGCCGTTATATCGAAGGCCAGTCATCCTCATCATTCTCTAGCCCTTATCCCAATTCATTTGCGGTCGGCGCAGCATGTCGTTTCTTCCATACTTCTCTATTACTCGTCATCTCGTCAGAAACCTCCGTTCGATGCCGGTCATAAGATTCGGAAGACCAAAGGCTGACACAGCAGGTGTATTATTGGCTTAAACCTAGTCATCAAATCTATAGGACTATTTCCTGAAAGTAATATTGTTAGTGCAGATATATCTACATTGCTTACTCTACCTTCTTGGAGAACCTTTACCTAGGGTTAGCAATCAATCCTCAAAAAAAAACGTTTTAGTTTCAGATTTGGCTCTGGAACACTACAAGCGTGTATAGTTCATAAAATGGCTGCAACCAAAGAATTCGCTTCGTAAAATCTCTGTATAAAAATCCTTTGCCAAGAATGCTTGCAGGCAGGCACCTACAATAATCCCCATAAGTTCTTCAAACTATAACAAACTCGTGAAAACGTGAGCTTTATCTAACTCTTCCTGTTAAAACATGTGCATATCATTTAACTTTAATGTCGTTTTCCTCTTTTACTACGCCAAGTTACCATATGTGAGTAATCACTAATCACTAAAACTCCTATTAATTATAATACCAATTACTAATGGTCCATTTCACCAGTCAGACTAACGATCAACTTGATTCTAATTCGCTACTCAGTAATTTATCACTTGCACTTAAACATAGGCAAGGTTTTACCTAATTAAGAATCGCTGAATTACTTTTGTGATAAGTGATCGACTGCTTTTAGTGCCAATTTAGAATTAATGCTTGTGTACATATAAGAAATATTGCGTTTTCACTGGGCACGAAAACTTTCTGGGGATAGGCAATAAGTACTAATTCAGCCAGCTACTATTTGCCAAAGCACTTTAAGAAAGAAGAAAAAAAAAACATGTATAAACCAGCCGTAAAAATCTTGTAATCCCAAGAAATCCCTGATTGGGAAAATTTTGCTAAAATTTTTCATACCATTAAAAAAAGCGCAAAGCAACCGTGGCGCGGCGTCCGTGTATGACTATGAACAGATGTATGAACGTAGAAAAAACCAAAGCATGTTATGTTTGTATGGATCTAAACAGGTACCTACCTGCCATGACAAAATAAAATCAGAAAAAATACAACCCCACTCTTATCCTCTTAGAACATATATCAACGAATACGGCAATACAAGAATCGATGTGACACGGAAACTTTGTGCGAGATGCACAAGTACTTACCACTAAAAAACATACGGTTTTTTCACCCATTTTTGTAAAGCGACAACCCTACTAAAATAACATTTGTGCAGCAGCTCACTTTCCCCGATATAAACGGTATTTCACTAATGCGATCGGTCCTGGCGGTGGTTTCATTATCAGCACTTTGTAGGCGGAGCCATGATTATAGTGCAGTGCCTGCACTGACAGGGTGAACGCTGCTACCAGTCCTGTAGTAGATAGCATTGTAAAACTACCTATGGAGAAATTATGTGCGTTTATTTATGACGGCGGTTATAATTAACAGTGCTCATAAATAAATCTATATAGTAGTCTATCAGTTTGATGGAGTCTCCTGTAAGAATGCCCTGATTAATTGGAGTATACTTGGTAACGTTTCATAATTATGACAAGAATAAGAAATATTCCGTTTTAACACTGAGGGATCAATTCAATGTTTTTAGTTTTCCTTTCAATGTCCATCTCATCTAAGATCTGGAACTCTCCTCATCACTCTCCTCGACTCTCCTCTCAACTCATCCTTCTACTTGATTTTCTCTGCCAAACTTCCTTCCTCTATCCAGCCATCATGATCATTCTCCTGCCCTCATACCAATTTATTTGGAGTCTTCTCTTTCCAGACTTCTCTATTTTTGTTTAAGTATGTACCTATTTATTATTAGTAATAAGTATGTATTTACAACAAATAAAAGTATCTATGTAGTATACCAACTATGTGGTGTCCACGACACAAGCCTCGTTGCTTACTGTGGCACTAGATGGCGGTGTGTGATGTAATGTCCAGCGATATTTTTCGTCATCTCAGCAGTCACCTCCTTTCTAGCCATATCATCCTTCACACAGTCCATCTATCATTTCATTGGTTTCTATCCAACCACTACAATTTAAATAGCCACCTCTAAATTAATATTCTAATTAACGCACTAACATTGCTGACAAGTCAATCAACACCGGGTGACTGCCCTTTCACCGGTCACATGCAACCGAAGCCTAATGTCCGTTAAGGTCGCCACACAATATTCGTTCTGTTTGTTAAGCGGCGCACGCGCACAACGCTTGTGGAATGTTACGTTTTCTCTGCGTAAGCATTGTGGGAAAAATAAATGTTGCTGATGTCGAATTGTTGTTGGTTTGGCGAATTGGAGGGAGATATAGATTTGGTTTTTGTTGTTTTGTCTATTGCAGGTTTTATCTTCTGTGATTGGTGTTTAACTACGTATAATTGACACAAGTTTGACACGTGGAAACACCCAGGACAATTTTGTTTGTGTTTCGTTTATCTTTGTTGAAACCGAAACTTATTGATCAATGTAAGAATTGAACTTTTCAACCCTAGTGCTAAATCCACTCAACGCAATTTTCCAGGATAAAAGTTATATATAAGTAGTATACATTAATTGATTGATTTCAGTGAATTTCACAAGTTATGTATGCTGAGGAAAGTACACGAATATTATTTGGATTATCAGCCCTCGACTCAGCACCGAAAATGAAAATTACAACAACACAGTTTTATTGAAGCACTAGCGGACGTCACGCGGTTTCACCCGCGTAGTTCCCGTTCCCGTGGGAGTACGGGGATAAAATATAGCCTATGTTACTGAGTAAAGACGTGGCTTTCAAGAATTTTTAAAATCGGCGTAGTAGTTTATGACTTTCTTTATTACAAAGAAACACACAAAAATACAAATCTTTCCTCTTTATAATATTAGTGTAGATGTAGATTTGTAGATTTATTTAGGTGCCACCTAGTGTTAATGAAAATGGGCTTTAGGTATGTTTACCTGAAGTATCACACAAGATTAAGTATCAGCCACGGTAATAGGCAATAATTATAGAATCTATTGACCACAGGTTAGAAGCCATAGGTCCTATCCACCTTGTCACATACTTATTACAAGAATTATTCTCTGCGTGTACAAATTAATAATCGCTATAAAGTTAATGAAGGTTATTAATATAAAAACAACAGCAAACAGAAGCTCCATATGTATTCCTGAGAGCTTCTTTACTAGGGGGTCTTCAAGTCATAACGAAGCCGAAAGGCACTTGTTCTCCCCGTCATTGCGATCATTTTTTGTACTAAAACATTCTTAAGAACCTACTAGTTACGGAGATATTGGGCGTATTGCCATCAATTGAGCACAAATCTAGACTCCGTGGCTACTAGGGAGAAATTCCTGTGGGAAAAACCCTATACCATTTTGCCTGACCTAGGAATCGAACCCAGGACCTCAAGCTCAGCAGTCACAGTTGCGACCCACTAGACCAACGAGGCAGTAATCTAGATACATCGCGATGAATGTCTTAATCTAGCGAATAAGATGTTTTTGTCCTAGAAAATTACTAAGATCAATAAATAAATAAATAATATCGCTGGACATTAACAGACAGCGCCATCTAGCGCCAAACTATGCAACGAGGCTTGTGTCGTGGACACCAGATAGTTGATAAATACTACATAGATAGTAATATAAAATAGTAAAGATAATCAAACACTGTTTTAAGATTTCACGGTTTAAAACGAAACTTATATTGTCACTTACGGGATATCTTCCGTGATTATTATTTGTAATAATATAAATACACAATAATAATCACGGAAGATATCCCGTAAGTGACAATATAAGTTTACTAAGATAATAATCAATAAACATCTTTTGATAGTTTCGTGCTTACTAACAAGAATTATCTAAGAAACTCGTTTTGTTTTGATACGTACAGATGTCAAATATGCAATAAAACATATTTTATGTGTCCTGCATGTAATGGTTTCCGCTAAGCAAATTACGTTTTAAACAAATTCATTAGCAATACGAAATTATATCGTTTCCAAACATATTATTAGTACCGATGATAATATTCGATTTAAATTAATCGATCATAAAAAGTTACTAAATGCATCAATTAAAAATGTGATTATCTATAATCTTAATTTGACACTAGGGTTGGAAATTGAGGTCAAGTAATGGATGAACTGTCTACACGTGCTTAAATAAACTAGTATTTTAGACGGTAATTCAAATTCAAATTCTTTATTGACATAATAGGTTACATAAATTGTTTGAACCCATTGACTCCCGAACTAGGTGTACCTGTATGTCAGGAGTCAGCGCCCTCTCCCATTTTATTTGGCTTAGATACTAATGTCAACGTAGGAATAGACAATATGTGCTACAAAAAACAATTTTGAAAAAAAAAAAAAAAGATAATAACAGATAAAATAAAATACAATTACAGAAATGAAAAGAATGAAATAAAGAAAAATATGTTAGAACATCAAAAATATAATTTATTCTTCAATTAAATCGCCTTATGTGTGTAGGTGTGTGTGTGTAATTGGTTCATTAAAGATACAAACTCAAGTTATTTTTGCTTCACTCAGAACTTGAACTGACGGATAATTCGGGAAAGAGCCTGAATTATTACTAGAAACAAAAGCAACATTAATCAAGTGCTTAAAGCTTCGGCTTCATCAAACCTCATCGAATTACTTTTCAAATCATCAATTGCTATCACGCTGTAATCAAGAACTGGAACTGGTACAACGCACTCCGCGTCCCGTCCGCATCCAGGTGACACGACTAGTCGCTTCGTTACCGAGCAATCGCGATTAAACGTCAATTAGACCCATTGTCGCACGATCCCCTCATAAATAACCTAACAGTCAATCCGCTGCAATCCGGTTCAATCTAGTTCGATCTAGTTGAGTTTGCTTGCGTTAACGACTTCGTATCCGACACCGCTGGCACCCGACGTCCTTAAGCGACGAACTGCTGTCTCATTTACTTCGTGAACGAAAAATTAATTGAGCTGTGACTAAATTAAAGTGTATTGTTATTGGGTGGAATGCGGCGGCCTTTACGGGAGTGCCCAGTTGATGGATTGCTTTAAATTGTGGAATAAGGTTTGTGCTGTGCCCAGGTTAGGTAGGACGGACATGGTTATCATCGCTGTGTGTACGAATAATCTTGCATAACAAGGTAATCTTTATCGTGGTTTACCTGTAAACAGGGTTTTTTTGTACAAAGATAGAAAATCCATGTTCGACGGACATGTCAAACTACACCAAAAAAATTCGGAGGAAAACTGTCTGTTATAGGTACTAAAGGTTATGTATAAATAAACAGAACATAAATATAAATAAACAACTTTATTTTGTGCCTATATTTTATATTAGTTTTCATTATTATTCCGATCAAGCGGTGTCCATAAAAACTGTACAATATTTTGCCATAAAACTTTATACCATCATTGTATGT
Organism: Xestia rhomboidea; assembly: GCA_963853795.1. NCBI lineage: Eukaryota > Metazoa > Arthropoda > Insecta > Lepidoptera > Noctuidae > Xestia > Xestia rhomboidea. Next base: position 14,624,048 of record OY970772.1, read on the forward strand.
TTTGTAGAATACTAAAATATTAGGCAAAATAAGATCATCGTAAAAATATAAGCTATAAAATCTAAGCGAAATTAACAAACTAAACTATTTCATTGAGAAAAACCCCAAAAATATGAAGGTTTAAAGGTTGTTTTGATTAAAGAATTTAGTTTAAAACCTATAAATTCGCCATAAAAGTTTGATAGTTAAAATAAGAATTTGGTTCTAAGCCGTTTATGTCATTAACTTAATAATAAAAAAGCAATACACCTACGAAGAGTTTATTAAAGGATGTCTAACAAACTAATCTGACACCTACGTAGAGGTTTTATGAACATTTAATTATGTAAATCATACCTAATAATGAAAAAAACCCCAAATTCAGTTATCCTTTAGTAGCATTCAGTACAAGCTACTCTAACTCAAATTTTTCATAAATTCCAAAGTACTATGATAGATAAATGAAAAGAATAGTCTTTAATAATTATGTACACACTTTTATCTAGACTTACAGATATAAAATATGTAGGTAGGTGTTACCAAAAATAGTCACGACCAAAACAAAAGACAATCTAAATGCCTATATAAACGAAGACAGTATAAGAGAAACTACAGCTAGTTCAACGACCGTACGCAGTTTTGTGCAATGCGAGCAAAAGTTGCTTAGGTATTCTGGTCAGTTGCGCTTGCGTCGGTGACATGGCGACCTCGATCTGACCTGCGCCTGCGCTAGGTAAACGACCGACTATATAGAGCATTATCGCAATAAGGACATTCTTAACGTAGCTGATTTGGTCTGCTGTCACGCTTTTTAATATTGTTGATGTGCTACTTTGACAAAGGTGTGTGGCTTGTGTTTTTAATTCATATAGGCAGGGAGTATAAATCACTACGTTCTTGTATGTATATAGGTATATCTTTTGACCCTTAACCCAATCCCCTGATCGCAGCGGCCGCCCGTTACGAACCCTCGCGAATCAGTCAGGTCCGCCGCCCAAGGCATGCTTTAGTCGATCCCGATGACGCTACAACCCTCCTCCAGGAGAGCCGTCATTCCGTCCTCGCCGTCGAGGCCCGTCGCGACGCCCCGTTACGAACCCTCCCCGTCCCTTGCTCGTGCCAGCTCGCGTTGCTGAGCCTGTAGTCCAAAGTCAGTCCCTAAATAATGACACCACTCCGATCCAGCCTGTCCCCTTGCTGTCCTCTCCCAGCGACGCCCTAAGCCGAGGCCCGTACCCCGCAGGGGGTGCCCTTAGCGTGTAGTCGCTTAGTTTGTAAGTTTTTTGCCCTGGCTGGAGGCCTTACACTTAAGGCACCCACAGGACAGTCCGGTTAAGCAGACGACAACCTCCCTGGTTGAACTGCGAGATGCCATTTCGAAAAAAAAAAAACCCTTAGCCCAAATCAGAATTAATGCCGCTACCTTGTTTTTACAGTAAAATTTCACGACCACCAACGCACTTCTGCAAATGTATTTTGAGCGTGTGAAGAGCCTTGTACACTGGTACAGCTATATGTTATGATTGTAGGTAAGGTAGGACGTCAAATCACTTGAAAAGGTAAATTTTGGCAGAACTTTTGCGTTGATTTGGACTTAAATCTTCGAAAAGCGATATAATATTTCCTGCGTAACCTGAATTTTGAGCTACATCTTGGATATAAAACTCATAAAAGAATTTCTGTAATAAATCAAGGTTTGACAACCGACATTTATCATCTATTATATATGGTTAAGTACGCAACACCACACTGCGCTTCAAAACACAAATTACTGACGTTGCTCAAAAAGCCGCTCAGCTGAAATGGGACTGGACTGGCCACGTCTGCCGCAAACCCAATGAGCTGTGGGCCAAAATAACCACTTTTTGGAGCCCTGACACAGCCAGAAGGCGTCGCGGCAGACTGAGAGCTGGACAAGACCAAGGACCCAGTGGCCCACATTAGCCCTGGATCGAAACAACTGGAAGCCATGGGGAGAGGCCTTTGCCCAGCAGTGGGATGACGCAGACTAACAGTAATATGATTAAATCATGATCTGTCAAATGACCCATTTGGTCGAGACGCCATTGTTTAACTATTGTGTCTACTTCGTGGACAGTTCATGGGTTAACAGCGGTATTAACTAGTGCTCATTATTTTGCTCGCGCAATCTTCAGGAGTGTGATTCCATCCATCACATCAGCTGAAGTTTGAAACCATCCTTTCATGTTAATACGGATAAGAACCTTAGTATAGCTTTCAAAGAGACAATTCTTTAGCTGACTAAATCATCAGCCGTAAGGCCGTAGGTATCTACTTAACTTTAGTAGATAATATGTATTTAGTTTGATTACGCTCTCGTTTTATAACTGTTGTTAAATTTTCCAAGCAGCATACAAATCTTATGAAGAAATAAACCATTGGGTAATCGGATTTTCTAGTGAAATTGTTCAAATGTTTAGACGTTACACGTTTTATGATTTAGACATAAAACGCGAGATTCTCCGTAAACTACTTTATTATTTTTATCGTAAAAATACTGATCTGGTAAGGTTTTCTTGGAATTTCCATAAGACCCGTACTATACAAAAAGTAAAGGTCTCCCAACAGCAAGCTAGTCCAGGTTTTTGGCAGACTTTTTACTTTTTGGTGAGTAGGACTGCTAGATATTTTTAATTTCAAAAGAAAATATTGTGCAGTAAATACTGATGACCTGATTGATGCAAAGGTGCAGTCTGCGTTGAAATACACGTAGACTCACAAAAACAGCAAATATGTTAAGAACGAAAAAGGAGTAAACGATAGCGTGATGATTGAAAGCGGAACATGAAACAAAGAAAAACAGTGTGTAGGAAAATTGTCAGACAATAATTTTTATCCCGAACATAATTATTCGATTTTGACACACGAATCCTACTTGACAAGCGACCGTCTGACACTAGACAGAACGACTTGTTACTAGTAGTAATAAGTTTTCGGATAACGATTTTCATCGTCTTCTCCCGTCTACTTAATATTTGAATGTCTTTGTGTTGCACGGATCCCAAGTAACATGAGACAATAACTCTGTTCAGGGGTGCACTGTGCCAATCAACATAGAATCCACCACTCTTGTATTAAGAAATACTATCAAGAAGCAACTGTAGATACACATTTACAAATGGTCCACGTACATACACAGTTTAAAGCTCAACAATGAAACAAACGATACACGGTTTCTAGTTTTACAAAATCGCAACGATACAAACGATTACCTTCACAAAACGATGCAGCCAATTCTCTTAGTCCATCTAACATAACTGTCGCGGTCTGAAGCCGGTGACATGAGCCATGAGCCATGAGCCATGTGTGGATAATTGTGAGCTATTACTGCCTGACAATAGAATTGGGCGGGCTACAACCAACTCCCCATGAAATTGCGTTCTTTTTTTAAATACTTTCTACGGCACACGCGACGTTTGTTGAGTTGGATGAGGTTGTATGTTTGAGGTTGAAAGTAATCTTGGGGCCGAAGTGACAATCGCTTTCAATGCATTTAGAATATCTACAATGACTTAATATTAGTACAACAGGTTTGACGTAAACTTTTCGATAGCTTATGTCAGCTCAACACATTTTTTGCCATTTTTTGCCATTTAATGCCTCTGACCTCTGAAGGTATCTTGTTCGTGATAGAATTGATGAATTCTGCTACAGAACAGGTCAACAATATTGGCATAATTATGTCTTTCATTATCAGAATATGGAAATTAATTTGGCCACGATAAATCTTAGTGAAACCTCAGTTAATTACCGCTAGACTTAACTAAATCTGAATTGATAATGAAGATAATCACTTAATTTTCTGAATAGAAAAATATTATTCATCGATTGTACACAGTTACGTATTTAGTCGATGTTAACCTCGGTCAGTATCAGCTACAACTGAACTTTTAAGGAAAACGGTAACCTTTAATTAAAACCTCAAATCACGTGACAGTCTAATAAATCTAATCAAGCAACATGACAAACAGGCCAATTTAAAACTGAGCCAGTTAAACAATCGCTCTATATTTAGGTGGGACAACGTACAAGGCTTATCATTCGATCTCAACGTGTCCTAAGCTCGACAAATTAAAATCGACGACAAATAACTAGAGATAATTGGAGCATGGTTTTAAAATAACGTTGTTATTTAATTACTAGCTACTATGACACTTACTTAGGACCTATTTCACGATGTCCGAATAGCCACTACTTATCGAGTAAATTCAAAAATGGAGCAGAAGTGGTATGACATTATCTGCCAAGTTAGTTAACGGGTACTTAATCGAAGGTGGTGAAACAGGCCCTTAGAGATAATGTAGCTATCTATTAGTGCACGAATGTCCGGAATCGGATCAGTAATTCCGAAGAACACCCCCTTCATCCAAACATACAATCTTTACTTCTTTATAATATTAATACAGATTTCCAAGTGAAATGACGCAATATTTAAGCAACATAAAGTAATATTTACTGGTTCGTTTCTCATCCATTTTTGGTGTGTTTTCGATGAGGCCTTCGATCGCTGGGGTCGGGTTCCGCCAATCACTACAGTCTACTTTCGCTCAGATTTTTCTCGACCTCTATACGTCTTGTGATCTCACAATGCTCTTGTTTGGACTGCGGTAACTTTCAAAAACAAACTGTATCGTGCTGGCTACCAGTTTGCGTCGATATTTTAATTTATGTAACGACCTCATATCGTGTGCGGTTGAACCCAGAAGTAAATGCCTTATCTTGTGCTCCCGTGCCTTAAGGATAGGACATGTCGTCAGCCAACGGGTCATGGCCTTGCTACGAGACTAATCTACAGCTTGATCTAACGTTACTGTTGTCTGTATCTAAGCATTTAGATACTGTTATAGGTGTTTATGTAAGTCTTTTGATCTATCATTGACAAAACATATTCTATTGAATAGCGCGATAAAGCATGAATGGAATATAATTTCATCCTAATCATAACTTCCTAATATTATAAATGCGAAAGTATGTTTGTTTGTTTGATACCTTTTCACACCTAAACCACTGAACAGATCATCCTGAAATTTTGCATATACGTTGTCAGGTGTACAGAAACGGACATATGGTACCTTTCATCCCGAAAAAAAGTACTGTTCCCAAACAATAATTCTTATGATAAATAATAGATGGCGCCGCATGTCTTTCGAATCATATCATGATTAGAGAAACTTTAGTAGTGTGTTATGAGTTTAATTGTCAAATCCTAAATTAACGCAAGCGAAGCAAACAAAACTAAAACTGTTGGTAAAACTGAACAAGGGAAATATTAGTACAAAATTGCCACTAAAGTATGTTATTAAGTTGTATCATCAAATTGGTGATTATTGAAATACTAACGTGCTTTTATATAGTTTGTAAGCTGAAATTCAGTGCAGGTATTAAGCGATTCTCGCTTTACAGCTATGAGCAATCATGAATAAGTGTTTAAGATAATGTAATAAATTATCAGCGTATTTGAGCATCTTATGAGTGAAAGCGTCTTGTTAACAAAGTATAGAGGAATACAGACATTAAAATAACATTTGTTTTACAATGTAGACACAGTCTTCATAGTTAATATTTTAGTCAAACTTCATTACTGAAAAGTTTAAAAACTTTACCTTCAACACTTTACCTTATAATCGTGCAGTAAAGTTGTAACTATAATCTTTCAATCTTCTACACATTGGCATAACATAACTTTGCACCAGGAAACAAGAATTTTAACTAGCTTAGATTATCATTTTCCTTTTATTATATTTTTCAGGTCTCCCCGCTCGGTTTGGTACTGTAAAATATTAACGTGGGCACTTAATCAAGAAAAAGGGTTTTCATCTACTTAATCTATTTAAATATCATAAATAACGGACCACACTTTTAAGGAATAAAATTCAACTGACATCCCCCGTCTTATTATAAAACGTGGTCCTAAAAAAGTACCGGGTTTAGTACTAGGTTTAAACCATGAACTTGAATAAACGTTATTACAAAAAGAAGTTTATCGCTAGTCCTAGAACTATCTATGGTACCAAAGTTAGACCATCGTGACCCCTAGTTTAACTATAGTACTAAATTATCAGACGTCAAATTTTTAATTTTGAGGTTAGCTTTCGGAAAGTATTATTTTGTGATTTAAACCAAAAATGGATATTGATATGATTGATATGTTTGATTTGGAAGATTTGGATGTGTTGGATATACTTGAGAGTTCCCAGGGACCGAATAGAGTTCGTCAGCGACGAAATCCATTTGAGTTACCTGACGAAGATTTTCAGTATAAATATAGATTTACCAAACGTTTTGGCGAAAGGATTGTCGATTTAGTACGTGAGGGCTTATCCCACGATCCTCGAGGATATCCGCTAAGCCCCGAAATGCAAGTAGCTGTTGACGCAGTATATCCTAGAATGAAATTTGTATTATTGGAAGTAATGTGGCCAAAGTACATAGTTTATTGCATCAAAAAACTGTGTGTACGTAATCTAACATGTCCGTTATCACTAACCTTTTCTTCTGGACTCCAATTAACATCCTTTTTCTTTTTTGGTTGTTCAATTTTCTCAAAACTTGAATGCTCACCACAATTCCGATCTCACCCTAAAGAACTGTGCCTTTGCTTGTATTAATAATTTGATGTGAAACCGGACATCTAGTTTACTTTTAAGTTGTAACTTAGACATTTCGATAACATAGAGTACTCGAATTACGCGCGCCGCCAAGTTCACTTCGTTATACGTGCTAACTCGATAGTTGTTCCAAACCAGAACAATTGAATTGTGAACGTGCATTCAAAAAAATAAAATTCGGAATATTTAATTACCTATAAATAACAAAACTTTATATTTTACTACTACAAATAACAATTTATACAATATTTTTTTCTTTCAATTACGTAACAACATTTTGTAAAAAGGAACGGCGCAGAGAACGCTGAACGAATGATTGAATAGTTTAAATATTTTGTTGCTTATAATCTGTGCATAATGTTTAGACCAGGGACTATCTTTGGTACTAAGTAGTCCTTTGTTGGTCTACGATTTGTAATACGAATGACAGAACTAACGTTAGTACCGTACTAAACCAAGACCTTTTAGTCCTGGTTTAAACCTGGTACTTATGAAAGTTTTTATAATAAGACGGCCCGAGTCAAAAACTATTATTTTAATAAATTACTCTTAATTCAAAATCTTTTTTAAAATCCGAATGCAGCTAGAATAAGCAGTCTGGCTCATTTAAGGTTCGTTGTAAGTTGTAAAACCTTACATTAATAACTGTGTTATTTACTTTCGTTCATCATTGTCATATGATCAATCATTTTCTTATTTTTTTACAATTCAAATTCTATTCAACTTCATTTTCATTCACATTGTTATTCAATTTTCAAATAAAACTACACAGTGTTTCAAATATCTCAAAACTAGTGTAATAAATGAAATAGAGCACGGCCCATTGATCCGTGTCATGCGATCGGTCCGTAGGTATGTCTCGATGATTTTTTACTCGGTTTCCATCGAAACCAGTTCAAAGAGCACACGAAACTTGAGATCGTAAAAAGAATGTAACCAACATTCGTCTTTGTTTGGTTCTGTATAAAAAGTGAAGTGAATTAATTTGGGGACTCAAAAAACGTTGGTTTGTATTTTTATCGTTGAAATGAGGTGACAATTGTAGAAGTGGGCATTGTTATGCAAATAGTCATTAGGTGGAGATTTCTGGACTATCATAATATATTATCACCCTTATATTTTAGCAGAGGAGTCACTTTTGTCCAGCCACTGTTTGCCGGTTATGTATAATTTCAACGTAAAAGCAGGCGAGCCTATTGTCATCAACCGGGTACAAATCCAGACTATAGACTGAGACTGAGAAATTCCGGATAGGAAAACCCAATAACAGTTCTTCCGACTAGGGCCTCTTGCTCAGCAAAAGCATTTGTAACCACTAAGCCAACAAGGCAGCCAGGACTGTTAAACAGAATTACAATGTATTTGTGTAGGATAAAGGGATACACAGATACAGAATTCAAACGTTTTCCTCATTTGAACCTGTTCGAAATCTAAATAAATCACGTATCCCTACAAAAAAAAAAAAAACAATTCGTTTAAAATTGGAATCCTCGATCACACTCGAATTATGAATCGATTACATCCCAAATAACCCTAACAAAGCGTTACAGCGCACATCAACGATTCGTCGTGACTTCGTGCACTTGTCGCGACCTCCACCTGTAACCGCTACTAATCGCACAAAAATGTCTTTTCACTTGACAAAAACGCACTTGTCGATGGTGACGAAGCTCTTCGTGATGCCTGAACGTGACCCGCACCTGCTATGGGACACTCAAATATGTCGCTGGACAAAAACGGGCCATAGGACAAAAACGACCTAGTTGTAATTATGTCACGTTTTGGATCAAATGCTCCAACTAAATGTAGTGAAACATGAACAAGTATTGACCTTCGTTGGTGTTTATTTTTTGGATGTAAAAATGAGAGGCTGGTTAGAGCACTAAGAACCTACTACATAGATATATCTACAAAAATTGTAGATATATCTATGTAGTAGGTTCTTAGAGACTAAGTAAAGGTTAGTTACGTGTTTCTTAAATTATTTAAGAAACACGTAACTAACCTTTACTTAGTCTCTTAGTATATGCTCTGAAGTCTGCATGTTGCCAAGATAAGATTCTTTAAACCTACATGCTCTATGGCAAAGAGTTACTCTTGCTTTAAAAAAATACTGAGTCTCAGAAATTACTGATCCGTTTCACCAGGTAATTTCAGAAAATAATTCCATTCCAATTGAACCAAACTTTTTCTCTAAACAAAAAGCCTAAAACCTCAGGTCCTGAATTGGCTGCGCAACCAGGAAGCGATCATCAGGTGCACCGTAGCAAGAGTTCCCATCGTTCGGTCACGTCGTGCGGTCGTCGTGCGGTCGCCGGGCCGTCGGAACGCGGTCGTGACCTCCTGACGACCGACGGTCCGGAACGACTCGTAAAAAACCTATCATGTTACCACTCAGCAGCATTTTTGCTCTTATTTTGAGACAGTTCATCAAGTAACTCCATGTTGTTTTTTTCTTTTTCCCAATTGAACGCAGCGGTCGCACAAAAAATTGCGTTTGAATTCTAAAATTCTTGTTTGATGTAGTTTAGTGAGTAATCGCGGTTTCATAAACAGGAATGCTGAAAAATGGTATTCTTACTTCCTAATCTTTTGTTGGTACATGACTGAGCTTGTTAGGTATTAATAATCGTGTTTACCAATTCGTTGAACGAAATTATCAGAATTGCTATATTCGTATAAATCATTGTTACTAAACTGGCAATAAATGCAATAACTAATATGTATTTCAATAGAAATCGTATATGGATATATTCTATTTATATGTACAATCAATGTTATCGGGAAAATTAAAACATAACAGCACGCCTGTAATCTCCGAAGAGTTAGCCAGAGGTGTACCTAATAGTACGGTCGACAAAGCTATTTGGTAAATGCAAATTACATTGTAAAATGTAAACCAAAAAGCTTGGTCGACCGTACATCCACATTTTGCCAGTTATGTTTAAGTCCCATGTAATAGGGGGCGAGCCTACTGCCTATAAGCACGACAGCATGTCCCGAGTTCGGTTCCCAGATCGGGCAAACAAAGTGTTATTGAGTTTATTCTTCAAAAATTTTTCAGCAGCAGCCACGGAATATAGATTTGTGCCCGGTTGATGGCAATAGGCTCACCCCCTGCATGGGACTTGGAAACATTACTGGCGAAATGTCTGTGTACATTGGGTTCACAACTGCCTAGCCCTTCGGGAATTACAGACGTGATGTTATGTTTATGTTGCAATAAAGTATAGGTATTCTATCTATCCATGTCGCTGCAGACAAAACTCTCAACATCCATCATTAGACCCACGTTCTTCACTTGTTTTATAGGATCTAAATCCCCCAGTCCTCGAAAGTACCCACTAATTAAGGAACTAGTCCCTGCCTATATTTTCGTCACTCAACATTCCAGTAAGGTCATTCAGTCACATACGCTAGGCAGTGGAGTCGTCTAAGGTTATGCGGATGCCGCGGCGGCGCGTGCGCAGACTGCGAAGTGACGCGCGAGGTCGCCTCCAGGAATGTTTTACTTTACATTACTTATCGGACACGAATCGATGTGGAACTTGGAAGGAGCTGCTGCCTGTCATTTTGTGTAGGGTTGTGAGGTGAATGAAGATTGAAGTTAGTTCAGGGTTTATGGTAGAGCTAGGCTTTTTTAGATTCTTGTAATTTTTTTAGTTAGCCTGTTCTGTCCCACTGCTGGGCAAAGGCCTCCCCTATTTCCTTCCATCTCTCCCGGTGTTTTGCCTCCTCTGGCCAATCAGTCAGGAACGAACATTCTGGAAATGTGACCTGCCCAGTCCCATTTCAACCTCGCAGACCTATCGCCAACATCGGCGATGCCTGTCTTGGAGCGTATTATGGTGTTGCGTATTCGATCGGTCATTTTAATGTTTAAAATGCTACGCTCCATCGCTCTTTGGCAAACCTTGAGTTTGGACTTCTGAGCCTCCGTCAAAGACCAAGTCTGGGCGCCATAAGTTAGGATAGGCAGGATACACATGTGCCCTCGTAGCAGAGGTTGGAGGAGACCTGTCGCTGCCGGCCGTCGCTCGCGCGATGGTTGGCAGTGCAGAGTCCTGGGACGCAGTGGTGTCCTTCTGCGAAACCGTCATGTCGCAGAAGGAGGCTGCGGAGAGGTTGAGGGAGGTCGAGACCGCCCTCCCGACCCGCAGCAGACGCACCGGGCGTCGGCAGAGGGCTGATAACGCCCTCTTCCGGCCCCCCTAAATAGGTCCAGGGGCGACGGATTCGGGGACATCCGTCGCCCCCCATGACACTGGACCCGAGACGGCGGCGCGTCGTGTTCCACGCGCGCCTCTCAGAGACGTAGCGGGGGGAGTTTGACACCTCACTCCCCCCGGGACGAGGCCCGCAGGTCGAGCGGGCCGGCACTAGTCCGGAGCAGCGGAAGTCGCATCAGATCCCGCTGCCCCCCGACGCAAGTGTGCGATGGAACACCGGTGTGGTTTTAGTCAGTACGAGTCTGACAGACCCCTCCGCTCTCCCCAGGGCGGAGGACATCCATTGAGGATTTCCAGATCGTGAAAAAAAAAAAAAAAAAAAGTCAGGATACACATGTCGACGAGCTTACGCTTAAGTGAGATAGGAAGGTTATTTAACTTAAATGAGCTTCGACCAGAACTAAATATTAAGAGACGCTCTGGTCGATCTTCAGGTTAAGCCGCGCTTGCCTAAGTTGGTCCGTGGATGGGAAACCACCCATTACATATCGAGTTTCCTCCGTACCTCGGAAAGCCCGCTAAGCCGTTGGTCCCGGCTGTCAATTGTATATCTTGACAGTCGTGTCAGTGGCCCGAAAGTCTTACAACCAGCCTTACCAAAGGGTTTCGTGTTACCCAGTACTAACTGGGTTGTTGGGAGGTCAGATAGGCAGTCGCTCCACGTAAAATACTGGTATTCAGCTGAATCCGGTTAGACTTGAAGTCGGGCCCAACTTAGTTGGAGATGATGATGAACTTGGATCAGAACTCAGCCACGCTGACAGTATTAGCATTGGCTTAAACCAGCTCCCTCAAAACGTAAGCTGAATTTGCACAAAGAGCAGGATAGGAAGCAGCTGTTTTGCTTTATGGTGCCCCAATACATTCAGCAGTAATAGTACATTGCGTATTAAGGGCGGTAAGTTAGGAATTACGATCGAGGCTCTAGTAGAAGGGCTTTTTGAGTCGAGGTTCGTAATTCCCGTACTACGTGATATTTTTCGTCACATTTGCGAGTAAATAAATAAAATTATAGGGCAGAAAAAGTAATATGTGGCGAGATTGCAATTAAATTCCTGTTTAGATAACATTTTAAGACATTTTTTTAATTTCGATCTGATGTAAACTCCTTGCTTAAACTTGAACCTGCATGACCTGTGTGCAGTGCTAAAAATTAAAAAAAAAAAACTTACTGACCTTGGGTTTCATGGGAAGAAAAAGGGTCGAGGGTTTTATACGAGGCATTTAATCTGCATGTTATGATACTGTTCACGTGTAAGTGTGATGAAAACGTATTAATTTACACAAATGACAACGATGTTTCAGACTCGATTAAAAATATTAAAATTCGAAAGAATAACAGCTTTTAACCACAGTCTTCAAAAAGACAACCGTTCACTTTTTTACTTCCTATAACTTTATTTTTTATGTAAAATATCGTATGACACCGCAGCAAGTGCGTTTCGCGGTGCAGTAGCGAAAATCTCGATATTAATAAAGTCGTGTCTTTACTTAAAACTTTACGTTGCGTGCAACTCGACACCTCGCGGTTTGAACCCGGGGACATGCGGCCGCTGTTATGTGTGCCTATGTGATAAGTGATATAATGTATCAGTCGAATGTTGTCGGGGATTATTATTGTAAATTGGTATGAATAACATGGTTTCAACCAGGGCGGGAAGTCTCGACATAGATAGCGACAAAATCGCTAACTTTCGATCGCTAATAACTCGCGAAAAATTCGGTTTTAATAACGATGCTTGCGGGAAATGCAAGTCTCTACATCCAAGATGCGATTCTTGCAAGCATTGTTATTGCAACACAATGTATTCGTTAGTAATCAGCGATCGAAAGTTAGCGATTTTGTCGTTATCTCTGTCGAGAACTCGAGACTGATGTCAGCCTTGGGCCGGCTGTCTCGACAGATTTGCTGCTTTGATTGCTAATCACTAATGAATAAATTCGGTTGCAATAATTATGCTTGCAAGTAACGCAAGTCTCTACATCCAAGATGCGTTTCTCGACTCTGACTCGGCGCCCAGGTCTAACCTCCCTAGGTACGGCTCAAAAGGGACGAAGCCTAATACTGAGCAGTGGGCAAGGCTGTCAATAATGATAAAGATGATGTATGCGCGGAAAGACTCAGGGACAAGGCCAAGTTACATTATATCAGCAGTAAACACTGCAATTAAAAACTGCATTGAATTGTCAGTGGCCATAATAATCTTTAAAATCGTTGTAGTTATACGAAATGCTTTAAATAGGATTGCCACTTGCCTAAACCCTCTGGTAATCTTAATTAGTTCGTCATACCAGGGCTAGAACACATCTGATTTATTTGATATCTAAAATCTACCAAGAATGTTTGTATAAGTTCCAGATACTGATTGAAAATATGTCATCTCTTTTTTTTTTTTTTTTTTCTTTAGTTTTTTCTGACATAGAGATAAACAGTAGCAATAACACCAGTTCACTACAGTAGTACAGACACTTGAAGTGCTACAGGCAGCTGTAACCCGACACCTCGTGGTTTGAACCGCGACATACGAGTACGACTGCCGTATGTGAGATGTGTTTATCTCATATCTTGTTGAGTTTATTGAAGTTTATTAACATATGAGCATTTTCTAGTGAATAAAACAATGAGTATGGGTTTTTGTGGAAAAAACATTTTTTGTAGTGTTATGACATAAATTATTTACATGCAGCTGAAACGAGAGCTCTTTCCTGAGCGATTTTAACTTAAAAAAGTATTAAAGCGTTCATAATTAGAATGCTTAAGATCTGCCCTATCAGAAGAACATTTATTGTACATAAAAACGTTCTAATTCAAGTGAGCCATTAGGAATAATCTCATTTTAGCAACCATACAATTTTAAATAATAAATAAATTTGTCAAAAATACAATCAATTTACATACGTAAATTGATTGTATTTTTGACAAATTAATTGAGACATGCGTATACGAGTATTACCGACGCGGCGACTCTGGAGATAAGCTTCATATTATTGAAATAGCCCCACAAATCTAAAAAAATATGGCTACTATGTTTTTTTCACAAAGTGAAATATTCACCTACGCAGTTTATCCAAACCCAACCATTCCTTGCATGGTAATAAACCAGATAAATCCGGGTACATAGTATGTCCATGTTTACCATAAGACTGAACGTTTAGAAATAATACAAGAGGATGAAACATTATGCTGACGCGGCCCACATCCGAACTCGGCCATCATTGTTTGTGCTTGCCTGTTAAGGGTGCGTTCTGATCGAAAATAAAATAATGATTCTTGTAATGCTCGAAAGAAAGAAAGAGTGTTTATTGGCATGAAAAGACCTCTATAACGTTATAAAACTGATGTGAAAAGAATCCGTTATAGTTTTAACAGAGAAATAAATAATTAAATTATTGAAACTATACTGTCTGCAGTTTTTTTTTTTAATTTGTTAAGCATGCTTAACGCTGAATACTTTTTCTGTATTACAAATTAGAGGTGGATTAAAAAAACCAAGCTCGGTTTGTGTGTGTTTTTTTTCAAGGTATCTTTATCTTCCGTGCTTATGCTTCAGTAGTTATATTTTTTGGAAAAATGGTTTTGATTCTACGGATACTTGCAAAACGAAATACAGTCATCGATGCCAAGAGGCATGTGGTATAAATTCGTGGTCTTCTTAATCATATCTTCATCATGCATACCCACTAAAATAAATCGTACCAGAAGTAGTCACAGCAATACAGTCATAAGTTTAAATTAACATTGCACGAAACAAAATATTGTTTATTTTGACCTAAGAACATAAATACGTGAAGATAAACACGAAAACTAAAGAAAACAATCAATTTTCTTATAGAAGGTACACTGTACAGGTATTAAAATAAAATGTTGTTTCGTGCAAGGAATGTTTACATTACAGTCACGCAAAAACTATTAATTTTAACATCTTAATTTAAACGAGGTGTCCACTTAATGGACACATTAGTGGCTTGGCAATAAATACATATTACGTACTCCTGGAACTAGAAGCTACCTCCATATGCTACCTTGTTACTGATACTTAACTTATGAGATACCTACATTAGACGGCTAAATGTGAGTAGGTAGGTACTATTATTTTAAAGCTAATTTAATTTAAACAAGTTCGTCTTCTCACAAAAATCACGTGGCACTATGTTCGTAGACGCTAACCTCGGAAACCATCAAACCGATATCAATGAAATTTTGTGAATGTTGTTGGTTGGTTCCAGCTTGAGAGAAAGGATTTTTTTGGACCCGATAGGTGGCGCTGTCCGAAGCAGGGCCGGCTCGTAGCTTGTATCGTTCAATGACTGTAAAGTTATCATTGTCAGAAAATTAAATAATGTCTCACTTTTCTTTTAGTCCATCCAAAGGTAAGGTAAAAGATCGCCTTGTGGAATAAGATCACTGATTGAACACTATTTTATATATGTTTGTCATTTTTGTTTCGTGTGGTGTGCAATAAAGTGTGTGATATAAAAATAAATATTTGTATTATTTTATTAACAACATGAGAACGAGCCCTTAACATTGAATATTGAAGACATGCTAGGGAGGTGACACGCGTGTCAGTCCCGCGCCCGGCGTGTCAATGAGCAGCTAGTGTTGTCACTTCCGGGACGGAGCGTGACCGGCCCTGATGGTAATAAGCAGCGATCATTGTCGTACGGCCTATTAATGTCTTGTAAGTATTTATGGAGACGACTGAACTTTGAATAAGCTACACTGTTTGTAAAACAAGCTAAATTAAGTGTACGATTTTATTCCTCTCTTTCGACTTTTTTTTCGAAATGTAGACAGTTTCAGCTGACGTTTGAGACACATTATCGACGTGGCTGCAGACAACGGAAACTGACGGATACTTGAGTACATTATCTGTGCGCTATTTGTCCTTACTGAAAGGTGAAAGCTCCACGGTAAGCTGATTAAATGACATGAAATAGTCTTTCAATCAGGATACATGAACTTAGAGGGTTGTATTGATGATTTTAATGATTATAATTCTGTAACTACATACGTCTACAGCCGCGAATCATACTTTAATCAACATACAACCTGACACTCACCTGCAAATTGCAAAAAACGTAAGAAAATTTTAATTTCGCGGGTTACCGTGGAGCTTCCACCTTAACCGAACCTTAACGAGTGCTTATTGTATTAGTGGAAGGGACATCAACGTAGAAACGATTAAATTACCGATGAAAAAGGGGTTTGAATTTTTTGGGCCATATAAACATTGTGGTACACTTGTTTATCTTTCTAATACAACACTATTTTTACAATTTAATATTATAAGTAGCGTGTTTTTGGTGAAACGGAACGAAAATTCAAAACAGTAGTGACGTCAAACGTTATTTGTGTCAAAGAAACACTTTTATTTGAAAACTACTTAAAGTTTCACTAAGTATGATGTTATTAAAATATTGTTATTGCACTGTTTGCTTGGATACAGCACATACATTTAGTAAAATGATTATATTAAGGGTTAAAATTTAGATGTAAACAAGGCAGAGACGACAAACGCTATGACATGAATGACCGCGACAGTCACGGACGTTTGAACTGTCGTAGAAAATTGTAGAAGTTTTTTTTTTTTTTGAGCGACAAGCAGTATTTCAAATTATTTTATTTTTCACGTATAGCCAAGCCGACAAAAGTAGTTTGTATCCATAATACATAATTATCTATACCATTTTATTCTTAAGTCAGGCTACTCTGTCCCACTGCTGGGAAAGGCCTCCCCATGGCTTTTCAATTTTATTTATAATTAGCAATTAAGTAAATTACAATATCTACCTAAACTCCTATAGTTTGGTTTTTGACAAAACCAACGACGAGTGGCCCACATTAGCCCTGGATCGAAACAACTGGAAATCATTGAAAGGCCTTTGTCCAGCAGTGGGATGACGCAGGTTAACAGTATCAGTATTCATAGCTTTGTTTACTTACTTATTGCTGTAAATTACCTCTCTTCAGGAAAGTTTACGCAATATGATAAGGTACCCTGAAATTCCCTTTCGTCATAATTAATTACCACAATCTCATTAATGTTATTCCCATAATATTATTGCAAGTCATCGGTTTTTACTCTCTGAGAATGCTATCAACAATGTGGTTGGGTGGTTAGCTTTCTGCTCTACAAACCTTTGAGTTGAATTCTCTTACAGAACTAATTCATGTAGGTATATTATTTTCAGAACAATTTTTTTTTTTTGCTTCACTGGTTATCGTTTTTTGTCAATCAAACCTTGTGGTTATTAAGTCCACCTATCTACTGCATGAAGTATAAACCAAAATGTACAGGTAACTTGTTTTTATACTTTACCTCATAAGAATTATGTTTTAACTGTCGATTTTTATCTGTGGTCGCACATAAGTAAGCAATCACAAGATGTAGAAGTCCTCATGTAGGCTTACATGAAATGTACTAGTCAATTAAACAAAAACTGCTATAACATAGCCTAACTTTCAGTTAACCTTAAAAGCGTAAGTAAAATACATGTCTTAACTCTCACTACGAGCAGCGTCATTAACACAAGATTTGACACTCTGGAAACAATTCATCACGCAGTTATCGTGTAAAAAGAAAAAAAAATTGACATTTTCTGACTTACATTTGACACCTGACGTCTCACTAATTAGCTGGTAATTACACCTTTACATAATGGGCCATGTTGTTTTTTTTTTTAACCAAGGAACAGCTAGGATTTTAATGATGCTGGTTAGAATTTGGTTCCCGGGGACAATTTATTATAAGAGGTTCGAAGATTAGTGAAATTACAGCCCAATATTTATGCTTATGAGCAAAACCAATTGAGTTAGCCAAAAGTTGTAGTTAGTATTTTCAGAGCTATCACTAAATTAAGTTATACGCCTCATCAACAACTTAGCCTATTTTGCATTATAGGGCAGATGTACCTTCTCAGTAAATAACAGGCAAATGAAGAAGAAGAATGGTGTTTAAAGAAATCCTGGCCCACTATGTAAACACCCATCAGACCATCACATTTCAATAACGACTCGTAATTGTTACTGTTCTCACGCTGACGTACTACAGTGGCTGACAGTGGCCCACCAATTACAGCCAATTACAATCGTAATCGATCGATGACGTAAATCAAATACCTACATAATATTACCTCCTTAAGGTTTTATTACTGAGGAAAATAATATAAGAAATTAATTCTTCGTAATGACTGGTGTTTCTATTGAATAGGCGTAGAATGGTTCCATATTGTTCTGGTAGCTGGTTAATAATTGACGGTTAAGTGGGCGGTAAAGGGTTAAGAAGGACTGTTTTGTTTTTTCGAACCGTTCGTTGTATAATGTAAAAATAATATTATAATTATAAAGTAAAAGTTCTAAAAAATCCTGCATTTATGCAGCATTTTTTAGAACGTTTACGCTGATATTACATACAGTCGCATATGCGTTACAAGATGTGTGTATTTTAAATTCTCTGTTTGAGAGAAAAGTCCAAAAGAAAATTTTTAGATACGTCATAATACACCAATGTTCACACTTTCAAGACCATTTTATATTGAAGACATTTTTTTTGCACAGAATGGTCTGCGTAGACTACGCTACGAAGAATACGCTACGAGGCTACGCTTCAAAAATTACGCTACGAATACTTCGCTACGAAGTTTGAGCTATGAAGATTACGCTTCCATAATGATCAAGAACTAAAAATATATATGTTTATATGTTTTCAATGTTTTATAAATTCTGAATAAGATTGTCACTTTACTCATAAACTCTCATTTGCCATGATATATTGAGGATACGGCAAATGCAGAGCGACGAAAAGAATAATTCCGTGAAGCGTAGGAAGAAATTGATGCTTAATTACTTAATTTATAAAACTATACGCCTTCTTTTATCTGAGAAATGTTAAGAAAGTTGTCTAGGACTAGAAGAACAGTTTAGAAATTAAGTAATTTTATTTATAAGGTAAAATTATTAACGGCAAATGGCGAAAACACGCAGAATGATTGTGTTTTCTTGTAGCATTTTGGTCTTTTTAAACTTATATTTTACTTTTATCATGCCCTGAATGATCTATTTACTGCCTCCGTGAGTGGAGTTCGCGTGGCTGAGTTTTGGATTAAAAACATTTAGAAGATTTTTTCCATAGATTTTATCAAGAAGAATTGGTCTTTGAGACAAAATATGCTACTTTTTATACTAATGTTTTTAAAACTAAGGACTTTATGAAGTGTAGTAACAAGCCAACAATAACTATGTATAAGAACCTAGATACGTATGTAATCTATTAAGTGAACAACTAGGTAGTTATGTTAGTAAAGCAAGTCAATAAATTGTTTTCGAAAACAACTGCCTTATTTAGACGCATACAAGGATGAATAGTGAAGCAATAGTCATGATATAAATATCATTCCAATTAGAAGGATTACAGACTTTCAATAAACCCAGTAATTGATCCTCACTAATTTAATATACCATTAAAATCAGTTGGAGCCCTAATAACGTCCTACCCCAGTCGCACCGGACCGACTCTCAGTTAACTAAGTTCTCCAAGTTATAGCTTATTAATTAATTCAATTGATGTCATATAAATGTGACATTAAAGTTATTTCAATGAAATATGACCGTAATTATATGCCGTGCCAAGCTATAAATTGTAAAGGATTACATGCTAATCATAATCACTTAGTGTATTTACAACGACGAGGTTAAGCAACATTGTAATCGCAATAATATACAGAACTTGGACCGAATTCACAAACAAATAACCCCAAAAAACAAAAACATACCTTTTATGTATTTCCAAATGTATTCTTCGGTCGAAATATTCCTCAGTTTGGATAACGAAACGTCCAAAGTCACTGTAAACACTTTCTATCACTGTCCACTTAACGAAAATTCTGTCATTCAACGAGAGCAAAAAACAAAATATGGCTAAACAATGGTTTCACCAGAACATACAATGTTATCGCCAGTCAAATGTCAGCGCGCACTTATCAGTACAGTCAATTAGCATTCAGTGCGCACACGTGGGTACGAAGCGCGGACTGTCCGAGCAGTACCCGGAGACGATACGACCAAAGCGCGCCAAACAGACCGACCAACTGAAACACTACGCGCGCACCCACACACGCGCGCCTCTCAACAGGTGAAAACGCAACAGTGTGCTACAAATGAACTCGCACGCGACCCTATGTGGAGGTTACTCAGGTGAACCGCGCCGAGTGTGTGCGTGCACCATTTTGTTCGTGTTGTTCAGATTTATTACCGAGAGCGCGCGTGTGTGCGAGACCTCTACAGGTGATACTCTTTTGTGTTTGTTAGTAATAACACTTGGTCACATGTCATGTGCGTATGTATGCTGCCTACCTGTTGTGCCCCCGCAACTTATCAGTTTTGCTCTTTTAGGGCTGTTCAGAAAATGCATTGCCTTTAAAAACGTCCATCTCCGCCATTGTTTTGACAGAACGGAACAGAGGTGTTTTCATTAGGCTATTATTAACTAAATCTGACCTTTATGGGTTAACTATGTTATTTTGCACTCACACAGACGCAGCAGTCATTACATGTTTACATAGACGTGTGCAGATGATAAAGCGCGTAGCGAATTTCCCGACAATTTTCCGACGATTTAATTCGGTAGCGTTATAATAATGCTCGCCGGACGATGTCGGTGTGGGTAAATCGTGCCTTCTGCACTTAGTGAACTTTGTACATCGTAAGGTCACGGATGTTTAGCACCAATACAATAGGTATTAACATCTCATGTCACCTTGACGTAAGCGCAAAGACACTGTTGTTGCGCGACGAGAAGGAACGTAACACTCTGCAACAGCGAAGCATTTTTGAACTCTACTGCCCTATTTTTAGAAATCTAAATTATGTAAACATTACGTGGTTAATAGAACATTTTAAATAAGAACATCGATTTAAGGCAGAACGTTTGAATTGGATTCCTATTTCAAACGATTGTAGCTCATGCTGCCTACGGTTCTGAGTGTTTTTTGCGGAGATGTCGAACAAAAAGTTAAGTCATTTTTTTCGTTAAACATTTAGATCGTGACTGGTCTATTTGTATTGTAATTTGCACCTAATCAGATGTAAAACTAGATTGATTATCGTAGTGCGGGCCACTTAAGAGTGGATTGTTGTTTCTTTTGTTATTTTGTGTGACAATTCGAGTATTGTAGACAGGTTCATTACTTTTGTTTGGGCATCGATTCATTTTATTACGCCTACTTGTGACATTTTTTTGTTCAGATTACATTATTTTTCTGTTGTGTTCTGATTCAAAGGTTACGCGTGAGTAGTTTGGGTTTTGCCCTCGGTTTTGTTTGGTTTGATTTCTCAATCGTGGCTTGTCAATTCTATTATTAGTAAACCTCTTATTATCCACACAACATGATTTAACTGATAACATTACTACGAATTAGTTACGTCGGCGAGACTTATGCATTAAAATTAGAATATGTTTTTTTTTTATTCAAGTTTCACTGCTGTCCTGCCCTCTGCAAATTTAACTTAGCCAGCGTTTTCTGGTCCTAGTTAATCAAACGGGTAGAGAATATAGTAAGCTGAAAGAATCCAGTCTAAAAATAATATAATTTCAGTAAGAATAGAGTTCATATTTGTCTACACCCAGCAAAACCGAATCCTCATGTACTAACTACACATAACATAGTATAATATTTGATTATAATAATATTATATATCTCCTAACTTCTATATAAGTTCTTGTTTAATTTAATCACCGTGCTTGCTGAAGTCTGCGTTTGTAATTGGGCCAGTAATCTCGAAAACAATCAGATATCGGTCCATATTAAGCTCAGTAAGTTAGCTTACTAGTTGCTCTTTTGATAGCGCATAATAATACAATATTACGTAAGTATGTTTTGTTATTATACCTGTAGGAAGTATTTGCTGAGCATGAAGTCCTGGGTTCGATTCCCAGGTCGGGAAAAGTGTTATTGGGTTTTTCCATCAGGAATATCTTCATCAGGGATATATTACATGGGACTTATACTTAAATTATTACTATTTATATTATGTTACAGGCGAAATAATATCTAATTTTAACTTTATTTTTGTACTATGTTTATGTAATGCTATGTTTTTGTTTTTAAATAATGTAATATTTTAATAATGTTGTTAGTTTAATTAATAAAAAATAATTATTTTTAATAAAAAAATTAAATCATTTTATTTTAAAATAATTAAATATAAAAGCAGAATCACTAATACGAATATAAAAGAATAATACAATTAATCTTATTATGATAAAAATAAAAGTTAATAAATATATATTATTATTAATTTTTTTTTTTTCTAATTTGGTTGCAAGTGTATGGTATAGGTTTAGTTTAAGTTCTTAGCTGTCGCATTAGGGTAAACCCTGTAATGATAGTTTAAGGTGTTATAAATAAAAATAACTGGCGAAATATGGGTGAACTATTAGGTACACTTCCGCCAAACCCTTCAGGGATTACAGGCGTTATGCTATGTTATAAAGTATTTACCTACTAGGAATAAAACATTCTTTCGAGTCACAATGTGATCCAAAAAAAGTTTTTGTAGAAATATATAGTGTATTTTTTTTACTTCATTGTTGTTTGGAAATATTGGAAACAAGTTCGCTGAATAAAACCTGGATCCAAAAATTGCAGAAATAACGTTTTTCTGCATTTTATGAATTTTATAGAACCAACAAGGCAGGCAGAGATCGCCATTTGAAATGGTGGCTTTCACACCATTAAATTAAAGTAAAATAACATTATAATCACGAACGCATTTATTAAGACAATAATTACATACTTAAACAAGTGCTGACATCTACGACGATGAGTTTAGTTATAGGTAAGACGAATGATATCTTTATGATAATAATTATAATTACTTATCATCGTAAAATTTAACCGTGGAAAGCGTTAAATGTTAGGTATAACTAGAAACGAAGAAATAGGTGGTGTACTAATAGACATAGGTCACGGGTGAAAACATCACGCCTGTCGTCTTCGAAGGGTGTCAGGCAGAGGTTTACTAACCTATAGTTCACCTACATTTCGCCGTGCCATATATAAGGTGCGAGCCTAATGCCATCCACCGGGCAAACGCCTCCGGGATGCTACTGTGAAATCCTTTGGACAAGCCTATTTTACTTTTCTCGACCCGGAAGTCGAACCCAGAACGTCCTACTCAGCGTTTGCGACTACAATACCAACGAGACAGCAGACATACCCATCTTCTTCATAAAAGTGCTATAAAGTGGTATCTTGTCATAAAGTATCTGATAATAATTGCTACTGTTTGGCGAACAGTTTTAAGAACGTAAATTACGATTTTACCCTAAATAAAAAATAAAAAACATGCTGTGTCCTTAGGACATTTTAAAAGAGTTATTTACTAATTCTATTTGTTAAAAAAAAACTACTCAAAAAGGTCTGGCTCTCTCTTATAAGTTAAAAATTAACCTGACAATCTATCTATCTATCGCTGGACATTAACACACAGTGCCATCTAATGCCACACTAAGCAACGAGGCTTGTGTCGTGGACACCATATAGTTGATGAAAAACCGCACGCCAAATAACAACAACCGTGACCTCGAAGTATAACAACAGTTTCCCTAAGTTTACAAAACCTTTAGTACCATAACATAACATCACGCCTGTAGCCCCGATGGGTTGGCAGAGGTGTACCTTATAGTACACCCACATTTCACCACATAACTAACAAGTTATATTAAACACAATGTTATGCATATTATAAAACAAACTCAGAATTGGCGTAGACAGCGACAGTGCCCTTAATAAGGCTGTTTCATAAGCGAACGAACGCAGCGAATATTTACACGCATTTCAATTAACTAGCAAGCCAAACAACGAGCTGTTACCACTGGTAAAGGCAGTTTAAGAAGGTCTATTATTAACTATAATTTAAAAAAAAAAGTAGTTAAATTATTTTTCTACACTCCTTCGAAAAGTGGCTCTTATCGGACCATGATTAGGTTCAACATGCAATGTAATTCACACTCGTATTTTTTTTTCATTTATCAAAACTTGTGCGGAAATAAAAATTTCCACTGCTGCTCTCGGCTCCAAAACAACCTCCCCTGCGGCTCGGGTGTGAAGTCTACCTCCACTGCAATAACAAAGTTTCCCCGTTTATATGAAAATGTATATGATAATCGTCGAGATGATTTTAAAACAATGGCCTAAAATAAAATCTCTTTAAATCACAAAAGACAATTTATAATGACGGGTTATGTTCAAAACCGTCGTAAAGCTTGTTTCAGACAGTTCACAGAAAATCTAACGTTTGTAGGCACGGAGAAGCGGGCTATTGCAGTCTTTAACTTTAGATAACATTATCTATGTATTCATGTATAAAGGGTGTAAAACACCTCTTAACGAAGCCGAATGGCATTTGTTCTCCTTGTCATTGCAATCATTTTTTTTTCTACACCATACCTGGAAACCTTCAAGATACGGAGATATTCTGGTTCAAAGTTCCAACTTTTTGGCATCTTTTTTTTAAAAACAAGTTTTTTAATGTAAGATTTTTACTTTAAACACCTCCACGACCCCCGTACTATTCAATCCATCCATCAGCACAATGTTTTGAGTGCGTTTCATTGAGTTCTACCACAAAACATGATTTTTCACCCCAAAAAAAAAAGTCGTTTCCCAGCAATAATTTTTGCGTAAAGTACTTAGTTTGATGGACAGAATGCTTGGTTGACGGCTTCGTGTTGAGGTGGTTTACACGCTGTGTATCTGGTTTTGTGTGAACACAGATAAATCAATTTTAAACTGGATTACCTATGACTATTACGGGTAGTTCAGGTTCCCAAAAACTTAACACCGAAAATCGTGATAACCACGACAGTTCGTAACATTTTGCACGGTTTAGATCGTCTTAAACTCAAAGTAAAGTTGTTCAAAGCAGGAATTTATGCGTAAATTGCATAGATTGGATCTTCTGCCCCTCTCTAATTTGTGTTATAACTGTTTGCGCGCGCGCAGGATTTGTGGCAGAGCTACGAGCGTGTAGGAATATAGAGTGGGAAGTCAATAAGTTTCGTAGTTAGTGTTACGAGATTACACGCAAATTATGACTACTGTTACATAGTTAGAAAGGAGGCTGGTATAGGGTTTAGGTACCTGCCGTCCTTTCACATACAAGGTACTACAGGACGGAAACAGCTTCTTGGTGAAACATCGATTTGGCAAATGAAGGCATCTTCGGATAACTAATTGAAATAAATAGTTAGTGGAGATGGACCTAGCAGGAGTTAGGTACATTGATTTTATTGGTGTTCTTCAGAAAAGTCAGATGCGTAGTATCTTCTCCCATCCGGAGTGCGTGGATAAAGTAAAAGGAGCGCCTACTCCCAAAGGGAAAATTCATGAGTATCATCAAACGCGAACCAGAATATGACAGTCTCCGAAGTCATACGAAGGGAGACTCAAGTTGACTACCTACATGTATAGTAACAACTTGACTGCTTACCAGAGGCAGTCAGGATCACTGCCGCATTTGCTAACCACGCTTTACCACAGTATAATCTACTCTAGAAAATCTCACAATAAATAAAAGACTGCCTCGTTGGTCTAGTGGTTGCAACTGCGACTGCTGAGCATGAGGTCCTGGGTTCGATTCCCAGGTCGGGCAAAGTGTTATTGGGTTTTTCCATTACGAATTTCTCAGTAGCTGTTACGAAGTCTGGATTTGTGCCCGGTTGATGGAAATAGGCTCGCTCCCTATTACACGGGACTTAAACTTAACTAGCGAAATGTGAGTGTACTATTAGGTACACTTCTAACTTACCCTTTTGGAGATTACAGACGTGATTATGAATGTTATGTTATGTTAATAAAAAAATAAAACCGACTTCAAAAAACACAAAAAAGTGAATAATAACTTGACTTTTGTTTGATTGATTTAGTTAGTTTTTTTTTGTTACCGACTTCTGAAGCTGAAGTAATTATTAACATTTTTGTGTTTTTTGAAGTCGGTTTTATTTATCGCAAAAAACTTTTTATTTTTCACTTTTTAGTGGTTCACATGTGCTTACCCGTTCACAGTGTACCGGCGTGATGTTATGCTATGAACTGGTCTAAACAATTGACAGACATGAGATTTCAGCAAACCCAGTCCATTTGCTATCATTTATTGAGGAGTTCCGTTGCCTATCTCCGGAGTTCTTCATCAGATCTTCACCAAATTGAAATGAGACCACTCTGAGAAAGTCCTCTATCAGAAACTTCTTAAATCGCTTCGAGTGTGCCTATAAAATTTGAAGAGTTCTCTCTATTTCTCCAGAATCCCATCATCAGATCCTGACTTGAGGATCATGGGACCACCTGGGAAGTATACCCTTTCAAACAAAACAAAAAAAACCAAATCAGTCCAGCCATCTTCGAGTAATCGGGGGACATACATAAAAATATTTTAAAAAAAAGGTTCCGACGAATTGAGAACCTCCTCCTTTTTGAAGTCGGTTAAAAAGGCTTTTATTTATGACGATCAAACCACAATTTTCACTTCAAATTAAACAAACAACCACCTGTCTATTCAACAGTGTACACTACGCTATCTCAAACCTTACTCCATGTACGATACATACTAACATTAGTACCCCTAAGCGGTACACGCCGTATGCGATAGCATTCTTGTTTTAATTTATTCGGAGTGGCAATTAAGGCCATGTTCCCATGGCACAATAGCTGGTCAGATACTCAGATGCGACAATTGTGCGCAAACCGGGCTATCGGCATCGGGTCGCAGCCGCTGCGTTCTCGGTAAGATATCCAGTCCTGTTTTGGGGAGATTAAAATGTGGGTACATTGGTAGATGCGTAAGTGTAGCCTCAGCTTAGGAATACGTTGGAATAAAACTGGTTTTACACTGTTTTTCAGTGAGTCGATTGTTTTGGGTTGTTGTTTCTTTATTTTACTCTTGTTATGTGTACTTTTTTATATAATGTAATGTTATAGCATTTAAGTTAGGTTAAACAAGAATAATTTATTGTTTTAGAAATTACATTCAATGCATTGATTAATGAAACTCACACAAGGATTCCCTGTGTCGTGAGTTTACATTTTTTGATAAATAAATAAAACGGGAAATAACCTTATAACCACTTAATTTCAAACAAACAATGTAGGTACTACCTACCTATCAATTGCGTGAATCAAAAGTCATTGTCGTGTACATGCTGAGTGTTAGCAGATAAAATTGTTATTTAGATTAAAATAGACCATACCTAGCGAATGTTTTATATGAGCTACAACTATCATGTACGTTTTACTAACTCTGGGTATGTGACCTTTGACCGAGTGGTGGCCAAGGTTAAGCCAAAAAAAAACAGGGCCGTCCTAAAGCTCGTTGACGATATCGTCAAAGTCGCGGGAACGAATATGGGACGCTTAGAACCGGGAAGTATGGCAGAAAAAAGGGGAAGCCTACGCAGCAGTGGGTAAATCCGGGCTGATATGATGATGATGAGGTATGCGACATCTAAATGAAAACCTAAGTACCTTTTTTTTTTTTTGGATGGGACATCATCAAATGACTCCTCCCGCTCTGGGCGGAGCAGGAGGGAGTGTCAGACTTTTACTGACTAAACTCATCCATGTTCCTTCATCGCCCTTTGTGTTCCGGGGCCACGGTATCTCTTTCGAATAGTCCCGCAGCCCCGGCAGGCATCAGCCCTTGCGTAGAACACGAACGCGCCGTCGACACGGCCTGTCGTCATAAGACGGACGGATGGCAAGCTAGCCCATAGCTCACCGTCCACAGGCCCGCGCCTACGGTGGTCGCCCGGGGCGTCTCCCGCGGCGGCCGGGATGTGTGGATCTCTCCCTCTCACGTTCCGCCACCTCCTTCGCTAGCATGACTGCTTCGCAGAAGGAGGTGACGGCGGCGTCCTATTCCGAAACCTAAGTACCTACGGCTCGAATTAGCGAAAAGTTGAGAATGTAACAGTGCGCTCTTATTTAGGAATTAACTATCCTACGCCCGCGGCTAACCCGCAGAGTTTTGCGATAAATATCCCATGGGATCATACTACCGGGATAAAAAGTAACATACGAGTTAATCCAGGTTATAAATTTATTAACTAACTGTGTAATAAATTTTAACAAAATCCGTTCAGTAGTTTTGCGTGCTATCCATCCAGACATCCATACATCTACACACTTACAAACTTTCGCATATATAATATTAATTACGGTAAAATGGGGTGTACAGAAACGCAGGGGTGATTCGAGAAAAAACTTTGAAAGGGATTTTAACGTTGAATTGATATGACATGTCACCAAAAAGTGCTCTATTTTATTTGCTTAATTTGACTTGAGATATCGCGATCGTTGGCAGCATACCTGCATAATTACTATTTCAACGTTATAATCCTTCTCAAAGTTTTGTCTCGATTCTGCGTTTCTATACACCCCATTTTACGGTATTTATAATATTAAGTAGAATTTAGATATCGGTCAGTTTTACTTGGCCGCGTCAACCCTTGTTTTGATAAGCTTATCATTGAAAAGACCTGTTCTACCATGATATGGCGAATTTCTGTTTACTACGAGAGCCTGACCTTCCCAACCCTGGGGGAAATCAGGATAAACCGTATAATGTTATCGGCATTACAGATGAATGTGCTGTTCAAGAACCTGATCCTGTCCCCTGGGAACTGATGAGATGGCATTGTCATGGCTGGTGTTAGAGCTACGTAGCTTTTCCTGCGACTTCACGTGGATATACGCAGGTTTTTTTATTTTATTTTACCGTTACGGTTAAAATTTAAATAAAAGATACCGGTATTATTAACTAACTAAAAACTGGATATGGCTATATTTCAGCGCTGTTGCAAGTACCATCTGGAACTCAAAATAAATAGTCAACATGGTAAATATTCCATTTTTAATGTTAGGGACCATGGCGGCTTAAAAACTTATGTTTTACGGTATAGGACAATCTTAAATTCGTTGAATGACTAAAGAGTCTAGAAGCATTATTTATAAAAAAAGTTCCATAATATAAGTAACACAATAAGCACTATAGAAAAGTTCGTCATTTTGTCGATGGGAAATCCCATAGAGCAGGTTTGTTGCGGTAAAAATACGTACACCAATAAATATAAGTGAAACTACTTCAGCTGATAATGAGTTACCTATGCTGTGCATATGAAAAACACAGCTTTGAGATTTTACCCCAATGTTTGTTATAAAAGTCAAGAAAAAACATTGGCAGAAAATTTTAAAGCATTTTGGATGTTTAATTCTTATTTGAGCCGTCCATAGCTCGATTTGCACTAAGCTGCAAAAGCTATAAGATATAATATAAAAAGCAGAATATTCTTTATTACACAACAAAAAAGTAACATTCATAAAAGAAAACATACTATTATGACAGAAAAAATCCTAAACAATTTTAGAGCCCTACACTTTGCAGCATAACTTACACCTTAACACAGTACACAAAGTAAGTAGCAAGCACAGCTTAGCAAAAGATTGCTTTATCTCGCCGCTAGTAAATCAGGCGAGCAGGAAGCGGGTGGACGATGAAAAATGCCCTGGCAGCCCCACGGACGGCAAGCGTGATGATACGTGTGGATCGCGCCCGACGATTTATTGGTTGCCAGCCGATAACCGGTCGTAGGGTGTACTTAGCTAAATACTTTGTGAGATTTTCATAGTTTGTAACGTCATAAGTTAAAAGGTGCATTTTATGTGTTAGAAATTGATGTACCTAGTTACGCCCTTTTGAATTTTGACAGTAGCTTTACATCAGTATTTTAGGAAAAATCTAGAAAACTATAACTGTGTTATTTTACAGCGAGTAGCCACCACTAAAAGTCCATGAACTTTTGCTGGAAAATAGTTGTATTACCATGTTGCAGTATTTGAAGTGCGTCATCGTATTTTATATTTCACAAATTTCCGTTCAGTTCGGAATAAGTTAATAATCATGTACACGTAGACTTAACAAGAAACAAAACAACATCGAAATTTAAATTCAATTAACCTAATTAAAACTAAGATTTATTGCAGCCAGAACTTAACATAAGTTCACAATTTTCTAATCAAGTATTTTAAAACATTCTGAACAGGAGCAATTAAAACGAAAACAATAAACGCTAACAAGAACAATAAGCGTTTAAATTACCATAATCGCGATCATAAAACAGTGTCACCGGAGAATTATTCCAATAAATGTGACAAAATATCACTTCAGAATAAATCTACCTGCAATAAATTTATAGGCCCAGGCTAGAATTTAAATCCTGTGTTTGTAGAACACAAAACATGGGGCAGGGTCGTTTATATTACACACAAAACGACATAACAACTGCATTGATATTCAAACAAAAACAATCTAAATTATACGTATTATTAAAGCTATAGGGCTGATTATAGCGTGTATAGTTCGTTAGAACGGTCGGAGAGCGAAGGTCGTTGAAGGTTGGCGCGCTTTTCCGCGATCAACGGCACTAGATTAAACAAGATGGCGGGAGCGGCGCGTGCGCAGTGGCCGCAGTAACTTAGCTAGGACGATAAAATGTTGCGCGCGCTAATTTATTTGTTTAACTTTAAAATTGCTCCACATAATTGTTTAACATTCTTAAAATATCTTTATGTAATTCTCGACGAATGAATCTCAAGGTTTCTTTGTCAACATAATTCGACTTCTGAGCTGTGTGTTTGTTTATGTATAGGATTTTTGGAAAACTGTAGTCCTAACTATGATTGTGACAAATAAGCGATTTCAGTGAACTTTCGGTTTCGTATGTAATTTTTGTAAACCAGCTTATAACTTTGCCTACCAAACTCTATAAAGAAATGAGCACTGATATTTTATTTGGATTAGATTTCTCAATCTGCGGCTGCTCAATCAATTTATTACATATCACCATCAGCCTATAATGTTCCCACTGCTGGGACACGGCCTCCACGCGGGACCAGTGCGGATTTGTAGATGTCACATGTCTTCGAATTTTTGGTTCTAGGACATGCCGGTTTCCTCACGATGTTTTAATTCACCGTTTTGAGAGCAGTGGTGCTGAAATAAATTACACAAAGTAATGGGCCTGCCTTGGTTCGAACCCACGACTTACTGTTCGTAAGTCGGGGCCGCCACCACTGGGCCACCGCTGCTCTATTACATATATATTTTTTTAATTTGAATGCCTAGCTAGTCTGAAAAATATTGTGCTACTCCAAAATAAACATCAAACACTTCCTACTTCTAAAATCAGCAGCAGCATCTTAGCGGCCCTGATTTAGCTCTAAGTCGCCATTATAAATGTGCTTTTAATGTAACGATACCACGGCACGAGCGGGTCCCGATACCATTATGAATTTCGTCCAATCCGCGTTCAACTTGCACTTTAATTTTATTTAATATACTTTGTTTAGTTTAAACTTAGTTTAACGAGAGGTGTGGGAGCCTGTGATTTCTTGTGTGATTGTTTTGTTTGTAGATACTTTGAAAATGGCAATTGTTGTCAGAGAAATTATTTTTAATAACTAAACTATTTAAAACCACCAAGAGTTAGTTATTTGTAGCAGTACTGCCTTTTGTATTGGTAATATGATAACATAATTATGAGTATGTATGTCCTGTGCATCGGCTAGGTAGATGCGTTTTTTCTGATACTTCCGAAACTTCACTCTATCTTTTAACCAGTTAAACAAGGTGTGTCTAAAATTAATGTGACTCAAGCCTTGCTTTCGACTCTTGCGAGCTTTGTTGTAATATCAGTTTTTACAATTCTGTTTCCGGAAAATTGTTTTCCTTCTCTTGGTACTGCTGTACCTATTACTGTATGTAATATCCCTCATGTCATGTTGCTCTTTAAGAGGATAATAGGGAATCAAGATTAATAGATGTAGACAAAAAGATTAGATAAATAATGATGACCGAACGCAATAAAACTTGACATATAAGGTTAGAGGAAAATGTTTTTTGTTCAGTAAAATTACTCAAGACACACCAGAACACCTTCCTCCGGGACAGGAACTGCGGTGACCAATCTGGAAATCTCATAACCATTTGTAGGCCCAGGTTGGGCGCTGTGGAAATAATCTGGCCAAATAGGGTATCATCGCCCGTTCAAAATACAATGCCAGGATATGCCCCACATCCTTTCTTGCCCATCCTCCCTACCTCGCAGCTTTACGAATTCTGTGGAGTCCTTTCAGTAAGACAACTTTTCCTGCTCAATATTATATTAATGCAACATAAGAATATCCTTTACAACCCTCTCACTCTAAATAGGCGTACAAAACACTTGGTTTGCCCACAACCCATCGCCTCTATAACCAAATTTAGCAATAGATTCGCTCCGTTTATTGGCCCCTACATCTACAACAAAATAAATAAAAACCTGAACATTTACCCGATGGCAAAAAAGTGTTGCAAAATTACAGTAAGTGAGTACCTACAGAAACTCACGTATGAGGAGACAGAGGACCTGCTTCAGATACCTAGCTAAACAACTCAAGACTCAACTACTCGTGGAATCATCTAAACAATATTAAGTAATCTTTTACAAAAATAAAAATAAAAAGTCATGTTCCGCAATCTTACACACCCTCTCACACTCATTCACGCACATCTCCATCACACACAAAGAGAGGACTGGACACACCTAAAATGTTACCTCTTACGAAACCTCTTGAAAAAACTCGTTGTAATCTTTTTTTTTTTTTTTTCTTCTAAATTTTATTGTGATACGTACATTTATACATGAGATCACTCCAACAGAATAATAAAAATAATTAAATTGTTACCCAGGGGGATCGGCGTTGAGGGCTGAAATACAGACTCTGCCTAGTTCGGCTGCAAATGCTAATACTTTTGTGTTCTTTTAAGTTTAGATTAAGCACTGTATTTGTAAAAAATGTACATATATTTGTGAAATAAATATTACTTATAACTTATATTACTTACTTATCCTGCACAACCATTTTCACCATCCAAGATTTAAACGCAGTTAACGAAAAATCTGTACAGGTGGGGTATATACTGGTTGGGCATAATTTGAGTCTCAAAGAAGAAAGACCGTATTTATTTTTAGACCGAGCTTAAATATGAATGCGGTTGAGAGTTGTAGTAGAAACACGAAAGGAGAGCCATTCCCTCTTATTTGCTAATATAAAATACAAAAACTGATGACAGCCAATCATGATGATGATGACGATAATATCCTCCATGTCTATATTCTTCTTAGAACTTTATTAACTTAACAAAAGCAAACAATCACTCTTTGGATACGCTCCTACGCATCCAAATATATAATTTGAAGCGAACCGATGATTTCTAAACATAATACTTAGTATAATATCGGGTCGTAATTCCGAAGATAACCGTACTGTGGACGAGTAGGAAGTTTATTTGTTTAGCGAGACCATTAATCATAGGTCAGACAAAATATGATTAAGAACAGAAGGTACAGTGTTAGCAACTTACCATACCAGAACTTCGTCATCATTATAGTCCATATTTAGAAAGCATAATAATTGTTTAATGCCCCATTTTGTCGCACTGTAGCTCGATCCACTTCCCCTATACCGCGTATGCTTCGGATGCTCAACGCGCTCGTGTAGACCAACCCTTTTTTTTCGGATGGGAAATCATCAAAGGACTCCTTCGGCTCTGGGCGGAGCAGGAGGGAGTGTCAGACTTTTACTGACTAAAACCCATCCATGTTCCTTCATCGGCTTTTATGTTTCGGGGGCACGGTATCTCTTGCGAACAGTCCCGCAGCCCCGGCAGGCATCGGCCCTTGCGGACCCCTTCCCAACCCTAAAGACCCCTGGAGACCAACCCTGGATTGGAGTTGTGAAGAGAGTGGATAATGTTAGTATGTTTGTGGTTCTGTGAGAAGACCGAGTAAAAGGATTACATAATTTAGTATTAATGGCTTATGCTGTACTAAATTTAATCAATAAAAATAATGTATTATGCCTTTATCCCAATTTATTCGGGGTCGGCGCAGCATGGCTTCTTCTTCTCCTTAGAGAAGTAGTCAGCCCGATTATAGCCATATCATATTTCACACAATCCTTCTTTCATTGTCTATATCTTCCGCTACTCATGACATCAGAACTTAATTCCAAATCTTAAGCATCCTTCAGACATATTCCCGGATAGAATTAGTAGCTCTGTAAAACCAGCTTTAACCGAGTTTTAATTCCTCTTGATTATCACAAGCGTACCATGTGTAGATAAATGAATTATTTGCCAAGCCACTGAAAAGGCAAAACTAAAAGCTGGTTTCAGATAGGCTTTCAAGCTTCGTGCTTTTCCTTTTGCCCCATAGCCGGGCTTAACTTTTTTCCTGAGATAGTGTTCTCTATGAATCCAAGGATAAGCTAGAGCGAAGAAACGTTAGCTGTTTACTCCGTGTAATCATTCTTGGGCCTTCTGAATCTATCTGTCTTACAACACAGGTTGAACTGTGCCCTAATAGAATTACTATTGATTAAAAAATATCACGATCACGTTCAGTTTCTAGTTTATTATTGTTTTAATTTAATTTATTACTTAAATTATTAGCTATTCAAGTTTTGTGGGTTAATAACAGTTCGTCTGACCTAGTAGTGAGTTCTATTCATAAGTTTTGCATTTCTTATTATGCTGCTCAATGATTTATTATTTCTTTTGATCATAGCTTAATTATTTAAAAACAGTCGTTTTGTCTCGAGTCTTTGGTCTTGTTAGATAAAGACTTGAAGGAATCTAGTTTATAGCTTTAGAACAATCTGAGTGGTATTTTGCAGGCGTTTTTTTTTCCGGTTGTCGCAACCGTCCATTATCTATATGTAATGTTTTGGTATATATCTTTTGCTGGAGATCATAAAATAAATAAATAAACGGTCACAAACGCGTGTATTTTTCGCCCAGAGGACCTAGACAAGAAGCAGTTGATTTTAAAGCGTTTCGTATTTAAACAACACGTTCAACAAGATTGACATATACCTAAACTTTTTGATAGCTTATTTCAAACTCAATTTGTATGAAGTTTTCATCAACGTTTTCTCTGTTAGAATGTCACTTTGTCTGGGAACTCAGGGAACTTTCAGCGTACGGAGTCGATGTCGATTCCGAAATATTCTTGTTTTGTTACAATATACTTAAAATACAGATGCTACTGAGTGAGAAATTGTAGAGTTCCAAATTCAGACTTGTCCCTATCCTAATATTTTTTCTAGGAGGTATCTTATTGACGAACTAGACTCAAATCATAACACAAACATATCATCAGTTAGTTTATTGCGTAATATTCGTCATGCAGTTATAAAACAATGACGTTACGTTATGCCAAATTATAAACACATCGCAGCTCGACATACCTAGTTACGTGCCACAATGAGTTAATGCTGACACACTGAGATTACGCTACATGATATAAATAAGAATTGATCCTGAAAGTCACGGAGCGGTCATGAAGCTATTATAAAGTTTACGTTAATTTTCCCTTCATATACCTACGTCGAATTAGAACTACTTAATTATTGACTAGGAAAACAAAAACGTGTAAAGCTGACAAAAGGTTATAGATAAATTATTTCCAGCTTGGACAAAATTATTAATTTATGAAATTAAACCTAACTTATCAGAACTGAGTGTAATAACACTTTGAAGAAATGCACACCCCGAGCCAGCCACCTGTACTTCGGCTGTGTTTGAAGCACGTACAAAATAAGACCACATTCCATAACATAAGCTCAACATGTTATAATTTTACAATATAAGTGTTGTGTCGCTCAATGTAATTTCATAAAATTGACGTCTGATTTCTCTCCCTCTTCCGTATTAGTTACACTCATTCGCTGGCGATTAACTGGAACCGGGCACAAACAGAGAAAGCAATGATTGTTGGTAATGTAGCAATGTTGCACTAGTTTGCGTGAAGGGGAGGAAGTGTAACGTAGTTATGTTATTTATTTTATGTTAAAAAGATACAAAAATAATGAATATCAAACAACTATATATTTACCACAGACGTATTTTCATCAAAAAAAATCTTACCAAAACTATTCACAAATCAGTCAACGTAGCACACGGCGAGCTAGCTTAGTAGTTTTACCCAAAACTAGAACTAACTACGGCAACAAAATGCTTACTTTTGAAGGAGCACAGCTTTTTAATAGAATACCCTCTAGTATAAGAAATCTGCACACTTTCAAAACTCAACTTAGTCAGTATATTATGGCGGATCGAGCACTTCTAGAGAATGAAGGCATTGGATGGGTGTAGACGTGTAGTCTAGTTTGTAACTGATGACGACGAACTTTATGTAATTTATATGTATGTTTTTTAGTATTTATTTATTTATTCAATTTGGAAAAACAAACAGTAGTATATTAAGCATAAACAGTGTTGTCTTAAAATTAGACTTAACAAAATACTACCCACAACATTTTCCACAGATTACTATGGTAAGTATAAAAACAAACTGTTAGCAAACGTTAACAGTTATGTAGCAGGGCTTACTTAATGACAAAGAAGTTAAGGGTAAAAAAAAAGGGATATGATACAATATTCTATAGAAGATGTAACAAAAATAATAATAATGTGTAATGTGTCAAACAGGTCCCCAGTCCATTAACAATAATGCCTACATTGTGTAATACCTATGGAGCCTACTGCCGATCCTTCAGAATTTTATTTATATCATATTTAAATTTATAACTGCTTACGAATAATATGTCTACTGCACTAAAACGCGTATTGTATGTGTCGACTAAGCGGTATAGTATTGTTCTCAAGTGAGTGACATTTGTCTTTAATGAGAATAAAGTTTCTTTAAACCTATTTACTGAAAATAACATCTTTTAGCTATGGGCTAAGAGAGAAACTACACGCCTTCTTCTGCTACCCAGATGATTTGATACTGATACTGTTAGGCTTGCTTGCCTAGGTTGGTCTGTGGATGGGTAACCACCCTTACATACCGAGTTTCCTTCGTGCCTCGG
Source organism: Xestia rhomboidea (assembly GCA_963853795.1). Classification (NCBI taxonomy): domain Eukaryota; kingdom Metazoa; phylum Arthropoda; class Insecta; order Lepidoptera; family Noctuidae; genus Xestia; species Xestia rhomboidea. The sequence goes on from OY970772.1 coordinate 14,660,859, forward strand.
AAAGCATGTTAAGTTGTTGGTCCCGGCTCTCATTTGTAGATCGTTGACAGTCGTTACAGGTAGTCAGCGGCCCAAAAAGTCTGACAACCAGTCTTACCAAGGGGTATCGTATTACCCAGTACTAACTGGGTTGTGGAGGTCAGAAAGGCAGTCGCTCCATGTAAAATACTGGTATTCAGCTGCATCCGGAAAGACTGGAAGCCGACCCCAACATAGTTGGGAAAAGGCTAGGCAGATGATGATGACTGTTAGGCTACATCTTCCCACTGCTGGGCAAAGACCTCTTCCCACGACTTCCAGTTTTTTCGACTGGTTGCTGGTCTTGTGTCGACCTTCCCGCCATCTTCTACGGGGTAAGGTTTGAATGTCTCAAAATACATTTTTAGCAGTCTTCGTGTTTTCAAGAAATTACAAGCACTGTTTCAAGTTTTTACACATTACCTACAGTTTTGGAGAGTACAGATGACTTTAGTTTTGAAATTATCTCGCTTTTAATATATAGCATTTAAGTTAATAAACACACTCATAATCATATCAATTACATTGGTATCAAAGGAAACGGTAGTATGTTTGAAAGTTAAACCACTCGTAAACTTGAGCACGATTTCGCTGTCATCATGAACACAGCGACTGTCATTCTGCCAACGTGCCAACTTTGTACTACAACTGACAGAGCGTTCAGTTTCTCTACTTATCCCTTTAGTAAACAGTTACAATATGTACAATTTAACATTAATAATACCGTGGCATATAAATTTCTCTTAAAATCTGAAGTCTTGAAATAAAAATATAAAAGACCTGTCTCAAGTATCCTGTTTTTTTTTTAATATTGTTATTCCGTGGACATCAGATAGTGTACCTCCTTGTATAAGAGTTCAAGATTCAATAAGATGGTACCGGGAAGGTATCTACCCGTATTAAACCTATTCATACCACAAAGTAGCATTGCTTGTTCAAAAGGTGTTGTGGAAACAACAGGCAAATGAACCTTCAACAATTCTCTTTCAAATCTTTGACAATTTCCATGGTGTTGCAAATGCAATGTGCGACCACAACCATTTCCATCAGGTGGGCCGCTCGTCCTATTACTTAACCAAGATAACTGTTTACAAATTAATTAATTCCACCTAGCATTTTGCAAGCTATCGCGACAATAACCCAGATACGAATGGTTATCGGTAATCAGTAACAATCATTCAAGCCATCGGCAGTACGGCCTTCACGGCTGCCTTCAGAGGCTGGTCTAGGCGCATTCCGACTAAAACAAATGCTAATTATATGGTAATCAGCTGTTTGAATATTGCAGCATCGGCATTGTAATGCGCTGTGGTATGTCAATGAAATTGTTTGTTGTTTTGCTGTGCATCTATCTCGGTTGCTGACTGTTATGATTATTAAGAGCATGATGACATTCTGGGTTTCAACTAGGTCCTTTTTGTTGCAGATCAAAGGGGATGGAGCCATGTGTAATGGCTAGAACAACATTTTGGCAGTAACGACTAATCCGATTGAAAGAGGTTAAGTCCTAAAAGGTGCATATAGGAAAGGAATGAGAAAAAAAATACCCAGATACAGATTTGTTTAAACCTGTTTTAAGCTTCATTTCTGTTTCAAGCTGCATATCAGCACGGTTCATAACTATACTTAAAATAAAAGTACAGATTAACGGTTGCGGGGGGTGCGGTTTTTTTGCGTGTATGACCAGACGTGAGAACGTAAAAGAAGTATTTTTCTAATAAGGATCGTAGCAGCTGGCGTTCTGTGGTTTCTGCCTAGGGTCCATGGGAAAAGGCACGAGTTTGTATTGAATATGTATACCTTTTGATCTCCTAACACAGGTATATATTTTACTTAAAAAGAGATCCTTTAGGAAAATTTTTATTGTTATTTATTATTTATTTTGTATTACAACCTTTTGCGGAGTATCAGTTGCACACAGCTAAAACAGTACACTTTACTTATTATAAAAAAAAAATGCAAAAGACCCACAACAATCAGCGACATCTATAAATCACCTGAGAGAACACCACATATTTCTCCACATACTAACACACAGTACCCCACATTTACACCACCCTAACACAATGATTACGAATACGTGTACTCGCTAAGATAATACCGAGCCTACCATATCTTCTCCAGTAAATACCAATCTACACTTCCAATTAATAGTAAGACAAGAGCAGAGGCTTCTCGCCCTCGTAAACTAGTATCGATACTTCGAGTCTTCGATAGGTTCGCTCGCCGATCGTAATTATCGATAGCGCAACACTAATTGTGGACGTCGATATCGAAGTATCGAGTGACGATGACGGGTGATGGCTCCTCGATAACGTGTCGATAGAACGGTGTTTGATTTTGTTGGATTGGTGTTTCGTTGATGCGTTTTTGGTTTGTGCTGTTCTGGAGGGTTTTGTTAACCAAATATTTCTTGATATTTTATAAAAAGCAGTCTACTTTTGCAGGGAAATCTTATGTGTATGAGATGTAGACCGAAATTTTGGAACTGGGCAGGACATGTCTGCCGCATATCGGTCAAACTGTGGGCCAAAATAGAAAGAAACTTGTGCCCTGACACAGTGAGGCGGGATCGCAGCAGTCCACGAAGGAGATGGCGGGACGATCTAGACAGGTTCCGTCACAACTGGAAGGAAGACGCGTGGGTTCGCAAGAGATGGAAGGAGTGGAAAGAGACATTTGCCCAGGAGTGGGACAGAGTAGGCTAGGAAAACTATTTTACTTTTTAAAATAGTTAGTCGAAGTAGCATAGGTGAACCCGGAAGCGTCAGTCTTATCTCCAAAACGTCATAAGCTTGGTCTTCTCAAGCGCTGAAGTTGGCTACCATTTGGTGCATCGGCAAAGTCTGCTTATCTTGAAAATATTAGGTTGCAAGTTCCAGACACCATCACATACCAAACAATACATCTAAACCAATGTGTATAACCTCAAATATAATGTCAGAAAATGTAATATCATCATTCTTATAATATAAGACATAATAGACGTACATCACTTCGTCACATCCCTACATCCATCATTGTTTTACTCTCATTGCGCGCTACCGCAGGAAATTGTGCGCACACGCAGCTTTTTGTGACGAAAGGCTTTAATGTTCTATGAAATAGTTTTATTGTTCGCCTGTCATTACCGGTGTCATAAAAATGAAAGCTGTCATTAAGGTGTAAAGAATTTATTCTATATAATTGTGGTGAACTACGTAGATAAATAATAAAAAGAATAATCAGGTTTTATTGTGCATTAAGGGTGTGTAAGTGGAACATTAATTAGAAAAGAAGGATGCAGTTAGATGTTGAAAGTATATTTGTAGGTAACTGTTATAGAACGCTTGGCAGACTTGCTAGTTTTGTCAAGAATGTCTATAGTTGGTGCCAGTTAAGATCGCAAAAGCGGTCATTGACCCACCTACATTTATTAAATTTCTTAACTTTGAAATCCAAAAATAAGCCTGTTCAAGTCTTGAATCGTCATCTATCGTGATCTAACGATACATGGTTCCTTTGTTTTGTTTCGTAGGAAGAGATATTAGGGAAAGGGCAATGACCGCTATTGCGATCTTAATTGGCACCAACTATAGTTATGTTATCTTATGACTAAATACTGTGTGGCTACGGGCACCGAGTTGTAGTAAGTTCAAACCCAAACAGGCGCTTTACTTTGTGCAAATTATTACGTTACTTCCTCTCAAAACGTCGTGAGGAAACCATGTTCTAAATTCAAAATTTTGAAGGTACAATCAACAAACCTGCACTGGGCCCATACGATGGATGATGGCCCACCACTCTCATACACAGGAAGCCCGTGCCGTGCTGTGTGTGTGTGTGTGTGGAAACATTACAGGCTGTTAATGAATTAAGAACTCGAAAAAAGAAGACTCGGTAAAAGAAGATAATTTTACCGGATTCTTTCACCGTCTCCACATCCCTCTTTAACACACAGGGATTACTCGAACCAGTCACTATACTCGTGTGAATGTAGCATACAGCAGTACTATGTAAATTTGACCACTGCTGAGTTTGTTTCGCCATTTTTTCTCAGATTTAGTCAGATGGAAATGTCGATTCTATCTTACTTATTGTGAAAAATATGACGTGTGAAATTGATTCCGATATTCTATTTACGGAATAAATAATTACATTTAATTTAGTAGGATATTGTAAAACCGTAGCGATAGGTTCCGGTACAAGTCTTACAGATAACCATGTCCCATTTCCTTCAGGTAGCCTAACAGCTCGCGTGGGTCGATAACAGCTGATATCATTAATATTTATGCCGTGTAATTAATCATAATTTAATACGAACAAATCCGGTAGAAAATATAAACTAAATAGTACCTTTTGAAATATGAAAATAGTCGTTATAAATTACTAACAAGACTACATAACATAGAGATCTATATACTATCAGTGACAATGAACGACAAAATGGTACGGGAGTGACGTAAGCTATCGAAAAGTTTACGTCAAATGTGTTGACAGTCGCTATAGAAATTTTAAACGCTTTGTAATCGACGGCCACTTGTTTAGGTCTTCAGGAATAGCCTGATTTACGGTAACGATAAATTAGCATGTTGGCAATGCGAATAATGCGAATTACCTATGACAAGTTGCATTGCATTCACTCCTCTCGGGTCCGTACGGTTTTTGCCAGGCGTCAGTATAACACACAATCTGCTTATATTTACAATAAATTGAATCTCTTTTTGAATATTTACCCCATGTTGCGGTATGAATGCAAAAATACTATATCGGAATGGTTAAAATCACAAACGTACGATGGAATTGAACTTTTATTAACCAGAATTTGCTAAAGTAAAACCTGTAACCAATTTTAACATAAACCGATCAATTATTAACACACACCTACTCATACCCACACCCCGCCTTTCCACCTTCCACACACACACACACTCACACACCACACACATACTCACACACCACACACCCATAAACACTACACATACCTGAACTTGCTACAATAATTTTGTAACATTTTAGAACCAAATTTTTTTTTTTTTTCTTTTCTTTTAATTAGATCCCAACATTGTAAACTGTAACCCATGGGAAGTTGCGAGGTAACCCCAACACAAGTATTCTTATAACTTAAAGGGGCTGCCTCAATTTTGTGCTGTAGAACAATTGTATGAGAAACAATAAATCTTTTTTTATTTTTTATTATTGTATCTTGCTGTACTATTCATGAATATGAATTCATACGATATTTTACGTCTTAACAGGCATAAGACGAGCGTGTTAACGCAAGAGAGAAAGTTGCAAAAAAAACATCATCAATTTCCTATAAGTATTTAATGTGAGCTTTTATGAAGTCTCATCCTCTTACCGATTAGATCTAATCTTGTTTGTCTGTGCAAATCTTAACTGGCAAAAAATAACTGCCTACATCCGATTAAAACATCATAATTAACACGGTACTTACAAAATCACCAGTCAATCAAAATGCTACTTTGTAATAAATAAGGCCGGAACCACATCAGCCCAACGTCCGGGCTTCGTCCGGTCAGTGTGGCAACGCCTTAATAAAGCTCAGTTCACATCCTTCCGACCATACGTCACTTCAAGGAAGCGATTTCGAAAAGTTGTGGGAACGATTCGAATTTCGAACGGTTTTTAAATGTCAGCCTATTGAGTTCAGCACTTTTGTTTTTGCATTCGAAAGATTTGGAAACAGTGTGATATATTGTGAGAAAATTTTTATCGTTGGAAGAGATTTGAAATAAGATAAGATTTAACATCAACCGATATTATTTTTAGACATAGTTTTTAAATGGATCGGAAAAAAAAACAACAAACATTATATTTCATATAATTTCTATATAGTTGTCGAAGTGTTCGATCAATACGTAGCCACCTGCACAGCTCCATCATTAGCTTCGTTTAAATCCTGGAAAGTGATGCAGGTAGTTGCGCAGGATAGACAGGAAAGCAAAGTTTAATACAAAATCTAGCTGACTAATCTTTTCACCACGATGACTCTTAACTAAAACCAATACAACTCTCTGAATTTAAGTCTTTTGTTTTACCCCGTCACGTCATAAAAGTCTTGTCCTGCAGGGACTTCCCACTGACTAAAGTAATTACTGACTAATTAGTCGCAGTAACCACCATGCGGCCCTCAGGACTGGCCTTGACCGAAAACATGGAATGAGTAAGTCATTTCAACTGAAACTCAAATGTATCCAAGTTTAATGACCCAGATATTAGCAATATGTATTTAAAATACGATGGGACTGTCATACGCATTTGGATTATAAAAGTCCAAAAAAAAACTGACGTAAGTTTGACAGTGACAGCTAAACGTCACAACAGCCATTCTAATTTTAAACGCAAACTATAAGGTCGTCCTTCTTAACAAGTCTGGTACACCCATATCAGTGCACAGAGTACATAAATAGAGGTAATCTCAGCGCAACCCCATTACTTTTACCTTAAGATACCGCGTCCCGTTACTACATGATACATTAGCTAGGCTGTGACACGGTAGCCATTAGAATATCCCTGTCCAGGATATCGTAATAGCGGCTATGTGTACCAGGCTTTACAGTTTTTGTGGTACAGGTTGTTTAGGAAAATTGTGCGGGTTATGAGGCGGGTTTGACTACGTCCTCTTAACTATGATTATGTATGCAACGGGAGTTAAGGGGTGGGTTACCCGATCTCTGAATGGTACAGAAAAAAAATCACGCAGCAATGTTCAGGAAATATTTAATAAGTTTAATTTTTAATTTTTGTTCGTAAAACTACACTGCGCTCCAAAACGAAAATCGTAGACATGGCTCAAAATGCTGCCCAACTTAAATAGGACTGGGCAGGACATGTCTGTCGCATGCCAGGTAGCTTTATGAGATGGGCTCGTAAAGCTCAGTCCTCAAACAGTGACACGGCGTCGCGGCAGATCACAAAGGAGATGGCGAGACGAACTGAATGTCTTTCTTGAGAATTGGACATAACTAGCAAAGAATGAAGGAAGAAGGCCTCCCACGATTCCTTCCAACGGTCACGCCGTTGGAAGGAATCGTGGGAGGCCTTTGAGCAGCAGTGGGACAATATAGGCTAGCTATAACAATAATAAAAAAAAACCATATATTTGGTACACGTTCACATACATTTGACCCATTCGCAGCATTTAATTTCCTTAACCTTTCACATCCACTCCAACCATTAAACAACACCTATAAATATCAAAACAGAAACCTACATCACAATACAAAATCAACGAGAAAATAAACAGACCTTTCTAAACATTTCCTTTGACACCACCAGCGATAATATAAAGGTAAAGAAAGCGAACCACTTTAATTCGATCAACTATTACGCGTAGAGGAAGCAAGGCAAGTGTGCATAACCCGCCTAATTGAAGAAGGTTGGTGTCCAGTCGTGTTACGAGCGGTCAAGGCGACATCTCAGATGAGCCGGGTGTAACGACCCGAGAGCGCTGAACTTGGCTGACCATTAGAAAATCTAATCTCACGCCGCTTCTGTGTGGGTCGTCGGGTGCGGGTAGAAGAAAGTCCTGAACTTAATATTTTTTTTTTCACCATCTGGGTCCTATAAGGTAGCTAACACGATATCAAAGAATTTCACCACTACCTCACGTGCCCATTTCTACCGTCAAACGAAATCGTTTGACGTTTGCTGACCACAAACGTCAAACGTTTCCGTTTGACGTTTTGACTCAAAAATAAAAATAGGCAAGGGTTAAGTATTCCTCTCCCCAGGAAGGATCCTGGTATTCAAGGACTAAAAGGATTATAGTTTTCTTTTAATTACCTATAATATGTAATACCTAAGTAAATGTACGTCATGTCACTGTTTTACTTCAGTCAAATCAGACAAAAAGTGATGAAGTCTCATGTGACTGTAATTTTACAAAAAATTAAGCTTTTTTGAAAAAAGTTACAATTTTTTGTTAATTATGTTTATGATTCTCAGCGACATATATTATTTCAGTTTACATTTTAAATTTATTTTATGTTAAAATAAATAAAAATCAATAAATAATGTGAATAAATACGTAATTAAATTAGTTTTATCTTTTATTCATAAATCATCGGCGCAGAAATCACTAAGTGGCTTTAACTTTTAAGAATGTGTCATTTTGAGAAATGACATTTTGCGAATGTGTCATTTTGCGTCAATATGTCATTTTGCGAATGTGGCATTGTGCGCCTAATCCAATTCACCGTCATTATTTAAACTGAAAGCGAGCATGAATAATTTTGAAACTGCATACTATTCTTATCGAAAAACAGTCACATACAAAACTTATGGACGTTGCCGGTACTTTCTTGCTGCCATGCAGCAGTCGGTGGCACCTGAGCCCCGCCCAATCGCGGCTGCCCCGTCCAACACTTACCCTGATTGAAACTATTAAACTGGGCGAGGTGAAAACCAAACACTATAGTTTAGCTTTCCACTCGCTGCTGATACGATAACTACATGTTTACTGTTATACATATTATGTTCGTGCTTAAGTAAATGGGAAGTTTACCGTCCCTGAAAATAAAGATTGCAAGTTTCTTTAATATCATTGCTCATTTTTTTTAAATACCATTGCGATTACTTTACCCTAGTTAGGAGGGAGGGAGGAGGAGAAGGTATTTTAGTCTCGTACAGGACCTTTTTAGGGTTCCGTACCTCAAAAGGAAAAAAACGAAACCCTTATAAAATCACTTTCTTATTCGTCTGTCCGTCGAACGGGTAGACCTAGCAAATTAAAATTTATACCATATAGGTAAAAAAATGTAAAAAAATCTAGGCCCTGGGTCAACACGATAAAAAGATATGGGCAAATTTAGATTTTCGCGAAAAATTGTAGCACCAAAATTTACCTTAATTTTCAACTTTTTTTGTTGTATTTTTTTTATCTGTATCCTTCTATTTCAGTAGTCAGTTGGTCTTATTATTTAGTAATTTAGAATAAAATTATCTTCCTGTGCGATTCCCAATGAATACTTTTTCGTTTTATAACCTTTTCTGCACAGAATCAAGTCTGTAGAGAAAAAATTGTTAAACGATAGAAAGGATCAGTCTTAATACCCACCCGAACTGCACTATCACCGAGAGTATCCGAGCAAGTGACAGGCGGGCCGACATGCAGATATTATAGCGCTGCGGCGGCGGGGCGTGGGCAGAGCTCAGAGTTATTGCTTGTCCCACTGCCTGTTACAGTTATCTTATAGCCCTTTATTATATAGGACTTGGTTTGGTCGGGATTCGGGAATTGCGTGGTTTTTAAGTCGATTTTAATATACACTCGCCTGCAAAAATAAGTACTACACTTTTAATATTTCAACTATAGCAGTTAGAGAGTTAAAATGAAAAAAAAACGTTTTATAGCAATTTTTATCAGCTTTCTTTAAAACTATAGACTAATTAAACTATTTTTCGATTCCTTTTTGTTTCGAAAGTATATCTTGTGTACTTAAAAAGTTTAAATTGCAATTTTAAAAGTGTGATACTTATTTTTGCAGGCCAGTATAGTATTACAAAGAAAGGGTTGAGAAAAATCGTTCAAGGGGTTTAGTAAACCTCTTTGGTCAGACTGGGCCTAGCTATGGTCGCGCCACCTACAATGAGCTTTTAACGGCTTTCTTCATTAAATACTGATGTTAAGATGGGCCGGTAAGTATTAATAAAGTTTATATATCATTACTTATTTACACCGTACATAAACAAATCGTTATTTACATAGATCATTGGAAGAGTTGAACCTGGAGTAATTAACAATTAACGTCCTCGTTAGCGTTTTAAATACTAAGCGATGCACATAAAGTGTATACTTATGTAATTAAATCGTAAAAACATGACTAATTCTTGTGTTTTTGTAAATGAAAACTAGAAATTAGTGTGAGATTAATGACTGGAAACTCGTTTCTTTACTAGTGGTTTAGTGTAAATTGTATGTAAGTATATCTATTAGTAAAGGATAGTTATGTGCTCGGCTCAAAGCTGGCAAAATGTGGTTTGTACTAAAGGTAAGTATAACTCAGCCTAACCCTTCCGGGATTACAGGCGTGATGTTTTATTATCTACAGTGGTTAAATAAAAAGTAGGAACTACCTTTTTTTTTTCGGATGGGTAATCATCAAATGACTCCTCCCGCTCTGGGCGGAGCAGGAGGGGTGTCAGACTTTTACTGACTAAAACCCATCCATGTTCCTTCATCGCCCTTTGTGTTCCGGGGGCACGGTATCTCTTGCGAACAGTCCCGCAGCCCCGAAGTGGGAATTACCTTTGTGTAGATTTTCAGGTACACATACCATAATCAGGTCCTCATGACTGTCATGCAAAGTTAACCTTTTCCATAAAAAAACCATCAAACCCGTATCATAAGACATTTAAAGACCCATTCCTTTCTACTATCTCTACTGAAGTTATTCCCTTTGCGCACAGCCCTGCAAACAATATAAATTGATTCATCTCATTCCCATATCATAGCCTTCCTGAAATCGTGCCTCCTAAGGTCGAAATCTTAGAAACCATTGTAAGAGAACCGAATATCGTACATTGTTAGTCATTGGTGCTCAACCTGTAGGTCTTAACCATAAAATTGCTAACTATTTATCGTTGATGCTACTGCGACATAATTATTATAGCAGTGATAGTCTAGTGGTGTGACCATCGGACTGCCAAGTCATAGGTCTCGAACTCAAACCCAAGGCTTTCAAATTCATGTGCGTATTGTATAACAGGCGAGACGACAAAAACAATCTAATTAGTCCGTCAGTTAGATTATCAAAAAATATTTGTCCTATGTTTTTTCTTTTGTTACGTAAACCAACATTGACGATGATTTATGACGCGTTTAAAATTCTCAATACGTCACGCCTAGGTATAATTTTTAGCTAGTTCTGACTTCACGAGCCCCCACTCCCGAGTTTTGATGGGTTTTATCTTTTGTCAATATTCATTGATTTACGTGTCTATTAATTTCCAATACTCTAACTGACGGACTAAATAGATTTGCATTTTTTATCTATTCGTGAGGAAACCAGCATGCCTGCGAGATTTTCTTGACGGCATGCAAAACCAAGTCAGAGGTCCATGGGTGGCATAAAAACTCAGACACACCGTTAGGCACTAACCACACGATAAAAGAGAAGACTTCGACATGTTTCTCCTCTAAACTAAACCACAGGCCTTACAAAAAGGCCTTAGTAGGCTACTGTTTCGGCAAAGATTATCTTCAATGATCGAAATAGGGTTGGCTGCCTTGGTTGAGTATAAGTTTTTTTAGTTAAAACTGTCCGAGTTCTTGAATTGTCCTCATACAAAGCCTTGAGACAAAGTGAAGTCTGGTTTACATTCATACACACATACACTCACGCCATTTATTATACCCACTAGGCAGAGACTACAGAAACCACGCCCGCGTAGCATGACCACCGTAGACAGGAAAGAGAATCGACAAATCTTTTGTTCATCTGTCATTGAATCGACAAAATGACAGATGAACAAAAGATTTGTCGATTCTCTTTCGTGTCTACTGTGGTCATGCTACGCGGGGTGCGATCCTTAAGTCTGGTCCCTATTGTCCAAAGTTAGGTTTCGTCTATCCGGGGTCGGTCCATGTTTGCAAACGTAGAAACGATTTTAGTCAGGCTGTAGTAGGTTGCAGTCGCGAACTTCATGCGTAGCAGTTCTCGCGGCCTATCCACCAGGGCAACAGTAGACTCACGGCGGTGTTTTAGTGGGTGTGAGCCGCACATAATCAAACCATCTCCCCGGACGGTGCGGTAGGTATGTGTTACACATTTTTCACCGCTTAGTAAAAAGAAGGATTAGTCGCAGGGATCCTAGACCGCATTTTTGGACTTAAATAATATGCCATATTTTGATGGACTAGCCTACAGCACCAAATTCTGACTATTTCTATACAGGGTGGGTAAAAAATCCGTGACCGATCCATAGTCACACCAAATTGCCACACCAGTGTGACTATGGATCGGTCACGGATTTTTTACCCACCCTGTATACTTTTATCACCATTTTATCAAAAAGGCGCTCCTTGCCAGAAATGTTGAGTCTCCCTGGTCCAGATATACCTTGTGTACAGGCCACAAGGCAGCCGACAGGTAGTCTGACCCCGCGCACGGCCGCGTATAAATCCCATTGTTTCAGCAGATAGATATTATTTAATATGTATGGCAGATAAATATAATACTGTGTCTTATAGCCGTACATTGTAGACCCTTTCACACCTCTGTATTTATGTTTTGTTGAGTCTCAACGGGAAGGCTGAATTGTGTGATTGTCGTCTCTGGAGGGTGATTACGGGTGATACTATCTGGGAGGTACTATCGGGTTTTGAGTTCGAGATAATAACGGTCACAGCAGTTGAGATAAGCACCTGGTTTTTGAATTGGGTATTGAGAACTTGTCGAATTGTACTTTGGCATTACTTAAAATACTTTGGAGTTTAATATGTTTTTACCAAATAATTTCATTTTGAATTTGGTGGTTTATCAATTTCTCAACTTTAAATTCTCAATGGATTGTTTTTTTGTATGTATGTGTTGTTTCCACGAAGAGTAAGTAACGTCCATATTAATCATCTCATAAAAGTGAGTTTCCAATGAAAACTAATAATTTATGCAACTTATCGCTTAGCTTCAGAATATACTGAAAATACTAATCCTTCTGTTATTAATTGTACCACTGAAAAGTTTTAACGATTTCATTCGCAACAGTAATTGTGTGCTAGTAACTACATAGTTACCCGTACCAAAGTCCCAGTGATTCGATACAATCAGTACTATGTATCATCGGTATAATCGATTACGATAGAATCGATTGTCAACTCGAGTGGAAGGCGTAAAGGGCGTTAAGCGGTCCTACACCCACGTGTTCACGTCATCTCGCTGTATCGGAAGCTGTGGTAGCCTCTTACGTCGCATCTTGAGGGTTTTAGATAGCTTCAGAGCTTTTGAACGACGGAGTATCTTCAGCGGTATTATTTTAAAGGAAGGGACACTTTTCAAACAATATTGAAGGATTGGGTTTAGAAGTTAAAGAGAAAAAAAATGCAAAGACGGAAGGGAGGCGTTTGCCATGCAGTATGGGATACAACAAGTTCATGAAAATTATTAGAGGTAAGAAATAACTTCTAATAATTTTCATAAACTTGTTTCTTTCATCTGTTTTAAAGTTTTAAAAATACGTTTATGCCCAGATAATGACAATAGGCTCACTTTCTATTACACGGCTGCACGGTATACGTACGTAACTGCAACAGGGTAGATGACAAAAAATCTAATTAGTCCATCAGTTAGATTATCAAAAAATATTGACACGTATTTTTTCATTTGTTACGTAAACCAAAATTGACGTAGATACGACGCTTTTAAAATTCGGAATACGTCACGCCTTTTTTAGTGCGTTCTGACGTCACGAGCCCCCACTCCCGAGTTTTGATGTATTTTATCTTTTTAAAATACATCAAAACATCATCATCATCAATTGATTTACAAAAACAAAAATACGTGTCCATTATTTTACAATACTCTAACTGACGGACTAAAAAGATTTGCAATTTATTGATGGTGGAAACTAGCCTGTTGTCTCCGCATCACCCAAAGGTTGACTGGTAGAGAATGCCCTAGGCATTAAGTCCACCTCTGTTTATTATGTGTGCTTAAAGTCTTACTTCTTACTAATATTATAATTGCGAAAGTTTGTGAGGATGGATGGATGGATGGATGTTTGTCACTCTTTCACGCGAATACTTCTAAACGGATTTGGATGAAACTTGGCAGATAGTTTATAACCTGGATTAACATATAGAATACTTTTTATCTCGGTAGTATGATCCCGTGGGACTGTTACCGACCTTCACGCGGGCGCAGCCGTGGGCTTAGGCTAGTGGCTGAAAATAATATAATTATTATTTTATTTATATTTTGTTTTATTCTAGAAAAAGGGCTTTGTCGCGCATGCGATTATGCCGCCCTGCATGGTTGTTTTTACAATTTTTAACAAATTACGTTGCAGTGTTGCTGATAATTAATGAAATAATAATTATTATTATGTATTTCCAACAACGAAAGCTAAAACGATATCCTACTCTACAGTTGATATGAAAAAACGGTGTATTGAGCATTTCTGTAGTTGATTACTTATTAAAACAAAACTTTTAATTTCCCAATAACAGTATCTCAATGCTTTACATAACCAAACTGCTAAAGTCTCACGTATGCATTCGTAATTCTTCCGAAGCTTCATACCAAAATACATACATAAAAGACAGTTATTCTTTAAGTAACGTGGACATATCCAGAGCAGGATTCCAGCCTTAATTAACCGCATCGAATGTAATTGATAAGTCCATGTGATACCTTTTTGGATAATTAATATAGTGTAGTCGATTTAACCCGTTTTGTGGGTACAAGAATACAGTAGCGAGAATTTTGGTTTGTTACTAAAATGGTAGTGGTATAGGCTATAAGTTTTAGTTAAGGGGTTTAATTCCCAGGCTATGCAAACTAGATTTCGATCTTTTTATGTAGTTTCTTGGCAAAAAGTTTAGTCAATATAGTTTTTTTTTTTTTTTTTTTTAATCGTTGCCGCACAATATGAATTTCTTCCGTATCGTGGATGCGTTTACAAACAGCCAGACCCAGAATCAGAATCAGTGGGCCATACAAATATTTATTCCGTGCGGGGATCGAACTCGCGACACGGAAAGCAGCAGTCAATCGGTCAGCCATTGCGCCAACCGTGCCATCAAACATATCTATCATGGTCGTCTATAGGCCCAACAAAACATACGACGATTCCTCATAAATTGTAGATTTGTAGCCTTTCCAGCAATAATTCATAGGGTACTTACTGATCTTCAAGTGCTATCTAAGTGGTCCGCAATTTCTAATCGTCAGAAATTCCTAAGCCAGGCTATGAATTGAACTCCCGACCTCCAGACCGCAAGCCGTTGGTCAATCAACACCTCCATCTATCCTAGTTTATAAAAGTATCCGCCTTTCAAACACAGCACTTAAAGCGCTGCTCACACCATAAAGGATAACTATCTTGAAGATAAAACTTATAAATAACTTATCTGCATCAGGTCCCGCCATTACTTTGCGAACTTACATATGATCTGCTCTCAAATCTTAAAAGGCTATAGTCCAAAGTTAACTGTACATGCATAATTATTGTTATTGCACAAAAATGTAATTACTTGCAGCGATATTTATTGATAAAAACATATAAAATATGACAGGGCGACCGCTGCGGACGGCGGAGATAAAAGAGGATCTGCACTTACGCGTCTCGTATGTGTAGTGTTGACCTTACTTTGCGAGATTTTTTTAACAAGACTTTCGCGGGGATCGCCTTTGTTAACACAAAACATCTTAACGCCAGTCGTCATACGCAAACAACGATTCCAAGTGCCCTAAATATATATCCAAGCCGAGCTAATCGCATTGTTTTAATGGTCATTGCAAATTACATGTTTAGTTAGTTATATGTTACACTTCATCAATAAAGATTTCATTTATTTTAATTTTACTGCTTCGATCTTTCATATCCCGACGAACCTCCGTTTTTATGCATCCAAAGGTCTTTTTTCCACTCCAGTCTCATAATTTAATTAAACATAATTACGGCACTTATACTTTACGTACATTCTAGCCATTCACCTTTCATTTCCTCGCAGCGGTGCAGTCACCGGCTTACTACACTCTCATAACCTATAAACAATTAATTATCACAATTTATCGAGCCTGACTACAGATACGCGACAAGCGGAGGAATGTGCTACAGTTTAAATGAGGCTGCGCGGGAGTTGAACCGGTCGGGGGCGATCGGCCGCCTCCGCGCAACTTCGGGGAAAGGCCGACCATGATTTATAGCTAAAATTAAACTCCGAGTACAGGTCGCAGCAACCGAATGCAGGGAAATGAGATCACGACCGAAGTAGGGATCGATTATATCGATAATTTGACGGCTCAGGTTGTGAAATATCTTAATCGTTACAAGTGGGGTATGTCAAAATATATAACGTGATGTAACCCGGTGCTACCTTTATAAGGCTTTAAAAGTTCGAAACAATTAACGGTTTTCTCATTTCCTGTTTAATAAATGTGAGTAAGTAATGCTTTCCAAAATCAATTAAAAATTAGGCGTTAAAATGCTCGTATACGGTACCGTTCTTTGCATAAAGTGAGAAGTACCTTACGATCTCTGAATTGTTTGAACTGCGAACACCGCAGAAGTCCGGACGTCGTAAAATGTAGTTCCATAAAAGGCTGACAGAGCATTCGCAGATCATTCCCACCTAGCACGAATATCAATTTGAAACCAGAATATTATCTGATCTGTCATCGTGAAATAAGACCTCTAAACAGTCATGCGCACTATCGTATAATTCCCTAATTCGCATTGTTCTTATTGGTCCATCAATCGCCGGCGCATGCGCTGTACAGTCCAACGCAGGGTATATATTGCTGGATGAGATAAAATCGCGCCAGTCGAGTTGCGGCAGCGGTCGCGTTATCTCGATCAGGGAGCTAGTAACTGCGGCCCGCAGGTCGTTCCATACAAATTGTATGGCATATCTACTACTACTTTTGGGCATAGTTAACCTTATAGTTTTCTTGTAGCATGTTCTCGGCCGCTAATGGGAGCGATTCATCGCGTCAATGGTGTGAGAAACGCGTAAATAGTCCTGCCCTGAAGATGGAACCTATTGATACTATTCGAATTGTATCGGTGTGAATGTAGGAAATTGGATTTAGTTGCTCGCTGAAAAATAATAAATGGACATATACGGAACTGACCAATGGCCATTTAGTACGGGATGTTCACATGTGAACTCTTTACAGGCTTGTGTGTTAGTATGTTTTTACAGGACACTCATACTTGCACAACCCTACTTAAGAAAATTAAAATTCTACTTTACTGGGTGCTAGCGTGATAGGGATCTAAGATACATCCTCACTGATGTAGACACATCCTCAATGTTACAATTTCATCATCCATCATCAGCCTATTAATGTTCCCACTGCTGGGACACTGCAGGCCTCCTCTCTATGAGAGGGAATGGGCTATAATCCACCACGCGGGCCCAGTGCGGATTGGTAGATGTCACATGTCTTCGATTTTTTTGGTTCTAGGACATGCCGGTTTCCTCGCGATGTTTTCCTTCACCGTTTTCACAATTTCATCAATAATATGGAAATTCTAAATTTACTTAGCTGAAAAACGAAGGAGAGTGAAACACCCTAAACAATAACCAGATAAGATGCTGTTTACGGTTACTTTGTCTTAAAGCTATGACGTAAAAGATGCGTCCGATTGTTGGACTCGACTGCAGTTAATTACAAGGCTTTATTAATATACCCAGCAGAACTGGTGAGTGTGAATCACTATCGATGAATTTTCAAAGGAATCAAAAGGTTTTATGCGGGTTTTGTATTGAGAAAATTCCTAAATATAAGCAGCTATAATTTGGGATGAACCCTGTCGGGCATTACAATGTGGAAGACCTAACCGAACTTAAAAAAAAAATATAAAGAATATCTTTTACACCTCTATTTTTCTTCCGGGTAATACAGTGTTGCATTGTAAAGAAAAAGACCATTCGCATTTCAATTCCCCAGAATCAAAATTACCCTAGAAAACATCATGAAACTATTAAATAAAAACTCTAAACACAATTGTACTTCGCCACTGCATCATATCACTTGGCCTCTCAAACAAGAATAAATTTACACAGCAATAAAAAGCACATAAAGTGACATAATAGCACTGCATCTGCCGTCCCTCCTGCTTCTAAATAGCTTCATAATACGGTTGATAGTCATATCTAGTCCATCTTACATTAACATATAAAATACAAGCGCGCTTTATGCGTTTATAACTCGACAATCGCTGAACGAATTTTGATAGAATTTTTAGTCTTATTTTTCTTATTGTTATGTTTATTTTGATTTCAAAAGAAATATCCACATTATTGAGCTGTTTTTATCATACGTAGTTTATTAACATATAATATGACGTCAGTGTGTGACGTGGTAGTTGAAAGGTTTAATTTTATTTGATGTCAATAAAAAGTCGTTGATTGTTTTAGTGATATTTTGTTTTTTACAGACAATACTTTTTCAATCTATCAATAAAATATGCATGAAATACAAAACTCTTTTTATTTATGAAAAGTGGCTTTTATTGGCGCATAAAAACATTTTGGTACACTTGTTTAAGTTTCTAATACATCACTTATTTTATAATTTACTGTTTTATGTATCATGGTTTTGGTGAAACGAAACGCACTGTCAAAACACTCCGTCCTCGATAACGCCGGTATTGACGTCAAAGTTCATGGTGTCAAAAAATACTTTTATTTGAAAAGTGCTAAAAGTTTCACTAAAATTGTATTATAATTATTGGAATTTAATATTATTGTTATTGGAATTTTTACTTGAATAAAGCACATACAATTGGTAAAATTATTTTATTAAGGCCAAAAAAATTTGATGTAAACAAGCCAGATTGTGGATAATGACGTCACATCATGGCCCCGACAGCTACGGACGTTTGAAATGTCGTAGAAAATTGCAGGAGTTTAATATTATTTTTGTGCGACGGGCAGTAGTTGAACTTAACTCTTCTTGGGTTGATAGTACTGTATTTTATAGATTTAAGTGAAGAAAAAATTACGTGCATATTCCCTATTAGATACACATTCTAAATCTTGAATAACATCTAACATTGTGGAATTCAGAATGGCCAAAACCACACCTAAAATATAATAGTGTCTACTTATGCCTTTCATACTATACCAACGTCTGGGATTTCTGGGGTTAAGTATGTAACATCTGTCGTCTAGATATAGTGCGTAGTTAAAAGTCACTCTACAAGAAAACTAGACCTAATTTAGACGAAACGTCTAGAACATCTTATCTAGCCACAATCTCAAACATAAGCAGATAAGCTAGTTAAAAATCTGAGAAAAATCCGACATTACACCAATGCTTTCTCGCTAAAAACGGGTGTTTTAACTTTTCACATCAAGATTACCAATGAAGATAGCACAGGCGAATTAATTCGCGACATTGAGAGTGTATGCGACCTCTAAGATCGTAAAAATTATGAGAAGATCCCAAGTTCACTTCTTGAGAATACGGAGACTGGGTTCTGAGAAACTGCAATGTAAGAGCTTGCATTATGTGCGGGTCTGTGCGAAACATTGTGCGAAATTATCTAGATTTCAAGTATCTTTCGCGCGATAGTGAACATTCGAAATTCAAAAGCGATTTTGTTTAAAATCCCATAGATATTGTGAAATAGTTTACGTGCCAGTATTGTAAGAAAATACTAATCTATAAATTGAAATAAAACTGCTTGCAATCGTATTGTTTATAAATGACCTAAAACTTTTTAATCATGGCAGCTTGAAATCTAAATAAAATAAATCATAAAACGAAACGGGCATAAATTTTGACGTAAAAAGTTGTTAAAGGTTAAACTTGTGACGCTGAGGGCGACTCTTTGATTAAAATATAAAATTAAATGCGTCTAGACAGTAACAAAATATGTCTGGAACGACTTTACACAGACAGAATTAATATGTCAACGTCTCTTTAAAAAAAAACTTTTTGGCTTTGCATTACTCCGTATAATTTTTCAATCGTTTTGAAATGAAAATTTGAGAAAACTAATACTGTTTCAGTTTGAAAAAGGTAAAGGTCAGACTGTTAATGAAGTGCTTCATGGTACTTTTGGCGTAAATATATTAGTAGTATTAACCAACCATAGTCAGAACTTGAAAAAAAAACTAGGAACTAACGCCTGCAACTTGCTTTTTCAATTTAATTTCCGGTTGGAGTGTAGCCTTAGGGGCGCTACGGCGCGGCGCGAGGACTTAGAAAAATTTAGACAAAAAAGTGTTATTTTCGCAAATCGTTTATTTTGTCGATAAAAGTGTCTTGGTGTTTTTTGTCTCCGACTAAACGTTTGTCGTAAAAACGATGTCGTAGGGATCCATAGGTTAGGTTAGGATAGAACTGTGACCAACTACGCCAAGCTACCTTGAAATTGGTCGCAAAAATTTTATAAGACGTCTTTTTTTCATAGTGTCCCTAAGACGACCCACTGACCCAATTTCCATAGACAATTTTACAAATTTTCACCAACAGCGCCCACCTAACAATGTCATTTAAGCGCCAAAAAGAACCACGCTTCGCTAACTAATAAATAAACTATAGCAAACTCATCAGACCGTACCACATAAACATATGATATAAAAAAACTTTTCCAATAAATTGCCCGGAGACCGGTTGAAAGGTAGCCGGTCCGAACAATGTCTGAACGAGATGCGACCACTGATTGCCAGTAATTATACCAAACGGCTTCTTGTTAACACGCGTTCAACGAATAAAATAAAAAAAGTAATTTAGGCTACTGTCCCCTGTTGTAGTGGTGGACTTTTTAGCGTGGTGTATGTCTTACATGTGGTACATCACCCTCTAAGGACAGTCTCATTCAAAAACATAAAACTTGTAGCTTTCACATTGAATTTCGAAGAAAATAGTTTGGTTTATTAGCTTGCTCTACTTTCATCATTTTTTACTCGAAGATTAAGTGTGTCAACTGAACACAAATAAACTAAATAATAGCTTAAGGCCTTTGGAAGTAAGTATTGTTCACTAACAGACAACAATTGCTTTGACAACAGTTGCTTTCGCAACACGTTGCTTGGTGAAAGAATTTGAAAAGGAAAATCATACAGGTATCAGTTGCTCAACCACTGATACCTGTATGATTTTCCTTTTGTAAGATCATAATTATGTCTACCTACATGTATTTACATGCAAAAGCACCTACATAATACATAAACTCATAGTTACGCCACACTCCAAACTTTGAAGAATCCGGTAGCTCTAATATTATTCAATAGACTTAAGGACAGTACCAAATACAAGATATCTAGTCTAATAACAATCTAGAACACTCCATATCTATAGAAATACGGAAACGTACGAAAAGATGTAGATTGCAGCGTATAGCGCACTGCGCAGGTAGCGGGTGAAAGGTTTCATTGTGGTGTCACGCGCCTGCGCAAGTGCGCAGCGACGAACAGAATGAACAGAGCGAACAGTGCACTCCGCACAAGTGTAGTGGACATGTTGCTTAGTGCACTGAGGTGGTAGTTTAAATGCATATTCTGTTTCATAAACAGTGTATGGGACATCGTTACATGAACTTTTCCTCAGTTTTTAAAGTGATAACTTCTTATGGGAGGGTGATTGGATTCGGAACGGTAACGAAGGAGTTCGGGAACTAATTAGTTCCTGAATGACTGACTGACGAATCAACGCACAGCCTAAACCGCTGATCGTAGAGACCTGAAATTTGGAGGGTGTGTTCTTTGTATGACGTAGGCATCCAATAAGATTTTTTTTTTCGAATTTCTACCCCAAGGGGGTGAAAAAGCGGGGCAAAGTTTGTATGGGACAACGTGATTCCTTTGTCCAATCTACTTCAAATTTTGCATAAACCTTTTTTAACAGAATTGATGGAAGATGTGTTTCGTATTTTATTGAAATTCATCCCCCCATAACGGGGTTAAAAAGGGGTAGAAAGTTATTTTGGCGGTGATTTGCTTCGAAGTTGATATAAATGCTCCATAATGCTTTTGATTTAAATTACTTTTTATTTTGACACATGTCTAAAAACTCAATCCGATTTTATTCAAAAAAGGTTGAACTCACTTAAAAACTTTAATTGTAAAAATATCTGTGTTTGATTTGTTGTGTATACTATATCTAATACACTAATCTTTTGGCTGATAATAATTAATATACTAAACTATATCTAATCTTTTGGCGCGTGGCCAAAATCTGAACTAAGGCCACTATTTTGTTGTCTATACTACAGTGTTATCTGGATCTTTTGACTGTACAAGGATCTTTTGGGGCGTGGCCAAAATCTGAACTAACACCACTAATTTGTTGTCTATACTACAGTGTTATATGGATCTTTTGACTGTACAAGGATCTTTTGGCGCGTGGCCAAAATCTGAACTAACGCCACTATTATGTTTATTTTTAAACAATGTCATAGTTCAACTTATATTAGTTTAAGTTATCACTTCTGTCGAGCGTCCCGAAACGCACACGTTTTTTTAATTGGTTGATTGTAGAACCCTCGGGGTTGATTTTGAGTGATTGAAGCATAGATTGAAGAGTAATATTTTTTAAATTTTATTTAAGAAAAAGTAGTTTCAAAATGTTCTGAAAACAAGATTTGCAAAAACATTTGGACATTTACACAAAGCGTGGCGACTGTGTTCTGTCAAAGTTGTTATTACATTCGATATCTGTATTACTATACGTTTTCTGTATCCTCCAGCTCTTTTCATATTAAACTTTCAACTTCACAAGAAGTTTTTAATATACAGAAAAAAATGGGTTTGAGACATGGGTTCGGGGTTTTAGAAATAATCTGTAAAATACATAGGTATGTTAAAAAAAATGCTTACATTACTACCACTTACCGTTACTTGAAGTGAAGCCGAAGGTATCCCGCTGTATGTTTCCTGAAAACAATGGAAACATAATGTTATTGAAGACGAAACTAAAGACTGAATATTTCTCTTACTTTTTGACATTTTGTGTGTAAACTACCATTTGAAAACGCACATATTTAAACTAGCTTAGGCCTGCGGCTTCGCCTGCGTCGAATTCGATAATTGTCCCACGGGATCATACTACTGGGATAAAATGTATCCTATTTGTTAATCCAAGTTATAAACTATATCTGTGCTAAATTTCATCCGAATCCGTTCACTAGTTTCTGCGTGAAAGAGTAACAAACATACAAACTATTGCATTTATGATATTATTATAGTGTGATAGTATAAATAGTAATTGTAAAATACATGATGTAATAAAGTACTGAAATACACTGTGTGCAAGTAATAACTTCGACAAAAAATCGGTGACTCGAGAAAAAAGTTATGATATGAAATTTTATCGTTTTCTCATTACTTTTATGATATGATATGATGAGCAAAAAGGTATTCGTGATAACCTGAAAAGCATTGTCTACAACAAGACGTAATGATAAGTCCTATGTTATAGTAAAACACTGATTACCTCTAGTAAGCAACTCAAGCAATTTGCTTGAAAAGTGAAACTCCGGTCTGAACATATCTTTACACATAAAACCTAATACAAATCACCGGTAACCAAACAAATATAAACACACACGCACTTAGGAACACTTAACAACCACAGCACTTATTCAAAAACAAAATCTTAATAATCCATCTTCTCAATTTTAAAATCACGCAATGACAAAAGATTTCTTCGAAAATGGCGCGCGCTATATCGTTTTGAATTTCGAACTTCGAAGTCAAAGTTTCCTGGTCTGACGTCACACGTGTTATGTCAAACAAAATATTAGTGTTACATCGGCCGACCGATTGTCGCCAACTGTTTAATTATGCCGCCTGTCCCGATTCATTAGTGCACTATGGATTCAGGGACGGCTTCCGAATAGGATTTTTTATTTGTAAGTAATACTTGTTATTTTAAAAAGGGCAAAGCGTAATAATTATATGTTCGAAAGACATACCGCGGCCCCGGAACACACAGGGCTAAGAAGGAACTTGGATGGGTTTTAGTCAGTAAAAGTCTGACACTCCCTCCCACTCCGCCCAGAGCGAGGAGGAGTCATTTGATGATTTTCCATCCGAAAAAAAAAAACGTTTTTACAGTTTGTCCATAGCATTTCTCGTTGTCCATGCAATTTCAGCGAAGTTTTCTGTATTGCATCTGTTTCTGAAACTTTTTAGCTGTTTACTTCAGTTGTAATTTTTGTTTTTGCAAAAAATAACATCGACTTCCAAAAAAAATTTAAAATAACTCCAGCTTCAGAAGTCTGTGACCTTTGTTTGATTGATTTAGTGTTTTTGTCACCGACTATTTGACTATTTTTTGCAAAAAAGTTTTTTATTTTTCCATTTTTAGTTGTTCACATGTGCTTACCCCTTCATAGCGTAGCATGCAGCATGATAATATTATGTTATAAAACTGGTGTAAACAATAAACAGACATGATATTTCAGCAATCCCAGTCCATTTGCTAATATTTATCGAGGAGTTCCGTTGCCTATTTCCGAAGTTCTTCATCCGATCATCACCAAATTGCAATGGGACCACTCCGAGAAAGTACTGTTCCAAAAACTACCCGAATCGCTTCAAGTGTGCCTATAAAAATCAAACAAAAAAATAATAATCCAAATCGATCCAGCCATCTTCAAGTAATCGGGAAACACACATAAAAAAAAACTACGAACGAACGAACGAAAAAAACGAATTGAGAACCTCCTACTTTTTGAACTCGGTTATAATTTGCTTTTAAATGCGTTATTGTATAAATCATGATCCGTCATAGGACCGATTTGTTCGAGACACCATTGTTTAACTATTGTGTCTACTTCGTGGACAGAACCAAGAGTTATCTGGGATTGCCAAACATATTTTGAAAATTACCCGTAAAAGGAATATCATGTTAATAAAATAATGTTTTTAAATTCATGTGCGAGGAAATAAAATAGGCGCGTTAAACTAGATGTGGTAAAATCTACATTCACAAGACTTTAGAAAATAAACCACTGAAAACAGTCGATTCAACACATCCTTTTTTGTAAGTCCCAAGTACGGCCCACGAGCCGTCTGGAGAGGTCAGGGTTGCCGACGCTCGTCTTTTGACCCTCATACTTCCCTCCCTCAGCAACACACGATAATATCATACCTCCGTCCTCCTCCCACAGGCCGCGATACTTTGCTTGACTTTTAACCCTTCACGTCATTGTCAGTACCATCCTTTTCTCACATACCGACTTTTTAATATTGCCGTCTCATTCAAACAGGTTACGACATATCGGTCGACATATGACCCGAGCATCGGTGTTTCTCTGTCCTTTTTTATCGTTTTGTTTAAGTGTATGTGTGTCCTTGTCTGCAGTGTCACGACCCTTACGACTAGCCACTTGAATAGATTAGGTGTTTTCGTACGAATACGGGTTCAATATTCATTGATAATCGGTTTGTTGGCATTTTATATGCAAGAAATGTATGATTGTTTCCTTTCGTTGTAAGTAATGGTTTTATTAATTGCAGTACTGGTAATGTCTCTTTAGATTAATGTCCACTGAAGAATTTGTAAAGACCTTAAGTTCAGTCAGGATCAAAGTTCAAACTTTTTCCTGTAAACATTGCCCCACACTAAGAATTTCTACTGTATCGTGGGTGCGTTCACAAAACTTTACTAAACTAAATTAACTGACATACACCAAAAGTCTCTTGACATCTCGTTTAGTTCATTAGGCCTCACGTAATTAATAGACGCCCCCATTAATTACATGAGGCGTTTAGGGGCGGTGAGGGGGTCGAGCCAAATCTCACCCAATCTCACGTGGGAGAGAGCCCTCTCGGCAAATGTCACGTAATTTTTTTTTCCACTGAAATATGGCTAAATCCTACACAACAATATTTACATTACATTATTGATAATAATTATTAACAAAATTTTACAAAAGATATTTATGTACTAACACTAGTGTTTAAGATGTGTATGTATTACTAACAAATTGGATTGTATGATCTGTTAAATAAATGATTATTATTATTAATAATAAATATTCAAAGAAAATAATTAAGCAATTTTTTTTTTAAATCCAACGCAATCAAGCACAGATTATCGTATTTATACTAAACTACGCATTTTGATAAATCTCACATGAGATTTAGAGGGGGGTGAGGGGGCCAAGTCAAATCTCACGATATCTCACCAAGGGTAGGGAGGGTCGAAAAATTCGCCAAAATTTTTTCACGTAATTAATGGACACCCCCTAAAGTCTATTAAAGTTCTATACTTATCTACGTTTTCATTTACTAATATACCACCCACCATCTCCCAGAGTACAGCCGATGACAGAAGATTCACCGACAAGTAAATATACCAAAGTTTCTTAGCAATACGCTATCAGAGGCTCTATAGTTAAACTATTGTAATTGTTGTATCTGATCGGTATTTTCACAAGTCTTCAAGAGTGTGCTATAGCAATTCCTAGAAGTTTGCAACAATGGTGTTGTATATTAATAATTACTATGGATATCCGCAAAAAACGCACTTCAACGCTTTCAATCACACATCAGGTGAATATGTAATAAGTGCAAGAGCACTCATTCAAAATCTGTTATCAGCTTATTCGTTATCTGTAAACACTTTATAATTGCTTGTTCGACACTTGCTATTTACTAAACAAATGCATCTCATACTATGTATTATTAACTCAAACTCAAACTGAAATCATTTATTTCAATTAGACCATAACGGCACTTTTGAATGTCGAAAATACAAAAAAAGCAAAGCTTCAGTCACAGTCACAGTCACAAGGCATTATAACTTGAGAAAGTACTGTAGTTGCCCATTCCTTAACGTAGATCTCTATGGAGAAGAACGGGCAAGAAACTCCATGGACACTCTTTTAAATCAAAATATTGTTACAAAATCTTGGTTACATCATTCATGTTGAGATTATACATATATGTGAGAACGATGTAGAAAGACGTGCACATTAAGAGCGTCCAGAGTAAAATAATAAATCAAAAATTTAAAAATAAAGTAATTAAAATGAACGAACCGTGGCAGCTAAGAGATGACCAGCCCCAACTGACAGCGCCCGTTCACGAACATGACGCATTTATCGCCGCCATTCAATTCGACCATATTTAAGGGAACTAAATGACCCGGCTCACCCGCCACCATCAGCGAGACATTTGAGTGAGCATGACATTCTCTCGCAACAAAGCCTTTTCAACTATCAAAGACTCAGTCAGCGCTATATAAAGGTGTAACAGTTCAGTTCACTATGCTTAAATATTTTGAAATAAACTGCTCCGTTGGTCCCGTGGTGGCTAGCGCAACAGCTGAGCTTAGGGTCCTAGGTTCCATTCCCGGGTCGGGCAAAAGTGCTATTGGGTTTTTCAACTAGGAATTTCTCAGTAGCAGCTCAGAGTTTGAAAGTTGGCGGCATGATACCCCTGTGCCTCGGAAAGCACGTTAAGCCGTTGGTTCTGCGCCTGATCTCTCTCCAGTCGAGTCAAATTGCCGTCCCATCGGACTGTCAGGGTGAGGGAAGCTAGAGTATACACCTATGTCTGCGGACACACTTGTGCATTACAATATCTCCCGCATATGTCTAATCTCCTCTGAGATTGGCCGCAGTGACCGAAAATGGACATATACAGGAAATACCTGCTTACACGGAGACTGTATATCTTCCAGAAGTGTCGAAGAATCCCACCTATATATACACCGTACATTTCACTCGCTCACACCAGCGGTGGTAGCGGTGGCTGGTTCAACGTTTTTCTAACAGCTGACCTGAGACGAGCCGGAGCATTCCTACCAACAACCGTACAGTGGGAGCCGAGAATACGTGGATATGGTATTTTTCTATTAAAAATGTAACTGTAACATTCTAGAGACATTATATAGATCATGATCTGTCGAATGACCAATTTGGTCGAGACGCCATTGTTTAACTATTGTGTCTACTTCGTGGACAGATCATGGGATAACCTGCACATAACCTATACATAATTAACCTGTTATAATCATCCGGTGCATATATATTCCTGGTACCACAATAAACATAATAGGTGATTGCATACTGTATTGTTACGAGGTCGGAAAGGTACAGTTGCCGAAGGTCATCAACATTGGAATAAAAATTCACACAATGTTCAAAGGTACGCCAGTAACACTCTTCATCAGTTTGGAAAACTAATATACTCACACTCACTGGGTCACTGGCGCCCTGGAAAATCTCTATTTGCCTTTTATCATTTTTTATGTAACATGTACTGAAATAAGGTCAACGCTACTGCTGAGAGACCGTGGAAACGATTCCCGGGCCGGACAAAGTTTTATTGGGTTTGGGTCAGTAGAAGAATTTGTACACTGTTGATAGTAACAAGCTCGCCCTCTGTTAAATGAGATACAGACTGAAACATAACTGCTGAAATGTGGGTGTACTCAGTACTAGAGGGTTCATCTCTGTCTTAGAGGACTATAGGTCCTGCCGGGGCTGCGGGACTGTTCGCAAGAGATACCGTGGCCCCGGAACACAAAGGGCGATGAAGGAACATGGATGGGTTTTAGTCAGTAAAAGTCTGACACTCCCTCCTGCTCCGCCCAGAGCGAGAGGAGTCATTTGATAATTTCCCATCCGGAAAAAAAAGAGGTTCCTTAGGGGATTATAGGCGTGTTTCAAGGTAAAGATCTACACAAACCTATTAAATAAACCACCTCATCTCTTTCCTACATCGTTGAGAAGAAAGCGCGCTGCCATCGCGCGCGTGCGCTGCTTTTTTGCCGCGATGAATATTTATCGGCCGCCGCGGCCATTAGCAAACACAAGCGATACACTTTCAGACTGATTGGTGCTGTCTTACTCGTTATTTTATACTAGTTATATTACATTATCTAGAACTAACTCATCTGTTGGGGGTCTGTATAAAGATTGAAGCGTTTCAGAGTAAACGAGTCTGAATGATCGATAACGTAACCTGAATAGACAACAACAACTACAACACAACAACAACTATCAACAACAACAACTACTACTATTTTTGTGTAAGTGATACCAAATCAGAAAGAGAGAACAATCACTTTTATCCTCATATATCGGGCTATTCATCTGAAAACTCCTAATTGCTGTATAATTGATGAAAAAATGCCACGGTCGCGTATAAAAACATGTCACATTCCGAGAATTCCGGAACGGGTTTAAAAAGTGCAACTTATATTCATTGAGTAATTGAATAACGATAATTTTCTGAGCACCACATCCTCTTTTGCAAATCTCGCCATTGAAGTGAGGTTTGATGTATGAATACGCAATGCTGGGTTAAAATCGCCGTTGTCATAAGCTACATAATAAGAATAAAACTCTTCTGTGTAACTCGTAACGTCATCGTCACTGGAAACAGGACCATTTAAGGAAAACGTTGGTTTTGCTAAGATTCTACACACATTTTTACATTCAAATATGCCTTTGCGTGCAAAGCCAATATAATTCATCCAACACATCATCGTATTGAATAACTAACACATGTATTGACTTCATTCATCATGATAATATCCAATTTAAATTCGATCTAACTATGTAATCAAACAGTTATAGTGAGCAGTAATTATTGTTCTGTATAGCCTAGGCACAACAAAATTTAAAGAAATTATCAAGTTATATTGAACTTGAAAAGTGATGAACTTAATCTCGTAGCTAATCTTGAAAATACTTTCTTGAAGCTCTGCTGGCCTAGCCAAGTTACAAACGATTCGTATCGATTCTCTTTCTACAATCGTAAACGTTAAGTCACGTGGTCAAAACAAACGAATATAAACTTTCGTAGACAAGTTTACATCGATCAAGATGATAGAATGAAATGTATTCGTTTCTACAATCGTGATCCTTACACATCCCATATAAATCGTAGCCAACTTACAGTTTTGACTAAACTTTAAAATTTCTATTCATTTGTTTTGACCACGTGACTTAACGATGATAGATGTCATTCCCATACATTTGGTTAGTTTTCTATAGCGTTAACGATTGTAGATTGTCAACTTGGCTAAGCCTACTGGTCAGACTGAAGCAAATCCCGCACGGTATGTATGACATGAATGTGCGGATGAAATTCGCTTCGATTATTTGACGCATCGATTGTGTCAAATAATTGGTTGTGATGAAACTGGAGTAGTTTCGTGACTATCCTAATAATTGAAACAATTGACACGCACAGTCGCATCCCGCTACTTGAGCGAGATTCGCTGCTATAGGTAGTCTGCTTGAGATTTATGTTAGGAATAACTGAAGAAACTATTCAGGAACATTTCAAGTTATTTTCTTCAGTAAAACACTTTATTTTCAGCCATTGAAAACTCTAATTCCCTTTTGATCGCTTTCAAAACGTTTAGTATGCAAAGATACTTAACAATATTGATAATGTCCTGTATTTTTTTGTTAGCTTGCAAAAAGTAGGAGCTTAGTCCTTCTAGAAGGTTCACAAAGTTATGGACAAGAACTAAAAAAAAATCGCAATAACGGGGAGTAAAAGTGCCTTTCCGCTTCGTGAGAGTCTTTTTACACTCATTATAAGCTTTTCGATAGCTTGTTTCAATCCAACTCCATTTTGACCTTTTCTATTACAGTTTTAGCTGATAAAATGTCACTGTGCAAAACCTGCTGGTAGGTAATATAATCTAATTGTACCTAAGCCCATCGGAACTAGTTCTTCCTAGACCGCATTCTAGGCAGGAACTGTTTCCCTGTCCAATAAAATGTATGCTTTGAACTCTTTATGCGATTTAACAGTTAAATCTAATATTACTGTAATTAATAGGACCATATAATTATCATTTTCTTAATTGGATAAACGTAGTACGAGGAGATATTTTATCCAAGAATTGTACAGTTGAAATGTCTGTATTTCCGTTTGCGCTGAATCTCACGATAAATATTGACATTTTCAATATTAAAATATAATAAATTATATAAATATTATATAATATGAAATACGTCATCTTCAATTCCCTCTCATTGAGAGGAGGCCTGTGTCCCAGCAGTGGGAACATTATAGGCTGATGATGATGATGATGATGAATATAAAATACGTCATCTTACTTACTGTGTCATCAATTCTTCATCTGCCTAGCCTTTTCCCAACTATGTTGGGGTCGGCTTCCAATCTAACCGGATGCAGCTGAATACCAATATTTTACATGGAGCGACTACCTAACTGACCTCCTCAACCCAGTTAGTACTGGGTAATACGATACCCCTTGGTAAGACTGGTTGTCAGACTTTCAGGCCACTGACTACCCGTAACGACTGTCAAAGATCTACAAACTACAGCGGGGATCAACGACTTAACGTGCTTTCTGAGGCACGGGTTCTCATAGCTATTATGTACTGATCCATTTATCAGTAAAGGTGCGGTCAAACTGACTGGAATGTAAGCCACACTACGACAGAGATTCTACTGAAATGTCTTTCCAAGTCCGGTGTCCGCAGCCAGTCCGAAATACAGTCCAGACGGTTTGCCCTGAACAGTAGTTCTCATTCACTCATTCATTGTTTATTGAAACCAAGAATGAGTTTTCATTTGAAAAACTATGTACTTAATGATATCTGAAAATTCAGAGACAGAATAGTGAAATCTGTTTCCTAACCACTAAAGCTTGCCTAGTTTTCCTTCTTGCCTCAATTACCATTGCTCTTGCATAAAAACATCAACCTAAGAGAAGTCAGGTGCAACACCTAGCCAGCACTAACGTCCTGCCTTCAATTTGAATTTGAAATCAGAACGCAGGTCATTACGCGGCGCACACGCATAACTTTTTACAGTCCACTGAACAAATTGTATAGGCCTATTATATTTGCATTTTACTTGAATATCTTTTATTACATATCTCATTAATATTGACGAAATGAAGATCGAAACTGAAGAGAGAAAAGTTACTAAGTCACAGTCTTGGTATTATGTTTTTTTTTTAATTAAAAAAGAGCTTACTTATTCAATTTCCCACAGCTGGGCAAAAGCCTCCCCCTTTAAATGTACTACTAGATACGCATAACTTAATTTGTAACATACGGGATATCTTCCGTGATTATTAAAATAAACAATAATCACGGAAGATATCCCGTAAGTGACATTTTAACTATAGATAAGAACCGTGAAAGCTTAAAACAGTGATTAGATGTTCTTTACTCTTCTGCACCTCAAGTGAAATAAAAAGAAGAATTGCACTAAGTATATGTAGCTTTTCTTCGTAAAGTATACGATACCAACCAATACAAAACAAAATTGTAAGTATCTATTTTGGCTTTGTAATATTTCAATAAAGGTAACCATAATTGGTGCATGTTGTGTTAGCCTATAAGTAATTGTTGCACTTATAAAAGTACTATTATGCAAGTATAATTTCATAAACGTAACATAATTCGTGTAAACAATTGTTGGCTAACCTAATAAAACAAAACAAAAAACGAAACCTTTCCGTTTTGAAACCTCTCTCTCTATCAAGATTACTTGTCTAGTTATAATTTTATATCCAATTTATAACTGATTGACTTTTTGCTCTTCTGTGACGCTATACACAAATTTCGTATCGAATTGATTTAGTACATAGTATTTTAAGATTACGAGGTTGGACCCCGCCCTCTGAATCAGGTCATAGACTAGATTTAGCCGGTTCCGCTAGCAAGGTTTAAGATAAGACCGGACTGCATTACTATCGTGTTTGATAAAGTTACTTATTACGATTGGTCATTCAAGCTTAGTTAATTTATTTGCTCTATTTAATTGTAGGTAACACAAACTTGTACCTGGTTCTGTTTTGTGTTGATTAAACTTTAAAGTTAAGGTTCGCTGTCGCAATTTATAATTCTTCTTAGTTGAAACAGTCTTGTCAGAGTGGTCGTGGTTGCGCAGACGAGGTACGCGGAGCGATGTTCGGTGGATCGTTGACATCCCCGAGGATTGCTCTTTCAGCGATTTGCTTCCATTTCTGCCGGTTGGAGACGTTGCGAGTACACTGGACCATGGTGGTCTCAGTAGCCTTCTTGATCAGGTAAGTCCAGCGAGTTAGTGAACGGCCGCGTGATCTCTTGCCCTCCACCTGGCCCTGAACCACCAGTCTCTCTACCGAATTTTCACTTCTACGTAGTGATGTGACCAAAGAACTTTAATATTCGTGGTTGCACTGTAGACGAAAGCCGGTCCTTAATACGAAGCTCTTTGAGTATGGAAACATTGGTGCGAAACGATGTCCACGGGATCTTTAGAAGGCGTCTCCAGCACCACATCTCCAAAGCGTCGACTTTACGGCGATCCTGCATTCGCAGAGACCAAGTTTCGGCACCATAGAGAAAGATCGGAAAGACAAGGCATTTCATCAATCTGACCTTCGTCTTCTTGGGTTACCAAGAAGACGAAGACGAACGAACCCTCCTGTCCCCCCAAATCTTCCCCAGCCGTTCCACTGCCGACCTGGTGATGACGCACCGTCGTTTTATCTCGTCGCCACATCCTCCAGTATTGGAGATTGTAGAGCCGAGGTAGATGTAGCTCTGTACAACTTCGCAGTTAGCTATGCTGCTTATAATTATATCATGAAAATAGGGCCTGGGACTCTGCAAAGGATGATATGGCTAGAATGGAGGTGCCAGCTGAGATGACGAGTAATAGAGAAGTATGGAAGAAGAAGATATGCTGCGCCGACCTCAAATAAATTGGGATAAGGGAATGATGATGATTTTCATGAAAATTGCATAAGTAACCTACCTACAATGATACATGAATTAATTTGTTGTTGAGTAAATAAAACGTGTCTTTAGTTATATTTTTAGCTAGGGGAACTTACAATATTAAAAAGTTTTGTCAAATACTAGCTGATACCGCGGCTTCGTCCGCTTGACAAATTATATACATAAACCTTCCTCTTGAAGCACTCTATCTATTAAAAAAAAACCCGCATCAAAATCCGTTGCGTAGTTTTAAATGTTTATGCATACATAGGGACAGACGCGGTGCGGTGAAGTGATATAATTCTCTTTTTCCGTTTATGTCTGTGAACTTCTGCTTATTTTTTGTTTTCTTAAGTAACGACTAGACTATGGATCAATAACTTATGTTTATCAGCCAAATACACTTTACATTACAACTGGTCTAACTTAACCACTGATCAAATATAGCCAGTAATAGTGCTCCATCGTGCTAGAACCGCAGTATCGCTGCCTACCCTTTTGGTCTAATAGCAGCGAGTCGGCTTAGTTAGTCGATGCCCATATTAACACTTAACAGCTGTATCAACGACTAGCTTTTCTCGACATGTTATGGTCCATGTACAAGACTGCAAGTACGAATCTATGTAGTTCCTCCTTTTAAAAATAAATTTGTTAGAGTCTTCAATAGGTTTTTTGCGGGGAATGCGAGGCAAATTGCTTCAACGAATCTATTTGTGGTAAGGACTGCGATAGGTGGAGTTGTTTGATTGAAGCTATCTTTCTGTTGATCTTACAGGCAAGATTCTAGAGGTAAGTGCCAATTCTAACTAAAGACTTCAGTAGTTTTTATTCAAATTATCCAAATAATGTCCTCCAATGTCATTACATTCGGAACACGGTCGGTCCAGCCAGAGTGCAGATGCTACATTTTTATTTTACTTTTTAATAGTACAGCAGCGTTTACTACGAAAACTACCTTACCATATACTGCTCATCGTCTGCTCAATGCGTATGGCGTCGAAATAAATAATTTCTTCATAAAAAAGCAGTTGTCATAAGATTTCCGGACTGAACCAATGACAGTCGCCATATCTCCCAGGTCTACAGCACATTGTCTTTCAATGCCCAATCACACGCATCTGACCCACTAACAAGCCCCGATAAATTTCCACCAACCAAAAGCTTTCCACCGCAAAAGTCTTGGAACGGAAACAAGTCCCACAATAGCATCAAATAAACTTATAGATTCGATTAGTCTAAGAAATAACCGGCTGGTTTCAAAAGACCTGCTTTCATTCCAGCCTATTAACAGGTTAGGTGACGTCCAGTTTTTGTCGGTTTTCCGACGAGGTGTTATAATTACTGTTCGGAGGCACTGATGGACGTTTCCGCTGTTTTTTTATGGTGAAGCTGTGTGGAAGAGGAGGCGACTGCAATTAAGTAGATGAGAGAGGGTCTTGTTCGAATGTTCGATGAAGAAGTGCTGCTTCTGTTGTCATAGATTGTTTAGTGCTATGTCCGGGAGGCGAATAACAAAAGTTTAATGTAGTACGTAAAATTATAACATCCGTTTTCCTTTGTTGTATTACAGAGTGAACTCTAAGAGTTAATCAGCTAAACCTTAAACTAAACTAAAATAATGAATAGCACAAATATCCCATTTCTTTTGTAAGAATTAAGTAAAACACTGTTTCCAAAAATTACCCAATGAAAAGAACACCTTAACAATCCTCCATTTGAATGCAATTCCAAAAAAATGCATCTTTATTTTCAACTGTAATCAATTAGGTCAAAAAGTACATATTTTCACTTCTGTAGGGACGGAAAAAGTTAAGTGATAAGTGCGTCATTGCCCTTCAAACTCCCTGTTCAAAACAGTATGACGCTATAAGCATGACAGTGGGGCGTCGTCGTCATGGGTCGCGTGCCATACATCACC
The DNA here is from genome assembly GCA_963853795.1 of Xestia rhomboidea. NCBI lineage: Eukaryota > Metazoa > Arthropoda > Insecta > Lepidoptera > Noctuidae > Xestia > Xestia rhomboidea. The sequence continues at coordinate 14,696,140 of OY970772.1, forward strand.
ACAGCCGTATTACCTACCGTCTTACGCCTACCCATTGTGTTCCGAAGTTTGTGTACTCTAGCATAGTTTGCAACCAAACCAACCATTATTGTATTACGCTACAGTTGGATCACTTGGGGGGGAATGATCGCTTGTCAAGAAATGCGTGACGGTAATGAACTGTCTTTGAAGCAATAAAGCATGTGTTTTTCTCTGCATTTTGTTTAGTGGATCACTTTTTACCTGTCTCTTCTTCTATTTAAAATATGTAGAAAGAAAAAGTATTTATTTGAAGGTTTTTAATTTTTTTAGAAGGAGTGTGAATTTCTCAACATTTTATTACACAAATGTTCTACTTGTTTTTCATCACACTTGAACATAACATAACATCACGAAAATCACCGTAGAATTAGGCTGAGTTTTACACGCTCATTTCACCAGTTACGTTTGAGTACCAAGTCCCTAATAGGACGAGCCCATTTCCAAAAACCCAGACACCGGACTACTATTCAAAACTTCCTTGAAACACTTTGCCCAACCTGGGATTCGAAACCAAGATTTTAAGGACCGTTTTGATTTCTAAAAGTATCTTGAATCAGTATTCTTGCTATCAATAAACATACAACATTTTCCTACAAACCAGGTAAACAGTAGACCACGTTCTTAGTAGCAGTTAACCCGTTCAGTCGGCCTAAACCGAAGGAAGCCGAGATACAAGGGGCGGGTCACCTCGGTACTCCACAACCATATCATTTGCCACGGTCACTGCCCAGCGGTATTGAATTCTGAGGGTTCACAGTGTGACATATGGCAATTGTGGGTACGCCTGTAAGTAGGGGGTAGGGTTAGACGGTTGATGGATATGTCGTGTTGATGTTTTGAAGAAAGCATTGATACTTTTTACCCGACTATCAAAGGTAGGTTAACTTTTTGAAATTGGAATACCTTTATATAATTGCATAGCACATGTGTGAGTACTTTGTACTGTTCAGCCACCATTTACATTTAGTTATCTTTCATTGACTTGAATATGCCTTGGTGGCTGAGAGAATGTCATACTCACTCAAACGTCTCGTTTCGGATCGGGTCATTTAGTTCCCTTCGATATGGTTGAGTCGATTGGCGCCGATACATGCGTCATGTTCGTGAACGGGCGCTGTCGGTTGGGACTGGTCATCTCTTAGCTGCCACGGTTCATTTTAATTTGTTGATTTAATCTTTTACTCTGGACGCTTTTAATGTGCACGTCTTTCTACATCGTTCTCACATAATATATGCATAATCTCAACATGTAACCAAGATTTTGTAACAAAATTTTGATTTAAAAGAGTGTCCATGGAGTTTCTGGCTCGTTCTTCTCCATAGAGATCTACGCTAGGTAATGGGCAACTACAGTACTTTCTCAAGTTATTATGCCTTGTGTCTGTGACTGTAGCTTTGCTATTTTTTTGTATTTTTGACTTTCAAAAGTGCCGTAATGGTCTAATTGAAATAAATGGTTTGAGTTAGTTTGAGTCTTACACTGACTTGACGATTCGAACACGTCCGTGACTGATTCAAAAATATGAGGGAAAACTGAGGTTCGTTGACGAATCAAATGAAGTAGGAACTTATGTGTGTGGATAAATGTCATAAGATAACATCACGCTTGTAATCACCGATGGGTTAGGCAGAAGTGTTCTTAATAGTACACCCACATTTCGCGAGTTATTTTTAAGTATCATGAATATGGGGGCGACCCTAGTGCTGTCAACCGGGCACAAATCCAAACTCCGTGACTGCTACTGAGAAATTCCTGATGGAAAAACCCAATAACAACTTGCCCGACCCGGAAATCGAATTTAGGACCTCATGCTCAGCTTATTGTACAATATTTGAGTCTGGATACCTATTACTGTGTAATGAGACGTTGTGACCACTCGGATTGTATTACACTCATGGCAACCCATTCATTATTGTACAGGAGATTTAGAACGTTACATTCAGTAGAGGCTCCCTCCACATCCAATTGGTTTACTTAGATCGTCGCTAGTCGTCAGAACCTGTAGGCTTAGCCAAGTTGACAATCTACAATCGTTAACGCATAGAAAACTAACCAAATGTATGGGAATGACATCATTTCAACGTTATGTCACGTGGTCCAAAAAAACGAATAGAAACATTAAAGTTCAGTCAAAACTGTAAGTTGTCTACGATTTATATGGGATGTAGCGATCACGATTGTAGAAACGAATACATTTCATTCTATCATCTTGATCGATGTAAACTTGTCTACGAAGTTTCTATTAGTTTGTTTTGACCACGTGACTTTACTTTTACGATTGTAGAAAGAGAATCGATACGAATCGTTTGTAACTTGGCTAGGCCTGCTGATATTGTTGATCATTTCTATTTTTAGCTGTTTTTAGGGCAGGTACCGTAGTCCTGACAAGAAACCCTTATAGTTTCGCCATATTCGTCCGTCTGTCTGTCTGTCTGTCCGAGGTTTTGTTAAGAGACTGTTAGTATTAGAAAACTGTAATTTTGTAAAAATGTGTATATCAATAACGCCGACAAAGTGGTAAAATTAAATTTTGGGAAATATTTTTTTTAGGGTAGCTCCCCTACATGCGATGATTTTTGTCCCCTTCCTCTAAAAGCTAAACTGCGGGCTTGAAAATTCTGGAAAAAACATATTGATAGTGCATTTTATGAACTTTAAAGGATAACTATAGCGGTTAAGATAACTTTATTAGTTTAGCAGTAATAGTCGTTGAACTAGGGTGTTGGATAATTTTGTACCAAATACAAAATCCTTAGAATAAATCCTATAAAGTGACTAAGATGGAGTGATTGCTTGTTTATAACGGTTGAAGACTTGCATTGAGAAACAAAATCTGAAATATAACGGGCTACTACGGAACCCTACGCTGCGCGTGGCCCGACACGTACTTGGCCGGTTTTATAATTATACGTAATGTAGAATCAAGATTAAAAGAAATGACTCACAAATAGAAATGTAACAGTCTGGTGTACAGTCAATTAATCAAAGATCACCCAGATACCAGACAGTGCAATTTATTTAAATGAATTCATCTATCCGTGTATCAATTTCACAAGATATCCAAACACGCTATAATACGATCGCACCAAACTTGCTTATTTGTTGCTTGAGCAGTTTTTGCACCTCTTTTCATGAAACATGAGAGCCGCATTTTTCTTCGCAGGTAAGTAGGTACTACACCTATTTTTAGTCACTTTACTTATATCATCAGTTTACCCCATCTTTTCAATGTTTTGATTTTTTTTTTTGTTGCCCCACACTTGTAATTTCTCCTGTATCGTTTATAAACATTTAATCTCAAATACACAAACAGCCTAACCCGAAACAACTACCTAGCTAGCTCATACAAATATTTGTTCCATGCGGGAGTCCTCCAACTGACAGGCAGCACTGCGCCAACAGTTCTGTAGTGGGTTCCTTCTATCTGGCAGAATCTTGATGCTCCGAAATTTATTTGGCATAACACACTTGGCATAATTTTCTTTATACGAATATTTTTAAGGCATAAAAATTATTTAATATAATTATTTTTTGGCCAAATGTTTGTGTGTCCGAATTTATAATGGCATACTTTTAAGATGGCAGAATTTTATTTGGCATAATTACCTTTGGCAATGTTCATGTTCCGCATAATTTCGTTTAGAATAACGTTTATTTAGAGCGACGATTATTTGGTATAATTTTACTTGGCATACTATAAAGAATTTCATTTGGAATAATTTTATTTGCCATTATTGCCATTTCTTTATAATAGCATTTTTAACCTTAATTTAAAACTAAATATTGTCTTAGAAAGTCAATATGTTGTGCTACAAAAGTTACTGACAGAAACGAATCGCTCCAAAACCGACTCCACGTAGTCTTGTCTGCCCTACCCCTAGAGTGTTATTTAAAATCACGTAGGCGCGGAGGGGCGAGGCGGCCCGCGAGCTGAGGAGCAGGTGGTTCTAACACTCGCCGCCGCGGCTGAGGCTGGCCGGCTTAGCCGGCCAGCAAGCCGAAGCCGCGGTGGTGAGCGTGAACCACATCTGCGACGATAAGCTCGCATGGGACCGCCGGAGCCCCGCAGCGCCGGAGCCGTGACAGAAACCATGCCTGCTGCATGTTGCATGCTTGCTTGCATGCTGCATGCTTGCTTCCATGCTGCACGCTTGCTTGCATGCTGCATGCTTCCTTGCATGCTGTATGCTTGCTGCATGCATGGTGTATGCTGGTTTGCATGTTTGCCTGCTTCTTACAGGGAAATAAAAACCACGTGTTCACAATCAACTGTTTTAATGAATTTTCTGTGATGTGATAGACGAGTCTTTCCATTATTATGCATATGAAATGTATGCCAAAAGATGATTCTAACTGTAAACTTTCTGAGATATGATAGTTCTGCCTTTAAATGACTATCGATATAAAATGTATGCCAAAAGATGATTCTGAATGTGAACTTTCTGCGATAAAATGGTTCTACTTTTAATTCTTATGCATATAAAATTTATGCCTAAAGATGATTCTGACTTACAAAATTATGCGTTTTGAACGTCTGATAAATGAGTGTCTGCCAGACGATTTTCTGCGAAATGAAGTTTATGCTATCCGCTGGTATGCAAAATAATATTATGACATAAAAAGTTCTGCCATAAAGGGTAGACCCTTCTGTAGTATGCAACAGTATTGGTTTGGTATATCAAACCAATACTGTTACCAATACTATTTGATCATGCTTCTCATCATTCATTCATTCTCTTGCTCTTTTCCCGTTTTAGCTGTGGATGACGCTGGATCTCTTCTCCTTTCATACTTCTCTATAGGGCGTAATATCTGTAGTCACTAGCATTCTATCCTACTTAATATTATAAATGCGAAAGTTTGTGAGTATGGATGTATGGGTGTATGGATGTTTGTTACTCTTCCACGCAAAAACTATTGAACGGATTTGGATGAAACTTTGCACACAGATAGTTTATAACCTGGTTTAAAACAAAGGATATTATTTATCCCGGTAATAAGATCCCATGGGACAATTATCAATCTTCACGCGGGCGAAGCCACTGGCAGAAGCCAGTAAATCATATTTCACACAGTCCATTCACTATTTATTTTAATCTTAAATGATAACAGTCAAAGATAGAAATGGCTTGTGTTTTCACAATAATTATGGGTGGAAAAGAAAACGTTCACTCTAAAAACGCTTATTTTGTGATCAGGTGATCACATTATATATGTAGTTTTATATCATTTGTGAAGATAAACTATCTTCTTAAAAGTCTGCATATTTAGGCCTGCAAATATCCGCTAAAAAGAAACGATCAAACGTTGAAAGTGCCAAACGTCGCTAAAATTTGGGCTCACTCAATTTGAATTATCATTAGATTATTTGCAGTAAACAGAATCTATATCACGTTATCTTGCAATTTTCGCACCTGATTTTATCCAACAGTCCCTAAAGCGGTCGTAACAGTAATGGCAATGGCAGGGCTCCGCCGTAGATCACAACTATACAAATATGGCGACAGGCTGTTAGCTTATAACCTGGCCGGTGGCTACAATATACACGCTTCCTGTTCGCAATTTCCGCTGGATGACAAACTGCGTATTGTTATTAATTGATGGAAGAAAGTTACCTAAAATAAAGGAGAAAAGTACAACAAATAGCAATGTTAAGTTTCCTTCATTTTTTTTTATTTGTCTATTAGACAGATGTATTATGTAATTGTATGAAATCGATGTCTTTTTCCACTTAAGACGCTTTTCAGGAGTCCATCAAAAACCTAACCTCGAAAAAACGTTCTCCTGTATTGTAAAACTTATAAGATATAACAGTACTTTTAACCATACACAATTCTTTATTGCATTCCACATGTTACATATATGGTGTTACAAAGTAAAAGATCAATATGGACCACCGGGCACAACAACATTTGTAACAGTTAAGGTGAGTTAAGGAAAAGTTAATTAGAGAAAAACAATTTAAAAATAATAAACAACAAGTTTTCTAAGCGTTTCAACTAAAGTGAACATTACAATAGTGACGTTTTCCCGCCCAAAAGGGCAAGATGGCGTCATGGGAGAGCGCGCATGCACCGAGTCACGGGAGCATAAACCACAACTGACAATAAAGCACAACGCAGTAAATATTAATGATGGGCTTTGATACTTTAGTCATTAATATTCCTGTTTGTTTTCTCTTAACAGTTTCCTACTTAGTTTTAGACTTATAAGGATTTGTTTTCTGAAATAATTTGTGTGGAATACTATCACAAAAAAACCCGACTACTGAAAAATCACGCTCTAATTAAATTCGCGGTTTACAAGGTAAAATCGACTCCTCCTTTTGTTGAAGTCGGTTAAAACGTAGCCTATGTTACCCGGACTATATATAATAACGAATCGATTGACACCTTATTCATGAATATCGGATGAATAGTTTAGGCGCTGAGGAACATACGTAAATCCAAACATACATACATAGACTGCTTAAGGCATAACCCTTTCTTTTGGCTTCGTCGTAGTCGGGTAAAAAAGAACTCAAAAGAAATGTCACAATTATTGTATACTTTATGTAAAGCACTACCGTTTTCATGATTTTCAAAGGCTAGGATTACTCTGGTAGGGCACGCCACAATAGTGGCGATAAGTCCCCTCTTTGAGGAGTGGCTGGAGAGACGCCACGGCGTCCTCACCTTCCGCCTGGCGCAGGTTCTTACCGGACACGGATGTTTCGGTAAGTTCCTGCACTGAATCGGGCGGGAGGAGACGCCCGGGTGCTTCCATTGTGAGGATCGACCAGAGGACACGGTGGAGCACACTGTGGAGGTGTGCCCCGCCTGGGTGGTGTGGTCCTGGTGGTGTCCCCGAAGCGGCGATCGGCGGCGGCAACCTCTCGCTTCCGGCCTTGGTTCAAGCCATGGTCCGGAGCGAGACGGAATGGGACGCCGTCACCTCCTTCTGCGAAGCAGTCATGCTAGCGAAGGAGGTGGCGGAACGTGAGAGGGAGAGATCCTCGAGTCCCGGCCGCCTCGGGATACACCCCGGGCGTCGGGGGCCACGTGGTGGCCCCCGGCCACCGTAGGCGCGGGCCTGTGGACGGTGAGCTATGGGCTAGCTCGCCGTCCGTCCGTCGCATGACGACAGGCCGTGTCGACGGCGCGTTCGTGTTCCACGCGCCCCTCAAAGAGAGTCAGCAAAAAGGAAGGGGTCCGCAAGGGCCGATGCCTGCCGGGGCTGCGGGACTGTTCGCAAGAGATACCGTGCCCCTGGAACATTAAGGGCGATGAAGGAACATGGATGGGTTTTAGTCAGTAAAAGTCTGACACTCCCTCCCGCTCCGCCCAGAGCGGGAGGAGTCATTTGATGATATCCCATCCGAAAAAAAAAGGATTACTCTGGCGATTAGACCCGCTGCAGTTGCCTGACTGCTCCTGAGTCATGATCTTATTTTGAAAGAAACTAGCAAAATTTCTTTTTAATATTTAATAACCTGTAACATATAAGTTATGCCAATTCAATGTGCTTGTATCATTCACGATTCGTATCAAACAATTGGACCGCAGAAGGTGTAAACAGGCTTCTTCAAACACAGATAAAATACTCTCATGGATATCTCACCTCACCGACCTGATGTATCTAAAGTAGATGCAAAATAAGAGCATAACTCAGTCCATTCACTAACCGATCAACTTTGTTTGCAAAAATTACAACAGACGTGATATTTGCAAACAAATAGCAATCAGTGCGTTCTTGTGGTGTGCTTGAGAAAACCGGACGGGCGCGCGTTCTCACGGGGAGATGCGTTTTCCATAGCTGTCGACACACTTGGGAAAATGTACCACTTTTTGCGGTATTCAAATTCTAGCTGCAGTGACAAAACAAGTCACTACAAGGACGAGATATTGTATTGTAGTTAAATGTGCGTTTTTTATTAGACTTCAATGTGAATTTACCCTAAAAATGCCCTTTTTCGTGAATAGTTAAGTTTTAAATCATTTTTTTTCCGTTCAGTTCATTTTATCAAGGTATCTGTATTCTTTGAGGGTTCCGTAACGAAATGATATAATAATAAAATAATTTCGCCATATCAGCCTGTCTGTCCGAACGACAGCCATTTTTTTTTGTTGAGATAAAAGAATATATACCAACTCGAAACTTAATCGGTGTTTAAAAACGCATAAGAGAACAGAATCTCACATAATTACGGGCATGTTAATATACAAGACGTGGTGTCATAATTGGATTACGAATATAAATGGTTTGAATTAGCATAATCTCACATTATATTTCTATTGCATCAGTGTTAGCAGTTTTATAAGACAGTTTATTACAAACAAGACACGATGTTATAAAATTAATGTTAAGTCCATTAACTTAGTTATTGACAGGGAAAACAAATGCTGAATGCACTTAACACGCAATAATTGTATGATTAATTCTGACGTGACAATTGCAATGTAGTGCAGCCTAAAAATGATTAGTATTGGAATGGTTATAAAAAAACAACGACACTACAGTAGCTTAGTGTGATTGATTTGGTCGTGGCGAATACAAACAATTCACCCACAGACATGCATTTGTTTTAAATCCAAAATAAGTTGCAAGCCCGACAAAAGCGGACGTTGTGGAACGCACCCACTTTTCTGTCCCCCGTGATATATGCATTTACTGTGTAATTGCCCGCGAGGACTGTATTTTGTAAAAATGAGCCTCTTCCCGGGGAACCATACGCGTTTTCAATTCACATTGCTTGCCTGTACTTTGGTAAATTATACACCGTTCGCAATGGTATAAAGAGAAACTATTTCTAGGGTGTGCCAAATTCATGGTACGATTTATATTCAAATTATAATTCAAAAAAAGACATGAAATAAAATCACGCTATATTTTTTTTGTGTGTAATGGCCGAGTACGGCACAGAAAAAGGTGACAAGGCGTCCTGAACGTATACCGGGACACCTTGTTCAAAGTAGCGTTGAAAAATAGTTTCTGGAAGTTCTTGGAGGAGACCTTTACCTAGCAGTAGAACAGTATAGGCTAATACAAACTGCAACAAACTTCAGGATTAGCAAAATTATGAGCAAATATTTTTGTTGGTCGAGTGGTTGTTGAGCATGAGGGGCATGGGTTCTGTCCATCAGGAATTTCTCAGTACCAGCCACGGAGTCTGGATTTGCGCCCAGTTTATGGATATAGGCTCACCCACTATTACATGGGACTTTAAACATAACTGGCGGAATGTGGGTGTACTATTAGGTACACTTCTGCCTAATCGGTATGTTAAAAGTTTAAAAACTATGGTTCTAACCAAACCCCTAGTATTAAAACAGCACACCATGCTGAAGTACAATGCTGACAATACTAACAAGAGACGGAAAGATATAGTTTGCATTTCTAATGCAACCTCCAAACATGTATTTGTGGAAAGATTCTTTAATTTTTAGGCCCATTTCTGTACAATAGATTAAATAGAAAACTAAGTATATATACGTTAAACTATTTTAGCTGTTAAAAGTCCATTATTACTTTTTTACAACCCATATCCTATGCACAGACAGAAGATTTACTTGTTGCCTGCAAGTAAACTGCTGACACGTTGTTTGTTTATTTTCTATGTAAGTTGCAATTTTAGTAATTTATTTTTCTTTTAACGTTAATTTATTTATTTGAAGTAGGTGTTTATGAGCCTTCTAGCCTGAAACACAGGTTCCACCTAGTTCAGGCAATAAGCAACAGTGCTCTATTTTATTTGTTAAGATAGGTACTTATTTGTAAATGTGCCCCTTTTTATAAATAAACTATTTATTATTTAGTTATTTATTATTATTATCAAACTATGAGCTTCCTTGTTTTTGTGTAAGCAACACAAGCGTAACGACAGTTAACAACATTATCAATTCAGAACCTTATTACATCTACACCTTACCGTTTCTTTTGACATCAAAATAACGATTCAATTCTCAGTTCTACAGTTATTGTTCCGGCCGGTGCCTCCTTAATAAAGTGGGTACACCACCTCGCTTGTACCCGTCTGGGTATAAGCACATCACTCACGATAACTATGTGATTGCCCAAATTACTGACGGCTAACTACCGTAGACAATAACCGTTGTATAGATGGTTAGTATGACGACGGTTTAAGTGACGGCGGGTTAATTGAGTTATGGGTTTGTAGGTTTCGTTTGTTGAGTTATTTATTAGAATGATTTATAGATAATAAAGCCAGGAGGAGGATAGGCAGCCGCTCCATGTAAAATACTGGTATTTAGCTGCATCCGGTGACACGTGAAGCCGAACCTGGGAAAAGGCTAGGCAGATCTTTTTTCTTCTTCTTTCTTTCTGATACATATAAAGCCAGGAGCCTGCATGATGTCATGGATTGGATTCCTAGGTAAGTTGAAGTGTTATTGGGCTTGTCCACCAGGAATTTCTTAGTAGCTGCCCGGAGTCCGGATATGCGGCCGGTGGGTGGCACTAGGCTCGCCCTTTATAACATGAGGCAGATCTTCTTTCTTATTTCTTTGTGGTTAGTGCCTAACCTGGTGTCAGAGTGAGACTTTAACATAACTGGCGAAATGTGAGTGTACTATTATCCAGGAACACCACTGGCTAACTGCTACACACACTGCTAACTGAGTGGAAAATAAAAATTAATATTTAAAAAAACTATTTCACTCAACCATCAAATTCTTAATACTTTTATCAACCTATCAAATAAGCCACAGTGTCTCAATAAAGTAGGTAGCTCCATGTACGGAACCCGATGCATCATGTCGTGTCAAAATAAATGGTGGCCAGCTGTCCTCGGCACTGTGACTACACAGTACAAATATATCCAGCTAATCAACTATGTAGGTCCTGTTTGTATTATAAAATACCGGTGTTAGGGTTCTTAATTATACTTTATGTTATTTTACAAAGACAATTAGCTAATTGCAATTAACAATAATTTTAATGATTGCAATAATTTTAATATATATAACAAAATATAAATAATAAATTTAATAATTACAATTAGCAATTAACTAATTGTCTTTCTGCGACATCCCTGCATGACTTACCCACAAGAGACCTGATCGAAACCATGTTTAGAATACGTGAAAACGCTTCTGTGTGCCTATTTGTTCCTAGTTGAAATCATCGTCTTCATCATCATTTCACCCGAAAGACGTCCACTGCTGGACATAGGCCTCCCCCAAGTGTCGCCACATTGACCGGTCCCACGTGCGTCCCGCATCCAGCGGATCCCCGCAAACTTCACCATGTCATCGGTCCACCTAGATTCTAGTGGGAGGCCATTCAACGCAACGTCTTCCGGTTAGCGGTCTCCATTCCAGAACTTTTCGGCCCCATCGGCCCCATCGGTCACCCGTCTAGTTGAAATACTGTATGCTAATACCAATTTATGTGCACTGTGGTATAATAGAGTCGTTGGTCGTCAAACAACGATGTGCTTTTAATGATATTATTCGATCTGATTCTGTCTAGATTTATTGTATGTGTGCTGGTTGAACTCGGGAGTTTTTGTTGAGCTGGAACTAAGAGGCAAATTGTGTTTGCATAAAAATGATGATTTGGTTAGGTTGTTATAAAATTGTCTAGTCAATGGCTTTCATAATCTCTTTGTTATTGGTGGTGATCTGAAAAAAAAAAACATTTCTTCTCTGCCGTCGCATTACTGACACGGCCTCGACGATGTTTTAAATTCGCTATGATTTTGCAGGTAAAAGGTTGCTACAATGACTGATATAATAAAACTTGTAGTGGTTGCCGTGTAGGTAACTAGGTAGGTTATACTTTTTTGTTTTTATTAAGCCTTATTATAATAAGATCTTGCAATTCCGATTATATTCTATGAGTGACCAGGTTCATTACAGCCCTGCAGTATGCAATGCTCTTCACCAAATCTCTCATAGTGAAACACGGAATACTCTCATTAACATCAAATTAAAGCAGAATATAAACATGCACAATCTAGTTAAAAAGAATGTGATGCTATTAGAAAGGCCCTGTTCTAATTGGTGGTCGGAAAAATAAGTTAATAACTATGTTTATACTAAATAACAGGCGAGACGCTCGTGTGCACTCGCTAACTAATCGTTTAACTAACTGTTCGTTACCGGGAACCGGAGTTGAATTTATTACATTATTAGCTTTTGCCCGCGGTTTCGTTCGCGTTAACTTGCAATTTGAGAATCAATTCGGGTTGTACTCTGCTTGTAATAATATAATTCAATCAGGATTCGAAAGACACGTGGCGTCATCTATTATCATAAGAACGTTATTGTTCAAACACTGTTGCTTTCACGGTTTAATACTAAAGTTATATTGTCACTTACGGGATATCTTCCGTGATTATTATTTATTTTGAACTCCCGATATTTCGACGCTGTTGCAAGCGCCGTGTTTTCCTCGGGAACTGTACTTTTTTCGGGGTGAAAGCTACCCTATGTCCGTTTTTGTACACCTGACAACGTTTAAGCAAATTGTCAAGATAATCGGTTCTGTTGCGTGTGTGTGTGTGTTCACGCCTAAGCGTGAAAAGGTAATAAACAAAATTACTTTTGCATTTATAATATTAGTAGGGATATCTATTTTTTATATGTTAGTACTAGTCTTTGCGCCCTCGGTTTGTCAGAAATTATGCCACGGGAACGTACTTAATCTAGAGTTGAAAGTATCCTAAGTCCTTATCCAGATTTTGGTCTATCTGTGTCATGTGCTAATTTTCGTCCAGTAAGGCTATTACGTATCTCTATTGACAGCTCGAAATGATAGTAACTGGGCTCAGTGTCCATCAATTAACTATCAAATGGTTAGTTTCGTATTATGTATGACCCTGTTAGTCACCGTAAAGTGATACCCACTCAGTGTGATACGTAATACCAATATTATGACATTCACGGTTGTCATCAAAGTTCGGTGTACAACCGAAGCTTGATAGTCACTGGATATCAGAAAGATACGTAATAGCCCTGCAGTTCTGTTGTCCGTGAACGCGTGAAAAGATTACAGACATACAAAGAGACAGAGTACTTTCGCATTTATAATATTAGTACGGATACTCATCTTTCTTATGGTAATATAAAAACCGGTCTTTGATCTAGTTTGGCATGTGAAATTCTATTTGGTAGCTGTTAGTTGTACGTGTTGGTGAGAGGATGTAGTACGATCAGGTGGTTAACATAATTATTGGTTAGTTAACCATCATCATCGACTTATGTCTGGTTAAACTGGAACCAGCGGGCCTACCATGACGTCTTAAAGCAGGATCGTTTTAATTTCGTGCCAGTGTGGGAAAGAGATGGCGCTAGACGTCCTCTATAGCTCCGTCTCTTACCCACACTGGAACGCAATTAAAACGATCCTGCTTTAAGACGTCATAGTAGGCCACCTGCTTTGACTGGCTCGTTAGTTTAGTGATCGCAAGCGCTCCTGGTTTGATTCCCAGCTCGGACAAAATCTGGTCCGATAGCCTTCGGTCTAACCCGGGGTTAGTATTTCGGATAGAGTGCAGATAGAGTTTAAAAACAGGGTGTAAACCACCTCATCACGAAGCCGTCAACCAAGCATTCTGTACATCAAACTAAGTAACTTCACGCAAAAATTATTGCTGGGAAACGACTTTTTTTGGGGTGAAAAATCATGTTTTGTGGTAGAACACAATGTAACGCACTCAAAACATTGTGCTGATGGATGGATGGAATAGTAAGGGGGTCGTGGAGGTGTTTAAAGTAAAAATCTTACATTAAAAACTTGTATTTTAAAAAAAAATTGTCAAAAAGTTGGAACTTTGACCCCCAATATCTTCGTAACTAGCCTTCTAGTTACGAAGATATTGGGGTATGGTGTAGAACAAAAAAATGATCGCAATGACGAGGAGAACAAGTGCCTTTCGGCTTCGTTAAGAGGTGTTTTACACCCTTTATACACTCGCGGAAAGAATAAGGGTCAATGACCAATATTCCTGTAACTTGCACATTAATAATGGTAAATGCATGAAACTAACTTCATATTAGAGAGAATTTTAACATCGCATGAAATAAAACTTTAAATGATCTACAACGTAATAAAAAAAACCTCGAATCTGGAAATGAATTTAATTCACGGTTGTTGACTCACTTTTGTTTTCAATCTTTCAAATCAAAATAATAAAAAGTTTTTTTTATTCATCTACATTCTAGAGCGGCTTTTTTTTTTCTTTTTTTTTAGGATGGGAAATCATCAAATGACTTCTCCCGCTCTGGGCGGAGCAGGAGGGAGTGTCACACTTTTACTGACTAAAACCCATCCATGTTCCTTCATCCTTCATCCTTTTGTGTTCCGGGGCCACGGTATCTCTTTCGAATAGTCCCGCAGCCCCGGCAGGCTTCGGCCCTTGCGGACCCCTTCACTGTTGCTGACTCTCTTTGAGGCGCGCGTAGAACACGAACTCGCCGTCGACACGGCCTGTCGTCATGAAACGGACGGACGGCGAGCTAGCCCATAGCTCCCCGTCCACAGGCCCGCGCCTACGGTGGCCGGAAGCCACCACGTGGCCCCCGACGCCCAGGGCGTCTCCCGCGGCGGCCGGGACGTGAGGATCTCTCCCTGTCCTGTTCCGCCACCTCCTTCGCTAGCATGACTGCTTCGCAGAAGGAGGTGACGGCGTCCCATTCCGTCTCGCTCCGGACCATGGCACGAACCAGGGCCGGAAGCGAGAGGTCGCCGCCGCCGATCGCCACCTCGAGGACACGGCGGCGCTCCACCCAAGCGGGGCACACCTCCACCGTGTGCGCCACCGTGTCCTCCGGTCTATCCTCACAGTGATAGCACCCGGGCGTTTCCTCCGCCCGATTCGGTGCAGGAACTTACCGAAGCATCCGTGTCCGGTAAGAACCTGCGTCAGGCGGAAGGTGAGGACGCCGTGGCGTCTCTCCAGCCACTCCTCAAAGAGGGGACTTATCGCCACTATTGTGGCGTGCCCTGCACGGGGTTGCGATAGTCGCTCTCTCCATGTCGCCATGAGATCCCGCCGGAAGTCCGTCCGCTGAGCGACAATTTGCCGCGGCAGCGGAGTTTCCCCCCGGCGTAGCGCCTCCGCGCGCCACTCGTGTAGGCGCGCGAGGACTATTGCCTCCAGATCCCATGGCGGCAATCCGGCAAGGAGGTTCGCCGCCTCGCGGGAGATCGTGCGGTACCCCCGGACCAGCGTCACGGCTACCACCTTCTGGGGCGCGTTCAAATGGTGGGCGGCACGCCGCCTCAATGAACGCGCCCACACCGGGGCCCCGTAAAGGGCCATGGACCGCACGACTCCCGCGTAGAGCCTCCGGCAGGAGGCGTTTGGCCCCCCCAGGTTTGGCAGGAGCCGCCCGAAGGCAGCCCCTGTCCGCTCCAGTTTGGGGGCCAAACGTCGGAAATGCTCCACGAAGTTCCACCGGCTGTCGAGGACAAGTCCCAGGTACTTCAACGTCGACTCGACGCCGATGGAAACCCCTCCTGCCATCACTGAGGATCCCGGAGGTGGCGCATTCCGAGGCCCATGAAAGCACATGGCCTCGGACTTGTGCAATGCCACCTCGAGACCCAGTTGCCGGATCCTCTCAACGACTATCGCAACCCCGCGTGTCATAGTGTCGGCCGCCGCCTCGTGCGACCTCCCCTGTGCCAGCACCAGCGTGTCGTCAGCGTAGCAAACCACGCTGACACCGCTAGGGAGGTCGGCGCGCAGCACCCAGTCGTACCCGATGTTCCACAAAGACGGCCCCAGAACCGATCCCTGTGGAACACCGCACGACATCTCTCGCCGGTTCCAGTCTCCGCTGCGACCGGGGTAGATGACGGCCCTGTCCGTCAGGTAGTCCCCGACCACACGACGGAGGTAGGTCGGCACCCGGTGATACCGGAGTGCCTCCCTTATGCAGCTCCAGGGCATGGAGTTGAAGGCATTGGCGATGTCGAGAGACACCGCCAAGACAACCCCACCCCGGGACACCGCATCCCCCGTCGTGAGGGCCCTCACGCGCATGACGGCGTCCACCGTAGAGCGCCCCTTGCGGAAACCAAACTGGTGGTCCGCAAGGTCCGGCCCCGTCTCCGCAAGGTGCTCGGCGAGGCGGTTTGCAACTACTCTTTCAAAGAGCTTGCCCACCTCGTCGAGCAGCACCACGGGCTATATATATATACATTCTAGAGCGGCTTACAGAATGTTATATCACATCCCATACACATATCCCAAGGATACGGTAGCAAATCACCCGCGCCCATAATTTTGCTGATTGTCTTTCGATAGGATTTATCTTTCTTCATAAAATTAAGAATGCTCTTTCTAACTACCCATAAGTCTTTTCCACTTGGCTCGTTCATATTAGAAATACCATCAATTATAATAAATCACCCTCTTGTAAGTCGGTTACACCGGATGCGGTTCAACCACTGCCTCCGGGTCGGTGGGCAGCTAACTGGTGATTTTTGTCAACCGCCAGCAATTGTAGCAACCACATAACACCATGTGTAGTTGTGTAACGATGGTTGATTGTTTGATAAAACAGGTTTGTAAAGTTGTCTAATTCTAAATCTGTGATATGGGCTGGCTTTATCTTTCTGACCAACGCGATTGAGTATTCAAAATAAATAAATGCTTCGAGTGTGGGTTTAGATAATAATTATACAAATGCGTGTAGTACGGATAAGAGCACGAGAATAAATCTTTAATCAAAACTCAAGTTTTCTTCTGGACCGTTTCTAAAATTGGTGAATGCTCGGTGCTTTTAAACCGAAACCCTAGAGATTATGTAACTAACCTGAAGGCAGAAAGAATAAGCATGAAAAAACTTCGTAAATTCAAAAACTTAATCATAGAAATCTAATCTACCACTAAGCATTAATTTTTAAATTAAATAAAACGAAAATATAAAATCCAACATAACTTCGACGAGATACATTATCATAAAAACTGACAGCCGAAGACATATGGAGCTATTTCAAGAAGCAGTGGTTGCGGTCAACCGACCGATCTGTAACCATCAGTTAGGTTAAAAAATGCAGGCAGAGCCGCTAGGCGCGCCTAGTTCGCGAGTAAAAACTAACCGTGTTGACCTGGCAGGCGATACACTTGGGTGCGCATACTCAATCGTGACCTCGGAGAGAAGAAGGGAATTGGATGCGGTAGTTGAGAGTTGTGGAGATTTTGGTGGAGACCTGCGAATGTATTTTGGGGTAGAAAATTGGAAGGTGTGCATTTGTGGTCTGGATTTGAAAGTTATTCGAGGAGATCTTGACCACTACATAAAAATATAATCACTCCTTTATGGCCGTTGATAAATCTATGATCGTGTGTCTTGGCCCATAGGCGGCCCATAAATCGCTAGACAAAAAGTTATAGTAAATATACATATATGTCATATCCAATTTATCGCGCAAAACTTTCTGGATCTTAAAAATCAAGCCAAAGCACACTATGCACAATAAAGGTACTTTTCGACATCGTACAACCAAATTGAACACAAAACATTTAAATCTAACTGCCGCATCCTCCACGTCGCAACTCCACATCCAAGTCTAATGAGCGTTCTTGTAATAAAGGCGAAGATGTGTAATTGGCCGCTGCGCACGCGCCGGCCACGCGCCGCGCTCGCGCCGCCTCGCCTCACCTATCGCGATCCCACTTTTTACTCCAGCACTGTTCTCTCCACCACTTTTTACAGCTCCCCCGGAAGAATTGAACATGCAGGCAAAAGTTCATAGGGGTTTTTGCAACCATTGATTTTCCGGAATGTGGTTTATGGTAGCGGACGACTTGAAGAATGGGTTTGTAAAGGTCAGGTTATATTAAATAAGGAAGATAAAAAACAGCGGTTCTTCAACAGCTCTTCTAACTTCTGCTGTTTTTTGAGGGGTTTCTATAGGCCATTATCATCTATCGATGTGTGATAGGAAGTTGGATTTTTTGGTATAATAAAGTTTATCGGGCATGTCTGCAAGCAGAAGGTATTTAATGTTATCATCACCGTTTACATTGCTGTTTAAAGAGCGTGACGATACAGGCATTTTTAACAATCTTACGCGAAAATTACAACATTCAGAAAAAAATCATTGATTTTATTATTATAGAGCCACCATACCATTAAAGTCTGATCAAGTTATATGCCTGGTCAGGCATGAGTTCTGTAACTTCAAAAATAGCTAGGAACCTATGTATTTCCCTGGCTAAGAAGTCAGCTAGTTTGGTCCAAACAAACATGAACATAATCTGCTTAAAATGTTCCCACTGCTGGGATCACACCGGCCTCTTCTCTAAGAGAGGCAAAAAACCGTACACACGGGTAATTCTTAGTTTATTTAAAACAGATTTAGAAAGTTAGGTGAAGTTTTTGACAGGCAGGCTTTCATAACGAAATTATATGAGTTTCCATTTATCATTCAGCTACAGGATTCTTAAATCATTGCTGCAGTTTCGCCTAATCAATCATTCTCAATGATCTTGTGTCAAAAACACAGTCATTACAGGCTTGTTGTTAGTGCTACCGAGATGTTATCATTTCTTTACATGCACAAGGCAAGCAACGGATCATATCATCACGCTCTGTTTACCAGACAGGGTAAGCAGAGGTCCGAGCAGTTGTAGATTAGATGAAATCTGATTTACAAGCTAAAGGAAAGTTACGACTAATAGCGGTAATTATGAACATAATTTATGCATAATGAAGCCTAAGTAAAGGCTTTCTGGCATTTTCCCATGTTATATGGGGCGGCGAAATACATTTTTCTTCTTTCGTTCTCCCCTGTCAACCGTAGTGTTCTCTTTTCTTACATTCTCTGTCCTTTTTTTTTCGGATGGCAAATCATCAAATGACTCCTCCTGCTCTGGACGGTGCAGGAGGGGTGTCAGACTTTTACTGACTAACCATGTTCCTTCATCGCCCTTTGTGTTCCGGGGCCACGGTATCTCTTTCAAACATTCCCGCAGCCCCGGCTACATTATCTGTCCTTGAAAGCTGACTATGCAACGTTATTAAATTCAGAAAAAAAAACCACACGTGCTGAAAAATATTATGCCATAATTGAATTAAATAAACCGACCAGTAAATCACAGTATAAAAATAAAACGTGTCAACCAAACAAACAAGGTAACAATAAACCTAATTATTGCATCCAATAAAGGCTTTCTTCTCAGTGCAAAGGTTGTTAGTGCATGCAATTGTTGGCTGCGCACGCGCCGCCGCCGCGCCGCTTCGTCGCTTTCACGATAACCGTATTATTTTATTAGATCTCTTTATTGTTTCTAACTGGAATGGTTATGAATTGGTTAAAGAAATCATGTTTTATGTACCGTTACTTGTAATCTTATAAATCAGAATGTCATTAATTATATAGAATGGAATTTGTGCAAATATTTTGGAACCATATGGATTCGAATGTGTTGCCCGAAGCATTGAAACGGGAAGCGATATCGTTATTTATTTATTTCGTTAGTTAACGCTTTTGGGCATTTGAACAGATTTGGCATTCTCCTTTTAGATATAGATAGAAATGAGAACCATAGGTTTTTTTTTCTAAATTTACAACAGAAGCTTTAGTATCACATATCTGCCCTGAAATTTTGATAGATTTATCATAAGAGAGCGTTGACTTCTGCAACCCTTGAGAAATGCGCTTCTGATTTTGATGATCTTAGTACAAAATCCGTAAACAAATTTCCCGAACACCTAAAGAAAAAGTTGGCCCATTTTCATACTCATCGATTATATTATTATTTTCAACTCCAAGAATATATTAGATTAATTTCCAACTCCAAGAATAGCAACAAAATAAATATAATTTATATAAATTGATTCCCCAATCGATTTTACATATTGTATAAAGAGTGCAAATGGGTAGGCGTATTCATAGCCCAGCTAGGTGGCTGGCGGCTGCAGTGTGCCGGCCAGCGGCTACATAAAGCATTTATTCAATTATCATCTGCAAACCCTTCACACTTGGTAATTGGTGAGCGCTTCAACACTTACGATACTGCTGTGGGTACCCATGAGTTCAGGTTTTGTTATTTAGAAGTATAAGGAACAGAGTGTTATGGTCCCCATTCTCTATAGAAAAGGATGAATCCGACCAGATGAGCATTCCCTGTCTCCTCTAATGGAGGTGTGATAACTCTGCTTCCGCGATATAGGATTTTTGCGTGACCTGTCGCATATAGATGAAGCCATATAGTTAAAACTGTTTGGAATAATTTTCGGACCAAATTGATGTCAAAAACTTAGTTATAAAGAATTGAAGAAACTAGAAGATGATGAGAGTTAGTCAGCTGCACAAAATCAGAGATGACTAGAACGTTAATTATTGCATATAATATATTTTCTCAAAAATTTACATGAGTCCTTTATTAATTATTATATTTCCATTTCATACAATTGTCTTCCCACTTATTCAATTACTTTCATTGTCCTGAGATTATTGATTAGCCGTCAACATGGTCACCCTTACCGGATAGGTCTTGAATTATAATGACCATTGGCTAACGATTTCGCACTCTACCCGACTTTCAGAAAACGGTACACACTAAGTAAATCAACATTGTACTTCTCGATTTTAATGTATATATTCAAATCAGCAGTTTGGGAGTATTTCAAACAAAACGATATTAATAGTAAAAACGACCTTGACATGACATACCTAAATGCGATAAAAAGTTCACTACATACAAAAGATAATATTGCACGGCAAAATAAATATAGGGTTGGCGAATAGGTATAATTTGTTTAAAAAGAAGATCACCATCAGCCTAGCCTTTTCCCAACTATGTTGGGGTCGGCTCCAGTCTAACCGGATGTAGCTGAATACCAGTATTTTACATGGAGCGACTGCTTATCTGACGTTCACAACTCAGTTAGTACTGGGTAATACGAAACCCTTTAGTAAGACTGGTTGTCAAAGTTCCGGGCCACTGACTACCCGTAACAACTGTCAAAGATCTACAAACGACAGCCGGGACCAAAAGACTAAAAAATTGACCTAAGCAAGCGCGACTTAACCTTGAAGATCGACCTGTGCGGTTTTTATTATTCAGCCACGAGCTCCTCCTTTATAAAGATAGAGAGATAAATAATAATAATTTCCCTGACCATTTTAAGTATAATTCTATTTTGTTCAGACCAACACTCAATATTATTAAGGTCATAATAAGCCAACGTTTTCACGCATACATTTCCAACGAGCTTTAGCCCAGGGCTTTAGGCTTTACCTTGAGAATTTATCGAGCAGTTCCTAAGTTCTAATCATAAGAAATCAACATACTACCATTGTAACTACTCGTTCTATTTGAGTATCCGGGTCTCAAGTATCACGTTCAATTCCGACTAGTTTTCGTAGTATTGTATTTAGTAAATTAACCGAAAGACAAGACTTATGGCCGAATACTGAAACGTCACTCAAAATTTAAGTAGCACTTATATTTAACAGATACTCAAAAGTGACGTTTGGCCATACAAAATTTAAAGTTTAAGAGCTGCTCAAATGTTAAGCAGCCCTTAAATTTTGAGTGTCGTTTCAGTATTCGGGAGTAAGTCAATTAAATATGAATATTAGGGTGTGTTTGGCATAGCATGCACTATATTAATACAGCGGAAACATTTGGTAAAGCTGTGTTATACATGAATGAATATTGTCTGTGATCTTTATCAGACAATAATTAATCAATGATTACATTGATATATTATAATCAACATGAATGATATTTTAAAATAAATGCCATGAATAGTGGAGACCAAAATGTACTTCCAGTGTCTGGACACTGGAAGTACATTTTGGTCTCCACTACTCATGGCATTTATTTTGCCCGCGGAGCAGACTACTCAAGTTACACTGGTGTAACTTGGGTAGTCTGCTCCGCTACCACCTCAGCATAACACCAACGATGTTGCCATTGTTGGGTTGGGACACAGCACTTCTCTCTGTGAAAGGCAGTGGCCATATTGGCCCATGCTTATCATATTGTATCACTGTTTGGGGAGGAGCATCAAAAACCACTATGTTAAGTCTCGAAAGAGCCCAGCGAGCAATATTAAAAGTAATGAGCTTCAGGAAGTTTAGATATCCTACGCATCTATTATATAAGAATTTAGCTATGCTCACAGTAAGACAAATTTTCATAAACAATGCTATTTTGCTTCAACACTCCAAGTTACCGGTGCCTAATTTCAATACTAGGCGAAGAAAAGATCTGGTGTACTCCATTCCTAAACGTAAGACGGCTTTTTCAGATAAATTTTTTGATCATCTCGGACCACATTTATATAACCAATTATCTAAGTCCATAAATTTACGCGATTCAACTTTCTCTGTTTGCAGAAAAACTTTAAATAAATATCTCATAGAAATGAACTATAATAACACAGAAAAGCTATTAACATCCATATCATAAATACGTTCACAGAAAGAGATACACATTCTCATTCCATCCATACACACCTACACAAGTACACACGCATTCATGAACATACGTTTCACACACATACACCATTTTTATTTTTTTAACTCTTTTTGTTTACTTTTTTGTTTGTTTTTGTAATGTAAAATTGGCAACTTTTATTGTTATCATACCGTAACTCATAAAATCCAAACTTTTTTTTTTGTCTGAAATGTTTGCATATACCTTTAATATTTTACAATTACCCTCACAATATTGTTGTAATGAAGTCACCAAAAGTAACACCAAAATAATACCCACTGTATCAGTTTATTATCCATACTCTCAAATCAATCTATGTTTATTTAACAATTAAATGCAAGTTATCTGTATTATTGTGAAAGTGTGCGAGTGTTTGTGAACGAGGAAGACTGATCTGCCGTGATACAGTTTTCACTAGTACGGAGGTCAGTGTGAATCAAGATCAAACAACCGTATAACCTACACAGGTATTTATAATACTTAATTATAATTGTGTGTTATCAGACATAAATCACAGGATTGTTGCGATTTGTGTGTTAAGGTTGTTCTTTAATTGTCAATAAACTTTTTAAACTTTAAACTTTATGCTAGCACAATGCGGGTTGATAATTGGTTAGTTTTTGGTTCTAGGACATACTGATACTCATAATGTTTTCCTTCACCGTTCGAGAGCGATGGTGATGATACAAAATACAAAAAATAAAGTGTATGTTTGGGGTCAAACCCGCTATTCATCAGTAAGGTCACTACCACCTGACTGGCAAAAGTACATTGTGGTACAAGTGTGTAATGTTGGTAATCACCGCTGATGCGCCATTTAGACCCGAGCCGTTAGGTGAGGGTCTTAAGGAAGCCGAGGACGGTAATCATCAATACACACGTGTACCATACGTTTTTCAACACACTTGTGTAGAAAATAATTCCAAAAAATCATTTTCAACAGTGAAAACGAGTTGTGAAAAACTTTTCGTAATGGCGGAAAAAATTAATCAGTTTTCCTATGCGCGGGCATCTAACAATGGCGATCGGCCGTATATTAAAACAATGAGATTTTTTTTTGGCTTTTCGCGGATAGCGTTTTACCCACGTACAAAATGGGGAATTCAAAGTTTTCTTCAAAGAAGAAAACAAGTTATATTTGAGTGAAAGTTTTATTTATTAAAAACGTACAAGTTGAAATTATCTTTTTAATACGAAATTGCATGAAATGAGCAAGCAATTTTTGTACCGAAACTTTTTAAAGAACAAAGCAACTCAACCAATAAAAAAAATCTCTGTAACTCACTTGTGAATAATAGCAATTAAAAAGTCACAGTTTGATTACAGGTGTCATTATGTGCCTAATTGCGGTGAAATTAGAGCCATTTCATGAGCAAGTGTGTTGAAAAAAATCTTAATACGTTTACGTCATGAGATAACTTAGTTGTACCAAAAAGAAAAAAAAGCATGACTGAATCAAGCTAATATATTTCTTAAATGGCTTATTTTAGTGAACGGCCATACATTTGAATTAAATATAGCAGTATAAAAACATCTGTCAACCTCAACCTGTCAGTGCAGCTGGTATAATCCAGTCTTTAATTCTGTAGTGGACGGACAGCCGAAATGAGAGGCCATGTACCTTTAGCGTTATCTCTCAATACGAATACATATTGTGACAGCCATTAAAACTTCACCTTTTACGACCTCCGAAGTTGAGTTAGGGTTGGCACGCCAGAATTTGGATAAGTTTATTAAAAAAAAAACATTCTGTCTCTAGTACTTAACCTACATGTTGTCGTTTTCAATGGTAGAGCCAGAAGAATCAGGGAACATTCCAGGCTAGGTTAAAGTCCTTTTCGTAGACTTTTGTTATTACTATTATTTTGTTTGACTATTTTTAGCCTCTATTGGCGCACTACTGGGCAAAGGCCTCCCTCATAACCTTTCACTGTTCTCTCTGTTTGGCTTTCTCAGGCCCATCTCTCAAAAACTCCTCCAGATAATCACGCCTACGTTTTCTAGGCATCCTTCTACGACGACAACCGTCTTCTGGCACCCACTGCGTGACGACTCTGGCCCATTGGTCTTGGTTGATGCATTCTACAGACATGGCTCGCCCATTGAATAATTATTGTCCTACAAATCCTATTAGACACCTACTGTACCAAACTCTTAACCAAATAGGCATGACGACAATATCAAAAAATTGCAAATCTATTTAGTCCGTCAGTTTGAGTATTCAAGATTAATGGACACGTATTTTTTGTTTTTGTAAATCAATTAATATTGACAAAGATAAAACGCATCAAAGCTCGGGAGTGAGGGCTCGTGACGTCAGAACTAGCTAAAAATTATACCTAGGCGTGACGTATTGAGAATTTAAAAGCGTCATATCTTCGTCAATTTTGGTTTACGTAACAAAAGAAAAAACACGGGTCAAATGTTTTTTGATAATCAAACAATAAACAACAATAAACAAAAAAAAATCTAATTAGTCCGTCAGTTATGACGGACTAATTAGATTTTTTTTTGTCGTCTCGCCTATTCTGAGCCGACTTAGTTAAGATTACCATGAACACCATCATATACTATTTTTGACTATTTATTTAGACACTTTAGTTTATTTCAGTAGCTCATCAGCCTTTCCATAACTGTATCAGATCTGTATTACGCAATGGTCTAGTTTTAATGACCATTATAAATCAAATATGCAATTATATAAAGGCCGAGTTCATTATTCTGTCTGTCATTGACTAAGTCTTTGACTCTAATGGATTTAATTAAATTACCAAACTAGACTACAGTCTTGAAACGTACTCGTAAATATTATGCTTCAATTTTTATTTAGTAATCGTAACATCGGAGGAGAGGTAAGAACTGATCTAAATTCGCAAAATTTCAATTATCTCCGCACTGGAAAAGCGTAGCGACAACCCTGCAGCTTTCATAGGAAAACTCCTTCAAAATATTTTTATCGCGTTTTTAATTTTTATCTTTTGAGAGAAGTTTTGAAATGTTCTAATGACTTTATTAAAACATGAGTGATGTCTACTTAAATTATCGATAACGATCGCTATGTCACGAACACCGTCTTGTCCAATTTGATAATTAAACTTCATGGAAAACCAAACTAAAAAAAATGATGTTACCGATATCATAACCTGGGAATCCTGTCAATTCACGAGATCAGAATGTTTCCCTGGCAACCTTAGAGTTGCGCAGCCGCCGACCGGACGCGGCAGGTGCTACTGCGGGTTCACTCGGGTTCACGCCCTGTCCCCCGCGCGCACCTACCTCACCCCACACCCCCCGCGCCCCCGCAGCATCCGTGCAAACCCGTTCCTCTAATAATATAACGTAGAAATGAAAGATTAATGAGAGCAACCAGTGCACGCCTCTTTCACTCGTCCAGTAGGGCTGGGAATGTGTCGATAAATTATTATAAATTTATTGCTTGTATGCTGTAGATTGTCAAGGTTAGAAATCTTTTAGGGAAAGAAGCTTGTTATGTAATTAAAAAATTTTCATTGTTAAAGTGGAAATCCTCCATCGTCGGTTTTTCTTGCATTCGGACGAAATGTAATTTAGCCATGTGAAAAATTATTTTAGGATGACTCTATAAAATCTCTCACGGTTTTTAAAAAGGTCTAGGTACAAAAAAATATTATAGGCTATTTTTCTGTTACTTTTCTATATTTAGCGTGTACATAAATACAGTAGAAAGTTCAAGTTTATTGAATATGAAATTAAAACAGAAACCTATCACTAACATCTAAAATATCATCACTATCAACAACCTCATCTAGTTACAAAATTTATAGTAATAAATATAATTTTATATCATCATGAAACATTTCTTCAAGAAAAATTCCACAAACCAAAAAAAAACTATCGACACCACCCCATCCCTACATCAACAAGTCCCGATCGCAATGAAGACCGCCCATATAAAATATTAGCCGCGTGCCGAGCCGGTAGCGGGTGTAATATATCGACCGATGACAGTCGCATTGTCGCGGACTCGCGGCACAACACTAGGAATGTAAGCTTTTACTCGGCAACTATCGAGACGGTTAGCGCGTCGTAAATTCAGTTCGGCATTCGTTATTATGTTGGAGAATCGGACTTTGTTTTGATTTTTTCAGTCACATTTTTTTAAGCAACCAGCAAGTAGTCTTTCCTAGGGGTTATGCATTACCCAGTTATGGGTTATGGTGTTCAGATAGGTAGTCGCTTCATGGTATTCAGTTGCATCCGATAAAACTGGAAACCGACACCAATCTGGTGTAGAAAAGGCAGATGATGATTTTGGTTATGATAAAATGTGTAGTCATGATAGTTTTTACATCTCAGCCTGGAGTAACCGTGAACTGCGGGGCCTAGGTCTTCTTTTGTTTCTTGCTACCATTTCTACGGTGTTGTCGATGCCTCCTACGTCAAGGAGTTTCTTGCCTACTTAACGATGTCGTCAACTACATCAATAGGCGAGACGACAAAAAAAATCGAAATAGTCCGTCAGTTAGATTATCAAAAAATATTTGACCCGTGTTTTTTCTTTTGTTACGTAAACTAAAATTGACGAAGATATGAAGCTTTTAAAATTCTCAATACGTCACGCCTAGGTATAATTTTTAGCTAGTTCTGACGTCACGAGCCCCCACACCCGAGTTTTGATGCGTTTTATCTTTTGTCAATAATATTAATTGATTTACAAAAACAAAAAATACGTGTTCATTAATTTCCAATACTCTAACTGACGGACTAAATAGATTTGCAATTTTTTGATACTGTCGTCATGCCAATTTAGGTTATGACAGACTATCAACTGGATCAGCGTCTCTTGAAGCTAAAAAAAAAACTATTGGTGCGAGTACACGCCACATTGATTCTACATTCATTGAACTGGCACTGAACTCAAAAACAAGGTTAACGATTAAAATTCTTCAACATTTTAAAAGACCTCAAATTCAGTAGCCATGTTTCCAGAACCAGTGAACGAGATATCCTCATATCAGTACCAATACTGACAATACAGAAGATAAGCAACACACCATAATAAAGATTAAGTCGAAACCTACTCCCATTTATCGCGACTCAAGAATTCCCTGGCGGAAAACCCCATGTGTTGTTGTCGCCTGCAGATTGGACCAATTTCTAATCAGTTTACATTCCCCGGTGTAACAATGTAGCTGCTTAGCATTCCCCTGATCGTTAGAATGGAGCGGAACACATCGCTGGAGAAAGGCTAGCTGAAGAATGATGACATTGGAGTTTTGTCGCGGATACTATTTTCTGTCCGTCTACTGGTGAAGTTAAAACCAGAGATGCTACTAAAAAAAGTGAGGTCATATGGCAAAATGGCATAATTGCCAAGTTTGTCTTTGAAATAACCACCACGTACTTCAAGTAGGCATATACTGCCATCAATGATCAACGAAAACCAGAATTGACGATTACTGACTGTTTTTTTAAGGACAAAAAGCTGAAGGCGTATCGGTGGTCACCACCGTATAAACGGAAGAAATGACGCACAATCACTGAGAAGATCATAGAAATATTTCTAAGGTGTCACAAATAAAACTGTTTTGTGGAGAGAGCGTGTTTTTTCGTAAAGATAGAACATAGAAGTTGTCATACTGCATGATAAAGCTATGTTAAATATAAAATAGGAAGCTAAATGAAAAAAAACACAATCCTATTGATTTTTATCAGTTTCACCCTAACCAATTAAGCAAACAATCTAAGATGAATAGCCAACTCAACAAAAAGCGAGCACGCTCTCATTCACCACCGACCCGCCCATAACAGTATCAGCAGAGATGTAGCACGCAATAATTAGCATGGCCACAAAAACCGAAGATGCACTCCATCGAGCACCCGATGCCTGCCGACTGGAACTGCGTCAGAAGGTAATAACAGGATACCGCGATATGCTCCCTCAACTAAATTGTGGGCTCATGAATAGTTTAATTAATGTTGAAGGGGCGTTGAAGATTTTTTGTGCTACTTCTTGCACGTGGAAGCGGTATATTGTAGAAGTTATTTTGAAATGCTAGTTTTCCTTTCTTAACTGAATTATAGTTGTCAATGGATCTCTACTCCAAAACACAAATTATTGCTCATAAAGCCGCTAAGCTGAAGTGGGACTGGACTGGCCACATCTACCGCATGCCCAATGAGCTGTGGGCCAAAATAGCCACTTTCTGGATCCCTGATACAGCAAGAAGGCGTCGCGGCAGACCTCGTAGAAGATGGCGGGACGATATGGACATACCAGCAACCAGTGGTCCACATTGGCCTTGGATCAAAATATAGCCTTTGTCCAGCAGTGGGACGATGCAGACTAACTTTATCAGTATGGATCTTATGGCACGTGGCGATGATCGAAGCTAGCGCAACGTATTTTTATTCAAAACTCGTACAATTGCCACGCACAACTTCACAAATGTACATCAACAGCGTTCTGCTGACAATATTATTGAAGCAGCAAAAGATCCGACCAACACTGGATGTATTTATCAATTGTCTTCGATTCCTAAATCATGATCCTGTCAAAGGACCGATTTGTTCGAGACACCATTAAGATAAGATAAGAAAAGATAATTTTATTTGTCCAAAACATGAGTATACACACACATAGCATGCAAGATGTTACATCAAATTATAATTATGACAGTCATGTTTTGCCTGAACGGCGTACAAATATAAGATGTCGAACGCTACACAACATCAAGTGATTTTAAATTCGTCCATTACACACAAAATATATAGTTATTAACAATCCAACAATCCAATCCATTGCATCCAATCCATTGTTTAACTATTGTGTCTACTTCGTGGACAGATCAAGGGTTACGATAATGACAGAGACAGAATATTGGCTCAAGCGATTAGAGCCAATATTCTGTCTGACGATGATTTGTAAACTTAGTGCAGATCATACAAGAGATTCGAACGTTACAGCAATTTTTAGTTCTATGTCTTCATAATCTTATAAGTAAAGTTTTGCAAGTTCAGAGCAGTTAATTATTGTCAATATTAACCGAATTTGTTTGTCCTATAAGAGTTTTCACTTTTTTAAATCCAGCCTAACCTGTAAAACTAAAGCTCAACCGTCATAACCCAGCCATGTTTTTACTCCAACAAGAGCCGTAAAGTAATAATAGACCTATAAAGTTAGTGACATAGGAGCAGCGATAGTGTTCGTCGTTTTGGCGCTCTCAACTCCGTAACGGCTGGCCGCAGTAAACAAAGTGCGCAGATAAGGTAAACTGTAGCTGTAGCGCCTGTAGCTCCGGTAAGCTACCGTTCACATGGGAGACAGGAGATAACATTCTATTTAGAAAATATTGACTCGTATGATTTTGGAAAATTGCAATGGCTGGTAAGTTTCTGGACTAGTTTACGTTCTATAGGTTTTCCCTTCGTGCCAAACCCTAAGTCAAATTCGTTGTCTTCTTTTATGAGGCGAAGGTTCTGATATCCTGAACATCATTCATCATCGTCTGCATCATTATCCTGCTCTTATCCCAATTTATTTATTAAATACACTCTGGGAAGCGTTAGCTGTCTGTAATTCGGATACTCCCAAAACCATCACCATTACTGACTTCGAAACTAATTTGAGTACGAGTATTTTCGAAAAAACCAAGAGATCATATCGATTACCATCATAATCTTTCGACTTTTAACCGTACTAAAATCAAAGAGGTGACGTAATTTTTTTCCTTCTTCACTAACTCGGAGACCGCAATTAGGAATAATACATTGCACTTTCCATCCAAAAACCACACCAAATGGGCACACCCTAAGTCTATTGTGTGCAATACAAACGATAGCATTTCACCTCGCTATCGAGATGGCAGCGGACACCTCGCGGGGAGATACGGCTAATTGTAACACGTGATGGTCACGCTTTCTGCGGCGTGTGTCACTGGTAGCATGACTCGACGGATCGCACTCACAGCCGCAGCCAGTGAGCTATTGGACATTCCACGTTTGCCCGAGATTATAGAACCGTGTGGGAGGTATTTCAATTGCTCACAATTTAGAGCGAATCGATAAATTCACAACACGACTATTTTTCCGAAGTGTTAGGCAGAAGAGTACTAAGTACTCCATATTAAGTAGGTACACTCATGTTTCGCCAGTTATGTTTAATTCCCATGTAATAGAGGGCGAGCCTATTAACATAAACCGGTCACAAAGCCAGACTCCATGGCTGCTACTGAGAAATTCCAAATGGAAAAACCCAATAACACTTTGCCCGACCTGGGAATTGAACCCAGGACCGCATGTTAAGCAGCCAGGAGACGCCCTCGTCCAAGGTAGGAGAAAAACGAGTAACAGAGTGGTTCTTCATGGTGAAGTAATCGTACCAAGTTTCAAGTCATATGTATTTCTACAAGGATATTTTGCCAAGGCCAGTACTACAGAAGCAAAAAGGGAATATGTTGGAATGCGTGCGGAGCTGTCAAGTGTTCTCCTAAGGATCAAGCCCTTGACCCCACTGCTGCAACTGACGAGAGGTGTTGATCTAGCCTCTTAGCCATCAGGGCGGAACCTGACTGCCTGTTACAAGTGTCGAGTCCGTGATTGTCAAGTATGCGATCTATTATAGTTATTTGCCTTTTCCGACGTGACACCACAAAAATAACAGTTCATTTTCTAAACTCCATCCATTACATGAAGCTTTAAAAGGGGTTCTGGTAATGGAGTAGGAAAACACGTGATGAAACCGACCTGTCCTAAAACCAAAATTTCGAAGACATGTGGATCATCAATCCGCACTGGGACCATGTGGTGGATCATGGCCCACTCCTTTGCATAGAGAAGACGTGTCTCGGCAGTAGAACTTTTGATAATATTTGTTTGTTTAAAAAGATCTCATTAAAATGCACAATCTGATTAAAAATATGCAAAACAAACATAGTTATTACAAGCAAAACCTATGTACACAACTGCATGGCACTCATCCATACACAACCCCACTAACGACGTGCTCAAGTAATTGCGCTGAGTATATTTCAGCTATATTAACTCTGCAGCGGTTCATAATATTGTAATCATTATCGTCGGATCTCACTCATCGTATGAGGTGAGGTAAATTAATTTACTTAAGTAAAGATTGCCGAGATAGCACAAAATGTGCAGGGCTACCGACTATGCCTAGATTTTCTGGTCTGGGGTCTAGACAAGATGGCAATCTTCAATCGCTAGTGGTTTTATCGTCGATGAAGTGTTAGGACTTCGTTATGTAATAGGTTGGTGAACAGGTTGGTGGACTGTCTGACGAAGAGATGACTGCATAAATGATAAGTATCATTTTTATGAATACCATCAGTAACGCGAACTTTAAGAACTACAGACAACGGAACCGAATTGTTACAGTAGATTTTGTATTATTTGACACATTAATAATAGCTGCTTAATAGGTAGTTGATAAAAAACCTGGTGATGCAAGGTTAGCAGACTCTTAGCAAACTGATATAGAAGCGTTTATTTAGCAGTAGACAAAACAAGGTCTTTACTAACCCCAATTACAACCTCTTCAAACTCAATGACCTTTCGAAAAGCACTAGCAACCCTAACATCAAATAATTAGACCATCTCATAAGGATTGCTACGCACTGATTAGCAGCAGTACACGGATGCCTTGCAGTTTCGATTCGCTACCAGCAGCCAACGAAATATACTGTAGGTTTTTTGACGTTTTTCACCTTTACGCAACACTGCCGCAATGGTACTTTCATATGCGAGGCAAAAAATGGCTCGAAGAGATAATTTTGCAAAATTTAGGTCTAAAAAGTGAAATATTGTACCAATTACGGCTGTATAGATTTAAATTTTGTAAATAATGTTCGACTTGTCATCTCGGTCTTCGGATCATCGTGAACTTAGAGATGAAAGTCAGTGTACCTAACCATTTTGCTACTGTAATAACCTTAAAGTATGTAGTGAACAACCACAGTGTGCCCTCAGGCTAGGTGGAGCGGCCATTAACGCAAAGTGGCTGGTAGTCGCCGGATGAAAGAAGCCAGGGTTGTGGTAAATTAATGGTGTACAACGGACTTCAATAGGCTGGTGATGATAATGATAATGTTTGATTTATCATCTCTAGGACTGGACTCATGGTTTGCGAAGTAATACCGTCCTAATATTGAAGTTTGGCAGATAACAATCGGGTGATATCCACATAGAAATATAGGCTCTGATATTTTTGCCAGTGCTGAGGGCGTAGAGAAGTGGCGATTTCAAGGTTTCGTCTTTCTACAACGACCTGTCATAAGCTTTTAGCTAGATAATAACATAGCATCACGCCTGTAAACCCCGAAGGGTTAGACAGAGGTGTACCTAATATTATACCCTCATTTCGCCAGTGATGTTAAGTCCCATATAATAGGTGAGGGGTGAGCCTATTGCCATCAACTGGACACATATCCAGAGTCCCTGGCTGCTACTGAGAAATTCCTGATGAAAAAACCCAATAATTATTTACCGAACTCGGAAATCAAACCATAGGTATAGACCAACGAGGCAGTAACACAATCGATGGAGTCAGTTCGCTAACTTATAGAGCGGACATTGGGAATTATGTCATAAAAAATGCTGATCCTGAACATTTTCGATTTTGACACACGAATGCTACCTGACAAGCGGACGTATGACACTAGACAGAATTATAGCTGGGAAACGACTTCCTTTTTTGGGGTGAAAAATCATGTTTTGTGGTAGAACTCAATGTTATGCACTCAAAACATTGTGCTGATGGATGGATTGAATAATACAGGGGCCGTGGGGAGGTGTTTATAGTAAAAATCTTACATTAAAAACTTGTATTTAAAAGAAAGTTGTCAAAAAGTTGGAACTTTGACCCCCAATATCTCAGTAACTAGAAGGTTCCCAGGTATGGTGTAGAACAAAAAAATGATCGTAATGAAGAGGAGAACAAGTGCATTTCGGCTTCGTTAAGAGGTGTTTTACACCCTTTATTTGAATGTCTTTGCATAACTATCATCACTGACGCTGTTAGAAATGTCACTATGTCCAGGCCATCTAGCTAAATCCTAGCTAAATATGTGTTCCATCTACACAAAACCATCTAGGAACAGCTTATCTTTACAACAAAAGAATCCTGAACGGAGTCAGCAACCCGCGACCCGCGTAACCAGAGCAAGGTCCATTCGTCCGAGGCGAATATCGATCATTATAAATTTGCAGCGCGCGGTAACGGCGCAGGCGCACGCGACCTAGAACAAAGACTATGCCATAACAGATGTGCTAGTTTGGTTTAATTTAATGCTATGATGATATGTAAGGTCTGAATTTAGGTTTTTTTAAGTTAATAATGAAATGCATGTATGCAAGAATTAAATAAATGTTGATGGATAGAGAGGGAGTGGAATACTACAGAAAAGATGTATTGATTGTATGATGAATGATTTGGCAGGAAAAGGAGAGAATGATAGAATGACGAGTGGAGTCAGGCGAGAATGGAAAAAAAAGGTGTTGCGCCAATCCCAAATGACATGGGACAGGAGCAGGAAGACTATGATGCTGAACAGTGATGGAGATTTGCAATCTATTCAAACAATTCACGATAGCATGATTGACATAATCAGTGAATTTATAGTTATTTTTTATTTCAATGAATTATCCTTCAGAGCACTGTTTACATATTGAAAACAAGTCACATTCTACGATGAGCAATACAGTTTTCTTCCATTCCTCAAATTGCGATGAATGCATAAAAAAAGAACACGAAATACCCGCAATCGGGCGTTGTCTCGTATACGTCAAGGTATTGATAAGGGCGCCGTCACGGAATAACTATTACTGTAGCCTTATCATTCACACTCGTATCACGAATCATACTGATTTGTTCAACCTCGAGTGTCCGTGAGGTTCAGGTGAAAGACTATTGCTGTTCAAGTGCTTCGTATAATGTTTATATATTGAATTTATCAACCTGATATAATGATTGTAGTAAGCTATGACTGAAAGAATGAACGAAAATTGAAAAGCGCATCTTGCCGTTGATGTGATAAGAAGAAAATTTGGGGTTTTTGGTGTATGTTCATCAGCAGTATCAGCTAAAGATTTATTGTGTACGAGTATGAAGAGATTACGTTTTACGCACATCTTTAGAGATGTGCGTAAATCGGTATATAGAACCAAACTAACTAATCGGTATGACTAATGTACCAAAAACCTGCATGGTTTAGAAAATAAGTTGTTCTATGTCATGTGGTTGGCCTGTGAGCAAGTGGCAAAAGCTTTCAAGGTGTATATGTCGTTTTCTGCAATGACATTAAGCCTTTCGGTAGCTTTGTAGCCGCCGTGAATAATAATGTAATTTTCTTATTCTACTACCACGACGTTTGCAGCCAAGTTGAAATGAGCTTGTGCTGTCGTTGCAGCTTTTGTCGTTTATGACGGAGAGAGCTTCAGGAAGAGCTGGTTGAAATAGTTAAATTACGCACG
The DNA here is from genome assembly GCA_963853795.1 of Xestia rhomboidea. NCBI lineage: Eukaryota > Metazoa > Arthropoda > Insecta > Lepidoptera > Noctuidae > Xestia > Xestia rhomboidea. The sequence continues at coordinate 14,731,035 of OY970772.1, forward strand.
TCTCTGTAACAGTCTGTGCCTTATCTCATCTATGTGAGGTTTACGCCGCGGCGATAGCAGCGCGCGCGCCGTCTATACATCACTGCGCTTGCTCTCTATATTTGCTCACGACCGGTAGAAATTATCGCCAGACAACCTTGCAAGCGAATACAGACACTATCTGCGTAAGATATGGTTTATTTTTGCTTAGAGGTTAGGTGAGGATAATTTTTTTAAGATGTGGTCGTAGTTGACTACCATTTGCCGTATTTCAGCGCGGAAGGTACATAAATCGAGAGCGCCGATTAACGTTATCTGGTCGGAGGGGAGCGAGGTGAGGCGGAGGGGGCATCTGACGGCGATTTATTCATTCATTAACTAAACGACCCCTAACCGATGGATTAATTAGGCCGACTGGCAATACCGCTTCTGTTTTAAACCGTTTTATGTGAAAGCTGGCGGGCATTTTAAGGAGAATATTGTATCGTGAATCTCATTTGAAATATGTTTAATTATTATTTTTTTCACTTTATATTCACCACATAGAATACAGATATATCTTCTGAAGAACTTGTTGGCCTCTAAACAAAAATATCGGGCAACTGTAGGAGATCTCATTAAATTTATTTTTCTCAAAGAGTGAAACTGGGCTGATTTTACATTTCTATTTTAACTGCACCACATAGATTACAGTTTCCAGACGCAAACTACTGTAACATTCAATTATTCGCTAAATTACATATATTCCCCGACTGTAATGACAAAAAACAAGACAAATGATCATTAATAGAGCCAGTGAGATGATTGCGCTGATTAGTTCAGCGGCAATGCTCGCGCGCCGGTGGCAGCACCGTCGCTCAGGTAATAGTGCAATGTGTAGGGCTGACCCACAACTTGTCTTAGTGGAGATAATATTGCAAGGATTTCTACAAAAGGAAAGATATATCGTTTTTTTAAACATTTTCCTTAATAGCGAAACATGAACACCACTATTTAAGAAAGGGTATAGGTAGTTTGTATAGTAAACACTTTATTTAAAAAGTGCGTGCTATTGGCAGATATATAAACTGGGTCAAACTAAATTAGCAAGTATACGTAAAATATGTATACGCATATGACGATAAATATCGTTAACTAACAATGACAGAAATAAAACAAATTCATGATTGTTTTTTGTAGTGACATTAGCTCGGTTGAGTGGTTGCAAGCGCGACTGCTTAGCATGAGGTCCTAGGTTCAAATCCCGGGTCGGGCAATGTGTAATTTGGGTTTTTCCATTAGGAATTTTTCAATAGCAGCCTGGAGCCTCGCCTTGTGCCTGTTTGATGGCAATAGGCCTCGCCCCCTTTTACATGGAATTTAAAACATAACTGGCGAAATGTGGGTGTGTTACTAGCTACACCTCTGCCTAACCCTTCAAGGATTACAAGCGTGATGTTATGAAATGTGTTGTTTAGTGTTAACATCTGCAGGTAGCGTAAAATTGTATTTGCTTGAAATATTAATTAAAAAATCAGTTCTCACCGTCTTACCATACGTCTTACCATGTTTTTTTTTTATTATTTTGATATACCCAGATTCACGGTCACAATAAATACGAATCTAACGACATCTCTCAAGCTAAAATCCATCGAGCCGTTCAGGCCACAAAGCGTGCCAAACAATTATACATACATACATACATACATACTCTCGAAAAACATAACCCTCCTTCTGGCGCAGTCGGGTAAAAATCAGTTCTCACCGTCATGTGTACGTATGTATAGATGCCTACTACATTAATTATTCAATTAAAGCAATGCAAGTACGTAAAAGGTAGCAGCCCTAAGTTTGACACGCGCGGCGTGTTACACTTCTAGCGCTAGTTAAAGAGACGACGCCTAAGTTACTTTACGAGCAGAGAAAATACAGCTATTGTATTAGAATGTAGAAATTACACCACGTAGGTCGTCCTAATCTTACTGCAACTATGTCTGATCAGCTAGTAAAGATTACTGGTAGCATTAGTACTACAGAATCTAAGAGCTTCAAAATTGCTGTGTCAAACAAGTTTTCGTATAGATTTAAGGGTTAAAAAAGTTGATCTATGCTAATTTATTATCTCTCTTAGCAACTATCTTTTTTACCTAATCTCAATGTTGTTAACATTCGGATAATACAGTGTGTTGCAATATTGTTAATACTACTTAATAAGAACCCATATTATTTTTATTATTTTGTAACTATATTATATTGTACGTGTAGCGGTTTATTGTCCCTAAATGAATAAATAAAACTAGTCAACAACAGCAGCACTAGAATCTACATTATGTGAATGCGCCTAAGCGTACCTAGTTGTCTATGGCTTTCTTAAATGATTAACGATGCTGATCATCGGATCTGATTCTGATCTCACTTATTAAATCATAACTTTACAAGCAACATCATAACGGTTTGCAAATTTGCAAAAAAAAATGAAAAAAAGCATCCATAACACGCCCCGCATCATAATCAGAGCCTACAAGCCTTGCCTTAACCAAACTAATTCAGAGCAGTTCCCGACACAGATGGGGCGATACCCTATCAGAGATCAGCGCCATTGTTGCCAAGATTTAAGGCGCACACCGCCAGAGCCTCTAATTGTGGGCAGCGGTACCACGCGTGCCCTTTGTCTGTTGTAATTACTTTTATAAATCTACTAAGCGATTTACATGAACACGATAAAATCGTAAAGGTTAGTTTTGTTCTCGTCATGGTCGAAGACCTAGTGTGCTTTATGGGAAGTTGTGTTTTAGCGGGTTGAACCGCGAACTGTGTTTGAAAATATGTGTTGGAGTGTGGATATTGGCCTTAATGAAACCAGGCACGCACTTTACTTTGTGTAATTTATTTTATTTCTAAAACTCTCAAAGCGGTGTAGGAAAACACCGGCATGACTTAGAAGCCCCAGAACCAAAAAAATCGAAGACATGTACTATCGAGGACACTCCCGCCTGATCACCACTAAGCTAATTTTTGCTTGCACTTATAACATAGAAACGCTCTCTAGCCCCGCCCCGTTGACTTTGTATAGAAATAATGAATTAAAAGATACCGATCGGCCGAGCGCACTGACGACGCACGCCAAACGAGAGTTATTGTTATTTTGCACGCCCCCTTAAAGTTTAGGTCTATTAGAAAATAGACCTAAACTTTAAGGGGGCGTGACTCGGCGCCTCCGCATGATTTAAGCGAAAAAAATTTTAACTGATCACGCGGAAAAGACCACGACTGTACCTTCCACCAACCCGACTAGGCTCGCGTGGTGGATTGCCCCACTCTATCTCACGGCAGAGAGCAGGCCTGTCTTCTAGCAGTGGGAAGCAGTGGGCCGGTTCCACTATGACTAAACGTAAACCTTCTTAACACCAACATCAAAAGGAAAAACCAAAGAAATTTACAGCTTACTGCCTTGTAAAGTAGTGGAATTTACAGCTCCATATTAATGGCTACTTGTGCCTGAACACTGCCACCTCTTGTGAGGCGTTTAGACAGGACTATAACTAAGTTTTATCTAATAGCCTCAGGAGAGGTGACTAAAGGAGATAGTGTATAATGAAATTAGATAGACTGCTGTTCTAAAAGTGATGTAGCGTGGGTGCCCATAATAGGCATGACGACAGTATCAAAAAATTGCAAATCTATTTAGTCTGTCAGTAAGAGTATTGGAAATTAATGGACACGTATTTTTTTTGTTGTAAATCAATGAATATTGACAAAAGATAAAACGCATCAAAACTCGGGAGTGGAGGCTCGTGACGTCAGAACTAGCTATAAATTATACCAAGGCGTGACGTACTGAGAATTTTAAAAGCGTCATATCTTCGTCAATTTTGGTTTACGTAACAAAAGAAAAAACACAGGTCAAATATTTTTTGGTAATCTAACTGACGGACTAATTGGTTTTTTTTTGTCGTCCCGCCTATTAAAGGAACCGACAGAATCTGCGAACCAAATTCAGATCCAATCTTGCCACACGGGATATCATTGACCCATCTCGAACACATTGTAATGGTGGAGCAACGTTACAAAATTCTCTCATCTTTGGTCCTGTCTATCGTGCTCAATAACATATACCCTATGAGGCAAATTACAGAGCTGTCTAGGTTTCAACGAAGATACTGATCACAAAATATTAGTCATCGACACCAGAAGAAGAAGAATAAAAGAACAGCCCGGAAACAGGTTCAATGCCAATTTCACCGTTCTCTAGAATGTGCAAGTTATCTTCGCGAGTTTAGTGTACTGGTGGCCTACCATGACGTCTTAAAGCAGGATCGTTTTAATCGCGTTCCAGTGTGGGTAAGAAACGAAGACGTCTAGCGCCATCTCTTTCCCTCACTCGCACGCAATTAAAACGATCCTGCTTTAAGACGTCATGGTAGGCCCGCAGCAATGGACAAATACATCGTAATCTATACTGATAATAATAATTATTATTATTAAAGATGTCAAGTTGGTCTGATTGTAAGTTTTGGATGAAAGGCGTATTCTTCGGAACTGCATATCCTATGCGTTTACTAATGGCAAGTCACATTATCCTGGAGTACCTATCATAGGCCAATAGTTTCTGTGGGTTAATTTTCGATAATACGCATGTGAAGACGCAGTCAAAATCTAGCTTAGCTAAACAACCCAACCTTTCATCTGGCTCTGGCACCGCAGCTGATCGATGATGCTGGTCAGCCGGTTCTCCCGATGACTGCCGCGGCTCAGGACCTCGTCTGCATCATCCTCGATCTTCTCTGACACTTCACTCTTCACATCATTCACTTCGTCACTACACTGCACTTTTGGAGACTGACGGTTTGGCTGAACCGCCTCCATAGTGATTTTGGTAGTAGTAAGTTGGCACTTTTGTTTGGGGTTGTGGACACTGGGCAACTGTAACAAGAGCAAAAGAAATCTGTTAGATAAAATGTTTTTCTCCTTCGTCTCTCTGAAATGAAAGGATTGACTTCTTCGTAGGTCTGTGCTCGTAAGCGCTTCTACTGTGTATGAGGTGTGGTTCGATTTCTAGGTCGGACAGTGCTATTGGATTTTTTATCAAACATTTTGCATTAGCAGCCTGGAGCATGGATTTATGCCCGGATGGTGGCACGTGGTGGCCCCCGGCCACCGTAGGCGTGGGCCTGTGGACGGTGAGCTATGGGCTAGCTCGCCGTCCGTCCGTTTCATGACGACAGGCCGTGTCAACGGCGCGTTCGTGTTCCACGCGCGCCTCAAAGAGAGTCAGCAAAAAGGAAGGAGTCCGCAAGGGCCGATGCCTACCGGGGCTGCGAGACTGAAAGAGATACCGTGGCCCTGGAACACAAAGGCCGATGAAGGAACATGGATGGGTTTTAGTCGGTAAAAGTCTGACACTCCCTAGAGCGGGAGGAGTCATTTGATGATTTCCCATCCGAAAAAAAAAAATGGTGGCCAAAAGCTCGCGTATTACTGTTACTACCTGCCTACATCCCACTGTTGGGCACAGGCCTCTCCCCATGACTTTTATTTGTTTCGATCCAGGGGTAATACGGGCCACTGGTCGTTGCATTTGTCCAACTCATCTCACCATCTTCTATTATACGAGAAACATACAATACATACGCCTGAACCTACACCTCTGCTCAACCCAGCAGGAATTACAGGCGTGATGTTGTGTGTGTGTGTATAGAAAGAGCTTATAATTAAATCATCAATTATGTATTGTGTGATTGAGATCAACAACGAATGGTCCTTAGAAATAATATAATTTTCTCGCAAGATAAGCGACTGCAATATGATATTAATCTTACAAAGATGGATCCCCTGTCTTTGCCTTTGATACCAACGAGTTTTAAGCCCCTCCTTGCACACAGAGAAAAGATCGAGCATATCAAGTTTTATCTATTTTACTTACATACTTTAGTCGAAGGATTATGAAAATAATCTGGCAAAACTCAAAAAATATTTCAGAAATTATTGTTGAGATTTTTGACGAATGTGACAACTAACAACACATTTATTGATACCTGTGGACTCTATCGGAAAATATTATTCGTTATACAGGGTGGATACGGTAAACAGGGTAGTAAGGGGACTGACTTTTTATACTCCAACGATGATTGGCCCGATAGAAGTTTTTGATCAGTATTAGAAACAGGATCGATTGGCATCAAACAAATGTTTTGGGTCAAATGGCCATTTTCTTGCTTCTGAAAAAAAAATTATGGATAGTCTCCTAAGACCATTTTCGTGTAGCTGCAACGATTAAGGTAGTTCCCCTTACTGCCCCGTTTACCGTATCTACTCTGTATACTAACTAGCTTAAGCCCGCGGCTTCGCCCGCGTGGAGTTAATTGAAGGATAAACTATCTGTGTGCAAAATTTCATCCAAATCCGTTTAGTAGTTTTTGCGTGAAAGTGTAACAAACACACAAACATACAAACTTTCGCTTTTATAATATTAGTGTGTTAGATTAGTTAGAAGGACTAACAGGGAAAAAACACAAAGTTTCAACCGACACTTATCTCATTTTCGTAATCCGTAATTATTTTGCAACTAAACTATAATCATACATTGACTTTCTTCAGCAGGAAACCTGTAAGGTATGTAACGGTACATAGACGTGAATTCACACGATAATGCATTATACACAGTGATAAGGTTATCATAGAATATCCGACGCGTTTCGTTCAATCACATTCTCAGGGACAACAATAATTTGTGATTATCATTTACGTATGTTATATTAGTCAGAAAGGACGTAGTGCACTTCTTGTAAATAACAAAGTGCTTAAGTACGAGTATATCCGTTTTCACTTACATAAAGCGACACCTAAATTAAGGCCTAAATGAAAGCGCTCTCATCATCCCTCCAGTCTTTTCCTAACCAAGTTGGGGTTGGCTTCCAGTCTAATCGGATGCAGCTTAATATGTATTTTACATGGAGCGACTGAGGCATCTGACCAGTAGGCTAATTCACGTAACTAAAGAAGTGCTGTTGCAGCGCAGTTGCAGTTAAGTTTCGATCAAAACAACGCTTTTCGTATTCTCTGCCGCTGTCAGACACGCTCGCGTCAAGTTCGCGTCACGCAAGCGCAATAACGGCATTCTACAGTTGCGCGTCTTTAATGCGTGCTTCGGAACGCAACATGATCGGTATTCTTCTAAGTAAGAAAAAGCACTAAAATCTGTACTGGGGTATTATTTTAATATTTTAATAACGTCATATTCATTGAAATGTAATCGATTCTATTCGATTATTTAGTGAGTAATATTTTTCTCTCAAATGGCCACACCATAAGTCAGTTTGGTTGTCGTACAGTTGACGTGCAGTTTACGCGCAGCTTACGCGCAGTACAAAGATTTGAGTTGTAGTGCAGTTGCAGTTAAGCTCAAGTTCCAGTGATAAACGGTATTCTTGTAATCTTTGACCTGCGCGTAAGCTGCGCGTAAGCTGCGCGTCAACTGCACGTCAAAAATCTTACTTATAGTGTGGCCATAAGAGAGAATAAATATTACTCACTAAATAATCGAATAGAATCGATTATATTTCAATGAATATGACGTTATTAAAATATTAAAATAATACCCCAGTACAGATTTTAGTGCATTTTCTTACTTATACAATACCGATCATGTTGCGTTCCGAAGCACGCACCAAAGACGCGCATCAGTAGAATGCTGTTATTGCGCTCGCGTGTCGCGAACTTGACGCGAGCGTGTCTGACAGCGGTAGAGAATACGAAAAGCGTTGTTTTGATCGAAACTTAACTGCAACTGCACTGCAACAGCACTTCTTTAGTTACGTGAATTAGCCTACAGGCCCCTTATTCACAACGTTTCGATTCGATTTTCGATTCGGAAAGTCGTATGTCTGTCTCGCTCGATTTCATAATGTCAAAAAAAGATAGACATATGACTTTCCGAATCGAAAATCAAATCGAAGCGTTGTGAATAAGGGGCCTGCACAACCTCGGTATCCGATAATTTATTTTATTTATTTATTTAGTACAGCGTAAACTAATAAGACTAAATTAAATAATCCTTTTACTCGGTCTTCTCGCAGAACCAGAAACATTCTAAGATTATCGTCTTCCATTCGGGATCAGATCACTTTTCCGAATTTTGTTTGCTCGAATTGCATTCTATCAAAAACTATTGACCAACTCCTTTTTTACCATATGCATTATTTGTCATATTTTTAGTTCGGTAAAATATAATCTATGTTGACTTTTTGCTGCCGGCCGAAGCCTCTTTTCAACTTTTTTCATTTGCCATATTTTCACCACACCGAAACAAAATTTTGCCCTTTAATATCCCCCCTGCCGCATAATTCTCAACATGTAGGTAGAAAAAAAAACATGCATTATAATATAATGCATGTTCGGAAACATAATATTTCGAACATATGTTATTTCGGCTAAGTGTAACTTCGGTAAAAACTTTTTCGACCAAATGAAACGTCGAAGTAACGAAAAAAATCGAATTGATAATAGGTCAACGATAATAGTTGAAAAGTTTTAGGTAAAATAAACTCGACTAAATGATTTTCTAACTTATGATAGGTACCCCTTCCATTCATCAGCAAACAAGCAAGTCCAACCCAGGGTTGGTCTCCACGAGCGCGTTGAGCACCGTAAGCATACGCGGTATTATAGGGGAAGTGGATCGAGCTTTATAGTATATAGTGCGACTAAATGGGACATTAAACAATTTATGTTTTCAAGAGCGACTATAATTATTTGGAACAAATAATTGACACAGCTTCACATGTGATTCCGAGGCGTCAGAATAGCCATGTATAATTGTATGCACAATTGTTAGTTGGCCAACACCACGCCTGACTTTAAGGGAATTAAAATTCAAATATCCTAAAAGAAACTTAGTAGGATACATATATGGATAATATCCAAATACATGTTTGTAGAGGTACCTGAGATTTTTGCACTTTTTCCAGCATGAGTGTATAACTGTATAGGTAACTTTGTGAGGATTCCATGCACAAGCACCGGTTTCGAGCTTGCACCGAACCAAGGCGTTGAACAAGAGCTTGGTAACTGCCTGGTTATTATAACCATGATAGCACTGTAATACGATACCTCGTGGTAAGACTGGTTGTCAGACTTGACTGTCAACGATTTACAATTGACAGCCAGGACCAACGCATCCACGGCACAACCTAGGCAAGCGTGGTTAGCCTTTATTATTTAGTAAAGAGCACCTCAATGAAAGTTTAATGCTCGGCTCAGCGCCAAGAGTTGAAATTCCAATAATGCAACAATATTTAGGGAATAATTAAGTAATAGCCTTGAGTGGAGTAAAAGTAGGTATGAGCTCTGAAAATGAAAAAACATGATAACATCGTATGATAATTCAAATAGAGGAGTTGTTTCTGTTGTCTAAAAAATCTAAGAAACTAAAATGCGAATCAGAACTTTTCTTTTTCAACCAGTCGTGAAAATGAGAGTTACAGCAGAATTTTGACATCTACTAAGGTTTTATATTCATAAAGATTCAGTTTGACAAAAGATCTAGATATTTTCATTAACATTAGTTAATATTATCAGTTATAATAATGACATATCCAGCTTAGCTTCTTCACACGAATGCCTTCGTTTTGCTGAATGTATTATTGCGCCTTACGGTTCTACAGACTCGTGTGTTCAAGATGTGTGCTTGATTGCTATGCGGTTAGTGATTGGAGAACTGCTCACCCTATTTGGGAGGCACTACAAACATAATATGTACCGAATATACCATCATCAGGTAAACAATTGTAAATGCTTATTCTTCCAAATTCATTTAAATGTGGTATTTTTTTACAGAGTATTAAACTGTTGTTGTTCTCCTTAAAAAACATTCTCCAAGAAATATTCGGAGCTTTCTTAGTTTCTTAGATTACTGAAGAGAATGAAAAACTTACTTAAAGCTTTACTTTACTTCAATCATAACAATATGTGGATTTTTAACGTAAATAAAGGCTGAAATACATATAAAGAAAGAACTATATTCAAGATCACATTAAGAAATATTCCAGGAGTTTTCTGAAAAACTGCTTATACATTACATACAGCAGAAAACATGTTACATCATCGTTGGGCACTTTTATAAACTTTATTATACACGTTTGAGAATACAGAATGGTGACTGGTACACCACTGAGCGCTGCGCTACCGGCACAAGATACAGCTGTATGTATAATTGTTTTTACTATAATAAAGAACATCCTCAACAAACCATGGGCTCATCTGTATTTTACAAAATCCATTATTAGATATTGAGGTACAAACATATGACCCTGCAGGGTCAAAGGTGAATCTCGTTTGTCAAAGGTGAATCCGACACAGTCACCTCTTTTAAATTGCCCAAGATGGTTACCGGCACATGTTTGTAATCTACTTTTTGAAATATGTTTGGACAGCACGGTATTTAGCTAAACACCTGTCCCTTAGCCACGGAAAGTTTTTTACGATGGTGCCAAAATAATTTGGACAGAAAAAGTATTTACTGACAGACAGACCGGCAGTTATCATTCGGCTTTGTATATCTACATTAAACATATACACGAGCTACGATACAGTAGCATATTATATATATACATACCTATATAACAACAGTTTATCGTTTCCCTACAATGCTGAAATTCCAGTCGGAACAATCAACTTTACACGCGTCAAACTGCTAGAGTTCACCACATAACCTTTATAATGTAACGAACACTCGTAAACCATACGATAACACCATCGAATACACCATAAGAACCACTATAACACTTGTATAAGGAGGCTGCACTTTCCACATGCAACGGAGTTTCAGAAAGAAGAACTCACGACGAGGTTTTCCGCAAATAATTTCTAAAAAAAGCAACTTAAAGTTGAAAAATAACAACAGGTACACCGTGACGGTGGAGCGGTTATCGCCGTTGTACTGATAACTTGTGTCAGGTCAAACGAACAAATGGGGCGTCACCAAGGTACGCCTGATAACATGTGATAACGGGCTCTTAACCTTCCGACTGTACTCTAGTTGAAACGGTGTCATCAATGTGCCATGCTATAAGCACTTATGTGCCTGTGTACTGTCTGTGACAATAAATGATGAGTGTTATAATTCTTTATTGCTGAAGGATGAGCAGAGTTCGTGGCGACATGATTCCTGTAATCTACCAGGAGTCAAGTCAAAGGAAGAGTTGTGTGTCGCAGCAGGGAGAACTGTATAGGCTGCCTATGTAGTCAACAACAGCAACCTGTAATATTCACGGATAGCAGAGCTTCAGATTGCTGTTGAACAGCTATTATGGGTAAAATATCATCAGTATTGACTTACAGGCTATAACAAAAGATACAGAAAGTACAGACAGTAAAATACAGACTCTTAACCTAAAATAAATAGCATTTTTAACTACTTTCGCATAATTTATTCAATAACTCGTGTCGTAGTTTAAACAGGTGTCTCTTTCAGATTATTGTTAGTATTGGTACATTGGCTGCTGTCGTGTCCACCCACAAAAAACATTGATATACCGTCTTGAATATACTGGTACAAAATATAGCTGCCTAATTTATTTTTTATAAGCATTTTGCCCCACGAGGCCAACGTCAGAAATAATAAGTGACTTTTCTTCTAATTTCAATTACAGTTTTGCATAGCTATCGCAAAAGGTGACGGGGCGGTGACACACTATCGAACCTGCACGTGTAGGATTATACATACTTACCTAAATATTTATAAGTTATATCTTTATAGCCTGTACACTACTGGTTTGCTACTGCATCTGTTAGACCTGGAAGCAGACCTCAACATAGTTGGGAAAAGGCGTAGATGGTTATTTTTCTTTGCTTAGTTAGCTTAGTGTTTTATTCCAATAGGTATTAGGTATGATCGTTCTGATATAGAAAATCCAGCCCCCACTAACCCGTGTTTTCTTTTTATTTATCTCAAATTACCACGTTTATAAAAAGACAGATATGGTTTTCTGAGAAATTAGTTGGCAGGACTTTTGCAGTTAATGTTCCAAATCGAAATACAGACTTCAATATTCTGAATAGTATCGTCTATGTAGGTCTTAAGTGGCACGTAACTTGTCTAGAACATTACAAACAACACTACAAACAGAACAACACTACAAACATACAAGATAGTGCTATATACTATGTTATTTCACAGCGCAAATAATGTGCAGCTATAAAGCCGCCTGTCAAGACACGACCGGTCATGTAGACAATAGATAAGCCCCGATATGACACACAGATACACGGACAAAGGAAACTCCTATCAGTTCTGAGGAAAATCAGTTGATAATGATGTTATTTGTTGCACTCGTTGAGTGAGCCCTTCGAGTGCCAGCTTACTTGTCACGTTGAGTGGAATGTCAGGGAATAACACCGCTGGAGTACCCTGTAAGGTTAAGCAAAAATGACAATGGTGTCGATTCTGTTGTGCACAAACTAAACTTAATTTAGGCTATTATCTTTTACTAAAAGGCAGTGCGAGAAAAGGACGGCTATAGCTATAAACTAAGTAAGAGTTGTCAAACTAATTTATGCCTTGCGCTTCACCGTGTTTTTAGTCGACATGTGTTACGTGCACCCTTCATTTGAATGGAAATATTAGTTCCAATTAAATTTTACAGCTCTAAATTACATCCGTCTCTTTCTCGTTTTACTAGAGAGAAAAAGATAGCATTAGCCTAAATTAAGTTTAGTTTGTGCACAACAGAATCGACACCATTTTCAAAATTCAAAGTAAATCTACCTACCCGTCAACCCATATGAAACGTCAGAACTTACTACAGGAAACGACCACTTTGAACCGTGCTCCTAGGGTAAAAGAGCCTTAGCTACAGTCATTTCAAAGTTTTTTCACCTCTATCTGTTATGTTGGCTAACCTGAGGTTTTCATGAACAAAGTTTTGTACTGGAGAATCAATCAAACCTTTGTTTAGAAACAAATGTATGAATTTGCATTATGAAAAAACACCCGCCAATTACAGTAGACTGGTTGACGAAAGACCGCTGAAAGAGGATGTAACAAACTCAGAACGAACCTTTGTAATGTACAATGGTAGGTTATGATTTCAAAATGTTAAAGATAAAGTTTTCAGGTTACATTAGTGTCAAGCCCTTATCATTTCGCAGCTTGTCAATTTGTCATTTGCAGTCAGTTTTCAGTAAATTCACAAATGCTTTTATTTCTTACATAAGAAAAGTTAGAAGTCTATTTCTTTAATTTTTTCTGTATATTCAAATCCCTTTTCATAATTTCAATATTTATGTACGAGTATTCCCACATCTTAACTTTTTTCAAGTAAATATTATCTTCCAATCCGGCTTAATCAGTCGCGGCTGTGGGCACATGTATATTTGGAGTTGTCATCTACGTCGTGTGTGTACTGTTGGCAGTTGGCAGGCACCTGGCAGTGACGTCACGAGCTAATTCCGGCGAGACGAGGTCGTGACCCGACGCCCTGCGCGCACGCACACACGCGCGCCCTGCACTGCTACCCGAAAATACGTGTCTACGGCGTGTAGCGTGGTGTTTGGCTTGGTGTCTTATCTTATTAGATATAGTTTCGAGTACAGTGTGTTGTGTACTTATTTATATATATAGTAATTATTCTGATAGATTTGGTTCTGAATTTCAGGAAGTTAGATTTTCTTTTCTTAGTTTTGTAAGTTCGAAGGAGTTGTTTTTTAGTAAACGCCATTACTGGATATTCTATATATTAGTTGTTCCAGTATCACAAAAGATGTTTTTTTTTAAAGAAAAGCATACAGATATGCCGAGACAAACTACTGAAACGTGTACTAGCACTATCTCTGATTTCACAACCAGCCACTCTGTTATGAATATTTCTAGTCTGAAATTATCAATCCCTACAGTAAGTTCACACGGAAATCTTTCCTTTCAGGAGACTTCAAAAGGTATCGAACGCATTACTCATAATGACTGCAGTGCAGTTGGCAGCGGTGCATCCGCATCTTGTTGTGAACGTTTATAATAACAGGTGCGGTTATCTGTTGCCGTTTTCAGCGCATCAAATGTACGGCCGGGTTTGTTTGGCCGTGTGTGTGACTGTGTGTTTGTAGTTAATGAACTTCTAATACGCAGAAATTGTATTTTTTTGATGAAGAGGATAATTACATTTAGATTTCGGGAAATCAGTAAATACGAAGATTTTTTTCAGTCAAGTTTTCCTACAGCAATCTTTGCAACTTTCCAATCAGTAAACCGAGATATTGCGAAATTGTTAAATACAGTAGGTCTATGTACTAACTAAATGATGCTCTATCCAATGGCTGCAAGTACCTCCTAATAAGTACATACCAATACTGAGTAACTAATCCTTCACAAATATATTTTGAATTTCTTGATTTTGATATCACATTTCCCCGTTCAAATCCGTATCAACCGTATAAGAAGTACCTACAAAATGGCGTGACCCTTTTCTATAATATAAGGGTATTAAGTGAATCGCCCAAAATATCAAACAAAACTAGCTGTCTTTTGCTATTCAATAAAAACATTTTTATTAGTTATTGTTTGTATCGCCTCTCATAACCGAACGCTGGCAGACTTCCACGGCGGTCGGCGATATGTGCCTACTCCACGAATAGATGGTCAGGATGTGACCTGTCCACCTTCGTGCCTGTTGCCCTACCGTGACGCACATTACGTGCAAGTGTACTAATATTATAGTTAGTTGAGTACTATAGTACACCTCGACTCACCCTGCAAAGAAACTCAGGCGTGATGTTATCTTATCACTACATATTATAAAACAAAGTCCTCCGCCGCGTCTGTCTGTCTGTCTGTTCTGTGCGATAAACTCAAAAACTACTGCACCGATTTTCATGCTGTTTTTACCAATGGATAGAGTGGTTCTCGAGGAAGGTTTAAGTATATAATTTGTCAGTAGTTTGTAGTTTTTGTATACATTGCTTAAAATATAATGATATTTGTTGGAGGTTTCGGAAAAAAATATAAGACTTTTGGTCGCGATAACCGACATCAGCTAGTATTTGTATAAATTGGAACGTAAACTCTGTCCTTTACCTTTTGAAGAGAATGCAAGGGTGTCACACTTGTGCACCATAATCCACCAGCCTGGCTAGTACGAGTTGGTAGATACCACATGTCTTCGAATAGGGATGATGACTGACTAAAAAAATATGATTCTGTTTAGTCCGTTAGTTAGATTATCGAAAAATATTGGATACGGGTTTTTTGTTTTCTTAAAATTAATTTAAATTGACGAAGATATAACGTGTTAAAAATCATGAGTGGGGGCTTGTGACGTCACATTTGAGAAAAAAATGCACTCAAATGTGACGTCACACGAGTTTTCGATGCACTTTATCGTCTTCATTTTTTGTTTACGTGAAAAAAGAAAAAATATGTGTCGAATATTTTTTGGAAATCATCTGACGGACTAATTAGATTTTTTGTCATCTACTCTTGTTGGTTCTAGGTCATGCCGGTTTCCTCACGATGTTTACGTTCCACAGTGTTGAGAGCAGTGGTGATGAAATAACTTACACAATGTAATGCACTTGCCTGGGGTCGAACCCCCAACCTACCTACCCCACGTAAGTCGAGGCCGTTACCACTGGAGTCCACACTTCAGAACTTCAGTCTTCAGTCACTTTTTTCTAACTTTGGCACTTTTCTGAACAGAAAAGTGATCAAAATTGAAACAAAAATGGGTTTCGACATGGCATCCTTTACTCGCTCACCGAATGATCGAAATCAAAATCAAAGCATTTATTTCAAGTAAGCCAGTTACAGGCACTTTTGAATTGTCGAAACAAAGATGAAAATTAAATGTAGCTACAGTCCCAGTCACAAGACATAAAAACTGTGAAAGTACTGTAGTTGCCTATTCCCTAGCGTAGATCTTTATGAAGAAGAACGGGCAAGAAACTCCATGGACACTCTTTTAAATCAGAATATTGTTACAAAATCTCTATGGTATATTATGTGAGAACAATGTAGCAAGATGTGCACGTTAAAAGAGTCCACAGTAAAACAAAAAAAAAAAAAAAAAATTCAAAAACCAAAAAAAAACGAAATATGAAAAGAGCAGATGAAGGTTAACTCCCTTGTCAGTTTGTTGGTGCTGCGTGAACGATAAATGAAAACGTGAAGCGTCTGATACCAGCGTTAGCATCGTAGTAAACCATACCGTGCCTGTAACCGAATCACCAAAAAACACTTAATTCACACAATATACCTATGTCATAACCAACTTACCAATAGAACCAAAAAGTCAACTCGTAACGTAACTATGAACAAAGTAGAAGAAAAGAAAAAACTATAGGGCACCTGACCAATACAATCTGTGTAACCGGTGGTGTTTAGTAATCAGTACTAAAGCTGATCCAAAGCCGGTCAAACGTCCACTAGAATTATGAAAATAATTGACGATATCAGACTGGTATGTTTTTTTCTTTTAATATTAACATCACATACAGGGTGCAAACCACCTCATCACGAAGCCGTCAACCAAGCATTCTATACATCAAACTAAGTAACTTTACGCAAAAATTATTGCTGGGAAACGACTTTTTTTTTGGGGTGAAAAATCATGTTTTGTTGTAGAACTCAATGTAACGCTCTCAAAACATTGTGCTGATGGATGGATTGAATAGTACGGGGGTCGTGGAGGTGTTTAAAGTAAAAATCTTACATTAAAAACTTGTATTTCAAAAATAAGTTGTCAAAAAGTTGTAACTTTGGCCCCTAATATCTCCGTAACAAGAAGGTTCCCAGGTATGGTGTAGAACAAAAAAATCACCGCAATGACGAGGAGAACAAGTGCCTTTCGGCATCGTTAAGAGGTGTTTTACACCCTTTATCTTCATGGCTATATTCCCGGAAGAGATAATTAGGGTTGTACACTTTTTGAACACCCCCAACTGTTCACGAGTTAATAAATCAATCAATTTGTTAGGCCTTTTTCAGTCATCCCATCCGTATTGTTTCATATGGTGTTAGTCCTATTGTAGTCAACCATACATTGATTGACTGTTAGAGATGATTGTATCACTTCTCTTTCTTCTTCAATCGGTCCCTCATTACTGAGGATCGTGGACACTGGAACCCTTTAAACGGACAATCTGCCTCCATCTACTCCGGTCCAAAGTTGCCATCACCACCTGCTGAAATTTGCTTGAGGACATAGCCTCTTTTACTTGGTCAGACCATCGTGTTAGCGACCGGCCTCGCACTCTCTTGCCTTCGGTATTACCGACAATGACTAGCTTTTCAGGGCTGCTATCTCCTCTTCGCATTATGTGGCCGAAATAGGTCAAAATACGTTGAAGGCAAACTATAGACAATCGGATCTTGATATTAAGTTGGGAAAGGATAGACACATTTGTGCGTTTGGCTGTCCATGGAATTCGGAGCATCCGCCTCCAGCACCACATTTCGAATGCATCTATCCTCTGTCTTTCTCTTGTTTGGATTGTCCACGTCTCAACTTGTATCATTTAGGTCCCCCACTGGGTAAAGTAATAGTGTGCTTAATGTATAAAGTAATTCAATAACAGCCGATTTTGCATTTTAGTTTGTTTCTGTAACTAAAGTGTTTATTATATTGATCTTAACTACATGTAATGCATAACGTACTGTAAGAAGGTTATTATTTAAATCTTCTCATTTTCTAATCATCACCTTTCACGCCATACTTCTACGTTTCTTTGGGCTTCCCCTACAACGTAAGCCAGTTGGATCGTTCATAGTAAACTGAATCAATCAGCACCCAATTTGAAGTACCACATTAAGAAACCTATAACGTTTCAACTATTTTACCATTTACAGATTTTGCTGTTTCAACTAATCTACCAGCTCCAAAATGCTCGCTCGAGTTTCGAAGATTCTGCGTCCGAGAGGGAAGAGTCCCAAGAACTGAAAGAATCTGCTGCTTCATCGGAGGAGCACAAACACTCACACAAGCACCGACACGTCCAACGAGCGGGACACCGCCACAAGAAGAGTCGCAGCAGTCACAGCCACGACCATGACTATGATCACGATCACGACCATGATCATGACCACGACCATGACCATGACCACAACAATGACCACGCGCATCTTAGGACCACGAGCAACGAGTACAACGACGACTGCGAGTGTGCTTGCAATAAGTGTGACACCCCGTCCGACTGCTGCAAGGGTGCGTGCAATACCTGTCCCAGTGGCAACCCTTACCAGCAATCAGAGGGAGGAATGGCCGGCCAGTCAAGCGTAGTCTTCGTCCCGTACCCGTACCCTATGATGATGCCCAGCCCAATCGTAAAGCCAGCCCAGAACCATCATGAGATGATGCGCGCGCGCGAGATGACGCAAGAACCCACAACCACGACCACGTCCACGTCCACGCCCACCACCACGACCACCACCACCACCACAACCACTTCAACCACCACCACCACCTCAGAAAATCCAGTCGATATCATTAACTCACAACCTAATAGTAAAATACTGGAAGCAGTGCTCAAAAGCGTCGTAGAAGACTACTCTAACATAATAGCTAAGACTCCGGAGAAATTGCCGAACGGCCACAACAAGTACACGCTGACGTCACTGAGGAGGACCAAGCCGACGTGGATGCCCAAGTACGGGATCGTGCCTATCACTAACAACATTGCCGAGAAACTTTTGTCAAAGATGTCGCGAAGCCGTGTGCCTCTCCGCACCCAACAAAAGAGAGTCTCTATGTACGATAAATCGAACTTGAGAAACTTTGTAAACAAGTACTAAGATAGTGGGTTTTATACGAATGCATTCATATATTTTATACTTGAACACTCTTCGAACACTCTTCTGGTGAACAATATAACGTTTTTTATAAAAAGGCAGGCTCGCTTTTTCTACACTATAATATTGTACATAAGAAAGATTTGTATTTTTTTATGTTTGTAACGAATAAACTCAAATACTACTGGACCGATTTCAAAAATTATTTTTCATTTGAATGCTACATTATCCCTAAATAACATAGGCCAGGAAAAAAATAGGGGGGCAGGATTATTGGAAAATAAATGGCCACCCGTGCGAAGCCGGGACGCTAGTATACGTTTAAACAAATAGTACAATACATTAAAAAAAATGCATTAATTATACAATCATAAGTTTATAACTTAACATTTTCGTGAGAAAGGAATAGAGCAAACGCAAAAAGAATAATTTTACGTATATCCAAATAATAAATCAATGTAAATATCGCCTGCCACTATTTATTTACTATTAATGTTGTGAGAGCTTACTTTAGACAATACCTACTTATGTTATAAGAAACACTTCCTCTTTTCATAATAGCACACTTATATTTTCAGATGTACAATTTCCTGAAATTAAATATTTTCGCTTCGAAAGCGAAAAAATATTCTCACACATGTGTGTGTACTTAGATATAATAATATTTTAATATCTACATGATTTTGCTGTTTCAACTAATCCACCAGCTCCAAAATACGAAGAGTCCTAGGTGGAAGGGCCCAAGAACTGAAAGAATCTGCTGCTTCATCTTAGGAGCAGAGACACTCACACAAACATCGCCACGTACACCAAGCGAGACACCGCCGCACGAAGAGCCGCAGTCACAACCAGCAATCAACTACGACTACGAGCATCTACGTACGACCATACCAGACAATGCCTACATGATCACACTCACATTGATATAATTTCAAATAATAGTGTCTGGACTTTAAAAGAGACCACGATCCCTGAGTTTGTTTCGGTATTTCTTCTCAGGGTAGTCAGTTAGGAAATGCCGGCGCCAACGTTCTCTTAAAACAAAATATTGACGTGTAAAAGTGATTTAATATCCTATTTGCAAAATAAATCATTTCATTTCATTTCATTTCATTACGAGCGTGCTTGCAATAAATATGCGTTCTTATATTCAACTTGAAATCACTCTTCGTAGTCAGGTACGTGAAAATATATTATTATTGAGAGCGGAGAAAATTGCAGTGTTAGTTATTTTTATATACGTGCAATCCAATTGTGCAGTACATAAAAAAATACAATAAAATTTTAAAACAAGTCATTTTACGGTTTATTCAATCATCTATTCAATGTATGTCCCGAAGTTGTTTTCATAATTTAAAGGACTTTTAGTGCAAATACAAAGCCAAAAATTTCTCAAAAATCAATGTTAAAATCGTGTGTTACTATTTATTAACTATGAATTCGGTAAGTACCAATGTTAAACAATACCTAATGATTTAGTCCGAGTTCACTCCATACTTACATAGCACACTACAATTTTCAGATGTTCAATTTCCCGCCATTATATTTTCTGCTGGAAGTTTGTATGTCTTTGAGAGTTCATCTTCCCCACGACAACGAACGCTATTTCCACCATTCCGAGCAGGCGATGCAGCACTACAATAATTACCAAGAGTACGACAGCTACAGCAGTAGCAGCGACGAAGTGGTGATGCGTGTGTCGCCGCGCCATCCAAATCGCCGGGGCAGGACCCATCGCAACATCGACGTCTCCGACGCAGAATACAACTACAAGTGCAAGTGCAGCTGCACCTGGTGCAAAAAACGACCGAGGGTAAAGCCATGCTGCGAAGAGTTCTGTTCAACGTCGTGTGCCGTACAGAATAACATCCTAGTGGTGCCCTACCCAGTTCCATATGTGGTTTTCAACCAATCCGCGCCGACGGATTACCCCCCCACGACATTGCCTTCAACGACAACAACAACAACAACAACGACTGAGCCATCAACAACAACCGCAAAGATAACAACAATAACAACTGAGAAAACGACACATTCGACGGTTCCTTTCTATCAGAACTACTTAAAAAACAAGCGTTTCCACATTCAGAATCTGAGGAGCATGGGAAACAACGACTTACGGTCCCCCATGATGGGCAGACTACCGAAATACGGCATTGTACCCATACCTGAGAACTTAGCACTTAGTTTGATGCAGCAAATAAAGAAAGATCAAAATGACGATCAATTCAGAAGGAGACTCGCCCTCAATAGCAATCTATTGGATTACACCAGGCGGCCTATTGCATATTAATTTTACACGATGCTTGACGTTTTAAATGTTTGTCAATGTTTTGATTTAAAATACTTATTTATTTATTTAACAATTTATGTACACACTAAATATAAATAAAGTAGAAAGGAACAGAAAATAGTACAAAGGTGATGCTTATTTCTAAAGAAATCTCTTCCAGCATACCTGCGAAAGGAGAAACTAAAAAGAGATGTAGACAAAGTGTGTAAAAAAGAAAAAGAAAATGGAATACATAAAACCATAAAACAGATAACTATTTTAAATATAACATACAATACATACATACATACCTACTCATAAATACAAACAAAAACATATAACAATACTATTAATACAATACGTTAAAATACTTATCCCAAATTGTTTTTTTTTTTCAGTAAATATGGTCCATAAAATAATGAGTGAAGGCACAAAAGGGACACTAGAAGGTTCCTTGTTCCTTGTTGAGATAGACTCAGGAGTCGGTGGACCAAGGCTATTTCGATGATGATTGTGTTGACGGAAAAGAATGTGACTAAACTATCACGTACCTAAAAGAAACTAAGCCTAGTATAATTATATCATAACATTGTTGTCCCTGTGTAGGCATAGTTAGGTCCAGCGACCTAAAGCGTGATGACCTAAAAGCTAGACCACCTACAGCTATACCCTACAATAGGCGAGATGACAAAAAAAAACTAATTAGTCCGTCACTTAGATTATCAAAAAATATTTGACCCGTGTTTTTTCTTTTGTTACGCAAACCAAAATTGACGAAGATACGACGCTTTTAAAATTCTCAATACGTCACGCCATGGTATAATTTTTAGCTAGTTCTGACGTCACGAGCCCCCACTCCCGAGTTTTGATGCGTTTTATCTTTGTCAATATTCATTGATTTACAAAAACAAAAAATACGTGTTCATTAATTTCCAATACTCTAACTGACGGACTAAATAGATTTGCAATTTTTTGATACTGTCGTCATGCCTATTTTGTCAATGGTGTTCTGACATGTCCGCTTTGTGCTCGGAGTTTTTGGCCAAAGTTGGATATGCTAGCCATTTGAGAGCACATGAAAGAGCGGCACACCAAAGCTCTCTACAACCACACTAGAAGCCATCGAGTGCAGTCGCTGTGGCCGAAATCGGCTAGATGGCATCATCATCATCATCATTATCATCATCATAGTTAGCCATCATCTGCCTAACCTTTTCACAACTACGTTAGGGTCGGCTTCCCTTCTAACCGGATGCAGCTGAATACCAGTATTTTACATGGAGCGACTGCCTATCTGACCTCCACAACCCAGTTAGTACTGGCTAATACGATACCCCTTGGTAAGACTGGTTGTCAGTCTTTCGGACCACTGACTACCTGTAACGACTGTCAAAGATCTACAAATGACAGCCGAGACCGACGGTGCTTTCCGAGCCACGGAGGAAATTCGGTATGTAATGGGCACCATCCACCATCACCCATCGACGGACCAACCTAGGCAACCGCGACTTAACCTGAAGATCGACCCAAGCGGCTGTTGTTATTTAGTAACGATTAGGTACAGTAAGTATTCATTTAAAATTCGTTTTCGTACCTGTTTTGTATCACGTCAAGGAAAAAACGCCGAAAAGCTTTATAAAAGTGCATTTAAAATAACCCCCCTAGAGGGTTTGATATGAATAAGTATGTTTTCAAAACGTGGGTCCAAATCAAAATAAAAAGTAATATTTACATTAGAGTAAATAACTACTAGGTTCTAATTATCTGTAAGAATTGCTACTAAAACTTAAGTGACAACAGAGTACCTACCTAGTAGAGTAGTTACCACAGATACTTGTTGTTGTTGTAAAGATTGGTACTTACTTACTTCCAAATTATAAAAAAAAAACTGATGATACAGAACGCACTTCAAACACAATTTTCAGATATAATCCACTGATACCATAAAACTAATAAATACACGTAACATAACAAACTTTGTTTCACAAACCGCACGAAATTACTGAAAACTGAAAAACAAGCGCACTTCACCGTAATCCCTCGTATTTTTTACACAATTCCGGTATCGATCAGCGATATATTTAATTAATTATCCATTTTACTATTGTTTAGACAATAGGGCGCGACACGTTCAGCGTGGCTTGACCTTTCAGAAGTCAGCGAGACTGCGCCAGAGTCGCGCGGGGTCACCAACGATTTATTTTTAGAGTTTAAAGTTCAAAATACGAATGTTTGAAGACGCGATGACCGACGCGCCGGCTTCCGTACATGATCGCGTTACTTATTGGAAATAGATTTAATATTAAAGTAAATGGAGTCTCAAACCTTCCAGTATTTCATAGAAGTCATTTTGTAGGAGTTATGACTTCTTAGAAAATGATAGGTGAAGTAAACCCAAAGAGGTTTATTAAAACGCTATACCTCTCTCTACTTCTTTAAAAAAATCGCTGTGCCTGACAGGTTCCATAATTGTTTCTATTTTTTTTTATTTACCACCTGTAAGTACATTATGGATTTAAACAACAAGTGTCAGTGTTTTCCGTCAAACAGAATGGACTGTAGAATTCAACTAAGTAGAAAGTCGTATCGGAAGAAAACTCGAATGACTATTTACAAAAACAAAATGCCACCTGAACTCTGAACTCATGTTGCACTTGCTTTTAACATCACCTAAAAATCTCCAAGGCGAATCAACCAAAAATTGAAAACCAACTATGATAAAATGCCGCCAAAAATATTTACGTCACGGCAAAGGGAATTCGCCATCATTGAATGCGCGTGCGCAGAGCCAGTAACGGCGACAGGTCAACGGTGAGCTATTTTCGCGACGACCATCCGGGGCGCCATCGTATTTAAAAGCAATATTGCTTGATCAAAACCAAACGAACTGGGTCACTTCATAAAACTCGCGAATAAAATGACGCGTTCCTTAGAAAGTGATGTCAGATGAAATTCAAAGAACTTCAGTCTTCATGAGTTGGGCATTTCTTAGATTGAAATATTTATTTATAACACATTTGCTCATAAAGGGTCTCTTATTTTACCAATAGGCGAGACGACAAAAAATCTAATTGGTCCGTCAGTTAGATTATCAAAAAATATTTAACCCCTGTTTTTTAGGATACGAAATTCAAAACGAATAAAAAATCTCTTGAATAATACACTCCATTTTCATCACCATTCGGTGTAGTTTCGATAAGCAATCAATGGCCAAGTTTGCCCTTGATCTGTCCACGAAGTAGACACAATAGTTAAACAATGGTGTCTCGAACAAATTGGTCCTTTGACAGATCATGATGTGACATTCCATTGAGAGAGTGAATCACAAATAGGACCCATTCAAAGACCGCACGGATCAAGATTGGAAATGAACATACCTAATGATGATGTTATCATCACGCCTGTAATCACCGAAGGGTAAGGCAGAGGTGTACCCTAATAGTTGGTACACCCACATTTTTACAGCTATGCTTAGCTTAGGTGTAATAGAGGGCGAACCTATAGCCATCAACCGATCACAGACCCAGACTCCGTGGCTGCTACTAAGAAATTACTGAAGAAGGAACCCAAATACACTTAGCCCAAGCTGGGATTCGAACCCAGTACTGGACGAACTAGACAGTAGTGTTGGAAATTAAATACATTTAAATACGATTGTAAGTACGTATGACAGACATTTCTATTAAATTAAAAATCGTATTATATTGGCTAGAATAATGCTTGAAATGAAGGCAAGACTTCAATCAGAGCGCTTGGTGATTAGATCACGAACAAACAAAACAAACGCCTGGAAAGAGTTCGTAGCAATTCTTTCGGTAGCTATTGCTCGCAGACATGTTGCAGGAAGGTAACGCCTCACTATAAGTTAATAGCAAAACGTCGAGTTACTGTTTTTTTTTAGGTTATTCTTGAGAGACCTCGTAGGCGGGACGAGCTGTACAAAACCAACGACCACTCGTCCACATTAGCCCTGGATCGAAACAGCTGGAAGTCCCTGCCACAGTATCAGTATTTAGAGAACCAAAGTAGCTGTACAGTGTACAATGCTGTTTTGGCGCGTGATTAAATACCTAACTAACCCTAGTTTTGTTTTTCAGTACATTTTGCAAAACAGAGGGGTTTCAGTAACCGCCGCGGGAGACGCCCCGGGCGTCGGGGGCCACCGTATGCGCGGGCTTGTGGACGGTGAGCTATGGGCTAGCTCGCCGTCCGTCCGTCTCATGAGGACAGCCCGAGTCGACGGCGCGTTCGTGTTCCACGCGCGCCTCAAGGAGAGTCAGCAAAAGAGAAGGGGTCCGCAAGGGCCGATGCCTGTCGGGGCTGCCGGACTGTTCGCAAGAGATATCGTGGCCCCGGAACATAAAGGGCGATGAAGGAACATGAATGGGTTTTAGTCAGTAAAAGTCTGACACTCCCTCCTGCTCTGCCCAGAGCGGGAGGAGTCATTTGAAGATTTCCCATCCTAAAAAAAAAAACAAAATGCATGATATC
This sequence comes from Xestia rhomboidea, assembly GCA_963853795.1. Taxonomy (NCBI): domain Eukaryota; kingdom Metazoa; phylum Arthropoda; class Insecta; order Lepidoptera; family Noctuidae; genus Xestia; species Xestia rhomboidea. Next base: position 14,756,528 of record OY970772.1, read on the forward strand.
TTTTACAGAAACCCCTTGATTTCTGTAAAAGATATCATGCATCGATTTTTATCTACTCAATGGCTAATAGTACAGTGATAGATAAACCTAAAATACTTCTTTTCATTTTTATTAAAGCCTATTTTATTGCTTCTAATAATACCAAAACAAGTTCTCAAATATCTTTTTGTACATTTTCTGCTTCATTTTGTTATCATTTGAACAAAGTAATCAGCGCCTGCGGCGTCTTGGGATTGTTCTCTCTTCTATAAGCTAGTAATTTGCAGTGGAACTAAATTTAACTCATGTTATTCGGCGGCTGTTACAAGTACCTTCATTGTTCATTGTACCTATATTCAAATCAAATCAAATAATTTATTTCTTTGCAAACATGGCTACTCAAATTGGTACATAGATGTTGTCATAGAAGTTAGTTCTCTCTATTGTATTGTATCTTCATTGTAAGTCTTTATTTAGCCATGTAAATCGGCAGTAGTTAAAAATCTCCTTCACTACTCTAATCAAGGGTCGTCCACCGCCTGGATTCATAATTATATTTTTTTTTCCATAACTTTCTACCCTTATGTACAGTCAAATGGGTACAATTTGACTTTCGAAAGCGCCTTTATTTCAAGGCTAGAAGTGCGATTTTGCACTGCAAGCGTTACTAAAAGCCACTGGGCTAAGTATGGAAGTCTGTAGATGTCTTAGGAAACGAAAAAATTAAAGAAAATGTAAGCTTAGTAATAATAATTTTATTACCTATTCATAAGAAGTACACAGCCGTTTTTAAATTTATGAATTTTTCATATTAAAATAATCACTTAAAATATGGCAACTAATTAAATAAATAACTACCAACAATATTTATAACGATTAAATTTTACCATTCACATGATCGAAACGTTACAATAATATTTTATTAATTGAGCTAGAGAGGTACCATTGAGGTTTAATATACCATTTGTAAAGATTACCTCTTTGAAAGGTAAGCAGATTTATATAGGTATCTAATAAAATTTATTTATTTATTTATTTATTAAAACTTTATGCACAAGTAAAAACTGTACAAAGACGGACTTAATGCCTTGGGAAAATTATTGTCAAATCTAAAATAAATGCCAAAATAACATGTAGTATAATACAAAAAATAACTACAGGGTGTAAACCACCTCATCACGAAGCCGTCAACCAAGTATTCTGTACATCAAACTAAGTAACTTTACGCAAAAATTATTGCTGGGAAACGACTTTTTTTTTTGGGGGTGAAACGTCATGTTTTGTGGTAGAACTCAATGTAACGCACTCAAAACATTGTGCTGATGGATGGATTGAATAGTACGGGAGTCGTGGAGGTGTTTGTGTAAACATCTTATATTAAAAACTTTATTTATAAAAAAAAAACTTGTGAAAAAGTTGGAACTTTGACCCTCAATATCTCCGTAACTAGAAGGTTCGTACTAAAAGTATGGTGTAGAACAAAACGCAAAGACGGGGAGAACAAGTGCCTTTCGGCTTCGTTAAGAGGTTTTTTACACCCTTTATACTTCTGTAATCCTCAACGATACACGTCCAGCCCATCAACTATGTATTAACTATCTATATTAAAATCTGCCACTCTGTTGACTTAACTTGGCACTTCAGGGCCGTAGACGCCACTAAAATAATACACCACTACACGACGAACGACGAAACATAAGTGACAAGTCAGATCAAATGAGTAGTACAATACATTTAACTTACTTACAAAAATAAAACTAAATATTCACGTCATAATCACCAACAATAACAACGGAACTAAGTCCCGTTTAAACTCAAAAGCATTCATTCATTGTGTACTCAAAGTACCATCACAACATACAACAGTATTATAAAGTTAAATGCACAATCAAAATACGCCTTAAATTCTAATATGTGCGACGTTTTTAAGGCACAAATTGGCAATCATCATATCACATGGTAATAAACAAAAGAGTTGACAACCTTCGTAAATTCGAACATCTCCGAAGAAATGTCGTTCGATTTCCGAACGAGGACTTAACTACCAATCGAAAGCAGTGATGTTATTCTTCCGTTCAAATTCCCTCGCCAATGAGGAAGGCTGGTCAAAGCTGATTGGAGATGGCGCCACCATAGCTTGGATCCATTCTGACCAATGAGGTCAAACTATTTTGAAATATAAAATTACATTGACAGATTTTCAACCAATGAGGATGCTTGGTACAAGCTATGCAAACGCCATTAGATTTCTTCCCCATTCATTCGACTAGTTAACACTTGAATTTCTTAATACATTTTTCCTTTGACACATTAGGCTGTTACTATATCCATAGTATTGTCTTACATCATTTGTTAATATATGAGTGGCAATCTGAACTCTATGTCAACGTACTGCGGTACGTTTTTCAGCGCACGAGTAATTTGTTCTAAAAGTCTTGTAGATTCACTTGGTCTGCAGAGTGAGGGTGGTGATGAGTTCTTGGAAGTCGGTGACGTACCACAGAGCGCGCTTTTTGACCTCTTCACGGACAACATTTCCTCCGAAACCTGTAAATAAGGAAAAATAATGTTAGTTATCTACAAAGTTAAGTCCTTTTCCCAATTTCAGGAGTCGAGAGTCTACAGCTATAAAATTCTGCTGGTTTACTATTTATGTCAGCGTCATCTACTGATAATAAAACAATTTTCAATAACATTATAATCATTATTTGTCCTGCAATGTTGAACTCTCAGCCGCACAGATTGGACCAATTTAAAAGGACTGATAATATGGTTAAAATCTTGCGGTTTCAAGGCATTAACAACCTTAAAGCTTTTGACTGTTCACTAAAGGGTCGCAGTTGTTTACAACAATCCAATCTGTACAATCCGTGCCACGAAAGATGAGACCTGTCACTCCACTTGTATACGAGTAAATTGTGTAACGAAATACTTCTTTTGACATATAGGTGTACAGGTCGTAAACCATCTTCCTACTTTGTCTTCTTAATGTTTTACCTCGAGGCATAATCAAGATTTCACAAAGTATCACTCGTTTCAAGTGATGTGACAGGTCTCATCTTTCGTGACACGGTGTGTAAGCCAAATAAAGATACTAACCGATAAAGCCATCAGCAGGCGGGCTGGCCTCAGCATCAGTAGCACCATCGCCGATCATGAACAGTCTCTGGAAGCCATGCAGCTCCTTCAGCCGTCTGACCACCAGACCCTTGCCGCCAGACCTGGATGTAGGCTCGTTCTCATCGAAACCAGCGTATTCACCTGGAACAAGGACAGAATTGGTTAGACATGTATTTGGAAAAAGAGTATTTTAATATGGATGTTACAATTTCTTGACATTATTATCCCTTGATCTGTCCACGAAGTAGACACAATAGTTAAACAATGGTGTCTCGAACATTGGTCCTTTGACAGATCATGATTTATAGGCTGTTTTATTTGTGAAAAGAAATGATTTTTAAAGACCTTTTAATCGAACTTCTAAATATTCTTGCCCAAGTCGAGATCAGCTCTACTGTTCCTGGTTCCAGATTTCGGCCTATGCAATCATCAAAATTCACACAGTTGAGAGACCAAAATTCAAAATCGATTTCGAACTTCATGTACTTACAAGAGGGGTATATAGACGGACTTAATGCTACAGGGCATTCTCTTATACCAGTAAACCTTTGGGTCCAATAGGACAGCATAGTGATATAGTACAAAAAAATAAATAAGAAAAATACCGTTTTCTAAACCTAAATGAATAATAATAATGATTTTGATACAGAAAAGACACCAAAGTGTCGCTTTAATGAATGCTCTGGGTTTACACAGTGCGCAAATGTGACGTCAAATGCTGACCCCTTTAGCGATATTGTTATCATTAAAATGTAGTACATTTCTTTAGATAAAGTGGACCACGGTCACTGACTTAAAAGCTTCTATATTGTCCTACTCAAAGGCTTCATTAATTAAATATTACGTACTTAGTTTTCTTTATAAATAATAATTTCAGAAAAATATCTAATGTATTGTCATATTCTATTAATTTAAAAACTGTCCTCAAATACAAATAAACAACTGCCATGCATGCATCTTATCCTCCAATTAATTAATTTAGTATTTGTTATCTCTCTATTGTCATTATACTTCTGAACCATAAGGTAGTATGAAATAATATTGCGCAAATATCTCAAGGTAAATATAACTGTTTGTCATTGAAAAATATAATAAAAATAGTCGTTATTCAACACTAGGTAGATAAACTGATAAATAGATACTATCGGTCATTTATGAAGGGTGTAAGTACTTGACTCGGAATTTACTCAAACAAAACGATTAAAGTTAATCCTCGTTTTCCGTGTCTTGATTGTAAAATTGCGAATTATTATCTTGAATAAGGTAATTCAGTTAAGGGCATCTGTCTGTGACTACTTTTGTCTTGCTATTTATTTTCAGCCGGTGCCGGGACAAAGACATGGTTTTTATCTTTCCAAACTTCTCTACTTGAGCTATTGTGGACGTCTTTCTTTTGAAAAAAAAAAAAATTGAGACAGGATTCTTTCCGTGAACGCCAGTCAAAATAAAAACAACCAAACCACATCTAGACATTCCAAAATAAGACGTACCGAATAAAACATTAAATACAGCATACAATAAAAACACGCCATTTATTTTCGTATCGATCCCCGCATACGCAAAATGAACTATGTTTAATACGAAAACAAAATGTCATCAGTGCCCTAGTTGCTACATAACAAACACGGAACGCAAGACTGCGCGCGCGCCCGTCATAAACGCACGCGGTGCGCGCGTGCGCGAGATATCAACACAGAGTAGGGAAAGATCACACCTATTTCGCACCTATTCGATTGCGGAAAAATAAATTGACACTGACACAGTGCCGTTTCGAGACAAAGATGGAAAACAATCTTATTCCATACAAATTAAAGTTTATTTTAACGTGATCGAGTCGTTTTCTCGAAGATAAAATCTCGCACTAGGTTCACACTGTTCATAGAAGCGTCATCCTTGCGTGAAAAATGATCTTGGCCTGATACAAAAGTGAAATTAATTGCGAATTATTGCGACTACTGAAAGAAATTGAACTTCTGTATCAATTTATATTCTGGTAAGATACAATTGACGAATGACTCATTTAGGTATCTTATATTAATAATATGTAGAATTTTACACATTATTGCGTCTTCGCCTTCGTTTTCATTATTATTAGACATATTTGTTGATCCGAAAAAACAATCAATTTTATCAATTTCTTATTAACTTGTTATTTAGTTTTTAAATATTAATATAATATACTACTGTTATTATCGGGTGAAAAAAGCAAATAATAATTCCACGAAGAAACATCTATAAGTATTAAGTACCAAGAAATGATTCAACAAACAAGTCGCAGGAGTTGTTTGCTTGGACGATGCAGACAAGCAGTTATCATCGCTAACAAACTAAAATAAACTTTATTTCAATAGAAATACAGTTTATTTTATAGTCAGCTGGTGTTAAAAAGTGCGTCAACATTATCTATCGAGAGGGGGTGGCGGTGACATTATTGACTCCTGCCTCTGGACCGAGGGCAAGAAATATTACGTCAGAAAGTACCTACATTGTTTATAATAAAGTTAATTATAGCCAGTCACGAGAACTTCGCGAGGGGTCTGACGACAAACGACACAATAAAATTGAAACTGTTTGATCAGCGCGCTTTTCATCTTAATTTCATCATCACTGCTCTCAAATCGGTTAAAGAAAACATCGCGAAGAAAAATTCGAAGACATGTGACATCTACCCACCCGCACCGGTAGATGGGTTACAGACTATTACCTCTCACGGAGAGGTGTCCCAACAGTGGGAACGTTACAGGCTTATTATGCTAATAAATGCATCAAAGCAAAATAATTTTTCACTACTTTTCCTTATACATTAAATATTCCGCCAAGGAAAATTCAATAAGGTATCACGAATTGCATATCGGAATTACCTTCACGCATTTGCACGGTTCAAAATAGGTAAATTATCATATTACGCTTACATAACCAGTAGAGGAAAATTGTGCTGTTAACTACGAACTCACTCCATAATATGTATCGTACAGTCATAAGCTCGAATAAGTACACACTTTGCAGCTTTTTAATAAGATTTACACCTACTGTAGATTGCAATTCCATGTTGTGACGAATATAGCATTTTGGAAACCATATTATCATTATGAAATAGGTCTTATATCAAATTACAATCAGTATTGCACGACAAAAATTGCTTTACAATTTAGGTATACATATTGGTGCTCGCAACTGTACCTACTTAGCGTGGCAACCAATGGTTATAAAGATAATTAAGATAAAACAAAGTACCCCCTGTATCGGAAGGTTAATATCATCAGATTAGCATTTATATTCGCTATCTTTTTATGAATAGGAAATTTCCATGCCCTTATCAATCTTCGTTGTCCTTATGATATGAGAGTGATAGCAAGTTGCTACCCAGTGATAGATGTTTGCTCAATTTACTTTTAAAAAAAAATCTTTTCTGCCGACTTTTTCAGAGACAAAGAATCTATAATATCATTATAATCAAAGTGGAGCAACTGTCAGATAATAGATAACTACATTTGCAATTGTGACTGTTTTGAGGAAAATTGCACCTTTTTATGTCTGAAAATAATACTACCTGTGTAGTACATACTGACTGCAAAGTAGCACAATTCCATTGTCATGATAACTGTTGTTTCGAAAAAAAAAAACTTGACTTTCTGTCTTATTATACTGTGCACACTACTACTGTACTGTGCTGTACTGTGTACTGTGTGTGTGTGTGTGTTCACATAGCACACTTCTCTCAACTGCGCCCTCATAACTGTAGAATAAGAAATCAATACCTAATGAGGTAAGTCGCACTACCAGTTTGCTCGTGACAAGTTTGACATATAAGTGCATCAAGTATGCCACGAACATCTTTGTCTCTCTGTGTTGAAAAAACAAACAAATAATTATAATTCTACATATTTTATAGGGGCAGTTAATATGAATAGACATACGGTGTGGAGTAGGTCTTACAAAGAAAAATACTTTCACGGGATCTCTAGCAGTCTAGCATAAGCGTATAAAGTTCCCAATTCTGGAGTGGCTTCCTCTATATAAAAAGGAGGGGGCCATAAACCAATCGTGCCTGGTGCGGGTTACTACTCTCTAGCATTAAGTCAAAATTAAAGACGTACAAATGTACCCTACTTAGGTTTTAAGTTCCCATTTGGTTTTTTAGTTACCGTTCAAAAAATGTAAGGTACTATCGAGGACACTCCCGCCTGATCACCACTAAGCTAATTTTTGCTTGCACTTAAAACATAGAAACGCTCTCTATCCCCGCCCCGTTGACTTTATAATAAATAACTAATGAAAAAAATACCGATCGGCGACACATGCCAAACGAGAGTTATTGTTATTTTGCGCGCCAAAGTTGACGCTTTCCTAATAAGCCTAAAGTTTAAGGTGGAGTGGCTCGGCACCTCCGCATGATTTAAGCGAAAAAAATGTTTTCTGATCAGGCGGAAAAGACCACGACTGTACACACCTTACATTTTATTGCAATATTATTGTCCTGTTCGTGGTACGGTCGACCAAGCTATTTGGTTTACATTTTACAATGTAGTTAGCATGTTAAAATGTAAACCAAATAGCTTGGTCGACCGTACATAACAAGGTACTTTAAATTCACATTTGTGATTTATTATGCTCTTGTTTAATGGTGTCACCATTAAACAAGAGCATAATAAATCACAAATAAACAATAATGTGTTGCGCATCAAACGCAGCTGTAATCATTGTGATTGCACAGAAGGTCAATTGAGTGACTGAGCCAATTCACCAATTGATTGCTGATTGGTCAATTTAAAAGATGGTATGTAAACTATCCAATAGTTTGAATTACTTGCAATTGTAGGATATTAAGCAACTACAAGATACAGGTCAAATAAGCAGTCGCTCCATGTAAAATACTGGTATTCAACTGCATCCACTTAAGGTGGATGCTCCAGGGTAGCCCGCGAAATTCAAATTTTCTTACGTTTTTTTGCAATTTCCAGGTCAGTGTCAGGTTGTATGTTGATTAAAATTTGATTCGCGGCTGTAACACGTATGTAGTTATAGAATTAGAATCATCAAAATCATCAATACAACCCTCCAAGCTCATAAAGGTGTAGGAATTTACTTTTTCAAGGTCAAAGTCATACCCTGGAGCATCCACCTTAAAATAAACATTATTTTTTCTCTTCCGTTAGACTGGAAGCCGTCCACAACATGGTTGGAAAACGACTATGCCGATGATGATACAGATACAGGGACAAAACATAATTACTACTATCATTCTTTTTTTATAAGTAGTAACTTTGATACTTAGCAACAACTATTAATCGCATATGATATTAAAAAAACCTCTGTGTCATAAAAATAAATTGCTGCAAATCACTTATTGCTATTGTCATTAACACTGTGACTAAGTCTATAAGTATTAATTTATATCTCTAGGTAAGTAAATAAAACCTTATCAGGCCCCCAGCTAGGTGAAACTATTATCTTATTGTTATATTATCTAGCTATTTTAATCGATTAAAAATATGACAAAACGAAAGCCAATGAAGCGGTGAAAATTTAACCATATTCTTATGACAGTATGGTTCTTTTCTTCGTGCATTCTCATTTGCACGTCTCAAGGATCTGTTGCCCTAAATACCCAAAACCTGAGTTCCAATGCCAACAAGTTTAAAAAGTAAAAGCTGTCCATGTTTATACTTGTAAACGTTCTTGAAACAATTGTTGAAAACAAGTTGTCGGCTTGATGCGATAGCGAAGGAGTGACCCAGTTCCCTTCAGGGGCGCGACTACTGACCACGTGGTTTCTGGCGTCATCTTCAAGAAGAATATTCTTGAATACTGCTTATCATCCTTACATGATATAAAATGTATGTACCTCTTTGTTTGTCCGGGTAAGTGCGGAATAGATATTATTACCCTATTGTAAAAGTAAGTTGTTTAGTTTTGGTAGATACCCCGCGATAAGGATAAAAATAAAATATAAATTGGCATAATTTAGACCCAAATTTCGACGACCCGAATGACGCAGCGGTAGTGTGGCTGCCTTACGTTCTTAGGGTCCATGGTTCGAATCCCGGTAGGAGCAAATGATCGTGTGATGAGCATGGACATTTTTTTCCGAGTCATGGATGTTTATATATATAATAAGTATGTATTTCCAAACAAACAAAAGTATATATGTAGTATATCCACTATCTGGTGTCCACGACACAGTCAAGCCTCGTTGCTTAGTGTGGCACTAGATGGCGCTGTGTGTAATGACCAGCGATATTTATTTATGTAAATGCGACAAAAACAAATGCAAGACAGAGACAATCTTTATCGAATACCAGCGACGATTAAACGCCTATTTTAGAAATATTATCTAAACAATCTTGTTTCCTTACAAATCTTTATCAATACTATAATACTTCGAGTGATCCGATTTACAATTTCCCTCAAAGTCAAATGATTGTACTGAAACTTTAGGTACGCAAGATAGTAAGAATGATCGCCTGACTGGTGACGGGCTAGCAACAAGTCATGCTAGAGCTAGTTTCTGTTAAATAAAAGTTGGACAGGGTCGCAAACTTTGGCGAAGCAAAGTAATGACGCGGCCAACTATATTCCAGTCTTGCCTAGCACTAAACCATGGTGTGATCTTGTATAAATATATACATATATATATATTATACACTTACATATTTATATGTGAAAGTCTAACAAAGTACAGCCCACTAACACTTTTTCTTTTGAGGATAGGAAATCATCAAATGACTCCTCCCGCTCTGGGCGGAACAGGAGGGAGTGTCAGACTTTTACTGACTAAATCCCATCCATGTTCCTTCATCGCCCTTTGTGTTCCGGGACCACGGTATCTCTTTCGAACAGTCCCGCAGCCCCGGCAAGCATAGGCCCTTGCGGACCCCTTCCTAGCCCAGTAACCCTTCAATCTAAATTTAAAAATTCAAAAATTTTGCACTACAACCTTTTCTATTAGTATAGACTATTATTTATAAATAGTTACAATCTATTTATAAACTCTTTACTGAATTCGCGAGCTATTTCCGTTCAATTCATCAGTAATTACATCAGAGTTCAATTCTTACTAATAGGCGAGAGAGTGTGACCTTTGGCCACGATTGGCGATACTGTCTATAACACGAACGCGCTGATAGTCATTATCTAGTTTCTACTACACGTGTGCGATATGGTGAAATAGTAACTAGTAATACATAATTCCATTTTCACAAAACATTAAGATTACTTTAACGGACCTTGTAACATTTTAGTGGATTTTATTAGTTGGACAGTATATTTTATGTAAGTACACTGCCTCGTTGGTCAAGTGGTTCGATTCCCGGGTCGGGATAGTAGCTAGTTATTGGGTTTGTCCAGAACGAATTTCCTAGTGGCAGCCACGAAATCTAGATTTGTGACCGGTTTATGGCTATACGCTCGCCCCTTATTACATCGGGCTTGAACATAACCGGCGAAATGAGGATGTAATATTAGGTATATGGTACACCTCTGCCTAACCCTTTTGGAATTAAAGGCGGGATATTTAGACGGTGTTTTAAAAAATACTACTTGCTTTAACACGTAAAGTTAATAAGACTAATCTATTTTGGGACTTCACTACATAGTATAAAACAAAGTCGCTTTCTCTGTCCCTATATACCTATGTATGCTTAAATCTTTAAAACTACGCAACGGATTTTGATGCGGGTTTTTTTAATAGATAGAGTGATTCGAGAGGAAGGTTTTAGTATATAATTTGCGGGCGGGCAAAGCCGCGGGCATCAGCTAGTCAGATAATAAATAAGATTTCTAGATAAAAAAACGACCTTAAAATGATAAAAAGGAACGATACAAATATCAGAATCTCAATTGACATCAAAGCTTTCTTAATGATATATCATTTACCAAAGCCATATAACTGCTTCGATTAGTTTCTCTTGAACTCAAGTTATACAAATAACGGGTCCGATCTTTAAACTCGTATGGACAGGGAAACAAGTTATTGGCTGCAAAAGTGCAATCTGCTTCCTTTACAAGACCACATTTATAGATTTATTGCAACCACACATAAGACAAGATACATTTTAAGTCTCTAGAAATTGTTATTGATCATGTTTTCACGATAATATCATCGTAGCGGTAATTTAACGCGACCCTTAATTAATCCCTTAAATATTGTAAAAAGACTTGGACAAATGCACCACAAAACTAAATGCCTTCCAACTAGCACCCAACCTCGTTTATTCGTCTACAATTTATTATAATTTAATTTTTTTTATTATTATAATTTTTTTTTATTTAATTTTTTTTTTTTTTTATAATCCGTAACTAACCGTGGCATCACTTTCACTTTGGGTCCTATCAGAATACCAGCGCTGTGACGTTTTTTTAATGTTACAGCACCATGCTGAGATAGGGGCCTTTTGGCCTTGTACAGGAATATTCGTTTCCTTTTTATTTTTAATTTTCTTTTTTTTAATGTTTAATTTTTATTAGTTGATAATTTCACCATTTTATTTAATGTGTTTTGTCCAGTGCAGGCGAATAAATGCTTTTTCTTTTTTTCTTCTTACTTAGTAGGTAATTTATGATCCACAATCTACAAAACTCCTCTTCTGTAAAGATAAAATGTCAAAGTACTCACCATTAAAGTAGAATTTAAGCCTATTAGCGTAGACGTTGGTGAGTGGGATGCCGAGTAGCTCAGCAACAGGATCGATGAGACTCCGGAACCCGCCGGAGACCAGGTACACCTCCACTCCTCGCTCGTGAAGCTCCTTTACCAGGTCCCTGGAAGAATAAAAGCTTATTAGATGCGTGTAACCCAAAATCTGGGAGGAACCTGGTAATAACGGCTGAAAAAATGACTGCGTGGTACAGAAGTACATGACGCTGCCGCTGTAGTAGATCAAGCTACGCGAAACTGGCAAATTTTCCCAATCAACCTTAAATGCTTCAGCAATAAAGTTGAAAATATATTAAAGAAATTTGACAGATTGTAGTAGTTTGATGTCCTGGCGTCTGTACCATATGGTTCGAATCACCATGATATATCAGTATATGTTTTATTCAATACTAGCTGATGCCCGCGGCTTCGCCCGCCCCCAAATTATACAATAAAACCTTCCTCTTGAATCACTCTATCTATTTAAAAAAAACCGCATCAAAATCCGTTGCGTAGTTTTAAAGATTTAAGCATACATAGGGATATAGGGACAGAGAAAGCGACTTCGTTTTATACTGTGTAGTGATTTTACGAGACATCCAAAGTTACCCTATTAAGTGTAAAGTTAGAAGTCTAAGATCATCTACCCCTATGAGTGTTAAATGAGACTACTGAAATTACCCTTGAAGATGTGACATGAGATACCTTGAACATTGAAACACCCTTGTAAGTGAAAAAATACATCCAAAGTTGCCCTTATCCTTTTCAAAAGAGACGTCTAAAAATTAATTATCTAAAGTACCGACACAAACAAAGACAACAAAATAATGTATTCCTACATGTCATGCCAGTCATACTTCAATATCGCTTGACCGCTACATATTTATCTGATTACCCGCTATATCGTTATCAACAAAGGCTCGCTTCTTTATTAGCTGATAAAGGAACTAGCAGAAACAAGACCTCATATTCTGGAATGATTCAGAAATATGAGAAGCGTAAATTAGCCTTTATTGTTGGCTTCCTTTAGTCAGATAGGTGGAAATACGAGTATCGATTAGCGACAGATTTCATACTCATTTCGACTCTAATATTATAAAGAGGAAAGATTTGTATTTTTGTGTATGTTTGTAATGAATAAACTCAAAAACTACTGCGCCGATTTCACGAAAGCCACGTCTTTACTGAGTAACATAGGCTATATTTTATCCCCATTCTCCCACGGGACCGGAAACTACACGGGTGAAACCGCGTGACGTCCGCTAGTTTTTAATAAAGTTCAGGCTAATTTCATTTTTCTTTATCGCGTGGTTAGTACCTAACCTGGTGTCAGAGTGTTTATGCCGCCCAAGGGCCTCTGTCTTGGCTTTACATGCCGTCGAGAAATATGTCTCCAGCATACTGGTTTCCTCACGATGTTTTCCTTCACCGAAGCAAGTGAATTATACAACACGCACATAAATCCGAAAAATCAGAGGTCAGGAGGCTGGTCTTGGGTTTGAACTTGAGACCTATGATCTGGCATTTCGACGGTCACACCACCAGGCAATCGTTCTAGAATATGGGCGGTAAGAAACGAAACTGACGAAAAATAAACAAATAAGACAAGGGTCAACATACAACTACGCACGCGAAATTTATCACAAAATGTTTGGTTTGAGTAAGTATTGAGGTCAGGAAATTGAAGATAACGCGAGGTTCTGATGCGGAGATATCTAGTTACATTCTCTTATTATTTTACGGATCACGAGGAAAGCTGATGATATATGGGTTTTCCGTTATTTGAGGCTTCTGTGTGCAATAAGAACCGGGAGGTAGGTAGATATTTTGATTTTGGGCACTAAAGACAGTAGGTACCTAATACTTTCTTGTTAGTGAAGAAGAAGATGACCGATAGACTGGGTGTGTATAGGACTTGTAATTATTAAAGTATCTTCGACGTTGGGACAATCGTCTTAAAAAGAAGATAGTTTTCAGAGTGAGATATTACCCAAACACAATCAATTACAGCGCCGTATATACCGTGATAAAAACACGCAATTAGCAACTAAAACAGTATTAATAATAATAACCAAAACATAGTCTTAAAAGATTACTTTTGACGTCACTACGATACTTAGGACTAAAAATGAACAGAGCAGTTGAGCACAATAAAAACCACCTTGGGTCATAACAACAGCAATGACGAAAGTGTTTTTCTTCGAAACTACAACTTTTTATCAAATACTTACTAATTATTGTAGGTATGGAGATATAAAAGTACACTTCAATCAATGCTTATCAGTAGCTAAGTAATTGCAAATGGCGATATGCAAGTTGCCATGACGCTTATAAGGGTAATGAAATAGTTTATTCGATTCCTATGTTTCTTCTTTTACGGAGTTATAATGTGTGGATTTGTACAGTCGGTGGTCTTTTCCGCCTGATCAATTAAATTTTTTTTCGCTTAAATCATGCGGAGGGGCCGAGCCACTCCACCTTAAACTTTAGGCCTATTAGGAAAGCGTCAACTTTGGCGTGCAAAATAACAATAATTCTCGTTTGGCATGTGTCGCCGAACGGTATTTTTTTCATTAATTATTTATTATAAAGTCAACGGGGCGGGCATAGAGAGCGTTTCTATGTTTTAAGTGCAAGCAAAAATTAGCTTAGTGGTGATCAGGCGGGAGTGTCCTCGATAGTACCCGTTGATAGCAATAGGTTCGCCCCCAATCACATGGCACTTAAACATAACTGGTGAAATGTGGGTAGACCTCTGCCGAACGCTCCGTGGAAAAGGCGTAATGATGAAGTTTAGTTCCATACAATAAAAGTACACTTACGCAACTCCAGGAGTGAGGTGAATAGGGAAGGTTTCTATGAACTCTTTGATCTGTGAGACACTTGGTCTGATGATGTCCAGCCTCTTCTTCAGAGCTTCTTGGAAGGTCATGCCACCTCCCATAGCCTCAGCCGTCCTGTAGAAAAAAAAAATATAATTTTGTCCTTTTTTTAAATTTTATAATAAGTATGTCCTTTTTTAAATTTTATCATGTCTTTTTTTTAATTTTATAATTTGTCCTCTTTTTATTTATAACCAAGTTTAAAATAAGGTGTGCACTTTTTAATATTTCAAATGGTTGTTTACTAGCGTTTTTATGGGTATTTACGTGTTTTCTGTTTAATTAATGATAACTAAAGTACACAAATTTCTGTTATCAGCGAAGAAGCTACAAGTAGGCAAACAAAAATTAAGAAAATAAGATTTACAAAATAAACAATTTCGGAAAAACCCAGCCCAGTTCGGGATCGTTCTTAGAAACACATCAATATTTGACGTATATCAACTAGTAAATATTTAATTCTGAATATTGGCATTAACTTCACAGCTGAGCTCTTTCATGATGAATTTTGCTGGTGGATTTTTTTGCCAATCATAACTTCTAAGATAGGTAGGTACCTATTTCTGTGTAGCTTGAATGCTATCTGGTGGCGTTCGGTAGCTCTTCTGCCTACCCTCATGGGGAAAAGGCGTAAGTTTATGTATGAATATATCCCTATCTTCCGATTGCTTTCAATACGGAGATGATAAATAAAAAAACACATTTACATTCACATTTTAGTAATCTAAGGCCACGGATCAGACAAGGAATTATAGAATTACGCAGATTGTCGCACGATAACAAAGACATGACAAGGTAAACATAAGTTAGACAGATAATATAGGTATCAGCTGTTTATAATCGTATTGATCAGCTGACTGCAGTTGTCCATGCACATGCGATACCACGCTTTTTTGTGCCCATTATTTTGTTAAGGGGGTGCAGGTGGTATCTGCTAACCAGAGGTTTTCTCCATGTAACTCGTCTTTGATGAGTGAATATGTGCAAAAGAAATAATGGGCACAAAAAAGCATGTTATAAAATATATGTTGCTTATTAGACTCTAAACTTTAATTGGTACAATTGAAATAATTCTAACTTTATTATTACTATATGGAAAAAATATTCAAAGTGAAGAATATTTTCTTTGAAATTTCGTAACTACTAAACGGCATTAAGTTTTAGTATTATTTTATCACACAAATATTTGACACTTTTTTCTTCACAAAGTGGCATTTTGATCTAATGATTTATTAGGCTACAATTAAATAAAAACCACTCATTTCGCACTATTCGGCCCGCAGTGACTGATGTAACAACCACTTTGTAGTGCAAGCTGATTAGAACTTTATTCTAACAGTTTTTCAAACGAAGTTTGAACCACCACAAATAGTGTTGCTAATTTAGCAGATACCCCAGCCTTAATAAACGGCACAGTGCGCAATTTGAAATTCGCGTAGTTTGTTTGCAACCTAGATAGACTGAATCTTGAATAAAACACCAAAGCTGAATTTCAAGTGTTGTTGGGTGAAAATAAAGAGGTTTAACCAAACCCACTTTTTTTCAAACTGGTGTGACGAACCAGTAGAATTCTGTGGGTTCTAGGAAAAATAAAAGCATAAGAGACAAATGCTTTTTACATGAATTTAAGTAAAACAGAGTTGATTGAACTTAACCACCATTCGGAATTATCTGGAAGTCCCTTTCACTCATAATTCTGTTTAAACTTCAGTGGATCTACCCAAAGTACCTATATGTAATAAAAAGCCCTCTACAAATAATCAGAATTTGTATCTGAATCGTAAACAACACAAAAAACAAGGTCCAATCTTTTATTAAAACTTCTCAATGGCGAATGAATACAATTCCAAGGTACTGATATGCAGTCACTGTTTTTGTTAATTCAGGATTACAATCAGTAACTGCAATGCTACAATGACAAGGAAAATAATCAACCTTCAACGTGTTTAACTGATTATGATACCGATTCAATTGTCATTTTCCGAACGAAAAAAAAACTCTCTTCGAAACTACAAGAACTTGGCTGTATTTTTCAAATATTTTTTTATTTTGTATAGAAATTGTGTATGGGATGCATTTGCATTTTATTTTTTGACTTATTTCAAGCTAAAAGAATGAATCTTTGAATACTCACAGCCTCTTGACTTCATCACCTTTTCCGCAGAACCTGGCAAGCTCGTCAATTCCCTCGTCTTTGATGACTGTGGAGTCCACATCGAAGCAGACGCAGTCAGCGGTACGGAACAGCTCCTTGATGGACTGCTGGGGCGACATAACGCTGATGGAGACCAGCGACAGGGTCTTCAGGGTCGCGTACTGGATGTTGGACTTCAGACTGTTAACAAAAGACACCGTAAAGCAGCTGGAAATTTTACCACAGCAAAATTTTTCACTCCCAAATGTCGACGCAGTATTAAAGAAAACAAAGTTCTCAAAAATGACCAAATTAACACATGCAAATTCGGTTGGGTTTATTTGGATCGTCTGTAAACAAGCAGGTATTTTTGGAGTGAATATGTATTAGTTTGTCGACTACCACAACCGAAACGCGATAACAATCGACTGGCGTAAGCCTCTAAATTCAATACTGCGTAGCCCTAGATACGCGGGATTATAAACTTTCGTCAATAAAAACTAAATCAATCACCATTGTATAACACTTTGAATGAGGTGCGCCATGATGAGACTACCCGATTGAATGGTGGCTTCTAAATATTTGGTGGTACTTTATACCATGAATTTATTCATGCACTCGAATAACCAAACGAGTTTACGTGTGCAAAATATACAAGAATGGAGGCAAAAACAATTTATCTTTATTGTTTACTATTAGGTTATTATCTTCACATGATTCTGTCATGAGTTGATAGACTATTTTAATAGAACTTATCAAAAAGGTGAAGTTCAATACCAAAGTAGCGCACGGAGCGTCCGCAAAAAGAGTTTTGTGTGCAAAACAAAATGTATGAAGCGCAATCGTAAAACTGCGAAATGTACCCATTTTGTTCAGTTTTCGATTTTTGTTATTTTATTAAGACCAGCGCTGATCAGCGTTAGTGAAAGTTGATAACGTAATTGTGTTATTAAAAAAAATATATTTAGTTTTCTTTCTTCTTTGCTTTCAAATAGTCCCGCAGCCCCGGTCCCGTTTTTACCCTTTGTTACGCTTAAAGTTGCCTAAAAATGAGGGCGTGGTTTTTATTTACGGACTACCTGTTGCCCGCGCCTTAGTTCACGAGTAAATTTTGAAGTGTACGAGTGAGAGAAAATAAGCAGCATAATTATTACATGTGCTATTCAAGACTATAATCTATCTCAGTGCCAAATTACATCCAGATCCGTTCAGTATCATCTGCATTATTAAATAACCTACCTTCAGAAATTAAAAAAAAAAGCCTTACACCGGAATAAGTGGTATTTTTTGCCAAACCATTAGTACTTATGTGTTAAAATCATCATATGTGATATGTATTTTTACGATACCTTGAATCGGAGACCAAACAGCACAGTATTAACAATATGAATTTTACACTGCAATTATTGAAATAATTCATGTTTCCGTATTACAACTTGCTTTTATACACTGAAAACCACAAAAATAGGGCATGCAATTGGTGGTACAATCGAGTGCAAAATGTGGTCGGGTGACCTAGTTTTGTCTATTTTATTTGTCTATGGTAGTCATATTTTTTTTTAATATTAGACTTTCTGATTTTAAGACGGACTTGAAGAAGCAATAAAAAAAAAAACAAGAAATAAATCACAATGCTACTTTTTGTGTCGGATACGTGAAGGTAGGCAAAAAAACCTGACAAAGCCGAAATTATATTCGAACCGGTAAAGGAACCACGGTAAATGCGTTTTTTAAAATACTTCACATCACATTCTGCATAGTCTAGATAATGCGGATGGATGGACTACTGTCACAGTATAATATAATATAGATAGTAACGTTATGAACTTAGCGATTATGGACTACACTCTGTCTTTGACTTGACAATGAGTTATATGAGACGCTAGAAAATGCATTTTATGCATATATCCAGTGTTATATGAACAGGAAATAACAGTATTGTGGTAAAACAATGGTCCCATGCAATTAACAGTAATTAACTGACGAGTCAATTTCATTGACCATTTAAAGAACCGTAACAATTGCTGGCAAAATTATTTTTAATCAGTAAACAATTTTAATTCATGCGCATGCACAGAACCCGTTTTAAAAATTTCTACCTGTAAAGGGCCATCTTCGTTGTGTCTTCGTTTTTTACTAACCAAAATTTCAATGAGCTGTTGCACTAAAATCGACTTGTATCGATGGTTATTTACTTATCTTCCGATAAAGGTTAATAGAGCAATAAGACCCACTTGGCGGGAGACACCGAGAACACGCCTCCGTCGAGAGTGATATCACTTAATAACGCACATTGACGCGCTTATCGACTTATATCCACAAGACTCGCCGAGATAAACTGTATTGCGAGCTACAGCACTACCGTCTGAGAGCTACGTACTATGAACGACGTCACAACACTGTCTTTCGTTGAAAGACGTACCGCCAGACGAAGAGTACGCTGTGAATCGAAACTGCAAACCTATACCTATCTCGCTCTCTCGCAATAGAAGCGTATGGAATATTTTGTGGAACCACTTGTTTTGCAGATTGCGTCGGGTGCAAAAGCGATAAACTATAATGATAAAAATATTATTTTCGCTAATAAAACGCAAAATAATATACAAAAGGGGAAATGCCTTGACGCAGACGATAATAACGAAAAAAATAGGTAGTATACATTATTTAGAAGTATTATTTCTTAATATAAAAAATAAGAAATAAATATCAATCCTAAGTGGAAAGCGCATAATTAAGGTGGAAGCGCCAGGGTAGCCCGCGAAATTCAAATTTTCTTACTTTTTTGCAATTTGCAGGTCAGTGTCAGGTTGTATGTTGATTAGAATATAAATCGCACAGTAACAGAAGTAGTTACAGAATTATAATCATTAAAATCATCAATACAACCCTGTAAGTTTATTTAACTCTATTGAATAACTTTTTTTCATGAAACAGTTATTGAATGGTCTACCCTGGCGCTTTCACTTTAACTGCTACGATATAAATGGTATGGCATCGTCATTATCTATTTCTATCATTTAAAGAATACATATTCAAAAACTGTAGTTCCAAGCTTTTCTTCTAAGGAGTTTATTTCTAAAAATATGTTCAGACTTTTCCTTGTAAGTGTACCATGTATTTTTAGAAATATTAGATAAATGGGACCTAGACTAGTGTATTATAAAACAAAACATATATTTTCATGTATTAAGGAACAAAATTCATTTCCTAAGAAAAAAAAAACAGAATTGTGGTACTTCTAGCGTTCGTTTTATAAAGTGGTACTTTATTATGACGCGCAGTCAGCGCAGTGGTACTTTTAGTGACGCGTAGTGGGTGTGTCTAGTGTTATCAAATACAGCTGGTACTCGTAGCGCCGGCTTATTGACATTATGATATATAAACCCAGGAATTCTCAGACATCAATTGGTAACTAACAAGGTACTTATGTGTTTTATTTGACCATGATGCCACTACTTTTTGTTATTATTTTCATAATGATTTAAGCACTTTATATGACATGTTTAGTTGTAGGAACAATTGCTTTACCAACGATTTGAGCAACCAAAATAAATTTTGCGAAAAAGTTTTTGGCTACAAATGACCCGTTTTGATCCGTTTTTTTTTTGCCAGTTTATTAGAAAACGTATCAAAAGAAACAAGGACTTACAGAAATAATCAACAACAAAAATATAATTATATTTAATGACTAATTAACTCTATTTTTTTCTGATTATTGTTATTATTTTCTACATAAAATTGCTTACACACGAGGTTATCATAATTATTATCAGCAAGTCGGCGGCCGCACGCCTCCAGTGCATGACTTTTATTTACAGTGTGTTCATTGATGATAATTAATATATTTGAACCATAGATAATGATGACATGTAACTTTAAATCTTGTTACATGTGCATCTCATGAAATAGATTCCATTTATTGTAGTAGAATATACCTATGGTAACATTATATGTATATGGAATGGAATATTATTAATGTGTTCATAATCTGTAGAATATTAATACAAGGATTAAAGCATGCGACCTATTCTGTAGTTTCTGCCTACCCACTGGATAGAAGGCGTAAGTTTATGGCTGCCTTACGTTCTTAGGGTCCCGGGTTCGAATCCCGGTAGGAGCAAATGTTTGTGTGATGAGCATGGACATTTGATGTTTGGATGTTTATATGTACATAATAAGTATAAATACAAACAAAAAGTATCTATGTAGTATATCAACTATCTGGTGTTCACGACACAAGCCTCGTTGCTTAGTGTGGCACTAGATGGCGCTGTGTGTAATGTCCAGCGATATTTATATTTTATATTTATTTATATGATCTGTAAAGGGTCCGTTTTGACAAGGATTTGACTAAGGCAACTATGGCATTCAGTAGAGAAGAAAGAAATTCATGTTAGAAAACTGTTTTAATTATACTTAGCTCAGATAAAATAACAATATCACGCCTGTAATCCTCGAAGGCTCAGACAGCGGTGTACCTAATAGTACACCCATATTACGCCAGTTAAGGTTAACTCCCATGTAATAGGGGGCGAGCCTATAGCGTCAGGTGCATGCCTGACACATGCTGAGCTGGACTCCCATTTGGTGCAACCTTGAGACGCACACTTCACCTTGTATACTTGTTTCTTTATTTTATTTGAAGTATGGTGTTACTATACTTATTTCGTAAATATGTTTTTCTTTTTGTATATTGGCACCTTATTTTATAATCAGGTAAATTGTATCATTTAATTGTACTTCTGTGTGTTGTGCTATGTCTTTTGTGTGCACTAAATAAATGGTTTATCTATCTATCTTTTGTCATCAACTGGACACAAATCCAGACTCCATGGCTGCTACTGAGAAATTCCAATGGAAAACCACAATAACTATTTGCCCTACCCGGGAATCGAACCTTGGACCTCATGTACAACAGTCGCAATTGCGAGCAGACCACTATTCCAACATAGCAGTCAAAATGATTCAATTTATGTATTTTTTGCAAAAAGAAATGTTTTGTTATTTATTTGCAATTTTAATAATCTTGAATAAATTAACATAGTTTTTTTAGTGTTCCGTACCCAAAGGATAAGACTCTGTTTGCTTGATAGACTCTGTCAGCCTGTCTGTCACCAGGCTGCATCTTATGAACTGTCTAGCTATCAAGCTAGATAGTTGAAATTTTCACAGATGATGTATTTCTGTTGCCTCTATAACAACATATAATAAAAAATTTAAGGGGCTACCGCAATAGTACGGAACCCTTCATATGCGAGTCCCACTCACACTTGGCCAGTTATTTTAAATATTTTATGGTGGACATAACTGCCAGAGTTCCACACCAAAAAGTCCTGTATACTGTAGTCTAAACATTGTCATAAATACAATATTTTCCAACATTGTAAAAAGTTCTTAGTATTGCTTTATTTCTACAGAATGTTACAACAAATAAATGAGTTAGCAATCTATAACTGGCGGTCTTGATAACTTACTGGCTTGGCATGATTTAATAATTCTGAAAATTTCAACTACTAATTGTTATTATTTTACCACATATAAATATTTACGTTTATCTATCCATTGCCTAATTTCATTTCAAATACTACTACTGACTAATTACCAATACACTTGACTACTTATATAAAACCTGACCTTATTACAAACTAGCGGACGTCACGCGGTTTCACCCGCGTAGTTCCCGTTCCCATGGGAGTACAGGGATAAAATATAGCCTATGTTATGTTACTCAGTAAAGACGTTGCTTTCTAATGGCGAAAGAATTTTTAAAATCGGTCGAGAATTTTTGAGTTTATTCATTACAAACATACACACACACAAAAATACAAATCTTTCCTCTTTATAATATTAGTGTAGATAAAGAACTTCAGATTATTTGAATTTCGAAAGTAAGAAAAAGTGACATTTGAAAAGTGCACCATCATGAAGTAAAGGGTAGGTATACTATGGTATTAAAAAGGCTTTACATGATCAATGTCATGCCATATTATATTATTGTGCAATCATTAAGAAAATTAAATATATCCAGCTAAAATTGGTTCTTAAAACCGAAAATATTAAAAAGGCATTATCAAAATCATGTCAACATAGTGTGATAATTTAAAAAACGGAATTTATCTGGTATAAATTGGTTCTTGAAGCCGTTGACAATCTCAAATGTGACATTATCAGTGCAGATATATTGTCCAAGTAGGAGGGCAATAAGAGCTATCTACAGAGTCACATGAACCTAATTAAAATGAATATTTTTTACTGTAATATTTATTTGTAAACAATCATGTTAAATGTGTCATATACAAAGAGATTAAAGTTTTGCACATTAGATTGGTACTTCTATTATTGTTTTTGTTTTGATATTAAAAATAACATTGAAAAAGTACCACTTCAGATAAAGTTGGAAACTGTAACAATTTGCTTACCTTCAATATATTATTTTATTATTTCAAACCCTTTCTCAGCTGTCACTTACAATAAATTTCATCCACAATGTAAGTAATTGAAGTGTCTCTATTGGCTGTAAACTATAGAACATTGAAAATGAAACACTTTTACACAAAAACACTTGCTTTGGCTTGTATCACATGATTAGGGCTTTTTTTTGACTGAATATCAAATAACAAATATTGCAAGGTATGTAATATGTTCAGCAACTCACCTCTATAGTAATAAACCAGCATCACCCACCTCTATTGCCAGTTTACGTTAAAGTACTTGATGAAAGCACTTTATGGCACGAGAAACAGCGGCGAATTACAGTCACGATAGGATCTAATAACATGTTGTGGAACGACCTTCCTAATGAAGGTTAAAATATTCTAAACGCAAGTCATACTTACAACTAAGGTTCCAGATAGTTCCAGAAGGTACCCCCTTCAAATAACTTGTTTCTCTTGCTTAGATGGCTTATATATATAGTAGTTCTATTTCCGTCCGTATTTTTTAATGATTAATTTTACAAGTTCAAGGTTATCAACACAAGGATTTCGATTTATTGTGTTATTTAAACAATGAAGTCACGATTTAATTTTATATTAATGTGTTTATATTTTAGGGCCTTCAAAAATAAAATTCTCATGGTTGTAATATGAAAATTGAAAAGAATTATTTAAATTACGCACCAAACAATAAAATGCTGGTTTTGACGTTTGCACTTTGACATTGACAGTTCACAACTTCACTGCTGGGTCAAAATCCTGTTCTATTCATGCACTGTCTTGTTAACCATTGCTAACACAGCCCATCAAAAATGTAGACTGCAATAAAAACAATGTGTTGCTGTTTAATAAGTAAGCATTTTCATCTGTATTAAACTTATAATTATGTCATAACATTATTTTAGTCTTAAAACTTTTTATATATTTGATAAATTGGTCTGGCAAACATAACAATTAGGATCAATGAAACTAACGCGTCCTTTGTCAACAATGCGGCGGGAAAAATAAAAATTTCAACAAACGTTTTTTAGATACCTGTGCTGTGCGTTTTATTTTGGTAGCCAAAATTAAGCATTGGTTGCCCTATTTATTTCTTTCAAAGGTTACAAAATGAACGTCGTGCCGAGAGAAAAGCGAATAAATTCTAAAGCACTACCAAAATTCAAAAACAAAAATGAGTTTGTCAAGAAAGTATCATCGCTAGGTAAAGTTCACATACTTTCACCAATCAATACCTACCCGATTTAATACTACGAAAACAAATAGAATTGAACAATAAATGCTGTTTTTTGCACATTTCCTCAGGAATAAGGGGTGCAACATCAATGTTACCATCTCATCCTTTTAGTGCCTCTAAAGTTATTTCTACGGCAAATAAAGCCCCAAAGTATCAATTCGATAAAGATGAGGTTTCAAAAGGGCCTTCTAGAAATCCTACTATGGGACCACCGCCGGGACCACCGAAAAGTTTTAAACGCAGGTATTTATACAGCCAGTAATGTCATATTAACATTCTAGATTAGTTATTGTACTTGCAGGTAAAAGATAATATGAAAAAAGTCGAGGACTTACATAGTAGTAGGCCCATGGGACTTTTCTTTTCTTTTTGTTTCAATTTCACAGCACCATGCTGAGTTAAGAGCCTTTTGGCCTCGTACAGGACCTTTTGATAAAGATACATGCATTATACTATGTGAACATTCTATAGGCATACAATGTTTGCTAGTGTCTGTTGTTGTTAAAATTTCTTCACAAGCAATTTCTGGCGTCAAGTCACAGTCCTTTTCGTATTCAGAGACAGCTTTGCTGGTTGAAGACTGTGGTTCTTCTTGAAAAACTTTCCTCTGACTTTTTTTCTCCAGACGATGCTGTCTTTCGAGAGCTGCTGAATTGTCAGGTTTTACCTCAGTAAAACAAAATATAGATGGTACAGCTGACTTCCTAAGAAACTTCGCTAGTGGTTCATAAGCTGAAATAGCAAACAGGCACTTTGTAGATAATATGTATTAGCGAAACTTAGAGTACAGTACTAAGGTTACAAATTTATGTGTCTTCCTTTTGGATGAATCAGAAAATAGGGCTCAATATAATAGTAAATCCCTAGCAGTGCTAGCTTACTTGTATAATTGCTTTTTCCAAAATAATCTTCTCGTTTGAAATGTGCTGCACACAATCGTGCAGTATGGCTTGCTTTAAAGTTTTGGATCCGTAAAGCAGATTCCCATTGTTTTCTTCGTATAGCATCCTTAGGGAACAGATGAATCCCTTTATTTTTGCAGTTTATAGCAGAACATTTAGGCATTTTAATCTAAAATAAATAACGTGTGAAAAGTAAACAAACAAATCCATACAATTTGACAATCGTTCGATATGTCAAATCAATGTCAGACGGACAGTCGATCATACGTCACCTACATGGACGAAAAGTTAGTTTTCCTCCCCATTTGATTGTTATCTTGTTAACCTTTTTTTTTTTGTGTTTTGTCCTTTACCAGTCTAATAAATACTTTTTCTTTCTTTCCGTGTTTTGTAGGTATTTAGATATTTATGTCGTCTATCACCCTAACCTTTCCCATTGATTTTATGATTACTTTTACAAGTAGCAGGACGTAGGACCCAAGTCGTTAATTTAAATTAGAGAAATAAAAGGTACTTTTCAATGTAACACTTTACAAAGAAATCTAATTGATTCTAGGCAGGAAACACGTAAGCAGGCAACCCATATTTTAATTCTCATTGCCAGAATAATTCATTCGACATCATCTCGACCCGAGTCATCATCCGATAGCAGGCCTCGCCCAAGAGTGCTGGCCAGCGATTCTGCCGCAGCCGATACGTCGCACGATATGTGCACACCGAAGAACAGACCCACTGCTCTTAGATACATTAGCAGTAGTAGCAGAGGTAAATATTAGCTATTTGTTGTACGTGTTGTTTAATTATTTTAGCATGTGGCCAAAATTGGAACCATCAAAATCTTTATTTCCACTACAATTTCACACGCAAATATCCTTGCAGCATAACTTTCGCAGCTCGATGATAGTTTTTTCTTTTATGTTTTCCTCTAGATACCGTAACTCCTGATCCTGAGACCTGTAATCTAGTATCATGCTTGGATACATTTTCATACATACCTACGTGTCTAGGTACTACAATATCCAGATTATAAACGAAATAAGTATTTCAAAAATTATCAATTGGCGACGCCATTGCGTCTATTGTCGTTTTCAAGCGAAAATTCCTTTGATCAATTTGGACTTGGTAGGTACCTACCTACCAGACCGAGCTTGTCTAGCTGCATTTTGGTGACATGTTCTTAGATACGTTGTATCGCTTATTTCTGGATCCAAGCGCTCGGGAACTTACGTCTGACCTGCATAACCCTTGCCCCAAACTAGTTGTGAGCAGTCCAAGTTATCGGTGGTTCGAATAATATGGGCCATGTCATTGTGAGTACTTGTGTGGCTGACTAGGTAAACATTAGTTTATCAGTAGGTACCAGCCACTAGAAGCTGAACTTAAAACAATATCAGTCAATTAACTACAAAAAGCGAAATGAGTTTTATGAAAAGCTTAGATTCTTCGTGAACTGCATGACTTTAAAGGTGTGTGGAATATTCCTACCATTCCTCTGTTTTATGGAAATGCCTAAGTTTGCAAAAAATTCGATTACATTATGGGATTACTGACACTTATTCAGCTTTATTCAGCTCGTGCCCATAGTAAACAACGATTTTGTATGAGACGCGTAGGTAACTACGCGTCGCGCGTGCTGAAACGGTTGCGTACGCGTCTCAAACATACAAAATCGTTGTAAACTATGGGCTTATGCTGAATAGAGCAGAATAAGTGTGAGTAGTCCCTAAATCGAAAAGTAGTCCGCATCACGATTGCAACTTTGGCAGCTGACCCTCACACCGTTTAGGTGACCAACTGAGCACTGACTAGTAGGCTTAGCCAAGTGACAATCTACAATCGTTAACGCATGGAAAACTAACCAAATGTATGGGAATGACATCATTTCACCGTTAAGTCACGTGGTCAAAACAAACGAGTAGAAACTTAAAGTTCAGTCAAAACTGTAAGTTGGCTACGATTTATATGGGATGTAGCGATCACGATTGTAGAAACGAATACATTTCATTCTATCATCTTGATCGATGTAAACTTGTCTACGAAGTTTCTATTCGTTTGTTTTGACCACGTGACTTAACGTTTACGATTGTACAAAAGAGAATCGATACGAATCGTTTGTAACTTGGCTAGGCCTGCAGACGTCCGTCGCATCGCCGTCGTCATCTCTAAAGTGGTGGTCTTGGTATCTGATATATATATATCTGATAGTTTTCAAATGAATATAGGTATTTCCAGATAAAAATGAGGACTCACGCGATAGTCCACGTTTTATGACGAAAACAAATGTTTAACTCTGGCGGATTATTATCAGGGCTTAAGCAGCAATGTCGCAACAATGGTAGTGTGCAAAATTATGTAAGTGTAGTGTAGGTACCACGTGTTCTTAGTAGGCAAGTACCAAAAAGTGCCATTTCATTCAGATAGCCACTTTACTTGCTGCCTTGCGATTCGTGTAGAAAAATGTTATCATCTCTCCTTATTTTAGGTTAGCCAATCAAAAATGTTCAGCGTACCTATCGTTGTAGGTAAACTTTTCTACTTCCAAGTCGTAATAATTATACTTTTTTTATCTTTTGTAAAACTGCATCATAATTATGTAGGTAGTTACGACTTTACCATAGAATATAACACAACATTAACATTATCCTACTGCCACCAGAATTTCCTCACTGCTTAACCTATTACGTAAGATTTTTCAGTCTCTTTAGTCTAGAATATATAAGCAACGTCCAGGGCACTCGCGGGACAATCCTCATGTTGTATACCAATTTCATCTGTAA
This sequence comes from Xestia rhomboidea, assembly GCA_963853795.1. NCBI lineage: Eukaryota > Metazoa > Arthropoda > Insecta > Lepidoptera > Noctuidae > Xestia > Xestia rhomboidea. The sequence goes on from OY970772.1 coordinate 14,784,628, forward strand.
GTACCTATACGATTAGGTATATTAATTTTTATCATGAAAACTTATATTTTGTATTTAATTGCCTACCTACTTTTTATGTTATTTCCCTTTTACGTTTCCTCAGAAATTTCCTTGTAGTTGATCGAGTGATTGTAGTAAATACCCGATATAATTACTAAACAATAACAATTTTATTAGGTTGCCAATTGTACTTCACCGCTGTACCATCATCTTCCTGCCGCGGCCTCTTTCTACTTGGGATCTGCGCAACACCTTCTTCACCCTCCCCAGTCAGACGTCACGGCCTTATTTACTCTTTTCTCATTTATATCATTCCTCACACAATCCATCTATCTTTTATTTTGCCTTCCTCTCCCTCTCTCTCCATACATCATCAACATTCACCATCACTCTTTTAGTCACATGCGTTTCACCCCTCCTCACCACGTGTTCTTATGAAGCAATTAAGACAGATTACTCCCTTTTACATTATCGCTGTACCTATACCTGTACCAATAATAGTAATACCTGTAAATAGAAAAATCCATGCAGATTTATATTTTGTCAAGAAAAATGCTGAAATATTCATCGTTTTGAATGCACTCACGCAGGCAGTTTACGCTTTGGCGTCCATAATGCATATCCTTCGCCACGCTTTCTTCAGACGAAATGTATTAGGGAGTTGGATGGCAGTACCCTCCAACTCCCACTATGCTAATCACGTAAACTATGCTTCGATGAAGAGTTTCAGAACTTTTTATGATACTTAGAATGACCGTCATTGGGCTGCTTCGAAGACTTATAAAAACTGCCCCTAAATGAACCAGCTGCTTCACAGCAGGTTGTAGTAGCTGAGCCTAGGGTAACAACATACGAACTAAATTATTACATCAGATAATCATTTCTAGGTGGATACAGCGGGAATCGTTCTGCAAGATCTACAAGCGTTTCAGCGGCCGACGCAAGTGTGATATTAGGTAATCATCCTTCATAATAAGCGTATGTTAATTTAGATAAATTTTGCACACGCTTGAAAAAAGCAGTTAATATCTGTCGGCTGACTGTTACGTCTTCTAAACAAAACTCATTGACCAACAGTTCAGGGATTCTAAGTTTTTACTATCGGTATCTAGAAGATTCAGGATGTCCCATGAACTCAGCAGTGCATAGCGTGGGCCTATTCATCCTTGCTAAAATTGTATGTCATGAAGTCCATGTACGTACGGTCCGAGTACACAAATTCTATTTCTTGAGATTCTTAATCGAATCTTCAGACTAGTTAAAAGAGAATATTTATCTAGCTAGGTGATAGAAACTTAAAGCTGTACGTAAAAATCTATGTTTTTAATATTTTTTCAGCTATATCAGAAGGCAGAGGCATGGCTCGTGGAGAAATCGGAATAGCAGCAATAGATCTAAGACATCCCCATCTAGTACTCTGTCAATTCAGTGATACCCTACTGTATACCCATACACTAACGAAAATTAACTTCTTCAATCCCGTTGAGGTAAAGTGTTAAGATCTTATTAATATTTCAATACCTTCTTCCACACCTTATTCTTTGACTGACTCGTTGGTCTAGTGATCGCAAACTCTACTGCTGAGCTCGAGATTCTGGGTTCCATTAAATTCCCAGGTCAGGCAAAAAGTCATTGGGTTGTCCATGCGGAATTTCTCCTTATTAGTGGACCCTTCAGGTATTCCCGCCATCGCAAGTGCGACTTCAGTGAACCCACCAGCAGGGTTCCCAGCACTGAAGGTGTTAAACATAACTGCTAAAATATCTGTGCAGGTACCCAGCTGCTATAGGTATCCGTTTGTGGAAATAACCGTAAAGACTGATGACGTAACAGCACGCCTGCTTCCAATGCATGTATTATTCTTTGATGAAGCTCGTTGTTGAAGATAATGATTTTTTGCACACGTCTTACTAAAGATTGGCAAAAAAACGTTTCATGACATGTGATTTTACTAGTCGGTTTGCGTCAGCTCCTGCATATGGACCTCCTTACATTTACTTGGTTCTTAGACCTTACCAACTTTCGTTGGTATAGATTTATTATCTTATACTTACCCACGTTATTGGACAAACGGTTCAGTGTTCGAAGTGCAGCAGTGAATTCAATTTTCAGTTTTAGTTAAATATTTCGCTATATGAACATTATGTTTTCAGTGCATCCAGTTTTTACAACTCCTATTTGTCGGTGTCACGGTCACACAGGGTCGAAATGCAGTCTAAATAATACTTTAGTGCCCTCCTTTTTGTTTTCGTGCCAATGGTTTCTTTTTTTTTTAAATAAGTTGGACCAATAGCACTTTCAGAAGTATTCATTAGCTTGTCAAAAGTATTGTGTGCGGGATTGATCCAGGCATAATTTCGGGAATAATCAAAAAATACGTTGCTTGGTGTACGTGCAGTTTTTAATGAGTTAATAAATTACATAATGTAGGTAGCCGGTCGACAAAAGTTAAAAAGTAAAATGATTAGCAATAATTCACGCAGCCACAACTGTAGCTATGCAAGTTTCTGTAGGCGTTTGCGGGAATATATTGTATGGACACTTAAGACAGTCCAGTAGGTAAGTGGGACATGTCCTAGACAGCACCGCTCTCGCTCTTACTCATGCTGATTATATTCCTTTCACAGATCATAGTCCCCCACACGTTTTGCGAAGGTGTGCAACCGAATCAACTATACCAATTAATAGGGGATCGGTATCCGTTAGTCAACTTGGTGACAGTTCAAAGGAGGCACTTCAATGATGCAGCAGGTCGTCAACATATACAAACTCTGTGCGCTCCACAATACAACGGGGTATACCTTCAAGTAGTGCATAAGTACGTCAAATATCAATCAACTTTCCTGTATCAATTAAAAATCAATTTTAACCACAAAGTTTTTTTCAAATTTCTACTTGATAGTACCCCGTTTATAGGTCAAAGATTATGTTCAACAGATTCTATGCTGTAACTGCGGCGGCAGCTGTGCTGAAATATGTTGAATATATCCAGTGCATAGTTTTCGCTAGAGAATCGCTGAAAATTGAATATCATTCGTCTGAAAACACAATGATCATAGGTACGAAGTTTTTTTATTGGCTTTTCTAACTCTTCCGTCCGCTCAACGTGTCAATTGTAAGTATGCCAGAAGGATAGCACGGAGGGATATTTGTTTGCTTACAAGATTCAATACAGACATATTTTCCTTTCTAAATGGAACGTGACTTGTTTGCGCGTATATTTCATAGCATCTGGTGTTTGAAGAGGAAAATACACGAGTAGGTACAAATGCGGGGGGTCTTGTACTATGTATATTTCTATAAAGAGATTTACAAGTTAAATGCAAGGTTTATCGTCAGTCTCAGTGTGAAAAGTCATTCAGGTCAATCGTAGGAAACATATTGCTACGACGAAACGTCACCATATGACATCATCCAGAATGTTTTGTAGTCAAGGCGTTATGAACAATAAAATTTTCCCAATTAGAAATGCCATTTAGTTTACAGTTACCTATTCATAGACCTCTCGTCATAGGCTTATCGAAAATATAATCGGTATGTTTCCATCACTAATTGTCCAGACCTGGTGGTAGAAAGAAAAGCCATGCCAAATTTGCTATCCATTTTCCGCTTTGAACAAACACACCTCTTACTAGTTCACAACAGGAAGAAAAACTCATGACATAAAGGCATGATGCATAATTATACATACTATATTTTCTCTAGATGTAGGCACCGCCACGCAATTGGAATTAGTGCAGCCTTTAGTACCATCTGCCGGACCCACCTGCTGTCTGCTAGGCGTACTAGGACCTACTTATACAGTAGGTGGGATACGAGCATTAAGGGCCTCCATACTTCAGCCTTCATGCAACAAAGAGTTTATAGAATCTAGGCTGGATGCTATACAAGATCTTATTGAAAATGATACGGGGCTTATGGTTGATTTGCAGGTATTTCTAGAACCATGTTAAACTTTTGTAATCGTAAATAAGTAGATGGTACTTAGTAGTATTTTGATCAGATACGTTTTTCCTCCGTCAGTAATTTGGCCAATCTTTGTTATTTTCTTTTACATATTAATACCATTTTGTAGGATGTGATAAAGAAACTATCAGATATAGATAAAATCCTCTTCTTATGCATGGAGTCGGCTAACCAGAACATGGACAAGGTAGGAGAGGCCCAATTGAATCAGACGCTACTGCTGAAAGTTACCATGGACATGGTACCAAAGTTGGAGGAAGCACTGAATGGAGCTGTTAGTGGAAGACTTAGGAAGATTAAATTGGTAAGCAATGCTAAGAATGATATCTACGTCGATAACGATTTGGAGGAGATAAACTGTAGGCGTAGCTAAGCGAATCTGTAATGCAAAATTATAAAAATGTACTGAGATAAGATTGCAGAAGGCATAACAAAGACGAAAGATTAATTATTCAAACTATCTAAATTGACGTATTCTCGTAATTACATAACCATGATTTCATCTCGGCCAGGATTTCGAAAACCCCCACTACAATGAAATAACAGAGCGTATTAAAAGAATAATCCAAAATGACGCTCACTTAGAAAAAGGTGCCATGGGTAGTCTTCAAAGATGTTTTGCAGTCAAACCGGATATCAATGGTCTTCTTGATGTAGCCAGAAGAACTTATTCTGAGCTCATAGAGGATATACAGAAGATTGTGGAGCAGCTTAGCGAAACGTATGATCTTCCTTTGAGGTTGAACCAGAATATGATGAAGGGCTTCCATATAGTACTGCCGTTGGCTCCGAAGAATAGGAGGTGCTTCAATATGGAAGATTTGCCGCCTATATTTATACAGGTGAATGTGAAACTAAACTATTTAATAAAAATAAAGTATTTTTGCTGGCTAGGCTGCGGGAATACGCTGTATGCGAGTCGCACGGGACCGGTCAATGTGGCGACACTTGGGTGAGGCCTATGTCCAGCAGTGGACGTCTTTCGGCTGATATGCTGATGATGATGAAAGTATTTTTCTTTTTCAACCCAATGCTGACGTCTCCTTTATAATATTTTCGGCGGTTTTTTAATGAGTGGTTCATTCTATTCTATGGGCCATTCAATTAATTTCAATTTCTTATTTCAGGTCCATCACAGTGGCGCCAGCGTAACAATGACTACAGAAGAGCTTGTTGTACTAAATCAGCAAGCGAAGGAGTCATTAACTGAAATACAGAAAATGAGTAACATGTTAGTTAGTTAAATAAATATTTAGTTGACTTAGAATTAATCTTCAGAAAATTATTTTTGTAAACAGATTGTCAGTTTCCGTTGCACTTGTTAGCAGGGAAAGTCCCTTATAAATGTAGTTGCAATCCCTGGCTTTTGACACACACGCGTTATCGATTAAAAACCGAAAAATCGCCACAACTTTAAAAAATTGTAATTAATTTCCTGTCTTCACTTTCAGCGTAATTTCATCTTTGCTAAAAGATCTCCGTCCATTCATGTCGAGCCTCTACACGCTCTGTGAAAACGTGGCTGAGTTAGATGTTCTTCTGGCTATGGCCCAAGTAAACCAATTTTATTACAATGTCTCTAAAAACTATAGTTAGAATAAATGAAATTAACAATTTCTGGTTTCCAGGCAAGTTCAATCAGTTCCTACATAAGGCCGGATTTCAACAGTTATATGGATGTAAGGAATAGTGTTCATCCTCTTTTGGATTACAACAGCCAAGTTCTACCTGTCCCAAATGATATCGTAAGAAATATATGTTTACATTTCAAAACTTTTAAGAAGTTCTGCTGTGTCCACCTCAAATGGAATGATGTTTTCTTTTTATGCATGTTTCAGTTTGCGACTCCCGAGCACAATTTTACAATCATCACTGGACCAAATATGGGAGGCAAAAGTATCTACTTAAAACAAGTTGCTATTATACAAGTTATGGCGCAGGTCTGATAATTATTATAAAATCTAAGCATTCAAATTTCGAGATTAAAAATAACTTACCTACTTCTTCTTCTTCATGTCGCTAGCAAGACAGTATTATATATTTTGTTGGACCAAAACTTCGCCACCTTCACTTCGGCGTTGCAGAGGTCACTGTGACTGGCTGCATGTTTTGGGGCTGAGAGGGCAGAATTGGATGTGGAACATAGTTTGCAACCAACACTGCTCCACTTAACGAAGTTGTAATTACATTACATCCACTTGGACCCGGAGACGTTCTCCCGTCCAGCGACTTCCAGGTGGACCCCGTAATATTAGACCCTGAAGGGAGATTACCTCCTCACAAATAAACTGTCACTAACTTCTGTATTTCAGCTAGGTTGTTTCCTGCCTGCAACAAACGCAATTTTGAGACTTTGCGATAGAATTTTCTCCAGGATAGGTTTCAACGACAGTGTGGAATTGAATGCTTCCACTTACGTTTTCGAGGTAATTGTGGAAGTAAATAATAATTACGCAATAAATAATGATGAACGTTCTTGTAAAATAATACGATTTACAGATAAAGGAAACCCAACACATTTTGAAAGGAATAACGCCTACAAGTTTAGTGATAATAGACGAACTATGTAGGCAAGTATCAATAGATCCATACTCCTACAGCCTACAATAATATACTCTCTTAAGTTACTAAAAGAAATTATAAAACTTTCAGGGCCACTTGTGTAGAGGAAGGTACAAGTGTAGCTTGGGCTATCTGCGAAGAACTTATCATGAGTAATGCGTTCACATTCTTCACCACGCATTTTATGTATCTAACTAGATTGCAAGAATTGTATTTCAATGTTGTCAAGTAAGAACCTCATTTTTGAACAGACATACACTTTCGAAGTACAAAAGAAAATTAAACATAAATAAATATTTTTGTTCTAGTCGACATACAGCGGTAACTGAAGAAGAAATAGGCAATCCAGAAAATCCTCAAAAAAGATTAATTTATCAACACAAAATTGAACCAGGTGTTACCAAAATTGAGCATTACGGATTAGCCCTGGCTGCTAAAACGAATCTACCTGAAGATACAGTCAAGTTGGCTATGGAACTTGCTGAGCTCATTTTGAAGAATATAAATGTAAGAGAAAATAACGATACGTTTAATAAGTATCATCATTATATAATGAATTAACGTATCATTATTTTCTTTTACATTTGTATTCTTCACCTAAATAATCTTTGAGTTAGAGTAAAACTTTTCAGAATGAAGGGAGTCGTTTACCCCGTAGTGGAATAGTTCGACCTAGTATTAAGAAACGTAATTAAGATTTTTACTGAACTTTATTCAGGTACAAGAAATAAGAACTCCACAGAGAAATGACGCAGAAACTATATACAATCTCAATGCGAATATTGAGTTAGAATGCAGAAAATATGGTAACTCAGAAGATACTGCAAAGAAAATATTACAAAACTTCAAAGCAGACCACCCAAAAATACTCGAAAGATTAAGTATTCTTAGAAGCAGAAGTGATAACAGGACGGATGTAAGCGCCGACTACACTATTGTGCCAAATTCTAAAGAACACTCATCGAATGAAGCTACCAAGGATTCATTAAAGGCTAACAATACTGCACCAGCCAAATCCCCGATAACCGAACAAATAGAAGTAGTCGATGAAGATGAGAACATAAACTACGCTTCAGTACGATCATCAGAACAATTACTCAACAGTGTAATAAATAACGAGAATTCAGTTGAAGAAGAAATTCATAATAATACATCAGACGTAGAAATGATTGAAGATGAAAATTATGAGTTACCTTGTGATGAAATGCATGACAACAGTAAAGACAGACATTTCACTGATGAAAACACGGTTGCTGAAAGCGGTGAAAATATTATGAATGCTAGTCATACGAATCGAACAAATTATTCTAGAGAGAAAAGTGAAATGGGCGAAAAATATGAAAATGGCACGAATGAAGATGATACAAATGAAATAGAAACATCTTCTATCGATTCCGAGATAGCAGAAGCTGTAACACAAATAGTCGAAGAGTATTCTGCCAATAATGTAACAAATTCTCAACAAAGCGATGACTTGATGTCCTTTGACGAAGAACTGATGAGTGAAACGATTAACGAAATAATTGAAGAATTGTCAAGTGAAGCGAATGCGGTGGAAAACATTGTTCTAACTCCACCTCTAAGTTTTCGTGATATGTAAAATAAAGAATTTTGTATAATTTTATTTATATTTTGTGTCATTATAGTAGACAATCGTGACAGTAGTAGTAGTGGTAGCAGTAGTAGTATCGTGTATAATATGATACTTTTTATCCCGTTATTTCGATCCCGTGGGACAATTACCGAACTCCACGCGGGTGAAGCCGCGGGTAAAAGCTAGTTTATAATATACTGTTTACGATTTGCCACTTTAACACCACAGTACTACGGGCTAACTTGTTTTAATTCACCGCCAGAGGTGGTAGTGTAGACAAAAATGTCAAATTCCACTGGGTTTACTCTGTTTACACAATGTGATTGTGGTATCTACGAAATGATATGCTAATGAGAGGTTTTCTTTTTGAGTATTATAAAAAAAAACATAGTTTCCAAGAAGTCTGTAGATGGCGTTGAACTGACTACGTTACTATATAGGTGCCAAAGCCGAAACGCATGAAAAAAAAAATTCTAGATCTCTAATAATTTCCTATGGTGAATGCGCCAGGGTGGCCCGCGAAATTCAAATTTTCTTACGTTTTTTGCAATTTGCAGGTCAGTGTCAGGTTGTATGTTGATTAAACTATGAATCGCGGCTGAATGACGTATGTAGTTACAGAATTATAATCATCAAAATCATCAATACAACCCTCCAAGCGCATAAAGGTGTAGGAATAACTTTGACCTTGAAAAAGTAAATTCATACACCTTTATGAGCTTGGAGGGTTGTATTGATGATTGGCTACCCTGGAGCATCCACCGTAAGTAAGGAACAAGCACTGGCAATTTTCTGATTAGGAAAAGAACCATGAAAACCTACATCTACAGAGTTCTTGGTACCTATATAAAAAAAAAACATGTAAATACGTTAAACTTTGTAGCCCAAGGAACTTATATACTAACTAGAATGACGACGGGCAACCCAAGAACGTTCCGAGCGAGAAAGCTTCGAGAGTGGATGTTGTCTCTTTCTAATAGGGTGTCCAATAATCAAACTAACTCGTGAGACAGGGACAGACTACTGTTATTTTATTATTTAATGATGATGACCTGCAAATCAGTAGCATTCTAGGCGAGATAGCTACAAGAGTGGATGTCATTAATTTATTATGTTAACTTATTACCTATAACTTAAATATATGGCTGTACAGTCCAGTTGGAAACTATGCATTTTGCAACCTGTCTATCCAGACGACTTTTGTATTCGGGGATTCGAGGACTCCGTTAAAACTATATATTTTTTCAGATATCTATATTTATGATAAAATGTTTTAGTAACATTCGCCAATATTTATTTTACCTTCCGAAACCAATCATTTTCACTTGCAGCTCGCCAAATGGATTATTGTGCTGGAGAAGCATGGAAAAATCCTTAGGACCGTCATGGCACGGCACGGTGCGGTGGACTCTTTTCTTTTCAATATTTCAATTTAAAAAGCCAACTAGTTACTACCGACACCATGTGCGATGTTTCTAATTTTTTAAATAAAAATATATTTTTGATTACTATGTACGACAACGATGTTCGAAACTTCGAACTTACTTACTTAATTTAATTGGATATTTCCCTTTTCTCAATCTAAAACATTGGTAACCCTAGTCGTAATAAACAACCAAAGTTAAAAAACTTACCTGAAAAAAGAAATTCCACATCCAGCATACCCCTCATTACTTATTACTTATTTACTTTTATAGCGGATCATTTCATTTATATACAATAAAAAACACTTAAATGACTTCAACGCGAAAGTGTATCGGCCATATTGTTTATATCGGTGACAAGGCAAGACTGAGACACCATCCACCATAGTCGGTTTCTCGCTCGGAACGTTTCTTTTCTATTGAATTCATTGTACAAATTGAAACTCTAAGCTTTTGAGATAGTTTATTTTTATTTTTTTAGCATTTTGTTCGTACTCCTTCCAGTTAGTATATAAGTTCCTTGTTGTAGCCTCAAAATAATACTAAAGTGCCAGTTTTATTATTGTCACTTTTAGTCGATTCATTGTTAAAATAGTCGACTATTTATTACTCAGTTCAGTGTGACAAAAAGCGAATGTCCAACACTAAAAAACATTGAGAATATATTGCAAATGGCTACCAAAGTAGCTTTCGCAATTTTAGTTTTGCGTTAGTTAGTGGCTTTACTCAGCAAATACTGTTTTTTTTTAGTGGAAAGTGAGTGGAATACAAAATTTGACGCTGAAATAGGAAAAGTAAGTACCACGACTTCATAGTCGTTTCTTATTGTTCAACCGGCGTCTGTTTACCACGCTGCCCCGTAGCTTGTATCAATGAACGTTTACATGGTATATTTTTGTGGAATCATGATGCTTTCGTAGTAAAAAGTTAAAACTAAGTTTTAATTGGAACAGAAGGCGGTCAGCCATGTCGCTGCCGCCGTATCTGCTGGGGCCCAATCCCTGGGCCACCATGATGGCGCAGCAGCAGTTGGCGGCGGCGCAGCAAGCGGCCCTACAGGCCCACGCTGCCGCTGCTGCGGCTGCGCCACCGGTGCCGCCCTCGCAGCCCCCCAAGCCACATCATATACCAGAAGAGAAGATCAAGGAGAAAGGTATGTGTTAATATTTGTTTAGTTTCTAGGTTATATTTTGACGTATGTGATCCATTTTGGTATTTTTCCTGTTAGTTTGTGATGGCTCCATTTGGTACTCTAACCCCCGAATACTGAAACGTCACTCAAAATTTAAGGGCAGCTCCTAAACTTTAAATTTCGTATGGCCAAACGTCACTTTTGAGTATCTCTTAAATATAAGCGCTACTTAAATTTTGAGTGACGTTTCAGTATTCGGGGGTAAATCTGTTTCACGCTAACACAAGTTCCTAGTCAAAGTATTGTAAGCAGGAGCTGATATCAAACTAAGCTCTGTTGATCTTAATGGTCGTCTTTTTTCATAGTATTTCAGTTTCCTATTAAAATATACAACTGCAGAGTGATGATAGATGATGTGTGAAGTAGATTACTAGCTGCTCCAACCCCACATAAATGGGGATAAGTACAGTATGATGCAGAGCTGATAACAGCTCGCATTGTTTAAATTTTTTGTTAACAGATTTAAGAATGTGTACAAAAGATGACAAGCACTGACTTCGGACTCAGACTTCTATAAAAAAAAATATTAAATACCATGGCCCTTAAATAAATGCATGGTAAAGTTATGCCAAACTAAATCCTTAAAAATTATCTAACAGTAATTCTATAAGTAACCATAAATTCTGAGTGTAGCTTCACTCCGCACTTATTATTACGAGGGATGATCTTTATTCAGTCGTAAAGAAATCATTGCATATTTCTTGACATGGTTTTTTTTTTACATTTATGATGCTCATTGTTGTCATCCAAATAATCATTTTCTTGTGAAAAACCCCCATATTGAATGGTTTTAGCTTTTTATGAAATAAAGTAAAATTAAAGTTTTTTTTAATCTCCTGTAAAGTTGCTATTTTTGACTTAGATATGTGGTTCTAGAACCTAACTTAACAATGATTTGTGTTCTTTTTAGTCAGGGGTGCTTCACATGGTTCAGATCATTTGATTAGGTACTACAGGTATTAGACTTGAATCATCTCATGCCGCTGCCGTTAACTCTGTTTGGCATAATTCTTTTCATTTCATTGACAACAAGATCATGTGTGTTGTAACCCCTCAAGGCATGGCATGCTGTTGCACAATTACTAGAATATCAACATTGAGATAAGTTAGCAGGAAAGAGTCAGATCATGCATAATATTGTGCAATGTCCTTTTTTTTTTTTTTTTAGGATGGGAAATCATCAAATGATTTTTCCCGCTCTGGGCGGAGCAGGAGGGAGTGTCAGTCTTTAACTGACTAAAACCCATCCATGTTCCTTCATCGCCCTTTGTGTTCCGGGGCCACGGTATCTCTTTCGAATAGTCCCGAAGCCCCGGCAGGCTTCGGCCCTTGCGGACCCCTTCCCTATTGCCGACTCTCTTTGAGGCGCGCGTGGAACACGAACGCGCCGTCGACACGGCCTGTCGTCATGAGACGGACGGACGGCGAGCTCCCCGTCCACAGGCCCGCGCCTACGGTGGCCGGAAGCTACCACGTGGCCCCCGACGCCCGGGGCGTCTCCCGCGGTGGCCACGACGTGTGGATATCTCCCTCTCACGTTCCGCCACCTCCTTCGCTAGCATGACTGCTTCGCAGAAGGAGGTGACGGCGTCCCATTCCGTCTCGCTCCGGACCATGGCACGTACCAGGTCCGGAAGCGAGAAGTCGCCGCCGCCGATCGCATTGTGCAATGTCCTTGCTTTTCATTTTTTTTATTTTTTGCCTGATTCAACAAGCAATAGCAACATTTGTATAAGTGGGTTAATTTTCTTTCAGTTAAACATGATTCAAAGAAAAAAAAACAATTAAAAACCTCTGGTATCAGTATGAGACTAACCTTTTCTTGTCTTTTTCCCTGAACAGCCCAAAAATGGATGCAACTCCAATCAAAACGCTTCGCCGAGAAGCGCAAGTTCGGCTTCGTGGATGCACAGAAAGAGGACATGCCTCCTGAACACATCCGCAAGATCATCAGGGACCATGGAGACATGACCAGTCGCAAATACAGGCACGACAAGAGAGTATACCTTGGAGCATTGAAATACATGCCTCATGCTGTCATGAAGCTGCTAGAGAACATGCCCATGCCCTGGGAACAGATCCGAGATGTCAAAGTCCTGTACCACATCACTGGAGCCATCACCTTTGTGAACGAAATCCCTTGGGTCATAGAACCCGTCTACATAGCTCAATGGGGTACCATGTGGATCATGATGCGACGTGAGAAACGTGATCGTAGGCACTTCAAGCGAATGAGGTTCCCGCCTTTCGACGATGAGGAACCTCCTCTTGATTACGCCGACAACATCTTAGATGTAGAACCTCTAGAACCCATCCAGATTGAACTGGATCCTGAGGAAGACGGAGCGGTTGCAACGTGGTTTTATGACCACAAGCCTCTATTAGGTACCAAACACGTGAATGGGTCGACATACAGAAAGTGGAATCTGACTTTACCTCAGATGGCGACACTGTACCGTCTTGGCAACCAGTTACTGACTGACTTAGTTGATGATAACTACTTCTACCTGTTTGATTCGAAGAGTTTCTTCACGGCGAAGGCTTTAAACATGGCGATACCGGGAGGGCCGAAGTTTGAACCTCTTGTCAAAGATAATTCGGCGGGAGATGAAGACTGGAATGAGTTCAATGACATCAACAAGATCATCATACGGCAGCCAATCAGGACAGAGTACAGGATCGCTTTCCCGTACTTGTACAACAACTTGCCACATTTTGTCCAGCTGTCTTGGTAAGTTAATTATTAAGAGATTTTCAAAATATGTAATATCACTACATATTATAGAACAAAGTTGCCCGCCGCGTCTGTCCCTATGTATAAGTACTTAGGTCTTTAAAACTACGCAACGGATTTTGATGCGTTTTTTAATAGATAGAATGATTCAAGAGGAAGGTTTTAGTATATAATTTGCGGGCGGGCGAAGCCGCATGCATCAGCTAGTCTAACAATAATAAAAACGCGAGTAATTTCGGAATGCCTAGTTAGCAGTATAAGTAATGCAATAAAGTCTTAAAGCGAAACATAGATTACTTTAGAATTCCCTTGAAAACAATTCTGTGTAAAACTTCACCAAACTAAAGTTTTTTCCTATAGGTACCACACACCAAACGTCGTATACATCAAGACTGAAGACCCTGACCTCCCTGCCTTCTACTTCGACCCCCTCATCAATCCCATCTCCCACCGTCACTCGGTCAAGTCTTTGGATCCTCTTCCTGATGAGGAAGAGCTCCTGCTGCCTGAAGATGTGTCACCATTCCTGCAGGAGACTGCCCTGTATACTGATAATACGGCTAACGGGATTGCGTTGTTGTGGGCGCCAAGGCCTTTTAACATGAGATCAGGTATGCAACAACTAAATTATACTTTTCGTTATCTTTTACAGCTCGACATGACCCACTGCAAGTCAAAAGCTTTTCGTTGTTTGTGTCAATATCTTCTCTCCTGTTAGTCACATCCAAATTTTACCAACGAAAGCAACCATTTCGCCCGGTCATCTCGCGTTTGTCGAACATCATAATAGAATATAGGATCAGATCACTTTTTTTGCACTACACACAGTCAATTATTAGTGACTGAATTGTAAATTTAAGCTCGGCGGATTGAATATCGCAATTGACGGATCCTTTTTATTGCAATTGAGACATTGTTAAGTAATTTGGGTGCAGGAAATGCAATAAAGATAAATGTCAGGTTGTTAGATGCAAGAAGGATTTGTTAGTAACAAATCTTTGTTACACAGTAGAAACCTGTGTGACCAGTCTTTATTCAATCCTGATGCTTTAGTAACAGATTATGTCTGACTTTATTGACTTTATGCTACACTGACCTCATAGTTTGTTTCGGTGTGGCTTCTCCGAGGACACCAACCTCATCCTTAATACAAAACATCAGATTTCTAAAAATGTGTTCTTCATATAGGTCGAACTCGCCGCGCTATTGACGTGCCGCTGGTGAAGACATGGTACAAAGAACATTGCCCTCCAGGCCAGCCTGTCAAAGTGAGAGTTTCTTATCAGAAGCTCCTCAAGTACTATGTGCTGAACGCATTGAAGCACCGACCACCAAAGCCACAGAAGAAGAGGTACGTCAGAGAGTATTCTTTTAGTTTTTTATTTAAAACTAATTAAATGCAATAATATACAGGTGTTGCTTAGTCCAAAACAAGCTTTGGATGTTTTTGATTGTATGAAACTAACATACCATCTAAACAATCTTCATTAAACTTTTCTATCCATAGGTATCTCTTTATTTTTACTATTATATAATTTTCAAGAGGCATGGTATTTAATTTATAAACAAGTAATAGCTGTACCGGATGCATTGCAATACAATTTTTTACCGACTACATCCTTGAATGTTTTACTACTCGACCCACCAACTTACTACCTACCCACCCTTCAGAAACCTTCCCTGGCGTATGAAGAACTGTGCAAAATTTCATCAAAATCGGTTCAGTAGTTTAGGAGTCTATAGAGTACGAAAACAAGATGCACATTGATTTCAATATATATTCAAGGAGGTAGCCAGTAGCAAAAAATGGATTGCAATGCATGCATCATTATCATCATCATCAGCCGCCTATTAATGTTCCCACTGCTGGGACACAGGCCTCCTCTCTATGAGAGGGAATGGGCTATAATCCACCAAACGGGCCCAGTGCGGATTGGTAGATGATTGATTCTATGGATTGGTAGATGATTTTTGATTCTATGACATGCCAGTTTCCTCACGATGTTCTCTTTGACCGTTTTGAGAGCAGTGGTGTTGAAATAAATTACACAAAGTAATGCGCCTGCCTGGGTTCGAACCCACGACTTACTGTTCGTTAGTCGGGGCCACCACCACTGGGCCACCGCTGCTCTTTCTTTTCTTTTTTCGCAATGCATGCAGCCGGCCTTATTAATGTAACGTAAAGTTATGGAAACTAAATCCTTGAAAATTATGTAATAGTCATTCTGTGGGTAACAACTAGTTGTAGCTTTCCTCTGCAATAATTAATACGAGGGATGGTGTTTATTCAGTTATAAAGAAATTATTTAATTGCATATTTCTTGACATTTATGTTTGTCTTCGTATTGCTCATTTGTTATTCCAATAATAATTGTTTTGTGACAAACCCCCATATTTTACGGTTTTGCTTTTTAAGAAATAAAGTGAAATTTTTGCGTGTGGGGCAGATTATAAACTGCAATTGGTATTCTTCTCCATCTTGAGACACAATGGAGAATGCTGATATTGCAAACAACTACAAAAAAAAATACAGTCGAATTGAGAACCTCCTCTTTTTGGAAGTCGGTTGAAAATAAATAAAGTCTATGCTATTTTATTTTTTGAAAAAAAAAAAAATCTTCATTAAGTACATAGTTTTTTCTATCCATAGGTATCTCTTCCGTTCATTCAAATCCACGAAGTTCTTCCAAACCACGACTCTGGACTGGGTGGAGGCAGGTCTACAAGTATGCCGCCAAGGGTACAACATGTTGAACCTACTCATTCATCGCAAGAACTTGAACTACCTTCATTTGGATTACAACTTCAACTTGAAACCTGTCAAGACTTTGACTACGAAGGAGAGAAAAAAGTCTCGGTTTGGTAATGGTAAGTAATCTAGTCGTATTATGTACTTTTGTCAGCATTTACAAAGGGATAATCACATTACATTAAAAACCTATACATCTGGACGACCCGAATGGCGCAGCGGTAGTGAGGCTGCCTTTCTTAGGGTCCCGGGTTCGAATCCCGGTAGGAGCAAATGTTTGTGTGATGAGCATGGACATTTGTTTCCTAGTCATGGATGTTTATATGTCTAATAAGTATGTATTTACAAACAAAAAGTATCTATGTAGTATATCAACTATCTGGTGTTCACAACACAAGCCTCGTTGCTTATTGTGGCACTAGATGGCGTTGTGTGTAATGTCCAGCGATATTTATATTTATATCTATGTATAATCCTTGGTGAAAAGTCATCATTTATGAAAACGTATCAGTGTTTGGCCAAAACAACCACTAATTACATAAGATTTGTGAATACTTTAATTTGACTTCATAACCTTCAACTTACCTACAGATATGGGCTTACTTTTGTCTGTAAACTATGATGTGCTTGCACACATGTTTATGGTAATTTTCATGAAGCAACAACTCGAAGTTCTCGTTTCCTCCACAGCATTCCACTTATGTCGTGAGATCCTCCGCTTAACGAAACTGATCGTGGACTCCCACGTACAATACCGTCTGAACAACGTGGACTCGTTCCAACTGGCCGACGGCCTCCAGTACATCTTCGCGCACGTTGGACAACTCACGGGCATGTACCGCTACAAGTACAAGCTCATGAGGCAGATCAGGATGTGCAAGGATCTCAAGCATCTCATCTACTATAGGTTTAATACGGTGAGTTTTACAAAGTACATTTATTATACAAAGCCGTGAATTATTTTCTAAAGACAAATCTGCGCAGCACGACTTTGCTGCCTCTCACTTTTTGCCCTTATACGAAGTATTAAATTATCTGTGCTCTTGTTAAATTCAATAATCGTGATGGTCTCGACAGTCACCTTGAAAACGTGGTAGGTACTTCATTTGCAACAAGGAATAATAAGTCACAATTATGCTCCTACAGAGTTGCTATACAGGGTGTAAACGGACTCTTCACGAAGCCGTTAACCAAGCATTCTGTACATCAAACTAAGTAACCCTACGCAAAAATTACTGCTGGTGCTGGGAAATGACTTTTCTTTGGGGTGAAAAATCACGTTTACGATAAAACTCAATGTAACGCACTCAAAACATTGTACTGATGGATGGATTAAATAGTGCGGGGTTCGTGGAAGTGTTTAAAGTATTCTAACATTAAAAACATGTATTTAAAAAAAAAAACTTGTGAAAATGTTGTAACTTTGACCCCCAATATGTCCGCCGTAACTAGAAGGTAACATCAACATAGAAGAATACATCGTGAGGAAACCGGCATGTCCTAGAACCAAAAAATTCGAAGACATGTGACATCTACCAATCCGCACTGGGCCCGCGTGGTGGATTATAGCCCATTCCCTCTCATAGAGAGGAGGCCTGTGTCCCAGCAGTGGGAACAGTAATAGGCGGATGATGATGATGATGAACTAAGAAGTTTCCCAATTATGGTGTAGGACAAAAAAAAATATCGCCTTTCGGCTTCGTTAAGAGTCTTTTTACATCCTTTATGATATTTCTAAGCAGTAGATTTTAAATTTAATATTTCCACCCTAGGGTCCAGTATCCAAAGGTCCTGGTTGTGGTTTCTGGGCACCAGGATGGCGAGTGTGGCTGTTCTTCATGCGCGGTATTACACCGCTGCTAGAGCGCTGGCTTGGAAACTTGCTATCCAGGCAGTTCGAAGGAAGACATTCTAAAGGTATGTGTACTTTGGTCTCGTTCATAAGATTTGTGTATTTTAGACAACAACAGTGGTGTTTTCACCCCCGAATACTGAAACGTCACTCAAAATGTAAGGGCTGCTTAACATTTGAGCAGCTAAACGTCACTTTGGAGTATCTGTTAAATATAAGTGCTACTTAAATTTTGAGTGACGTTTCAGTATTCGGATTTCGGGGGTTAGACAGCTATCGTAAACTACTTCAGGACCTAAGAGTAACGATGCAAGGCTTATTGTTTGACCATAGAACCCACCAGTATTAGTATTTATAGCCGAAAAGAATGCTGACAATGTAACACCTATTTCAGATTAGAGGAAGAGCATATACACATGAGCTATTGATCTAACCTCCAAAAAAGGAATACAACCTTAACCCCCATTTTTATTTCTCCAGGTGTCGCAAAGACGGTAACGAAGCAGCGCGTCGAATCTCACTTCGACCTTGAGTTGCGCGCGTCTGTCATGCACGATATCGTCGATATGATGCCTGAAGGTATCAAGCAGAACAAGGCCAGGACCATCCTGCAACATCTGTCTGAAGCCTGGAGGTGCTGGAAAGCTAATATTCCTTGGAAGGTAAGACAAATATTTTTTATGTGTACTCTGTGTAATTTGGTGATTATTTTGCTGTTTGTGAAGTCTGGTCCTTCTGGAGTGATAAAAGAAACTGTTACCTCAAACCCATAAACCTAAGTATTCAATGTTATCTCTTGTCAAATCATCTTTGAAAGCTGGGGTAGAAGCAAATATCTACATTTTAGTCTAAAGTTACTTTAATTTTCCTAGGTGCCTGGTCTCCCAACACCGATAGAGAACATGATTCTCCGTTACGTCAAAATGAAGGCCGACTGGTGGACGAACACGGCCCACTACAATCGGGAGCGTATCCGCCGCGGCGCCACCGTAGACAAAACTGTCTGTAAGAAGAACCTCGGACGACTGACTAGACTGTACCTCAAGGCTGAGCAGGAGAGACAACACAACTATTTGAAGGTATGTTTAAATGAATATTGTGAATATCCGTATGTGAAGAAGTTGTTTAGGTGGTTTTCAGGCTGTATTTCTGCAACTAAGGCAACCCAAATCTGTAAAGAATGCATTTGCAAATGTAACTTTTAATGTATTTACTGATTTGTGGTGCAAGCCCCTAATGAATGTAAGTAATTCAGATTTTGAATAAGTATTGGAATGTTTATAAAAAGTATTCCTGGTTCTAGGTTCTTGTTTATAAAATAAAATAAAGGTATCTACACATTTTCCAAGGCGAAGCAATGCCAAACGACCAACCAACCATTCTTAATTGCCACTTCTTTACAGGACGGTCCGTACATCTCCCCTGAAGAAGCCGTCGCTATCTACACGACAACAGTCCACTGGCTGGAGTCCCGCCGCTTCGCCCCCATCCCCTTCCCGCCTCTCTCCTACAAGCACGACACCAAGCTCCTTATCCTCGCGTTGGAGCGGCTCAAGGAGGCCTACAGCGTCAAGTCGAGGCTGAACCAGAGTCAGAGAGAAGAGCTGGGTCTTATAGAGCAGGCGTACGATAATCCTCACGAGGCATTGTCTAGGATCAAGCGTCATTTGCTTACGCAGAGAACTTTCAGAGAGGTAAGTGTTTTATTTATTAACTCTATATCATATTACTACCAGTTATATTTTTGATAGATGTAGTGTAGAAATTATGAGGTCATTCTCGAAATTTGATTTTCTTAACGCCATTTATAGTGAGACAGTCATTTCAATTTATCATCTCACTTCTCTACAGTCAGAAATCTCAAATATTAGTTAGTACTTTATTAGAACTGTTTATAAGTTTTCGATATAAATAATTTCAAGGTTTATTAGCTATTTTCGTCTTATAAACCATGACCGATCCATAGTCACATCAAACTGCAACACCAGTTCATCCGTAGTCACCAGTGTGACTACTCAAATCAAATCAAATCTTTCCTCTTTATAATATTTAGTACAGGGTGTAAACCACCTCATCACGAAGCCATCAACCAAGCATTCTGTACATCTAACTAAGTAACTTTAGGCTAAAATTATTGCTGGGAAACGACTTTTTTTTTGGGGTGAAAAATCATGTTTTGTGGTAGAACTCAATGTAACGCACTCAAAACATTGTGCTGATTGATGGATTGAATAGTACGGGGTTCGTGGAGGTGTTTAAAGTAAAATTCTTACATTAAAAACTTGTATTTAAAAAGAAAAATGCCAAAAAGTTGGAACTTTGACCACCAATATGTACGTAACTAGAAGGTTCCCAGGTATGGTGTAGAACAAAAAAATTATCGTAATGACGAGGAGAACAAGTGCCTTTCGGCTTCGGTGTTTTACGCCCTTTATAGATAAACAATTCTTCTTCCGTAAGACTCCCATTGCATAGCCATAAGCCTCTTTAACCTTTTGAACGCCAGAGCATAAACGCATGCGCGTGCCCTCCACGCCAAGCCACAATTTCACTTACCATTTTGTCACATATTCGTGTCGTTTGGCGTACGAGGCACGCACTTGCTTGTCACGTATATGTGACAATGGCGTTCAAAAGGTTAAGCATCAATGATTGTGCTTTTAATAAATGTCTAAACACCACACTACCCTACCAGGTCGGCATAGAATTCATGGACCTCTACTCTCACCTGGTGCCAGTCTACGACGTGGAGCCCCTAGAGAAGATCACAGACGCGTATTTAGACCAGTACTTGTGGTATGAGGCTGATAAGCGAAGGTTGCTGCCTCCGTGGGTGAAGCCGGCGGATACTGAGCCTTCGCCACTACTCGTCTATAAGTGGTGTCAAGGTTTGTGAAGAAGCTTGATTTCTATATTTGACTGTGTAATACGTGGTGCTTACTTACTGTAACACCTCTGACTGATGGTGACGGGAAACTTCTCGAGGAAACCCTGGACTTCGGTCTGAAATCGCCAACCCGCATTGAGCAAGTGTGGTGATCAAGCTCATTCCTTCTCTGTATGAGAAGTGGCCTTTGCCCGATATTCGGGACATTACTGGCAACAAAATACGTGGTATCCAATTTGCTCTTTTAGGAACTTTTACTGTGATGTTCAGCCTATATTTTAGGCCGATTATGACTATGGCTGATTATACATCTAAAATAATTATAATCTCACATGCCATTTATTCTCCAAAATAACTAATGTCGACGCCAGTGCTTTCGGTATTATAACAAACATTGCCCTTCTTTTGGATATCAGCCGAAGTCTGACAACAAAGGGCCTTATGTCGTCAATTGTTAACAATTCCATATACACAGCACTATAAGCATGTGAATAACGAAGGACCAGTGAAGCCAGAGAAGAACAAATAATTGAAGAACGAAACTGGAAGAGAATGCGACCGCCCGGGGTGTGCGTTGTGGCAAAGGAGATCTGCCTCGTCGATCATCCCCTTGTTACAAACCTCACCTCGGTCGGTCGCGCTGCCATCAGATCAAGAACAGAAGAAGAAAGATTACGTCTGTTGTTATGTGTTATTTTTTTTTCACCACTCCCGCACGAAAGAAGTGTCTTTCCTCTACGAAAACAGCGAGTAGTAACTAACCTTGTCTGATATTTTATGTTAAGTTTTAAAGATATTTAAAAAAATATAATTATTTTGATTTGCTTTGTGACTATTTAATTTATTTACCTATGATGACTGAATACTTTCTTGCTGGGAGTGCTGAAAAGTTTTGTATGCAACATGTGAGCAAGTTCATTTGCTATGTGTTTTGTTGAGTCTTTCGCTTACTCAGGATTGAAATTTATAATCACTCGCTGCGCTTGTGATTCTATTTTTCAATCCTTCGCTCGCTCAAGACTCAAAATCAAAACTCATAGGAAAAACGAACTTTCCTCACATGTTGGATAAATAACTATTTCACGCATATCTGAAAGATCTATCTTAGCTCATGCATACACCAAGGTTTGTGCAAGTTTTGTATCCATGTATTATGGTGTAAGCAACAAAAGCACCGTTACTAAAGCATTGATCGCGCTGTGTCCTTCGTTTGGAATTTTTTAAGTCTAATTCCAATGAGTCTGAACGCGCGCTCATTACGGAATATTTACACAGATAGGCTATGGAAGCAGTTTACATGTAACATACATATCGCATTTAGTTTCATTTGTGAGAGTTGTACTCAATCGACAGCAGGCCCCCATGTGCTGATAAATAAGTGTTTCACACCCAACTCCTAACACCATCCATCTCTTCTAGGTATCAACAACCTACAAGACGTGTGGGAGGTCGGTGAGGGCGAGTGCAACGTCCTCCTCGAGTCGCGCTTCGAGAAGCTGTACGAGAAGATAGATCTGACGCTTCTTAACAGACTGCTGCGTCTGATCGTCGACCACAACATCGCTGACTACATGACTGCTAAGAACAACGTTATTATTAATTATAAGGTAAAATACTGATGTCAAATTATCTGTATTGCTTCTAGTCTTGCAGTTTTAGGTAAAAAAATAATGAGTAAAAGGGTTCAGAAACTCTTCTTTTTATTTGCAATTCGTGCCCTTTTTAGTGCGCCTACTATTGCCGATAGGTTAAAATATACTGAATAGCTACGTAAGTATTTGTATACTCGTAACATCTGTATAACTAGCTACGCTTTTAGGTGGAGGAATAAAGCATATTAAAGTACCAACAGGTTTACGTAATTTTAAAAGTAGCCTATACCTTCTATAACCTCATTGAAATTCATCGTCACATTTTCCTACAGGACATGAACCACACAAACTCCTACGGCATCATCCGCGGTCTCCAGTTCGCCTCGTTCATAGTCCAGTACTACGGGCTAGTACTCGACCTGCTAGTGCTCGGGTTACAACGGGCCAGCGAGATGGCGGGACCACCACAACTGCCCAACGACTTCCTGTCCTATCAGGATCGGTCGACTGAGACCGCGCACCCGATTAGACTGTATTGCCGATATGTCGACAGGATTCATATTTTCTTCAGGTTGGTACAGCTTGAAAGACATTTAAATAACTTGTTCTTTCTTTACTTTAATTAAGTTGTCCAAAAAGTAAAAGTATTTTCGTCAATTCAACCTAAGTTTACCAGAAATAAATAATGAACTTGATTTTAATTATAACATTTTAGGGAATCGTAAAATATCTCAAGTTACAGCAATGCACAATGCTAGTTTGGCATCTAAATTAGTGTTTATACTACATATAAACTACAGCTTAGTAAGTGTACCAATACTACCCCACTAAAAGACTTGAAAGCTGTTCATTAAACCTTCTCAAAAATCTAGGCAGTTATATTGTATGGAATTTCATTACTGCCCTGAAAATCAAGGTAGTAATCCATTACTAACGCGTTTTGTTTTTTTTTTAAGTCTTGATGACGTTGTAAGCAAGTGTAGTATAAAGCAGTATATATCACTCGAGGGTAAGTACAGATTACTAAACTGCACACTCGATTAGTAATCTGTGCCTTACTCCACTTGGTAAATAAATAGCTATTATTTATCTGGTCTGTACTTAATAATATGGTACCTTACAAAAGAAACCTGTAAAATGTTACAATGACTTAATTATACTTTCATCCCCCAGATTCACTGCAGAAGAAGCTCGCGATCTCATCCAGCGGTACCTCACAGAGCATCCAGATCCCAACAACGAGAACATCGTAGGATACAACAATAAGAAGTGCTGGCCCAGAGACGCGCGCATGCGACTTATGAAACATGACGTCAATCTGTGAGTGTTCGAAAAATATATATTCTAAGTCAACATAACCATCATGCAGTGCATTTACAGTTATTTTACCTGTGGATTGCACCACACTTATGCTTGTTACTCTATGGCCCCGTTCCCGCTATGTCGTGACAACAGATAATCGTGTCGTGGCTTGTGTATTTAAATGGAGGTGTTCACATATAGGACGACACGATTACTGTCGTCACAGAGGGAACGGGGCCTTAGTGCAGTCCAAAGAAAAAAAATCGTAAGACCTTGTTTTCACTCTCTTGTGGTTTGTCTTTGCACACTCCGCTCGTGACCGCTTTGGTAGATCCCGGGCCTGAAAGGACTATTTTACTAAAGTCAGATATCTAACTATGTATTTTGTTTATAATAAACCTCCACCCCTTCTTCAGTAACTTGAAACAGGCGTGTTGTTACGTTATCGACCATTATCTTACCCTCATCTCTCCTTGACCAGCGGTCGCGCCGTATTCTGGGACATCAAGAACCGTCTGCCTCGCTCAGTGACCACCATCCAATGGGAGAACAGCTTCGTGTCTGTCTACTCTAAGGACAACCCCAATCTACTGTTCAACATGGCTGGCTTCGAGTGCAGGATACTGCCTAAGGTAAGAATTACTAAACACAACGGTAAATTGTGTAAACAACACTAATTTTCGATTGGTTTACCAAATCTAAAAGATAAAGAGTAGTAAAACGCGTTGACCACAGACCGTGTACGCGAACTATGGATCTTCTGGAAATTGTTTATCTTCTTTGAAATAAGCTTGGGTTGGGTTCCCTTGATCCTTGTTTCGTAGAGTTATCTGAACGAATGCTGAATCAAGCCAAGATGCTGACAAAACCATTAGTCTTTTCGTAAAACAATTTCTGAGGATGATATTTGCTTACTACTTTTTAGAACCAAAACTATTATAATGTACTAGCTGTTGCCCGCGGCTTCGCCCGCGTGAAGTTCGGTTACTGTCCCACTGGATTAAAATAAAGGGATAAATGCCTGTCATGCCATGTCCTACATGTAAATCAATCATTATCATCGTAATAACAATCACCATCACTGTCACAATCACTGTCACAATCACAATCACAATCACATCTTGTCTCTCTTCCCCCTCTTAAGGGGTTGAATTCTGAAAAAACCTGAAACCGTTTCTAATCATTTATCAATAGGAGCCCTCCTGTGAAGTTTCGAATAAAATAGTCTAACTAATCTTGTTTCCCCATACAAACTTCGGAGCCCCGTGTATCCCCCTTAGGGGGTGAATTTTGAAAAATCCTTTCTTAGTGCACCCCTAGACCACATAAGGAACCTACTTGCCAAATTTGGAATCTGTAGACGTAGCGTTTTAGGCTGTGCATTGATTTTTAGACTTTGTCACCCCATTTCCCCCTCTTAGGGGTTGAATTCTGAAAAACCTGTAACCCGTTTCTGCTCATTTATCAATAGGAGCAATTCAATTCAATTCAATCATTTATTGCATCAAATATGGTAGGTACATGAAGCACTCCTGTGAAGTTTTGAATAAAATAGTCTAACTAATCTTGTTTCCCCATACAAACTTTGGAGCCCCGTTTAACCCCCTTAGGGGGTGAATTTTGAAAAATACTTGCCAAATTTGGAATCTGTAGAACCAGCGGTTTGGGCTGTGCGTTGATATGTCACCCAGTCAGTCAGTCAGTTCATCATTTTATATATATATATATAATACCTAACTTCAATCCCGTCCTTTTCTGTTCAGTGTCGCAGTCAACATGAGGAGCTATGCCACCGCGACGGCGTATGGAACTTACAGAACGAAGTGACAAAGGAACGTACCGCCCAATGTTACCTGCGCGTCGACGATGAGTCTCTCGCGCGATTCCACAACAGGGTCCGGCAGATTCTTATGGCTTCAGGATCTACTACGTTCACTAAGATCGTAAACAAGTGGAATACTGCGCTTATTGGTAAGTTATATAATTATTATTTTTTACTAAACCGGGTTTTTGTATGCTGTTGTTACCAATGTGTGAATGATGAGTCCTAGGCACGTATCGAGAGAAGGGAGGCTTCTTGATTACCAATGTAATAATATTAGAAAAACGTGGCGGGCCTGTATTTAAAAAATTATATGCTCTCCACAGCTGCACCTAGTTAGAAGCTTTCTACAATATAGTTGATAATTATTTGTTTACAATAGTTGGTATTACCCATAGACTTAGTATATACTATCCGAAAGACGAAGTGACAGCTCGATAAAGCGTGACCAATTTTGATTTGTCAGTTAGTGATGCACCTTTTACTTTGGATGACTATTAATAAGTGATTTAAGTTCGCCCCTGAGAGAAAGATGTTTGTCCAGATTATAATTTTGACATTATGTTAAAAAACTGTAAATACATTAAAATAAAACAACCAAATTTTTTCTTTACATTTTATTAAAATCGCTAATTTTTTCATCGACCTTTAAACAGAACTTTAAACGGAATTATCTTCTAATATGCATATAATATAAGAAGTACCCCACAGCTTTGCAAATTGTAGATTTCCCAATACCTTGAGTGATTCTATTATTTTCACATATAAACTTTTCAATTTTTAGACAAAGTTGAGACAAATTATACAAAACAATTAGTTTATGTATTTGTTAAAAGTTAATTAACCTTTTCCTGACAAAATGGTTCAGATATTAGATGGTAAACCTAACCTAACATTTATTTTCATAGTTAACATTCAAGATAAAATATCGATAAATTTGAGTCAATGCTTAGGCATTGACATTGAAAGATTTTCATCAATCTATTTTTACATACATGTAAAAATAGATTGATGAAAATATTTCCACCAAAATCATGTAAATTATCAACAAATGTCTTTGAGCTATACAAAATATGAAAGTAAACAAAAGAATTGGTATTATTTTACATTTTGTACAGGATAAAAGACAAATTTTAACCAAAAATAAACGCGTCATAGCAGTGATGACTTCCTGAATATTTGCCTGTGAAATGTGCAATTTTCAGGGTTATTTCTATGATTAACACCACATTCACTCACAGAACAGTAACCATTGTTGAATACAATTGTATTTACTGAAAATAAACCACGATGTACGCTAAAAATCCAAAATACTGAGGATTTGATTCCCCGCGTGCCAACTTGTGCCGACCTGTCATTCAAAACCGGTCACAGTGAAATTGGAATCACTATCCTTTTCTATCTTGCTATTATTTCCGTAAGGGATTTTCTTCTCCCTCGCACGCTGTGTTGATCTATATTTACTAAGTCTATGGTATTACCATACTTTTTAGGAGAGGTCTTTTTCAGCAAGAACTACAATAGTTCAAACTACTTATTCCAACAACTATATCGTCTATAAAATTTAACAATTCACTACTCCTACAGGCCTAATGACATACTTCCGCGAGGCGGTCGTCAACACACAAGAACTCCTCGACCTACTCGTCAAGTGTGAGAACAAAATCCAAACACGTATCAAGATCGGTCTCAACTCTAAAATGCCTTCCCGTTTCCCGCCTGTCGTATTCTACACGCCTAAGGAGTTGGGCGGACTTGGTATGCTGTCTATGGGACATGTGCTGATTCCACAGGTGAGATATTATGACAATTGACAACATAGTAAGCTGGGCCAGCATGATAGATGTTTCAAAGGAAAGTCTTGCAGGTCATGCTGAAGTTACACTGTGTATGGGGTGTTTGTGTGTTGAACTGCTATTTTAAGAGCAATGCAAACATTTCGTTTTTGAAAACCTTTTTACAAAGAAAAAGCGTTATATGGAAATTGTACCCCTGCTTGTCTTATAAGTACGTATACACGTAGAACGCTTAAACTTAACTTAACGCGATACGCCCTTACGTTCTATCGTAAATATTGAAAATCTCTTACCAATCAAAAACTGACAGAAAACCTAAGTCATACTAATTCAATATCCTCTCTGCAGTCTGACCTCCGCTGGTCGAAACAAACAGACGTGGGCATCACTCACTTCCGTTCAGGAATGTCGCACGACGAAGACCAGCTGATCCCCAACTTGTACCGCTACATACAGCCGTGGGAGGCCGAGTTCGTGGACTCGCAGCGAGTGTGGGCCGAGTACGCGCTCAAGAGGCAGGAGGCTAATGCGCAGAACAGGTGAGATAATGATTCATATGAAAAGGCGATTTTCCAATATGTGTAGTATTAATGACGATGAATTTACACTGCTGAATATCTGCTACTTGATATTGCAATTCTGCAGCAACACTTTTCTTTCCAGCTGGTAACACAATGTCTAAATGCTGCTGGTTGTTTATTTATGTCCTTGAAATGATGAATCGCGTAGGGGTATTGAAACCAGAGAGTCCATGTGCTCTGGAGTGTCGCGAGCGTGGCGCGTGCGCTGATCGCGTGACGCGGCACGGCGCGGCACTCATACAACGCTAACTGATCATACAAACACAGAACTACCCATCAATTATTACCATATTATCAGTGTGTATTCATACAGTTTCGTTTTTCAGACGTTTGACATTGGAAGACCTAGAAGATTCGTGGGATAGAGGTATCCCGCGTATCAATACGCTGTTCCAGAAGGATAGGCATACGCTGGCCTATGACAAGGGGTGGCGTATTCGTACAGAGTTCAAACAGTATCAGGTAATTCAAATCTGGTTTTAATTGTCATTGGATTAGAGTCAACTTTTTTGGAGGGGCAGTATCTATTATGATGGTCCTGTATAGAGCGTTCTGTGTCGCCCGGAACCAATTATAGATCTGGCTGTTGACAAAATTCCCTCTGGAGTGGTATTAGTGATAATAGTTTTTTATCCAATAAGGTTGAGAAATGTCAAGAGCCCTTTTATTAAACCTATGTTTTATTTCATCAGGTCCTGAAACAGAATCCATTCTGGTGGACTCACCAGCGCCACGACGGCAAGCTGTGGAACCTGAACAACTACCGCACCGACATGATCCAGGCGCTTGGAGGCGTGGAGGGTATCCTCGAACACACGCTGTTCAAGGGAACATACTTCCCCACCTGGGAGGGTCTGTTCTGGTGAGTACTACTAGACACATGAACTCCTCTCCATCATGAGGTGAAACTCTTTTAAACTGGCTTCCAAAAGGAGAAGGTTATCAATTCGTTTGAATTTTTGTTTTTGTGCATATGTTCAGCGATTTATTTCGCAGTGGTCCCGTTTAAGTTTGGTGAAGATCTGATGCTGATTTTCGGAGAGAACTCTTCAATAATAGACGGCAAATTGACTTCTCTATCGAATGACGTAATGTTATGTAATGATGTTGTGTAAAAAATAAACATCCAAGCGATTGCAGCAATCACGACAGGTATGCTGTCTATTGAAGAGTTTACTATAAATCTAGATAGTATGTTAACCAATGATTGGTGGACTCAATGGACGTAATATGTAATGTTAGACATTATTGTGGATTGGAGAGCTTTTTTGGAACCCACAGAATGTGTCTAACTTTTGCTGTTAGTCAACATAATCATTCAGCCAATATGCTTACTCGACATAATCGCAAACCAAACATTATCACAGTCCTGAGCTTGCATCCAGGAGAGTACCCGTGACATTCACTTGTTTTCGGTCTACCTTATACAGGACTTGAGTTACTGTTAGTGTGTAATCTTTGTTCTTCCACTTGTGCAGGGAGAAAGCCTCAGGATTCGAAGAGTCGATGAAGTACAAGAAGCTGACCAACGCTCAGCGTTCCGGTTTGAACCAGATCCCCAACCGTCGCTTCACGCTGTGGTGGTCGCCTACTATCAACAGAGCCAACGTGTACGTCGGTTTCCAGGTAAGAAGAAACACATGATAGCAACAGTCAGTATTCTAGATTTAGTAAAGCTCTTTGGGATAGACCACATCTAGGGAAGTACTACCACCATGCCTCTTTATGCTGTCAAGCAGCTTTTTGCTGTATTTTGGCTGGAAGGGTTCCTAAGGGCCGACTGCCGGTGTAGTTACAGGCACAAGAGAATAACGGACGAAAGATGGTCACGGTTTGAGACTCCCTTGATTTAGCACCCAATATGGATAACTTACAGTAATAGATGCAGCAGATTTAAGTTTAAGGTTTTTTTTTTTGCAAAGGTCATTGTGAAGCAAAGAAACATGGCATTTTATTCCTTCATTTCTCATTATGAGTCGCATAACTCGATCTATTTTGTATTTACTCAACTGTTGTTCCACAGGTACAACTGGACCTGACGGGTATATTCATGCACGGCAAGATCCCCACGCTCAAGATCTCGCTCATCCAGATCTTCAGGGCTCACTTGTGGCAGAAGGTGCACGAGTCTATTGTCATGGACTTGTGTCAGGTAACTATTTTTTGGATATTTACCAACGGTTGGGCACACCACTATTATTTGATCAAATTGGAATACATTGAAGCCAAACAAATATATTTTAAAATTAAGATTAGATAGACTTGTGAGTATTGACTGTGAATCTGCAAGACACTTCAAGCCAAGGAAAAATACACTTGTAAATTGTTAAAACCACTGTTTTTTATGGTAAATGTTATCTTGGACTATGATATAGTTTGATACTCAACAAAATTTTCTGCACAATGTCCTTCAACGCTAATCACATCATTTGCCCCCTTTTTTTTTTTTTTTTTTTTTTTTTTTTCGGATGGGAAATCATCAAATGACTTCTCCCGCTCTGGGCGGAGCGGGAGGGAGTGTCAGACTTTTACTGACTAAAACCCATCCATGTTCCTTCATCGCCCTTTGTGTTCCGGGACCACGGTATCTCTTTCGAATAGTCCCGCAGCCCCGGCAGGCTTCGGCCCTTGCGGACCCCTTCACGGTTGCTGACTCTCTTTGAGGCGCGCGTGGAACACGAACGCGCCGTCGACACGGCCTGTCGTCATGAGACGGACGGACGGCGAGCTAGCCCATAGCTCCCCGTCCACAGGCCCGCGCCTACGGTGGCCGGAAGCCACCACGTGGCCCCCGACGCCCGGGGCGTCTCCCGCGGCGGCCGGGACGTGAGGATATCTCCCTCTCACGTTCCGCCACCTCCTTCGCTAGCATGACTGCTTCGCAGAAGGAGGTGACGGCGTCCCATTCCGTCTCGCTCCGGACCATGGCACGAACCAGGGCCGGAAGCGAGAGGTCGCCGCCGCCGATCGACACCTCGAGGACACGGCGGTGCTCCACCCAAGCAGGGCACACCTCCACCGTGTGCTCCACCGTGTCCTCCGGTCGATCCTCACAATGGAAACACCCGGGCGTCTCCTCCCGCCCGATTCGGTGCAGGAACTTACCGAAACATCCGTGTCCGGTAAGAACCTGCGTCAGGCGGAAGGTGAGGACGCCGTGGCGTCTCTCCAGCCACTCCTCAAAGAGGGGACTTACCGCCACTATCGTGGCGTGCCCTGCACGGGGTTGCGACAGTCGCTCTCTCCATGCCGCCATGAGATCCCGCCGGAAGTCCGTCCGCTGAGCGACAATTTGCCGCGGCAGCGGAGTTTCCCCCCGGCGTAGCGCCTCCGCGCGCCACTCGTGTAGGCGCGCGAGGACTATCGCCTCCAGATCCCATGGCGGCAATCCGGCAAGGAGGCTCGCCGCCTCGCGGGATATCGTGCGGTACCCCCGGATCAGCCTTACGGCCACCACCTTTTGGGGCGCGTTCAAATGGTTGGCAGCTCGCTGCCTCAATGAACGCGCCCACACCGGGGCCCCGTAGAGGGCCATGGACCGCACGACTCCCGCGTAGAGCCTCCGGCAGGAGGCGTTTGGCCCCCCCAGGTTGGGCAGGAGCCGCCTGAAGGCAGCCCCTGTCCGCTCCAGTTTAGGGGCCAAACGTCGGAAGTGCTCCGCGAAGTTCCACCGGCTGTCGAGGACGAGACCTAAGTACTTTAACGTCGACTCGACGCCGATGGATACCCCTCCCGCCGTCACTGCTGATCCCGGAGGTGGCGCATTCCGAGGCCCATGAAAGCACATGGCCTCGGACTTGTGCAATGCCACCTCGAGACCCAGTTGCCGGATCCTCTCAACGACTATCGCAACCCCGCGTGTCATTATTTCGGCCGCCGCCTCGTGCGACCTCCCCTGTGCCAGCACCAGCGTGTCGTCTGCATAGCAGACAACGCTGACGCCGCTTGGGAGGTCGGCGCGCAGCACCCAGTCGTAACCGATGTTCCACAAGGATGGGCCTAGAACCGATCCCTGCGGAACACCGCACGACATCTCTCGCCGGTTCCAGTCTCCACTGCGACCGGGGTAGATGACATACCTGTCCGCCAGGTAGTCCCCGACCACTCGACGGAGGTAGGTCGGCACCCGGTGATACCGGAGTGCCTCCCTTATGCAGCTCCAGGGCATGGAGTTGAAGGCATTGGCGATGTCGAGAGACACCGCCAAGACAACCCCACCCCGAGACACCGCATCCCCCGTCGTGAGGGCTCTCACGCGCATGATGGCGTCCACCGTAGAGCGCCCCTTGCGGAAACCAAATTGGTGTTCCGCAAGGTCCGGCCCCGTACCCGCAAGGTGCTCGGCGAGGCGGTTTGCAATTACTCTTTCAAAGAGCTTGCCCACCTCGTCGAGCAGCACCACGGGCCGGTAGGCGGACGGAGAGTCCGCCGGGCGCCCCGGCTTCCGAATGAGGACCAGCTTCCCCGTCTTCCAACGAAGCGGGAACTGGCCTCTCTCCAAACATGCGCTAAAGAGCCCTTCTAGTCGGGGCCCGAGAGCCTCCGAGGCCAGGACCCAGGCTTTGCCAGGCAAGCCGTCGGGTCCCGGGGCGGTATTTTTGGCACCTAGCCTTCGTACCGCCACTCTCAGGTCTACCCCGGTCACTTCAGGAGCGTCGTCGTCGTCGCTTTGGTGGTCCGCTTCCGGCACCGCAGCCGGCGGAGCCATAGGCGGGGGCGGGTGTTCCCCTCGCGAGGGGAACAGAGCGCTCACCACGTCCTCCACGAGCTGAGGCCGGAGACTCTGCGTCAGCGGGGGGGCCCAGGTGCGGAGTTTATCCCGCACCATCTTGTAAGGGCGCCCCCACGGATCTCTGTCGAGAGCCCCCAGCATCTCCTCGCGGGCCAGATCCCTGGCCCGCAGGACAGCCTCGCGGAGGGTGGTCTTCGCCGCTCTGTAGCCCTCATAAAGCTCCGCCTCAATGGCTGCCGCATTCGGTGGGCGAATGCGGAGCCTGCGGTGCCTGGCGTACAGGTGTCGCGCAGCCACACACGCCTCCCGTAGGGACGTCAGCTCTCGCGACCACCAGTACACCTGACGCCGGGCGCTTCCTGGCCGGACTCGGGGCATTGCCACGTCACATATGTCGGACATGGCCTCCTGGAACCACCCTGCCTCATCATTGACGTCGGCAGGCCTGTCCGGTGATGTCACCCAGGCCTGCACGATCGAGGCTTCCAGGAGGAGCTCCCGGTCCAGCTGCTTCAGCGCCCAACGCGGACCATTCGGGGCCTGTTGGACCGGCGCGCTTGAGGTCTGGGTGGAGACGTCGAACCGGATGTACCGGTGATCGGAATAGGTCTCCACCCCCTCCATGACGCGCCAGTCAACGACACGCGGTGACAGAGCGGGGCTAGCGAACGAGATGTCCACCACCGACTCGCCCCGCATCCTCACACACGTGGCGACAGAACCCCGATTTAGGACGACCAGGCCCCTCTCCAGGGCCCAGTCCTCCACCATCCTTCCCCGCACGTCTGTGCAACGAGAACCCCAAGCCAAGTTCTTGGCATTGAAGTCCCCGAGGACAAGCACGGGGAGGGAATGGTTTCCGACGACGACACTCAACTCTGCGAGAGAGTTGTGGAACTCGGCGAGAGTTCGGTTCGGGGAGAAGTAGACTCCCACTACGACAATCTCCCCGAACCGGGCTGCTACGCACCCCCGACCCCTCCTGACACTTTCAAGGGTCGGGGTGCCGGCGGCGGCCGACGACACTATGGTCACTGAGCCGCATAGGTCCGCCACCCAGTCTTCCCTGGGCCAGACGAAATACGGCTCAGCGACCACAGCGATGTTGATCAACCACTGCGCCATGCTCTGGAGCAACAGATCCTGAGCACAGGCGCAGTGGTTGATGTTCGCTTGGAGGAAGCGAAGTGGAGCCGTTATTGGCATTCCATCAACGCTTCCTCCCTAGCCCCCTGTGAGGGCCCCCCTGTGGCGACGACAGCGGGAGCGGCAGCGGCGGCAGTTGCGGCTGCGGCGGTGGCGACGGTGGCGGTGGCGGTGGAGGGCCTTCCCTTCCCCCTAGTGGCCTTGGTGGGCGGAGCGCAGGCCTTGCTCCCAGCCCGGTGGTCGGCCGGCTTGCCAGCCGCCGCACATGCGTCGCAGTGCGGCGTGGCGCAGCAAGCTGCGGACACATGCCCGGGCTGGCTGCAGCGGAAGCACAGACCGCTGCGGTCAACCTCCGAGGCGCACCGGACTGACACGTGGTGTCCCACGTGGCAGCGGTAGCACCTCAGAGGTCTGGGCTCCAGCAGCTTTACCTGCGCTGACACCCATCCCACCAGAAGCCTTCGGCCCTCCACAATAGTTTTAGCCGCCGTCACAGGGCAGCATACCGTAACGGTATGCATGCCCGTGGGGTCCGGACGTAGGGTGCCTGCCCTGACCTGCTCAGCAGGACACCCACCGGACCTGGCGACGGCGGCCACCACCTCCTCCTTTGTCACGGAGTCGTCCAGACCCAGGATGCGCAGGTCTGCGCATCTGACGGGCCTGGACACTCGGGCCTCGTCCGCGTTTAGGGACGCTCTTAGCTTTTCAGCCAGAGCGTCAGCGGACGAGCCGCTGGCTTCCCCGGGGATCTCCAGCATGCGAGCCCCCGTCGCTGTGACCTTCAGCCGGAGGCCCCCGGTGATCCCGAGCTCCCCGAGGTCCACCGCCTCCTTTGCCTTCGCCAGCAGGTCGCGGTAGGACACGCCCCTCTTTTCCGCATCCGGCTGTAGTGTGATCACTACAGCCGCGGTCTTCGGGGCGCGGAGCCTAGCCGCGCTCTTCCGCGCCCTGAACTGGCGCTGCCGCTCTTTATCTCGGGCCTTTTTGGCCGCCTTCCGCCCCTTCTTTTTCTCTCCGACCACCTGCCATCCGGCTTCAGCCGTGGGAGGTGTAGGGGGCTGCTGGGGGGGCGATGTCGGCGGCGGCGGCTGACGTGCTGCCGGCGCCGGCCCACTCGCTGCTGGGACTGGCACCGGCACAGTCACCGCCTGTGCAGCCGCCTTTCCCTTCCTCCCCTTGGACGCCTTCTTAGCCGGCGCCGGTTTCGCCGGAGCCGGCTTTGGGGGAGGAGCCACCACTGCTGTGCTGGAGGGCCGGCTGGATGGCCCCGATCCGGGTGCGCCAGCCGTGGCAGCCGCATATGAGGCCGCCTTCGGGCCCGTGGCTGCCTTACTGGCCGCCAGGGGGGGGCGCAGGACAATTCCTTCCAGGACGGAGAACCGCGCCTGGAAGGAAGCCAGCTCCTTCCGAACCAGGTTCAGTACCTGGTTCTCCACCGGTTCGGGCTGGCTGGGCCGCTGCGTCTGGCCCCCATTTTGAGGCGCCACGCAGGAGCCAGACTCCCGCAGACTGGCCAGGTCTGCTAGTAGCCTGGCGTTCTCCTGTTGGAGAGCCTCCGTGGCGGCCGACAGGCGAGCTACCTCCGCCCGCAGTTTGGACAACTCCTCCCCATCCACCGAAGGAGGAGGAGGAGGACGAGGAGGAGGAGGTCCCCCAAAATTGGCCTCCGCTGCCGCCATAATGGAGGCGGAAGCCCCGGGTATGGCCTTGAGTTTAGAAGAGGTCTTCTGTTTCAAGGCCACTCCCCTTATCGCGGCTTCCACCTCCTTTGCGAACCTGGCCTTACGCTCCGCCTCGGAGCTGCCAGGTTCACCCGCCTCTTCGCCAGACCCAAGAGCAATGCCCGGGTGGCGCCCCTCTTCGGCCAGTCTGGCCGACCTTTCGGAGGCAGAGAGGCCCGCCCTCTTGCCTCGGATCCCCCCGCGCCTGCTAGTGGGGATCTTCCGGGCAGAGGCCAGCTCTCCCTCCGATGACGACGCTTGGTCGTCCTCCTTCCTGGACCGCTTGCGGAACAACTCTCTGTTCTCCGCAGCAGTCCCGGTCCTCACGCAGCGGGAGCTCTCTGAGCCTCCCGCGCTCACATCGCTGGATGCGGCGTCGGACTCCGATGCCGCATCCCTCCTCTCCTCTTTTTTGCCGTTGCCGGCGGTTGGTTTTTGGTTATTTGCTTCTTCCATAATTGAACCCACGAGTATGGGGGAAATATACTCCTTACTAGGCAGAGACCCCTGTACCTAGAAGGGCAGATTTAAAGTATTTATTACTCGCCAGGGGGTCTGCAGGTACCCTGGCGAGGAGCGCACTAGCGACTGATTTGTTCTCTGGAACACCCGTCAGCCATACATCCCCTCGCGGTGCGTCGCCGCTTGGGATTCGGGGTAACTTTTTATAGAGGTTGTCTACCTCGCGGTCCGGGCGGTTAAGCCAAGACCCTCGGTCCCTGTCGAAGCCGCGAGACTTGATCCACGACACTTCGACGGTGGGATTACGAGACCGGCGGTGACAGAGGAGGACGATCCTTCTCTGTCTGCTCGGAGGCAGGGTAAGTGCACACCGAGCCCGCCCTCACTCCTCTGCTATGCCCTCTGCTAAACAGAGGGGCACGCAAAGGAACGCACCTTGGTCCGGGTCGGACCCCACCCATGTCAGAATAATTGGCCGCGGCAGTACCACTCCCCGAGGGATAAGAGGAAATTCTCATTTCCTCTCATTCCCCGGAGAAGGATACTGCCGCGCCCGGGGTGCACCGGCCCAGCCGCTGCTCTTCCCTCCAGACGTATCGAGAGGGACGAGCAGCCGCCGGACACACGTGGAGGACTTCTGACTTCGCACCCCATCATTTGCCCCCTAGGTATTCGATCAAGAACTAGACGCGCTTGAGATCGAGACAGTCCAGAAGGAAACTATACATCCGCGTAAGTCTTACAAGATGAACTCGTCGTGCGCCGACATTCTGTTGTTTTCGGCCTACAAGTGGAACGTGTCCCGGCCTTCGCTGCTCGCTGATACCAAGTAAGAAATGTTATAATATTTGAACTGTTTTGATTGAAACTATATGATGCTTATCCAATTTCGGTCAATAATCCGCAAAAAATGGGAATGTTTCCTAATACTTGTTAAATAGAATTTATCCTAACGTTTTATCTTTAATAAATCTGGCAGATGATGATAGTAATATCTAGCTAGGGTTAGACCATTGCTAAAACTACATATTGTCCATCGAACATCGGTGGTAACACTTTGATTTTGAGCTGGCTGAACAAAGGACCAGCTTGTACTGGTTTTGTTACTCCTGACGCTGCAACCTAGTATCTGCAAAAAAAAAAACCGTTTTAGATCAAGTTAAAAGAAACTGCAAACTGACCAACCACTGACAGATTTCTTCACCCACAGGGATACAATGGACAACACAACGACACAGAAGTACTGGCTAGACATCCAGCTACGTTGGGGCGACTACGACTCCCACGATGTGGAGCGGTACGCGCGCGCCAAGTTCTTGGACTACACGACTGACAACATGTCCATCTACCCCTCGCCTACTGGACTGCTCATAGCCATCGATCTGGCGTATAACTTGCACAGGTAAAGAATTATATATTCAACATTCTGCAAGCAATAAAGAAAAAATGATAGATGATGATAGAGCAGCGGTGGCCCAGTGGTTGCGGGCCCGACTTACGAACAGTTAGTCGTGAGTTCGATCACAGGCAGGCGCATCACTTTGTGTAATTTATTTCATCACCACTGCTCTCGGTGTGAAAAACGAAAACGGTGAAGGAAAACAACGTGAGGAAACTGGCATGTCCTAGAACCAAAAATTCGAAGACATGTGACATCTACCAATCCGCACTGGGGCCGCTTGGTGGATTATAGCCCATTCCTTCTCATTGAAAGGAGGCCTGTGTCCCAGCAGTGGGAACATTAATAGGCTGATGATGATGATGATGATGATAGAAAAAATATATAATGTGACCGTTGACAGAGAAAAATGAATTAAAGGTGTTTCCCTGATCCCAAGTAACATGGGACACGGGCAGGAAGTTGATAATTGTACTTCCAGGCATGAAATTAAAACCAAAATATAGCTGGGTATCCTAAAACTACAAAATAATGTTCTTTATCAATCATCAGAATTTGGTTTTCCAATAGCAGCCACCACAGCCATAATTTAAGCCAAAAGACGTGCACTGCTACACACAGGCCAGCTTCAACAATCGCCACGATATTAACAAATGCTGTTCCCAAAATCTGAAAGGGTTTCAGAATAAAGAAAATCAGCTCGCCAATAGTCAGTGCAAATAACTATAACATAAGATACAAAAGGAGGAGTGTGTAAGGATTGTAGAAGTGGCGTTCTGTAGTTACTGCCTACCGTCATTGGAAAAAACCATGGTTTTATGTGTGACAGCTAATGTATACGATAGAAACTCCCAACCACTGTTTATTTGCACCTATAGTTTTAATAAATTGGTTTTTTCAACAGTGCATATGGCAATTGGTTCCCGGGCTGCAAGCCGCTGATCCAGCAGGCGATGGCCAAGATAATGAAGGCCAACCCCGCGCTGTACGTACTGCGCGAGCGCATCCGCAAGGCGCTGCAGCTGTACTCCTCCGAGCCTACCGAGCCCTACCTATCCAGTCAAAACTACGGAGAGCTCTTCTCTAACCAGATCATTTGGTAAGAACTGACCACATTTTCACCTGTTGAAAAGGTATATATAAAAAAAAAAAAACAAATTAAATTGAGCATGAATAGCCTCTTTCTAATTGAAATTCATCCATTTTATTTCTTTAGGATCTCTAACAAAAGATATACACAAGACATGGCATAAAAGAAACAAAATAAACATGTCATATCATACTACATTTCTCTGTATGTTATTGTTGGAAAATAATACGTATATAACATATAAAATAATTATGTTTTTTTTTTTTTTCTTTCCTACTACTCGGCAATCTTACGGCGTAGACCGATCGATTACTGTTACAGTATTAAATCATTGTAGGTGTTGTAGCAGTTCTGGATTCCACAGCTAACATTTTCATTACATCCATCTAGGTTCGTGGACGACACCAACGTGTACCGTGTCACAATCCACAAGACGTTCGAGGGCAACTTGACGACCAAGCCCATCAACGGCGCCATCTTTATCTTCAACCCGCGCACCGGACAGCTCTTCCTCAAGATCATTCACACCAGCGTGTGGGCCGGACAGAAGCGTCTTGGACAGGTAACTACGACATTGTATAATAACTTTAGGAATACCGTACCTATCATTGCCAACAAGATAGTCAAAATGTGTGTATGTGGTAGTGGTCCTTTTATCAAAAGATGCGCTGTCTTCTTGCCTACTCTCCTTTTAACAAAAGATGCGCTGTCTTCTTGCCTACTCTCCTTTTAACAAAAGATGCGCTGTCTTCTTGCCTACTCTCCTTTTATCAAAAGATGCGCTGTCTTCTTGCCTACTCTCCTTTTAACAAAAGATGCGCTGTCTTCTTGCCTACTCTCCTTTTAACAAAAGATGCGCTGTCTTCTTGCCTACTCTCCTTTTAACAAAAGATGCGCTGTCTTCTTGCCTACTCTCCTTTTAACAAAAGATGCGCTGTCTTCTTGCCTGCTCAGGTTGTGATGATGTCTGATTTTGTTGTTTATTTGATTTAGCTCGCCAAATGGAAGACTGCTGAAGAAGTAGCGGCTTTGATTCGTTCTCTACCAGTGGAGGAGCAGCCTAAACAGATCATTGTCACCAGAAAGGGAATGTTGGATCCTCTTGAGGTAAGAGACAACAGTCATGAATTATTTCCACAAATTCTCATAATTTAAGAATCTTATGTTTTGAAATGTTGATTAAAATTAGGCCGAAGATAACTGTAAAAGCAATATTAGTTATTTTCGGCTTAAATGTTAAAATAACTCTATTCTAGTACTAGTCCAAACGAAACTATAAAAATTGTCTTTTTCCGTGTCCAGGTCCACTTGTTAGACTTCCCCAACATCGTGATCAAGGGCTCGGAGCTACAACTGCCGTTCCAGGCGTGTCTCAAGGTGGAGAAGTTCGGAGACCTCATCCTGAAGGCCACCGAGCCACAGATGGTGCTGTTCAACTTGTATGATGACTGGCTCAAGACCATCTCGTCGTATACCGTAAGTTATTTTAAAGCAGTATGAGAGGAAGTGGCATTAAGCAGGTTTAGTTACATGCGCAGGTTAGGTTAATTGTGTAAATAAGTACACTGTTTTTGACATTGTTATGCACAAGCATCTTAAGCCCATTCCCCGGTTTTCACCAAAGCTCAGACGAGCGGTGCAGAAACGTGCAATATTCAAACAATCACAGGAGAGTCGCGATGTGTATACAATTCAACCACGATTGCCGTAAGTCACCTCTCCGCCCCATTCGTCTCGTTTTGGAAATCGGACCACCTATCCTGAAAAAATACCATCACAGGCAACTTCCGTTCCTGTTAAGATTATCGCCGTAAATATGAAATGATGAACCGCGTAGGGGTATTGAAACCAGAGAGTCCATGTGCTCTGGAGTGTCGCGAGCGTGGCGCGTGCGCTGATCGCGTGACGCGGCACGGCGCGGCACTCATACAACGCTAACTGATCATATTGACCACGAAAAATCTAGGCATAAAACACCTACCTTTGAACTCTAGAATACCGCAAGAACTAAAAAAAAACTCATAGGAATGTTTACAATTTGTTTCCTAGGCGTTCAGTCGTCTGATCCTCATTCTTCGCGCCCTCCACGTCAACACCGAGCGCACTAAAGTCCTGCTGAAGCCGGACAAGACCACGCTGACGGAGCCGCATCACATCTGGCCTACGCTGTCCGATGACGACTGGATCAAGGTTGAGGTGCAGCTCAAAGACCTCATTCTTGCTGATTATGGCAAGAAGAACAAGTAAGAGATCATTATGACCTTGTGTTTTGTTTGTAAAGGTTCATTCACTTCATAGTCGTTCTACGTGGCATGACATGACATGTTGTGTAAAGGCGCAACAAGGGATAACAAAAGTTGGGCTGGATGCGCCATAAGACACTTTAATCAGTTACATCCCATTTAAACTGTTTGATTGGTTCATATTATTTTGAAAAACCAATCAACGATACTGTTTTAAGCTATTCATAACTAAACTTAAAATGTCAGTTACGTGATATATTCCGTGATTATTGTTACCCGCGATAGTGGCGCTTTCAAGAGCGTCGAAATATCGGGAGCTCAAAATAAACAATAATCACGGAAAATAAATATGCCGTAAGTGTCATTTTAAGTTCAATCGACGATAGTTCTATTCTCACTTCCTTTTCTGATACGAACTGCTATTACAATGACACTTTCTTTCCAGCGTAAACGTAGCCTCACTCACCCAGTCGGAAATCCGTGACATAATCCTGGGTATGGAGATATCCGCACCTTCAGCCCAGCGGCAACAGATCGCCGAGATCGAGAAGCAGAGCAAGGAACAGAGCCAGCTCACTGCCACCACCACTAGGACTGTCAACAAGCATGGAGACGAGATCATCACATCTACCACCAGCAACTATGAGTCTCAGACATTCAGGTGAGAATGTTTATTAATGACGCTATTTTCGTGCATTTTTTTTCTAGCGACTCATGTTAACTAACACTGTGTTCAATCTTTAGCTCATTTTCAGCATTTAAATTGCCATGCCGCTAGAGATTGTGATCTGGTTTAGATCTTAGCTGTCAATATGAAATGATGAACCGCGTCCATGTGCTCTGGAGTGTCGCGAGCGTGGCGCGTGCGCTGATCGCGTGACGCGGCACGGCGCGGTACTCATACAACGCTAACTGATCATATTGACAACTAAATAATCCAGGCAGGCTAAGATGTACGAATGGCTAGTTTTTGCCCTAATAGTATTCGCGTCGTTGAATGCAAACGAAAACATTTTATTATCGTATGGACGGCAGGATTTTGTCGCGCTGTGCATGTAAGCGTAGCTGGTCCTAAATGTAACTTGCAAAATTGTCAGAATTCTAATCATAATATCTACCTTTCCAACATGGTCTGCATATATCTACGTTGAACTCTACTAATGCTAAATGAAATTTCAGTTCGAAAACGGAATGGCGCGTGCGTGCGATATCCGCCACGAACCTACATCTGCGCACGAACCATATCTACGTGAGCTCTGACGACATCAAGGAGAGCGGCTACACCTACATCTTGCCAAAGAACTTGCTCAAGAAATTCGTTACCATCTCTGATTTGAGAGCGCAGGTTAGTTTAAATTTCAGTAACTAATCTGCTTTGATATAAAGTTGAACATAGTACCGTGTAATCCCGAAAGTCTGCACACTATGTTCTTGATTAACTGCCACAATTTGCTATAGCTAGGGTTTCCTGAACCCGCGGTGTCATTATCTCTCTCTTCAATCTAAATGGCATGACTGCCGTTATTTTGCGGCCGCTATAACAGGGGGTTACGTGTTTGGGATGACCTGACTTGGCACAGCCGGGTTGCAAAATATGCTTTTGATTAAGCCGCAGGGCCTTTGCATGCTTTTTATATGCGTAGTACAAGACTAATGATCTGTTTGCTTAGATCGCGTGCTACCTGTACGGCACGTCGCCGGCCGACAACCCCATGGTGCGCGAGGTGCAGTGCGCCGTGGTGGCGCCGCAGTGGGGCACGCACCAGCAGGTGCACCTGCCGCGCCACCTGCCCAAGCACCCCGCGCTGCAGCACCTGCAGCCGCTCGGCTGGATGCACACGCAGCCCAACGAGCTGCCGCAGCTCTCGCCGCAGGTACACATCGGATCAATATCACATACTTAAAGCTAATCAACTAAACTATGAATAACGTTAACGGCGACGAAATATACGTCAATATTAACAGACGCGCCGAAAGGATCATGGGGCACACCCCATGCAGTGCCCACCGACAGTGGCATTCAATCACCAATCTTTTAAATAAGGTGACACATTGGCAAATAAACGTTCTTCAGTAAACCGAAATCGGTGTGGAGAAAAACCTCTTTAATTTTATTATTATCTTATTTCAACATCTCAAATATTATGAAATTTGGAATGGAATCATGGCTGATATTAATACTTATTAAATTTTCACAGGACATAACAACTCACGCAAAAGTAATGGCAGAGAACCCATCGTGGGATGGCGAGAAGACGATCATAATCACGTGTTCGTTCACGCCCGGCTCCTGCTCCCTCACGGCGTACAAACTGACCCCGAGCGGGTACGAGTGGGGTGCACGCAACACCGACCGCGGGAACAACCCCAAGGGCTACCTCCCTAGCCACTACGAGAGGGTTCAGATGCTTTTGTCTGACAGATTCCTCGGATACTTCATGGTCCCGTCGCAGGGAAGCTGGAATTACAACTTCATGGGTATGTCTTTTTTTATGAAGTTTTTTCTCTTGTTAATGTCGGTAATGCCGAGAAACCTAACATCCTTTGGCATTGTAGCTTGATTCTCGAATTTCCATAAACCCCGAGCGATCGTTACGATATTGTCGAATAAATAGTCAAGAGATAAAAATAATTTTATTTGTAAAAATATGTGTATACACGCAACTTCATGTCACGATCATGTTTTGGGTAAAGCGTCCCGAGTCGGCGCAACGACGCGTTTGGTTTCCAACAACGTGAACGCTACGGTCCCTTTGGTTCTAAAAATGGCGTTCAGTAAATATCTAACTACTACAATAATCTTTCTCTCCAGGTGTCCGCCACGACCCGAACATGAAATACGGCGTGCAGCTCGGCAACCCTCGCGAGTTCTACCACGAGGTGCACCGGCCGGCGCACTTCATGAACTTCGCCGCTATGGAGGACGCGGCCGCGCCCACGCTCGCCGCCGACCGAGAAGACCACTTCGCGTAGTCATGCAACAGTGTTTAGTTTTATGGGATAGTGTAAATAAGCGAAAATAAAATTTTAATAAATTTGCCGTGCTGATTTTATTTATTACGTTATTTTAACAAATCCTTTTAAAAATGGGACTAACTTGACCCAAAGGTTGACTGGACAGATAATGTGTGACTGACACTGGCTTGGCTACCATCAGGGATTTGAATTTTGATAACACAAAAAAATTGTCGCTAAAGATAAAAGATAACTTTATTTTGCGAATATGGGTAACCTCAAACGATGACAAAGAACATAATAATAGTACAGCCATATTTTACCACGTAGGCATGCAAAAGATTGAAAAATATAACAACATAACTAAATACAATTTTAAAAATTATTACACACTAAATACAATTTTAAAATATTATTATTAATAATACCTAATAAAACTCTTTCTCAACTAGGAAAATACGCTTTCGCCATTAAAAAGCTTCGGAGTGGCTTTTTAAAAAGTGAACGCGGAAGCTCTTTCCATGCCTTCGGCAATTTGTTATAAATTAATTAGTCGAAATTTGTCGCCAAATATCAGAATTTGTCGGTCACTGGTTCAAAAGATATAAGGGTTTATAGGTGGCCGATCTGGAGAGAGTCCCCAGCTTGGCCACACACTTATATCTCAAAAACTAGGGCACCTGGCGAAAATCTGTTTTCCTTCCAATCTTCCATATTTTGTCGCCAAGTCATAGATTTAATCATTATCGATATATATCGTCGATATTTTTAATCGCGAAATATTCGATATTTATTTTAGAGTATCGAATTAGTATCAATATCGATTTTTTTGTGATTTTGATTTTAATTGTCACGTGGATTTTATATTTTTTTAATTCTGTATAATTGTTCCAAAGTTGATTGAAATAAATAAATTAATAAAAATTATATTTTCTTCATGTCTATTCTTTTTAAGAATTTTGAATGCTTTGGGGATATGTATGAATAAAAATACTGACGATATATCGATATTTTTCACTCGATAGTTATCGACACAAAACAAGAACCCGGGCCCTCTATGCCGGTCGGCAGCGTTGCCAACTCTACGTCTTTTTACGTAGATCTACGTATTATAGGCCTTTCCTGCAAACCTATGAACTTCAGTCCCAGAATCTAC
Source organism: Xestia rhomboidea (assembly GCA_963853795.1). Lineage (NCBI taxonomy): Eukaryota > Metazoa > Arthropoda > Insecta > Lepidoptera > Noctuidae > Xestia > Xestia rhomboidea. The sequence continues at coordinate 14,829,588 of OY970772.1, forward strand.
GTAGTTTTATTAAATTTTACAAATTTGCAAAATAACGTGACTCATTAGGCAGAATGAATATAATTTCCAGTACTTTCACGACAAAAGGTTAATAAATGTTCCGTTTCAAGACAAAGTGTGCATTTCAGAGCTGTGACTCTGACTAATATGATCTCATGTGAGTGTGTAAAACAAACGTCTCTTTGCGCCTTATACGGGGTGGAAGGGACACTAACATACATTTTGACCTTGTATTGCACTTTTGTAAAAAACAGCAGTGTTTTTAATAACCGATGAAAAACTTTTTTAAAGGGGAATTCAGAATGATGTACTGAATACGTTTAATGACCATTTTCACGTCAGTGATCCTTCCACCCCGTATCTATAAATTTATTGGGCCTGATGATAAGGAATAATTTAAATTAATTGTCTAACAAAACATTCGTTTTATTGAGTTTAACCAACCCTACCATCTACGAACTTTCCAGTTTTACTAATTCTACGTCATTTTGTAATCTGTATCTGGCCTACGCCTTTTTTAAAATCCGAGTTGGTAACACTGTGAGTCGGTTCACGGCTGTCAGTGTCAAGCTGTCAATATTTTCAATTTGTGAAACTGAAACAAGACAAGTTGATTCTTGTTGCTGACTGCCGTTGGATTTTGTAAAATAGTGCGATTTTATTCTACCTACTACATTAACGTCCAATTAAAATCTTACCTTGAAAAATGGGAGACAACGATGACTTCGAAGACAACCAGTATCCCGACAACGATGAGTTCGTTCCGTACGTGACAGCCGGGAACCTCGGCAAAGTTGGCGCGAAAGTCACTCTCTGGGGCAAAGTCACCAAAGTTTCAGCCAGTGAAGGCTTTTATGTGAAAACTGTGGATGACCAGGAGGTCCTTATAAAACTGAAGCGGCCTTTGAATGAACCTCTGGAAGGTTGGTACGAGATCTACGGCGTTTCGCAAGGGAAGACGGTTTTGTGTGATGAATATGTTCCTTTCAATGAAGAATTAACTAAGAACATTGATCTGGACGGGCACAAAGCGCTGGCAAGGTTACTGGTAGCCATCGACGAACCTTGGAACTTGGGCGACGATTCTGCTAATTCTATGGCAGGTGTAGTACCAATGGATCAAAACTTCTGAGGTTATTTTAGTAAGTTTATTTGTACGACAAATGTTAATTTAGAAGTGGAATTGTATAAAATCAATATGAAGAGGCATTCCAATTTCTTCATACACTCACCTATTCCACTAAAGTATAATATGTAAACTTTCAGGGAAGCGGTCAGTTGTGTGGAAATTATGTTGTAATGGAAACTGTTATTTATGGTCACAAGTAGCTTTGATCAAAATACTAAATAATAAGCTAGTTCTAATATGTTTTATAATATACTTTCCAGTTTTGTACTTCTGTGAATGTCATATACAATCATTTTGGTTTAATTTGAGACCGTATGTTTACTATGGTTTTTTGATAATGTATGAATAACGATAACAAATGGATTATGGATTCAAAAGATCCTCTTTAAACCTAAAAGTTCACTACATCCTGTTGTTTACCACTTTAACATCAATAGGTGTGATCAAGCATTGGATTTGTAATAAGAAACTGAGCCAATTAAATTGGCATTTTGTAAATTTTCTAATTTAATACTGCTAGCTTTACATAATATAAGTATTTTACATCATTTTTGTCTTATTATTTAATATTTCCCTTAAAAATGTAAACAGTTGGCAATACATGCAATATGATTTTTGGTTAGTCACAAATCTCTGATCTGAATTAATGTAATTGACACAATTTTGACTTAAACTAATTATTATTTATACCATAAGACTAGAAAAACTCATAAAGATTATCAAATAACATGCATAAAAAACTGCAAAATAATATTGAAAATTATAATTAAAATGCATTTTTTTAAATTAATCTTATCATGTTAACATAATTCTCCTGCCATTATCTGAATCACATTAGGACACGTAGTTTGTACCGTTGATAGTTATGATTAATTGCTCCTAATATTTATACTAGACTCGACAACTCAAGACTTACAGAAAAAAAGAAATGAGAATAATTTCATTCATATCACTTTAACTTTCATCTCTGCTATGAAAATCCAACCGAAAACTTTCCACTTAGTTACCTAGGGTACCTGTCTTGCTTAAAACATTTGATTGATTGATTTCTGAAAAGAAAATCTTAGAACTAGAGTAGTAACCATAGCAGGAACATAATCTGGTAAACATGATCAACATCAGGCAAGAACTTCTACATCTCCACTCCAGCAAAAACATTGAAGCAGCATTATGCTGACTGCATCCAGCATTGCAGGCGTGGGTACGCCCTGACCTCGTTGTCCCTGTTGCGTCGCTGGATGCTGCGCATGCGTTTCTCATGCTGCACCGCGATCGATAGTGCACCTTCTATGCACGTTACTGGGCGATGCCTGGGGAGACAAGTAGAGGACTTAGTAAATTGTTGGCTTTGAAGTTACAGTTCTAGATATTTGATCCAGATCGTGTCCCTAAGTGGTGAACGTCAACAAAATGCCTAAGTGGAATAGGTACCTATCATCATCATCATTATCAGCCCGGAATCACCCATTGCTAGGTGTAGGTGCAAAATATAAGAATGTTCTATTTGTTTGCTAATTGGTATACTTAGTTTGATCTGATAAGGTCTCGCTCAAAGGCTAAATGCTCACGTCCCTCTTTTCTTCTGCCACACACAATAGGGAATATGCAAGAAATTCAAAACTTTATTCCATAAAAATGCCTTGTATTGGCTCATATTCTCTGTTGAACACTTCTCTATCTTTCTAAACAACATATTTGAAAACTACTTATAGTTTCACAAAGATGTTAATATAGGTAATATTGTTATTGCAATGTTTGTTTGAATAACACATATATTTAGTAAAATAAAAAAATTGATGTAAACAAGGCAGTTATAGGGAAATGACGTCTAATAGCTTGACATGAATGGCCGCGAAAGTCGTACGTTTGAACAGCTGTCCAGCTGTCGTAGAAAATTGTAGTAGTTTAATTTTTTTTGAGCGACAAGCAGTAGTTTTTTTTAATTCTTTTCTTGGGTTGATAGTACTGTATTTTATTGATTTATGTGAAAAAAAATACATGCATATTCCCTCTGTGCGTCCCATATCCGGGTGAACAGTCTGAAGACCGCGCTGCGCGCTTGGAACCGCATTATTGGATTTTCAACTTTCAGCGCTGAAGGAAGCGTTGGAAATACAACAACACGTTTTTATTATTTAGCTATTTATTTAGTAGGTAGGTGTTGCCTACTGACTATTGTTAGCGAAAACGGGCGGTAGGCAGTTATAGGTACCTATTGATTCACTCAAAATAAATGGGTACAATATAGGCAGGCACCTACTAGCTACACGTTTGCTCTCCCCGGACGGAAAAATGAGCACGATTGTACAAAACTGAGATATTTCTAGGCATAAGAAAAACATACGAGGCCTTTGTATCAATCTTCGGCACCTCCATCCTTATCCTCATACTCAACGGCCTGTCCTTGCCCTTCAGCGCCAAGTCCGTCAGGTACCGCTTGATGTAGTTCTTCAGCTGGGTGTTCTCCTTCATCAGCTTGTCTTTCTCAGTCCTCAAGCAGATCGTCTGCACCTTGGCTCTGTTCACTTTGAGTAGAAACTTGTCCATTTTGCTGTACTCCTTGCATTCATCCTTTCAAAAAGATTAACGATACAACTGGTTATGTAATGCCTTTAATTGCCTACTTTACAGACGTAGACAGGTTATAGATTCAGGATTCAGTTAGGTATGCAAAATATTTAGTTCTTGGTTTGTGTGCATAGCATGATAATTGTTATTGCTTTTCCTGCATGTGCATATATTTGCCGGCGGGAGGGCGGTGCTGCATCCTGCATCCAGGCCAGGATCTTTTTCACGGAATTAAGCATAACTTTTAGTAGAAAGGTATTAGATAAGATAGGAGAAAGATGTAGGAGTATTGGTCTGGTCAGTTGGTGTACAAGTAGAGCTTTGCCTTTCACTTTCAAGAAATACAGGCATGATGTTTGTTTTGTTATGATGGTCTATTAATCACCAATCACCATCTGCACACTAGTTACCTACCTAGTAACGAAAAGTTACAACTTACAATCATAGCTTTATCCAGGTGTTCAAAGTCAACCGACTCGAAGTCATATTCCACGTCTTTGGTCAGCTCATCACCTGCATGTTCGTACTTACTGCAGATCTCTGCTAGTTGCAGGATTTTGTTTATCTTTCCGTGCATATCTTCGAGATGCTGGAAAGGAATAATTATTTAGTTCTTGACGATTTTTGCTCCCATTGTCCTGAATACCCGGTGTTATAAGATGTTTAGTCGGTTTGGTTTACAAAAACTGATGAAGGGCCCACGGCCTATAGGTGCACCACCAAACCCGGGAGTGATAAGAAGATTCGAATGACGTTATTCCGACGCACGCTTTTAAGCCACCCATGGGCATCTGACTTGGCTTAACATGCCGTCGAGAAATATCTCTCAGGCGTGCTGGTTTCCTCACGATGTTTTCCTTCACCGAAGCAAGTGTTAATTATACAATACGCACATGAATCCGAAAAATCAGAGGTGCGTGCCTTAGGTTCAAGCTCGAGACTTATGACTTGGCAGTCCGACGGTCACACCACTAGGCTATCACTGCTTACTTTTCGAGTGGTACGTCAGTTCGAAAACACGTTAAGCAACCCTGTACCTACCTACTTCGAAGGTGTTCAAGACACTATAGGGGCAGGTTATCAGGTGGGGCCATCTATACACCTTTCCATCACTGCGTCCACTGCACGGAGGATACGGCGCGGCATACGCTGGCCGAGTGTGCCGCGTGGGATGAGCCGCGCCGTGCCCTCGTAGCAGAGGTTGGAGGAGACCTGTCGCTGCCGGCCGTCGCTCGCGCGATGGTTGGCAGTGCAGAGTCCTGAGACGCAGTGGTGTCCTTCTGCGAAACCGTCATGTCGCAGAAGGAGGCTGCGGAGAGGTTAAGGGAGGTCGAGACCGCTCTCCCGACCCGCAGCAGACGCACCGGGCGTCGGCAGAGGGCAGACAACGCCCTCTTCCGGCCCCCCTAAATAGGTCCAGGGGCGACGGATTCGGGGACATCCGTCGCCCCCCATGACACTGGACCCGAGACGGCGGCGCGTCGTGTTCCACGCGCGCCTCTCCTAGACGTAGCGGGGGGAGTTTTACACCTCACTCCCCCCGGGACGAGGCCCGCAGGTCAAGCGGGCCGGCACTAGTCCGGGGCAGCGGAAATCAGATCCCGCTGCCCCCCGACGCAAGTGTGCGATGGAACACCGGTGTGGTTTTAGTCAGTACGAGTCTGACAGACCCCTCCGCTCTCCCCAGGGCGGAGGTCATCCATTGAGGATTTCCACATCGAGAAAAAGAAAAAAAAATCTATACAACTTTAGTGTATGGTAGGTAACCATCTCCTTTCAGTTTTACTTGAAACCTGATAATGTAGGGTGCATATTTAACAGGTTAGTTTAAACGTCGAACAATCTACCTACCATTAGACGCCACATGCCACTCAAACGCTGGCAATGAGAGCTCAAACAAAGGCCTTGCAATCAGCGAGAGGATAAAGGTTTTTCATGGATATTAAATGAAAACAATAGACTGGATGTCTGGAACCTTGGTAGCATCCTGGCTGGCGTTAACCATGATGATTAGATGCTGGCTGTCCTTGCACCTCACGATCTTGGAGTCCTTCTTCATCTCAAGATACTTCCGAGCTAGGTCCTCTTTCCGGGCCGTCATGCGAGTTAGTTTGTCTGCCATCCTGCTCGTTGTGTTTTGCCATTCGTATTGCAGGTTTGCCAGGTTCTCCTGAAATCCAGAACCAATTGGTGGTATTTCTTTTTCAGTTAAGTACCCAGCTCTTAGTTTACACTAAGTTTTATTAAATTATTTTTTTTCTGGACGACTCTTTCCATAATAAACAATAATTAATAACTTTCAGCTGGGTTGTGAAAATAGTGTAAACTACCGTAATAAGTTGCAACATTTGTATTCGTCCCCGCACTATCAATGACATTTTGTCATGCTATACGACGAATGCCACATAATTTTAGAAATAATCTACTTAATTTGTTCGTCGGCCCTTTATCAAGGTTCATCCGTGACCACGAAGCATTGAAGTACAAAACGATCAGGAGCCTAATCATTCAGTAATGTCGCGTGCACTATTTACGAAAATAACAACGTTGGTGGGATTTATTTCAAAGTACCTAATGCTAATGTGGGTTACTAAATAAGTAGATGCCTGACTGAATTCTTACAACAGTTCATACTTGACTTTCCATTGGAAAGCAAGCAATATTGAGTTTATTTACACGCACGAACACTCACACATCCGCACAATCACACACACACATACACAAATAAACACGCACACACACACGAAACACACCCACACACTTATCTGCATGCTACATTTGTTTTTATTAATTTTTTCTTTTATTTAATCATTGTAGATTTGTTCTTGCTTTAGCAGTATGTTAATTATCACTTTTGCCAATCTGCACATGTAACACGTACCAGAGCCAATTAGTACCTAGGGATCGAAACTGTGTCTCCTAAACACAGGCTATTTTGTAGCTTAGCTAGGAGGACAGAGCTTCACCCACCGTATTGTAGAATACAATTCTGTGTTACCTGCTGTTAATGTAAGTAGGTATCTAATGTAAAAAGTTGTATTTATTTCTAAAAGACTATTTTCAAACGAATCTAGTTTTCAAATTTTAAGCAATATCTTACAGTAGCCAGTTGTATCTGGTAGTCGTTTCTGGCGATCTCCTTCTGATAGAAGTCGTCCTTCTCGCGCAGGCTGTGGTAGTGGTTCATGATGGGGTTATGCTCCTCCTGGTACATGGTGTACACCTCGCGGAGCTTGTTCCAGTAAGTCTCGATCGCCAGGTGTTTGGGGACGCAGAAGCTGCGTAGTTCTTCTTCATGCTGCAATTGAAAAGATTTCGGTAGAAAATAATACTTACAGTTCCCAACGCCTTATAGCAAAACTAAAAGGACTGATTTTCTTTTGTAAATAAGTAGGTATCTATGTCGATGAAAAAGCTTAGTGAACATGAGATTGGTAGGTAATTCAGTGAGCATGCTTTCTGTCAAATTTGAGTAAATGATGATACCTAAATTACTTACTCAAATCTTGATCAGAGTTTAAAAAACTCAATTCAGAAACGGAAAAATGTTTAAGTAGTATTATGTACAGATGAAGACGTTCTCAACTTTAAATACTCAATTCAGAAACCGGCTGTGAGACACTAAATTCAAACTGTAGCGAATATGATCTATCAATTAGGTACCTATTGGCTTGACGTACCAAAAAAACAGGAAATTGAAATTCTTCATGGCTATGTACAATTTGGAGCATCAAATTCATTGAATTAAAGCGAAGAGTACCATGATTGTATTAGCTGTAGATAAAAGAATGAATGGAGGATTAGCGAGACACGTGGCAAAAATTACGATGCAGAAAAATAAACTAACAACGTAAGATATAATCTGAAATGAGACAACTAAATAGACATGATAAATATAGTCCCTGAACAAGTAGCTTAGTGCTTCATTTTCTGATACACTTGTTATTGTGGTGATATATTGTAATTTCCAATTGGCCACATGAGGTTTTCCTGTAATTAGTGGCTCTGGTCACCACATCCGACCATGTAGGCTGACAGCTTGACAGGCATGACTGATGACTGATGAGCATTGTTTGATATGATACTGGATAGCTCCAGTATGTATGATGTAATATGGAATAGGAAAGAACTTTAAAACAGATTACTTAGGATGAAATAAAATATTAAATATCTGATGTAGAATTAGCTAAGCTCGTTGTTCATTACATAAGCTATAGTTGTATTCCAATTTGTGAGTCCTTTTAATCCTTAATTTTGTGTTTATTAAAAATAAGAACAGAATGTTTGTAGAAGTTCAAAGTCGTTGAAGAATTGAACGCTTCTGTAGCTTTTAGATGGGTTGTAGAAAGAGCAAATGGATTTCAGAGGTCCTAACCCAAGGCAGTAATTTGCATCCTAACGTGACTGCAAAGTAGAAAAAGTGTTTGAAACTCAACTTGACTTGTGACAGACAAGCATTCATAGCTACGTTGTTTTTTAATCCTTCGATAACGGATGGCTCTTCATATCATTCGAGACCAAAATCCACCAGGCATTGGATTGTTTACCTATCAAAAAGACGTGAGCTGGATTTCGACCGTCGTGAGACAGGTTACCTAATTACCTTTACCCTACTGATGGCTTGTCGCTGCGATAGTAGTAAGAAGTGAAAGCGATAAAAAAATAAAATCACCATACAATTTTCGAGTCCACCTAATTCAAAAGTAAGTAAGTACACGCATGTCATCCAACAATTAGTCATATTTGGATGGAGCCTGTCACCTTTTCTGTTCTCGGCAAGTGAAGCGTGGACGCCGCTATCATATATACGGTGTGCCACGACCAGGTGCGACATTGTTAGAGTGGCAGCCGCTGTGACCATGTGCCTTGTCAAGTACCACGTCCTGATATTTTGTTTAATACTCGTGGAGAGCTATGTGAGTCGCAATTTAATATTTTGTTTGTTTGTTTTTTTCATTTTGTTTTTTGTTGGAGCCTTTCTTTATTCCTTTTAATAGGATTAAGAAGCTTAAGAAGATGAGACTTAAGAAAGCTAAAGTTAATAATATAGTGCAGCCACAACAGATTCTAAATAGTATTATTTCTCTTGTACAGGCCTTGAACTGTCGGTCGAGTGGAGGGCCGAAAGAGGCCGAATTGAAGAACATTTACAAGAAATGCTTGAAGATGCAAGAAGGGAAGAACTCAAGCAAAGGAAACTCTGAGCAAGACTATAAGGATCCACGAGGCCAAATACAGAGGAGCGATTGGGAAAAAGGTCGCACTACCGGGAGCAAAGAAAATAAGAATAATAGAGATGATAGAACGAGTGGAAAAAATAAAAAGGGAGGAAGTAATATGCGAGATAGAGACGACATGATGAGTCGGCCCGATGATAGGATGGACCGTAATGACGGTAGGAAGAACAAGAATGATGACAGAATGGGCAGTAGTAACGATAGGTCGGCTGGCAAAAGTGGAGGAGGTATGGCCGGTAAGAATAACAGAAATGATATGATGGGGAGCCGTGATGATTATTTCAATGGAAGAGAAGACTTCCCACAAAGTGATGAATTTGGAAGCGTAAGTAAAATAATTTGATCAGAGTTAACTATGTTATAAAAGAGCAAGGAAATTTCTCAAAGATTTTACTCTTTCGTGTTTCTCAAATTAAAAGCTTTTGTAATTTAATCTGATACAGGAAACTTTGTATTTCAGCAAGACATGGGCCGGGGCCAGTACAGTAACCATTACTCCACGACCCCAACTACGAGAAGATACAAAAGAGAGAAGCGGCCAGAAAACTCTGGTCAAAGGAGCCAGTACAATCCGAACAGTCATAAGATCACAGGTTACGAAGATAACTTTCGCTCAGAGGAGAAGAACACTACTGAACATAACGCTAACAATGAAACTGATAACAAAGCCTGTGCCTTGCACTGCTTCCTGGAGAATTTAGAGATGGTACGTATTTTGTCGTAGAGGGTAAGAATATACAGAGGTCAGGTGCGTAGTACTTCGCAATCGCGGAGCGTGTTGTAAGAACGTGCATGAAGCAAAAGAGGGTAAGTGTGTAAGGGGTTCGTAGCAAGAGGCTTTTTGTATGTTACGAATATAATGTAAAATCAATTAATCAATATGAGAGTGAAGCAAAAGGAGTATGCAAGGATCCTTGCAAGAGGCGTTCTTTATGGTACGAATATAATGCAAAATCCATAAAAAATCTATTTCCGGTCTGGTTTGGTCAAAACGAAACCCTGTTAAGTACTAAGATTACGCCGTTTGTCCATCTGTCTGTGGCGGGTTTATTTAAATATCTTTTTGTTTTTTTACCGTATAAAGTAACTATGCCTAAGGAGTCCCTTACAGCGTAGGTTGCGTCGTCGTAATGAATTGGTTAAAATAGAGAAACAAATGAACCCAACTTTGAAGTCAATTAAAACAATCTCCCACTAATTACTTTTGATTAGTTCAACGAGCTACGAAGCAGCTGTAGAGATTAATTCCTTAATTCACACTCAGACAGCGGAGGATGGAATGCCGGACAGATATCTAGTGACCCATGCTATCACCAAGGATGTTAAGAACGAAGATCTGAGGGATTTTCTTCAGGAGTCCATTGAAGAGTGCTTCCAGATTTTGGATAACGGTAACTATATCTTGCTTTTGACAGTTCTAGTCTACTCATAGTCGTTACTAATAGAGGACTAGGCTAGTTTTTGTTAAGTGGGTATCAAGAATCAAGAAGGAAACTTTTTATCAATAGGCTAGTTTACACCATCAATAAATTGCAAATCTATTTAGTCTGTCAGTTAGAGTATTGGAAAATAATGGACACATGTTTTTTGAAAATCAATGAATATTGACAAAGATAAAACGCACCAAATCTCGGGAGTGGGGGCTCGTGACGTCACAACGCACTAAAAATTATAGCACGGCGTGACGTATTGAGAATTTTAAAAGCGTCGTATCTTTGTCAATTTTCGTCTACGTAATAAAAGAAAAAATACGTGTCAAATATTTTTTTTAAATCTAACTGACGGACTTATTAGATTTTTTCAGGACACAAGCCTATTCTCTCACTTTGGATGATTACGTACGGGTTTCAACTGTAGCTAATACATATTTCCGCTCATAATCATCATTCTTATTTCTGACTAGCTTTTGCTCGTGGCTTCTCACCCGTTATGTAAGGAAATTAAATCACGGGAACGTTTTAAACGTGGGAATAATGTAGCTTCCCTGTTGTGAAAGAATTTTTGGAATCGGATTAGTACCTAGTTCTGAAGATTACCCCTCACGTAATGTATTACATAAAGCTAATTTTGTTACCTATGCCAATATTATTGCACCCTTCAAAAAGTTCTATCTACACCCGAAGATTATTCCTTACGTAGGTAATGTATGTTTATAACACATTTGCTCGTAAAGGGTCTCTTATTTCACCAATTTCAATATCGTAATGTATCTCATTACGTACTTGTGCTGTAAAGTAAAATGCACGGTTTATACTTTTTTAAATCTTAGCAAAGAGTTTTTATGTCAGAAAAGTGGTCAACATTTTATGAATAAAATTAACTTTGGGAGATGAAATATAATAAATAAACATTTAATTCTTTAATTTAATTAATTTTGACAATAAATTACAACCATTTATCTGTAACAAAAACACAAAAATATTAATTTACTTTATTAGTAATAATGGCTGTTTTTAGTGTATTTCTGCCTTAAAAAAAAGTGCTGATGCGCGTTGCCTCACTAATTTGTGAACAAGTAAAAATTATTCCGCGCTCTTTTTCTTTTCGCTATATTGTTTTTATTTGTTTTATTTATTTCCTCGCAAATATGTTATAAAACGTCGTATGACATACGTGCGCTTTGCTAATTACAGCCTCAGCTTTTTTATCGCCCTCGCCTACGGCTCGGGCTAGGAATATCGCCTCGGCTGTAATTTTCAACTTACCGCACTTATATCATAATGTATTATACCACCAGCTAATTTTGTTACTTATGCCAATATTATTGCACCCTTCAAAAAGTTCTATCTACACCTATCTACAAATTAACATAAGTAATGATTACCATTTGCAGAAAACACAGAAGACAAGTGCGAGTTCTCCAAGAACTTGCTGATATGTTTGTCAGAAAAGGGCAGAGCCAACTGTGATGACTGGAAGGACGACTTGAAATTCTAGCTACTTACATAATATCTCAGGACATTGTATTTTTATTATTTTAACAAACAATATAAGCTAACTGTTTCAGTAAATTGATTTTTATTTATTAAATACCAACTACCTTTACTTAACACCAACTGACCTTTCAAAGTGGTATATGGGACTATGGATAGGAGAATCATGGTTAAACCTTAGTTTTAAGCTATACATTTCCGTTATAGCATGGCCTCGCCTTGTATAGATTTCCCGCACAATAAAAAATCAGCATAAACTGGTTTTGTATAGTTTGATTGGTCGCCATGCGTACACCATAACTTTTACAGGAATTTATTAATCATGACATACTCATTAAAAGTCTGTAAGAGATGTTTTGGATGTTAAATTGCATTCTACCACCTCATAGTTTAAACACATAAAACCATTTTTAAACAGATAGGTTAAATCTCTCTTACTTCAAGCCTCGCATCATTCTTCTCCGTAGCCCGCTGAATTTCTATGTTCTTCTTCATAGCCTGGAAGTCCCTGTCCTGTATGTATGCGATCAACTTCAGCTTGAACTCGGCGCGGTCCTGATTGTCTACCAAATCCATCTCTTCTCGCTCCCAGTTCTCTAAGAGTGTGTTCTTTTGGTGGTCGTACTCTGCTTGTAATTTGTCAAGACGTTGGGAGCCTATGTCTGAAATAATCGTTATGTTATGTACTGTTTTATCATAGAAACGTAACTAGCCTTGCATATAAACACTGTTGTTTGATGAATAAACCAACAATTATTTAGTTTAAAGGGAGGCTCTGGTGAGCGAAAGGTCGTAAGTTAACAGCTCGATTGGCCTGCCCAGCCCTTCATCACTTCCCAGTGTCAGCTGGGGAGAAGAAGGTGAAGAGTAATTAGGGTTGCCATACGTCCCGTAAATACGGGACTGTCACCGTATTTAAGTATCACGTCCCGTATTGTTACTTGTCCCGTTTATCAATATTTCAATCAATAAAGTAAAATCTACGTCAAAATATGACTGGGCGAAGAAACAGGAACATCCTCCTGGTGGTTCTTCTCAACAGTAATTGAACTGGTTTTCCATTAATTTATCATGATTGGAGTGAATTGTTTTAGTTGTCGTTGTTTTCCATGGATGTTTTTATTATAATAAACAGTTACTACCCTTATTTTCAGTTTTTATTTATTTGTCACTAATAAGTCCCGTAAACAGTTCTCAACAATAATGACAGCCCTAAGAATAATTCACCTGATAGTAAGTACCTAGTCATCAGCGTCAAGCAGAGTCAAATACAAATGCTGAATGTATCTTGTGCCAGTAATATAGCCAGCACATCAAGCTAGGTACTACAATCTGTCAAATTGCTTTAAGGGTCCGTGCACCTAATTAACTCATTTTCACATTTTTGATCACTGTTTGTGGGAAAGGCAAGAAGAATTTGAACCTTTTTTATTTTTATTACAAGAGTCAGGTTCTTATTCTTGTCGACGACCGCAACAATTTTTTAAAATAATGTATATATTAATGGCAATCACCCATATTCAAAACCCCTTTTTCGCAAAAGTAACGAGCGAGTGATGTTTGGGGTTCGCTGAACAAAGAACTACAAAATATTCTGAACATGAAAAAATATGAATAGCATCATTAAATGGTCTACTCGTAAAGTAGCAGGAAACATTATTGATTTCAATACGAAATATATACATATATATATATATACCCAATGCTGAGTGCAGGTCTCTTCCAAATCTCTCCACTTTTGGCGGTTTTGTGTCATGGCTATCCAGTTTCTTCCGGCCACTTTAGTGAGATCGTATGTCCACGTAGTCGGTTGTCTTCCCACACTCCTCCGCCCCGTCCGTGGTCTCCACTCCAGCATTTTCTTCCCCCATCTTCCGTACAGTCTAGGGCATATATGGCCCGCCCACTTCCACTTACTTTTTGCTATCACTTCAACTTCATTTTCAACTTTTAGGCATCGCTAAATCATTAGATTCAAGGCTGATTGGGAAAATTTGACAGTTTCGGGTAGCTTTATGTGCATACACGGAGCTCAAACACAACTCTGAACACATCGTGTGGTGGTAAAGTAGCTCCATCTTCTAACTATCTATTATTTTATGATAAAAAGATTCTTACTGAGGAAATAGCTGACGTTCTCCGTATGCGCCTGGAACGCTCGGCGATGCTGCTCGTCGGAGTCATCAGTGGCCTTCATCAGCGTTTTGATCAGCCGGTTCTTGCGCTCCATCAGGAAGTTGAAGCTTGTCAGCATGTTCTAGACGGACAAACAGTTTTCACATTAGAAGAGCACTTAATATAGCAAAACTTAGGCATGTGCCCAGAACGTGATGATGACAACCACCATTTTGGATAAACTTACAGTTTTTGTGTCAATCGTATCTGAATACTGCAAATAAGCATGCTTCTTTTTCTTCAATTCTTTTTAGGCCTGAGTCAAATCTCGGTTTCATGCTCAATTACAATATTTTCTTAATAACATTAAATAATACAAAAAAGATATAATTCAAAACCCCATGTAAAAGTAATAACAGCGAACAAAAATAAGTAATGTGATTACCTGAATATCCAACGCCATTTGTTTGCATTTTATTTTGCGCAGTATATACCTCCATTGTTGATTTATTTTGGCTCGATTCAGCCGACTGAAGGCTTCTTCTTTGTCGAGCTTGTTCTGTAAAATTGTGATGGAACCGTTAGATTATTGGAAAGATTGGACAATCAACATCATTGCGAGAAGGCGCTTGGCCGACATCAGATTTTTAGACTGAAATACGCGACTAGCTTGCACGGTTTTTGCAGGTTGTTTGAGAACCGAAAAGAAAATATGGTAAAAAGAACACATGAATGAATCAGGACCAGCTATACAGCTAGTCTACCTACTCATAAAAGTCTTAAGCAACAGCTTTCTGGTTTCATAGATGAAGTCTGGTGGATAAATAAATTCATAAAATACTAAATTAGACACCCTCGATGTGGACTGGCCAAATGTGGGTGTGGTCCTAGATATAGGTACTATCGAAGACAGTCCCGCCTGATCACCACTAAGCTAATTTTTGCTTGCACTTACAACATAGAAACGGTCTCTAGCCCCGCCCCGTTGACTTTGTATAGAAATAATGAATGAAAAGATACCGATCGGCCGAGCGCACTGACGGCGCACGCCAAACGAGAGTTATTGTTAGGTATTTTGCGCGCCAATGTTGACGCTTTCCTAACAGGCCTAAACTTAAAGGAGGCGTGGCTCGGCGCCTCCGGATGATTTAATCGAAAAAAAATTTGACTGATCAGGCGGTACGACCACGACTGTACCTAGATGTAGATACCTCCACCTTTGCCTAATCTTTCGGAGAAAATAGACGTTATGTTATGGTTATAAGTTAGATAGTTGAGATTTTAGTGTTATTAAATAAAAGATGTTGACCTTGATGAACCTATGTATAAGCTCTTGCTTCCTCCGACGAGCCTCCTCCTCCAAGTCAGCTCGATGCTGCAGGTACCTAGCCCGCTCCTCGTCCGACATCTTAGCCAGCTTGTTCACTTTGCCTTTCTTTCCCATTTTGAAGCTTTAGTTCCTTTTGCTGTGAATACAATGAAAGTAAGTGGTTATTGTTTTTTTTGCGTATAAAATAACTAATAACTTTAAATAAAAACTGAAAAGAAAAAAACAAGTTCAAGAGACAGGACATATTGACTGCAACAGTCGGGAACCATACCTATTGGATGTAATGATTTTAGTCTTGATCATTCATCAGCACAATGTTTTGAGTGCGTTACATTGAGTTCTATCACAAAACATGATTTTTCACCCCATAAAAGAGTTTCTCAGCAATCATTTTTGCGTAAAGTTACTTATTTTGATGTACAGAATGCTTGGTTGACGGCTTCGTGATGAGGTTGTTTACACCCTGTATACATACAACAACCCTGAAAACACCAGTCTTGTTTGGGCAGAGGTGTAAAAAGGTGTGGCCGTACTCATATGTGAAGATGCAACAAGTAGTCTTTATCTGAAGATCATTATTATGATGCACAACACTAGTTCACGTTTACATAAAAAAAAATATAATAAACACAACACAGTTCTTACCTTTGGCGAACAAAATAGTCTGAACGATTTTGAAGTCGTGGCTTCTATTCTAGTTACTGTTATACTGATATACAGTTATTGAACAAACTAGAAGTAACACGGTTACACGGCAACAAGGTGTGTAGTTTCTATTGATTAACTAAGTAATTAATGTGGGTAACTATGTTGTTAGGGAAAACCTTGACGATTAATCCTACTTAATATTACAAATGCGAAAGTTTGTGAGGATGGATGTATAGTATAGTATAGTATGGATGTTTGTCACTCTTTCACGCAAAAACTACTGAACGCATTTGGATGAAATTTTGCACATTGATAGTTTATAACCTGGATTAACGCATAGGATAGTTACTTGTGATATCCCGGTAGTATGATCCTGTGGGACAATTATTGAACTTCTCGCGGGCGAAACCGCGGGCTTAAGAGGGCTGGGGGTTTTTCTTGTTTTTGAGTGTTTTAAGAGTCTAGCACTCAAATACAAGAAAAATAATAGATTTTTATTTAAAGCGCTCCTTAAAGAAATAATCAAACTTTCTCGGGCATATTTTTTTATTAATTTTGTGGCCATATCTAAACCATATTCACACATCAAAAATCTCAGTTTAGATAAAGTTTGATTATTTCTATAAGGAGCGCTAAATGCGAGCGAAATTTGTCTTGTATTTGAGTGTTTTATGAGCCCATAAAACACTCAAATACAAGAAAAAATGTAATAGCCCTCATAAGCTGGTGTTCCTATAATGCTTAGATAATAAGTTGGTTTTTTAGGTGGCCAAATGCTAACTCTTTACCTATTCTTGTAGCTGTGCCTGAAAGGGTCCATGATGATCAGCAGGCCTAAAAGCCAAGTTACAAACGATTTGTATCGATTCTCTTTCTACAATCGTAAACGTTAAGTCACGTGGTCAAAACAAACGAATAGAAACTTCGTAGACAAGTTTACATCGATCAAGATGATAGAATGAAATGTATTCGTTTCTACAATCGTGATCGCTACATCCCATATAAATCGTAGCCAACTTACAGTTTTGACTGAACTTTAATGTTTCTATTCGTTTGTTTTGACCACGTGACTTAACGTTGAAATGATGTCATTCCCATACATTTGGTTAGTTTTCTATGCGATAACGATTGTAGATTGTCAACTTGGCTAAGGCTACTGGGGGCCTAAAAAAGCCGCTTTAGCAGAATCTTATTACGAATCACGTTAAAAATTCTAAATTCTTAAAATGGACTTTAATTTCATAACCATAAAGTCCATTTTAAGAATTTTAAATTTCTCATTTCCATTTTAATTTCTCATTTTCATTTTAGACCCCCAGGTCTTGGCAACCTACCACCTAAGTTTACATGGCAATGACTGCAATAAATATTACTAAGTGTTCGCGTCTTCGTCTGCGGTCGAGTTCGGCTTCCAGTCTTATCTGGATGCATATGAAAACCTGTATTCTACATGGAGCTACACTGGCTATCTGACCTCCACAACCCAGTAACCGGGTAATACGAAACCCCTTGGTAAGACTGGATGTCAGACTTTCGATTTCTGACTACTCATAACAACTGTCAAAGATCTACAAATTTCAGCCTAGACCAACGGCTTATGTTCAAACGCAGTGGGGAGCGGCGCGGGCGGCGGAATCCGTAAGCTCCTTCTGCGTGTGAACATAGTTACAGGAGCGCGGGTTCGCGGTATCCGCAGTGTTAAGAGTAAAAAAAAAGAACATAGTTTATTTTTACATTTTTTTTTTAAATGTAATTACGCTTTATTCAAATAAAAAAATCACGATAAAATAGCGAAATAAAACGTAAAAATTGACCTAACACTTTGTTTTTTTACTAATTAATGTTATTAATTATCGATATTCTAGTACGATATGTGTCGACAAAAGTATATTTCTGATGCTTTATGCATTTTTTCCAGTGAAATTTATAAATATTTATGATAGATATAGGAGTCTGAAATTGGCTATGCGATGATGTTTCAGTAAACTAGTTGTGGAAGATTAATCACTACATAGTAAACAAATAAGTTTTTGTAAATGTTTTACGTGAAGTATCAATAAGAAAGACTAGTCTATTTTTAACATGTATTCAAAAATGCCAGGGTGTTATCTACGATGGTAAATTAGGCGACTAAAGTCTTAGAAATTTGCGCGATCAGCTCCCGCCGCCCGCGCCGCTCCCACTGTTTCTACACTTAGCGTGCTTTCCGAGGCACGGAGGAAACTCGGTAAGTAATGATGGTCACCCATCCATGGACCAACCCCAGCAAACACGGCTTATTAACTGCGAATATCGCGTGATCGCTAAAAACATTAATCCGACATATCTGGATCAAATATTATAAATCGCTGTATTCATGGACTTATACTTGTGTTCTAATAGATATGTAACAATAATTTATTAGTATTTTATTTAGGGAAGAATGAATGAAGAATGGTCATGGAAAAATACCATAACCTTCACATAAAGTTAGGAGTAAGTAGGGTTCAGTTTTAATTATTTTCTGCTTGAACTCATTTTCTTTTACAACCAGTTTAGTCCACGGAGCATTTAATATTCAGAAATAAGGGCGGGTGTATCATAACCGGCCATAAATAATAAAAAAAAAACATGAAATAAAAAGAAAAACAACATAAACATTCTTATCTTATAACCATAGCTACTGTTACCATGGTTACTAAATACGCGTCATGAATCTAATCCTGTCAACAATCAAAGGAAGAAGTAAAATCATTATTTATTTGTTTAGTGAAAAGGAATAAACTCCTAATCAACATGGATGCGCCATCAGTTTCGGGGCATTCCACCTCCACATACTCAGGCTCTGGGAGCTCGAAAAACAGCAGCAAACTATCTGGTGCGAGTGTTGAGAGAGAAGAGGACCTCACGAAAGACAATGGTTTGTTTAAGAATACTGAACAACTCTTTCGAATAGGGAATATGCAAGAAATACAAAACTCTTTTTACTCAGGGTCAACTCACACCGAGACGCGACGCGACGCGACGCTGCGCGCAGGTCGACTCAAACTCAAACTCAAGATACACATTTCATTGTGAGAATTCAGAAAACGTTGCACCATGAAGCACTGCGCCTTGACAAAGAAATGTATATCTTTTCGTGTAATAAATAAAGTTATATTTTGAGTCGCTGTCCGCGCAGCGTTGCGCAGCGTCGCGTCGCGTCGCGTCGCGTCTCGGTGTGAACTGACCCTTATTAAAAATGCCTTGTATTGGCTTATTTTACAATTAGTTTTTATTTACGTAGCATGTTTTTGGTGAAACGGAACGCACTATCAAAACGCGTCGTCCTCGATAACGCCGGTAATGACGTCAAAGTCTATGTGTCAAAAAACTATTTGCAAATTCGTTAAAGTTTCACTAAGATTTTATTATAATATTGCCATCGCAATTTTTGCTTGAATAACACACAATTGCACATACAATTGGTAAAATTACTATAACAAGGCCAAAAACTTAGATGTAAACAAGGCAGATTGAGGTAAATGACGTCACATCATGGTCGCGACAGCCACGGACGTTTGAACTGTCATAGAAAATTGCAGGAGTTTATCGCTGAAACGAATGATCAAATTCTATTTTTTTTTTCAATGGCAGAAAGCTGAATTAGGCTGTACTTAAATTATATTTTATCATGCATATTAGCCGAGCTACCACATTATACACATATTTTAAATTATTAGAAGCGAGCCCATTGCCAAAAATCGAGTACAACTAGAAACTCCGTGGCTGCTACTGAGATATCCTTGACAGAATAACTCAATCACACTTTACCCAATCTGGGAATCAAATCCGGGACTTCACGCTCAGCAGTCACGTTGTGTCTAGACAAATGAATCTCAACGCCTCATAATTCTTGTTCCAGCGGTATCTCCAATCGACCTGGAGTGCCACATCCAATGCGAGCGCATCTCCAAGATACTAGACGATGCCATCTACAAATGTAAGATGACCATCTGTCTGCCAGAATTGGTGCAAGAGTATCAAATCCTAAGCAGTGTCCTGACACCTACACACATGGCTGACCTGGTCTCTATCTTCGAACAGTATGACAATCCTCTGGGTTCTAGCAGTCTATTGAACGTAGCGCTTATGGATGATTTGAAAGCTGTGAGTTCCATTTTCAAGTTTATAGTTATAGGGCTATGGTAGAAATCTGGCCGGAAACCACAGAACGCTGCCTGCTACAATACTTACATATTCCTTTTGCCTCGTCCACGTTCATACATCTAGTAGTTCATACAAGCACGCCGTTTGCGTGTACTACGCACCTGACCTTTTTAAAGAACCTCACTAACAAGGTCAGTGTGTGTTCTTTTAGGGCGTCATCCCAGCGTTATTGCCACTCACATCTGTTCTCTTTTGGTTAAGTTCAAAATTGAATGATTTTTTTTTACAATTTGTGATAACTTGAAACGCTGGCGACTCTACATACATCAGTGACCTGCATTTTTTCTGATATATGTTCTTCATCATCATCAGCCTATTAATGTTCCCACTGCTGGGACACAGGCCTCCTCTCTATGAGTGGGAAATAATAATATATATGTGATATATGTTCTCATCATGTGAATTTCCAGGAAGACTATTCAATGAAAACTCGCCTGAACGCTGAACTGGGGCAAATTATGTACATCATGAATAGCTATCCTGACCTTAGGCCCACCATTGATGAAATGATAGCCAAGGTGCGTAATAATCTCACAATTTATCTCAGTCAAAGGATATTCAGTTCTTTTGAAGAACCGAATTTTATTGCATTCCTAATAAAAACTAAAAGTCGGGTTAAAACAAACTTTACTAATGATAATTGTTGATTTCAGACGAGAGAGAGAATAGCGGAACAAAAAAGCGACGTAAGTGTTTGGGTACTTATACAGACTATACCTTTGTTCTCGACGGAATACGGAGTTATAAAATACGAAAACTAGCTCGTCATGTAAAGGGTTTAAACACGCACAATGGTCCACTTCAAGGACTAGGGTGCGGAAACGTAAACCCCATGATGACTCAAAATCAAAATCAAACCATTTATTTCGAGTAGGCCAGTTACAGGCACTTTTGAATTGTCGAAACAAAGATGAAAACTATATGTAGCTACAGTCCCAGTCACAAGGCATAAAAAATGTGAAAGTACTGTAGTTGCCCATTCCCTAGCGTAGATCTCTATGGAGAAAAACGGGCAAGAAACTCCATGGACACTCTTTTAAATCAGAATATTTTTACAAAACCTTGGTTACATCATTCATGCTGAGATGGTACATTATGTGAGAACAATGTAGCAAGATGTGCACGTTAAAAGTGTCCACAGTAAAACAAAACAAAAAATAAAATAATTAGTTCAAATAAGCCGTGGCAACCAAGAGCTGACCAGTCAAAACTGACAGCGCCCGTTCACGAACATGACGACTATTTTGAAGGGAACTAAATGATCCGACACACGCGCCACTATCAGTGAGACATTTCAGTGAGCATGACATACTCTTAACCGCCAGGGCACATTCGAGTCAAGAAAAGACGTAGGTTTCCAGCGACTGATAGCATTCTACATAGTACACACAGCACTAACACAATATGGGATATGCGGTTATACAGGGTGTAAACCACCTCATCACGAAGCCGTCAACCAAGCATTCTGTACTCATCAAACTAAGTAACTTTACGCAAAAAATATTGCTGGGAAACGACTTTTTATTTTGGGGTGAAAAATCATGTTTTTTGGTAGAACTCAATGTAACGCACTCAAAACATTGTGCTGATGGATGAATTGAATAGTACGGGGGTCGTGAAGGTGTTAAAGTAAAAATCTTACATTAAAAACAGGTATTTAAAAAAAAAGTTGTCAAAATGTTGGAACTTTGATCCCCAATATCTCCGTAACTTGAAGGTTCTCAGGTACGGTGTAGAACAAAAAAATGAACGCAATGACGAGGAGAACAAGTACCTTTCAGCTTTAGTTGTGTTTTAGTGTTTTACACCCTATAAAATACTAAAAATATTGAATTTTTACAATACAAAGATCTCCAACAATACAATTAGTGCTAGACTAGGCAAGGGTGTAAAAATACTACTAATAATAATGTCCTCAATTATGACTTGGTCCTTAACTATCTATAGGTATGCTTACCTAGTTGCTAGTGGCATGCCTGACTGCTTCGTACATTCGTGCTTACAAAACTTTAGTACCTATACCTACGTAAGTAGATACTGATGGATCAGGCCCTTTCGTTGCATGTTGTCGCCTAATATTATTTTTTAGGTCACGGTAATGCCACCTGGCTTCGACTTTCTCTTGGAAATGGAGCATTTTCAAGAACTGATGGTTATCCAGATGGAGACCACGGCGGCAGAAGAACTGTCTGCCAAGCTTAACGCCAGAAAGTTGGAAGCCTCTAATGAGCACCTTAAAGCACGTATCAAAGGTAATTTAGTAGAATCAAACTAGAGTTGTAACGGAGGTCTTTTTATCGGAATCAGAGGCGGATGCGGAGGTGAAGAGCTTGGCCTCCGCAGATGCCGAATTGCGGAGGTTAAGGCGCTCTAAGCAGCAAATTTTTAGGTTTTTGCGGAGGTGAAGCAGGGGAAGCGGCGCCGGCGGTAGCTCCGCCCACTACAGCCCCGCTGACGTCATCGGCAGCGCGTGGCCTTATACCGGCGCGGTGCCGCGGCGCATTCTGGATCCAGGGATTTTTAAAATAAATTTTCCTTTTTATTAAAAAACCCGCGATTCCGGGATCGATAAATTTAGTGTTATGTTGCGTCTTTTGTGTGTAAGGTTTTGTTTTCAAATAATATTTTAGATACATTTTTAATAGGATCGTAGCTTATGTGGTGTCTGCCCCCCATGATGGGAAAAAGGCGTGACTTTATGTATGTATGTATTTTAGAAGCCGCAGGCCACACCGCCAGCCGCCGGGCGAGCTGGGCGAGCCTCTTTTCATACTTGGTTTCAGCTCTTTTGGTAGTTCGCGGTGTGAAGCAAAGTATAAAAAAAAAAAAATGTTTATTTGCACCTTCAAGTAAAAATGTTGTTAACAATACAATTAGTCCTTAACTAAGCTAAATTTATAGTAGTATGTTTAAGTTAAGTTTCAGCCAATACTCAGCGCCCACCCACGAAATTATTAGCCAATGCCAATTGTGCCTAGTTTTTACAAAAAAAAGACACTTATGTTTATTTTAGTTACTGTTATCATGTTTGGTATGGTAAATAAAATTCCTGCCGATGATTCTATTTAGATGTGACGTTATGTTTGGTTTCAGAGTGCTCGAAGACTTTGAAAGAAGAGACAGAACACTTCGAACATACGATGGCATTGAAAACTGACATCATTTCAAAGTTGGAACACGAACTAGCACTGCTCAACTATGAGGCTACTGTCAAGCTTAAGAAGAAAATGTGAGAAGTTTCATTGGTATTTTCAATATTTTTTTTATTAGCCCGCATTGTTCTTTTCCTGGGCAAAGAACTCCCCAATCCAACCACTTCCACTGTTCCAACCACTTTCACTGTTCGTATACGCTAATCTCCGAAACCACGCAACCATTTTAATAATAATAATAATTCGTTTATTTTACAAGTAACAAGGACTCATTAATACACAGAAATTAAACATATATCACAAATGATACACTAAATAAAACACACAGAATACATTAAACATTACAATAGCTACAACACAAAACAATAATCACACAAAACACAACAAAACGTGCAAGTCACTGCAGCGTCTGATGTATGGACGTCGAGCCAGTCGGCTACCATCACCAGCACGCGGTTGGAGCTGCCGCGAATTCTGCGTACCAGGGACGCGCACCGCTTACGCATCGTTCCATAAAAGCCGACGACGCTAGCGACGGCGAACATGCCCGAGGCACTACAACGTCGCGGAAACCCCATCAGCGCTCTGGAATGCGTTGTTATACTGGATTTTGCTATTTGAGTGTGATTCACCCACAGGCTGCACGCGTACAGAGAGGAGTACAATAAGCCCTTAAAAGGGTCTGCTTGACTGATCCTGAACAACGCGCAAACCTGCGAGTTATCATGTTACCTCTTACAGCCAAAGCCCTCCGCTCCCTCTCGATATCAGCATTATATCTGAGACCGGCTGTTACTACATGCCTCATGTACCTATT
Source organism: Xestia rhomboidea (assembly GCA_963853795.1). Taxonomy (NCBI): domain Eukaryota; kingdom Metazoa; phylum Arthropoda; class Insecta; order Lepidoptera; family Noctuidae; genus Xestia; species Xestia rhomboidea. The sequence continues at coordinate 14,853,705 of OY970772.1, forward strand.
TGTTTTTGAATGAAATTTTGTGAATGTGTATGTTTCTTCCAGTATTAGCATGACCACAGTGGTTTTGTCAACGGAAGAATCGACAAAATTACAGATTGTAGAAAGATTTCGTCGTAAGCATGGCGATGTTAAAAATGTAGAAAATAAATGTTTCTGTTCTTCAGTCGACAAAATTCTACAACGTCAAGCATGGCGACAATTTTTTCTCTACTTTTGACACTTGGGGTAGAAACATTTCTTCTCAACAATTAATGTCAAATAGGTATTCTACATCACATCGGACTTAGACAAGATTCTTTTTTATTACAATTATTTGTGTTTAATAACAAATACGAGTACTTATATTATTGATTTTAAAAACATGTCGGGGTCCTACCGTCGTCGTCTCCTCAGTTTTTAGGCTGAAAAGATTGTACCTACCTAACGTCGGGTGCCCTAAAGTACCTACCGAGCTCGCTTCGCTCGCTTTCAAAGCGGCGATCAACGATGCGCCCGTTTTTATTTGGGCGGCACGTTATTACGCCGCTTTGGCGAACGCGAAGTGCTCATACAATGCGGCGTAATTTAATCCGGCTGAACGTGAAAAGACGCCGTCTTACAAAACAGCGACGTTTTGCAATCCGGCGCGCGAATTGGTCATGCTACACGTGCAGCTTGAAAAAATTTGTACTGAATGTTAAGTGGCGCTGTGCGAAGCAGGGGTTGGTTGTTAGTATATTCAAATAAAATATAAAGGGTGTAAATGGAACCTTAAAAAGCCGAAAGGCACTTGTTCTCCGATTTTTTACTGGACCATCCCTTTTTTTTTTTTTAGGATGGGAAATCATCAAATAACTCCTCCCGCTCTGGGCGGAGCAGGAGGGAGTGTCAGACTTTTACTGACTAAAACCCATCCATGTTCCTTCCTCGCCCTTTGTGTTCCGGGGCCACAGTATCTCTTTCGAATAGTCCCGCAGCCCCGGCAGGCTTCGGCCCTTGCGGGCCCCTTCCCTATTGCTGACTCTCTTTGAGGCGCGCGTGGAACACGAACGCGCCGTCGACACGGCCTGTCGTCATGAGACGTACGGACGGCGAGCTAGCTCATAGCGCCCCGTCCACAGTCCCGCGCCTACGGTGGCCGGCAACCACCACGTGGCCCCCGGCGCCCGGGGCGTCTCCCGCGGCGGCCGGGACGTGTGGATCTCTCCCTGTCCCGTTCCGCCACCTCCTTCGCTAGCATGACTGCTTCGCAGAAGGAGGTGACGGCGTCCCATTCCGTCTCGCTCCGGACCATGGCACGAACCAGGGCCGGAAGCGAGAGGTCGCCGCCGCCGATCGCCACCTCGAGGACACGGCGGTGTTCCACCCAAGCGGGGCACACCTCCACAGTGTGCTCCACCGTGTCCTCCGGTCGATCCTCGCAATGGAAACACCCGGGCGTCTCCTCCCGCCTGATTCGGTGCAGGAAATTACCGAAACATCCGTGTCCGGTAAGAACCTGCGTCAGGCGGAATGTGAGGTCGCCGTGGCGTCTCTCCAGCCACTCCTCAAAGAGGGGACTTATCGCCACTATTGTGGCGTGCCCTGCACGGGGTTGCGACAGTCGCTCTCTCCATGTCGCCATGAGATCCCGCCGGATTCATGGACCGCACGACTTCCGCGTAGAGCCTCCGGTTTTTGGACCATACTTGGGATTCTAGTAGTTACAGAGATATTGGAGGTCAAAGTTCCAACTTTTTCACAAGTATTTTTTTCAAATAGGTCATAACTTTACTTTAAATACCTCCATAACCCGTTATGCGTCCATCAGCACTGAGTTTTACCGTAAAACGTGATGTTTCACCCCAAAAAAAAGTCGCTTCCCAGCAATATTTTTTGCGTAGGGTTACTTAGTTTGATGTATCAGTACAGAATGCTTGGTTGACGGCTGCGTGAAGGGTCCGTTTACACCCTGTATATATGGGCCACATTGAAGAACGGGCGGTTAATTATTGATGGAGATGAAGCGGCGTCGGAAGGTTGATGATCTGGTGATGGTCGCAGGAATGCAGCTAGATGCAAAATCACAGGGCGAGTTGGTGTGGCGATGTTTGGGGAACGCCTATGTCCGGCTTAGACGTCTTCCAGCTGTTTAGAAGCTTCTTATCTGCTTATTTAAATCTCGATTTCATCTTTAGCTTGGACTCAGAGCGTCAGATGGTCTTGTCGACTCGAAGTCACACAGTGAAGAATGAGATGTTGAAGGAAGAGGAGATAGAGAGCAGAGATACGTATGAACTACTGTTGAGGCAGCACCAGATTGAGGAAAAGAACCAGAGGGCGCGCCGGTAATGTTCACAACCTTTATCCTTAGTAAGTAACCCTAAAGTGTGGAGAAACCAGTCATCTCTTTCAAATATAAATAATAACCACGACTCTACTACTAATAATTAGGTAATTATAGCAACGGATTTAAATTGAGGCATTGTGTGTCTGTCCAGTCTTGCACTTGCAGTCTAGTGCAGTCTTAATGCACCATTTAAAGGTGAGGCCAAACGAGCGTAATTTTTTGAATCGCATAATTTCGGTTTCATACATATTTTACGTCGTCGCGTGCGTCGTTTCGACGTAAAATGCGCCCATCTATGTATGAAACCGAATTTACGCGAATCACATAATTACGCTTGTTTGACCTCACCTTTACTATCAATTTAAAAAAGTCTCGGATTGGCAGCTTCAGCTGGATGTCAAGTTGGTCTGAAGGGTTCTATTGTATCTATTTTAAAAAACATTAAACGGTTTATTAATCCTGGGATCAACATCAATTATGATTTAAGTTGAGTGTGAGTCTCTTTTGTGATCAGTAAGAAATACTGTAATATGCAATATTAGGCAATAATAAAAAATAAATATGTTTTCTATAAAATAAGGTTCAAAGTAGAGACGCAGTTATTGTCGTGGCTGCAGAAGTACGACCTGGAAATGAATGACAAGCAGGTGGAGCTAGACGAGTTCACGCAGAACTATGAAGAAGAAATGCAGAAGTGCGAAGTATTGGAGGTGACGTATCAGACTATCTACTCAAAACTGTAAAGGAAAACGTCCTGAGGAATCTGGAATGTTCTAGAATAAAAAAAATGAATCTACCAAGCTGCACAGTATCCCGCGTTGGTTGACGACCACTTTTCCTTACAATGAGGAGGCGGAAACATTATAGGCTGCTCATCATTCCAGACTCCCCAAAAATCTATTGCAGCATAGAAATAAATTGTTTCCATGACAATAAAATAATTATGTAGATATCGATCGACTCTTGCAAGCAGACAGTTTACTTGTGTATTGTTATTTACCACCCGACCTAAAAATTCTTTAATGTTTAATTCTAAACAGCACACGGCTGTTGTAATGTCTGGGTTTAATCTGTTAAACATGTTGGTAAATTTTAGGTTTTACTAGTAAATCTTAGAATTTACCAACATCAGTAGTGCTACATCCAAGTTGGATGCGTACCTATTTCGAACTCACCGTCTTCGCGATTTGTAAGTAGTCGCTGAAAGTCATTTGCCTACAGCATTGTGGTAAAACGTGAACATGTCCATGGTGGTAAAAGTTTTAAATGAACGATGATCACAGAATAAAGTAAATCTAAGGATTTACCGTAGTTTGGGCTTTTACAGCAACATGTACCTACTTGTACGTAACAATATTACCCACAGAAAAAGATAGCGGAACAAGACATCGAGTACATCCCGCTGATGGAAGAACGAGAAGCGGAATACCACCAAGAGATGACAAACAAGATGAACAAGTTCTTGCAAGACCATGCCGCGAGGGTCATACAGACCGCCTGGAGAGAAGTGCTCGCCAATCGCGCGGAGAAGAAGAAGGTATGTTTTTAAGCACTTGAGCTAGTTTCCTTCTAGAATGCTAGGAATAACATGGAGGTGGTGAAAAACATACATACCTACTTCTAAAGAGTATGCCGCCGCCGCCTTTAAGCTGCGTTTCCACATAAGATGAGCCAGGATGCGTAGCGAGAGATGTGTGTAAAACTAACCAATAGCACAGCCAATAGTAAAGCTTCTTTTTCACATTTTGAGCTAAGCTATAGTTGGTGCCAGTTAAGATCGCAATACCGGTCATTGCCCTTTCCTAAATATCTCTTCCTACGAAACAAAACAAATGAACCATTAATCGTTTTTTATTAGAAAAAATGTTGAAGATCACGATAGATGACGATTCAAGACTTGAACAGGCTTATTTTTGGATTTCAAAGATAAGAACTATAATAAATGTAGGTGGGTCAATGACCGCTTTTGCGGTCTTAACTGGCACCAACTATAGCTATGTGATTGGTTAGTTTTATGCTCATCTCTCGCTGCACATCCTCGCACATGTTTCTCTGGTGGAAATGCAGCCCTAGGGTCATACAGACCGACTTTCAATGTAGGTACTCGTATTTAGGATACCATATTTAAGTCAAAGTCTACTCATTTACTTCCATTAAGCTATTAAAACGAACTTTAGAATATCATACTTTTCAAGTAAATTTTCTCATTCTAGTCAAACTTTTAATACTGAACTACTTTCTTTTAAAAATCAAAACCTAAGACTGAAATAATTATGTCCATTAAGTCAGTCCGGCTAGGTTAACACCCGTATCTATAGAAAAGTCAAAGTGATTAGGTACCTACTTGAGTAAAATGAAAACGGCTTTTATTCTGTAGTTTTGTTTTGTTTGTTTGTGTATCTATGGGCCTAAGTTGCCTGGAAATAAATGAATGTTGTTGTTGTTAAGTGTCAAAACTTAATTTTCATCTTTGCTTTCTTTGACGGTTCTTACTTCGTTTAAATTCTTGTATACTGCATAAACATGTTTGCATTAACAATTACTTAGCTCAAGTAATTACTTTAACTTGACTATAGATACACCCTGAGAGGTGGGCAAAGATCTCGAAACTCACTAGCCGCCTGAGGGAGGGATAATAAGGGAGGTCTACCTCCCTTATTATAATTATACTCTTTGGGGTAGACATCGCCGACGAGGTCGTCCGCGGTGAAGGTGGTGTGACGATCTGATCATGTTCGCGGTGCAAGCGTGGCCAGAAATTGCTCAAAACAGAGAGGTTTGGAGGGCGAAAGGGGAGTTCTTTGCCCAGCAGTGAGACATAAGATAGGCTATGAAACAAAAAATGTTGATACGGGTGTAAGAGAAGTGCCTCTCAAAGTGAGACATGTTTAAATGTTTTTTTTTCTTTGTTTACACGCAGCTAAAAGGAAAGGGCAAAAAAGGAAAGAAGAAAGGGTAATAAAGAGATCATCGGAAATATAATATTATTTCTCCTCGACCCTTCCATCATTTCCCCATCCATTTTAATAGATCCAACTTCTTATTATTCTTAATATTCTTCAGCCGGAAATTGCTTTCGTTTGGTAAACTTTCAGTAAAGAATTAAACATCCCTTTTTCCTTATCCTGATTCCAATTCCTTTCTTACAGTTAAGGAAAATATTTAAGAAAATGCAAGCTGCTGCCGCTGCTGCTGAAATGTCAGTTAAGAAAACTAAACCTAAATAAGTATTATACAAATGGGTAGGTATGTAGAATTAATCAAATTACCGCTACGTATTCAAATTGTTTATTCCTTTAGTATTTTATTTTATTTATTTCTTTATATTTTAATAAAACGATTTATCAGAAAGCAAGACACATTTTATTTACACAAATAAAAGGTTTTGCTTTAAACTTAATTTTATAAAGATATTAGATATATAATTCGATAAGATAAAGTATAAGTACATAATATATAATTTTATGCTTATGACAAGTCTAAAACGTTTTCAAGAGAGGACGCCTTTGCATCTGACAAAAAGTATTCGAGGTGATACAATCATCCGTGTAAACAAACAATTAAAACACTTTACTTCAAACATTTACCTATGTTATATACTAATATGTTGTACAGTACGTTTTTATTACTCCATTAGCTCATTCTAACGGGTTTAGATTAAAGACATCGAATATAAAATCTAGAACAGTTAAACAGAATACTTGGAGGTCGACAGGGATTTGATTATACCCCTTTTATACATCTTTCTATCGAACCATCATATTTGTTTAATTTTTTTTTTAATATTATCAGCTTCTCAAGTGCTTTTTTACAATAATGCTGCACAATTTTTTATTAGGTACTTATTCATCTAAACATCAGATCATAATTTCTCTTCATCATCGAGGATCTTGAGGTGTCGGATGGCTCTGACGTCTATGAGAGTGTCGGATGAGCTCTTGGTTGTTGGGACGAAAGATAAAGCTCGACGTGCTCTCTCGCCGTTACGCAGTACTGGGTTCAGGTCCTGAGAAAATTTATTATTATTAGTTGACTCTAAAAGTACCTGATGTGGCTGAAAAGTTGACCAACTTAAGAATGTCACTTGCTGAACAAACTGTAGGTCCAAATAACACAAAATTAGCGTAACGAGGTTGACATGAAAAAGATGGCAGAACGACAGATGGATTTCTTAAGAACTGAAAATGGTAGAGGACAAAGAGGAAAAATGTCAGCAATGAAATTCAGAATTCCGTCTTTTCGCGCCAGCTCGGCGGCCCAGGAAGAAGTGGCGAGACGGTGTCGCAGAATAGTTTCTGAAATGAATTTGGGGAGGTTTTTGGCCAATAGGCATAGTATAGGCTCACCAAAACCACTTAGATATATTTATAGAATATTCTTTAATATGCTGACCATAGAAATTTCAATTTACATTATAGAAAACATTTCACATAGGGTGACACAATGAAACAATTCATCGTAATATGGAAAGTGAAAGGAGAGTTACTTACTCTAAGTTGTACCTGCAACGCGTGCGCCGTGTGTTCAGTCTTAGATATTTTATGTTGAGCTGCTTTAAGTTCAGCATCCAGCCGTTGTTTTTCTTCTTCCAGCTCTTTCAAGCGTTTTTCTGCTTCTGTAAAAAGTGGCATACAACCTGTAGTTACTGGCGATTTTGACTACATCGACTAGGTTAGGTTGGCAACTATGAATTCTTCAATACCTTTAAACTGAGTTTCCTTCTCAGCTTGCAACATTTCAAACTGCTTTCGTTTTAATCTTTCTTCTTCTAACATTTTGTTTTGTTCTTCTTGAAGTCTCTCTAATTCTTCTCGCCTCTCCCATTCTTCTGCTAATACCCTGACAGGATAAAACACATTGTTAACTTCCGCCGTATTCTTATATAGATAGAGGTATAATTTAGATAGTTTTAAATCTCACCTAGCTTGTAATGCTCTAACAATTTCTTCGTCTCTTTTAGCTTGAGTTTCTTCTTGTAATAGTTTTTCAAGTTCTACTTGTGCGTGTTTCAATTCTTCTAGCTTCTTGTTGTCTTGCTGTGCTAATTCCACTAATTCCTGAAATACAACATCATATCTGTCAATGAGGATTATTTTAAAATCTTTAAGCTATTGATTGATGTTTTGATTAATAACATCTCTGCTGTTAGGTATCTATATTTTTAGCCATATAAAACAAGTGATGAAAATAATTAAAAAAACATCTGTATCAATTTCTTTGTATTCCAAGCTTTATCTCGTAGTGCTCATGCCCCTTATTTTTGTAGACACGAAAAAACCTTATTATCCCATGATCTGTCCACGAAGTAGACACAATTATAGTTAAACAATGGCGTCTCGACCAAATCGGTCATTGGACAGATCATGATTTATAGTGTCAGTATGATAGTGCTGCCTCACCTGTGCCTGTGCCTCAGCAGCGAGCCGCGCCTGCACCTCGCGCTGCAGGCGCGCGCGCGAGTCGCGCTCCTCGCGCTCGCGCCGCGCGCCCGCCCCGCGCCGCACCGCCCGCGCGCGCCGCTGGTACCCTTCCACTCCGCCCGATACTGCTGCCGCTTGACGGAGACCTGATATCCACTGTAGACGACTCCTGTGACAACAAATAAGCTGATCGTGGACTTTCTACTTTTGCAATGCAAACCGTTTTGTGCAGATAATATAGACCGTAACCCGTTGCTTCTTAACTTTTTAAAAGTTAAACTTTATGCATCGGGTTCATGGTAGAAATCATGGAGAAGCAAATCCAAGGACACCATACAAATAAATATTTCAGGTTCTAAAACTCAATTTTTACCGAAATAAGAGGTGGAAAGAGCAAGGAAGAGACATGCTTCATGGTTTTTGATCCATCTTGTGCATATGCATGCCTATTTGGAGTTCAAGGGCGCAAGTTTAACTGTCCTTACTTGTGATCCTGAGTGCCGAACTCAAACGTCCTATCAGGCGTAATGAGCTGGAACCTCTGTATCTTGCCCTCGCCGATGGCTGCCTCGACGGAGCAGTACTCGTCGATGACGACGCGGCCACACTGCTCCTTCTGAGAGGAACTCTTGTAGTAGGTGAGGGCACAAGGCTGCAGGACGCACCAGTACTCACGCATGGTTGGGAGGAGGTAACCGCGTTTGAAGAGGTAACCCTGAAGATATTTAAAGACGTTTACGTAAAAAAATACAGAGAAGTGTACCAATAACAATACTATAGGAAATAACATGGGACTTAAACATAACAGACGAAATGCGAACAGTGTGTAACTGCGTAACTCTTCGGGGATTACTAGAAATTTTTAACATTAAAAATATTAATTTACAACTTTGTTTCTTAAGATTCTGCTTAAGGAAACTTTCATAGGTTTTTTGTAATCATCATAGTTAACTTCACGGCGGTTGTTGAGTCTGTTTACCTTCTTAATAATATCCTCGATGAATACATCGTATATCTCATCAACAGCTTCGACCAGAGCCTCTGAATGTAGTTGCTGGTCTCCACAATATTTGGCTTCAAGCACGGCGAGGAAGGCGGCCCACTTGAAGTGGCCTATGGAAGAGCCTAGGGCTTCCCAGTCAGCCGTGTCCCAGCGGAGGCCTAGGCAGTGGACTAGTTGTTCTGCTACTATGCCTGCTTCTGAGGGTTGGAGCACTACCTGATGGAAGAAGAAGTAGATAGTTATTAGTCGCAACGTTAATCTAAGAAAGAGATCGCGAGACGTCGGCGTCGCGCGAATAGGTATGCTAGCATCATAATTTTTGGTGACGGCACGGGTGGTGTCGCCGCGGGTTCGATACGTACGGAACATATATTTGTATGACCTTCAGGTAGTTGTTCTGGGTCTAGCTGTTTGTGTATGTGAGTTTTTATTTTTGTGAGGGCACTCACGATACAGGAGAAATTTCTAGTGTCCTTTTATTAAAAATAATAAGAATTTGTTTGATGAGCCAAACGATTACGTTTCTTAGGATAGCATGACGCTAAAAGAGAGGGCTGAGTACAATGATAGAATACCATTGGCTGAGTAGCTGTTGAAACCATTAGACAGAATAGGTATCTACTACATAAAACTCGGATCCGGTTGCAGAAATGTACGCAACTCAGATAAGTTATTTATTTCAAACAATCTCATATTGGGTTGTACCTACTATTCGTCATGTTGATAATCTACATGACGAATAGTACAACCCGATATTTGAGTCATGGTAACATCCGCAAATCTGCACAGTGAGGATGGTACCTACACCCACTAAAAATATTGCACCCACCCGTCACATATTCTAATCTTCTAGGAATTTTCATAAATATGGTGAAAGCAGGACATGTCTGCCGACTAACTGTGGGCCAAAACAGTAGGAAACTGGTGCCCTGACACAGTGAGGCGGGCAGAACTGGGTCTGGAAGGAGGTCCCGCGGTTTCGCGAGAAATGAAAGGAGTGGAGTGGTACCGAGCAGGATAAGTTATAGCTACTTATGGTATAATGGCATGGGGAGGTGCGGCCAAAACTTACTTAATTAAAGTAGAAAGAGCGCAACGAGCAATTATAAAAATAATTAATTTTAAAAATTTCAGGTATCCTTTTTTTTTTTTTTTTTTTTTTTTTTTTTTTCGGATGGGAAATCATCAAATGACTTCTCCCGCTCTGGGCTGAGCAGGAGGGAGTGTCAGACTTTTACTGACTCAAACCCATCCATGTTCCTTCATCGCCCTTTGTGTTCCGGGGCCACGGTATCTCTTTCGAATAGTCCCGCAGCCCCGGCAGGCTTCGGTCCTTGCGGACCCCTTCACTATTGCTGACTCTCTTTGAGGCGCGCGTGGAACACGAACGCGCCGTCGACACGGCCTGTCGTCATGAGACGTACGGACGGCGAGCTAGCCCATAGCTCCCCGTCCACAGGCCCGCGCCTACGGTGGCCGGAAGCCACCACGTGGCCCCCGACGCCCGGGGCGTCTCCCGCGGCGGCCGGGACGTGAGGATCTCTCCCTGTCCTGTTCCGCCACCTCCTTCGCTAGCATGACTGCTTCGCAGAAGGAGGTGACGGCGTCCCATTCCGTCTCGCTCCGGACCATGGATTGAACCAAGGCCGGGAGCGAGAGGTCGCCGCCGCCAATCGCCGTTACGAGGACACGGCGGTGCTCCGCCCAAGCGGGGCACACCTCCACCGTGTGCTCCACCGTGTCCTCCGGTCGATCCTCACAATGGTGACACCCGGGCGTCTCCTCCCGCCCGATTCGGTGCAGGAACTTACCGAAGCATCCGTGTCCGGTAAGAACCTGCGTCAGGCGGAAGGTGAGGACGCCGTGGCGTCTCTCCAGCCACTCCTCAAAGAGGGGACTTATCGCCACTATTGTGGCGTGCCCTGCACGGGGTTGCGATAGTCGCTCTCTCCATGTCGCCATGAGATCCCGCCGGAAGTCCGTCCGCTGAGCGACAATTTGCCGCGGCAGCGGAGTTTCCCCCCGGCGTAGCGCCTCCGCGCGCCACTCATGTAGGCGCGCGAGGACTATTGCCTCCAGATCCCATGGCGGCAATCCGGCAAGGAGGTTCGCCGCCTCGCGGGAGATCGTGCGGTACCCCCGGACCAGCCTTACGGCTACCACCTTCTGGGGCACGTTCAAATGGTGGGCGGCTCGCCGCCTCAATGAACGTGCCCACACCGGGGCCCCGTAAAGGGCCATGGACCGCACGACTCCCGCGTAGAGCCTCCGGCGGCTACTGTAGATTTATATAAAGAATACTCAGTACTTACCATAAGGCAATTATTCATTAGGACAATAATACTAAAACAACACACGAAACCATTACAAATATCAAATAAAAGACGACAATTTATGGTTTACACTGTTCCCTTCTGTAGGACAAGTTTTGCGCAGAAATTCTTTCGTTACCTAGGACCTTTTGTATACAATAGAATTAATCAGTCTGTATCTATATCAAAATGCAGCAAGTTTGTGTGCAAAAATATTGTAGATAAATATCTCAAAAATATGGACTACGAATCAACAGAGAAATTATTATTAAGTGTTGTTTGACGTAACTCTAGGGAATGTATTTTAAAATGTTATAGGTAAATAAATACATACATTTTTTTTTTTTTTTTTCTTTATTTTTGCAATATTAATAACAAGTGTAAAATGCTAACACGCGTTGCGTAAAGTAATGTTGAATGACGCATATAAATTTTGCTTTCATTTTTGCGTCTACAATGTCAAGTCAGACTATTTAACACCTAGTTGTATGATTGAATAACATGATATGGCATAAATGATGTAATGTTGAGGAATTACCTACGAGTTAAGTCTAGTGAACTTATTGCACCACCTAAATTGAGTAATATTATTAAACATACACAGCATGCAGTTAATCTGTTTAGTTTGCGTATACTATGTACATTCATCGGAGACAGCAAACTGGTCGCGCACTACTCTGCCGTCGTACAGTTTATAACTAGTACGGAGGGTAGTTAACTAATTTGTTTGTCAAAAAACTAGCCAATAAGTCTCAAATACCTACCATCATCAATTGCAAAATTGTTTTTTTTCTTCATACTTACATGTTGTTATAAAATTGTAAACATAGGCTAAGTTTAAGGGAAATAAAGTTTATTATTATATTATTATTATTATAAGAAAACAAAAAAAAATGCTAAGTGACGTTTCAAAGTACGCACTTGACAAACTGAAAACGAGTGAAAGTTTAAAAGTTGCGCAAGTTGTGTTGTGTCCGCAAATGTCAGGCGTTATGAAACTTGACTATTGCGAAATTGAAATCTACACACGGACGTGTTTTGATGTTTAATGGAGAGAAATTAATTCTCCTATAATGTGATCGATATCCTGAATCTGTATGGCTAGACTGTATATCTAACTAGTCATATGTTGAAAGCGATGATGATGCAAACGATGTTGCTTGTATTGTGTTTTTAGACATTTTGAGAAGTGGTATCGCAAAAAAAGGGGTTTACAAGGTAGATGTATCGCCAACGCCAGGAGGGGACGCCCTAGAAGGACATCCGCTGACTATAATGATAAGGTTTTTGAGAAAGGTCAGGTGCGTAGTACAACGTGGTCGAGGCGAAAGGATCATAGCAGGTGGCATTCTGTAATTTCTGCTTACCCCCATAGGTAAAAGGCGTGAGTATATGTTTGAATGTGTGGGTATGTGTGTGTGGTGTGGTATTTTGCACAAGTAAGCTAATTCAGACCGCGAACCTATGAACCTAATTAGAATCTGTAAAGTTGAGAGAGCTTAACTACTAAGCTCACGTAGCTACGCGAACTAGTCTATGAATGTGTTCTACAAATTAGCAAAGCTTGACTTACTAATTAGCGCACTGCATAGGCGCCAACCAAGCGTACAACCTTACATAAATGCAATAGTTTGCGTAATTTAAACTCTCTTTTAAACCAGGGGTTTTATTTAAAAAAACTATTGTCTCATTACACATCGACCGCCCGAATCAAATGCAACATCTCTTTATCTAATCATCCTTAGCCTTCCTAGACAGCAAACTGTATTATAAGATTTTTAAAACTATTGCCTAATAGACGATAATCGATATAGCTAAATACATAATTCTTCTCAAGCACCGTTATGCCATAAATAAATGTCACTATATAATCTAGGAGACAACCTTCGTAACCCTAATTGGAGCTTAAGTGCTTTTTGACAAAATACTATCTCATTTATATAATAGTGTGTGTAGGAGTCGACACATACGTAATCCTAATATCAGGCTATCTTATAAAACGAGAGTGAAAGTCTACCTGCCGGGGCTGCGGGACTGTTCAAAAGAGATACCGTGGCCCCGGAACACAAAGGGCGGTGAAGGAACATGGATGGGTTTTAGTCAGTAAAAGTCAGACACTCCCGCCCGCTCCGCCCAAAGCGGGAGACCCTCATTTGATGATTTCCCATCCGAAAAAAAAAAGAGTGAAAGTCTATCGAACATCATGTAATTGTAAAGGTATAGATGTATGAGGAACTGGGTGGAGAAAGTTTCTCATGAATATGGAGGGTCCTACAATCATAGTTCATCCTCCATAGAAAGAGATCCTCTGACCACGGGTCTTAAAAAGGCCGCTTTAGCAGAATCAAAATAGGAATAATCATATGAATTACGTTGACCACCCGAATGGCGCAGCGGTAGTAAGGCTGCCTTACGTTCTTAGGGTCCCGGGTTCGAATCCCGGTAGGAGCAAATGTTTGTGTGATGAGCATGGACATTTGTTCCCGAGTCATGGATGTTTATATGTATAATAAGTATGTATTTACAAAACAAAAAGTATCTACGTAGTTTATCAACCATCTGGTGTCCACGATACAAGCCTCGTTGCTTAGTGTGGCACTAGATGGCGCTGTGTATAATATCCAGCGATATTTATTGAATTCGTAAAATGGTTGCATACGCAGTTAAGTTGTCACTTTGTGACCATCCAATTGTGATTGATTGTGAAAGCAGATTTTTTAGGCCCGCAGACGGATGGTGTGTCTGTTGGACTACTGCTCAATGGTGGCGCGATTAATCTCGCGGATAACTCTGCTTATGTACGCGTTGCACGTCAGTTAAGAATCATACTTGTATGTGGCGTTATAGTTGCCGCCACAGGATCACTTGGAATTGGGAAATGAAATTGATTAATCGAACCAGGATTTAAAAACATTAACGGTGTTTATTAGAACTCACTTAACATCTGCGCATGAGACGAGAAATGAGAGTTAATAATTACAACACAAGAAGTGTGAATGACCTATTTGTGATACAATACACAGTGGCTTTAAGGCAGCGCCCACATTCGAAAAGAGACAGCGTTTTTAGACCTCTTAAACACAAATCCCATACCCAAGTTGTTTCCTTATGTTATTGTAGTGTTTTGGTAAAATTTTCTCATCAGGCAATTGTTTTTTATTTAGGTTGGTATCGACAGCATAATAATTATAGTCCATTTTAAGGATTATAATGAGCTATGTCGCAATCCGCTTAAGCGTATGCCAGCTACCTTAGATACAAGATAAAACACTGTACAGAAACATGTGGTCACCACATGAATGAAATGATGGATGAAATTAAAACGTGATGCTAAGACACTCTTCCTATATTATTATTATTTTTGTTTTAAGAATAATTTAATTATGTATTACGGTTTAACTTTCGATCGGAATTGAATTAAATAGCGCCCTTCTTATTAATTATAATTATATGTATTATGACAGCGCATGGTCAACTTGTGTGCAATTGACTTTGCTTTCTTTACGTAAAACTGTGCCAAAATTTTATTACACTCGATCATAAAACTTTTATTACCCCACAGTTCAGTGTTCCCGTTCAGAGACAATTTTCAAATTACTATACTGTATTGTGCCCATAAAGTTCATAATCTCTTTATATGTTTACGGTTATGCTGTTTCAGGCTGTGGTGAAGGGGATCATGACTTCCGGATTGCTCAATATATTCAGTACCTATCTACCTAAACCTATTTGTTATTAACTCTTTCGCTGTCCGAAGGTACATACAATATAAAATCTTGAAAATCTACGCCAAGTCACGCTGTCGCTGCGTTTAGTAACCAAGATTTGCTACTCGTCGTTTCAGGCGCTGAGCAGACTATGGACTATTATATCCACCGGACATACGCGGACAATTTGCAACAGCTAATGGACAAAACAACTCGTCTATCGGACAAATAGTCTATCGTCTGCTCAAGGGCTAAATGCACGTCAGAAGACTTAAACTAGGCAAAATATGCCAAGAAGTCACTCACCACATAATGTTTGGAGTCATCGGCATCCTGCACCAGGTCTCCTAGAAGGCAGAAGATCCTGAAGAGTTTGAACACGGAGTCATCCCCGAACACTCCTGGGTCACGACCCAGTAGACTCTTGCGGCAGACCAGCCAGCATACCTGGGTAATGAAAGAAACTGCAGATTAAAGTACTGATTATCGTTGTGCGTTCCCAACTAACGAAACATTTTTGGAGAAAAGCGTTAAACACGCTTTTCTCCGATGAAATTAAAGATTTCAACTAAGAGAAGAGAAAGAGGAATAGAGATTTCGACGTGTTTTTTCGTGAATGTTTCGCCATTGCAAGTGGGAAGGCAAAGCGAACAGTGCAGCAGAAAACTCTCGCATACAAAGAAATAAAAAATCTTTATTCATCGCAGGGGCATGACGTGCATACAAAATTTGAAAACAGAAACAATAAACATAACAAACATTCAGAATATAACAAAACGGAACTTTTTTTTGTGTTTTTATTTTATGGACTCTACACAAAAAAGCGTATCGCAGCTTTTGTTATAGTTGACACGTCACCAACAGCTCGCCAGCTTTGATGCGTAGAGTTCATCAGAGAGCCAACTCAAACTTGAATCACCCTAGTCAAACGTTTTTGAGGCATGTGAAATGTGATGCAGAGGAATGAGGAAAATGTCATGAGAAAAGTTTTCAGTATAAAGGGTGTAAAAAGACCCTTAACTAAGCCGAAAGGCACTTGTTCTCCCCGTCATTGCGATAGTTTTTTGTTTTAGACTCTACTTGGGAACCGAACCTTCTATTTACGGAGATATTGGGGGTCAAAGTTCCAACTTTTTCACAGTTTTTTTTTTCAATTACAATATGTTTCCTCCACGACCCCCGTACTATTCAATCCATCCATTAGCACAATGTTTTGAGTGCGTTACATTGAGTTTTACCGTAAAACGTGATTTTTTACCTCAAAAAAAAAATGTCGTTTCCCAGCAATAATTTTTGCGTAAAGTTACTTAGTTTGATGTACAGAATGCTTGGTTGACGGTTTAGTGAAGGGTCCGTTTACACCCTGTATGAATATGCTAAGTAACGGTGGATGGATTGTGTGGAAAATGATATGGCTAGAAAGGGATGACTAGGTACTAAAATGACGAAAAATAGAAAAGTATGGAATAAGAAGACGTGCTGCGCCGACCCCAATTAAATTGGGATTAGGAGTTTGGGACAGAAGAATGAGGATGACGGATCAGATTTTTTTTAAATTCACCTGATTTTTATTTACTTTTTGAGCCTACTACTTTACTCAGTTCTCACCCGGTTCTCACCCAGTACTACGGCCATGTTGAGAAATTATAATGGGTGAGTATGTTGACATACGTGACCTTTTACACGGTGGCAAGTGGCAAGAATTATGACATGACGGATGTAAAATAAGCAAGGAAAAATGTTGCTGTGTTCATAATGCAAAATTAAGTACTTAAGTGTCATAGAATACACGACTATATTTTAAATGCTGATTTACAACGCATTTTGAACAAAATATTTTCGGGCGCTGTTTTAAGCGTAAATATAATTTTAGCATTAAATTGATATTTTGCGGTTTAATTCACTTAAATTCTGCGGTTTACTCATTAATATGTATGTTAGGTACCAGCTATGTTGTTGTTCACCATGTATGTTTCTATGTCATGATGCTAGATACTTACGGGCAGACTAACAGGTTGACTCTGACAACTTTGACCTCCAATATCTCCGAGATTAGAAGGTTAATTCCCAAGTAAAGGTCCAGAAAAAAATTAATCGCAATAATGGGGAGAACAAGTGCCTTCGGCTTCGTTAAGGGTAACATTGGTGTTCGTGAGACGTGAGTGTACCCTAGATGAGTCATCAAAGACAAATTAAAATCAACTGTTCCTAATGAATGCTACCCAATATCTCAATAGTATTTAGACAAGTCTGTAGTATTTAAAAAGGTCCAGAAAAAAAAGTAATCGCAATAATGGGGAGAACAAGTGCCTTCGGCTTCGTTAAGGGTAACATTGGTGTTTGTGAGACGTGAGTGTACCCTAGATGAGTTATCAAAGACAAATTAAAATCAACTGTTCCTAATGAATGCTACCCAATTTCTCAATAGATTTAGACAAGTCTGTAGTATATAAAAAGGGTCAGAAAAAAAAGTAATCGCAATAATGAGGAGAACAAGTGCCTTCGGCTTCGTTAAGGGTAACATTGGTGTTCGTGAGACGTGAGTGTACCCTAGATGAGTTATCAAAGACAAATTAAAATCAACTGTTCCTAGTGAATGCTACCCAATTTCTCAATAGAATTTAAACAAGTCTGTAGTACTTACTTAAAAAGGTCCAGAAAAAAAAGTAATCGCAATATTGGGGAGAACAAGTGCCTTCGGCTTCGTTAAGGGTAACATTGGTGTTCGTGAGACGTGAGTGTACCCTAGATGAGTCATCAAAGACAAATTAAATCAACTGCTCCAAATGAATGCTACCTAATTTCTCAATAGTATTTAAACAAGTCTGTTCGCAGATATAGCACGTTCGATTATGTACTCATGTGGCACTAGGTTGCATGTAATTACAAACGTACATGTGATAGGCATTGCCTCGTCTCGACCCAATTGCACAGCTGCACAAAGAAGCATTGTGCCTGCCAAGTTAATTCAATAACTCATTTTGAATAAAGTTAAGATGGTGGCTGCTTTTGGCGAGGTGCCTGTAAACTATAAAAATATGTATTGTTCGCACAAAAACATGTGGCCCTATTAAGAACCGACTTGGCAGAAATGCAAGGCGTAAAAATATTGCCAACCATCCTCTATTTTCACAGTAGATTACAGACTTGGAAAATATTACGTTTTTATTGCTTGTCTATCTTATGTAACTATCAACTCGGCCTATCACAATGTAACACGACATCGTGCCTGTAATCCCTGAAGGCAGAGGTACACCTAATAGTACCTACACCCACATTTCGCCAGTTATGTTTAAGTAATAATTATGTATTGGGGCGAGCTTGAAACGTTGAAAACATTATTTTAATGTTAAAAATGTTGTTTAATGAAATCATAAATGTACTTAGTTATTGTACTACAAAGGTCTGATAAAAAGGAAAAAAAAACTTTAAAAAGAAATGAAATTCTAAATAATATATTGTTAAAAGAGGTGAAATGTTAAACGTATTGATAAATGTGATTTTTATTGAAAATGTTAAAGGTATTGTTAAATGGAAGGTTTAATGGAATGTTAAATGAATTGTATTAACCCTTGATCTGTCCACGAAGTAGACACAATAGTTAAAAAATGGTGTCTCGAACAAATTGGTCATTTGACAGATCATGATTTATAAGAAATGTAATTGTTAAGGCAAATAAAGGCTATTTAAATAAATAGGGGGTCGAGCCAATGGCCATCAACCGGGCACAAATCCAGACTCCGTGGCTGCTACTGAGAAATTCCTAATGGACAAACCCAATAACAATTTATCCGACCCGGGAATCGAGCCCAAGACCTCATGCTCAGAAGTCGCGATTGTGACCACTAGGCCATCGAAAGAAAGAAAGAAAGAAAAAGAGACAGTTATCACAGGTAACTGCTGGATATAGCCTTTCCCAAGTTGCGCCAGAACACCTCCCGCTTCGGCATTGAGTCTGACCCAACTCAGCCACCTTTTAAAGGTCGTCGATCCATCACGTTTGGGGACGTCCCACTCTACCAAACTAGGCAAAAGCCCATCTCAACATCGAAAGATTCTATCAAAACAATGAAGTCTTCCAGAAAGTTCTGGAAAACGACCTCATTAATAATGAACACTTTACGTGACACGTTCTACTTCGACAAACATTTATTCATATTAGTTTTGTGGCTAGGGGAGCGACTACATTAGGGAGGCGGTGGGAAGGGCAAGTGTTTTCTATGTCAACAGACGGACATCATACTGTATCTGTATATATCAAGCTCCAGACAATTTTAGCGGAAATCAATACTGAGGTAGCGGCGCCAAGAACCTAGACACTTGGGTACAACGACGTAGCTGGAAAAGTTTGTCCGCCTGATTCGTTTTGGTTTAAATCTTGTTTGCACCACACAAATCGTTGCGTTTAGTGCTAAACGTATTTAAATGACTGTGTTTAGTGATTGGTGGTCTAAACGCGCCTAAGTGTTTGATAAAATAAACATTGGTTTTTCCAATAATATTTCGTAGCGTTTACCTTCTTGCGGAAAGGTATTTTTAATTAATATTACAATGATTTCATAGTTTGGAGAATTTATCCGTGTTTTAATAGCATTGAAAGAATATTCAATTGCTTATTCGGGCTGTGGGGCTATTCAACCAAGTGGAGATACGTTTTTGAGTACACCGTTCAAGAAGTTTTAGCTTAGCTTGTGGACAATTATGCGACATTTTAATGAGAATACAATGAACGACAGACCATTAGCTAATAGGTTATTTTGTAACTGATTTCGTAACTATACTACAAACACAAGATTTACGAGACATGTCTACAGTCTAAAGTGGATATTGACATTTTGACTGTCGCCGTCGTTACACAAATAAAATATTTTGTTTCTTATAATCACCGTCAATATCAGTTTATTATCAAAACCGCCCAAGTGCGAGTCGGATTCACGCATCGGGTCATGCGCATCCCGTTGGTTACGGGGTATATAAGATGGTTTCATCATGAGCTTTTAAAACTGTGGATTGTAAGATGATTGTTTTGTACACAAATTCTGAAGTCGTCTATTGATTTATTCTGGTCGCCAAATGATCATTCTAAGGCACGTATTACCTCTCTATATCAAAGCAAATACAGTTAGTATTAACTGAAAATAGGATCAGAGAACCTCAAAATCTTTGGTATGTACCTCGCTGTAACAAGACAATGAGATTGAATTTTATGTTTGTGATTATCTACCAACGTGACTACCTATACGATACCTATTCTGCAAACATGCCGCATGTGTACTTAACTAATTCTATGAACCTGAAGTCATGTTAGAGGAAATTCTTGCACTCATGATTGCACTTTTCAATTGTCGAAACAAAGATGAAAATTAAATGTAGCTACAGTCTTCAATCAATCTAGCAATCAACTAAACAAAGATTTGATGAGCACGAGAAATCTTAAGATTTTCCTTATCCTAGTCTTCCATAAATGCGACCTTCTAACCGGTTATAAACATAATTAAACTTTGTTTATTGCCAAACCTAAAAGTTAAAACCAAATCAAAAATTGGTTTTGTAGTATTGAGGTAGGTCATTGTTTAAAGTTTTGGACAGTCATAGGGAAACTCATGTTTATATAGGCCATCAATATGATACAGTTTTGCAAATTATTTGCTACTAGGTTTTGCCCGTGGCGTCGGCTGTCGGAAATTCCTATCCTACGCGAATTACCTCCTGAGAAGCCAAATTTTGTTGAAAGCAGTTAAGCCGTTTCTTAGGCGAGAAAAGACATACCTAATCAGAAAGACAAACAGAGTGACTAGTGATTAATTAACTATCATTTATTTAATTTTATTTCTTTTTTATTGTATTTTTATTCTATTCGTTGACTTCATTTTCATTGTTAGGATAACACTTACGGGAAGAGCAAGACAGCTCCTACACAAGTACTATTGCAAGTTACTGGGGCTGCCTCAATTTATGTATGACGCAATTTTTGAGAAGTAATAAATATTTTTGTATTTTTTTTGTATAATTGTTAGTAGGGATGGATTGGACTGTTATGTAGGTATCTCATTAGCAATCATTGTTTGAAACTGACTGTGTATTTTAGCGCTAATGGGTCCATCGCACTAATTGACCCCCGCCGGACGAAAGCTATACCATGGGGGACAGTCATCAGTCACGCAATCCGAAGTAGTCAAAGTCCGAAGTACATTAGAGTCAACCAAATGTTTCCATATATTGGGGAACCATTAATTTTATTAAAAGTGCTGGGTTCTAGTCTGAACTAATCTAATAAAGAGGTTGTTTTTTAACGTTCATTACAGATCCGATTACGTTGGTTCTAGCACTGATAGAAGGGCACTCACGCGTCCCGAATCATAATAATCAACGTACAACCTGTCACTGACCTGAAAATTGCAAAAAAACGTAAGAAAATTTGAATTTCGTGGACCTTATTAAATACTTCGCTGGCGGGGCTAGTCGCCTAATACGCTTAGTTTTCTTTTAATTAGTGGAAAACAAACCTGGGAGAGAGAAAAGTTTAGATCAGGGAACCAAGCGTCTATGATCACTTACGAAATTTGAGAGGAGAATCTTTGAAATGTCTAAGGAACAAGTACAGTAGGTAGGTAGGTAGGTAAATAAATCAAATAAGCAGGGCCGAATACAGTAGATGGAATTCGATGTGTGGCAGCCTATATTTATATGCACATAACTTCCCCTCGCTTGGTCGTACGTCGGAATCGAATCCAATATATTTGTATTAAATGAGCGCCTACGTCCTCGTATTTATTACGGAGAATTTAGCGTCTCTCCCTGTTCCGAATTTTCTAAAGGTCAATGGAAAAATTCCGGTAGAGCATTGTCTCATACATATAAATTCCATAATCCCTTTTTATTGTGGAAGACTGGATTATATCAGGGGAGTCAGTAGTGCAGCAGTAAGTACTGTGAAACTTGTGGAGTGTACGGGGTGCTACACTACCAAATTATATTCTTATTTGGTTAAACTCTTTATATTTTTTATCTTTATATCAATTATTACATGTTTTTTATATCTTATAAGTTATTTACAATCTATCATTTTTACTTCTTTTTACTTTTTTTTCTTATTTTCCTTTTTTAGATGTTGTGTTACAATTATGATGAACCTTTTCTTATATTTAAAGCATATGTTCAAAAGCATACCTCACTGATCTTCTTCTCATATTCCCTGACTATAGGCAAGGTGGTGGTCTTTGGTAGGGAGCTGAAGACCTCATGCTGCAGGTAGTAGCGAAACTCGTCGAAGGTCAGCTCCTGTGATGATTTGAAATGGTCTAGGCCTTTCTCCACGCCGTACAGGTCTAGAAGAGTTCCTATGTTAGCTGTCAGCACCTGGAAAGAAATATATATTTTGTAAGGTGATCATTTTTAGAAAGTACCTAGTTTAAAAACGGTCCGATTATGACAGGCTTTTCGCTATTATGTAGTTTTCTGACTACCTTTAAATGAATACGTTTTAATGGTATATTAGACAGGCAATCACAAGGACCTAGTGCCACTGGCAAGTGAAATAAAAGTCGTCATGTATGAGCGAGTAGATCATATCATTATTATAGTCTAGTTATGTGAGTATAATGTGGTTAAAGTTCTTCTTAGGAGAGAACAGATCAATGAACTAAGACGCTAATGATCATGCGTAATCTAATAACCGTTAATGGTTTTATAATGTAGGTTGAGAGAGACAGACTGAGAGCATACTTCACGAACAATGTAGGCAGCTATTTAGTACCTATCAATATTAAAATATATTCTACATAGATAGTTTCACCACCATAATGGGCACAGAAAAAACATTCACGTTAAGTTCTATAGTAATCGGTGTGCTATAGTATCATTATTATTCCATTTCAAAGCGTATTTACCTTCGGCTACACGTGCATTTCTTGCTCTAGAAGCTAAAACAAACGCTACCATACTTGACGTATACAATAGGTATATGTATACCACACTAGTAACATTACAAGCTTGAAGAAGTAGCACTGCCGCTAAGGCACATATATAACTATACAAACAAATGAAATCACCAGTCGCAAGTTACACCGCTGAGTCATTGTTTCTGTTCGCTATCAGCTAACTCTAACGCAAACTGACACGTTTTGAGTTTCAATTTCAACATCAATCAATGCAAACATTGTTTTGAAAGTTTACTCTATTCCTTAATAGAGTAAACTTTCAAAACAATGTTTAGGACAATGCTACCCGCTTCAAAAGTTAGTGATGATAGTCTGTATGGTGGTTTGTTCATCTGACATGTTCACAGTACCTACAACATCTACCTGCATAATTTTATTGTCCCATCCCTTGAGTAGCTATAAGAAAAATAAAAAAACCATCATGATTTTGTAAAAAGCCAGTCAGAAGGTTCGTTTAACTAGCAGCCCAGAATGAGTAGGAGGAACATTTTAATTTAAGGCGCCTCCTCGACCAAAATTAGCAACTCTATTTGTGGTGGTTCAAACTTCGTTTGAAATACTGTTAGAATAAAGTTCTAATCAGCTTGCACTACAAAGTGGTTGTTATGTCAGTCACTGCGGGCCGAATAGTGCTTTACTGGTTTTTATTCTTTATAAAATCAAATATTCGTCTTTTGGAAAAAAAACTACCATTATGTTCATTATTAAATTGCCTATCCATTAGTATAAGAAGCAAATCAAAATAATGGTTACTTTACGAAGAGTAGCATGCTATAAATAATTATTTCTCATTTCTGTGGTTCGTCGTGTGGTTCGGTTCGTTGTGAGGGGATTTATTAAACCATAGGCTACAAAAAAAAAACGTCAATTTTGGAGTCAAGAATATGTAGAAATTTAATGTATTTTTATTAGTTCGTTTTTGGATAAAGAGGAGTAGGCTCCAAAAAACTGCTTGCTCAAGGTCATTTGCTCAGGGAAGCGCCTTAAGAATAAAAATAGCTCAAAACTTGTGCCCAGTGCCGCCAGACGGGATCGCGCCAAGCCACGCAGGAGATGACAGAACCGACTGGATAGGTTCTGTTAGAAGTGGAAGACGGACGCACGGATTTACGAGAACTTGCCCAGGAGTGAAACAGAACAAGCCAGGAAAAAAAACCTTCAATCGTGGAGTCTCTTACAAGGTCATAGATACTGGCTATTGTAAAGTGATGATTGCATTGGAATTTTACTCGTCATTTCGTATCTCCAAGTTATTCTAATGAGCACAATCGTTGAGTCATTAGACAATGGATATGCAACGTAAACCGATGCGTTTCGGGTTACGTTGTCTTATCTGAGCTGCTGTAGTAGACAAATTAATTAGTCATTAACATTGTGTAAAGCGGAGATGAGATATCTGGTTTGATGACGTAATCCAGTAAACTGTTAGAGATTATTTAAAGCTAATTGTTTTAAACTGATAAGAGAATGGGCAGAAGCATCCAGTATGGCAAAACAGTATAACGAACACACCAGTGTTTTCTTTAGAAAATTGTTAGTTGGGGAAATCGGGACTTGTTCCCGATCAATGAAATATCTATCCTTGCCCCTAAACACAATTGATATAAGATGTGGTCTGCTGACTTGCCAATAATTTAAAACGATACCTAGTTATAGCAACTTCCCTCGTTTAGCAGTCTTTGGTAGGCATATGTTCACTGTACAGTCGCCAGCAGATCATGTTACCACAAACTGTCTAATTTCGCCAAATTAAATGTTGATGGTTAAGTTCCAAATCAAATGAGAAAATTTGACATTTGTAGTAACTTGATGCGCTGATCTCCGTTTACAAGCTGAAAAAGACATATATATTCCAAAAGCCTTGAAATGATCGATATAGACAATGGATATAATCAAATGAGAAAATTTGATAATTTGTAGTACTCGTAACTTGATGCGCTGACTGTACCTTCGTTTACAAGCTGAAAAAGACAAATATTCCAAAAGCCTTGAAATGATCGATACAGACAATGCATATTATGTCACCATGGGCGTATCAGCCACTAATACTTCGTCAAACTCATTACAATGATTGACACTCCAGTAACCAGATATGTCTGCTAGCCTCGCAAGAAATGACTGTATGCGTCATGTTTTGTGGTTGTAATGGGACAATCACATTTTTAAAGCGCTTGACAACAGGATATTTCTGTGCTTCCATGTAAGTTGGTAGAATGAAATAATTCAATTGCCATTTCAATGAGATAATGAGTGACAAAGATAATTCCTGATTATGATTACTAGTACGTCCGTTGGTCAGTTTTACTAAAATTCTGTTCCGTGAAGTTCCCAAAAGATTAAATCTTACTTTTACTAATATTATAAATGTGAAAGTTTGAGGATGGATGGATGGATTGATGGATAATTATCGAACTCCACGCGGGCGAAGCCGCAGGCATAAGCTAGTAAATAAATAAAAACTTTATCAGCAGTTCAAGGCAGAGGAGAAGAAGAAAAATGTCTATTGAAGGTAAGTAATTCCTGTATAACTCGATCCAGAGATAATTCTAATCTTCTGCTGTATATAATATGTTGGAAAATTGCTGCAAACTAGTTCACTCATTCACTGAATGATCATTAGATAATAGAAGTAACAGTGGTCTAAATACGAATAGACCACCCGCATTTTTCGCCAGGTATATTTCAGTCCCATGTCATAGGGGGCGAACCCATTGCCATTACGTAACCATGCGTCCAATGTTCTGAAGTCCTTGGCAACTAGGTACCTAACGTTTTTGTTGAAAACTGTGTATGCACAATTGCACATTATACTAACGTAGTAAGGTATTTGCAAGGCAATGGCAACGCCGCCAGGAGGGGACGCCGTAGAAGGACATACACTGACCTTATTGGTAAGGTTCTTCAGAAAGGACAGGTGCGTGTACTCGCAAAGTCGCAACCCTCGGGCGTGCGTGAATGTGTGACCAGATTTATGAACATGGACGAGGAGAAAATAGTATGCAAAGATCGTGGCAGGGGGTCTAAAATAGGGCACGCCACAATAGTGGCGGTAAGTCCCCTCTTTGAGGAGTGGCTGGAGAGACGCCACGGCGTCCTCACCTTCCGCCTGACGCAGGTTCTTACCGGACACGGCTGTTTCGGTAAGTTCTTGCACCGAATCGGGCGGGAGGAAACGTCCGGGTGTCACCATTGTGAGGATCGACCGGAGGACACGGTGGAGCACACGGTGGAGGTGTGCCCCGCTTGGGCGGAGCACCGCCGTGTCCTCGTAACGGCGATTGGCGGCGGCGACCTCTCGCTCCCGGCCTTGGTTCAATCCATGGTCCGGAGCGAGACGGAATGGGACGCCGTCACCTCCTTCTGCGAAGCAGTCATGCTAGCGAAGGAGGTGGCGGAACAGGACAGGGAGAGATCCTCACGTCCCGGCCGCCGCGGGAGACGCCCCGGGCGTCGGGGGCCACGTGGTGGCTTCCGGCCACCGTAGGCGCGGGCCTGTGGACGGGGAGCTATGGGCTAGCTCGCCGTCCGTCCGTCTCATGACGACAGGCCGTGTCGACGGCGCGTTCGTGTTCCACGCGCGCCTCAAAGAGAGTCAGCAATAACGAAGGGCTTGTTTCATGTCAGGTTTAACGAAAATTGCTGAATGCCTATTACTCTACCTATTTTCTTGGAACAGTAGAGGCCAGATGGTTTTTTCTTTTCTGTATGTTAGTACAACTATAACAACATTATAGGTACAACTGCAACTGCAGGGTTTTGGAGGTCAGTTCGAATAAGGAAGGGGTCCGCAAGGGCCGAATCCTGCCGGGGCTGCGGGACTATTCGAAAGAGATACCGTGGCCCTGGAACACAAAGGGCGATGAAGGAACCTGGATGGGTTTTAGTCAGTAAAAGTCTGACACTACCTCCTGCTCCGCCCAGAGTGGGAGGAGTCATTTGACTGGACTACCTCAACATGCTTAGACCTAATTTTTACAAATTTTAATTATAGACATACCTATACCACCGTAGAAGAATTAGGTTTCTCAGACCACTGCGCAACCATCTTACACATAAAATTACTTAGTGACAGCAATAATAAAAAAACAAACTGGTTTACCCAAAAGAGATTATATAATACCCAAAATGTAGAAAACTTTAAATCTGAACTAAAAAATCTAAATTGGAATAAAATAATACAACCAGATAAAAATATTGATGAAAACTACTCTGCGTTTAATAATATATTAAATAAATTTCTAAATGCGTGTATTCCGCTGCAGAAAATTAAAATAAAACCGATATATAAGAAGTACTGGCTGACTAAGGGTATTAAATTATCTTGCAAAAACAAAAGACTACTTAAAATACTTACTATAAAAACAAACAATCCCATAATATCAAAATATTATAAAAAATACGAAAAAACCCTGAAACAGTCTGTAATAACAGCAAAAAAACTACAATATATAAATAAAATAAAGAACTCAACAAATAAAGTAAAATCTATGTGGAACATAATAAATGAAAGAACAAATAAATCAATAAAAAGCGAAAAAATAAACATTAAATAATTACATAATAATGATAACTTGATAACTGAACCTAAGCAAATAGCAAATATTTTTAATGACTTCTTTGCTTCTATTGGGGAAAAAACCTCACCAGCAAAAGGAGCCCCAGTGATGTGCCCCACAGAGAACACAATGTTTCTCAGTCCTGTCGATCCCTATGAAGTTAACAAAATAATAAAAAGTTTAAAAAATAAAAAGAGCTTTGGAGTAGACGAACTTCCCCCATTCCTACTTAAGCAATGTGCAGACGAACTAACGCTACCATTCTTTAAATTAATTAACCAATCGTTTGAAGAGGGAACTTTTCCCACTCAACTTAAAAATGCACTGATTAAACCCATACACAAGAAAAAATCTAAAACCGACCCTAGCAACTATCGCCCCATCGCGCTGCTTTCAACTGCGTCTAAAATATTTGAAAAGGCTATGTGTGACCGCGTATACTCATTTTGTGAAAAATATAAAATACTTGACGACTGCCAAAACGGTTTCCGCAAAAACAGGTCTACAACGTTAGCAGTCTATAAATACGTACAAGAGGCACTAACCACTATTAATAATAAAAACTACGCCATAGGAATGCTGCTTGATATGACCAAAGCCTATGACAAGGTGCAATTTAAAATACTATTGGACAAGTTACATGGGATAGGAATACGAGGGAAAGCTCATGAGTGGTTTACATCATACCTAAAGGATAGGGTTCAACTGGTAGAAATTGAATACTTCGATAAAACCACAAATGAAATAATTAAAATAAGATCTGACAGCAAAGTAGTAAACGCGTCAATTCCCCAAGGGAGTGTAGCAGGCTGCCTGTTGTTTCTTATCTATATAAACGACCTCCCTAAAGTTATAAACGGACCATGTGTTCTATTTGCTGACGATATCTCTCTGCTCACCTCATGCCAGAACGAGAACAATATTAACGCTAAATTAAATTCCCTTCTTTCTGCAGCTGTAAACTGGATGGATAATCATAACCTAGAAATTAATTTCACCAAAACAAAATTAATTACTTTCCACCCACATCAAAAATCCCCTTTAAAACTAAATTTCACTTTTAATAACACAAAACTGGAACAAGTAAATGAATTTACTCTCCTCGGTTTGTCCATAGATACCCACATAAATTGGAAATCCCATATACAAAAAATAAGAGCAAAACTATCTACATTTTCATACGCCCTACGCGAAATTAAAAAAACTACCAATCTTCAAACAGCACTTGTCACGTACTATGCATACGCTCAGGCATGGCTCAGTTATGGGGTCATGCTGTGGGGAAACAGTACAGATTCGCAGACCATATTTATTTTACAAAAAAAGTTAATTAGAATAATAACAAACATTGAACAAACTGATAGCTGCAAACCACACTTCCAAAACCATAAAATACTCACACTTCCCTGTTTATATATTTTTGAATTATGTAAATTTGTCCGAAAATACCCTGATTTTTATACCACTTGTGAAGAAACACAAACTAGATACACTTTTCGACACAACAAAAACAAAATAAACATACCTCAACCCCGACTTAAAATGCACTCAACCGGCCCTTTAGTTATGTCCACAAAAATTTATAATAAATTGCCAAATGATATTCGAGAAGCAGAAAAAACAAATGTATTTATTAATAAATTGAAAAAATTTCTGGAATCCAAGGCATATTACTCAGTAAAGGAGTTTATAGATGACAAATCGATTTCAAAATAAAATAATTCGCTCTCATTATAATATGGAATGTAAGAAACCAAAAATGAAAATATAAATACATAAACAATAATATTATTTAATATAAATGAAACATAGTTCTAATAATTGCATAATAATTATACATAATATAAATACATAATATAAATAATACATAAATAGAAATTATTAATATAGTATATTATACACAATGCACAGATTTAATATTCTAATAATTTATAAATTCATAATTATACACCCAATAACACATTTAATAATTTGTAATAATATTATTAAACAGCTACTTAGCCCTCTTCCTCTCTCCTAATGTTGCTGTGCCCGACAGGGTCCATATTGTTTTCTTTTTATTATTTGATTACACCATCTATGTAATACATATGGAATGCAATAAAGATTTGAGATTTGAGATTTGAAGATTTCCCATCCGAAAAAAAAAACAAACGGGTAAAGATTATTGTCCAGATTATTAAGGAAAACACAATAACAAAGTATTTCTCAATATAATAAATGTTATCGCAGAAAGAGAGTCAGCAATAGAGCCCTTGAGCCCTTGAGCCCTTGCTCGCAAGGGCTGAAGCCTGCGGGGCTGCGGGACTATTCGAAAGAGATACCGTGGCCCCGGAACACAAAGGGCGAGGAAGGAACATGGATGGGTTTTAGTCAGTAAAAGTCTGACACTCCCTCCTGCTCCGCCCAGAGCGGGAGGAGTTATTTGATGATTTCCCATCCTAAAAAAAAAAAAAAAAAAAAAAGGGGGTCTAAAATGGCCGCTTTACTTTAGCAGAATCATAATACGATAATAATAATTATAAATTGCGTTACAATTTTAAAAATGTCACAGGACACAGTTTTTACGAATTGTAACGCAATTCATATTTTATTATACTATTATGATTCTGCTAAAGGGCCATTTTAGACCCCCAGGAGGCGTTCTGTGGTTTCTGCCTACCCCGACAATCGTGAGTTTATGCATGTGTGTACTGTGTATGAAATAAGACGTAAGTATTACTAATGTCACACACAATATGATATCTACTCTTGATGACTCTACGGTGACACGATGAATAACCGACTGGTTTCTATATCTGGGAATAACAGACGCTGACGTCAAATAACAAGGACATGAACAATAAAAAACAAAAGTAACATAAGCAACAAAACGCCGACAGTGAAGAACAGTGTCTCGGCTATAAGTCAGCGCTTCAAGCGATGCATCCGTTATTATTGAGAAGCTTATTACTTAGTCAAACTGTATGCAACGTCTGTCCAATACTTGTAGGGTTACCAATGTTGTTATAATCTTATTGATCTATTAACGAATTAAGATTATTGATGAACCAATATTTGTTTAAGTTTGTTTTTTGATGCGGTCGCGAAAAAAGATTTCTTTTCGATTTTAAAGATACAAAGCCTTGATTGTTTATAAGCTTACACAGCTCATAGCAAAGTATGTTCTTTTAAAAACGGTTCGACAACCTTCACTTAGTTAACATACTTATCATAGTCATTTGCCTAATGGCGTCGGCTTCCAGTCCAAACAGATGCAGCCGGTATTTTACATGGTCTAACTGACCTCCAAAACCCTTTTTTTTTTCGGATGGGAAATCATCAAATGACTCCTCCCTCTCTGGGCGGAGCAGGAGGGAGTGTCAGACTTTTACTGACTAAAACCCATCCATGTTCCTTCATCGCCCTTTGTGTTCCGGGGGCACGGTATCTCTTTCGAATAGTCCCGCAGCCCCGGCAGGCTTCGCCCCTTGCGGACCCCTTCCTTATTCGAACTGACCTCCAAAACCCTGCAGTTGCAGTTGTACCTATAATGTTGTTATAGTTGTACTAACATACAGAAAAGAAAAAACCATCTGGCCTCTACTGTTCCAAGAAAATAGGTAGAGTAATAGGCATTCAGCAATTTTCGTTAAACCTGACATGAAACAAGCAAGAATCACTGGAAAAAACTGTTCTGTTGTCATGCTATAAGTTACAATGTCGTTAACTTACCAATTTGGTAAAAAAATATGGTAACCCTGATCGAGTTCAATAACCAACGATAACTTAGTGATTCATGCAATGTTTTGTTGCTCACAGCGGAGTCTTTGTCGGTGAAGGATAATTCACCATTTCAATATAAATATGGGCATTGTGTCTTTGATTTCTGTCATTTTATCCGCAAGAAGGAACTTCGTTTTTTTTCTATTAACAGATATGATTCATAGAATAACATATTCAGTTACTGTTTTTACTGACAGCTAGTGTTATTATGTACGATAACATGAAGTTCTATGTTATGTATGTCAGAGGAGCTCGCAGCCGCTTGCCTAGGTTCTGTTGGTCCGTGAGTGGTCCAAGTCAAAGTCAAAATTATTTATTTGCAATAAATGTGGTACAAAAGATGGTAAAAATAATATATAGAGCAATGACTCAATCATGTCGCCATAAAATTGGCATGCAAACATTAATAGTTTTGCTATTATTAATAGATGCTAATTTTAAAATACATTAACTAAATGTGAAACAAACCTTAAATTAGGTAACTAAGACCAGGGTGTTTCAAAGTTACACAACACAAAACCAAACAAGCAAATTGTCAATTTGTGGGTGACCACCCTTAACATACCGAGTTTCCTGCGTGCCTCGGAACGGAAAGCCGTTGGTCCTGGCTGTCATTTGTAGATCTTTGACAGTCGTTACTGGTAGTCAGTGGCCTGAAAGTGTGACAACCAGCCTTACAAAGGGGTTTCGTGTCACCCAGTACTAACTGGGTTGTGGAGGTCAGGTAAGCAGTCGCTCCATGGAAAATATTGGTATTCACCTGCATCTGGTTAGACTGGAAGCCAGCCCCAACATAGTGGAACGGGTTAAGCAGATGATAATTTGATGTATGTCATAGATAGGAACCTATTCTGTAATGACCTTGATTCCTTCAGCTTTTTATAATTTTCAGGAAGTGCCACTGTGGCTTCTGCTTTGCTTTTATTTATCCCGCTTATTACCAGGATATCAGCAATATGGCACATATAGAACCTGCGTCAGGCGGAAGGTGAGGACGCCGTGGCACCCTGAACATTCAAGATCAATTTTATTGAACACACTGTTTTAAGCTTTCACGGTTCATAACTATACTTAAAATGTCACTTACGGGATATCTACCGAGATTATTCGCGGGTTAACGCTTGCAACAGCGTCGAAATATCGGGAGCTCAAAACAATAATCACGGAAGATATCCTGTAGGTGACATTTTAAGTACAATTGAACTTACTATCAGGAAAGAATTAAGTTGCATCAAAGACGTTTGTGGAGAAAAAAATATTTGTGTTGTATTTACATCACCATCACGTCTCGTTATCCCCGAAGGTAACATCACCAGGTTAGGTTACATCAACAGGTTAGGTAACATCCACACCTCGCCAGTTATGTTTAAGTTCCATGTAATAAGGGGCCTGCCAATAGGCATGACGACAGTATCAAAAAATTGCAAATCTATTTAGTCCGTCAGTTAGAGTATTGGAAATTAATGCACACATATTTTTTGGTTTTGTAAATCAATGAATATTGACAAAAGATAAAACGCATCAAAACTCGGGAGTGGGGGCTCGTGACGTCAGAACTAGCCAAAAATTATACCATGGCGTGACGTATTGAGAATTTTAAAAGCGTCGTATCTTCGTCAAGTTTGGTTTACGTAACAAAAGAAAAAACACGGGTCAAATATTTTCTGAAAATCTAAGTAACGGACTAATTCGATTTTTTTAGTCGTCTCGCCTATTATCATCAACCGGGCACAAATCGAAACTCCGTGGCTGTTACTCAGAAATTCTTAATGAAAAATCCTAATAACACTTTGGAAATCGAACCTAGTACCTCATGCTTAGAATCAGCTCTTGCGAAGTTGCGTCTACTAGACCAATGGGGAGTTTTGTATTTGTAATAAGTAATATAAAAGGTTCACTTAGGCTTTGCCTGTCACACTATTTTAACTAGCTATTTGCACGCTAAACGCTAGTGGGAGTAATCATAGTTGTGCGTCTCGCAATCTGTTATGAATCATAGCTATTACTACACGAATACTATGCTCGCAGCTAATGGGTAGAGTGACCTCACTCCCACACGTCTGACAACTCTTTATCGTAGTTATCGAATGAATTTACACTGCATTATAGATGGTCTTTATTACGATAATCAATTTAATGTTATTTAAAATATCACAACCCTTCCCTTTGGCTGGTCGGGTAAAAAGCGTTATCTAAATGTTCTGGTTTAAGGTGAATGCGCCACGGTGGCCCGCGAAATTCAAATTTTCTTACGTTTTTTTGCAATTTGCAGGCCAGTGTCAGGTTGTATGTTGATTAAACTATGAATCGCGACTGTAAGACGTATGTAGTTACAGAATTATAATCATCAAAATCATCAATACAACCCTCCAAGCTCATAAAGGTGTATGAATTCACTTTTTCAAGGTCAAAGTCATTCCTGCATTCCCTTTAACTAGCGACCCGCTTCTGCTTCGACGGTTTTGACAACCTGACACACGTCCAGATTTCTGAATTATTTTCAAGTTTTATATTAATGTATTATTTATACCATTGCCTATAAAAAAAAATAAAAAAAAAACAGTGAAAATAAAATTAGTATTACAAAATAAAATAAATTATCACAAATACAAAATAAAATACCATCAATTATTAAAATCACATAAATAATCAGTTATAAAATAATCAGAATCAAAGAAAATAATCAGAATCAAAGATAAAATTTAAAATTCATTCATAATTAAAATAAATAAAACATTCAAAATTAAATTACGATAAAATAAAAATTAAACATTCAAAATACAATAAGATAAAATAAAAAACATTCAAATTACCCGCTTAATAAAAGACACCCATATCGGAGAAGAGATCCTATCAGCAACAGTCTTCAGAATTCCGTTGCAGCTGCCACGCATTCTGCAGATCAGGGAAACAGTTTTCTTGCGAATGACGGCATGAAAGCCATCAGTTCGATACAGCGCGAACATCCCCGATGCACTACAGAAGCGAGGCAGCCCCAACATCATCCTAAAGATGTTGTTATACTGGACGCGCAGGACATCAAGCGATCTTTTGGTGTGCTTGACCCACAGATTTCCCGTATAAAAGCTTTGACAGTAGGCTTTAAACAACGTTATTTTTACTTGTTCAGAGCAACGGAAAAACCTGCGGGCCAGCATGTTACCTCTGACCGCCAAAGCCCTGCGCTCCCTCTCAATGTCCATATCATCTTCAAGACCCTCGGTAATACACACCACACACCACACATCCTTTACATTTTGCTTCTGGAATAAATTCTCTAAATAACTCTACTAAGTTTTTTTATTGAGAACCGCAAAATCTATTGCGGAGTTTTGAAGAATAACGGGGTTACACAGTGAGAACCTCCTTCTTTTTGAAGTCTTTTAAAAATATACTTTTAAATAATAAACACTGTTTTAAGCTTTCACGGTTTAAAACTAAACTTTACGGGATATCTTCCGTGAGCTCAAAACAAATAATAATCACGGAAGATATCCCGTAAGGGAGACAATATAAGTTTACTTTATATTATATTTTTAATAAGTAAGTAAATATTTATTAGTGGAAATCTGAAAGTAGCGCCGGTGACTGAAGTTGTGTGGCAATCGGTTATCGTGGTATGGACACGTGACGCGGAGGAATGAGGAAAATATTGAGTATGAATGAACATGGCTATGAGTAGAGGAAAACTAAAGAAACGCATGGATGGCTAGAAAGGAGGTGACTGCTGGGATAACGGGTAATAGAGAAGTATTTACACTGACACTGACCTGCAATTTGCCGAAATGTGAAAAAATTTTAATTTCACGGGCTAATCCTTATCTATTATCCTTAAGGTGAATGCGCCAGGGTGGCCCGCGAAATTTAAATTTTCTTACGTTTTTTTGCAATTTGCAGGTCAGTGTCAGGTTATATGTTGATTAAAATATGATTCGCGGCTTTAACACGTATGTAGTTACAGAATTATAATCATTAAAATTATCAATACAACCCTCGTTCATGTAACTTTAGAGGGTTGTATTGATGATTTTTGATTATAACTCTGTAAGGCCATATTTGTTACGGCCGCGAATCATATTTTGTTCAACTTACAGCCTGACACTGACCTGCGAATTGCAATAAACGTAAGAAAATTTGAATTTCGCGGGCCACCCTGGCGCATTCACCTTAAGTACTTTATGAAGGGTCTGTTTTTTATCAAACATTCTACATAGAGATACGTATGAACGGATAAATAGCGCTGCATAAATCTGCTGAACAATACTAAATTACAATAAAGTTTTCCTTTTAGAAATTCTTTGGTGACTAGGACAGTCACCAAACAATTTTATAGGCCTACAATAAAGGAAAATATTTCATAAAATGGATGTCAATCGTCCAAGCCACGCAGTAAATAACTTTTATGTTTAGCTCAGCGGCGACAGGCACTTGGGGATACGCAGTACAATATAGGGTTATGCAGCAGCTACTTGGCCTTCCCTTTTTCGGAAGGGGCCAGGAAGTTGTGTGAATTGTACATGTGCCACTCACGGCACAGGTATAGATAGGCTCCATAGATAAGAAAAGATTTGATTATGATTTTGAATAGTTAAGATATATCTAGCTTTAAGGCGACTACAGGAGCTAAACGCGAGTTTTATAACGCAAAAAAGCATATGATATTCTTCTGGATATATGCTAGTATGATAGTGTAAAAACAGTGTGTGAAAACATAATACAACAAATTTTACTCGATAAAAAAAATCACAAACTTATCTCTAAAAATTTCTTTTAACGAGTAAAAACCATACTAAAATACATGCGATCATTCTGATTTTTTGGCAAACATTTTCTAGAAGCAACATATTAGCATGATAGTGTTTTAGTTTTTTAGTCCAATCAATAGATTTTATGTAAATCGCAAAAAACCACTCATTTCGCACTATTCGGCCCGCAGTGACGTAATTCTAACAGTGTTTTAAACGAATTTTGAACTACCTCAAATAGAGTTGCTAATTTAGCTCCTGTAGTCGCCTTAATAGTTATAGTATAATTAGAATTACGGGACGACATCGTCATTGTTGACCGATTAAAAAAAAAACCCTACCTACTTAGTATAAACCAGTACTGCAACATTCGGAAAGCAACACTCGAGCGACTTGCTCATAGGAGTGTAGGGTCACGTCAGGGTCAAAACGACTATTAAGGACAGCTGGTCTCTTTAGGGTCTAATATGGTCACCCGGATGTGACCTTTACTTTTATTATGTCAAATATATTTAAATCACTTTATGGTATGTTCTTGTACGTACTTTAGGTGTAATAAAAGAACTTGACAAAGTGTATGGCTTTCAGGAGTTTTGTCTCTTCAGGGCCGGCAGTCTCGACAGACATGACGACAAAATCGCTAACTTTCGATTTTTGCGAGAAACGCATCTTGGATGTAAAGACTTGATTTACTCGCAAGCATCATTATTGCAACCGAATTTATTCGTTAGTACCTAATTAGCAATCAAAAGTAAGCGATTTTGTCGTTATCTCTGTCGAGACTGCCAGCCCAGGGAAACAAAAAATGATCCTCTCGACCTCTCATAACTCAAACTTGCTATTTTCCAAAATTGATGAAAAGTCTTACAATTTAGTTAAGTTTATTCTATGCTATCCGCTTTGTAATAAAAGAAAACCTACTCAAGGGCCTTAGGAGAAAAATCGTGATCGATACGGACATTAATTTCCACAAATCGAGCGATGACTTCAAAAGGCTGGACAATAAGTCTGATGCTAATCACGATTATCGGTAGGTACAGCTATTATGTTGTCTAGATTCACTAGTTTACCTTGAATCTTATCTTATAATCTGATTGAATAGGTATATACTCAGGTAAATTTGTTTGTGTACCTACCAGATATACAGGGTGTTTAGAAAGCGCAACGACACAATTTTCTTAGGGATACGGTAGTAAAAGTCATCAAGTTTTCACCCATAGAACTAATGTCGTGTCAAAGTCATCCGCCTCGACAATAGTTCCAAGACATCAAAACTTTTCTTTTCTGAGACTCTTGTAGGTAGGTAATAAAACTTCACGTACGTAAAGAAAAATTCGTTAACTAACCGTTAGTGTAGATTCTAACATTTTATATAGTCTACTGACATATTATAATGTCATACCAAATCGAAGGCAATATACTCTATCACCCACGATAGGGTTTGTTCCTGTATGATTAGTTGCTGTTGTATGTCTAGACAAGTCTCGAGTCGCGCTTGCGACCATAGATTGGAAATATGTATGAACAAAAGTAAGTAGGTACCTAGAACATTTTCAGCTACCTAGGTAGGGAGCATTAGCAGAAAATGTAAATAAAAAAATATATAAATTAAAATATAGTTAAAATGTCACTTAGTTATGAACCGTGAAAGCTTAAAACAGTGTTTAAATAAAAATATATATTTTATACATATATTTAAAAATAAATATATACTTAAATAAATGTAAATAAAGGTATATTTGATATGAAATTATGGTTTCTTGTTAATAATATTTTTCCTAAATGTCAGGTCATTGTCACCAGCAAAGTTTTTAACATAGCATCACGCCTCTAATCCTTGAAGGGTTAGGCAGACGCGTACCCTAATAGTACACCCACTTTTCGCCAGTTATGTACATATTTAAGTGCAAAATAATTAATGTCATTTATTGTGGCTGCATATTATGAATAGCCATAATAGGTTAGGTATATTAGCCATAGTATGTTATAGTGCGTGCACCATTTAAATAGTTCTATGATATATAAATATGGCAATAATTAACAAGTAACATAACCACATTGCTAGGATATTGCTTGACATTCTTAGCCAACTGTGTATGATAAATTTGCACTGCATTTCAAGCAATTGCAAGATACAACTCAATCATAGATCTCTAGTAAATATTTAATTTACTTACCTTAGATTTTTAACTTAAATTAGAAAAAAAAAAGTTTTTGGCGGCACTAACATAAAATCAGGCAATTGTAATCTCCGATGGGTAAGGCGGCGGTGTATCTAATAGTAAGTACACCTAGATTTTTGCTAGGTATATGTTTGAGTTCCATATAACACGGGGCGAGCCTATTGCCATCAATCGCGCACAAATCCAGACTCCATGGCTGCTACTGAGAAATTCCCGATAGAAAAACTTAGAATCGAACCCAGGTCCACAGCAACAGCAGCACTAATATTTCCGTAAGTAGTTATGTATTAATAGATTTCGTAGCATTTAACTGGGGTTCATTTTAAATGTCAATTTTCACGTGAAAGTAGGCGTCCACACTTGACATTATCAGCAGTGTCAGGGCTGTCTCATAATTACAGTTTATAATATTTTAATATGTATTTAATATCCAATTATTTTTGATATCTAGATCTTGGTATATAATTTACTTTTGAATTCATAACAGTTATTTAATATTGTGTAAACATTGCAGACCACACAAAGGTTGCCTTTTAAGACTTTCAATTCCGTCAATAATTGTATGTTAAGTAAATACATATTCAGTTTACCTTTCATTAAAGTAACTGGACACGTCTTGTAATGTAAGCATTGTGGGTTTTCCTTGCCCTTTCTCATAAGTAAATAAATTATGTATTGTTTGTGACTAAAAGCTCACAATCTTCAGGCAAAACCCAGTGAATAACTACTACTAACTACTTACTTTAGTAGGCCAGGGACCCAGGTATCGATGACTGAACACTATAGGTATCTACTTACATGGAGCAAATAAATTGTTAAATTGAATAAAACTATTACTTAGGTACATAATAAACAAAGCATTTTCAGATGACCGGGCACAAACTTAAATTTGGTCTATGACGAACTGTTGTTTTGTTGACTAAAGCGTAATACGACACGGCAGAATTCAGCTTTTCAGAATTCAGTGTAAGAAGTCAGTGTTTTCATTTGCAATGGATATCTTGATATCGGATTTCATCGTCTTAGCGAATGATTCCTTAGCTAGGAACAGGGCTGGCCCAAAGACTGACCACAACTTATTCTAGTCCTCACTATGATTTATATGTATAAACCAAATCCAGCCATTTCTTTATTAAACGAATGTACAGATTGATGCAGATACAACAATATGCATCAGATAGAAGTATGCAGTGCCCAACATAACGCTTAAAATGATGTATTTAAACGAACTCCCTGTCAATAATTTCCAGTGAAACTTTACCAAGATTTACATAGTCTAACTGTCACAAAGGCGAATAGACCTTGCCAACTTGCAAGTGACAATCAACCTTAGGGTGGTATTTACGAGGTCGATTGACGTAAAAAATAATGAGGCAGCCCTATACTTGATAGTGTCGCATCGTGTCCAAAAAGGGAATGTCGTCCTTACCTTTAACGACGCATGAACACGAATGTTCGACTTGCGACATTTATTTTGTAGTAAATAGCAACTTTTAAGAGTTTGCTTCGTAGGAGCTCATAAAGTGTCAGGTGCTAGGAAGGATTGGAGTAAAGCCGTTCATCAACTTGAGCATGTGACATTTACACACGGAATTAGATGGACAGACCTGTTTATCTGTTCTGTGCATTTACCAATCCGCCCGGTCCAAGTTAAGGATAGTGGCCTACTCCCTTAAACAGAAAGCAGCCCTGTGTCCCAACAATAGGAATATTATTCGACTCGATAAAAACAATTTGTATGATTAAATATGATAATAGATGGTAGATGGCTGGGCATGGATTCATATCGTAGGCTCAACCAAAAAATAGCGGGTTAGTTCAAGCTTCTTCATTACATTTCAGCTGAAAGTCGTTCACTGCTGGACGTAGGCCTCCCCAAAGTGCCGCCATATTGACCAGTCCTGCCTTATAAAGTCAGAAAAAAGCAATCTTATTTCATTACAATACCAATCACATTGAGTTAGTGATACTAAAAACTGATATCACCGCAATATAAAATAATGAGATAAATTGATTTGCAGCAAGCGAAGCCAGCACTTTACTAATTTGATTTTATTATCGAGAGTAATTCTTTATGAGCGTCAAGGGGAGGATTGAAATAATTATACAAACTGTTTCTACTTCATTCTGTGTAGGTACCTACAGTATGTAAATTGCCATTTCTGCTACGGCTTTGTTGTTGCTGACCACTGGCACAAAAGAACTGTCATTTTCAGCTTTTATGCTTTTTGTAGCAGTTTATTCACCCATAGTACGTACGCCATAAAACTATTTTCCAGTAAATTTAATGGTTCACTATGCATGGGGGTTTTTATAATTTTCTGCTGTAGACTATAGAAAGTTCTTCATTGTGTTGATGATCAGCAGGGCTATTACGTATCTTTCTGATATCCAGTGACTATCAAGCTTCGGTTGTACACCGAACTTTGATGACAACCGTGAATGTCATAATATTGGTATTACACTGAGTGGATATCACTTTACGGTGACTCAGTGTCAAACATTATACGAAAAATTACCTTTTGACAGTTAATTGATGGACACTGAGCCCAGTTACTATCATTTTGAGCTGTCAACAGAGATACGTAATAGCCCTACTGATCTGTATAGTTTTATAGGCCCAAAACCACCGCTACGATTTTGGCAGTGGCAGCGCCGAGGTTGCTTATGTCTTAGTAGTTTGGCCACGAGGACTAAATAGGAGGTGAGACACAGTTTGAACAACTAATTGCTGATTTGTCAGCATGTTTGAATATAACGTTATCAATTTTAAGTTATACGAGGTGAGATACTCTAGCTGGAATGGCCATTTTTCCTTACATTTGTATAATGCCGTCGACGTAGACACTGTCCTATTTTCCTATTCCCAAGAGACGCCAAACCGCAATAAAGTATGACACAATCGTCCTACTTTCAAAGAAATACCAACTTAATTGCTTTTGAAATAACTCCGAGCTGTTTTCGTGCGTTGAAAGTGACAGAAATGCTTGAGGTGAAAGCCACCCCCTGTAATGATTGTAATTTATACCAGTTATCGTTTTTTGTGCCTTTGAACCGGACGCGGTGTGATAAAGAGATTATGAGGCTATGTTAAATATTTTAACTGCAATCTTTTAATAAGTAGGTGTTGATATAACTGCGTGCACTTTTAATGAACAAGCTCTTTCGGCAAAATTGTTGCGTGCTTTTTGTTAATTTCCTTGGAGGTGACGGTAAAAATTATGTAGTAAAATAATTGTATTACAAAACCTCATTTTATGAAATGTAGGTAGGTAGGTATAGCCTCTATACAAAATCTGGATTAGACTCACTTGGACTATATATTTCTTATAATAAATTCTCAGCAG
The DNA here is from genome assembly GCA_963853795.1 of Xestia rhomboidea. Taxonomy (NCBI): domain Eukaryota; kingdom Metazoa; phylum Arthropoda; class Insecta; order Lepidoptera; family Noctuidae; genus Xestia; species Xestia rhomboidea. The sequence continues at coordinate 14,894,991 of OY970772.1, forward strand.
CGGATGGAAAGATGCATGCAAATCATTATGATGATGCACATCAGACCATCAGTTGATGAAATTAACAGATGTTGAGAACAGCGGGGGTATTCCTAAACACCGACGTCAATTCTCCAATGTATTTATTTATTTAGGGAAAACAAACAATTGTACAATATATGTTACAATAAAAATTACAACGTAAGTAGGCTAATGTACAATCCACGACGTTTCCGCAAATTACTTAGGTTAAAGATACAGTGTAGACACAGTAGTTTAAATAACAATAACGTAAATATAAAATTAAAATACAAAACAGTAAAAATAAAATAAGACAGGAATAGATAAAAAACAAATGTACTTTACTTATCTTATGACTAAAGATGTAAAAAATAAAAATAAAGACTAACATTACTAATTACACAATTACAGACTATTGACTATAAGTATATAGAGTCACAATCTAACACAATAACGATCGTTTCAAATATTGAGGGTTGAGAATTTTTTCTTATTGTTTCTCTAGTAGTTTTGGAACAGGAAAAAACTTGTAAGTACCAAAGACTAGTTGCTTTTAGACACATGGTATTGACTGCCTCATTGGTCGAGCGCGACTGCTTTGCGTTACTGGGTTTTTCCTTCAGGGATTCTTGCCTTGGTTGATGGCTATAGGCTCGCCCCCTATTACATGGGAACAAACACCCTACAAAACCCCTAAACGTAACTGGCAACATGTGGGTGTAGCTGTAGGTACTATCGAGGACACTCCCGCCTGATCACCACTAAGCTAATTTTTGCTTGCACTTGAAACATAGAAAAGTTTGGGTTTCGTTTACAGATTTATAAGCAAAATCAATTTATTATTTTTGGTATGTGTGGTAATGTAGCCTTTCTATATCGTAATACAAACAACCAATGTCCTAGAAATATAACAATTCACGAACGTAAAAGGAAATGATTCATAGATGTGTCTCATTTGTATTCATTACTTGATTTTGTTTCTTTGATATCCACGAAATGTATAATAAACTCTGCACGTCGGCATTTGCCTGCGGAAATGGCAAAGTTATTACAGTACCTACTACCTACTATTAATAATGACAAAATATTAATAATGGCTTCTAATTCTAAGACCTGTAGCTTCTTGCTTAGTGTAGAAGTCAAACGTTCCGATGTTGTACAAATTAACCCTAGTCACTAAATTGTATTGTTGTTTTTTTTGGTCTTTTTTTTTTAAATTTATTTATTACTAAGATAAGAAGTGCGATGTTGCAGGGTATCAGTGGCAGTATTACTGTCCCAGAAAAAAATATGGACAGAAAATCATGCTGAAATTATTCAATGGGAACTTTTAGGTGACATCATTGTACATACAGTCTTGCGTGGCTTTCGAGGTCAAAGACTTTATTGTAACATTATCTAGATCTAGTATTAGCTCTAGGCACTAAGACCCGTATCATCATTAATTAAATAATAAAAAATGAAATGTCTGTTTCAAATTAATAATATAATATAATTCTTATAACAAAAAAAAACTTTTATTTTTCTTCAAAAAAGGAGGAGGTTCTACGTTCGACTGTATGTATTTTTTTATAAGTGTGTTCACCGATTTCTCCTCAATTTGTATACCAATTCTAAAAATCCTTCTTTTTTTAATTGAAAGAGCATACTCCTGAGATGGTCCCATTTCAATTTGGTGAAGATCTGATGCTGATCTTCGGGGATATACAATGGAACTCTTCCAAAATAGACGGCAAATCTGTCGTGTTTGCTGCAATCGCTTGGATGTTTATTGTTTATACAACATCATGACGTAACATCACGCCTGTATGCTCTGAGGGCGTACGCAGATGTGTACAATACACCCAGATTTCAGCATGTAAGGAATGTGAAGTTCCGTAAACGGAACTTCACTTGGTGATCCATGACATGTTCTATAATAATAAAATAAATACATAGTAAATATTTGTATGGGATATTACAACTAAAAATGGAAAAATAAAAAACTTTTTTGCAAAAAATAACTATAGCTTCAGAAATCGGGGAGAAAAATACTGAATCAAACTAACAAAAGTCACCCACTTTCAGACTAAAGTTATTTTTCACTTTTTAGGGTTCCGTACCTCAAAAGGAAAAAACGGAACCCTTATAAGATCACTTTCTTGTCCGTCTGTTTTGTGTTTTTGGAGTCGGTTTTTTGTCCTTCCTTTTGTTTGTTCCGGTTAATCTTCGAAACGGCTTGATCGATTTTGATGGGAGTTTTACTGGCAGATAGCTGATATTATGCACTTACCTAACTTAGACTACGGCTTTATTTTAGAAAAAGGATTAGGGTTCCGTGCAAAAATAATAAAATTCTTGAAATTGGTAAAATCTGATTAGAAAAGGAAAGTAGGTTATATTTTGTATAATAATTTCAAAGCGAACGAAGGTTGTAGCCAACAGCTAGAGCTCGATTCAACCTATCAAATGGCTTAAAGTCTATGCTCAAGGCGAGTTCGTTTGATACCTAAGTCCCAAGCTTCTTGAGTGTAGTGCTCAGCCTAGATGACGACGGGGTGTCGCCACTCGCCAGCAAGATACCCTTGACCGGGTCATAGCTAATGGCTAGGCGACCGCATACTTCGTAATCTCATTTTCATATAATATAAATGCAAATCATACTAGGTTAGGCCTGCGGCTTCGCACGCGTAATGCTCCCACGGGATCTTTCTACCGACCACCGGGATAAAAAATATCATATGTTTGTATATGTATGTTTAATCCAGGTTATATATAAACTATATGTGTGCTTAATTCGTTCAAATCCGTTCAGTAGTTTTTGCGTGAAAGTGTAATTCAAACATCCTTATGTACTGAATACATGCATCCTCACAAATTTTCGCATTTATAATAGTACCTACATAGTAAGAAGATTGTTAAGGGCATTAAAAGAAACAATGGAACTTATGCAAATTGGTACGATCTTCGTAAATATTTTAGCTAAAATGGGATTTTATCAATGGGGACACAATAAGATTGATTCAAAGAATACTTAGGTTATTAGTAAGTATGAAAAAATTGGTACTTAAGTATGAAAAAATTGGGCTATGGACTGCTAGATAATTTATCAATTTTGCAACCACGTAAGCAGAAAATAATGATATTTTTGTCTTTTTGTAAGTATTCTCTAAAAAGCATATCAGGCTGATTGATGATGTGCGATACATGTCTAAATATACAATGTTAAACAATATATTTAATATGTATCACAAACAAACTTATCTTTAGATAAATTTGTTCAAGCATTTGTTTATGACATTGACTTGTCTGTACTATACTTATATGAAATATACAGATTATCTTTATTTACTAACCTATTCTATGTCACACATAAGTACATCGATCAATCAGCCGCATATTACAAAACAAAAACAGCAAAGAATTTAGTTTCGGGAAGTTTCGGGTCTAGTGCGAGCGACTAGCGAGGCAGACTATGTATTCTCGCTCGCACTATAGTGGGGCTAATTGTCTGTCTAAAGACAGTCTTGTCTAAAGTGTGCGGTAGCCCGGTAGTAGTTCAAAATTTTTGTCTTTTTATTTAGACTCTCAGCTCTATAAAACTACAAATAAGTATATTTATATCAATTATTTACCTAATAAGTACCTTCCTAACGATATTTGTTATCTTAACAAATATCATTCATTAATGATAATACTCAGAACTTTCTGTTCTTATCGGTTTGTACAATATTACATGCTTGACTAATTAGTAGGACCTACATAGAGTTTACCAACTTGCAACTTCTTGATTTCCGTAGCATAGGAAATTCGATTTCCAAAAAATAAATCGGAAAAATACATACTTACAACCTTCGTACCTACCTAGTAAAGATTTTTGTTAACCTAGTAGTTAAACTCAAGTCAATACCGAATACTTACAATACTTAGTTAAATAATAGCTGTCGGTTCGTTTACATTACGATAAGATGAGAGAACTATGATGTCGTAAATCTAATATTATAATTGGAGTTAAAATAATGAATCATACCGTATCATACCTATGTAAACGCGTGATATTTTATGTTTTTCCTTGTTTCTCTAAGAATTAAATTTAACTTAAGGGGACTACAGGAGCTAAACGCGAGTTTTATAATGCAAAAAAGCATATGATTCACTGCAATAAACAAAACCAGAAATATATAAGATATTCTTCAGGATATATGCTAGTACGATAGTGTTTTGAAAACATAATACAAGTAATTTTACTCGATAAAAAATCACGAACTTATCTCTAAAAAATATTTTAACGAGTAAAAACCATACTAAAATAAATGCGATCATTCTGAGTTTTTAGTAAATAATTCTACAAGCAACATATTAATTAGCATCATAGTGTTTTATTTTTTTAGTTCAATCAATATTTTTTTTGTAAATCGCAAAAAACCACTCATTTCGCACTTTTCGGCCCGCAGTGACTGACGTAACAACCACTTTGTAGTGTAAGCTGATTAGAACATTATTACAACGGTATTTCAAATAAAGTTTGAACCACCACACATAGAGTTGATAATTTAGCTCCTGTACAAAATGAAACTATTGGAAGAGGAAAGCAAAAATGATCTGAAATTCAACATCTACTACTGAACCTCCACCACCTTTTTTTTTTTTTTTTAGGATGGTAAATCATCAAATTTAATGACTTCTCCCGCTCTGGGCTGAGCAGGAAGGAGTGTCAGACTTTTACTGACTAAAACCCATCCATGTTCCTTCATCGCCCTTTGTGTTCCGGGGCCACGGTATCTCTTTCGAATAGTCCCGCAGCCCCGGCAGGCTTCGGCCCTTGCGGACCCCTTCACTGTTGCTGACTCTCTTTGAGGCGCGCGTGGAACACGAACGCGCCGTCGACACGGCCTGTCGTCACGAGACGGACGGACGGCGAGCTAGCCCATAGCTCCCCGTCCACAGGCCCGCGCCTACGGTGGCCGGAAGCCACCACGTGGCCCCCGACGCCCGGGGCGTCTCCCGCGGCGGCCGGGACGTGAGGATATCTCCCTCTCACGTTCCGCCACCTCCTTCGCTAGCATGACTGCTTCGCAGAAGGAGGTGACGGCGTCCCATTCCGTCTCGCTCCGGAACATGGCACGAACCAGGGCCGGGAGCGAGAGGTCGCCGCCGCCGATCGCCACCTCGAGGACACGGCGGTGCTCCACCTAAGCGGGGCACACCTCCACAGTGTGCTCCACCGTGTCCTCCGGCCTATCCTCACAGTGATAGCACCCGGGCGTTTCCTCCCGCCCGATTCGGTGCAGGAACTTACCGAAACATCCGTGTCCTGCGTGAACCTGCGTCAGGCGGAAGGTGAGGACGCCGTGGCGTCTCTCCAGCCACTCCTCAAAGAGGGGACTTATCGCCACTATTGTGGCGTGCCCTGCACGGGGTTGCGATAGTCGCTCTCTCCATGTCGCCATGAGATCCCGCCGGAAGTCCGTCCGCTGAGCGACGATTTGCCGCGGCAGCGGAGTTTCCCCCCGGCGTAGCGCCTCCGCGCGCCACTCATGTAGGCGCGCGAGGACTATTGCCTCCAGATCCCATGGCGGCAATCCGGCAAGGAGGTTCGCCGCCTCGCAGGAGATCGTGCGGTACCCCCGGACCAGCCTTACGGCTACCACCTTCTGGGGCACGTTCAAGTGGTGGGCGGCACGCCGCCTCAATAAACGTGCCCACACCGGGGCCCCGTAAAGGAACCTCCACCACCTAGGATCCCAAATAGGAAATTAGGTACCTACCTAACCTATAACTGTATCCTGTCTTCTTCATGCCAATCTCTCCAACGTAATTAAGTAAAGAACTAAACTAATCTAAACATTATTATTTTGTAAGATCATAATTACCATATTTCAGGCAATCAAAGAATCTTGAACTAAAACTTATCGTAGTCCTTCTTCCTCTCTGGGTTCGTACGTAATAGTAGAGACTAGCCGACTGTCCAGTGCCCAAGGTGCACTGGGCGAAAGATGGCAACATATTTTTATGTAGGTACATTTTACGTTAAGGCTGGGTATCTGCTAAATTAGCAACTCTATTTGAGGTGGTTCAAACTTCGTTTGAAATACTGTTAGAATAAAGTTCTTCGCCGTAGCGCCCCTAAGGCTACAACTCCAACCAATTAAGTTTAGAGTCCAATAAGTAACATTTTTTTTTGCACTTTTAAATTCACTCATCAAAGAGGAGTTACATGGAGAAAACCTCTCGTTAGCAGATACCAACCTCCTTTTTTTTTGGATGGGAAATGATCAAATGACTCCTCCCGCTCTGGGCGGAGCAGAAGGGAGTGTCAGACTTTTACTGACTAAAACCCATCCATGTTCCTTCATCGACCATTCGTGTTCCGGGGCCACGGGGCAGATACCACCCCCTTAAGTGGTGTTCGGTCTAAGCAACCGAACACTTGCTAACGCAGCAATTTACAACAATCGTTACATCGTTTTGTGACAATTTTATTAATACTTTAACATCAGCGCATTACGAGACATCAAACGGACCGGGTCCATTCAAAACATTTAACATAACATTTTACTTTAAGACATTTTAACATTAATCTTGAAGAGCCTTTAGTAAACTCTTTAAAACCAAATCCAAACTGTGCTATAATACTATCTACGACCTTGCACCCCAAACAAGTGGTATTAAGTATCGCCGCTTTTGGAGACTGTTGGTACTTATATTTCACACAGGAATGCATGGCTACCACAATACCGCTACAAATAGGAATAGAACACACTACCTCAATTGCGAGTCTTTCACCCGCAACATTTGGTCAGTGAGGGACTTAAATTGTTTTGCTTTTACTTGTAAACTAACTTAGCACCTACCTATAGATTAGTTAATCTGAGACTTGATTTTTCCTCTAAACCGTAGGCTATTGTATTGATTACTCTAGCAGAACGGTACCTATACCTACACCGTTCCTCTCCATTAAATTTACTTCTCGTGCATAATAAGTAGTTGCCCGTCTTGACCATCATCTGACTTATGTTACATGGTCACTAATATTATCATTAACACTGAAAACTTGATATTTACCACGTTTACTACTTATTTGTTTTAAATTCCCGATATTGATCACGGATATAAGCCTTTATCCGTGATCATGGTGCTTGCAACAGCGCCGAAATACCTAAATACTGAAACCTAGGTAGTGGATTTTTCGCTTTTCCGCAACTGTTTCAAATTCGTCTCAAGATTTAGAAATCTTGAGATAAGTACTTGAAGATATCTACCTGGTCTAAAAAAAAGGCCCATGATTTTTCCCCAAACAAAATGGCATTAGAAAATAGTTTTACAATTATCCAGAAAAAAAAGAGTTACGAAAAGTGTTAGACTTACCTTTAACTTCGACTTATGCACGACATCTTTATTTTGCAAGGAGTCAAAAGCATGCCATATGCAATTAGTTACGTTTTTCAATAATGTAGACATTTTCGCGTTCCACAATTTTCAGCACTCCAATAATTTTGACTTTTAGATTTTATACATGTTTTTACTATATTCTAAAAGCACAAACACATTTTTCTTCAAATGGCTATTCGTTTTTTCGTTATAAATATTATAATAACACTAAATACTAAAGAAAAACACGTCTAAATTTAATCCACTATTCCAAATTTAAAATAGAGCAAAGCGCGCGAAATATTACTTTTAATAGTTACAAATCGAGAATGGCGATGGAATGACACGTTCTGCCTCCGCACGCTTAAAAACCAGACTGGGCAAACGTCGTCCGATAACAAGCCAAAGGAAATGGCTCACGCCGAACGGAACTAGCACGCCTGACAAAGTTGAATTGTTTCGTACATTTAATGTATAGTAATTACCGATGACTGCAATGAATCTGAGAACTTTAATGAACGAAGGATCACAAAAACTTATCGAGTAAACCAAACGCAAGCAGGCTACAGATTGCAAAGCAAACCATAGGTTCCTATCTGTTTTGATTTGCTGCTTTAGTGTATTTTTTGTACCTACTTATACATATATGTAGGTACAAAAAAATACACTGCAAAACTTGGTGTTCTTATTCCCACCTACAATAACATTCCAATAATATCAATTAGGTAAAAGCGAGAGTACCTAACACTGTTTGCTATTTTTCTCACAAAATGGCTGAATCATGAATTTGGATGAAATCAAACCTAAACCTATAGACCATAAATTGGGTTGCGACCAGGACGTCGGATACGTTTTAAAAACGCGGGCGAAGCCACGTGCAAAAGGTAGGTACTTATTTAGAAAAAAAGAATACCTACTTACGCTGCATCAACAGGTTTCATCAACCTAAACTACAATAATAGAAATAGCAATCAGTCACAAACCATAACAAATCTATGAAAAATGGCAGTAACTATGTACGTTTTGAATAAAGCTTCTCACTAGTACTGACTAATGAATATGTGCGAAAAGTGCTGCGTATTGACAGTAAACATGTGTTACAAAAACATGGCGTTAATCGGGCTTCCTTACGACCGCGAGATGACCTTAATGACTCTACCGATTTACATGACACGTCTGTTGCATTCAAAACCGGATGTCTTCATTCGTTAGTTTAAAAGACATGCCCCTAGCGGTCATAAGTTAATAATAAGCAGGTTTGACCTTTCGTTTTCGCCATTTATTTATATAATCTTGTTCATGTAAGCGGCTAGGTCAGGTTCCTATCACACAAGACTGACTTGACTAATGCTTATCAATGTGAAGTGGACCCACTAAAGGTCAATCCTATTTTAAGTATATTTTCTTATTACGGCCCATAGGTACACGTTTAGGTTTAAGGCTATGTACGTGTGTGATCCTGATCAACACCCATAGGTCATTGTTACAAATGATATCCGGCTCGAAGGACCAAATTTCTCTAATAGACAACTCTAAGTCCTATTTTAAATATTAAATAAATATTTAGCCGACTAGCACCGTCTGGTAAAAGGATTTGGTTGGGTGATACTATTACGTTGTTAACTTGTCAGTAGGGTATGATAGGTCTTATTCGACCTACAAAGTTAACAACTACTTGCATTCTGCCTTCACTGTCTTGTTTTCCGCAATAAAACTAGCAGGCTTGCGATTATCCTTTGCATATCGGCAGTTTGATCTCACTGAGTGCACAGCCTCCCTCACATTATAATTACATTACTCATCATTCGAGAAACCGCTCGCCTTCAGATGTTTTCACCATAAGCGCACGCGCCGGGTGAGTCATGAGGACATACAACTCATTTAAATATATCTTGCCAAAGATGCGTTGAATGCCACTTACATACCAGCTTGATATTGACAATATTTACTTAAACAAAATGTTAATCTTGGATTTTGACTTTAATGACCATCGATTTTGATTTGTTGAGGACGGGGACACTCAAAAATTCTGAAAAATAAATTTCGAAAGTCACAATTCCGAATTTCATAATTCCGAAGAGTTATAATGTCCGATGGATCGTTAGTCCGAAAAACTTGCTAGCTGGCATGAGGAGCGTAGGCCGAAGGCCGGCGGAGCGACGACGACATTTGTGACAGAAAGTGGGTGTGTACTGACTACTGTGTAATGTAATGCTAAAATGCGAGCGTAGCGAGCGCGCTTCATGGAGTCGTAGCAGGTTCTAAATTTGCTTATATCTCGAAAACGGTGCGTCCTATTGCAAAAATAATGAAAAATTTGCCCCCTTCTATGAAACCCCTGCCGCGTAATTCTCAACATGCAGGAAAAAATTTGAAAAAAAAAGATTGACAAATGATTTGTTTCATAATATCAATAAGTCGGACTAATTCGGTAATTTGAGTATAGTAATTATGAACGTTCGGAATATTGAAATTTCGGAATTATGAAAATAGGATTAATGATAAATCGGAATTGTTATATTCGGAATTTTGAACCATTCGGAACTGTGACTTTCGGAATTAAGTAATGTACCCGTTTGAGGACATGGAAGTTCGACTAAAATTATTTTTAGTTATCTTATACTTACCTTTAATTCGTAGGAAGTTCGACATTTAAGTATAAATATAATAAGTACTAGCTTTTGCTCCACGGAAAAGTTTTCAATGTTGCATATTGACACTTGGGGATAATGTACCTAACTTCCCGTTAGTGAAAGAATTTTCGGAATCGGACCAGAAGTTCCGAAGATTACCTACACATGTAGTGGACATGCAAACAAATTTCAGATCTTTAAAATCTATACTCGTATACTAATATAATAAATGGGAAATATTTTTTGTTTGTTTGTACCGAAACTACCGCACCGATTTTAACCAATAGCTATCAGAAATTAACATAGGCTATAAATTATATACATCATGCAAATGACCTAAGCTATCTCGTTTTTTGCGGACGAAGTCGCGGGCGAAACGCTGGTATTATTATATTGAAACAAAAATAATCAACTCTAATTAATTGGTTTAAAATTAATAAACGTAATCAATCGGAGTTGTTTTTGGAAGAGCCCTTACTTACTTTGGCCTATATTGCACTTCAAAGAAAAGTTATAAACTGACAGCAGAATAACATTTCATAAATACGAAATTTAAATATTGCAGCGCGAAAACATTTTTTCGCCCGCGCGTTCTTAATACCCTACCATAAACACAATTACCCTCATTCTCGAGGTCGCCAGTTACCAAACGAGTTGCAGGATCGCTTGCATCTCTGCCGTGTCCATATGTGTGTAGGTCAGACATGCAAATAACTACTTCTATCGGAAGCAAATCAAGGCTCTGTCCTTATCTGGAGCGAGCATTCACGCTTTCAAATAAGATCTTGTTTCTCAAATAAATGTAATGTAGTATTTAGGCCCACTACCTAGCGTATCCGTAATAAGATTAGCAACTCGACCCAGTTTTATTGACAGTAAAAAAATTATATACAAGTTTTAGAAAATGGGAAGTCGGGTAAAACTAAACACGAATTTCTTTGGTAAGTGTTTATTAGGTAATTACTACTACACATAAATTACATATAGATAAAAATTACGATTACAAAAATGTACCGTCTTGTCGATTGTCATCAACCTCCCTCGATAAGGGCCAACTGCCAATATCTCAGGGTTGTCAGTCTTGTTAAAAAGCCAGACGTAAAAGTTGTAAAATTGCGAAAAGCCTGAAAAGCGCTAACTATATTCAGTCAACTACGTTAGCTATTCCCTTTTAGGGCTAACCCGGGTATGTTTATATTTATACCCAAATTAGGTCATCTTTCTAGTTAATTTACTAAAAGCACTTTGCCTTTGCAAATCTAATGCTTCTGACAACCCTGATAATCCCTATTCCTTAAATCTATAGGCTAAGCGCCATAAAAAGCAGAAATTATGCTATGCATGCACTAACACTATTCCAATATATGCGAATAGATTAAATAACCGATATTGTAACGTTTTGTCGAAATATTCACAACTAAACAAAAGTTGTGCAGAATAAGTACGTTTCCCATCCCAAATCTTTCGCGCTCCGAAACACATGAAAAGAGTTATATCTAAATAATGACATGTTATATACAGAAACATTATTGGAATGTAGAATATTATGTAAAATTTACAAACCATTCAAATAAATTTATTTTAAAAATATATCTAAGTGCGAAATTGGTAAGGAATTCTTTTTTGTTACGGTACACACAAAAAATATTCCTAAAAAAATCATGTTGGGCAATGGTACCTACTTCCCGTATTGTTTTTATTTCACTAGAATTCAGTGTCTTGACATATTGAATATGCAGGCCTGCCTGTCTGAAGCTGAGATTGGTTGTCGAAATATGTCTGACTAGTGGCAACACTACACGATTGTGGTTTAGATGGACACACACACATCATTTACGTTGGAACTATACTGACATTAACCATTGCTCCCCAATAACTCATTAATTAAAAGTATGATGATAAGTAGCAGCCGAAAAACACATTTTCTTTAATTTTTTTTTATTGATGTTGCAATAACACAAAAGTAAAATACCAATTTCAATGAGATTTTAAATAGTAATTTTCTACTCATTAGTTACTCCATTTTCTGGAACATAAAAATCTAAAGTTGAGTTAGCATTTATATTGCATAGAGATCTAGAGAGATTAAAGAGGCTTAAGAGATTACAACACAACCTTCGTAAGGAAAATGTACCGCATGAAACGGGGTGAGTTGAGAGATGCAGGGGTGAATCAATACAAAAATATTGAAAACGATTTAAATGTTGAATTAATATGTTAAGTTCCGAACAAATACTCTATTTACCAGTGCTGTGATATTTTTTTAATGTTATAGATTCATTCTGAGATAACAGTAAAATGGGGTGTATAGAAACGCAGGGGTGAATCGAGACAAAACTTTGAAAGGGATTTTAACGTTGAATTGATATGACATGTTACCAAAAAGTGCTCTATTTTATTTGCTTAATTTTACTTGAGATATCGCGATCGTTAGCAGCATACCATAATTACTATTTCAACGTTATAATCCTTCTCAAAGTTTTGTCTCGATTCACCTCTGCGTTTCTATACACCCCATTTTACGGTACCTTTCGGCTCGTATGGGACCGATTTGGTTAAATTTCTTTTTTCGGTTTTACAGATTGTTTTGTCTTAAGCGAGACAAATAAATAGTTTTTCTTTCTATTTTATTTACATAAATATTTAGAAACTTTGTTGGCACCATACCATATTATTAATACAGCAGTAAAATCCCTTTCAAAAGTTTGTCTCGATTCACCCCTGCGTTTATATTCACCCCGTTTAACGATATTAAATAAATTATCTGTAGTTTTCTAACTTAGTTTCTAAAACATTCTACTCATGCGTTTTCTCGTCTCTTTCATCCGCTTATTACAATAAACAAGTACAAATAAATATGATTAAAAATTAAAATAACATTTAATTTGTTTCATACAAAAAAATCGTAATCATATCTAAAACTTATTTAAACATAGAATAAATTTTAACGTAAAGTTGAATATCAAAACAATTGGGACTTTCCCAAGTCATTACAAAAAAAATAATAATAATTAAAACATTGTCATGTGACATGAAAATCTTATTCAATCTAAGACAGGTTAGCTATATGTAATTCTTATTTTTAATGACTTATTTTCGGTCAATTTCATGCAATTTGCCATCTTTCTTTTTTTCATGTGCTTTACCTGGTGTCAGTTATCTGATATTGGTATACAGCTGCATCCGTTTGGACTGGAAGCCAGCCCCAACATAGTTGTGAAAAGGCTAGGAAATGATGAGATGCTTTATACTAACTAGATGTCCATTTTAGGGCTGATAGCAGATTAAGACGTTAATCATAGAGCTAGATACAATCAGCATAGTTCTAGCAGCAATTGCAATAGTGAACGTTTACCCTAAGCTGAACTCTTTGGGCATTATTTCATTGGTGACTTGATTGAAGTGTGTCAGAAGATAGGCAGTGCTATGTACTCAGTTACAAGGTAATCTTTTTATCTGGTATGAATAAAGGATTTATATTTTCTTGCCCTTTCTTCTCCATAGAGATCTACGCTAGGGAATGGATAACTACAGTACTTTCTCAAGTTATTATGCCTTGTGTTTGTGACTGTAGCTTTGCTTTTTTGTATTTTTGACATTCAAAAGTGCCGTAATGGTCTAATTGAAATAAATGCTTTGAGTTTGATCACTGGGTAGTTTTATTTTGTTGGTTTGTTTGGCTTAATATCTTCTGATAACTAATCTGATAAAAAAACAGATGTGGTGTTTTTTGTATCGCTTCGTAGAATTTATCTTGAGACCGCATTTTCTCGCCTTGTCTGCCATCTGACGCGAATTTTCATGTAAGTACTCAATTTATTAGTTTCTTTTTTTGTATTTTTATATTTTTCTTTGAACATAAAGTAAAGTTTCCTTTGCATTAAATTGACCGAAGAACGCAAACATTTGACACGTAGTTATATTTATGATTTAATAATGTGGAATACTAGTTGTAGTATGACTAGACTCGTCACAGAAACGTGCCTTATGCTAAGGGTACATTCAACGACTATTACATTCATTATAATAATTATTTTGTGCCATCTCACTTTGGCAAGAGCTATTGAGAGAGTTGCAGTATACGACCAGCGTTTGGAACAAAGCGTTTGAAATTTTATCTTGATTGTGTCCCAAACACATCAAATTCCTGTTAATTTAAGTATGATATGTAGTAATTTTGACGTTTAACTTGCAAAATGACAGCCATTTTGTGATGTCAGCTGCTGTATACCGAACGCTGGTGAGTGTTGGACGCGACGTCAGACGACGTCAACTGCATTGGTTGCGGGCTCTGAAATCTGTTGCTATGTGAGAACTATGCCTTACACATTGAATGTGGTTAATACATCTGTGAAGATCAATACGTAGCGTGCGTCTAGCCCGTTTACACTTTGATAGGTAGTCGGGTTAAGCAAATTAACTACTAATTTAAATCGTCCGTTTAGTCAAATCACATGTATGAAATTACTAGAAAGAAGTCCACGGCGAATCGACGTAGCATGTCAATTTGCTTAACAACAAATTTCCATTAAGGTTTAATAGCGAATAAGGACTATGTACCCTTTTTACCCCTTTTTAACTAAGTCTTTACGTATAGTTTTCATTGTTAGCTATTTGTCACCATGAAGTATGAATACCTTCATTATTCCTGCGCGAGAAAGTGACAGAGTTATGGCTGTTCTACAGCACCATCCCTTTTTCGCGACGTAATCATGTTGGCATTAATACTCTAAACTATTTATTTGGCTCACTTGTCGAACCGAAAGTGAAACCGGCTTTCATTAAAACACGTCTCGAGCTATACGACTGAAAACTTTGTTTAGTTTTGATTTTCAGTGGAAGTTTGAGATTTACCTTATAAGATTTTGCGTTCAAAAAGTGAGAATCTGCTGACGATTTCCGTACAAAAAAAAAAAACAACTTAAAAAAAAGATGGGAAAGTTTGGAAAGTACTTTGAGCGAGCTTTTAATGTAAATACAAAAGGATACCTTTCAGATCTATTTCGTTAACAAGGTTGAAGTTTACTTAATGACTGATGTAAAAATAAAAATAACATGTCATAACTTAATTTTTGAATATTCAAATAGAAGTGTTCTGTTTTTTTTTTAGTTAATAATGGAGGGATTATTAAGATAGGATAAATCCGACATAGTTGAGCAGATGGGGACTAAAACATTGCTAAGGCCAATAAATTCAGTTGGTAGCGTTACAGTTTAGGTTATCTTGTTGGTTGGCAGATTGTTACGACTGCTTGCACCACCAATCATGCGTTAAACGAATTGTAACATTGCTCTATTTATATTTAAAATTCGTTTAATCGGTAGACCTCGAAGATAATGACGGTACGAGCTGGACAAAATACAGAATCAACGACCTGTGGTCCACGTTGGCAAGTCCTTTACCCAGCAGTGGAATGAGGCTGGCTAACAGTGAATACGCAAAAAAACGCAAAACGCCAAAAATAATTAGGTTTTGTGCAACTGGGCCCTAATCTGAATTACTGCAAATATGGTTGCAGGGACGATCAGTATCGTTTGGGCGCAACTATGTCCGATTATTTAATATGTTCTTAACGAAACTAGGCATCTGAAAGGTCATGATTACAGGTTACATTCGAAACTAAGCAACTAAACTCGCGAAATATTGGCAGGGATATATTATAGAGGTGAGTGGTCTAATCGATATGGTCTAAAATTACAGGAGAAAGCGCTCCAAGCGCCTTCAAAAATATAAATAAGATTGGGTAACTAGGATAAATCGTCAGTCTCGAGAGGTATGGTTCAGTCCGTTTTAGCAAATTAGACCCTGTAATCTGATAAAATATCTTTTCAGTCTCCTGTGCAGTCTCGGTTACTCCGTTTATTGTCATATATGTGGACACTGACAACGTTAGAGTGACATCAATAACAATACGTGCTATTTGGCGTAGTTTGCGCAATAGATATTTGAATGGAAACTGCCAGGAGACACGTAAAATATTAAAAAACGCGGACGGGTAAGACGCGTGTTTCAATAACATAGTTCGCCAATGTTTAGGCTGTATCTTCACAGATGTATTACCTCTGCGGGATAGGTGTCGGTTAGCAACAGAGTTCAGTGGTGGAGTCGGGGTACGGCGGGGGCGGGGGCGGGCGCGGGGGCGGGGGCGGGGGCGGGGGGAGCGCTATGCGGCGCGCGGCGGGGCGGCGGCCGGGGCGGGTCACCGCGCAGCGCCGCGCCCGCGCCGCCCCGGCTTGCCGCGCCGGTTGAAGCCCCTGCAACCAAACGTTCTCATTTAGAGCGGTCTGTTCCATCTGATATTCAAAAGAGACCGAGAGTTAGCCTCGCAGCCGCTGTGACATCTCCCATAGAGCTTGAATACGTTGCAAGCACGCAGGCACCACGCGAACGCATTAGGTCTGCTCCGGCCTTAAGATGGATGAGTAGTTCATACAAACGTAATACCAACATAATTTGTAAATCAAACATATTCTTAAGGTAAGTGTGTCTTAAAAAAAGGGGTTACCAAAAGGTCGTGTTCGTCAGTGAACTGTGTACAAAGCCTACCTGTAAGGGCCGCGGTAAGCAGCGCGCGCAGCCGGGGACCCAGGAGCTGAGTTATCGTTGGAAGAGTTTCCATTCTGTCGCCCGTTTCCGTTGACGTGTCCGTTGCTAGCTTTCGCTCCTTCATTGGAGGCCCCAGGTGTGCCGTTAGAATTCTCCTACATTTGATACAATATTGTGTTAATAAATAAATAAATAAAAAATCGCTAGATTACACATACCACCATCTAGTGCCACATTAAGCAACGAGGCTTGTGTCGTGGACACCAGATAGTTGATATACTACATAGATCCTGTTATCTTGTAAATACATACTTATTATAATAAATATAAAAATATTGTAATAATCTTTCTGGAATAAGAAAATAAAAGCCTTTAAAGTAGTTGCGTAACAGATATGTGGCTAATAATAGTACATTATGGTACAAGTGTGTATGTTGGTGATTACCGCTGAGGCGCCATTGAGACCCGAGCCGTTAGGTGAGGGTCTTAAGAGAGCCGAGGACGGTAATCATCAATACACGTGTATCATACGACGTTTTTCAACACACTTGTGGTAAAAAAAAATACAAAAAAATCATTTTCAACAGTGAAAACGAGTTGTGAAATTTTACGCAATGGCGGTAAAAATTAATCAGTTTTCCTATGCATGCGCATCTAGCAATGGCGATCGCCCATAGACGAAAATAATGAGGTTTCTTTTTTTTAGCTTTTCGTGGATAGCGTTTTAGCCACGTACAATATGGGGAATTCAGTTTTCTTTATTACAGACAAAACAAAAGTTATATTTGAGTGAGTGAAAGTTTTATTTATTAAAAACGTACAAGTGAAATATTATTTATTTGAATACGAAGTTGCATGTAATGAGCAAGCAATAGGTACATTAATTTATTTGTACAAGTGAACACGATCTTTTTTAAGAACAAAGTAACTCAGCCAATAAAATAAAAAAACCCTATAACTCACTTGTGCATAATAGCAATGAAAAAGTCACAGTTTGATTACAGGTGTCATTATGTGCCTAATTGCGGTGAAATTAGAGCTATTTTATGAGCAAGTGTGTTGAAAAAATAATAATTAGGTACTGTACATTATTCTCGATGTCTTCCGGAGTGGTGATGGTCAGCGGTGGTGGTCCAGAGTCACCACATCCAATCACGCCGCCCTTGGACATCTGGTAAGCCAGAAGCTTTGCCATCTTCTTCTGCAGCTCCTGTAAGACAAATCGTTCCTCTGAAAACACTAGTATCGACAACTGCTCAAGAAATATACATGTGGATATGAACATGGGCGCCGGCAGGATTATTTCGAGGGGGGTGCCTCTTCAGTTCCATGAAAACAGATCGATTTTTTTGCACTCCACCTCGGATTTGTTAGATTTTCGTTTGTCAATTCGTACAAGGAGTAACTTTGTCGATTTATAGAGATAAGAATATCAATCGAAAAAAATAGTACCTATTCAAGAGCGAGCCTGGCGAGCTTGAAAATTTTCGCACCCACCTCGAATGTGGTAGGTTTTCTTTTATACTTTATTTTAGAAAATAGCCTATTTTATAATTATATTCTGCCCATTTATAAAGAAAAGCTTATGCACGCATAAGACATAACACGTCTGAGCGAGCGAAGCGAACTCGAATATTTTAGGATATGCTTGGATTATTTTTACTTATACAAACAGAAAAGACAATAGAAGTAGAAAATTTTTGCTTTCCGCCTCGGATAGATTTGTCGGAATCGAAGTCTTTTCTATGTATTTTCTTTTCGGACAGGGGGGTGCAAGTACACACCCTTGCACCCTGCTGCCGGCGCCAATAGATATGAAATGATTCAATTTTTTATACGAGCTTGAAACGGCAAGAGCGGTTGGCGGAATACGATATACTCGTTCGGTATGAGACGTTTCAAGTCCAACATCCAAAAATATCTGTTTAGTAGCTAATCATTACTTAACTAAGCAGCCTTTAAGAATAAACCCTTTTAACCAAACGAATTTAAAATGGCGTCTAAACTAAGGACCTGATCATGTCCTTTCACTTGCTCAGTTAAAAGTGCTCTTGTAAAATTATCACTAGCTTGGGTGAAGGAAAACATCGTGAGGAAAGAAGATTTTCTCGACGGCATGTAAAGCCAGGTCAGAGGCCCATGGCCGGCATAAAAACTGACACCAGGTTAGACACTAACCACACGATGTGTAGTACTTGCTCAGTACAGCGAGCGAGCGAGTGAGGAGGGCATGATTTAGAGCCAATAGTAATATTGTTAACCTTGGCACACTTACTTTGATCCGATGCAGATGCAGCTTGTCCCCAACTGTACTCTCCCAGCAACATTGATATATAAAAAACCCAAAATACACACTCGGGGTCTCAAAATCGTCCGCATAAAATAAAGGTACAATTAGTAATTGTGCGCCTATTTACAATTAGTCTCACGTCGCTCGCGGAACGTAAAATTTAATTGCTTTTTGCACACTGCTTTGTAAAAACAACTTTAAAGAATCCGCCAAAGGTTGAATTTGCAAAAAAATATGTTTATAGTACTAATTAGGTAGTTGGGTTGTAGTGGTGAGTGTTTGGTGACAGTTTCGAGTGTTAGTTTTGTTCGAGACTGTGCATCTTGGGTTTTTTATATATTAATGCCCAGCAACTAAGTCGACTAAGTCGAGGTTCGTAACCCACTGATCAACAAGTCATGTTTTCAGAAACGAGGAGAAGGTAATTTGCCTAATCGGCAAGCTTTGTTGACTTTCATAATTTCAGTTTGAGTTTATGGTCTGGCTGGAGGCCTTAACCTCAACCCTCAATGCACGGACATGATTGACCGGCTAACTAGACGACAGCTTCTTAGGTTGACCTGCGAGATGCCACTCACAAAAAAGGCACACTTACTTTCATTTCGTCCGTCAACAAGAAAGGTGCTGCAGTGAATGACATCATGGGCGGTGGTGCGCCAGCCAGCGTGTCCACCTCGATGGTAGTTAACGTGATACGGCACACTGGGCAGCTTTCCTAAACACATGGAAATAACACTTTTTATAGTATTGCTTCAGACTGTGTGAAGGATGATATGGCTAGAAAAGAAGTGATCATCGAGAAGTATGGAAGAAGATATGCTGCACCGACCCCAAATTAATTGGGATAAGACCAGGAGAATGATGATGATAAGTCCCGAATGTGCGAGTGACGAAACATTCGCATTTAGTTTTTAGGGTTCCGTACGCAAAGGGTAAAAACGGGACCCTATTACTAAGGGTTTTTACAGACCAACGACACGTTGCCAACTACAGATAAACGGCAGCCGTCGCCACCTGTTTACGGCTGCCGTCGACGCTTGCAGTTGTGGTGTCGACGGCAGCCGTCGATGGGTCGCGACGCTTGCAGTTGTGGCATGCCACGTAAATGTGTGTCGTCGGCTGCCGCAACCGCCAACACCACAACTGCAAGCGTCGACGGCAGCCGTAGACAGGTGGCGACGGCTGCAGTTGGCAACGTGCCGCTCGTCTGTAAGAACCCTAAGACTTCGCTGTCCGTCCGTCTGTTTGTCACCAGGTAAAAAAAAAAATATATATATATAAAAAAAAATAATAATAAATAGGTTGTATCTCATGAACCGTGAGAGCTAGACAATTAAAATTATCACAGATGATTTCTTTCTGTTGCCGCTTTAACAACAAATACTAAAAACATAATATTCTCCATTTCTCTTTTATTGGCAGAAATCTTTAATCTCAACAGACAACGCGTATTTTATGACTGATATTCCTACTGGCGAAACATGCCAGTGGTAAGGCACAATTAGATTCAACTACACCGTGACAAAACTCCTACCAAAAAAGCTCAAAGCACTTATTGTCCTGATACTATATTCATTTTCTCTTTTTTCACTGATATATTTAATCGTCAACAGCTATGAACCAATTTATGTATAAACCAATGAAACTGAATAGGCTTAGAAAGTCTTATGCTTTAACTAAACGGAGCACGCCCCGACAGTGTTTAAGACTACACTATTTCTTTATTTAAAGAAAACTAGTAAGTTATGAGTTTAAGTTAAATATATTAAATATAATTAAGTCAGATTATTACAGCTAGGTAGGTACTGCCGTTCGCAGTCAGTTCGTTCGAGGTCTGAGGCAAATCACATTATCCGTCATACTCCCTAGATTATGCATTTACTGGCAAAAAGATGAATGTTGTGTTTGTAGCGCTATAGTTGGTTTATTTTAAAGCAATCAGGGATTTGACAAAGAATTATCTAGAACTGGTAACGTGGGTAAATCGCAAGCTCGACCGATTTGTTCTAAATAAATAATTAATTATTCAAGGTCAAAACAGACTTATTTTTCTAATAGCACAGCTAAAAGATTCAGCTCAGCGTTATAATTTGTTTCTTCACACTTGCAATTGCTTATTGACGAACGTAGAATATAAGACTTAGTTAAAATAATATAGGTAAAGGCGCAGTGCAACTGCAGTCTATCGACGACTCGATCGGTGACACTGTTACAAATAAATAAATAATATTAAGTACCTTTACCAATAATATGGGAAAACAGCTCAACTTCTACCAAGAGCGACTGAAGTATTTTGGGATGTTGTCGCTGGAAAAACGCAGGAATATGTTAAATTAATGTGTTTGTGTAAATTTATTTCACCGATTTAAATGTTGTGAACAAATTTAATTTCAATACGACAGAAATTAGTGGAAAAGGTTGGAGGAGGCCTTTGCCTATTGTCAATCAGCAGAAGAAAACCAAGATTTTATGTAACTTTGATTTAAAGAAATTGTATTACGTACTGTTGAATAAATGGCTTTATTATTATTATTATTTTATGTTGAAATTGGTTTTTCTTAAGAAGTTAGTAAAGGGCTCTCTGAAATTTCCCATGTTGCTCAGTAGGTAATTCTTATTCCATGTGCCACAAAATCTACCAAGATGTTCTACACACCAACTTGAGGCAGTACTGTACACTATCAAGAATGTATGCTGCATACGTGGACATTGACCTCTTTAACCCTTTGGCAAAGGCCTCCTCCAACACTTTCCAATCTTCTCTCTCCCGGGCCATTCTAGTCCAGGTTTTTCCAGCTGTTTTAACGACATCATCTTCCCATCTTCTAAATGGTTTCCCCTTTTTTTAAAAATATTAGATATTAGAGAGAAACCCAAATCTCTAGTCTAATATCTAATATTTACCTAATCTTATACAAAACAATTTAAACCATTCTAATTTAATTTAATCTATGTTATTTAATTGAAAAGAAAAAAAAAAACTGAAAAGCTAACCAGGAAAATTTTAACTCTCTCCCTGGTTAGCTCGGAAAGTGGCTTGCCCGGACACGGATCGGCCCGAGAACCCGTTTTCCCAGAGACAGTGGGATGAGCCGCTCTGCAGGTTGGTACGGAATAAACTTATTAATACGTCAACCAATACTGCTGAGCGTGCCCGCCTGCTGGCTGTGGGTGAGTGGGAGTCGGGCCTCTGGCTTCAGGCACTACCGTCACCTAATATAGGCACCTTGTTGGGTGACACAACCTTCCGGCTCGCTACATGTTTGCGTTTGGGCGCTCCTTGTGGGGCTCCACATCGCTGTCAATGTGGTGAAGCAGTCGACTGCCTCGGACACCATGGCCTTTCCTGCAGTAAGAGTGCAGGTCGGATGGCGCGGCACGCTAGCATTAATGATCTCATCCGTCGTGCTCTTGCCACCGCCGGGGTGCCAGCTGTATTAGAACCCACTGGCTTGGCACGCGTCGATGGGAAGAGACCAGATGATATGACCATAATGCCATGGAAGTTGAGTAGGCCTTTGGTGTGGGACGCAACTTGCGTCGACACCCTTGCGCCATCCCATCTTCCTAGCACAGTGGGCTGCGCTGGGGCGGCTGCTGCAGGTGCTGAAAACCTCAAACGGCGCAAATACAATAATTTAATTGGTAATTATGTGTTTGAGCCGTTTGGGGTTGAAACACTAGGGCCATGGGGTCCGAGTGCCCACCTAGTATTTCGAGAAATCGCCAAGCGGTTGGTCGACTCTTCACGTGACCAGAGGGCGGGCCCATTTTTTGGCCAAAGAATCAGCATTGCCATCCAACGTGGCAATGCTGCCAGCCTTCTGGGCACTTTATCTGTTGACAGCGATGTGGACGAATTTTTTGACGCCCTGTAACGGTTACAGGTTAATGCTTGTACATATTTTTATTATTATTTAGAGTTATAGTTTATATAAAAGTAGTGTAATTATTTAAATAAATTTTTTGTTGTCACATTTCATTCAGTGTAATGCAATTTAGCTTAAAATAGCTTTTTTTAATTTTTTCAAACAAAGTACCTACTTATTTCTTGTCTTAATTATTTAATTATGTAATTATCTGTGTATAATGTAGTGCATGCTGTGCTTTACGTTTACTGACGACTGGAGATGAAGTTGTGTACAGTCATACAGAGTGGTTGAGAGCTTACAGTTAACTTACGAGCTACGTCATACATGGCCAGAGACTAAAGATGTTATATAATATGCCTACGCGCTACAACAGACTGGTGACAGAAATCTGTGGAGTCGGTTGTTATCGGGGAAAATTTTAGATAAGTAATTAATTAACTTAGATAATTATGAACCACACAAGAGTAACAGCAATAGTGGAAGTATTAAACTATTACTACAACTACTATATTTATCTCATCTTTATTTGTAACCATATTTAAATAAAGACTCATTATAATCAAACAGTTTTTTTTTTATATGATGCAATCTGTCAATTTACCGACATTCAGCATCTTTTGTGTTAAGTTTTTGTATAGTTGTGCTTGGTATGCGCCCAGTTGTGCGTCCATATCAGTCCGTTTTATGGTGTGTCAGCTGTCGCAGGTCTTGTGGGGTTTGTACCCATATGGTAAATGAGACTTACTCTGTATGGTGTCCTGGTCACTTGCTGCCAGTTGGGCAGCAGTTCCAGCTCCTCTTGATAATAGCGCCTGGCAGAAATTAGGTGAGCAGCAAGGCAGTGGCTATGGAAATAGTGATAGCACTGGGTCCTGATGAACTCATCGCCTTTCATAAACCCGAAAAGGCAGATCATACACTGACCGCTGGGCAAGTTGCTCTCTGTGAGACAGTCGCGGATGAGCTGGAAAATATTTTTATCTTAGGAAATTTTACTCTGCTCACAGCAGTGTTGGTAATTGGTAACAGCCTCAACTTATGAATTATAGGTTGTGCACAATCTATAGCAGGCACATTACTTTGTGTAATTTATTTCACCACTGCTGCTCTCCGAATAAAGAAGGAAAACATTGTAAGGAATCCGGTATGTCCCAGAACCAAAAATTCAAAGACTTGCCCCTCACTAGGAATTTCTCCTGTATTGTGGGTTTGTTCTAAAGAACTGGCGTATTTAGAAGGTTTCAGCTTCTATCTCAACACTTTTTCCAACAAATATCACTACATATTATAAAACGTTTGTCAGATGTAAGAGCTTATCATGAACAGACAGACGCGGTGAAGGACTTTTCCTTCACCGCGTCTGTCTGTTCATGATAAACTCAAAAACTACTGCACCGATTTTCGTGCTGTTTTCACCAATGGATAGAGTGGTTCTCGAGGAAGGTTTTAGTATATAATTTGTCAAGTTTTTGTATACATTGGCTAAAATATAATGATATTTGTTGGAGGTGTCGGAAAAAAATAAGCCGCCTGGGAGATTTACTTTTGGTAGCGATAATCGACATCCACGCGAGCAAAGCCGTGGACATCAGCTAGTTCTACATATAATATAAAAAAAAAACATAATTGGAAAATAATCGACGTAAATTGAGCTTATAAATTATCGAAATTATTGATTATATTAAATATTTAGGGTTTTACTATTCTCTAACAGCTACTAAAGCCAGCAACTACTCGCTCTGGAAAATCACCCGTTCTTGTGACAGACCTAAGGCACTAAAAACCCCAATTAAAAAAGAAAATGATTGGGCCAGAACAAGCCAGGAAAAAGCGGACTTGTTTGCGGATCATCTAACAAGCGTTTTTAAACCGAATGAAACACTAGACAACTCATCAGAAGAATATGTTGATCTCATCCTAAAACAAGACCTTCAAATGGACCTTCCCCCTAGACCTGTGTCGCCCGCGGAAGTCATAAAAACGATCAAACGGCTGGACAATAAAAAGGCACCGGGTTACGAACTGATAACTAAAGAGGTATTGCTGGAACTACCGAGAAAGGCTATTGTGTTTATCACCATCATCTTCAACGCTATGCTACGAATAGGGTACTTTCCGAGTGCGTGGAAAGTCTCGGAAATCATCATGGTTCACAAGGCTGGCAAAGTAATGACTGAAAAAACATCCTATCGACCAATCAGTCTGTTGCCTACTCTATCCAAGGTACTGGAGAAGACAATACTTCGCTGAATTATGCCAAGCCTCCTGGAGCGCAAAGTGATACCAGACCACCAATTCGGCTTTAGAGAACGCCATGGCACAGTGGAACAAGCCCACAGAGTATGTGACGCCATAAGAAAGTCTTTAGAACAAAGGGAATACTGCTCGTCAGCGTTTTTGGATATCCAGCAGGCGTTCGACAAAGTCTGGCACAAAGGCCTACTATGTAAGATCAAGCAGAATATTTCCCATTCATACTTTGCAATT
Organism: Xestia rhomboidea; assembly: GCA_963853795.1. Classification (NCBI taxonomy): domain Eukaryota; kingdom Metazoa; phylum Arthropoda; class Insecta; order Lepidoptera; family Noctuidae; genus Xestia; species Xestia rhomboidea. Next base: position 14,920,170 of record OY970772.1, read on the forward strand.
TTCAAATCTTACCTCGAGGATCGCATATTTTATGTGAAAGAAGGTGACGCCACTTCTGATTTCCGAGAGATTGACGCCGGGGTGCCACAAGGATCTGTTCTCGGTCCCATGCTCTACGCCTTGTACACTGCTGACCTACCACTAACGCCAGGAATAACCACAGCTACATTTGCAGACGACACCGCTATATTAGCAAGTAATAAAGATTCAAGACTGGCATCAGAGAACTTGCAGAAGGGCCTTAACAAAGTAAACAAATGGCTCCAAAAATGGAAAATAAAGGCTAGTGCTGCAAAATCAGTACAGGTGACATTCACTCTTAAAATAGGAGACTGCCCACCTGTAAAGTTGGGCCAATGTACTCTACCCCACAGTGACCATGTCAGATATCTTGGCTTACACATTGATCGTAGACTAACCTGGAGGCACCACATCAAGTGTAAAAAGCAGGAGCTTCAGTTAAAGTGCAACAGCCTATACTGGATGCTAGGAAGGAACTCGAGACTCTCTTTGGACAACAAACTGCTTATATATAAAGTCATCTTAAAGTCCATTTGGACATATGGCCTGCAACTGTGGACCAGTGCAAGCGATTCCAACATAAAAATACTACAGCGCCAACAGAACAAGATCCTAAGAACAATTGCAAAAGTACCATGGTACATAACCAACAATGAACTTCACGAGCACCTTGAAGTGAAAACAATCAAAGAGGAAATTCTGAGTTTGGCAGCTAAATACAAAGAGCGGTTAATCCACCACCCTAATGAACTTGCTCGCCAACTCACCATGGACCAGTATGTGAGACGACTAAAACGTCATCATATCCTAGAGCTAGAAGACCGGCAGTAGCTCTGGGCACCAGATGAGTAGATGCTTCCAATGGGAAGCCACTCCGCATGACAGCATCACAGAACACATTTGATCATAGCCCTAGGGCTGATTGCAAATACAAGAAGAGAGAGAAAAAAAAAGGGTTTTACTATTTAAAGCAACGAGGGAGACCTTGTAACAGATGGCGGGTCGAGCTGGGCAATACTAACATCACATTGGCTCTGGATCAAAAGAACTGGAAGTAATGGGGAGAGCCCTTTGACCAGCAGCGGGATGATGCAGGCTTAACAGTAACTATATAAATAATCAAACTGGAGTGCATCCTAGAACATGAGGTGCTGGGTTTGGCTCCCAGGTTGCAAAGTATTATAGGATTTATCATCACACTTGTTTTGTTTTTGCACTCATGTGGTAAGTGCAGATATTACAACAATATTAATATATGTTTTAACAAATCTATATAATCGTTTGTATCCATCTGGAATATCTCAGTAGCAGCCCCAAGTCAGGATTTGTGCCTGGGTGATGGCAATGGGCCTGCACCATATGATTTAGAACTTTAACATAGCTGGTGAAATGTGGGTTTACTTCTGCCCCTGCTTCTACTTCTGACAGAACAGGCATGATGTTTTATTTATTTCATCTCAAACATTGTGTCAAATAAATCTTTCCAAATTGAGTTGCTTTTTCACTCCGGGACATGGTACTAAGACAACTAACTAGCATGGATCTTTTCTAAATCTATACAACAGAACTTTTTAACTAAGTAATGATTAAAGCCTACCTCAATGAGTTCAAACACCACTGGTTCACCGCGACAATCAGCGAGTTTTTCACGGATTTGTAAGTGAATGTTAGCCAAGATATCATCGTCGAGTCCTCGCGTGTTTCTCAGCGTCACCTCCGGACTACTGTCAGGGTACCCTGGGGTCAGCTTCACCACCAGCGTCGCACAGACATACTGCCGGTCGACGTCATTACCCGTCGATGGATGAAGAACGGTTTCGATGATATGCGGCATCTCCTCAACACGTTTAATCACAACATCATCCATTAAAATTGCTTCTAGAGCTTCGATCTCATCTGTCACTCTGAAAAATGCAAAATATCAATCACTTTGCTCTGGATAATAAGATAAGTTCCAGGGCTACAACAAATTACACACCTTTCATCCATAACGGACGACATATTGACTGGTTTATACAAAAGCTAGACCCGGGAATCTGGGGTGCATTCAGTTCAGACAGGCGCACTGCAGTTAACGCAAGGAAACAGCTGGGATTTCAATGGAATTCCTGACAAAAATCAAAATCAAATCAATCAAGAGCTCCACAGATTAAAAATATTTCAGGGTTGTGACCAAAGAGTATAATAATAATATGGGACCGACTGCCCGTGTACCATGTCTGACATTAGTTATCCGACTAAAACTAAAGTTTAGTCGAATTTTGTGTTCTTATTTAATTTGTTAGGACAACATTTAAGGTGGATGCTCCAGGGTAGCCCGCGAAAATCAAATTTTCTTACGTTTTTTGCAATTTGCAGGACAGTGTCAGGTTGTATGTTGATTAAAATATGATTCGCGGCTGTAAGACTGTATGAATGTTTGATGATTTTAATGATTATAATTTTGTAACTACATACGTCTTAAAGCCGCGAATCATGTTTTAATCAACATACATTGTACCGGTCGGCATATATTTTAAATCGCTCCGCGCATCGAAGATAAAACTTGTACTTATTTATATTGTGTTAAAGCTAATAAACTTTATTTATAATTGTTAGAGCTGTGTTTATTGTGAAGAGTTCCCGAAACCTCCAATACACACATAACACTCTACAATACAACCTAGCACTGACCTGCAAATTGCAAAAAAACGTAAGAAAATTTAAATTTCGCGGGCTACCGTGGAGCTTCCACCTTAAAGGGATTGGAAGATTTTAGTATGACTATGAAGCCTGGCCTTATTTCCGCCATTTTTTTTCAAAGTTGTATTACACATATCACTTAGGCAGCGTCCCCACTACGAGCCGCGCGGCTTTTTGGGCCGCGCGTCTCGGCCTCGTGAGGCTTTTGTGTTTTTTTGCAACGCATCCACATTAAAGAGCCGCGCGGCCCGCCTTGCGGAGATGCCACAAACTATACAGAGATATTACCGGCAGTTTCTTTTGAGATGTACAGTCGTGTTTTCCGCCTGATCAGTTAAATTTTTTTTCGCTTAAATCATGCGTAGGCGCCGACCCACGCCCCCTTAAAGTATAGGCCTATTAGGAAAGCGTCAACTTTGACGCGCAAAATAACAATAACTCTCGATTGGCGTACGTCGCGTCGTCAGTGCGCTCGGCTGATCGGTATCTTTTCATTCATTATTTCAATACAAAGTCAACGGGGCGGGGCTAGAGAGCGTTTCTATGTTGTAAGTGCAAGCAAAAATTAACTTAGTGGTGATCAGGCGGGAGTGTCGATAGTACGAAGAAGAGGACCGCTGCGCAAATTAGAAAATAAGAAATATGAAAAATGTTTGTAAAATTTTATCTTCATAAAACTACTATAACACCCGGCGCTCACGGCACAATTAAATTTAAAAAAGTGTTTTCTCGTCCGTCCAATTCATTTTGGCGCGATTAAAAACACAACTCGATGTAGTGGCGGTCACTAGCTATTATAATTATTATCTGTGCTAGCGCACTGAACGGCGCGCGGCCCGTCCCCACTACCCAGGGCCGCGCGACTTACTTTGAAGTAGACCGACAACCGTCGGGTCGGCCTCACGGAGCCGCGCGGGGCCCTAGTTGGGACGCGGCTTTAAGTACATTCAGTTGTGCTGAAGATGCCATCAGTAAATGGACTTTAACTTTGATATCTCGGAAACGTGTCGACTCCTCAGTAACAGTTTGTCTCATACAAAACTGGTTTGTATTGATACCGGCTATAATAGAGAAATAATTAAACAGTCTAGACCCATTAAATAATCTAGACTAAAATCATTACATCCATTACCCCTCCCGACTGTTGCAGTCAATATGTCCTGTTTTCTGAACTTGTTTTTTTCTTTTCACGTTTTATTTAAAGATATTAGTTATTTATTATGCAGTTGGGTTTTTTATTTTTTTTTAAATTATTTTTCTTATTTTACACTTTTTAGTTTATATTGAATAGGGTTAAAAATGAACTTAGAGGATTGTATTGATTATTATGTACTGTCGAGGACACTCCCGCCTGATCACCACTAAGCTAATTTTTGCTTGCACTTACAACATAGAAACGCTCTCTAGCCCCGCCCCGTTGACTTTGTACAGAAATAATAAATGAAAAGATACCGATCGGCCGAGCGCACTGACTACGCACGCCAAACGAGAGTTATTGTTAGTGTTGCGCGCCAAAGTTGAAGCTTTCCTAATAAGCCTAAACTTTGAGGGGGCGTGCCTCGGCGTGTCCGCATGATTTAAGCGAAAAAAATATTAACTGATCAGGCGGAAAAGACCTGACTGTACCTACCAAATAAAAATGGCTTTACTTTGTTCAGTGTGTCAAGTCTTTAACGGGAGTGAGGGCGGCTCTACGTTCAACTTCGACGTTCACCTTGACGAGGTGACGTTTTCTACTGGTTGATAGCTGGAACTGGGAGAGCACGATGCACGCTGTCGGCTAGGCATTCTGCCTTTTAAAAGTCATCCAATGCGACGCTCTTGTCGGGGCGAAATAATGTAGATATGCCATTCATTGGTCTGCGCCGGGGCGCGCGTCGCAAGCTAAAAAAACCATTATATTAATTATTCGTGGTGTAGCTACACTGTATTGTAATGACAGTTAGTAACGACAGTTATTATGCTCTGAGCTCTGAGATGGTACGCAGATGTGTACAGAAGGTACACCCACATTTCGACAGTTCTACATGTTAAGTTCCATTTTATTGGGGATAAGCCTATTATACCGTGAAATGTATTGGAAAATATTTGTACAACTAAAAATGGAAAAATAAAAACTAATTTCGATTTTTTTTTTTGAAAAAAAGTTTTTTTAGGTGTAATCCCACCTAGGCTAGACACGTGTGTTAAGTTTGGCTTTGCAAGAAAATATATGTTATTGTGTCCACTGCATATCAGGGGCACGCTATGCCTGACGCCATTTAGTACATGCGTGGCTTGCTCGAATAAAGCGCTCATATAGCTCAACGCTGTCGACGCTATACACGCTGTGCCTGTGCATGCGGTACACGCTATACACGAATAAATACCCACGACTATGCCGCGGTGGGCCACGCACCCTACATTTGTACATAGTCGTGGGTGTGTAGTGTGTACTGCAGTGGAAACGTAGACCCACGTTGTCAAGTCGTGTACAGCGTGCACCGCGGTGGGTTAGCGGCTTAATAGTACTCATTTTTTCATTTTCAAATATCTTTATTTACCATCAAATAATAATAACAAAATGCACTTACCCTAAGCTACATTAACACACTAAAAATTAAAACACTTTATTAGGCTAACAATTCGCCTTTCAAAGCTTTTAAAACATAGATAGTCTAAAAATAGTAATAACATAATATTAACGCACAATAATATAACAAAAGTGTCAATTATTTAGTTAGTCACAATTAACTGCTTGCATGTAGGTAGGTAAGACGAAAAAGTTAAATCACGCAGTCTACGTATGTAAACACAAGCAAACGCGCGACCAGTCAACTATCAGCGGACGGAGCCTCCCTGCCGCCCGCGCTCTTGCGTATTAGCGACCGTGGCCGGGATAGTATTGTGCGACTCAGGGGTCAAGTCGCTGGTCACCCGCACCTCGGTCGGTGGAAACAAAAGGTAGTGATGTGGTAGGCGGTAAGTGCCGTATCTATCGATATACGGTAATTTGTCTACTGTTGATGAACATAGATTTGAAATCAACGGGTTGATAGTATTGATTTTGTTCTTATTATAAAATTTTAGTGAAACCTTAAAAACATAATTAAATAACAAAGGAAGTTTAATGGTTTTATGTAACTTCTGAAGATTTGTCTTAAACTTAGTATTGTAGGATATTTTTACAGCTTTATTTTGTATAACTTGTAGTAGGTGATGGTTGGAAAGACATGTGCCACTCCAAACAGGACAAGCATACGTTATACACGGACGGACAAGTGTAGTATAAATCCTCAATTTAGTACCGCTACTTAATTTGCTTTTGCGGTTCATTATGGGGTTTAAAGCACCAAGGGCTTGGGCGCCCTTCAAACGTAAGTCAGCAATATGTTTGGACCAGTTTAGGCGGTTGTCCATTCTGACCCCAAGATAACGCACAGATGCTTTCCAAGGAACTTTATGGCCTGCTATTTTTAAGGTTCTTGTGGGGGGTTGCCTAGCACGAGAGAAAAATATTGCTTCAGTCTTATTTTCATTTATTTTGAGTTTCCATTTCTTGAAATAGTCCTGAAGCAAATCAATAGAATATTGCAGGCGACCTATAATTAAATCGGTATCGTCAGAAGAGGTATAAGACGCAGTATCGTCAGCGAAACAAGCTAATTTCGTTCGAGGCTGAATAGGGATATCATTAACAAAAATGAGAAATAAATAGGGTCCTACAATAGAGCCCTGCGGAACGCCAGCTGGGATACTGTGTGGTGACGAAATGGTGTTACCGATGTGTACTTGGAATTTCCGATCCGCAAGGTACGATTGTAAAAGTTTAATGAGGGGCATAGGCACGTCAAGAGTGAGCAACTTGTGTAGCAGGCCTTCGTGCCACACAGTGTCGAATGCTTTTTCGATATCCAGCAGAAACATACCAGTGGATTGCTTGAGATTTAGGTGATGGGAAATATGCTCGCACACCCTAGCCAGTTGTTGGGTAGTTGAGTGAGTAGCACGAAACCCAAACTGCTGTTGGATCAGAAACTGCCCAGTGGCCTGCAATAGTCTTGAGTAAATTACAGACTCAAACATTTTGCCAATAGACGGTAGCAGACTTATAGGGCGGTAATTTGTAGGTGAAGTACTGTCTTTTCCAGGTTTTTTAAGTGGTATTATTTTTGCTTTTTTCCAGATCTTAGGAAAATAGCCCAGGCCAAAGCAGCCATTAAAGATTTTTGTAATGTAAACTATCGCTTTCTGTGGCAAGTTTTTCAACAGTACATTATGGATCGCGTCATGACTTGCAGATTTACGGGATTTAAGCCTAGTCAGCGTTTTACGGATCTCAAAAGGCCTAACCGGCTTTATTAAACCAGAAGCAAAATTATAATTATTAATGACCGACATGGATTTTGATACCTCAGACTCAAGTTCAGAGTCACAAACCCAGTTAGTGGTAAGGCTCATATTTTCATAAAAGGCTTTAGCCAAAGCGTTACATTGTTTAGCCTCGGTAGTCGTCAGAGACCCATTGGAAAGCTTAAGTGGAGGTATGTTCGCAGATCTAGGTTTGAGGGATTTTGTTACACGCCAGATATCTTGACTGGGGTTATCGACTTTAGCCAGTTTGGCATTCCAGACGTTATCAAGATGGTTACGGATATTTATGTTTATGAGAGCTTGTAGAGTGTTTATATTACTACGGTTAAGCCTTCTAAGGTAACCACTGGGCAGTTTCTGTTCAATACGACGCAAGTAGTTTTTGTACCGAATTAGTTTTTTAATATATCTGGGTAGCTTGGTAGGGGTATTGCTAAACCCAGCAGTCGTGGACGGTATGGAAGAGTCTCTGGCGTCAATGATAGTTTGTTGCAAATGACCTATAGCATTATCAATCTCTTCATTGGTGTTAAACGTCTTAGAACTAAGCGTTATATTTTTATTGAGGTGAGAACGATATTTACTCCAATTGGCGCAGTGAAATTTAAAGAACTGGGTTTTTACCTTGCGACTCGGGAAGCCTCCAATGGTAAAGAATATGGGGTAATGGTTTGATGACAATGCTATAATCGTTTCGACATCACTAATGCAGCCTACATTCAAGGACAACACCAGGTCTGGGCGCGTTGGTTTGCGATTGGGGCAATAGTTCACTTGGGTAGGTAGACTAGGACTGTGTATAACGTAGTCGGATTCAAGCATGTGTTTGAAAAGAACTCTGCCTCGCGTGTTAGTGTAGCTACTGAGCCAGTGTGAGTGGTTGGCATTAAAGTCTCCCATGATAACAACATGGGAACCCAAGCCGAACAATAACTCAAGGTCACTACGAAGCAATGGCAGATTGGGTGACTGGTAAATAGACAACACAATATGATCAATTCCTGATATTTTGACAGTGATACCAACAACTTCAATATTTTTAGTGTTTGGAAGAGTTAAGACCGAATGAGTAAGATTATTTCTTACAAGAATAGCAACTCCTTGCCCACGGCCAGTAAGATGTTTATCTTGGCGATAACAGGTAAAGCCAGGTGTAACTAACATTGAATTTGGGGTTATTCTAGTTTCACAAATACCAATAATATCAACAGATAGAACGCTTACCGCCAAATCGAGTAGCTCATGGATCTTCAAACGTACTCCATCGGAGTTCCAGGATAGTAATCGCTTAATAGTACTAAAACGAATTCAGCAACAACGCTTCGATTCGATTTTCGATTCGGAAAGTCGTATGTCAATCTCGCTCGATTTCGTAATGTCAAAAAAAGATAGACATACGACTTTCCGAATCGAAAATCAAATCGAAGCGTTGTGAATAAGGGGCCTGGAAGTAATAAAACAAACATTTGTCCGTTTTTTTTTGTTTGGGGAAATGGTCAGAAATTTTAGGAGTAGGTAAATCATAGATATAATTTTATTAAGCCTATTCTAATTTAAAAATTAAATTAAGAACTTACTGTTTGAATTAATAACTGTCGTTTTTATTAGACGACTTAGAGCAAGACATTTTGGCCACATAAATAACATTATAGCAAATTGTGAATTACCTCTAATAAAAATTATACTTACAAAAATAAAATAAAGTGCTATAATGTTCAAGAAAGCAATAGACAAGCTGAATATCACTAGACTCCACTAGGATTCCCTGTGTTCGTGGAGACTATGAACATGAGGTCGAAATCGAGAAGGTCGTTCAGAAAAACACAAGCTTGAAACGGGAGCTGGTGGACCTGCATCAACAATACACGGATGTTGTTGATGAACGGGACAAACTGCGGGTGGTCACAGATGGTTTCAATGACTGCAGTAACTATTATGAAGCGGCTTTATGTAGGGTTAGGGACTTAGAAGACGAACTGCTTCATGCTAACAATCAAATAATTAAGTTTCAGAAAGAAAGAGAATGTACTCAGGTTAGAGAAACAGATCATCTTTATAATCAATTATTAAACTCAAATTGTAACCCACATTCTATAACAACAATAGATCTTACTGAAGATTCTATTCTGAAATATAATTGTAGCAGTTATAAGGTTAGCCAAAATAAAATCAAAAAATATGCAAAACTTAATAGAATTATAAAAAAATGCAATAAATTTAAAAAACAACAAAAACACAGTTCCCACAATATTAAACTAAGAAAAGAACGTGTTTTTCTCTTAGAAAAGTTAAACAACTATCAAATTAAATTAGAGGACAGTAAGAATTTTTATGAAATAGACACTCAAAACTTACAGTCTGAGATTCAAGTACTAGAGCATCAACTACAATCATGTTATTCCATGTATGTGAAATCGCAAAAACAAATTAAGGAACATATCCTTGCTGCAAATGAGTTAGTCAATAGAGGTAATAGTCATGCAGACTGCGTAGACATGATGACCAACATCACTCAATGTACATCACAAAGTGAATCCAGCACTGACACCCTGCCTGAGGAAACGGAGGACCCGTCCCGGTTAGGAAGTGCTCGGGACTGTATCCCCATTCTAAATTCACCTGACGTTGTACAAGGTTCATCACAGGTAGGACAAACAGAACATAGTTCTCCCCCTCGTTGTAGTACACATTGTGACTGCTCCATTATGTTTTCGGATGGAATAGGAATAGGTTTAGGAAAATTAGTTAGTAACAATCTGAGTCATTCGTCTCAAAATTATTGTACACCCCAGGCTTCTTATAACCACATAATGTCATCCATAACTCGGAAGGAATTAGATCCAAATGCCGTTGTAACTGTACTTGTAGGTAATAGTTCGAACGTTAAAATTGATGATATCACTGACAATGTCACTCAACTCTTAAAACTAAAATGTAAGAAAATAATTCTGTGTGCCTTTCCGTACTTTAAGAAATTGTCAAGCAGGCAAAATCATTATATCCATAACCTCAACAATCGCATGCATTTGTTGGTTAGTCATTATAGTGACAGGTTGATATTTTTCGACACTAACAGTTTCGTTCAGAAATTGAAATCAACTAGGAATAATGCGTACTTGCCCATTCGTTTTAGACGTCAAATAGCTCGGCTATTAGCTTTTAATATAAACTCAGACATATGTGGTATGTCGCAGTTTTTTGTAAATAGGTCCACTGAAATTAGTAATTATACTAATTGTAATTATACAAATATATTAGATTTAAACTAGTCACTACGACAATAGAAGGTACGAGTGACAATTTAGTTAAACTTATCAACTCTAAGGTATCTTCTAGCTCTCAATTAATTAATCGTCAAAAAGGGGTTGAGCAGAATTCTTTCACATTATTTCATCAGAATATTCAGGGTTTTTCTTCCAAACAATTAGAAATAGAACTTTTTTTAGAAAAAACCAAGTTTGATATTATCTGTTTAACTGAACATTGGATGAAAGATTATGAAATGCAAATTAATTATGAGAATTATAGTATGGGCAGTTGCTTTAACCGGAAATCTAAGATGCGTGGGGGTTCATTAATCTTAGTTAAAAATTGTATTAAATTTAAGCCTCGTAATGATATTGTCGATCTATCAGTTGAACATAGCATTGAATTGTCTTGTGTTGAGCTAGATAGGCATGTTGTAGTGTGCGTTTACAGACCCCCTAATTACCTGAACTACTCTATCTTTGAGTCAGTAATGGAAGATGCTTTAGCAAAGCTTGTAACTGGTAATAAACTAATAATTATCTGTGGTGACTTTAATGTTAATATCTTGGAGAATAATGTAAACAGCAGTAGATTTTTAAGTCTCTTTAAATCATTTAATTTGTCAAATGTTTTTTCAGAACCAACCCGAATCACTACAAATACTGCTACATGCATTGATAATGTTTTTTGTTGCTGCGACTTCTTAGATAAATCCATCGTAAATTACCTTCCTTCAGATCACAGCGGACAGACTGTTGCTTTTGCGTCCAATATACAATTACAAAGAATTCAGATTCAAACTAGACAAATAACACCCAGCAATTTAGAAAAGTTTAATAATAATTTAATTAGCAAGTTAAATATACCAGGCCATATTACAAACAATATAAATGAATTGTATGATGAATTCTTTTCGGTAGTGCACACCGAGTTCAATAGTACGATAAAAAAGAAAACTAAAACTATTGGCCCAAAGTTTATTTTCAGCGACTGGGCAACACAGGGTATTAGGAAAAGTAGGGAACGATTGTTTGAGCTGTACGGCCTTAAGCCTTACATAAACACTGAAACTTTTAGTAAATATGTAGCTACTTACTCGAAAATTTTTAAAAACTCTTGCAAGGTAGCCAAATCTCTCTTCATTAGCAACAAGATTAAGTCAGCCGAAAACAAAATAAAGACGGTATGGAAAATTATCAACTGTGAAACAAATAGGAATAAAAAACAAAGTAATGACATAACACTAGAGACCTCAAGTGGCCTCGTGAGCTCTAATAATGAAGTTGCTCAAGAATTTGTAAAGTTCTTTACCAGCATCCCACTTAAAACTACAGAAACCTTAAATTCCTCTCCCTTGCTCTCCATTGATTTATTGAAGGCGAACGTTTCAGTCTGTTCAAATGAATTTAAATTTCAACATATAAACCCCATAACAATCATAAAAGCCTTTAAGCAAATCAAGATCAAATTAACCGAAGATCTATGGGGTATGTCTATCAAAGCTTGTACCTCAATTATTGAGACTGTAGCACCGTATTTAGCCTTAATATTTAATTTGTGCATAGATCAAGGGGTCTTCCCGGATCTAATGAAATTCAGTAAGGTAATACCGCTTTTTAAATCTGGGGATAGTAAAGACACCAATAACTATAGGCCCGTATCCGTTTTGCCGGTTTTCAGCAAGGTGTTTGAAAAGATAATGCTCAATCAAATGCTTAACCATTTTAACACCAATAAAGTATTGCACGAGCAACAGTATGGTTTCACCAAAGGACGTTGTACAACTGACGCCGGTGTCACTTTATTAAAACACATATTTACTGCGTGGGAAGAGGCACAAGATGCCATAGGAATCTTCTGTGACCTTTCGAAGGCATTTGATTGCGTAAATCACGAAACCCTGATCTTAAAACTTGAGCATTACGGTTTAGGTAAACTTGCGCTCAGTTTAGTAAAATCGTATTTGAATGATAGACAGCAGCAGGTACAAATAAATGGTGTCAATTCAATGGGTTTAAAAGTAAAAATGGGTGTACCACAAGGTTCGATATTGGGTCCCTTCCTCTTTTTAGTATATATTAATGACCTACCCCGTTTATTTAACAACCATCCGCATATGGTGTTGTTTGCTGACGATACTTCTTTAATATTTAGGATAAACAGACGTGCCACTGATCTTGACGACGTAAATAACGCCCTACTGCAGGTCCATAATTGGTTTACCGCTAATAATTTAGTACTAAATGGGAAAAAAACTAAGTGCATTAGATTTGCTCTACCAAATGTCAAAAGTAGTGATTGTGACATAATATTGAATCAAGAGAAACTAGAATTTGTCGATAAAACGGTTTTCTTGGGAATCACGCTCGACTCAAGGTTACAATGGGGTCCTCATTTAACATCTCTTGCAGGACGGCTGAGTTCAGCTGCATATGCTGTTAGAAAAATCCGTCAATTTACTGATATTGATACCGCGAGGCTAGTCTATTTTAGTTATTTTCATAGTATTATGTCATACGGTATTTTACTATGGGGACGGGCTGCAGACATCGAGTCTATATTTATTCTGCAGAAAAGAGCCATCAGAGCCATATATGAATTACGTAGACGCGATTCTCTAAGAGAACTGTTTAAGGAAATTAATATCATGACAGTACCTTGTCAATACATCTATGAAAACATCATGTACGTTAGGAAAAATCTGCATTTATTCAGTAAAAGAGGTGACAGACACCACTATAACACTAGAAATAGGGACCAACTAGTTCAGCCAGGTTTCAGGCTTGCTAAAGTAGATTCATCTTTCATGGGGTACTGTTTGAAATGTTACAATAAAATACCTCCCCACATTCTTCAACTGAATGAGACGAAATTTAAATCTTGTATAAAACGCACACTATGTAGGCAAGCATATTATAAGTTGGGGGATTACATTGATGATAAAAATGCTTGGCTAAATGCTGGTCCTGCTCCACAACCATAGGGGCAAACTAATTGAATGTACTGGTCGGGCATTATTTGAGTCTATCGACACGCAAAGAAGAAGAATTGATTCCCATGTTAATATATTGTGGAAGCTGCAGAAGATTGTAAAAATATACCCACTTGCATTGTATAGATTCCGGTTTTTAGTATTATATAATTGCATAGCACATGTGTGAGTACTTTGTACTGTTCAGCCACCACTTACATTTAGTTATCTTTCATTGACTTGAATATGCCTTGGTGGCTGAGAGAATGTCATGCTCACTCAAATGTCTCGCTGATGGTGGCGGGTGTGTCGGGTCATTTGGTTCCCTTAAATATGGTCGAGTTGAATGGCGCCGATACATGCGTCATGTTCGTGAACGGGCGCTGTCAGTTGGGACTGGTCATCTCTTAGCTGCCACGGTTCGTTCATTTTAATGACTTTATTTTTTAATTTATATTTTACTCTGGACGCTCTTAATGTGCACGTCTTTCTACGTCGTTCTCACATATGTATAATCTCAACATGAATGATGTAACCAAGATTTTGTAACAATATTTTGATTTAAAAGAGTGTCCATGGAGTTTCTTGCCCGTTCTTCTCCATAGAGATCTACGTTAGGGAATGGGCAACTACAGTACTTTCTCAAGTTATTATGCCTTGTGACTGTGACTGTAGCTTTGCTTTTTTGTATTTTCGACATTCAAAAGTGCCGTAATGGTCTAATTGAAATAAATGATTTGAGTTTGAGTTTGAGTTTGAGTTTGACTAGTCTCCTTCGTCTTACAAGATAAATAAGAGGTCAGTACCTACTTAAAGAATACATAAATTCTTAAAATAGTATAAGTTCCGTATACATTTTTTTATAATAGGAACTTGGACGAGCGTGCTTCGCTCTGGAACGATTAGCGCAAACGCTCCCACGGCATATTAAGATGAGAGGGTGTTATTTCGCGTTGGTAGGTACACTCGGTTCTCCAGTATGGCGCGGCCGTTACGCGATCACAATGGGATGACACCGCGATACCACTTTTTAAAACACTAAAAATATTGACTGTTCCCGCTATGGGGATATTACAGGCGGCAGTATACGTTAGACATCTAAATGAATACAATAAACGCTTAGATAGACATAATTAATGATAAAACGAACTTACCTGTACGTGAAGTTCTATTATAATTATGCGAGCTGCTCAATTCGAAGCGATTAATATTTACTTGTAGTACTGTTTCGTATTTCTCGGCCATTACCACGAATATTTTAGAGAAAATAATAAGAATCTAAAAATTAAAAGTAATTTTTTGATTAAAAACAAATCATTCATTCACCCACTCATGTCCAACCCGATCTCGCCGATCACACGCCATTTTATTCTCATTAAGTTTAAAGCATTTCCTGAAACACACATGGATTAGTTATGTATCACTGACAACATAGGAAAATAGATCTTGGTAGTTGTGGGAGGGTTACACTAAACGGGTGGGATGTTATATTAATCGCTTCGAATTGAGCAGCTCGCATAATTATGATAGAACTTCACGTACAGGTAAGTTCGTTTTATCATTAATTATGCTTACGCTGCTCAATTCTCGCGATTAATATTTATTTGTAGGTAGATGTTTAAAGATGCTCAAGATCTATATTTTACCTATTTGTCATTCTAGAATTATGATTTGACCTTTTAACAAAAGGAAATAATGAGACTAGTATTCTCAATACATGTATTTAGCCAATAAGCATAACAAAAAAACAAAAAATCATCAATAATCTTTTTCTCATTAATAATATAATAACACAAGTTATTCTATTTTACTTATGTTTGAAGTATAGACCGACCAAAAGAATCATCTAGATGAGATATAATAATATCCCGGTTGTAAAATCTGGCAGAAACGGATGAAGAAATGCTCCACCCCACAGTTTTCCTAATCGTATCCACATTCACGCCGACAGCTTTCACTTTTGACGTGGATGCATGACGCGTGCTGTGCGAGCTATATACACTTGTGTCAATACCGCTTTTGTGGAGCATGTCTTTTATCCAGTGACTCAAAGTTTGAGTAGTTACTTTTGTGTGAGGTTTCCTATAGCTAATGAACAAATCGTCAGACACAC
This sequence comes from Xestia rhomboidea, assembly GCA_963853795.1. NCBI lineage: Eukaryota > Metazoa > Arthropoda > Insecta > Lepidoptera > Noctuidae > Xestia > Xestia rhomboidea. The sequence goes on from OY970772.1 coordinate 14,935,559, forward strand.
GAACCGAATCAGTTTTATTTTTATAACATAACAAAGTTAAGGCTGGACAAATTTCGGGCTTTTCATGAAAATATGGTAGTTTAATGGTTGGTGAGTATTTGGTTTTGAGGTTTTAATAAATTGTGAAATTTTAATAATTATACAATTAGAATCAAAAATTATATTTTTAAGTTCAATTTTGGACAAAGTTTGAACTCTGTTAGCTGTTACAATAGCCAACAACATAATTAATTTTTTGGATAATAATTCCAGGCTTAACTTTTCATTGGGAAACATTTGTGATAAATAGTTTAAAACAGTGTCAACGTTCCAAGTATATTCGTATTTCGGTTGAGGTGGTCTGGATCTAAAAACACCTTTCATGAACCTCGCAATTCTATCATCGTTAATGCTAGTTGAACCTAAAATACAAGATAAAGCGGATTTGCAACAATTTAGGCTTCCATATTTGTAGCCTGAATTATATAGCAGAGGTAAAAAGTAAAGGACATTTGGGACCGACGCTGCTAGATAATCAATATTATGTGTTTGACAGAAGTTGAACCACTCTTTAAAGTAACAATGATATTGCTTACGAGTGTTGGGAGCTAATTAATTTATCATTATATCTACGAAAGAGGGGGGAACGCTTCGTTTCAGTAGAGCTTCCCTGATAATATTGCCGCAGCCAGAGTAAGACTTTTGTGCAGACTGTGTTGCGCTTGCGTCCTGGAATCACCAAACAACAACAATTTACTACTAGGGTTAAAATAAATAACCTTAGAACTGAGCAATTTCTTAAAAACAGGGTACCAGGGTTGGGTAGGCCAATTAGGTACAATAACTATACCTGTAGCTTTGTGTGCAATTATTTTATTTAAAGTTTTAAGAATAATTGCGAATGGTGGGAACGCGTAAAAGAAATAATCATTCCATTTGATCGTAAAAGCGTCAATACAGAAAGCGTATGGATCAGCTCGCCAAGAGACATATTTTTTGCATTTTGCATTGGATCTACTTGCGAATAAGTCAATGTCTGGGACGCCAAATGCCTTAGTAATGTCTAAGAAAGCATAAGATGCTAGCTCCCATTCAGTATCAGAATGCGTCATTCGAGACTCGAAATCAGCGACAGTATTTTGAGACGATTTAATATATGAAGTATAAGAGCTCAGAAAAACAAGGTAAGAGATGTATAAAATATTTAATTAAAAATACACTTATATGTAGTACAAAATGCTAAGTTGATGTTGAGCCGTCGGTGTCCGCGAGCTAAGAGAGAAATCAATCCCCCGGTGCAATATATATTAGCCAGCTAGGCGCACCGCCGCCCGCACGTTGCTATCTTCGCAGCCGTCAACTTCATGACGGTCCTCGAGCGCCATCTACAGCGCCTTACAGTCGGCCTTCCTGATACAGCTGCGCGTCCCGCGTAGCTATCGCTCCTTGGTGCTGATGACGACCCAGCTCACTCACGAACTCCCGATGTGGCGACGACACGGTGGGACTGGCATCTTAAAGTCAGCTTGAACTGACGTCTGAATGTCAGCGTGATTGACGTCTTAATGTCAACTAGAACTGACGTCTGAATGTCAGTGTGATTGACGTCTTAATGTCAACTAGAACTGACGTCTGAATGTCAGTGTGATTGACGTCTAAATGTCAATTTGAACTGATGTCTAAATATCAGTGTGATTGACGTCAAATTTTTACTGAACTGACTAATTAATATCAGTGCGATTGGCTTCTGAATGCCAACTTCAACTAACTTCTTAATGTCAGTATGAATAAACTTCTTAATGTTTACATAACCCAATCTAATAAACTAAAACCTGTTGTGGTTATAATGATGGCTTGCCCTTCAGGGTCCACATCATAAATGTCGTGTCAATAGCCTCCTAAGGCATTGTCTTCCTCCTAAGGAACTACTCACGACCAATTATCAATAATACACCCTCTTAAGGCTAAATGTATTATTTAATTTAGTTTATACGGTTATGTTAAAATTAAACACCTCTGAAGGTTAGCGCTATTGAAACAAAGATCGATCATAAATTATTTTTAATATAAACAATTACTAAAAATGGATCCATTTAACATTTCTTTAACTGTGCACTAAGCAATTAAATAAATCGTCCTGAACAACATTACCTTTGTATTTCTTTACTCAGAATTAGAATTATCAGACTCATCGGAATGATTACAATGGAAAAGTTTTAACTTATCCCTGGCAAAGACATTTTCGTAAAGTCGACCACGGTTACGTGTACTCTTAATCACGTACCGATCATGAGGCAATACCTTCACAATTTTATATGGTCCTTCAAAACGAGGCATAAGTTTACCACTGCGTAAACCCTTACGAATGATCTTTCTTTCGGCAAGAACTAGATCACCTATCTTAAAAGGTGCTTCATAACGCCGTTTTTGATCATACTTGTCCTTTGCCTGCTGAGACAATTTAGCTGATCTCGTGACAGCGACTTCCCTTAATTCGTCTAAATTAGGTGACCTATCGGGCACAACTATATCGCCTACGAGTCTAGGTCGAAACCCATAAAGAAGTTCCAATGGAGTCTTACCCGTACTATTATTTACGTTAGAGTTTAATTCTAACTGTACTTTAGGCAAGTATTTCTCCCAGTCATTTTGGTCATCGCCAACGTATGCTACAAGGGCGTCAAGTATAGTTCTATTAAAACGTTCTATCTGCCCATTCGCCCTTGGGCTAGCGACCGCCGTCATGACATGCTTTATTTGCCTTTGAGTGCAATACTCTTTTCTTTGCAACTAAAAGCTTTGCCACGGTCACTTATTATACGACTTGGAACACCAAAAGTTTTAATCAATTGGTCAAGGTCCACAGGCGATTTACAACTGACGTCTCGAACAGCTTCGATCCATATAAACCTCGTGAAAGCATCTATTATTGCTAGAATGTGCATTTTGCCTCATGGGCTTTTACAGAACGGGCCAAGATGGTCTACATGAACAGTGTGAAAAGGAACGGCCACCTTTTCAATTGGATGTAACAAGCCCACACGACGGCCTGTTGGTTTTTTGGCATATTGACACGATATACAACCACGAGTGTACTTTTGAATAAACCGACGCATACCGTGAAACCAATACTTTGACCTTATGGCATTGTAAGTTTTATTGAAATTGACGTGACCGTTATTATCATGGAAACTTTGAACGAGAGACCAACGTGACATTCGTGGAACGACTACATTTTGACTATTTCCGACTTTTTTATATAATACACCATTCTCAAACAAGAAATCTTTAGTCAAGCCATTAGTTATGCCCTTTGAAACCTCATCCTTTAACTGGTTCACGAGACCACGCAACGTTTCGTCATCCTGCTGCACACATTCAATTAGATCTTTATCAACACATCGCATTACTGAATCCACAGGATTACGACTCAGCGCATCCACGTGAGCCATGGATTTGCCGGCACGATACTCAACTATAAAGTCAAAACCTTGAACTTCAAGCCACCACCGGGCGATACGGGGTGACAAATCTCGTTTGCTCCATGTCCAGCGTAATGCGCTACAATCGGTCACTAGCACAAATATTAAACCTGACACGTAAATCTTAAACTTTTTCAGGCTCATGACAACAGCCAACGTCTCTAGTTCGAAACTGTGATACTTTTGTTCGACAGACGTGGTTTGTCTACTCGCATATGCGACTGGTTTCCACGCACCGTCCGGCTGCTTCTGAAGCAATATTCCACCCAATCCTACTTTGGACGCGTCTGTATGAATTTGGGTTTCATAATCCGGATTAAACAACGCCAACACAGGTTGCTTTACTAAAATTGACTTAATGCGGTGGAATGCAATTGACGGTTTTTCACCCCATACCCATGGTTGGTCCTTTTTTGTGAGGATAGTGATAGGACGAGCGAGGCTAGCAAAATTTGACACATATTTCCTAAAATAATTTGCCAGACCCATTTAAAACTGACGTACCTGATGTACATTTCCCGGCAAAGCAAAATCATGTACTGCATTGAGCTTATACTTAGATGGCCTGATTTCACCATCGCACAAGTCATGCCCTAAGTACTCTATACTTGAAACTAAGAAAGAACACTTGTCTAACCTGAGCGTTACATTAGCATCCCGTATTTTCTTCAATACGGCTTTGAGACGGCGCAATGCATCATCATAATTTTCAGCGTAAACGAGAATATCATCTAAATACGCTGTCGCACATTGGAAACGTAAAGAACCGAGAATATTGTCCATTGCGCGCTGAAACACTGACGGTGCATTCACCAATCCAAAGCTCATACGCGTATATTGGTAGTGCCCATCCGGTGTTATGAACGCTGTATACTGTTTACTATCATCAGCAATTTGAATGCAATGATAGGCTGACATAATATCAAGACAGGTGAAAACGCGTTGCCTCGATAACCGGTCTAATTGATCTTGTATTACAGGTAAAGGATACCGTTCTTTTTTAGTAATTTTATTTAATGCACGGTAATCCACGCACATGCGTACTTCACCTGACTTTTTGGGGACCAATATGACGGGACTGGCATATGGGGAATTTGATTCCTCCACAATTCCTTTACTCAATAAGTCTGACACAATATCACGGACTTTCTCCCGATCTCCTAAAGACATTCGATACGGACGGTAACAAATAGGCTTCGTATCAGTTTATTCAAAGTGCATTTGGACTGAACATTTACCAATTTTATTTTCACTACCCGAAAAACAATCGGAATAGTCGTGCAGTAAAGATTCAAGGTCAGTCACGACATTTGGTTCCAGGTAATCACCTATTTTGTATTTATTATTACCGTCCGTAATTGTCGCTCGCGCCATGCATCGGTTGCGCGGTAGTTTTATGACCTCATTACTAATATTAATTACGTTTAAGACAACTTTGCCATCAATAACCTCGGTGTCGTATTCGGGAATAATACACTCCGCCCTTGGCGTATTATATTCAGTAGCACGCAGTGTAATTGAACCAGAGACAAAATCAAACAAGATAATAGTATTTTGTTTACACCGGGTTTTAAAATAACTTCGTCATCCGAAACCAACTTGACGCGCTCAACGTCACTACATGCACCAGGTAGTTCAAGAAATTGATTTGCATTAAATATCTTTAAAGATGTCGGTGTTTTAATCACATATACGGTGGAATAATATAGAATGCTCTGTCAAAGGCTGGCCTATTATAGTACCAATATCTTGAGCAGAGTCAGGTACTATGAAAGCCTTACAATGACAAGTAGCCTCGTCAGCTTGAATCTTAACAACTACCACACCGAGCGGATTGGTTTTTGAGCCACCAAAACCGGACAAAACAATATTTTCGCTCAATACTTCTAATTTTAATCGACTAGCTACTGATTCTGTTATTGTGACACAAGCGCTTCCAAAATCAATAAAACCATACACAGACAAATCATTAATTTTTGCGGTCATGTAATATTTCGAACTACCCGACGCATCAGTGATAACGCGCACAGTATGTCATTGTTTGTCATTTTCTTTGTTAGAATTTGAACGACGATTTTTAAGTTTAAGACATTCTTCTTTTAAGTGACGTGTTTTTCCACAGTAACTACATTTTTTATTTTTAATGTAGCAATTAGTTTCGTCATGACCGCGCTTGCTACAGTACACACACCAAAGTCGTTCTGTCATGCTTATTACATTTATTTGCAGTATGGCCACGCCGTTTACAAATATTGCACTTTAATTGGTCATCATAATGACTATTGTACTTTTTATTGCGATTAACATTTACGTCTGCCGGGTGCCTAAACGATGACAAGTAATTTAATAAGCTAATTGGGTCACGACATCCCACGTTAATAGCTTTTTAGTTTAGAGGAACAATTAATTATGGCAGTTTTTTCGTCCCAACCGTACATGTTTGAAATACTCTCAACTTTTCTAATCCATTGTTCCATTGTAATCAAAGAAATATGAGGATCGAATTCCGGTATTGGATCACTACGACCGACATATCTTAAGGAAGTTGAGCACGAGGTATGAACGTTATGGTGGCAATGTGGTGGACTTGTAGTTGTAGCTTCTAACGACGGGGCTATCACCGATGTCGATTGCACGCAAGTTTCAGTACGTACTTCACGAGAGTTATCTCCAACGCATGGATCGAATCCTTTGCTACGGTGTGTGATGCCATCGAGGTCTCGTCTCCGGAACGCGCGGACAGAATCTCGTTAGGTACTGGTGGCAATAGGTTCACGTAGGGTACCGCGGGTAGTGACGGCGGCGTATAGGAACGCCCACCAGATGTGGCATCTGCGCCTTGATTTTCCTCATTCGACGCGGCCCCCGAACTACCCCCCGATGCGGGTATTACCCTAACTCTGCCTTGCAAGACTTGTTTTTCCAGTAAGACTACGCGTTCTAGTAATCTACGTGTATTAACATCTTTGACTAAACGGCGACGCAATGATTTCTCATTGTCACTGTCGTCCTTATTTTTACGTACTTTTTTTATGGTGTCCCATTATTGAAGAATAATCACACGAAGCAATAGATAGGGTACACAGTCAAGTGAAATGCAAGTGTAAAATAAGGTTAAGCAATAGTCAAACACGGTACTTGATCAGTACACCAATAGTTATTATTTAAAACACTTACGTGGGCTGCAATAGTTCTTCCCGCTTCTGAACTATAAGAGCTCAGAAAAACAAGGTAAGAGATGTATAAAATATTTAATTAAAAATACACTTATATGTAGTACAAAATGCTAAGTTGATGTTGAGCCGTCGGTGTCCGCGAGCTAAGAGAGAAATCAATCCCCCGGTGCAATATATATTAGCCAGCTAGGCGCACCGCCGCCCGCACGTTGCTATCTTCGCAGCCGTCAACTTCATGACGGTCCTCGAGCGCCATCTACAGCGCCTTACAGAAGCATAAAGAAAATTTATTTAAATAATTACACTACTTTTATATAAACTATAACTCTAAATAATAATAAAAATATGTACAAGTAACAACCTGTAACCGTTACAGGGAAAAAAATAAAGAAATAAATTTCTTTGTTTACAAAATTCCCAAATTTGTCGAGCTATTTTGTGTAAATGAGGGAACTGAACACTACCCATTCGGTTGATACACGAAATTGCAGTAGTGTACTCTAAGTAAAGCTTGCGTGTCAAAAAGATCTTTAGCAAATATTTTTATGGCAAACAAAGCGGCTAGCAATTCTAATATTTTAATATGATAAGATTTTTCTTCATTTGTCCAAAACCCATTTGCTTTTTTATTTAAACAAGATGCGCCCCAACCTGTCAAAGAAGCATCTGAAAATATTTCGAGATGATAATTTGGAGATCGAATAGGGCATGAAGATTTACTAATATTTTTATACCACCAATTTAAATCATCCTTAATTACATTATGATTCATTTTCATGACTTTTTCATAGTTATGACTATCGCCCAGGCTTATAAATTTTAATCTCTCGAATATTTTTGTGTGTAACCAACCATATTCAATTCCTGGGCAAATAGAAATTATAAACCTATAAATTTAGCGAAATCTATAATTTTACACTTTTCTATAGTTCTAAATTTTTCTAATTCTTTTTTGATTTTATCACGTTTCTTTTGTGGAGGTTTCACACAAAATGTTTTCATATCCAATTCAAAACCTAAAAATTTACATTGGGTTTTGGGTATGATTGCACTCTTTTCATAGTTTTTATATAAACCCCAAGTTTTGTAAGAGACATAGCGTTTCATTAACATTTTGTGTACATTTGTCAAAAGAACTATCAATACACAAGATATCGTCCAAATAAACGGTGGATAACCATCCATGCAGCCGTAGGTGTTCCATAACCGGTTTCATGATTTTCGTGAACACCAGTGGACACGTGTTCAAACCAAATGGCAAGCAATTAAATTCATAACAAGTATATTTAAACTGAAAACGAAGGTATTTTCTATGATCTGAATGTACCGGTATTAAAAAATAAGCATCTTTTAGATCTACCGTCGCTAAATAGCAATCAGGTGTTACTAGTTTTATTGCGGTTCTTAAGTCTTCCATCTTAAAATGTGGCGGGTTAATGAACATATTCAATTTTTTAAAATTTAAAATAAACCTTTTATCGCCATTTGGTTTGTCCACAAGAAATATACTAGATAAAAAATCTCCATCAACTCTACGGCATACCGATATAGCACCTTTATCAAGTAATTTATCAATTTCAGCCTGAAAGTTTAATACATCCTATTTATCGTTAGGTATATTTTTAGGACAGTTATCCTGTATAGGAACTGAGGAAAAAGGTATTTTATAACCTTCAATCCAGGACAAAATACTTTTGTCATTTGTGAGCTTACGCCATGTGTGTAAGAAATATTTTAATCTGCCTGCTGGTTTAGTTACCTGCTGGTTTATTGCCTCCTCGGGTTCTTGTAGTAGGCTCTAGTTAGTAGGCTCTAGGTAGTTCTTGTAGTGCACTGCTGCGGTATGCACGTGATGACGCAATCTTGCGCGTCGTCTCGTACCGGTGAGCAATCGACGAGGTACCCGCAGTCCGATGAGCTGTCGACAACGCTTTCCGATTTGAATGTTGTGTGTTGGGCTGCGGGTGCTTCCAGTTTAAATGATTAGTGGAATTGTTAGCTCTGTTATTTTTTATTGGAGGTTTAGGCTTTGCTACATAAGATTTTAAATCTTGGCTAGACTTAGTTATAGCCTTGCTAGCTTTTAAGTTTTCAGGTAGCGACTCCCCGAACAAATGTTTGTCCCGTTTTGACTCTTTTAATGTATCCTTTAATTTATTGTTAAGAGTTGAAATTAAAAAACTTCGCCTAAGCTTTGTATCTATATAGTGTGAGTCGCATAACAAACGGCTGGCATTGCTTATATGCTTTAACACAGTTTGATTGGTATCTGATTTTTCTGAAACCAGGATATCTATTGCATTACTTAAAGCTGTCAAAACTACACCGAGTTGGCCTTGCCGCGTGGCTAAAGATGCATCTTTTTTCTGCAAGATATCGGATACCGCCGCTTTAACTTCGGGATTTAAAATTGGTGCCTTAAATAACTGACAATTGCCAGGGGTTGGATATTCTTCCGTAATTTTATCTTTTTGATCTTTTTTCAACCCAATTTGTAGGACATGTAATAGCCTTGCTGAGACATCTGGGTGTACATTTTTTCCTACAGCAGTTTCCTCTTTAGGAGCATCCCCCAGGAGGGTAAGTATCTCATCGTCCAAATGCTCTGGAGATATGGCTAATTGATCATTTTTATCGCAATCTACCTCAGCAGCAATGCTAGTTGATGGTTGCAGTATTGACTCATCTCCCGCCCCAGGTGTGGGGGCTAATATAGACTCATTTGAAGTGTGAGCCACGTTAGGGAGTGCCTCCATATCTCTTTCAGTGTCTGAACATTGGTAAATGTCAACATTATCATCCATTTCCGGGTCTGAAAAGGCAATAAATATGATTGTCATAACCGTGAAGGCAGTGATCCCGAAAATCACTCGCAACACTAGACAATGTAGGTATTACGCTAACCATAAAGTATTTGTGAAGGTAACAGTCCCCAAACGTACTGTTCGCATCACTTACTATAGATAGCAAAAGATCCGTTATTTGTACAACTTATAGTACATAGGTACAACAATTATAATACCGCACAGTGTCGAATATTGTACATTATCTATGATATTATTGTCATGTGAAGGTAACAGTCCCAGTGAGTACTGTTCGCATCACTATTGAGTACAAAACTAGGTTTTGTTGTAAAGCGTCATATACATAAATGATTTACGTAACGGTAATAATCCCAATAATTTATGCAGATATCTATTGTTCACTTCCGTGAATTATTTTTGCACAATTTGTTAACAAATTAAAACATGTGGGTACTTCACTTATGCTGTAACTATTGTATTATCTTACGCAAAAGTTAACATATTAGCCATACTAAATAAATAACTGTAGTGTACAGTTAGTACATACACATGTCATTTCAAAAATAGAATTATGAATTGTATGTAAACACTTACCAGAATTTCCTTCTGTACTTGCAGAACTGGAAGAGTAACGCCGTCGTTTTCGTAATTCACGCTCCAAATTTCTCATTATGTTTCCGTTTTCTTCCCATGCTTAAAGCTACTTAACTTTCTAAAGTAACGCACTTAAAATCACTACAAAGAACTGTAAAGTTTAATACTATAAACACACAATATCTAAATATTAGCACAAATTATTTGACGGGTAACGGCCGGTACTGCACGAAAACAGATAATGAGAATAAAATGGCGTGTGATCGGCGGGATCGGGTCGGACATGAGTGGGTGAATGAATGATTTGTTTTTAATCAAAAAATTATTTTTAATTTTTAGATTCTTATTATTTTCTCTAAAATATTCGTGGTAATGGACGAGAAATACGAAACAGTACTACAAGTAAATATTAATCGCGAGAATTGAGCAGCGTAAGCATAATTACTGTACTCGTGGTAGAAACAAATTAGCTGGCTACCCGCACATCCTATCTAAATCCGGAAAGTTAATACATGTTATGGGTCCATCGGTATACAACCGGCTACCGGATAACATCTGGAGCGCGACGTCTGACTCCGACGAAAGACTGGCTAACCGACCTGGGGGCCGAATCTGCTATTACAATAGTGCCACAATGGTCTATCATTAGGATGTCTTTTCTTTTGAGGCGTTTAGCATAGCTGAGAATGGTGTGCTTTCGTGCAAGGGTTTTGGGGTGGGCTTCTAGCCGATCCCTGTATGTAGTCTTGACGTTGGTAATTTCTTCTCTCACTGTGAGCATTTCCATGTGTTCGAGGATCTCAGCATTGGTCACATACCAAGGGACATTACTGATTGTTCGGAGGATTATGTTCTGCATTCTTTGGATTCGTATGAGTTACAAGCACTACCCCACAGCTGAAGGCCATACATCCATACAGGTTTCAGAATCGACATATACACTAGTAATTTATCGTCTACTGACAGTTTGCTGTTTCGACCTAGCGACCACAAGAGGCTTGGCTTTGTATTTAATATTCAGCTCATCTCGTTTCTTCTTGATGTGCTCATTCCATGTCATACGCCTATCAAGATGAAGACCAAGGTATCTGGCGGAGTCTTGGTGAGGAAGGGTGGCGTTTTCTAGTTTCACCGAGGGGCAATTGCCTTTGCATAGGGTATAAGTAACCTGCACTGATTTTGAGGTACTAGCTTTAATCCGCCAGTTTCCAAGCTATTTGGTTGTCTCGTTTAGGCCTTCCTGTAGGATTTTTGAGGCTATAACTGGGTCCTTGTGACTCGCCAGGATAGATAGTATCATCGGCGAATGTAGCTGTTGTTATGGTATTCGAGCATGGGAGGTCAGGTGTGAAAATAGTGTAGAGTATAGGTCCCAACACTGACCCCTGCGGAACACCAGCTTGTATTAAAAAAAAAAATGTAGTTTCACCTTCTTTGACCTGGAACAGTCTTCCTGAGAGGTACGAACTAAATATTAAAAAGTAGCTGTGTGGAAGACAACTTTTAATTTTACATAGCAGGCCTTTGTGCCAGACTCTATCAAAAGCCTGTTGTATATCCAAGAAAACTGCAGAGCAGTATTGTTTCTTCCAGTGTCTTCCTTATCTTGTCGCAGACTCTATGCACCTGTTCCACAGTGGAGTGTTGCTGTCTAAAAAAGCCAAATTGATGGCTTGGTATGATACCATTTTCCGTTAGAGTAGGAAGGATTCGCCAAAGGAGTAGTTTTTCAAAAATCTTGGATAATATCGGGAGCAAACTTATAGGTCTATTGGATTCACATCCAATAGACCTATAAGTTTGCTCCCCTATAAGGTCACCCTCACTTGCCATATATTTTATGGATTTGTTTTTTCTGAAACCCTGAGTATTACCTATGCCAAAATTCAAATTCCTGCGTTGCTTGCAATAGGGATGATGACTGACTAAAAAAAATATGATCTGTTTAGTCCGTCAGTTAGATTATCGAAAAATATTGGATATGTGTTTTTAGAGTACCGTAGTCCTGACAACTCTTATAGTTTCGTCATGTCCGTCTGTCTGTCTGTCTGTCCGAGTATTTGCTAAGAGACCGTTAGTACGTAGTAGATAGCTGTAATTTGGTAGAGGTGTCTATATGAATAACGCCGATAAAGTGGTAAAATAAAATTTCGGAAAAATATTTATTTTAGTGTAGCTCCCTTACATGTGAAGTGGATGAAATATTTTTTCACCGTGTACCCCATCGTGTATCGTTGTATAGGTCTTTTAAAATGACTTCGGGGTTGTTAATCCTACTTTTCGATTTAATGCTTTAATGTTTAAATCCATTAACGAAATATTGAAGTGAACATTTTTGTTCCAGTAGGGCCCCCTCCAACCGGGGCTGCGGGACTATTCGAAAGAGATACCGTGGCCCCGGAACACAAAGGGCGATGAAGGAACATGGATGGGTTTTAGTCAGTAAAAGTCTGACACTCCCTCCTGCTCAGCCCAGAGCGGGAGAAGTCATTTGATGATTTCCCATCCTAAAAAAAAAAAAAAAGGGCCCCCTCCAAAAGTTAAACTGCTGGCTTGAAAAATCTAGAAAAAATCATGATGATAGTGCATTTCATGAACTTTAAAGAAAAACTATAGCGGTTGTTGGTCATGGCTGAGACCATGGAGGACCTCAGTACAATGCTCGATGACCTCAGTAGGGGTTCCGAAACAATGGGTCTTAAAATTAACATGGACAAAGCCAAGGTCATGGTGAATGCCGATGTAACACGAAGAAGTTAAAGCCGAAGTTGTAGACGATTTTGTCTAACTGGTATAATTTAATTGGGCACTGAACACTAGTTTTCTAAGGTATTTAAAGGTAAATTAATTCGATTATTCTGTAACATTAAATTTTTTCAAGTTTTACATATAATTTTTATACATTAATGCGCGACAGCTACAATAATCACAAAATTAGGAATTTTATCAAATTGAAATGTATTATTTCCTTGAACACAATATGCTTTAAAATGGCTGTATCAAAATTATTGTTTTCCTCGTTGCTATCGATTTTAAGGAAATTAACGAGTACCTACACGTAGGAGACATTTGCACAACATTATTAATTAAAAGCTATGCCTACTTCAAAATGTAATTTTAATTAAAACTCGAATAACTACACTGACATAAAATCCCATTGAATGACTAATTTATGAAAAAAAAACATAAAATATTAAAAAACATTAGCGGAACCCCGACGCTTGGATATATATATATTTTTCATTTTTAAGGTTTTTATTTCATGCATTTTAAACTTATATTACTGCATTGTAGACACGCTAACGACTCTATCAAAGAAAGCTGTTTAATATTTCTCATGACAGATCGGCTAGCAGAATTTCCTGGTGACACCTGCGTTTTATTTCAAGGTCATCATACTTTGGTAATATCTTTGAATAAAGGATTTCAAATCGATCATACCTGTGAAAGTTGTTTAAATTTCTTCATCAACTGAAAAAAAGCTAATGATCTTCAAACGGCTGAGTACAGTTTCTTGAAACATGGCTAGGAGCACTCTCGATTAAGACACCTTTCAAACGAAAAGAAACTATCAAAATCGGTTCAACCTTCAGGATGACCTCTAGCTTGTCAGCATCTAGGGAAAAGTTAAATAACAATTAACAGGAAACTATGTAAAAATTGATATCGTTTCATGACATGCAAATAGTACTAACTCGTAGTGTGATTTTGAGTGTTGTTACGGATAGGGGCGGTTTTTACATACTGTCATTGAAATTGAATTACATAATAATTTATAAAATAATAAAGTAAAGTCATAATGTTGACAGTTAAAGCTTTTCTGTGTCTTTCAATAGTAAGTGTAGCAGCAACAAGTGAGAAAGACTTTGAAACTTTGTGTAAAATTGATCATAGAGATCTAAACAATAATCCAATTGTTGTGTCGAAATATTGTTCGAATAAGTTGTGCATAGAAAAATGCTGCCGTAAAGATGAAATAATCGTAGCTGGTCAATGTTATAAGAATACCCTGTTTCAAAAATTAAATATTTCACATCTAGAAGCAGAAGTCAATTATTCCACCATTATTCCGACCTCTTGGTATAAAAATAAAAAACTAAAAAAGGATTTTGTTCTGGTACTTAATGAACGAGACCCAATCGAGTGCTACTCTGAGCGATATTTCGATGACTATGAAATTTTAAAGGTAACCATTTTTTAAGGTTCTTTCGTGTATAATATGTATAAGAACCGTATTGTACACTGATTTGTATTTACCTAGATTATATGTGAATAATGTGGTCTCTTATAATTGGAAGCGCACACTTGTATTTGTCCCTTATCTATGTATACTTTCATGTAATTGTGTAGTTTCTGTTGGAGATTAATCCAATGAATAAATAATAAGCACTATACTGCCCTCTGGTGAGTCACAGACCTCCCCTCCGTGATAGGGAGTCGTCGGGAATTGTTAATAGTTTTTGCATGAAATAGTAACAAACATCCATCGATCCAAACATCCATCCATCCTCACATACTATCGCATTTACAATAGTAAGTAAGAATAAGAATAGTAGTAAGCAGTCCCTATATCGAGAAATTAATAACTTGCTGTATTCGCCCGTTCAAAACATCGCTATTTTCAACTGGGTAACTAAAATTCTCTTTGCTTACAGGATGGAGCCTTGTCGAGGCAAGATGGAACAACTAAAAACTGGTATAAAATTGAAAGACTGACATATTGTATAGACTACAAATTATATAAACCAAAGGGTGGTGACCCAACGGTAAAATTCATCATCCGAGAAACATTAAGAAATTCAAAAGATAAGGAGGAGATAGCGATATTTGAAACAGTGGGTTAGTGAAACTTTAACACATAAACCTTTGGTCAAACTGAGGCGAATCCATGCCCGACGTTTGTTTTTAAAATGAAAAGTAACCCGACTGTTTTTACCAGTTTTCACATACGCGGGATTTGCTTCAGTTAGACCACGCGCTATCACTATAACCAGAATGGTCGGATAAGATGAGTAGGCAGATTGATTATATTAGTGGTACTTGCATCAGATAAATAGATATTAAAATTCAAAAACTTTAATTCAAGCGAAGGCTCATATAGGGTTAGTAAAATATTCCTTAAAAAACTAAGTGTTAGAAAACAACACGATACGGTGACACATGTAACTGACAGCAGCGAACCACACAAGGACAGTCCACTCTGCCAGCAATCATTCTCAGAACCCTGTTAGGGCTGGCCATGACGCGAGCCACCATTGATGCTGCTGCATTATTGCGTAAAAACAATCTACACGCGCCGCGGCAAACATCCCTGACGCACTGCAACGCCACGCCATGGCAACCGCATCAGTTTCCGGAACGCATTATTGAATTGAACACGAAGGGCTCCATACGACGCTAGTGAATAATTCTCCCACAGAGAAGATAGAAGGTGGTACAGAATGCTCTAAAGAGCGTCACCTTTACGTCCGCAGTACAACGAGCAAACTTGCGGGGTATCATATTCGCGCGTACGGACAGAGCCCTCCGTTCCCTTTCAATGGCAGCATTGTCCTTAAGGTCAGTGGTGACCAAGTGACCTAAGTATTTAAATTGTTCCACAAGCTCAAGAGGAACACCGCTTAGCCGTATGGGAGGCACATCAAGATAGTACTTGGTCCCCGCCTCAAAAACAATGTACTGACTCTTCTGAACATACTCCATAATCACTCGATTTTTAACGTATCCATGATGACGAAAAACGTACTAATGCGATGAAAACAGAACGCTAACCATTAAACAAATGACAAATTTTCTAAAAAATAATTCCATATTTAAAAAATAAAAATAAATTTAACTTAGAATTCTTAGCGAAAAAAGAAAAAAATGGACTTGAAATAGCCAGTACGGCAGAGAGCCAATTTCATAGGTAAAGACCTATTATTAATATAGATAGAAGCGTGGCCTGCCTAAACTCCGCCATTTTATTTTATTTTCAAAATAACGGCCACACTTATAACCTTTAATTATCTATCTGTAGCTGTTAACAATACAAGCAAGGTGTGCAAGTGACAAAATTTTCTTAAGCGTCACTAATACAACTTTGTATATTAATGGTCCCATATTTATACATTAATACAACTGTGTACTGTATCAATCTGCTGGCATCAAAACCAGCAAGTACCGTTATCGACAAAATCTTCAAAAGCGTCACTTTTCCGAAATACAAGCTATCAAATTTGTGTTCATGGTGAAGATTGTAACTTTGATGCCTTCCATCGTGGAAAGTTAACGCTTTAGAAGATTTTCTCTCTTATAAAACTTGTTTTTATTGATGCCAGCTAATGATCATTACAGGTTAAATGCGTCGCATTTATTTTAAAAATAAATAAAAATGGCGGAAGTTAAGCAGGCTAAATAATTCAAAGCCCTTGAATTATGTTTAATTTCCAGGAGTGACGATATCATCATTCTTCCTGCTTTTGGTGCTGATAGTGTACTGCCTGCTGCCCGAACTCAGAAACCTGTCGGGCTTAGTATTGATGGCCTACACATTTACTCTATTTTCCGCTTTCATAACTAAATTGGTAATTAATTTTACTATTAAATCACCACCATCGGGATTCTGCAAAAAAATATGTAAGTATTTTTATGATAAAACTCACACTGTCACTTACGGGATATCTTCCGTGATTTTCAATTATTCACACTCTTATTGTATGACCACAGTTTTCTGGTACACGCTGTATAAAGATATTTTTCCTTTCAAAGTAAAGGCTCCGGCCCTTGGTCTGTTTTTTTATTCACTTAGCTAATTTTATTATTATTATTTCAGCGCCGGTTTACTACTGCTTGTTCATGTCATGCATCTTTTGGTTGAGTGTCATATCGTTCGATGTATGGTCGGGATTAAGGTAATAAACGAATACGTTTACATTTTGTATTTCAATGTTCAAATTATATGTGTTGATTTATTAACGCTCTACCATACTAAAATTATACAAAATAAAATCTGTGAAATAACCAAACGTAGTAACTAATACCTAAACGCAGTAACTAACCTAGGGCTGGCTTTCACCTTGTCCAAAGGCGTGGTCTCGACGTCAGTCTCCTGGGGACTTAATATAATGTGCCCAAGTGACTGGCGTGCGAAGCAAGTTGTGTGGGAATGCTTATACCTCTTAGTCTAAGATCTTATAAAGAACGACTTCACCGAGCTGGTTAATGGATGAAAAGTATTTTATATCAAATTAAATATGTCAATAAATATATTGCAAATGGGTTGACTTAAAAAAATTCAGTCCATAATATGATTAATTAACAATATAAAAAATACATATTTTTAAACATTTCACTGGTTTGGTTAATAATAATAATAAAACCTTCATTTTCAGTTTCATAACGTTTGCATATTCTATAGCCTATAGAACCCCTAACCCTAGGGCTTGGCTTTTACCTTGTCCAAAGGTGTGGTAACGCCGTCAGTCTCCTGGGGACTTAATATAATATGCCCAAGAGATTGGCACGCTAAGCAAGTTGTGTGTTGTGTGAGAATGCTTATACCTCTTAATCTAAGATCCCTCATAGAACGACCTTAACCGAGCTGGTTAATTGTTAATAATAAAAAAAGCTTTTTTCAGGCTTTATTTTATAGGCTTTATACTTTCGATTTGTATGGAATTTGTCTATTAACCAAACCAGTGAAATGTTTAAAAAAATATATGTTTTAAATTGTTAATAAATCATGTTCTGGACTGAAATTTTTTAGTCAACCCATTTGCAATATATTAATTGACATATTTAATTTGATACAAAATACTTTTCATCATTAACCAGCTCGGTGAAGGTCCTTTTATAAGGGATCATATAGGTACTTTCTAGGCAAGGTAGAATTCATTCATTTCTTGAAGTCGATCACCAGGACCGGTAAAGAGTTTTTAGATTTTTCCACAACGAATTTCTTGGTAGCAGACTAGCCCAGCGCAGAGTCTGCAGGGTGTAAAAAGACCCTTCATGAAGTCGTCAATTAAGTATTCTGTACATCACATCAAACTAAGTAACACTGGGTTTTTGTTTGCCCGGAGTTGACTTTTTTTGTGAGAAAAATCACGGTTTACGGTATCGCTCAATGTAGCGCACTCAAAACATTGTGCTCCCATCAGCTCCTGTGAAACAACAGGACAGGAGATACAATATCAAGTGTCCCATTGTTTATGGGGCAACACCACATTTACACTCCAGGGCAGAGTTATTTCGAGACGGAATGGGACGCCGTCACCTCCTTCTGCGAAGCAGTCATGCTAGCGAAGAAGGTGGTGGAACGTGAGAGGGAGAGATCCTCACGTCCCGGCCGCCGCGGGAGACGCCCCGGGCGTCGGGGGCCACGTGGTGGCTTCCGGCCACCGTAGGCGCGGGCCTGTGGACGGGGAGCTATGGGCTAGCTCGCCG
Organism: Xestia rhomboidea; assembly: GCA_963853795.1. Classification (NCBI taxonomy): domain Eukaryota; kingdom Metazoa; phylum Arthropoda; class Insecta; order Lepidoptera; family Noctuidae; genus Xestia; species Xestia rhomboidea. The sequence goes on from OY970772.1 coordinate 14,954,021, forward strand.
TCCTTCCGTCTCATGACGACAGGCCGTGTCGACGGCGCGTTCGTGTTCCACGCGCGCCTCAAAGAGAGTCAGCAATAGAGCCCTTGAGCCCTTGCTCGCAAGGGCTGAAGCCTGCGGGGCTGCGGGACTATTCGAAAGAGATACCGTGGCCCCGGAACACAAAGGGCGAGGAAGGAACATGGATGGGTTTTAGTCAGTAAAAGTCTGACACTCCCTCCTGCTCCGCCCAGAGCGGGAGGAGTTATTTGATGATTTCCCATCTTAAAAAAAAAAAAAGGGCAGAGTTATTTATGAATCTCCACCTGAACAGGTTTTCCTTGCTTCGGCCAACCTGTGTCCAGAGTCTATTTAAAGACTTCCAGGTCAGCCATGGCAACTCGCCTCCAGGTGGGAGATTTTCAGCAAGTGACACAAATGGGTTAGGTAAGGAAACACTTCCTCGCCACAGCTTCAGTCATTCCTTAGAACGGGGGCACACAGTTTTAAACACTGATACGGCTTTTCAACCTTTGCGACACTAAGTCGTTATTATGTAAAGGGTGTCTAACGTCGGAAAACATTTTGGCTCTTTCACTACAGTTTGCCAATGCTCTGCGAACTTTTGATTATTTAGGTTCTGAACAAAAACTGTCAATAATCGTCACTTGACTTTTCCTAACAAAGTAAAGTCAGACAACGATCTATGAGACTTGAGTTTAACCTTGAATTCACTTGGTACTTTTTCTATTTTGCAGAAAGTTTCGTTTAAAGCATAGCTCTAAGCGAGAAGAATTAGTAAGATTCCTATGGTACGGCCTCTACGCTTGGGGGACCCCGCTCCTTATCGCTGCAATAGTCATCACGCTGGATAACATAGACATTTCTTATATGGGTATTTTAAAACCACCGTTCGAGTCTTGCTTCCATGAAGGTTTGTACATATCCTTGTTATTTTTTTAATTACTTATACCTTCTCCACTCCTCGAGTGTGGGAGGTTTCCAGTTACTTGTTTACTCTTTTTAAACTAAATATTTAGTGCCACGGTATTGATGATTGTAATTCATGATCAATATTTTAGTGCAACACCGATATTTCATAATTTCGTTCGGTAACAAATTAAATCAAATCAAAGTACAGTACAGTTTTTAGGTACACGGTTCCTAGCGGCGAGCTCTCGGTCCCGGCCCTGGTTCAATCCATGGTCCGGAGCGAGACGGAATGGGACGCCGTCACCTCCTCCTGCGAAGCAGTCATGCTAGCGAAGGATGTGGCGGAACGTGAGAGGGAGAGAACCCCACGTCCCAGCCGCCGCGGGAGACGCACCGGGCGTCGGGGGCCACGTTGTTGCCCCCGGCCACCGTAGGCGCGGACCTGTGGACGCTGAGCTATAGGCTAGCTCGCCGTCCATCCGTCTTATGACGATAGGCCGTGTCGACGGCGCGTTCGTGTTCCACGCGCGCCTCAAAGAGATGTCAGCAGAAAGGAAGGGGTCCGCAAGGGCCGCCTGCCGGGGCTGCTGGACTGTTCACAAGAGATACCGTGGCCCCGGAACACAAAGGGCGATGAAGGAACATGGATGGGTTTTAGTCAGTAAAAGTTTGACACTCTCTTCCGCTCCGCCCAGAGCGGGAGCAGGAAGGAGTCATTTGATGATTTCTCATCCGAAAAAAAAAAGGTACACGGTTCCGAAAAAAAGTTTCTTATACATGAAACTTCCGGGTTCTTTAAACGACGCCAAAGGACTTACAGGATCGGGAATTCCCAAAACTATTCTAACGTTTTCTTTTTTCAGGTAAAGAATTTAATTACTACTTCAGGATACCGATAGGGATATTAATTGTCATAAATATCATACTGTTCATCGTGACTGTCTACAACATATGGATAGTGAAACATGCTGTTAGAAATTCCAACAGCAGCAAGCTACAAAACATCAAGTAGGTATTTTTATAAGTATTTACATTCACTACCCCTTTTTTTTTTTTTTTTTTTTTTTTCGGATGGGAATTCATCAAATGACTTCTCCCGCTCTGGGCGGAGCAGGAGGGAGTGTCAGACTTTTACTGACTAAAACCCATCCATGTTCCTTCATCGCCCTTTGTGTTCCGGGGCCACGGTATCTCTTTCGAATAGTCCCGCAGCCCCGGCAGGCTTCGGTCCTTGCGGACCCCTTCACTATTGCTGACTCTCTTTGAGGCGCGCGTGGAACACGAACGCGCCGTCGACACGGCCTGTCGTCATGAGACGAACGGACGGCGAGCTAGCCCATAGCTCCCCGTCCACAGGCCCGCGCCTACGGTGGCCGGAAGCCACCACGTGGCCCCCGACGCCCGGGGCGTCTCCCGCGGCGGCCGGGACGTGAGGATCTCTCCCTGTCCTGTTCCGCCACCTCCTTCGCTAGCATGACTGCTTCGCAGAAAGAGGTGACGGCGTCCCATTCCGTCTCGCTCCGGACCATGGATTGAACCAAGGCCGGGAGCGAGAGGTCGCCGCCGCCAATCGCCGTTACGAGGACACGGCGGTGCTCCGCCCAAGCGGGGCACACCTCCACCGTGTGCTCCACCGTGTCCTCCGGTCGATCCTCACAATGGTGACACCCGGGCGTCTCCTCCCGCCCGATTCGGTGCAGGAACTTACCGAAGCATCCGTGTCCGGTAAGAACCTGCGTCAGGCGGAAGGTGAGGACGCCGTGGCGTCTCTCCAGCCACTCCTCAAAGAGGGGACTTATCGCCACTATTGTGGCGTGCCCTGCACGGGGTTGCGATAGTCGCTCTCTCCATGTCGCCATGAGATCCCGCCGGAAGTCCGTCCGCTGAGCGACAATTTGCCGCGGCAGCGGAGTTTCCCCCCGGCATAGCGCCTCCGCGCGCCACTCATGTAGGCGCGCGAGGACTATTGCCTCCAGATCCCATGGCGGCAATCCGGCAAGGAGGTTCGCCGCCTCGCGGGAGATCGTGCGGTACCCCCGGACCAGCCTTACGGCTACCACCTTCTGGGGCACGTTCAAGTGGTGGGCGGCACGCCGCCCACCACTTGAACGTGCCCACACCGGGGCCCCGTAAAGGGCCATGGACCGCACGACTCCCGCGTAGAGCCTCCGGCAGGAGGCGTTCGGCCCCCCCAGGTTGGGCAGGAGCCGCCTGAAGGCAGCCCCTGTCCGCTCCAGTCTGGGGGCCAAACGTCGGAAATGCTCCACGAAGTTCCACCGGCTGTCGAGGACAAGTCCCAGGTACTTCAGCGTCGACTCGACGCCGATGGAAACCCCTCCTGCCATCACTGAGGATCCCGGAGGTGGCGCATTCCGAGGCCCATGAAAGCACATGGCCTCGGACTTGTGCAATGCCACCTCGAGACCCAGTTGCCGGATCCTCTCAACATTCACTACCCCTTAAGTAGGAAACTGTACAAGGTGGAATGGACAGTTTGATCCGCTAGCGCAAAGAGTATTATAATAATAAAGGCGGTAGCGACTGTGCATGCCTACGTAAATATAATTGCGCTGTTGGAAATTCAACTCTAGGCACTTCGTAGAGCGTTGAAAGTTCAACAATACTCTTTATTTTAATCACTCATTTATGTGTTGCCTTGAGTTAGAAAAGTAAAAAAATTGTCCATTTCACCACAGTTTATAAATCTTTGAGCGCAAAGACTGATCTATTTTTATCAGGTGGTCGTAAACAGGTAGCTACAGATGCCAGCACGTCAAGTTCCCCAAGTGCCGAAACTATCAAATTTTCCTAATCAACCTTGAACCTGATACTTTAGCGATAAAGTTGAAAATCTATTAAAGAAATTTGATAGATAGTTGTTGTGTTCGTGGTTCGGCCAGGAATCTTATGTGTGATGCTCCAGGATTTATTGGATTAAATCCGACTCATTGAAACAACCTTTTAGTCGTCGCCATGTTCTTTATTGTAAAGACCATAAACTATAACTCTACATTCTAAAGGGGTCTTGTCTAATTATTTTCTATGGACACTACAATAGTAGAGAAATTTGATAGAGAGTAGCTTATAATGTGCTGGCATCTGTGCAAACTGACTACGCTTGAGGATTTTCGATTCCCTGGTCGGGAATATTGCAGTAGCAGGCACGAAGACTGGATTTGTGCCCGGTGGATGGTAATAGACCCGGCCCTGTTCCATGGGACCATGGGACTTAATCATAACATGCAAATCTATTGACTATTAGATAGTAGGTCTACCTCTGCCTAAGGGCTAACGCAATGGACATTCACACGTATTGATATAGAAATACGACCGTGGCGCGTCTTTCAATACAAATCCCTTTCGATGCCACGGCATGCCACGGGATCATTTTAAAGCATAGTAATTTATGTCGTATTTCTATATCAATACGTTGGAATATCCATTGGTAAAAAATAAATCCCTTGCCATGCCGACCCGGTCTGCGTTGGCTTTAACTGGGATTATATAAGGCGTGATGATGTTTTATTAATATTTCAGATTCTCCACATACGCAAAGTTATCTGTGATGATGGGAGTCAGCTGGTGCATGGAACTCATTCAAATCAACGATGATATCTTGTGTGTGTACATCTTTATGAATTCTTACAACATATTCACTGGTGTCGCCATATTCTATTTATTCGTTTGGGACAAAAAAATCTTGGCGATGTTGTGCAGAAAGTAAGTTGATTTTTATCGTCCAACATGTCTGGCGATATGAGTTTTCAATAATTTTCGATGCCACCAAGCAAAAATCTTAAATTGTGATAGCTATTTGCTAGATACGAAGTGGGCAGTCGCAGGAAGAACAGGGTGCTGTACCGCAGCCTGGGAAAGGCCTATGCCCAACAGTGGACTGAGGCTGAGTTGATGGATCGATTCTAGCGATAGTATCCTGGCAGGTTTTATGTCTATATAGGTTCTATCCTGCCAGTTTGAATAACAAACAAAAGAGGCATAAGTATCACACTCTACAATAGTGCGTACATCTTCAGCTGCAACGTCATTGTGATTATTAAGGTGGCATGATCCGTATTCAGCAATGGCTCCAAAACTCTCAGATTTATATGTGAGACTCAGATTCCACTGATCGATTTTCTGACGCTATAGCAATGGGATCTAAACCCCGGTTAGAAGCAAAAACCGTACCCGTAGCGGGCAATTATCGAATCTTGAAACTTACCTACTCACTTACCCTTTAGGTTTCTAGTAATAGACGATTACAAAACTGCAAGTCCGATCCTGGACTGGTCTCCAGTTTTTGAATTTCAGTGTTCTCGATTCCCAACGCGACGAGAGCGCATTCCAAGTACGTTAAAAAAGTGCACTGTTGGATTGCCAATACTTGATGCAACGCCAAGAGTTGCAAATGCAGTGCTCGGTTAAAAAACGACGCGTTTGTGTTTACGAGGTCTAACTGAACGGTTTTTCTTTTTTTATAGGTTTAACTTCCAGAATGAGTTCACCAAGAAACTAGACGCTGAGTTGTCACAGCGTAACCAAAGTGGAAATACGAAGTCTATGTTTGCATCCCCCTCTACTGTTAAGAGCAACCCTAAGTCAAATCAATTCTAATCAAAATCATGACCTTCTCTTCTTCTGATCTTGTGCAAAATCGCGCCAAAGAAGAAAGTTGTTTCGTTTGATTGTGTATTTGGGAGCTGGAGAATATCAATCTTTTTTTAACCCTGGGAACGTCATCAAGTACATGTAAGAGTATTAGAACACTACGAATTTGCCAGCAAGTTTCCAGCGAAGCGATTTGTGAACGGGCTCTCCGCGATTTTAGAATATTGTATGTCACGCAAACGTGCCACAGAGACCGAAAAGATTACCCAATCTTAAGATTAATCTTTCTATCGGGTTATTTTTTAGGGTTAGGTGAAAAACCCTAAAGGTTAACCCGTATTAAAAGTTTATCAGTCTAAACTAACCGGTTCACGCACCGAGTTCATTTTTGTATATTGAAATTTGCAAGAAAGTCACGGAGTAAACCCGTTCGCGCTCGGTGTTTTATCTCTTTCCTTCCTATAATATAAATATAAAGGATAATTGTTAATATATATAATAATTGTTAATCAAACGTACCTATGGGTTAAAGGTCTAACTGGTTATCCATTGGTTACCCTTATTAATCGGTCCCTGACCGAAACATTGCACACACGTGTGGCGTGTTCACTCACATGCAGCAGGTGTGTTAAACAATCGCCGCAGGTCAGTCAGGTCATCAATCAGCTGAACTGTTTCTTATAAGAAACAGTTGTATACTATATGTACACTTAATGTCAATATACAACATATAAATTAGTTTAATCAACAATTAAAATATTTTTTGATAGAAAAGTGCTACTACACTCTTGATGAGTTTCTCTGTGACACATACAACTAGACTTTATATTATGTATTGACTATTTTTATTGACATTACATTTTTTATTTGACATTATTATTTTTATTATTATTTTGTAATGGATGAATATGATTTAATTTGTTTTTACATTGTTTAATTGACTTATCTAATTTTATAACATTACTATTTTTAGTGACATTATAATTATTATACCTTTGACATTAATGTAACGGTGGAATCTTAATTTGTTTTTTTTTTTTGCTTTTTAACATATTATAACAGGGGAAACACAAATGTTTTACTTTTTAAATAATGTATTTGGTTACTGTTATAATAATGATTTCTATTACAATACTTTTATTTTATAATTTAGTCTAAAACTTCGATAAGATGTAAAATTGGTACTGAAATGATTGAAATGAAATATAGTTGGAAGAACATAATTATTATGCAAATACTGATAATTAAGGAACGTATGGGAAGCGAGGGCTTGTTTCAATTTAATTACTTAAGGGGGTGGTACCAGCTAACGAGAGGTTTTCTCCATGTAACTCCTCTTTGATGAGTGAATATAAAGGTGCAAAAAATATATGTTACTTATTAGACTCTAAACTTTAATTGGTACAATTGAAATAATTCTAACTTTATTATTACTATATGAAAAAAAGTATTCAAAGTGAAGCATTTTTTCTTTGAAATTTCATAACTACTCCTAAACGGCATTAAGTTTTAGTTTTTTTTTTTTTCACACAAATATTTGTCACTTTTTTCTTCACAAAGTGTACAATTGGCATTTTGATCTAATGATTTATTAGGCTACAATTTAATAAAAACCACTCATTTTGCACTATTCGGCCCGCAGCGACAGACGTAACAACCACTTTGTAGTGCAAGCTGATTAGAACTTTATTCTAACAGTGTTTCAAACGAAGTTTGAACCACCACAAATAGAGTTGCTAATTTAGCAGATACCCCAGCCTTAAGTACTGCGCCCACAGGCTCTGCACCATTTATTTGGGTTCGAAACCGGTCGAGTAAAAAATTATGGTAGTCAATTTATTTTAGTTTATTAATTTTTAACTTTATTTTATAATAATTGATACTTAACCAGGGAATAAATACGTGCGTGGCACAAAGGTTCGCAAATGTTCAAAATGTATGAAACAAGTGTTTTATTTTTAAATTCCCGATGAAAATCTAAGCGGGCGGTTCAGGATGATGTACGTTGGTAACCGTTTGTGCGTCAATGCTTCCACCGATTAATTTAGTTCTAAAGGGTGTAAAAACCTCTTAAGGAAGCTGAAAGGCACTTGTTTTCCCCGTCATTACGATATTTTTTTTGTTCTACACCATACCTGGGAACCTTCTAGTTACGGAGATATTGGGGTCAAAGTTCCAACATTTTGCATTTTTTTTTTAAATAGGTACAATTTTTTAATGTAAGATTTTTACTACACCTCCGAGACCCCCGTACTATTAAATCCATCCATCAGCACAATGTTTTGAGTGAGTTACATTGAGTTCTACCACAAAACATGATTTTCCACCCCAAAAAAGAAAGTCGTTTCCCAGCAATAATTTTTGCGTAAAGTTACTTAGTTTGATGTACAGAATGCTTGGTTGACGGCTTCGTGATGAGGTAGTTTACAGCCTGTATAACTTTAGTTGGTTAATAATAATTAATTAATATTTTCAAAGTACTGAGAGTTGGTCCGAGGAGGCACGGGAAAAGAGCAAATGGAAGGAATTGGGGGAGGCCTTTGCCCAGCAGTGGGACAGTACTGGCCAACAAAAAAAAAAAGTACCTATGTTTGTATTCTCAAGAAATAGGCATGGCAATAGTTAACTATGTCTTGTATCATGTCAAACCACTTTGATGCGTGACAGGGTTTATTGTATAGCCAATTTTTGATAAGAAAGAAAACAACAACAGAGATTATGACACACAGAGGTTATGATAATGATAATTTATTAATTGATATATTGAGTGATAATTGTAATGATACTACTTGTTATGACCGTCGAACTGCCAAGTCATAGATTTCGGGTTCGAACCCTAGGCATGCACCTCTGATTTTTTCACGTGCTTATAGCGTATTGTATAATTATGACTTGCTTCGGTGAAAGAAAACATCGTGAGGAAACCAGCATGCCTGCGAGATATTTTTTGACGGCTTATAAAGCCAAGTCAGTGCCCCATGAGTGGCATAAAAACTTTGACACCAGGGTAGGCCTAACCACACGATAGAGAAGATGACGAATGATACTTCACTACATAGTATCAAACAAAGTCGCTTTCTCTGTCCTTATATCCCTATGTATGCTTATATCTTTAAAACTACGCAACGGATTTTGATGCGGGTTTTTTTTAATAGATAGAGTGATTCAAGAGGGAGGTTTTAGTATATACTTTGCGGGCGGGCGAAGCCACGGGCATCAGCTAGTTGTTTATAAAATAAATCTGGTCTGTATTAATTAATGCACACATTTCATAAATAATGTAAATGTTTGCATACCGAATGGTAAAATATGGCTGAGCGTTGATATATTTCTTAAGAACTATTGTGTATTACCCTTATATTTTGTTAAATGAAATTCTATTATATTCTAATGTTCGTATTTTTAAAATGTTCTGATATTATTACTATTTTCATACATTGTCATACATTTTAAATTACTTAATAATATCAGTCCATCAACTAGGTGGTAACATCAATTAAGTGTTGTCAGCCCTTAAGGGGCTGACAACACTTAATTGATGTTATTTAAACAGTTTGATGATGACAATAATTTAAAATGTATATTACGACAGGGAAAGCTTAGAGGAACACTGTCACCAAATATTGGCGCCATCCGCCGCCATAGGTATTGTCTTTCAGTCTTCCAATACATCGCCGTGCGATACGATTATTTATTGTTGGTAGATAGGTAGGTGGGTAGTTGAAATCACACACAAAACTTGACTCAAGCTAAAAGCTAATCTAGAAATAGCTAGCTCCTAAATGGTTTATTTATAATAAACCATTTAGGTACAGGCACTTAGAAATATTCTAGAGTTGAGCCGTCCGTTCGCATGTGGTTGATATGGAGAAGATCGGACGAAGAAACTCCATACACTCTTTTAAATCGTGTTACATTTCTTATTTTTACAACTTAATATTGTTCACTTCAATAAACACTTATAAGTACTTAATACTTCAAATGTTTTACTCATTTTATGCTAACGAGACACCTCGTTGCCTACGCGCGTCTATCTTGAGTCCGCGGAAGTGACACACCCACCCAGTGCAGTGATTCATTACATCGTAACTTCATTATAACTTACAAACAATACCAGAATACTTCACAATTAATTACTGTAATAATTTAACAATTCAAAAAAGCAAAGGTGTTATTAAGTTTAAGCTAAATTACTCGCTTCATTACTTTTTACACTTGTTTTTAAAACCATTTCCGGCAGATCGAGGGCAGGTCTAATTAATACAAAGAACAGGTCTTTCACTAACAAATTGCTTTGTAAATAATCTTGTTACTTTTTGGTTTGTAGTTTGTTTTAGGAAAACTGATGTAGTTGTAGTTTCAAATTATAAATGGAGTTATTGACCATTAAAATCGTACTTGGCGCCACATTCCACAACACTGTGGAATGTTGCCATACAAACAAATCATAGTGCCAAAAGTGCAATAACATATTGGTAAAATCCCAATTGTCATAAAATAGTTGCTTATCTTAATTTTAACTGAACTTCTAGAAGTTCAGTTAAAGACTTTTGTTTAATAAATTACTCTCTAAATTGTCACGCGATAGCAGATATGGCAGGTTCATCAATATCATGGAATATAATTACGAGTGTTATTAATTAGATTGAATCTTAGCAGATAGAGACTCTTGCGGCGACATGTATGACACAGTTTTTGGAAGAATCTATTTGTTCTAGCACACCAAAAAAAAATAATATGTATTCATCATATTTCAAAGACGGACTCGATACATAATTGGACGAAATCGGCTCGATAGAAAATAATTGCAAAGAGTGGTCTTAAAATCTTCATTAAATGGTTTTATTTTTTTGACTACCGTACCGTTCGTGTGGTCTGCAATTAAAAACATGAAGTCAACATATTCATACCATAAATATTTATTCATAATTTTCTTCTAAAACCTGGCCGCCCAGTAACTCTCTCGCTCTCGTTTACTCCGATACAAATAGACAGTATGCACGCATTTTGGTGTTTGCATCCCCTTAACTCAGTCATTCATCACACACCCTTAAATCACTTACACACCACACACACGCACACGACACACTTATATTAAAACCATTACTTCAACTTATACTGTTACTCTGGATTTGCATAAATATTTAATGTAGCCTAGGAAATCTTACATGATAGTTTAGTTTAGTTTATTTATTAATAATAATTATAAATTACAGGTCGGATTTTGTACAAAGTAAAAACACAAATCATTATACAATAAACAAAATAGCATCAAATACAAATTATCATCACATCAAATTAAACAAAAAATGATAATAATTAAGAACACACAATAAACAGAATACTACAATTTTATACATAATAATTCATTAAATTACCTAAAACCATTATTTTAGGTCATATTGCAAAGCCTGGGGCCACAAGTCTGCTATTTTTAATTCCAACACGATCCCACTGTCATTTTGCTAAAAGTTCGTAATCTGCTAAATTCGTAATGGTCGATCATTGGTCGGTCAATGGTCTCGTAATAGAATTGCTATAATGACATTGTCTTGTTGCCATTATTATCAAACCCGTTAGTAGAAATGATTTTCGAAAAACTACTACTAAAGTTAAACATTTTATTCATGCCAGATTTCATTTATTATATTTTTACATATTATTTATTAGTGTTATATGCAATCAGAAGTAAAAAAATAATTCACTAAGTGTGTTTATAATGTGGATCTGAATCAGAATTATAGACAATATCGATCCAATAAGTTCCTAGTATCGAACAGTGCAGTGATTTAGTTAAAACATCGTGTGATCGTTGAATAATGACCAATATTAGTTGATTTATAATAACTAATTACCGTTACTAACTGTTTACCCAGAGTGATTAAAAGAAACGCGTAAGCGACGCCGAATACGGCGAACTTACGACCTGCTTCTAACTATTCGCCTGAACTATTGTAACATTTCGACGTGCAAAAAGTAAACAAACATTATTGCTCTTCGGGTTGTGAATTTATCGTCATGGCTACGCCACCATCATGGGGATGCCGCACCAATGTGAACAAAAAGGATAACAAACAGTCTATTACTTGCGCGAGATGTAACATGAATTATCATTTTGTTTACATATCTTTACCGAACATTCCTGCCATATATAAATGGATGTGCTTGAGTTGCACTAATCTGGTTCCTAACCCTTCGAATAAAGATGGCATGCCTGCTCGCAATGTGTCCTCCACTAGGGGTAATAAAAGACCTGCCCTGATCTGTGACCAGCGATGATGTGCGAGAAATAGTGCAACATGTTTTCAAAAGAGAGCTCGCTGCTATGTTACAACAATTAAATAACTCAATTGTCAGTATTATCAATAAGGAGTTGGAACCAATAGGGAAAGAGGTGAGAGAATAATGGAGCAAATCACTTAATTTCCATTCTCAGCAGTTCGAGGATTTCCAATCTGAGTATAAGGAATACTGTTACGGAATTGAAGGACGAGAATACCCAATTGAAAAGCTTTAACTCAGAACTGTGTCAGCGTCTTAACTACCTGGAGCAGCAAGCGCGGTCCAACAACCTTGAGATACAGTGTTTTCCTGAACATAAACAGGAAAACCTATACCTATATGTTGTTAAGCAGCTGAGTTCTGTAGTCAAATGTGAACTGAAAGATAACGATGTTCTACACTGTACCCGCACAGCTAAGCTCCAAACCAATAGTTCTCGTCCTCGTTCTGTTGTGGTTCAGCTCGCCTCACCAAGAATACGGGCTCAGCTACTTGCTGCTGTCATAGATTATAACAAAACCAATAAAACAGTAATCTTAATAGTACAGACTTTGGACTTGCTGGTAACAAGGCCACGAATTATATTGTGGAACATTTATCTTCATGCTGCCGCAAGGCTGAAGGCAAAAGAAAAGGGTTATAAGTTTGTCTGGGTGAGAAACGGCAGGATTTTTGTGAGAAAGGCTGATGGCGAAGGACATATTTTGATTAAGAATTTGGATATTCTAAACAAGATTGTGTAATGTTGTAAATTTTTTCTCATTGATTCTATACAGAATAATTTAAAAACTAAATTCAAAAACTTAAAAATATATTACCAAAATAGTCGTGGCCTACGAACAAAGACCCATGTTTTCTATCGGAATCTATGTTGTAACGACTTTGATGTAATTATATTGTCAGAGACTTGACTTAATAGTTCTGTTCTGAACAGCGAGCTGTTCGACGACAGGTACGTAGTCTATAGAAGGGACAGGGAAAGTACTTTAGCTTACGGGAAAAAAGAGGGCGGAGGAGTTCTGATGGCTAAGAACATCAAGTATAAACGCGTAAAAGACTGGGAAAGTACTTGTGAAGATCTTTGGGTTGCTATAGAACTACCATGGACACGAACAGTCAGTCGAATAGCTCTCTGCGCAGTATACTTACCCCTGCCAGTGCGTCGTTGTACTTTGGAGCATTTTGTGGATTCTTGTAGTGCGGTCTTTGAACAATTATCTGACTGTGACGTTTGTCTCGTGGGTGATTTTAACTTGAGTGGCATCGATTGGTAATGCGTAGGTGACACCGGAAATAGCGTCGGACCGAACAATATTAGTCAACTTTTGATAGATTTTACTTGTGTTAACATGTTGAAACAATGTAACTTTTATTACTAATGCCACTGGTCTTATATTGGATCTTGTGCTCTCGACAATATCACTATGTTCTGTAAATGAAAGCATGTGTCCTTTAAGTAATGTGGATCCACATCACCCCCCTCTAGACATTGTTATTTCATTTGATAGGGAAGCAAGTCTTCCCTACAATATAAGAAAACCGAGTCCTGACTTCCATAGGGCGGATTATCATACAATTCGAAATTTCTTAAAAGCGTTGGACTAGAATTCATTATTTGGTGAACAGAGTGATGTTAATGAGATGCTGGAGGTATTCTACGATACTCTTGGCGCTGCGATACAACAACTTTTGCCATTACGTAGACCTAAAAACTGAAAATACCCATCATGGTTTAGTCGTAAACTTATTAAAATGTTGAATGAAAAGAACAAGATTCGAAGCGTTTTAAGAAGTATAAGAACCCATAGATGCAATAGAGCTCAAATCGTCGTTATCATCGTTTACTATAATTAGTAAACGATGTAAAAATCTCGCATCTATTTGTTACAACAAAACATCTAGAAGACGAATTTGCATCTAACCCTAAGTTACTCTGGACTTATCAAAAGCTAAACGAGGAGGTTCATGTTCATGTTCCTTAACCATGACCGATGGAACTACCGTTACTTCTGAAGGGTCCAAAGTAGGTGACCTTTTTGCAAGCTATTTCTCGTCAGTTTACAGCCCTGATGATAGTAATGGTGCTGAGTACAATTCCAAATGTATGCAGTTTTTAGAAAATAATAGTTTGGGTCTAACTACCCCGTTATTTCTTGTGAAACTCTCCACAAAAAGCTGAAAAGTTTAGATCCAAAAAAAGGGGCTGGGCCAGATGGAACCAGACAGTCCCAGTTTACTTGCCCTTTTTAGATTTCGTGCACCCTCTAGAATCCCGCGTAGTGTCATAACACCTCTTTGTACGCCATTTAGAAGAACAGTTTTGGGATCCAATTCGCCTGTTGCAAGAATGTGTAAGGCCATAAACGGCTACAGTGATGCTATTGATCTCCACTTTGACTCTCTTGCTAAACAAAAATCCATTCTTAATCGTTTTCCAAGCAACCCCTAGTCATAGTCAATTATTATTTCATTCTGTCAATTTTACCTATTTTTCCGTATGCAATTGTTTCATAGTGTCAATTTTACCACTCTTATTTTTTTTTTTAATATATATTTTTTTCTTTTTAATAATTTACCAATCTATCAATTGTATTTAATATTGTTCAATGTTTTTTAATTTTAATAAATATTATTCAATTAATTTTAATTTAATTTTAATTTTGTGTCGATCTTTATTTATAAATTATCAATTCGCCTATTTAATATAATTTTAATATGTTTTTTACTAATGTTGTCATTTTGATAAATTAATCGATATTGTCATAATTCTGTTTTTACTGTTTCAAGTTTAATTTAATTTAATTGAATGTTGTGGCGCTTAGTAATTACTAAGTAAGCTTATCTTCCGAATTTATTGTTTTGTGCATGTGGTGTTTACCTTTACGTAATTGTTGCGCTGTTATTTAACTTTAAGAATGAATTATTTCGCTGTATCCAGTGTGAACAATTGTGGAAATGGTCGAGTTGACACAACTGTCGAATTCACACAACTGTCCAATCTATGTGACGAATCAACGAAACTGTCGAATTAAATAAACTGACGAGTGAGGGAAACTGACCAGTGTCACGCGGACTCCAAAACCCGACCTGTAATTTTTAATAATAATTATTAATAAATAAACTAAACTAAACTATCGTACTGGTAAGATTTCTTACGCTACATTAAAGATTTATGCAAATCCAGAGTAATAGTAAAAGTTGAAGTAATTATAAGTGTGTCGTGTGTGTGTGTGTGTGATGTGTAAGTGAGTTAAGGGTGTGTGATGAATGACTGAGTTAAGGGGATATCAACACCAAAATGCGCGCAAACTGTCTATTTGTATCGGAGTAAACGTGAGCGAGTGAGTTACTGGGCGGCCAGGTTTTAGAAGAAAATAATGAATAAATATTGAAATAAAAAAGTGTGAATTATTTGTGAAATATGACTGGTTAGTGGTTTTGGTATGAACATGTTGACTTCATGTTTTTAATTTTTCATTGGAGCAGTGTATAAATTATAAAGTGGTTGGACACTCGTATGAATGTATGCATAAAGATATGCACAACTGTAAATGTAACCCACTAGAGTTTGTAGAAACGTTCAAATATCTAGGTTTAATAATAGACAGAAACATGAGCTGGAAATACCACGTGGAACAAGTCTGTAATAATTTAAGGAGCGTGTTGAGTAAATAATTTTACCTTATTAAGCAGAATGTGCCTAGATCACTTCTTTATACAGTGTACTTTGCATTAGCTGACTCACTGTTAAAGTATGGCCTGGTAGCATATGGCAGAACATTTAAAACCTACCTCGATAAGCTGAGAAAAATGCAATAAAGATTTATAAAAAGGATAGTGCACCGGTCAGCTAAAAAACGCTGTAAAGGAGACTATGAACAATTGTTCGCCATATGTCGACTAATACCATTACATGAGCAATTTAAAATCACTTTTGCCACGAGTGGTAAAATATTACAGTTTGCTAGAAAAGGTTATGCAGAATTTTAAAATAGCCAATGTGAGGCGGCAACCTAAGCTATTTTTGAAATCATATAAAACAATTAACTATTACGGAGAAAGAACTTATCAGTATTTAGTACCTACTATATATAAATAATAGCATACCACTGCATTGTATTAGGAATTGTAAGTCGATAAACCATTAAAAAAAAATTAAAAAGAAGCATGTTAGTAGGTATACTCCATTCCAGATAACATTAAAAAGGTCTTTAATAGGAATCTGTCCTAGACAAATGTCAAAATCTTTGTATTTACAAGTGAGAATTGTAAAAACCTTTCTTTTGTCATACATTTTTTTTTTTAATTCTATATGAAATAAGTAGTAGATGTATTCTAATAGGTCATAAATAGTTATGTTAGTAAATAGTTTCATGTGTGTTAGTAATAATAATAAAAAAGTGTATGTATCTAAGACTAAGAGTGTGAAAATGAGAGCACAAAATTGTATTGTCTGCCAATAAACTGCTGCGCAGTTTGGCAGAATGTTACTAATGTAATTGTATAATCTTCAACGAATAAATTATTTACATACATACATACAATTGCAGACCTATGAGTCGTCAAAAAAAATAAAGACATACGTAAGTGACGCCGCACGCAATAAAAGACCACTCTTTGCAATTATTTTCTGTCGAGCCGATTTCGTCCAATTATGTATTCCGTCCGTCTTTGAAATATGATGAATACATATTATTATTTTTTGCTGTGCTAGAACAAATCGTTTTTTTTTAAACTGTTTAAATAATATCAATTAGCTGGTGTTGTCAGCCCCTTAAAAATGTATGACACGTTAACATAAACTATATCTAATTTATGTATTTTTCTGTTATTCTACAAATAATTGTTGGATCCCTAAAATAGTAATAATATCAGAGCATTTTAAAAATACGAACATTACAATATAATAGAATTTTATTTAGCAAAATATAAGGTTAATACACAATAGTTCTTATGAAATATTATATCAAAGCTCAGCCATATTTTACCATTCGGTTTGCAAACATTTACATTATTTATGAAATGTGTGCATTAATTAATACAGACCAGATTTATTTTATAAATAAAGCATCATTCGTCATCTTCTCTATCGTGTGGTTAGGCCTACCCTGGTGTCAAAGTTTTTATGCCGCTCATGGGCCACTGACTTGGCTTTATAAGCCGTCAAAAAATATCTCGCAGGCATGCTGGTTTCCTCACGATGTTTTCTTTCACCGAAGCAAGTCATAATTTATTATACAATACGCAATACGCACGTGAACAATTCAGAGGTACATACATGCCTTTTTTTTTTTGGTTGGTAAATCATCAAATGACTGCTCCCGCTCTGGGCGCAGGAGGGAGTGTCAGACTTTTACTGACTAAAACCCATCCATGTTACTTCATCGCCCTTTGTATTCCGGGGCCACGGTATCTCTTTCGAACAGTCCCGCAGCCCCGGCAGGCATCGACCCTTGCGGACCCCTTCCTTTTTGCTGACTCTTTATGAGGTGTGCGTGGAACACGAACGCGCCGACGACACGGCCTGTCGTCATGAGACGGACAGACGGTGAGACGGTGAGCTAGCCCATAGCTCACCGTCCACAGGCCCGCGCCTACGGTTGCCGGGACGTGAAGTTCTCTCCCTCTTAAGTTCCGCCACCTCCTTCGCTAGCATGGGAGAACAAGTGCCTTTCGACTTCGTTAAGAGGTTTTTACACCCTTTAAACCTAAATTAATCGGTGGAAGGGACAATTGACGCACAAACGGTTACCAACGTACATCATCCTGAACCGCCCGCTTAGTTTTTCATCGGTAATTTAAAAATAAAACAAATGTTTCATACATTTTGACCATTTGCGAAACTTTGCGCCACGCACGTATTTATTCCCTGGTTAAGTATCATTTATTTTAAAATTAAAGTTAAAAATTAATAAACTTAAATAATTTGGCTACCATGATTTGGTTACTTTGGTTTTTTACTCGACCGGTTTCGAACCCAAATAAATGGTGGGCCTGTGGGCGCAGTGCCTAAGTAATTAGATAGAAACAAGCCCTCGCTTCCCATACGTTCCTTAATTATAAGTATGCGCATAATAATTATCTTCTTCCAATTATATTTCATTGCATTTATTTCAGTACCAATTTTATATATTTTCGAAGTTTTACACTAAATTATAAAAATAAAAGAATTGCAATATAAATCATTATTATAACAGTAACCAAATAAATTATTTAAAAAGAAAAACATTTGTATTCGGGGTGTTATAATTTGTTAAAAAAAACAAATTAAGATTCCACCGTTACATTAATGTCAAAAGTATAATAATTATAATGTCAATAAAAATAGTAATGTTATAAAATTAGATATGTCAATTAAAGAATGTAAAATTAAATTAAATCAGATTCATCCATTACAAAATAATAATAATAAATAATAATGTCAAATAAAAAATATATAATGTCAATAAAAATAGTCAATACATATATGAAGTCTAGTTGTATGTGTCACAGAGAAACTCATCAAGGGTGTAGTAGCACTTTTCTATCAAAAAATATTTTAATTGTTGATTAAACTAATTTAGATGTTGTATATTGACTTTATAAGTGTACATATAGTATATAACTGGTTCTTATAAGAAACAGTTCAGCTGATTGATGACCTGACTGACCTGCGGCAATTGTTTAACACACTTGCTGCATGTGAGTGAACACGCCACACGTGTGTGCAATGTTTCGGTCAGGGACCGATTAATAAGGGTAACCAATGGATAACCAGTTAGACCTTTAACCAATAGGTACGTTTGATTAACAATTATTATATATATTAACAATTATCCTTTATATTTATAATATAGGGAGGAAAGAGACAAAACACCGAGCGCGAACGGGTTAACTCCGTGACTTTCTTGCATATTTCGATATACAAAAATGAACTCGGTGCGTGAACCGGTTAGTTTAGGCTGATTAAACTTTGAATACGGGTTTACCTTTAGGGTTTTTCACCTAACCCTAAAAAATAACCCGATAGAAAGATTAATCTTAAGATTGGGTAATCTTTTCGGTCCCTGTGGCACGTTTGCGTGACGTACAATATTCTACAATCGCGGAGAACCCGTCACGTAGTCGTGGAGAGCTTGCTTCTCACATGCGGAGAGCCCGTTCACAAATCGCTTCGCTGGAAACTTACTGGCAATTCGTAGTGTGCTAATACTCTTACATGTACTTGATGACGTTCCTAGGGTTGAAAAAACCCGGCCAAGAGCGTGTCGGGCCACGCGCAGTGTAGGGTTCCGTAGTAGCGCGTTATATTTTAAATTTTGTCTTTCAATGCAAGTCTTTACCCGTTATAAACAAGCAACTGCTGCATCTTAGTCACTTTATAGGATTTATTCTAAGGATTTTGTTTTTGGTACAAAATTATCCATCACCCAAGTTAAACGACTATTACTGCTAAACTAATAAAGTTATCATAACCGCTATAGTTTTCCTTTAAAGTTCATAAAATGCACTATCATAATACATTTTTCCAGTTTTTTGAAGCCAGCAATTTAGCTTTTAGAGGGAGGGGTTGAAGCCCTACTGGAACAAAAATTAATTTGCACTTTAAGTTTAATATTTCGTAAATGGAGCATTAAATCGAAAAGTACCTAGTATTGGCAACCCCTAAGTCATTAAAAGACCTATGCAACGATATCCTACACGATGGGTTAAATGACGAAAAAAAAATTTATCCCCACTTCGCATGTTGGGGAGCTACCCTAAAAAAAATATTTTTCAAAATTGTATAACTCATTAGCTCGTAAAAGGTCTCTTATTTCACCAATTTCAATAATGTAATGTATCTCATTACGTACTTGTGCTGTAAAGTAAAATGCACGGTTTATACTTTTTTAAATCTTAGCAAAGAGTTTTATGTCAGAAAAGTGGTCAACATTTTATAAATAAAATTAACTTTAGGAGATGAAATATAATAAATAAACATTTAATTCTTTATTTTATTAATTTTGACAATAAATTACAACCATTTATCTGTAACAAAATCACAAAAATATAAATTTACTTTATTAGTAATACTGACTTAAAAAAAAAAGCGCTGATGCGCGCGCCTCGCTAATTTGTGAACAGTAAGTAAAAATTATTCCGCGCGCTTTTTCTTTTCGCTGTATTGTTTTTATTTGTTTTATTTATTTCCTCGCAAATATGTTATAAAACGTCGTATGACATACGTGCCCTTTGATAATTACAGCCTCTGCTTTTTTATCGCCCTCGCCTACGGCTCGGGCTAGCAATATCGCCTCGGCTGTAATTTTCAACTTACCGCACTTATATCATAATGCACTATTATTTAACACTTTGTCGGCGTTATTGATATTGGTCTCTTAGCAAAACTTTGGACAGACAGACGGACAGACGGACATGACGAAACTTTTGGGGTTCCTTGTCAGGACTACGGAACCCTAAAAAGATTTACCTTACGGTTTAATGAAACCTATAAAAGGACCTATTATATTCTCCAGCTCCTAAATGCATAATCAAACGAAACTACTTTCTTCTTTGGCGCAATTTTGCACAAGATGCTGGTCTTGATTTTGATCCTTAGAGTTGCTCTTAACAGTAGAGCGGGATACAAACGTAGACTTAGTATTTCCACTTTGGTTACGCTGTGACAACTCAGCGTCTAGTTTCTTGGTGAACTCATGCTGGATGTTAAACCTTTAAAAATAAAAAATAAAACCGTTCAGTTAGACCTCGTAAACACAAACGCGTCGTTTTTTAACCGAGCACTGCATTTGCAACTCTTGGCGTTGCGTCAAGTATTGGCAATCCAACAGTGCACTTTTTTAACGTACTTGGAATGCGCTCTCGTCGCATTGGGAATCGAGAACACTTAAATTCAAAAACTGGAGACCAGTCCAGGATCGGACTTGCAGTTTTGTAATCGTCTAATACTAGAAACCTAAAGGGTAAGTGAGTAGGTAAGTTTCAAGATTTGATTATTGCCCGCTACGGGTACGGTTTTTGCTTCTAACCGGGGTTTTGATCATGGGATCAAAACCCCGGTTAGGAGCGAAAACCGTTACACCGGTTACCGGTACCGTTATTTGCTATAACGTCAGAAAATCGATCAGTGGAATCTGAGTCTCACATATAAATCTGAGAGTTTTGGAGCCAATGCTGAATACGGATCATGCCACCTTAATAATCACAATGACATTGAAGCTGAAGAGGTACGCACTATTGTAGGGTGTGATACGTATGCCTCTTTTGTTTTGTATTCAAACTGGCAGGATAGAACTTATATGACATAAAACCTGCACGGATACTATCTAGCGAATCGATCCGTAAACTCAGCCTCAGTCCACTGTTGGGCATAGGCCTTTCCCAGGCTGCGGTACAGCACCCTGTTCTTCCTGTGACTGCTCCCTTCGTATCTAGCATATAGCTATCACAATTTAAGATTTTTGCTTGGTGGCATCGAAAACTATTGAAAACTCGACGATAAAAATCAACTTACTTTCTGCACAACATCGCCAAGATTTTTTTGTCCCAAACGAATAAATAGAATATGGCGACACCAGTGAAAATGTTGTAAGAATTCATAAAGATGTACACCCACAAGATATCATCTTTGATTTGAATGAGTTCCATGCACCAGCTGACTCCCATCATCACAGATAACTTTGCGTATGTGGAGAATCTGAAATATTAATAAAACATCATCACGCCTATAATCCCAGTTAAGGCCAACGCAGACCGGGACGGCATGGCAAGGGATTTATTTTTTTACAAATGGATATTCAAATATATTGATATAGAAATACGACATAAATTCCTCCGCTTTAAAATGATCCCGTGGCATGCCGTGGCATCGAAAGGGATTTGTATTGAAAGACGCGCCACGGTCGTATTTCTATATCAATACGTGTGAATGTCCATTGCGTTAGCCCTTAGGCAGAGGTAGATACCTACTATCTAATAGTCAATAGATTTGCATGTTATGATTAAGTCCCATGGTCCCATGGAGCAGGGCCGGGTCTATTACCATCCACCAGGCACAAATCCAGTCTTCGTGCCTATCGAAATCCTCAAGCGTAGTCAGTTTGCACAGACGCCAGCACATTATAAGCTACAGCAATCTGTCAAATTTCTTTAATAGATTTTCAACTTTATCGCTAAAGCATTAGTTTCAAGGTTGATTAGGAAAATTTGATAGTTTCGACACTCGGGGAACTTGATGTGCTGGCATCTGTAGCTAGCTGTTTACGACCACCTGATAAAAATAGATCAGTCTTTACGCTCAAAGATTTATAAACTGTGGTGAAATGGATATTTTTTTTTCAACACAAGGCAACACATAAATGAGTCATTAAATTAAAGAGTATTGTTGAACTTTTAACGCTCTACTAAGTGCCTAGAGTTGAATTTCCAACAGCGCAATTACATTTACGTAGGCTTGCACAATCGCTAGCGCCTTTATTATTATAATACTCTTTGCGCTAGCGGATCAAATTGTCCATTCCACCTTGTACAGTAGTACAGTTTCCTGCTTATGGGGTAGTGGATGTAAATACTTATAAAAATACCTACTTGGTGTTTTGTTGCTTGCTGCTGTTGGAATTTCTAACAGCATGTTTCACTATCCATATGTTGTAGACAGTCACGATGAACAGTATGATATTTATGACAATTAATATCCCTATTGGTATCCTGAAGTAGTAATCAAATTCTATACCTGAAAAAAGAAATCGTTAGTAGGTACGTTAGAATAGTCTTGACAATTCCCGATCCTGTAAGTCCTTTGGCGTCGTTTAAAGAACCGGGTTTCAAAGTTTCATGTAGGAAACTTTTTTTCGTAACCGTGTACCTTATTTTTTTTTCGGATGGGAAATCATCAAGTAACTCCTCACGCTCTGGGCGGAGCGGGAGGGAGTGTCAGACTTTTACTGACTAAAACCCATCCATGTTCCTTCATCGCCCTTTGTGTTCCGGGGCCACGGTATCTCTTTCGAACAGTCCCGCAGCTCCGGCAGGCATCTGCCCTTGCGGACCCCTTCCTTTCTGCTGACATCTCTTTGAGGCGCGCGTGGAACACGAACGCGCCGTCGACACGGCCTGTCGTCATAAGACGGACGGACGGCGAGCTAGCCCATAGCTCACCGTCCACAGGTCCGCACCTACGGTGGCCCCCGACGCCCGGTGCGTCTCCCGCGGCGGCTGGGACGTGGGGTTCTCTCCCTCTCACGTTCCGCCACCTCCTTCGCTAGCATGACTGCTTCGCAGAAGGAGGTGACGGCGTCCCATTCCGTCTCGGTCCGGATCATGGATTGAACCAAGGCCGGATGCGAGAAGTCGCCGCCGCCAGTCGCCGCTAGGAACCGTGTACCTGAAAACTATACTGTACTTTGATTTGATTTGTTACCGAACGAAATTATGAAATATCGGCGCTAAAATATTGATCAAGAATTACAATCATCAAGAATTACAATCATCAATACCTTGGCACTAAATATTTAGTTTAAAGAGAGGAAACAAGCAACTGGAAACCTCCCACAGTCGCATTTTTGACCTCTAAAACTATACCAACACCAACTATCGCTTTACTTCTTAGTGGACTAGACTTCATTCCATAGAAGAAAAGATAGAAGGATGGAGAAGGTATAAGCAATTAAAAAATAACAAGGATATGTACAAACCTTCATGGAAGCAAGACTCGAACGGTGGTTTTAAAATACCCATATAAGAAATGTCTATGTTATCCAGCGTGATGACTATTGCAGCGATAAGGAGCGGGGTCCCCCAAGCGTAGAGGCCGTACCATAGGAATCTTACTAATTCTTCTCGCTTAGAGCCACGCTTTATGCGAAACCTTCTGCAAAATAGAAAAAGTACCAAGTGAATTCAAGGTTAAACTCAAGTCTCATAGATCGTTGTCTGACTTTACTTTGCTAAGAAAAGTCAAGTGACGATGATTGACAGTTTTTGTTCATAACCTAAATAATCAAAAGTTCGCAGAGCGTTGAACATAATAATATCTTCGTGTCGCAAAGGCTGAAAAGCCTTATCAGTGTTTAAAAGTGTGTGCCCCCGTTCACTGGCGACCGCTCTAAGGAAAGACTGAAGCTGTGGCGAGGAAGTGTTTCCCTACCCAAACCATTGTACCACTTGCTGAAAATCGCTGATAACGAAAATGAGGTCAAAATGAAATTCCAAGATGGCGCCTTGGATTTTTTTTGGTTTTTACATCATCAAAGTCGGGAAAACAACAACCATGAAGGAACAACTGAAATTTTTGTCGGCGCCATCTTGGATTTTCATTTTGACCTCATTTTCGTTATCAGCAACCCCGAAAACCTTGAAAACGACACCCATGATGAAAAAGTTGCGCAAAAATCCAGTCGCGCAGGTGTCCTTTCGCGCAAAAGCACATTCGCTCAAGTGTCCTGGCGCGCAAAAGTCCATTCGTGCAAGTGTCCAAGCGCGCAAATATTCGTTTGCGCAAAAGGCGAATCGCGGAAAAGTCCATGCGCACATATGTCTTTTCGCGCAAGTGTCTTTCGCGTAAATGTCTTTGGCGCAAGTGTCTTGATACCGGGTTCTGTAGGCTATAGAATATGCAAACGTTATGAAGCCTAAATAAAGCCTGAAAAAAGGTTTTATTATAATTATAAACCAAACATATAATACATAAACATATAAATATTTATTGACATATTTAATTTAATATATACTTTTCATCCATTAACCAGCTCGGTGAAGGTCGTTCTTTAAGAGATCTTAGACTAAGAGGTATAAGCATTCCCACACAACTTGCTTCGCACGCCAGTCCCTTTTGCACATTATATTAAGTCCCCAGGAGACTGACGGCGTCGGCCTTTGGACAATGTAAAAGCCAGCCCTAGGGTTAGGGGTTAGTTACTGCGTTTATTAGTTACTACGTTTGGTTATTTCACAGATTTCATTTTGTATAAGTTTAGTATGTATAAGTAGAGTGTTAATAAATCAACACATATAATTTGAACATTGAAAAACAAAATGTAAACGTATTCATTTATTACCTTAATCCCGACCATACATCGAACGATATGACACTCAACCAAAAGATGCATGACATGAACAAGCAGTATACAACTGGCGCTGAAATAATATTAATAAAATTAGCTAAGTAAAAAACAGACGAAGGGCCAATCGGAGCCTTTGTAAGTAAGTAAGTAAAATTTTATTTGTTTAAACAGTTTGTTTTGAAAGGAAAAATATCTTTATACAGCGTGTACCAGAAAACTGTGGTCATATAATAAGAGTGTGAATAATTGAAAATCACGGAAGATATCCCGTAAGTGACAGTGTAAGTTTTATCATAAAAATACTTACATATTTTTTTGCAGAACCCCGGTGGTGCTGATTTAACAGTAAAATTAATTACCAATTTAGTTATGAAAGCGGAAAATAGGGTAAATGTGTAGGCCATCAATACTAAGCCCGACAGGTTTCTGAGTTCGGGCAGCAGGCAGTACACTATCAGCACCAAAAGCAGGAAGAATGATGATATCGTCACTCCTGGAAATTAAACATAATTCAAGGGCTTTGAATTATTTAGCCTGCTTAACTTCCGCCATTTTTATTTATTTTTAAAATAAATGCGTCGCATTTAACCTGTAATGATCATTAGCTGGCATAAATAAAAACAAGTTTTGTATGAGAGAAAATCTTCTAAAGCGTCAACTTTCCACGATGGAAGTCATCAAAGTTACAATCTTCACCATCACCACAACTTTGATAGCTTGTATTTCGGAAATGTGACGCTTTTGAAGATTTCGTCGATAACAGTACTTGTTTGTTATAAAATCAAAGTTGTATTAATGGTGGGACCACCAGTGAAAAGATTCCAACTTTGATAGCTTTTATCGCGGAACGTGACGCTTTAGAAAATTTTGTCAAAATACAGGTTTTATGCGTGGCCGTTATTTTGAAAATAAAATAAAATGGTGGAGTTTAGGCAGGCAACGCTTCTATCTATACTAATAATAGGTCCTGTAGAAGCCTGTACCTATGAAATTGCCTTTCTGCCGTACTGGCTATTTCAAGACTATTTTTTTCTTTTTTTCGCTAATAATTCTAAGTTCAAATTATTTTAATTTAAAAAAAAATGTTTTTTTTTTTTAATTAGTTATTTGTTTAATGGTTAGCGTCCTTTTTTCATCCCATGAGTACGTTTTTCGCTTATACTTTAAAAATCGAGTGATTATGGAGTATGAGTACCGTCGTGGCAGCAAAGCGGCAGAAGCGGTACGCAACATCAACGACGTATACGGAGCGAACACTACTAACGATCGCAACACCCGTTATTGGTTTGCCCGCTTCCGTTCTGGAAATTTCGACCTTTTTGAAAGAAATGAACTCCGTGGTCGACCGAAAACTTTAGTCGACAATGACGAATTAAAGGCGATTGTGGAAACTGATGATTCTCAATCTACAGCTGAATTATTATTAGCAGCTTTTGATGTTAGCATCAAAACAAGATTGGGCCATTTGGATCGAATTGGCAAGGTAAAAAAGCTTGACAAATGGGTGCCCCACGAACTGAATGATCGCCAGGACGAAGCACGCGTCGAGTCGAGCCTTGCACTCAACAGGCACAAAAACGAAGGTATATTGAATCGCTTTGTTACTTGCCACGAAAAATAGATTCTGTTCGACAATCGCAAGCGCTCAGCTAGTTGGTTAGATCCTGGTTCAGCACCTAAACAATGCCCCAAACGAAAACAACAAACAACAAAGAAAAACAAACACAAACAAAGACAAAGTGATGGTCAATGGTCTAGCGCCGGTGTCATTCATCACAGATCCTTACCAAACGGGATGAGCATTAGTGCAGATGTGTACTGTGAAGAACTGAAGATAATGATGGCAACCAGCTTTGGTCAATCGTTCGGCTCCGCTGCTCCTGCACGACAACGCGCGACCTCATACTGCACAGCAGACGGTCTCCAAGTTACAAGAGCTGGGGTTGGAAGTTCTCCGTCATCCACCGTAGGTACTCACCAAACCTTGCCCCTACAGACTTCTACTTTTTCCAGAGTTTGAAAAAGCTATGCTATAAAAACTTCTTGGCGGGAAAAAAACTCGATAACCGAGAGGCAGTTCAAAATGCCTTTGTAGAATTTGTCGCCTCCCATCCAGCAGACATTTTCAAAAAGGGTATCAATAAGCTAATGCATTTTTGTCAACATAGTTGACGTTGGCAAAAATGCATTGATTGCATGGGTAATTACTATAATTAACAAAAATATAAAGAAAAGAGGGCGTTATCTTATTTCATGAAAAACGGCAATTTCATAGGAAGAGGTATTTGTTTGTTAGTTTGTGTGTAGGGGCGAATGATACATTATTCGGGAAGTGCTAGCAATAAAATACATAACTGGGCAACAAGAGTCTTTTGGGAGGTTTTTTAAGGCATGTGTATCTAATTATCTGATGCAAGTACCAATAATATAATCAATCTGCCTACTCATCTAATCCGACCATTCTGGTTATAGTGATAGCGCGTGGTCTAACTGAGGCAAATCCCGCGCGGGTGAAAACTGGTACAAACAGTCGGGTTACTTTTCATTATAAAAACAAACGTCGGGCGTGGATTCGCCTCAGTTTGACTTAAGTTTTTTGTGTAAAAGTTTCACTAACCCACTGTTTCAAATATCGCTATCTCCTCCTTATCTTGTGAATTTTTAGTTATTTCTCGGATGATGAATTTTATCGTTGGGTCACCACCCTTTGGTTTATATAATTTGTAGTCTATACAATATGTCAGTCTTTCAATTTTATACCAGTTTTTAGTTGTTCCATCTTGCCTCGACAAGGCTCCATCCTGTAAGCAAAGAGAATTTTAGTTACCCAGTTGAAAATAGCGATGTTTTGAACGGGCGAATACAGCAAGTTATTAATTCCTCGATTTATGGACTGCTTACTACTATTCTTACTTACCATTGTAAATGTGATAGTATGTGAGAATGGATGGATGTTTAGATCGATGGATGTTTGTTACTAAGTATTTCATGCAAAAACTATTAACAATTCCCGACGACTCCCTATCACGGAGGGGAGGTCTGGGACTCACCAAAGGGCAGTATAGTGCTTATTATTTATTCATTGAATCAATCTCCAACAGAAACTACACAATTACATGAAAGTATACATAGATCAGGGACAAATACAAGTGTGTGCTTCCAATTACAGGAGACCACATCATTCACATATAATCTAGGTAAATACAGTATCAGTGTACATTACTGTACCATACGGTTCTTATACATATTATACACGAAAGATCCTTAAAAAATATGGTTACCTTTAAAATTTCATAGTCATCGAAATATCGTTCAGAGTAGCACTCGAATGGGTGTCGTTCATTAAGTACCAGAACAAAATCCTTTTTCATTTTTTTATTTTTATACCAAGAGGTCGGAATAATGGTGGAATAATTGACTTCTGCTTCTAGATGTGAAATATTATATTTTTTAGTTTGAAACAGGGCCGTTTTATTCTTATAACATTGACCAGCTACGATTATTTCATCTTTACGGCAGCATTTTTCTATGCACAACTTATTCGAACAATATTTCGACACAACAATTGGATTATTGTTTAGATCTCTATGATCAATTTTACACAAAGTTTCAAAGTCTTTCTCACTTGTTGCTGCTACACTTACTATTGAAAGACACAGAAAAGCTTTAACTGTCAACATTATGACTTTACTTTATTATTTTATAAATTATTATGTAATTCAATTTCAATGACAGTAAGTAAAAACCGTCCCTATCCGTAACAACGCTCAAAATCACACTACGAGTAAGTACTATTTGCATGTCATGAAACGATATCAATTTGTACATAGTTTCCTGTTAATTGTAATTTAACTTTTCCCTAGATGCTGACAAGCTAGAGGTCATCCTGAAGGTTGAACCGATTTTGATAAAGTTTATTTTCGTTTGAAAAGTGTCTTAATCGAGAGTGTTCTTAGCCATGTTTCAAGAAACTGTACTCAGCCGTTTGAAGATCATTAGCTTTTTTTCAGTTGATGAGGAGATTTAAACAACTTCCACAGGTCTGATCGATTTGAAATCCTTTATTCAAAGATATTACAAAAGTATAATGACCTTGACCTAATACCGGCCAGAAGAATTCTCAACGGTGTACGATATCTACCTTGTCTTTGGGCTCATACGATGCGTTTTAATGAGTACATCATGGTGGTACACGTTGGACGGTTAGGTGCAATATTGAAGTTTAGTTAAAACTAAAGTACTGGAGACACACACAGATATGTCATGAGAAATATTAAACAGCTTTCTTTGATATTGATTGAATAAATATCGCTGGACAATAACACACAGCGCCATCTAGTGCCACACTAAGCAACGAGGCTTGTGGACACCACATAGTTGATATACTACATAGATACTAGATAGAGTCGAATGCAGTAATATAAGTTTAAAAAGCATGAAATAAAAACCTTAAAATTATTCGAGTTTTAATTTAAATTGCATTTTTAAGGTAGGTATTTATTATCATTACCATTAATCTACCACGCGGGCCCAGTGCGGATAAGTAAGTAGGTAGTAGCTTTTAATTAATAATGTTGTGCAAATGTCTCCTACATGTACTCGTTATTTTCCTTAAAATCGATAGCAACGAGGAAAACAATAATTTTGATACAGCCATTTTAAAACATATTGTGTTCAAGGAAAAAATACATTTCTATATGATAAAATTCCTAATCTGGTGAGTCGCGCATTAATGTATGTGTCACCGGAAATGTATGAAATCTGTTATTGTCTACAATTCCTAGGAAATGTATACAATTCCTAAAATAGATAGGAAATGTATGATATATTTGCATTTTTCCTAGGATATCTATACATTTCCTAAACAGCGATCGGAAATGTGTTACATTGTTGATGTTCCTAAGGGGGAATATACGCACTTTAAAATGTTTAGCTTAAAAAAAAAAAAAATTGAAACAGTTAGGTATAGTGCAAACCATCTTAATAAAAATTCTGATTTCAGTCCTCAAACGTGTTTTATTTATTTTATTCACAGAGAGCATTCGTTTTTATACATTTCCTAGTACCATTTCGGATTTACATACAATTCCTAAGAAATGCATACATTTCCCAGGAAATGTTTGTACTATAGAATATTTGAAATATAATTTTACACATTTTCTAAGTAGGCTCAGAATTGTATACATTTCCTAGGAATTGTGTACAATTCCTAGATTTCATACATTTCCGGTAACGTATGTAAAACTAGCTGTATTTAATGTTCGATAATAATCGAATTAATTTACCTTTAAATAAATACCTTAGAAAAACTAGTGTTCAGTGCCCAATAAACTTTAACTTTTTCGTGGTACATTGGCATTCACCATGACCTTGGCTTTGTTTATGTTATTTTTAAGACCCACTGTTTCGGAAGCTCTACTGAAGTCATCGAGCATTGTACTGAGGTCCTCCTTGGAGTTATGTACTCGCCATTGACGTTGATGCCTAGCCCTCTCCAGTCCAGATCCTTGAAAACATGCTTAAGTGTAGCGGTGGACAGTTTTGGAGATAATTATGAAGTCGCCCTGTCATACACCTCGCTGTAGAAGGATAGGTTCTGAGGTTTGGTCCTTAAGTCTGACTGATATGGTGGTGTTTTTGTACAAACTACGGGTGTTCCAGATATCCGGATCCGTATCCGAGGGAGAAAAAAGATCCGTATCCGTATCCCTATTAGTTACATTTTTGACGGATCATTTACCTTATTAATTTTTAATACATAGATTCAATTCTAAATGTAGGTGATAACTGATTAGGTAGCAATAGAATACTATTAAATTCCAATAAAATCATCTTTTATTTCTAAATTATTGTAAATAATAATTTATTGTCACACTAAACTAAAAAAACAAAAGAAATACCCGCGCAACGCAAGTCGAAACATGTTCTGTTACGCCTCAGGTCAACAAAAAAAGCAAGATGGACACCGCGAACATCAAAAGAGAAGCCACCTTTTTTTCTGTGTGTATCGAATGGTTGCCATTTCTTTATTTTTTTTTCCTATAATTTGGGGACTAATATTGTATGGGTAAGATAATATTGTAACATAATGTTGAGTATAGTATGGCATTATACAATTGTTTAGGACTTCTATTCCGAAAAAATAAACGAAATTTTTTACATCGCCAAATTGACTTGAAATAAAATGATCGGAACAAGACACGCTGGTTTTCGAAGGCATCCATTTTGGATCATTTCGATTATTTCTTATAGCTACTATCCATTTACTTTTTGTTTCAGTATTAATTGGAAATCTAAAATATTTGATACATAAAAATAAGAAAATAGGAATAAAACGCGATGTAAGAAATCACATTTCGAATGGGAAAATTTTAAATCATGTTATGGCAACCCTCGAACTTATGTCACTGCGTTCGTTCATTAAAGTGTTTGGTTCCAGTAACCTAAAACTAGTTCATATTTTATTTAAAAAAAAAAGATGTTATTTCAAGTACTTACAAGTGATTCCGTGAGATTTTTTATGTGATTTACTATTGTTTTTACAACATTTCATTACACAAGAAGGCATAATTCTATTTTTTTAAAATATGACGACGACTTGTCACGTACCAAGAGCGGTGAGCATGGTTTTAGCTGTATGTGTGTGCGTGAGCGTGTATTTTACTTGCAGGAGCACGGTTTTGTGGCTTCGGTTTTGATGTTCGCATCTTCCTTTTTTTGTTGATCTGAGTGTTACGCAAAGCGTCAAGTGGCGTCAACAGCTATCGTTACAAGGTCACGCGCACCGACACCGATTGAGTAAGAAAGTTAAGATCTGTATTCGTATCCGCGGATCTTGACGCCAATGATCCATATCTGCGGATCTATATTTTTAATGATCACATCACTAGTACAAACACTTCAACACCTTGATATACCGATAGCCGATTTGGCACCGTAGTGACGTACCTTCTCTGTATAGTTGGTGTCAGTTAAGATCGCAAAAGCGGTCATTGACCCACCTACATTTATTACAGTTCTTAACTTTGAAATCTAAAAATAAGCCTGTTCAAGTCTTGAATAAATAAATAAATAAAAATCTTTATTTATACAAAAACCTTCAACATAGCTTAAAGAGTAGGTCACATAAATTTCAGTGAATTAAAGGTATACAGATAGAGTAACCCTGACTCCCAAACTAGAAGATCCTGTAACTTAGGAGTCAGTGTTCTGCTGTCACTATGATACAAAAACCTTTTACTAAAAAGTGTGTTAGCAAAATCTTGGCTAAAAAGAAACAGATTAGAAAGTACAATAAAATTATTTTAACAAAGATTAAACTAGGGGTGAAGGAATTTATTAAACGGAGTTGTATATGAGTGTGCATGTGTAGGTAATTGTATGTGTAGGTGTGTATGCGAGGGTGAGCGTGTGTATTTGGGGGGGTAAGTGTGCGAAGAGGTGTGTGTGTGATTGTGATTGTATATATTTGCGTGTATATGTGTAGTAGTGTTAGTATATTTATGTATCTTGCTGAAATATGGGTAGAGGAAGTATTGCACGGCTACTGCCAGAGGTGAAGTAGTTCCTCTGTCCGGACGTAGTCCCGATCCTGAAGCCAACTTTGTACTTTCACCTTGACTTCATGGTGACTTAGCGCCGTTAATTGAGTAGTTTTAGCTATGTTTCTGTAAATTAAAGAGCTCACAACATAGCAACTGGCGCCTGGCAAATGCGGTCTTGTGGCTTATTGTTGGGAATATCATTTTTGCTCTACGCTTAGTGTTATCTGGTGGGGGAATTAGTTTATGCTTCCTAAGTGTGGCTCGGAGGACAAAAAGCTGTCTCACCGTAAGTAGCTTACAGTCCGCATATAGTTTTATAGTGGGAAATCTGTATGGTTTACCAAGCATAACCTTGAGCACAGCTCTCTGGGCCCTTTCCACTTCGATAAACTTGGTTTTAGCAGCCCCTCCCCAAACCGGGATGCAGTAAGTGATAACGGACTGACAAAGTGATAGGTAAACCATTTTCAGAATATGTTTGTCGGCACAGAGTCTCAGGGATTTGAAAAATATAAATAAGTCTTCTGACTTTTGAAGTAATATTGTCTATTTGGTTGTACCATTTCAGTCCGTCATCAATCACTATACCCAGGTACTTCGTTTGGTTGACGCGAGTAAGCGTTGCGCATGTGCAGTGGGTGTGATCGAGACATGTATGTGCTGTAATTTCAAAATCCGGAGGTGCTTTGTTCTTATAGTGAATAAAAAACGGAATGAAGTTGGTTTTAGCCACGTTGAGTGTGAGAAGATTTTGTCGTAGCCACCCCCCAACAGTCCTCAAGGACTGTTCCGCAGTACACTTGACGTCGCTCCACGTGTCACCATAAACGACAATCGCAGTGTCATCAGCGTATGTAAAGATCTGCGATTTATGCAGGGACAGCGTGCATAAGTCATTTATGTAGATTTGGAAAAGTGTTAGTCCCAGCACGCTGCCCTGCGGGACGCCGTATGTCACAGTTTCTTCGTCACTTTGGCATGAGTCGATTTTAACTGACATCCTTCTGTTTTGTAGGTAATCCCTGAAGAGGTCGAGAGGTTTACCACGATTACCTATACACTCCAGTTTGTAGAGAAGGGTAGGAACAGAGACTGTGTCAAAGGCCTTCCTCAAATCTAGGAAAATACGAGTGCATTTTTGGTGTTCATTTAGTTTTTGTGCTACAAATTGGGTTATTTATTTATTTATTTGGATCTCCAACAAAAGATACACAGATACATTAGAAGTCACAGTTATACAAAAGTTCTTATAAGTGTGTTTCTTCAATTACAGGAGACCACAGCATGCACATAAAACTAGGTGTTAACACATAAAATAACAAAATAATAAAAAGCAAGGGTTAGATCGATAACTGCATCCTCGGTGGAGACTCCTTTTTTGAACCCGTATTGGTTTGATGCTACAATGTTGTACTTGTTCAGGTAGTTTACAAGGCGACTGTTTATCAACTTCTCCATTACTTTGGAGAGAGCCGAGAGTACCGAAATCGGTCTATAATTGTTGACACAGTCTCTGGTCCCGCTCTTGTGAATCGGGTCGACTAGTGCCTTCTTGAATGGTTGTGGGAATACTCCTTTTGCTATGGAGATGTTAATAATGTGGGTTATTAGAGGCACGAGAGTTTTCCGACAAATCTTGAGAAGCTTAGTCGGTATTCCATCCCAACCTGTAGCACTATCGTGCCTCAGGCCCATGATGATGGACTCCACCTCAGGTTCGGTCACCTCAAGAAATACAAATGAATTTACGGAGGTGTTTGGTATAGCGGGTAGCTGTGAAGTTGCAGGAATTTTTGTGGCTAGGTCAGCGCCAATCGTGGCAAAGAAGTTACACACACTATTAATTGCTGCCTTTTGGATCAGGTTTAGTGTTCAGCAGTTCTGTAGGTGATGAACATTTCTTTTTTGTGTTAGTGATGTCTTTTATTTTATTTTATTCCAGAGTGATTTGGGATTACGTTTTGCTTTTTCTAGTTCGCATCGTCATCCATCGTGATCTTCAACCTTTTTTTTTAATGAAAAACGATACATGGTTCATTTGTTTTGTTTCGTAGGAAGAGATATTAGGGAAAGGGCAATGACCGTTATTGCGATCTTAACTGGCACCAACTATAGTTAAGTATCATCCAGGATGCGATTCTTGCAAGCATCGTTATTGCAACCCAATTTATTCGTGAGTTATTAGCGATCGAAAGTTTTTCGATCGATTTTGTCGCTATCTATGTCGAGACTCGGCGCCTTAGCAGTCTTTCACTGTACATGGGATACACCCAATATTACGTCTGCGTCGTTCTGCAAGTACCTACTTGACTACTACATGCGTAACTAAGATGCTTAATAGAACAGTATCGATAAGGGCTACCGCACACTATAGACAAGACTGTCTTAAGACAGACAAGACCCTACTAGTGCGAGCGAGAATACATAGTCTGTCTCGCTCGCACTAGTAGGGTAATTGCCTGTCTTAAGACAGTCTTGTCTATAGTGTGCGGTAGCCCTTTTTTTTTTTTTTTTTAGGATGGGAAATCATCAAATGACTCCTCCCGCTCTGGGCGGAGCAGGAGGGAGTGTCAGACTTTTACTGACTAAAACCCATCCATGTTCTTTTCTCGCCCTTTGTGTTCCGGGGCCACGGTATCTCTTTCGAATAGTCCCGCAGCCCCGGCAGGCTTCGGCCCTTGCGGACCCCTTCACAGTTGCTGACTCTCTTTGAGGCGCGCGTGGAACACGAACGCGCCGTCGACACGGCCTGTCGTCATGAGACGTACGGACGGCGAGCTAGCCCATAGCTCCCCGTCCACAGGCCGGAAGGTATACGGTGGCCGGAAGCCACCACGTGGCCCCCGACGCCCGGGGCGTCTCCCGCGGCGGCCGGGACGTGAGGATCTCTCATTGTCCTGTTCCGCCACCTCCTTCGCTAGCATGACTGCTTCGCAGAAGGAGGTGACGGCGTCCCATTCCGTCTCGCTCCGGACCATGGCACAAACCAGGGCCGGAAGCGAGAGGTCGCCGCCGGTGTGCGGTAGCCCTAAAGTCCATTTGATAAAAACATAAAAGTACTCTGAGGATACTGAAAAGGAATTGACGCAAACAATGTGCGACTCACGCCCGCGCCATTTTGTCGTAGTAGACAAGACAAGACAAGACAAGACATTTATTTGTAGAAACATGAGTATACATATCTACAAGATATGCAAGTTGTTCATAAACAAAAAGATCCATCATGTGCGGCCTTTGGGGCATAACAAATATATACTTGGGTAAGAAAAGTCATTAAAGGGTATTTAAACAAGGATAAAAAAACAATATTAAATTAACTGATAATAAAATTTAGGCATTAAATTACAAATTTAAATTAATTTGTCTTTTAATCTAATTATAAATTGTACTTAAATATTAGACTTTGTCAGACCAAACAGTTTCGTTTTAGGTGTGTGATGTGTCGTAGACAAAACAGACTTGTCTATGTGAGGCAAGTCTGTCTTAAGACAGTCTTGTCTATAGTGTGCGGTAGAGAGCAAATGAAAATTGTCAAACTAGGGCGCGCGAGACGATTCGTGATGACTCTTGAAAACAAGAGATGGGCCTATAATTCATGGGCATATGGGCATAGGCATGTAAGCCGGGCCACTTCTTATCTATAATTACTACTTACGTAATGTTTAAGGTGGATGCTCCTCCTGGATACCCTCCGAGTTCATAAAGGTTGAGGAATGATTTTGACCTTGAAAAAGTCGTTCTTCGACTTTTATGAACTCGGAGGGTTGTATTGATGATTTTGATGATTATAATTCTGTAACTACATACGTCTTACAGTCGCGAACAATATTTTAATCAACATACAACCTAGCACTGGTCTACAAATTGCAAAAAACGTAAGAAAATTTGAATTTCGCGGGCTAACCCGACGCTTTCACCTTATGCAGGTACCTACTTGTATACCAATAAACATACACTACAGTAAGTTGTAGTGACAGACAATCCTGGACTACTGAGGTCGCCGACATTTATAGGCCCTTTTTTTTTTGGGAGGGGAAATCATCAAATGACTCCTCCCGCTCTGGGCGGAGCAGGAGGTAGGGTCAGACTTTTACTGACTAAAACCCATCCATGTTCCTTCATCGCCCTTTGTGTTCCGGGGCCACGGTATCTCTTTCGAATAGTCCCGCAGCCCCGGACATTTAGAGGCCCTATAGCACGAGCTCGAGGTGTACGGTCAGTGGGTCGTCTTAGGGGCACTATGAAAAAAAGACTTGTTTATCCCATGAACTGTCAACGGGTCCTAAATCTAGACTACCTACCACCTATGTCCAACAATTTGCCCGTTGGCGTTCGTTTCGGCGCGTCTGATTGAAACGACGATATCTCCGAAATTATGTTAGTTAGCTCGCTACCAGTTATAAAAATTTCGCGACTAATTTCGAGGTAACGATATCCTCCATAGACATGAATACATTCTTAAAATTACGAAAATATTATATGTGAAACAAGTATTTTAATTTTAAAATCTGATGTGATGAAGATGTATTTACATTACGTTGACACCGCGCGCTGGTACTCGTGCCTCTGATCTTAATCCTGCTAAGCCGAGCTCTAGTTGCTGGTTACTTTATGAACAGCTTGTCGCTTGGTCGGTCTGAGGATGGGTGACTATCATTACATACCGAGTTTCTTCCGTGCCTTAGAAAGTATGGTAAACCTTTGGTCCTGCTCTCAGTAGTAGATCTTTGACAGTCGGTAGTCAGTGGCCCGAAAGTCTGATAACCAGTCTTACCAAGTACTAACTGGGTTGTGGAGGTCAGATAGGCAGTCGTTCCATGTAAAATACTGGTATTCAAGGCTAGGCAGATGATTATAACATGATGAACAGCTTGTGCCATGTACTCCTGTGACACATCATAATTTACAGTCGGGCAAAAACACTACCATAAAAAAAAACAAAACAAAAAAAAATACAACCGAATTGCGAAATCTCTTCCTTTTTTGAAGTTGGTTAAAAAATTAAAGTGGTTACCTCTGAAATTTCATATTCATCCGTTATAAGGTGCTCAGAAGTGCAATGTTCTACACTTCTATGATTATAAACGAAAATATGGGTCTTCGCTGATGTCTTATTTTTTACGTTCCGAGAAGATAAAATGTTGATGTTAACGTATTCAGGTTTAAGTTCAGGTTTTTTAAGCCACACCCACTCTTTAGGGATACATTTTCTAGTTACATTAAACAATTCATTAGGTGCACAACATTTCTCGATGCACAATTTATTAGAACAATACTCTAAAACATTGATTGAATTATCGTGCTCATCTCGATAGTCGCTTTTGCACGCAGTCTCTATTTCACTTTTTGCAACACATATAGTTATAATGAACACAAAAACTTTAAATGTGAACATAGTTATTCAACAGTATCAACATTTATTTAAAGGAGAATTTATTAAAAGGAAACCGTACTGTAAATGTCTATCAGCACTAACACCCGGTCGGTAAATAAGGTTGATTAACAATTTTTAACGATATTTCCGGCTTAACTAATAATATTTAGATATTTTCCTAATATTAAGATTAAAGCAGAACTTGATATTATTATAATAACTTTTCTGTCTTATAATAAGTTTATCTTGGAGATCACAGACATCGGTGAAGGAAAATATCGTGAGGAAACCTGGACTTATAATTAATATAAGTCTAAATTCGCCAACCCGTCTTGAGCAAGCGTGGTGATCAAT
Organism: Xestia rhomboidea; assembly: GCA_963853795.1. Lineage (NCBI taxonomy): Eukaryota > Metazoa > Arthropoda > Insecta > Lepidoptera > Noctuidae > Xestia > Xestia rhomboidea. Next base: position 14,992,135 of record OY970772.1, read on the forward strand.
GCTCGTGCCTTCTCTGTGCGAGAAGAGGCCTTTGCCCAGCAGTGAGACAGTAATAGGCTGGTATTATTATTATTTTATAACTTTTCTGTCAATCTATCACATCACATCACAGAGGTTTTCTCGAGATCTATGCAAATAGGGTAGATGAACAAAAAAAAAAACTAATTAGTCCGTCAGATAGATTTCCAAAAAATATTGGAATGAAACATATTTTTCTTTTTTCACGTAAACAAAAAATGAAGACGTGTGCGTCGAAAACTCATGTGACGTCACATCTTTGACACGTTTTATCTTCGTCAATTTTTATTAATTTGATAAAACAACAAAACACGTAAGTATCCAATATTTTAAATAGAATTATATTTTTTTCGTCAGTCATCATCCATATTGCAACGCAGGAATTTGAATTTTGGCATAGGTAAATAATATTTTGATCTCGATGACTATAAAAGGCAGAAAAATATCTCTTCGTTATTAATCGTGTTGTGTTTTAGAGTTGCGAGGAATATTATCTTATGATCAATATTTAGCAAAAAAATAGTATTTCATAGATTTCTAAAGCCATTATGTTGTTTTTTTTTAGATCTATGGAGCCATAAATTAAAAGAAAACAGGTGTTTATGAAAGGGTAATTGTTGTTGTTGCTCAAAAATACTAAAAATAAATGCTTACTTACGAAGACCTTATTGACTTATGTAGTAGCAATCATAAATGTAATAAAAACGTTAGCTGAATCATATGGTGCAGATCAGTTTTATCCTAGACATCATGTAAATAAGAGCGAATTTCACTGATGAAAGAAAAACCTGCTTTTAGATGTACTTATACTTTTAGGATCTAAACAGACACAAGCTTATGAATTACGCAAAATACAGTAATTGCCTATTGTATAACTCGCTATGGTCGGTGTTTTTTTACGGCACCCAATTTATATGAGCTCACACACGCTTTACCAAAATTAATTTAAAATCTTTCCTCTTTGAACCTTAACAGGTACCTATGTTTAATTTTTTTTTTCCTTATAATCCCAAATCGTAATACGGAACTACAAGCCGACAACCAAGCATTCTGTACATCAAACTAAATAACTCTACGCAAAAATTATTACTGGGAAACGACTTTTTAGGGTTCCGTACCTCAAAAGGAAAAAACGGAACCCTTATAAGATCACTTTCTTGTCCGTCTGTCCGTCTGTCACCACCGATTTTGTCAGCAACGGGTGGTTCTAGCAAGTTGAATTATATGTTTATACCATATACTGAGGTCTATAGTCCCTATTAGGTGTATAAAAATCGAGGTTCTGAGTCAACACGATAAAAAGATATGGGCAAATCTAGATTTTCGCGAAAACTTGTAAGAACCAAAATTTACCTTAATTTTCAACTTTTTTATTTTTCGAACTTTTTCCTTTACTTGTGCTGTAAGACCTTGCTTTTAACCAAAATTGACAATTCTAGGTCAACCGGAAGTACCCTATAGGTTTTGGGTCGAAAACCTATGTGGTAGTTCCCGTTGACCTAGAATCACGAAATTTGGCAAAAAGCAATGTCTTACAGCACATGTAAAGGGAAAAGTCTGAAAACCGTAAATATGTAGTTTAATAAAAAAAAAAGCGATTTTACTATAACAAACTTATTATTTGCGGTTGGAGCAATAGCCGTTTCTAGGGATAGAACAGCAAAGTTAAGTTTGTACTTTAAAAAGTTGGTACGGAACCCTCGGTGCGCGAGTCCGACTCGCTCTTGGCCGGTTTTTTTTTGGGCAAAAAACACATTTTACGGTAAAACTAAAACACTCAAAACATTGTGCTAATGTATGCATTGACTAGTAAACGGGTCATGGAGGTATTAAAAGTAAAGCTACAACCTTTAAAACAAATATTTAAAAAAAAAACTTCCCAAGTATGGGAGTATCTAGAACAAAGAAATGATCGCAATGACGGGAAGAACAAGTGCCTTTCGGCTTCGTTAAGTGTTTATTTACACCCTCTAAAAGACTGGTAACAACGTACTTAACACATTCAGTAATCAATATGTTCATATTTAAATTGTAATCAGATAAAAATGTGATTTAGGGAAATATTAAAAAATTACAAAGAAGTTCCTTCTGTAAGCCTACAGTATGCAGTTTAACTGCAAAAGAACCTCTAATCTTGGAACTTTTCGATTAATTACTGGCTAACAACCTATTTTAAACTGTTTTTTTTTTTAATTTTTATATCAGTACTTGAACATTGAATAACTAAAGGAAAAGCTTGGATCAACAGTCTAGTAGATGATGCAGGCGAGAAAAAAAAAACGGGGAAAACATCCTGGAAATTACCAAATTCTATAAAATGTTACTCAAACTCAAATTCAAATCATTTATTTCAATTAGACCATTACGGCACTTTTGAATGTCGAAAATACAATAAAAGCAAAGCTACAGTCACAGTCACAAGGCATAATAACTTGAGAAAGTACTGTAGTTACCCATTCTCTAATGCATCAGATAACCCAGTTATATTCAGATAACCCAGAACCCACTTTAAGGTGGATACTTTTATAGGATTGATGATTTTAATGGTTATAATCCTGTAACTACATACGTCTTACAGTCGCGAGGAATATTTTAGTCAACATACAACCTATCACTGGCCTGCAAATTGCAAAAAACGTAAGAAAATTTGAATTTTGCGGGCTACCCTGACGCTTTCACCTTAAATACAAAATAACATCTTTCAGATTCCGTTTCCCCAATAACTGAGTATGAAGTTCACAGAGCGCTTACTACCATGCGCTACGATAGAAGTCCCGGGGAGGGTGGAATTTCCACCGAAGCACTGAAAATCGGCCCCACCTTGTTGCCTCACCTTACAAACCTGTTCAACACCTGTTCAATTCTGCAATCGGGAAAAATCCTAAGACTAGGCCATTCCAATATTATACTTTTGCAAAAAAAGGCGATAAAAGCGATATTGCCAATTACTCTCCCTACAGCCTGACATCACATATCTACCATATTTTACCCTTTTAAATTATTAATTATTTTTACGTTGTTATGGAAGTTATTAAGGGATCATCATATCATCAACATAGCCCAAGAAGAAAAAATATGTATTAAAGGAAAAAAACCCAAATTACTAAACCGATTTTAATGTAATTTCTATGAGACCAATCGAGAAGTATATCCTTTCACATAAAAGATTCGTAAATGGCATGGATCAAATAGGTTCATAAATGACGGAGTTACGGTAACAAACATAAAAAATACAACCGAATTGAGAACCTCATTTTTTTAACCGGTTAAAAAAAAGCCATGTTTAAGCGGGCACCTACTTGTTTACCAATACGTATACATACAGTCAGTTGAAGTGACGAGACAATCCTGGACTATTGCCGTCGCCGACATATACCTACAGTGTGTAAACCACCTCATCACGAAGCCGTCAACCAAGCATTCTGTACATCAAACTAAGTAACTTTACGCAAAAATTATTACTGGGAAACGACTTTTTTTTTTTGGGGTGAAGAGACCATCGAGATCCGAAATCCCTCCCTTCCCCAACCCCCTCCCCATCCCTCCCCTTCCCTTCCACTGACTAAGAAGTCATTGAAAAAGTGTTCTTTTTGGTAAAGTGGTCTTTCTGGTAAAGTAGAATTTATGTGCATTGTGGGGGCGGTGGTCATTATGAAAAAGTGGTCATTTTGGTAAAGAGATCATTTTGTGAAACGCAGTAGTCATTATGAAAAAGTGGTCATATTGGGAAAGTGGTATTTTTGGTAAAGTAGACTTTATGTGCCTAAAGGGAAAAATCATGTTTTGTGGTAGAACTCAATGTAACGCACTCAAAACATTGTGCTGATGGATGGATTGAATAGTACGGGTCGGATCAGGTCGGGTCGTGGAGGTGTTTAAAGTAAAAATCTTACACTAAAAACTTGTACTTAAAAAAAAAGTTGGAACCTTGACCCCCAATATATCCGTAACTAGAAAGTTCCCAGGCGTGGTGTAGAACAAAAAAATAATCGCAATGATGAGGACAACAAGTGCCTTTCGGCTTCGTTAAGAGGTGTTGTACACCCTACACGAGCTCGCGGTGTACACGTACAAAACTTAAATACATCGATTTTTGAATCGAAAATACAATTATCCTATAGCATTTTAGTTAAATAGTTTGAAACAAGCCTAATCAGTATCATCCATATACTCGTACCTATATGAAAATCTTAAGATTACAAAAATATGTGTGAAACAAGTATTTTAATTTTAAACTCAAAATAAATCTTAATCTTAAAATTAAAATAAAACTAATACTTGTAATACTTCAAAAAAAGGAGGAGGTTCTGCCTCCTTTTTTTGAAGTCGGTTCAAAAATTAAACTGGTTACCTCCAAAAATTTATATTTTTCCGTCATAAGGTGCTCAGCAGTACAATGTTCTGCACTTCTATGATTATAAACGAAAAAAACGTCGTTCCGAGTAGATAAAATGTTGATTTTCTGGTATGCAGATCCAAGTTCAGGAAATCGTTCCAACACGGGATTTTTACGGATACATTTTCTAGTTATAAATTCATTTGGTCCACAACATTTCTCAATGCACAATTTATTAGAACAATACTCTGATTCATTGATTTTATTATCGTCCTCATCTCGATAGTCGCTTTTGCACACAGTCTCCAAGTCTATTTCACTTTTTGCTACACATATAGTTATAATGAACACAAAAACTTTAAATGTAAACATAGTTAACAACAATATCAACATTCATTTATTTAAAAGAGAATTTATTCAAAGGAAACTGTTTTGAAAATGCCTATCAGCACTAACACCCTGGCGATATAATGTAGATTATGTAACAAAACAATATTTCCGGCAGAATATTTAGGGTTAAAACAGAACTTGATGTAATCACTTTTCTGTCAATCTATGTATCGCATCACATCACTGAGATTTTCGCGAGGTCTAGCTAAATTGCAACGTAAGAATTTGAAAATTGACATAATATTTAGATCTTCAGTCCGCGTATCATGACAAACGTAAAAACGAAAGAGAATCGACAAATCTTTTGTTCATCTGTCATTGAATCGACAAAATGACAGATGAACAAAAGTTTGTTCTATTCTCTTTCGTTTCGTGATATTATGTAATGATGTTATGTGTAAATAATAAACATTCAAGCGATTGTAGCAATCACGAGTAATTTGCCGTCTATTATTGAAGAGTTCCCTTGTATATCTCCAAGAATCAGCATCAGATCTTCACCAAACTTAAACGGGACCACCGCGAAATAATATTCTTCCAAGAAAAAAAGAACCATCAACATCGGTTCACAATCGGCGAAGATATCGCTGAAAATACACAAAAAAAACTGACGAATTGATAACCTCCTCCTTTTGGAAGTCGGTTAATGATGGATTGCGACGTGCTGTTGATTACATTACTTGCAGAAGGGGCCGGCAACTGGAAGCGGCTGCGCGCGGAGTAGCGCGCAGTTGCGTTCCTGCGCGCTATCTTCCGTATGTAGTCGCTCCGATGCTCTTCAGGAATTAATTGTCGTAGTCATAGACAAGAGCGTAGACAAGAGCCACTTGGCTGGTACGAGAATTTTAAAATGTAGTAGTAGGTACCAGTCTGGTTCTACTACGCTCCCTTATTATTATACTCTTTGCTACTACGTTTATATATCTGTACCTGCCCAGAAAAATCCGAATAGTAAAGTTGTACACGAGGGCTAAAATTTTTTCCGGGGCTGCGGGACTATTCGAAACATATACCGTGGCCCCGGAACATAAAGGGCGATGAAGGAACATGGATGGGTTTTAGTCAGTAAAAGTCTGATACTACCTCCTGCTCCGCCCAGAGCGGGAGGAGTAATTTGATGATTTCCCATCCAAAAAAAAAGGGCTAAAATTTTAAATTACTTGGAACTGAGGAAATAAGACTGTCACTTGATTTTAGATATTACTTCAATGAGGACAATGACGATAATAGTTTGACAGTGAAAAATGCTATGCGCTGCGCTTCGCCACTATGTGCGCCGGCCCCAAGATACCAATCCATTTCAAAATATTAAATTCAAGATTATTAAAGATTAAATTGCACAAGTAGATAAATTAATGTCATTTCTTTAGTTTAAAAGAATATAATTATGAATAAAAAAATGTTGATATGTTCTAGTTCTGTCTATACTAATATTATAAAGCTGAAGAGTTGGTTTGTTTGGTTGAACTCGCTAATCTTAGGTACTACTGGTTGGAATTGAAAAAATATTTTTGTGTTGGATAGTCCACTTGTCGAGGAAGGTTATAGGCCATATAAAATCACGCCACGACCACGGGTGCGGAGCATAAATGAAAAATGTGGTAAAAAACGGGGAAAATTTATTCCTTTTGTGAGCTTTTTCTCTCTTATATGACGCAGACGAAGTTGCGTGGGTCAGCTAGTCTTATTTATTTATAACACGAAGGGAATAGCGGGGTCTTAGTTCGCTCGCTCTCAAGATTCTGCCATTCCCTTCGAACCTAACCTGTCCGGAGTCGGGGTGCGAGCTCGCTTCGTTCGCTCTTGCATCCTAAGTTTAACTTTCCATAATGTCTTATTTATGTTGGTGTGGTGTATTAGGGTAATCATCATCATTTCAGTCAAAAGACGTCCACTGCTGGACATAGGCCTCCCCCAAGTGTCGCCACATTTACGTTCCGGATGGACTCGCATCCAGCGGATCCCCGCAAAATTCTGGAATGGCGACCGTGAACCGGAACACGTTGCGTTGCTTACACTAGGTGTAGGTTACATACAAAAACAGGAGTACGATAGACGCTCTCGACCCCTATCCCCGCTGTACTTAAGAACATTGTGGTGTTTAATAAATGAGTTATGCGTGCTGTGGTGGGGATGCACGCTAGAGGGAGCGCGGGCCGATGTACCGAGCTCTGTCTAGTCGGAACGGTCGTACCGACAGCATGTCTAACGCCGTAATATTGGAAACAATGTTTTATTTGTACAACCCTGAACAAAGACACCACACTGATATATGGTGGTTTTACTCTAAACCCTAACTAGTGTGCGCAGAACACCACAAACATCAATAATGTAATACATTTTCGATTGCGATTTAGAAAATGTATAGATTTCCTAGGAAAAGTGCATATAATACAAAATATATCATAGATTTCATATCTTTTTTTGGAATTGTACACATTTCCTAGAATTGCATACAATGACATACATTTCCGTAAACAGATACAATATATTCAGGGCAGATCATGATGATGGGTACAGCTCTTTTTACCCACCATTCTATCAAAGCCATGCAATGTGTCGTAAATATTTCGAATGCACAACTTCAAATTGTACATATTAAATTGCTCAACTGCAGTCTTCTAGAGAATATCATTTCTATCTATTGCCCATCGTCAGTGCATACGTGCCAAAGTGATTAGGTTGAAGTTTTTTTCTCGTTGGAAGGAATGGAGGGAGGCCTTTGCCCAACAGTGGAACAATATGGGCTAGTTATAATATAGTAAAGAGAAACCCACCTTTAGATGTACTCATACTTCTGGACCTAGGCAGAGATGGGCTTATTAATACATATATATACAGTAATAGGCTAGTTTCTACCATCAAAAAATTGCAAATCTTTTTGGTCCGAGTATTGGAAAATAATGGACACGTATTTTTTGTTTTTGTAAATCAATGATTATTGACACAGATAAAACGCATCAAAACTCGGGAGTGGGGGCTCGTGACGTCGGAACGCACTACACATTATACCACGGCGTGACGTATTGAGAATTTTAAAATCGTCGTATCTTCGTCAATGTTGGTTTACGTAACAAAAGAAAAAATACGGGTCAAATATTTTATAGTTGGCTGGCTGGTAGCTGGTAGATTTTTTGAAAATCTAACTGACGCACTAATTAGATTTCTTTTTGTCATCTACCCTATTGCCTACTGTATACTTCGCCGCTACTGTGTACTTTTTTTTACGGAACCCAAATTATATGAGCTCAATACACACTTAGCCGTTTGTTTTTTTCCTTAATCCCAAATCGTAATACGGAAATATAAGTACCTAGCTAATTACTGGTAACAATGTAACACATTCAGTTATTAATATTATTTTATATGATATTATTTTCATATGCTGTAAAAATAAATAACCTATTTTCAAGTGATCTAATGTTACATTTCATATAAACTTCTTTTGCTCTAATAACATGTATGAATGGTCTTTTTATATAACGTTCAGTTGACCTAATTTTCATATTTAGATACTCATTTTCAGCCACAATTCTGTAATGAATAAGTAAATATCAGGAAACTTCATACTGTTATAACCTCATCTAACCCAAATGATTCACCAACAATAGAGGGGATCTGGCGTTCGGCGCTTGGCGCTATTGGTCACTGTTCTAACTTAACCGGCCTATCCTAGATGATTCACCAATAATATGAAATCAAATCAAAATCCTATAATTTTATTTCAAATAAAAAAGGTACAGGAGGATCTTAAAGATAAAATTAATATTTCTCTTATTCTGCCATTAATTTCGGCGTGCAAATTTTACATATTAATATAGTTAATAAGAAAAGAAAAATTGATTAATTTGAATCATGCATGCAGTTTGTAAATTGTATTAAATTGATTCAATTGTAATTGTATTAAATTAAAATAATAATAATAATAATTAGTATTTACAATATTATAATTCAGGATTTACAATTTATAATAGAGGGGGTCGGCGGGAGCACGAAAATGGCAGGCGTTTATAATCCAATCAGTTTTTGCAAAAATATACAAAACAAAGTAGACGTTTCAAAATTATAGTAAACATTACTATAGATTTTTAATAAATATTACACAATTAATAAATATTATATATTATACTAACTGAATATTAGTTCAAATGTGCATTATAGAAAATTTTAACTAAACCATTCAAAATTAGGTAAACTGAAATTATATCAATAATTCATTATTTCATTTCATCGTTATACTAAAAAAAAACTATAATCAATGAAATTAGGTAATGTGATCATTAGAACTTTTGTTATTATATCAAATGGTATACCCACCCCGCGCAATAGGAGTCAATGTTGGTGTACAGTGCGAAATGTTTCTACATGGCAGTGCCAGGAGAGGCCTCGAGTCAGCAATAGGGAAGGGGTCCGCAAGAGCCGAAGTCTGCCGGGGCTGCAGGACTAATCGAAAGAGATACCGTAACCCCGGAACACAAAGGGCGATGAAGGAACATGGATGGGTTTTAGTCAGTAAAAGTCTGACACTCCTTCCTGCTCCGTCCAGAGCGGGAGGAGTCATTTGATAATTTCCCATAAGAAAAAAAAAAAAAAAAGGAGAGGCCGAGTCTGGCGGACAGGAAAGAAATTTACGCAGCGCTTTTCTCATGTTACCGTTGCGTACGGTAGCGGCCTCAGCGTGGTATCATTAGAAGGCAAAAAGAGCGCTCGTTTTCGTGCCCAGAGAAAGTCAAGGAGCCAGGAGAGGTAGCTTGAAACCTGCTCCCGACACCCGGCGAAAACCAATTTTTATATTTTGAATAATTTTTACCTTTTTTTTATAAGATGTAAGTATATGAAATATAAAAAAAGTATTAAAATGAATAATTCAAATAAATAAATAAATTACTTTATTTTCTCTCATCATTATAAACAATCCAGAGTCAAATTATCACTACGTAGAGACTGGTGTCTGTTTCAGGTAAAACCTGTATTACAGATCACCAGGCCAGCCCTCCTTCGGACATTTAACTTATGACATAATTTATAACTGCATTAAATTAACATACGAATAAACATAATTAAAATACCAAATTTTTAAAATTAATTAAAACATTTTTAAAGTTGTTATATAAAATAAAACAAAATAAAAGTAAACATTTTAGATGACAAGAGGGATTATCTTTGACTTGGTGTAGTTTACGACTATGTGTGTTTCAGTCAGATTTAGTATTGACAAAACGTGAAAAAAAATAGGTACGCCAATAGTTTTACATTTAACAATAAAAGTATAAAGGTTAGGGTTCTTAAGTAGGTAACAATTATAGGTGTACACAAAATTCTCTTAAGTACAAATAAAGCTATATCATTAAAGTTATAGAAATAAAATGTAACAAACTGGAAAACAAAACATCTTCGACTTAAATTAAAAAAGAGATCAAATAACTGACTTACACTAATAAACGTTCCATGCATAAGTTGAAGGGTTTCAACAACCAAGGCTGTCAATTACAACACTCAAATATTTATTGGTGGAGTTTTTAATAAACGTGGCTATTTACATGAATTGTTGAATAGATGACCACAATTGTGTGAGATAATTGCGAGGTTTAGTACGTCTTGTTTCCTGATTTAGGTCTACATTTAATGTGTGAGGATGTTTTCATTGAGCCATATAGAATCTTTTATCCATTTTAGGCGTGCTTATAAACTTCTTCCCATTTGTAACCATCGAGTAGCAGTGCAGTATCATCGGCGAATGTAATATTACTTTTCCATAACTCAGGTCTATGTCACTTAGGTTATTTATGTTCACGAAGAACAAGGTTGGGCCGAGTATACTGCCCTGTGGGACGCCATATTCAATGGTTATATCATCATTTATTCATCCATTCACTTTAACTACCTGTGTTCTCCCCCTGTAGGTAATTTGCAAACAAATCTAGTGTTACAACTCTAATAACCAAGTGCTCGAGTTTGCTTATCATAATTGGAATAAACACTGTGTCAAATGCTTTAGCAAGTCCAATTAGATGGCCAGTTTTTTTCTTAGTATCGTAGAGACCTTAACCTTTGTGGTCGTTTAGGAATTGACTTTGGCACGATGTAAAGAAAAAGGAAACAAAGTTTAAATTAGAATCAGAAAAGAAGAGACAGCTTATAGTCCAGTCGGCAGGTACATTTTACCTGGACATAATTCCGAAGTTAACGAAATGTTGGAATGTTGTTCCGGGTTGGTGTGGACCGGATAGGACGAAGGACATAATAGATAATCTTTTGCCGCCAAAATCGCGGAAGATTTACCTAAAAAGTTCAAGTAAACGTAAGTTTAAGTAAGTTCTATGGACTGGAGGAATAACAAATGTTTTTGTACTAAATTGACCATTTTTCTCGCACTCAAAGTGAAAAGTAAAGTTGCACCTCGAGACTAAACGCCAACCTAATATACCCTCGGTTTCATTGACTCCCTCGCAAGCTCGGGAGTCAAACCACCTCTGGTGTATTATGGCTTCGTTTAGTCCCTCGTTATAAAATATAGGTACTATTATTTATAGCAATGACCAGCTGATCCGAGAAGCGCGGCCGCGATCTTTAAACTGTGGCGGCGGCGTTCGCGTAGTGATATTACTTCACAATTTTGTTTATGAATTATATGTAAACCCTATACACAAGTATTATAGTTAGAACTTACGTAAAATAATTAGTCATAAGATTGCTCAAAAGTGTCTCAGCATTCGTACAAACCTGTTGTGCTTTTTTCGATGTTAAAAGAACAAAAATTCAATGTTAACACACATTCAGTTTTTGTTCTTTTATTTAAAATGTAAAGTTGCTAAATGGTGAAAAACACGTGATGAATTATTCATTATCTACTCAAAAAAAGTCATTGCTGGGAAAAGACTTTTTTTCTTGGTGTGTAAAATCACTACGGGAGCACTCAATACATTGTGCTCAAAACATTGTGCTGATGGATGTATTAAATAGTACAGGGGTCATGGAGATGTTAAAAGTAAATTTATAACATTTAAAACGTTATAAGAAAATAAAGTTCCCAGTTATGGTCCAGAACAAAAAATAAACGGCCAGGTGCGTGTTGGACTCGCGCATGAAGGGTTCCGTACCATCGTAGTAGCAGACCCCTTTAATTTATTTTTTGTTGTTATAGCGGCAACAGAAAAAAATATTCTGTGAAAATTTCAACTGCCTACCTATTACAGATCATGAGCCCGCTGACAGACAGACAGATGAACGGACGGATGGACAGATGGACGGACAGACGGACGGACAGCGGAGGTTTGGTAATAGGGTCCCGTTGGTTACCTTCGGGTACGGAACCCCCGTCGCAATGACGGGAAAAACAAGTGCCTTCGTTGAGAATGTTTTTAACCGACTTCCAAAAAGGGGAGGTTATCATTACAAATTAAATTCTATTATTATATTCTAGTTGAGGGCCTATTTTGACCATCACCCGTTGTGCGCACCTAAACCTCTTTTACCTCTTTTATGTATTGTGGAAATCACGTATTATTTTTAAACAGCATATTTACGTGCATGATTTTAATTTCCTCCTTAAATTTAACAGGATAAATAACTGGGTTAGGTCAATATTTGTTGGTTAATTAATGGTAGTTGGTAGCGTTGTTAGTTTATGGTCATTAGAATTACCTACTGCGTCATTTACTTGCGTGACATAAATCACTTATGGCATGTTAGTTTTCTGTCAAATGATGGGGTAAACCGCATCGCGTGCGTAGTAATAACTGAACCATGAATACTGTCATGGAGTACGGTGATATGTATATCCTTATCAATACCCGTTTCGTTAATGTCTAATGCTATATAGATAAAAATTCACTTAAACGTCTATAATACTGTTATAATTATTCCCCATTCCTCTTCAATGTTTTAATTATTTGGATTGCAGCAACAAATACATTTGTATTGAATTACATTTCCCTTGTGTTTTTACAATAAATAAAAACAATTGAGCACCGAACGCGCCTAAGTGTTTGCTCAGAGCAACGTTGCTATCGGGACATTGATGATTGATTGATCCAGTGATGTAGGGATTATTATACTTTGACTAAAACCTCATTAGTTACTATGTTCATAGATCTGCAAATACTTAGCGTCAGGGTAGCCCGCGAAATTCAATTTTTCTTACGTTTTTTGCAATTCGCAGGCCAGTGCTAGGTTGTATGTTGATAACAGGTGCAAGAATGACTTTTTCAAGGTCAAAGTCATTCGCGGGCCTGTGGACGGGGCGCGGGCCTGTGGACGGGGAGCTATGGGCTAGCTCGCCGTCCGTCCGTCTCATGACGACAGGCCGTGTCGACGGCGCGTTCGTGTTCCACGCGCGCCTCAAAGAGAGTCAGCAATAGGGAAGGGGTCCGCAAGGGCCGAAGCCTGCCGGGGCTGCGGGACTATTCGAAAGAGATACCGTGGCCCCGGAACACAAAGAGCGATGAAGGAACATGGATGGGTTTTAGTCAGTAAAAGTCTGACACTCCCTCCTGCTCCGCCCAGAGCGGGAGGAGTCATTTGATGATTTCCCATCCGAAAAAAAAAGGTCAAAGTCATTCCTGCACCTTTATGCGCTTGGAGGGTTGTATTGATGACTTTGATGATTATTATTCTAAAACTACATACGTCTTACAGTCGCGAGGAATATTTTAATTAACATACAACCTAGAACTGGCCTGCAAATTGCAAAAAACGTAAGAAAATTTTAATTTCGCGGGCTACCCTGAAGCATCCACCTTAAGGTACAAAATACATGTACCTACATAGTATGTAGGTATGTTGGTTTCATCAATCAATGACACTTTCACCTTTTGAGCAAATTTTCAACAATTTTGTTGTTGTTCCAATGTTGTTGGTGTTCTGGTAGTCCCACTTCTTGTACCCTGAGATACCTGGAAACTCTTGGTGAAATCATTGTTTATGTTGAACCTAAAAATAACAAAATGCCATGAAAGTTGCACAGGGGAAGAATGGACTTTACCCGGTTTATACTATTAGAATTTAATCAACGATTATTCCCACTGCTGGGACACAAGCCTTCTCCGTTAGAGGGAGTGGGCATGCTGGTTTCCTTACGATGTGTACTCAAACATGATTATGTCAATAATTCAGTCAGAAACCACAGTTTGTGACCTAATTTTTGTGTTGATTTTCATTAAAAAAAAAAACGAGTGTGCTTTAGACCACACGACTGAAGTAAAACAATTGATGAGTGTTGCCAAAACGCGCGTGTGTTCCACGACGCTTACAACTTTTGGGTCGCGAAGTTTTAAGCGAGCCGCATTACACCGCTTCTCATTGCTTAATTCCATCACTTAATTCTACTTGGCACCGCTACATGCCGCATGCTTTGTGCTTTGCTGAAAGTCCTTTTTTATCTTAAGCCGTTTGAATTGTAGGTACCTACTGACAAAAATGTCAACAATAAAACAACCGTTCGCCTCGCCCGATCACACTTTTCGTAACGCTTACACCAGTTTACTCCCCAAGTTAAGCGTGCGTAAAGTGGTTTTATAAATTCTATAATAGTTTATACAACTCACCTCTTACACAGGTCGAGGAATATTCGTTTATTAAACACAAATAAAAAGAATATGGCGACCCCCATGAGTAGGTTGCATGTACTTGTCAAGATGAACACCCACAATGGAACGTCAGGCGGAACGAGCTCCAGGCACCAAAATACTCCCATGATCACCGATAACTTTATGTAGGTGGTGAATCTAAAAATAAAAACATGTAATAGTGAGATCACTTTGCCCAAACTGCCATCCTTCTTTACACTGACCCGGAGAGTATAGAATAGAATAGAATAGAATAGAATCTTGCTTAGAATGTAGGTAAATAAAAATAAGTTGTTAAATTATATATGATAGGATCCATGTACATTCTGCCTTAATATAGCATGCAAATAGGATATTACAAAAAAATATCATTTAAGAAATCTTGCACAGAATAATAACATTTTTCTACAAGTAATTCTGTAAAACGTTTTTTTTAAATTTTTGCAACGGTAAGCTTTTAATTTGGTCAGGTATTTTATTAAAGACTAGCTGCTGCCCGCGGCTTCGCCCGCGTGGAGTTGGATAATTGGATGAAAAGTATTCTACTCGTATGTGCTTATCGAGGTTATATAATACCTGTGTCCAAAAATTAAATTCATTCTCTTAGGGGTTGAATTTTCCGGGGCTGCGGGACTATTCGAAAGAGATACCGTGGCCCCGGAACATAAAGGGCGATGAAGGAACATGGATGGGTTTTAGTCAGTAAAAGTCTGACACTCCCTCCTGCTCCGCCCAGAGCGGGAGAAGTCATTTGATGATTTCCCATCCGAAAAAAAAAAAAAAAAAAAGGGGTTGAATTTTGGTAAACGCTGAAATACATAGCTCATTATTTTTGCCGCACTCAATTCATACGAAATTTCATGCAAATATGTCCAAGGAATAAAAGTTTCATACAAACTTTTATCCTCTATTTCACCCCCTTGGGGGTTGAATTTCGAAAAATCCTTCCTTAGTGGATGCCTACGTCATAACAGGGATAAGTGTACGAAATTTTAAGATTCTAGCCCTAAGGGTTTGGCCTGTGCGTTGATACATCAGTCAATCACTTTTGCCTTTTTATAAATAGATTGCAGGAGCTATACAAATCACATTTTTTTTAATAAGCTAGTTTTATATACGCTCGTGCGTAAAAGATTCTGGTATCGAGATCTCATAGCTGTACTTCGTTTTCTATTTTCTATTAAAGTTGCAAACAGACATCGATTTGTTATTACAAATATTGCTAACTCAAGGATATAAAAGGCATGGAAAGGTTAATAGTTCATGACACTTAAATAAAAAAAACACTCAAAATCAAACTCAAAATCCAAAGATTTTGAGTTTGATTTTGAGTGTTTTTTTTAGTGTTTTGTTTAACGTTGGACCCAAAGGTCCAACGTTAAATCCGTACTGCTTTACAAAACGTGGAAGGTGACAAAGGACATCTCACGCCAAATCTAAACCTTCGTCAAACACAGTCTATGAATATTTAAATTCCGAATATCTAAATTCCGAGAATGCGACCTTGGAATTTATTGGCCTGAGACAAACTAACTCTTTTATGATAAAGCCAAATATAAATAGCACATTATGTAAGTAAATAAGTTATATAATGAATACACATAAATATAAGTATAATAGAGCTGCGGGCACAAACGATGGGGCACATAATATCGTGTTCTGCGTTTCCTGTTGTTTGTTCACTGCAGGAACTGATGGACGCTACTGAAAGCGCCAAACTCGTAGCTCAGTTCTGGGCCGACACAATTTAGATCAAAATCAAAAGCATTTATTTCAAGTAGGCCAGTTACAGGCACTTTTGAATTGTCGAAACAAAGATGAAAATTAAATGTAGCTACAGTCCCAGTCACAAGGCATAAAAACTGTGAAAGTACTGTAGTTGCCCATTCCCTAGCGTAGATCTCTATGGAGAAGAACGGGCAAGAAACTCCATGGACACTCTTTTAAATCGAAATATTGTTACAAAATCTTGGTTACATCATTCATGTTGAGATGGTATATTATGTGAGAACAATGTACCAAGATGTGCACGGTAGTGTCCATAGAAAAGCAAACAAACCAAAAAAATACAATTAAAAAACAAGATAATTCATGCAAATAAGTCATGGCAACTGAGAGATGACCAGTCACAACTGATAGCTATCATCGCCGATAGATTACCATCGACTCGCTAAGAAGGAGAAACGGCGTGCAGATCTAAACTATCAAAGTCAAAGTATTCGATAAGTTTACCAACAGCGACCTCCCAACAATATCACAGAAGCGTCAAATCAAAAACATAATAAAACAGACTTCAAAAACACAACAAAGTGAAAAATAACTTTAGCTTCAGAAGTCGGTGACTTCTGTGTCATGATTTCTTGCCATCGACTTCATTTAAACGGGACCACCGCGAAGTAATTTTCTTCCAAACATAAAAAGAATCATCGAAATCGGTTCACAATTGGCGAAGACATCGCTGAACACACACACACACAAATAAAATCAGACGAATAGACAACCTCCTCTTTTTGGAAGTCGTTTAAAAATAATAAATCACAAGTAGTTTTTAACAAATATTCAGGCTTAGGTTAGACTGTGGCAAACTAATTGCGAGGTCGATTAAACAGTTGAATCAAAAGTGCTTACCTGTTTGTGTCCTGCGTGCTGCTTCTTGAATCTTGACATTTAAGAACTGCAGTTTTTATCTTCCAAATATTGTAGACGGTCAATAAGAACAGTATGATATTAACGAAGATTATTACCCCTATTGGCGTAATAAAGTAATATTGAACAGCTAGCACTGAAAAAAAAAATCAGTAACTGTTGTAACTTTGTAAAGCCTATTTTTGCCAATTCCCAGTTCTTGAGCATTCCTCAACAAGAAGGGGGCTTCAGTTCCAAAAAAACTTCAAATCCGAGTAGTACTTCTAGAGATGATACAAAAATAAACAAAGAAACGCTTTTAGGAGCATGAAAACAGGGTGTTAAGTTCCTTATTACTCCATTGAAAAGGGATTATTCTCTGACCACACGAGTCGCGACAATTGTTATCGGGTTCTTCAATATGCTTTTAATATAATAAAGCTTGTAGTGGCATAGCATAAAAATTACTACAGTGACAGTACAAAAAGTACGACAGCGCCATCTATTACACAAATGAAGAACTAACATCAAAATCCTAAATTCCACGACAAGTATAGATTATGATACACATGTAGAATTATCATACCAGAAAAGAAGCAGTCGTCGAAGGGTGGTTTGGTAATGTGCAAATTAGAAAGGTCTATGTTGTCCAATGTTGTGACTATAGCAGTCATCAGGAGCGGGATCCCCCAGGCATACAGACAGTACCACATGAACTTCACTCGCTCGCCTCGTCGGTTAATGTCACACCTCTTGCGATGACCTCTGACAGAGAGAAAAAGAAAACTGTGAGACCACGTTCACACGGCGCGGATTGATGTGGATTAGGTGGCTTACCATCGCATCGCACAGCAGTATTGTCTTATAGCATCATATAAAGGGTGTAAAACATCTCTTAACGAAGCCGAAAGGCACTTGTCCTCCTCGTCATTGCGATAATTTTTTTGTTCTACACCATATCTGGGGACCTTATAGTTACGGATAGACGACAGGCCCATGCCCAAAAATAGGATGGGTCATATGAACCACCAGGTGACGTATATAGGACGATACAAGAGCATAAAGTAATAAGATTCAGCACTATGCAGTCACTTGTAAGCTGTCCATCTGAGTGCTGGTGAGAATTCAAAAGTGCAGGTAAAGTGAGTACATTTTGGTCATATATTTTTGTACGGCATTTTTACCATCGATAGATCCATGAAAAATAATAAGAACGCGCAGTGCCGTAAAAAAATGGTGCGCCAAAGTCGGTTTTTTTTTTTTGATTTTCTGACAATTTCCAGGGTAAATTTGGTCATTTCATTCTGTACGCCATCAGTTTCATACTGTTTCAATACAGCTTCTAATCCATTATTCCGCAACACCGTACAAAAATCATGCGACAAGGGGAAAAAATCGAGGGTTGCAACCCCCTCTCTTTCCGTGGTCCGAGGGGTGATTTGAAAAAGTACGGCTTCGGTTCCAAAACATTATCTAGCACTCAAAAGTACTATTAAAAATAGATATTGGGGGTCAAAGTTCCAACTTTTTGTCAACTTTTTTTTTTAATAAACACCTCCACGACCCCCGTACTATTCAATCCATCCATCAGCACAATGTTTTGAGTACATTACATTGAGTTCTACCACAAAAAAGATTTTTCACCCCCAAAAAAAAAGTCCCAGCAATATTTTTTGCGTAAAGTTACTTACACGCGAGAGCAATGAATCCGGGTCACTTAAAGAATCCTAAAAATCTCGGAAACTAAAAATGCTAGGTTAATGCAATAAATTATATTTAATAGACAATGTAATACTCCTTAAATGAAGGTATTAAAACTTCTTAGTTATTGTACAGTTATATCATAAAAAAATCAAATTTGAAAAAGGGCCACTTTCGAAGATGGAACTACGAAATTACAGCATTTGGTTTTGCTTTTGTTTGTAATCTGTCATTTATGTGGGTACATAAACCATGTTGATAGTGCTCTATATTCATTATTCAAGCTGAAATTATGTCGCTTACGCCTGAAGAATGCACCAGAATACTTACAATGCTGGAAACCGGCCGGAGTCAGCGCGATACAGCCAGGACTGTCGGTGTGTCGCTGTCAACAGTACAAAGAGTTCTCCGACGTTACGAAGAAACTGGTTCTAACCTACGCAGACAAGGAACGGGCAGAACCAGGTGTACCACAGCACGAGAAGACCGATACTTGGTGAACACCATGCTTCGAAATCGCTTTCTCACAGGAACTGAACTCACAAATCAGTTTCGACGCCTCGGAGGAAGTAACCCAAGTGCATGGACAGTAAGACGTCGGCTTGCTGAATCTAACTTAAAACCCCTTAGACCTGCAAACGGCCCTAAACTGGAGCGTGGGCATTGTATTTCAAGACTAAGATATGCCCAGAGCCACGTAAATTGGAGTATTGAAGATTGGTCAAAAGTTATGTTCTCCGACGAATCAAAATTTATGCTCTACAAGCAAGATGGAAGACACAGAGTGTATCGAAGACCAGGGGAAAGATTCAAGCAAGCATGCATCGAAGAAAAAGTAGCCTACGGTGGTGGGTCTGTACTTGTGTGGGCCGGAATTTCTTCTGAAAGTCGCACAGATCTGGTGATCATAGAAAACGGCTCTTTAACTAGCGTAAGATATGTGGAAGAAATCCTCAATGATCACGTTGGTCCATTTATGGTCAATTTAGGTGAGGATGCTATATTTATGCATGACAATGCCCGACCTCATACAGGTAGGATTGTGAATGACTACCTTCAAGAGATGAACATTACTCGTATGGAGTGGCCAGCGCGCAGCCCGGATATCAACCCGATCGAGCATGCTTGGGACGAGCTAGGCAGATGCGTAAAACAACGAAACCCTCCCCCAATCACGCTTCGTGAGCTCAAAATTGCTCTCACAGAGGAATGGGAGAATATTCCCCAAAATCGTATAAGGAACTTGGTGTACAGCATGCCAAACCGCGTAAACGCAGTAATGGAAGCACGAGGAGGCAATACGAAGTATTAAAATTCAAGAAAATCGTAATAAAGTTCAAAAATTTCATGTTTCCTATTTTTGTTTTAAGGAGAGATCAGCAGTTTTTTTCTTTATGTAATTTTGTGTTAATAAAATGTATGGTGACTCATATTTTTTTTACTTTCATTTAAGGAGTATTACATTGTCTATTAAATACAATTTATTGCATTAACCTATCATTTTTAGTTTCCGAGATTTTTAACATTCTTTAAGTGACCCGGATTTATTGCTCTCGAGTGTAGTTTGATGTACAGAATGCTTGGTTGATGATGAGGTGGTTTACACCCTGGAGGATTCGTGATGAGGTGGTTTACACCCTGTATATACGGTCATATCGGTTTAAAGCCAATGTTAGTGTCTCAAACGAAAGAAGTTATATTTGCTACAATCGAGTTAGTATTTTATTTGATTAAATGTATTTAAACTTCAATTACCTTAATGACCACCAAACGTCGTAAGACATGACATTTAACCAAAAGAAACTTGAAACTGCAGTAAAATACATCACTGGAGCTGAAATAATTATAAAATAAGACTTAGAATTATATAATTGGATAATACATACGTCTGTTTGTACATTTTAATATAAATGTCCACACCACGGTAAATCGTGAGAATTCTCAGTAAAACCTATGATTTTCCAGCTCTTAGTGATGAAAGCGCGAGCGATTCTGAGATCATTCGGGCTTTTACCATTTCGAAGTTTTACCACCATTCACTCAGTAAATCTTATTTTTGGAACGAAGTTCCTTATCGCGCGTTGCGAAAGGGGGCTAGACGGAAGAAATTAAGACGAAAAGTTGTAACGACACTTTTTGCTATAGTAAGCTATTGTAAGCCGTGCTGCGTGCGCATGTTTCTCTGTGTGTCTCTCTCTCGCTTATAGAAAGCAAGCTAGATATTTTCGCGTTTTTTTTTTTTATTATACCTTAAAAAAAAAAAAATCTTATTACAATTCCTTCACTAATCAATCGAAAGGAACTTCGTTCCATCCGGGTGTCCCTTGACACCACTCAAGTTTTTTTTTATCTCAGAGACGTGGTAAATGCTGTGGGTGAATAGGGTAAGCGACTACAAATCGTGAAGTCGGTAACTTGAAAATACGCATCCAACTTGGAGCGCTCACCGGGCTGCTCGATTCGCTCGCTTGGCTCGCTCCCTTTTTGTCACAGTTCGAACCTAACCTAACCCATTTGGTCGCTCAGTTTAGTATTACAGTTTGTCATCATCGTCGCCAGGTATTTTAGAAGTAGTCATTGTTTTATTCCCAAATCCAACATTAACTAACAGTCTTTGGTAAAACATAGTATTTCCCAAAATCGAATGGCAATAAAAACCTGAAAAATCTTTACTTTACTAGTAAAATATGCAATATTAATAATATCGCATATTTTACTAGTAAATCCCATATAATATTAGAAAGAAAGAAAAAGCATTTATTAGCCCGCACAGGACAAAACACATAAAATAAAATGGTGAAATTATCAACTAATAATAATTAAACATTAAAAAAAAAAGAAATTCAAAATAAAAAGAAAACGAAATTGGTCCTGTACAAGGCCAAAATTTATTATTTATTATATTATAATATATCGCATACAGGATATCATTATACAATTAATACCTATCTGCGGAATAATGTAATTTTAACCGACTTCTAAAAAAAAGGAGATTAAGGTTTCCGCCGGCATCTTTTTATATAGGTATGTATGTACCGATTACTCTCTGATTACTACACACAACTAAACTGCTGATCTACTACTTACAACCCAATAAAAAAATAATCAAGGCGGCTGGCTTACGTGATTTTTTTTCATTTGGTTGAGAAAATAAATTTGTATTTACTTTATTTTAGTAGTTTGTGAGTTAGCACTTTAAAAACGTATGTTTCTTCATGGCCCATGTTGATGACATGATGATCCCTAAATAAAATCTTGTTACAATGTTAAATTCATTCAAGACAAGAGTTTGTATGAAAACGGGCCAAGATTAACACAATTTAATCGATTTTTTTTATTTTTAAGTTAAAAAAACGGGAAAAAACTTACTTATAATTTTGCAGTGCTTCGTTGTCAGTGATTTGTTGGTGAGCTGCATAACGATTTTCAATAAGAATGTGACAAGGAGGGACGAGGTGTAAGCCATCAGTACTAGGCCTATGAGGTTCTGGAGTCTGGGCAGCAAAAAGTACACCACAAGGACCAACAGCAGGAAGAACGATGATATCAGGAAACCTGGAAATGAGGAATATTTATCCTTTTGACCCTGTTCTAATTTATTTTGAGTCGGTGCAGCATGTTTTCTTCTTCCATACCTACTTCTCTATTACTCGTCATTTCATCACACCTCTTTTCTAGCCATTTCATCCTTTACACTGGGGGTCTAAAATGGTCGCTTTAGCAGAATCTTCAATGAATCACGTTAAAAATTTAAAATTCTTAAAATGGACGTTATGGTTAAATAAAGTCCATTTTAAGTTTTTTTTTTTATCGTGATTCTGCTAAGGCGGCCACTTTAGGCCCCCAGTCCATCCATCGATTCTTCGGTCTTACTTTACTATTATAGCCATCAAAATTCATACTCAAAACTTTGCGTATGTCGTTTTCCTCATTTATCCATACCAAGACAACTGACTGCCACACAAATTTTCAGTTACCGGCGCCACTTTCAGACTTCCTTTTATGTACTCATTCATCATCATTCTCTTGCCCGTATCCCAATTTATTTGGGGTCGGCGCTGCATGTTCTCTTCTTCCATACTTCTCTATTTTTCATCATTTTTCGTTTTTTCGTTTTATGTACTCATTCCTTACTTTATCCATTCTCGTAACACCAGACATCCCACATTCCATTCTCATCTCAGTCACATGCAAATGACTTTTATTCATCCCATTTGTGGCGCAACATTTTGATCCATATAAGACAGCAAGTCTAACCATTGTTTTGTAAATCTTCCCCTTTTTTTTTTTTTTTTTTTTTTCGGATGGGAAATCATCAAATGACTTCTCCCGCTCTGGGCTGAGCAGGAGGGAGTGTCAGACTTTTACTGACTAAAACCCATCCATGTTCCTTCATCGCCCTTTGTGTTCCGGGGCCACGGTATCTCTTTCGAATAGTCCCGCAGCCCCGGCAGGCTTCGGCCCTTGCGGACCCCTTCCTTATTGCTGACTCTCTTTGAGGCGCGCGTGGAACACGAACGCGCCGTCGACACGGCCTGTCGTCATGAGACGTACGGACGGCGAGCTAGCCCATAGCTCCCCGTCCACAGGCCCGCGCCTACGGTGGCCGGAAGCCACCACGTGGCCCCCGACGCCCGGGGCGTCTCCCGCGGCGGCCGGGACGTGAGGATATCTCCCTCTCACGTTCCGCCACCTCCTTCGCTAGCATGACTGCTTCGCAGAAGGAGGTGACGGCGTCCCATTCCGTCTCGCTCCGGACCATGGATTGAACCAAGGCCGGGAGCGAGAGGTCGCCGCCGCCAATCGCCGTTACGAGGACACGGCGGTGCTCCGCCCAAGCGGGGCACACCTCCACCGTGTGCTCCACCGTGTCCTCCGGTCGATCCTCACAATGGTGACACCCGGACGTTTCCTCCCGCCCGATTCGGTGCAGGAACTTACCGAAACAGCCGTGTCCGGTAAGAACCTGCGTCAGGCGGAAGGTGAGGACGCCGTGGCGTCTCTCCAGCCACTCCTCAAAGAGGGGACTTACCGCCACTATTGTGGCGTGCCCTGCACGGGGTTGCGAAAGTCGCTCTCTCCATGTCGCCATGAGATCACGCCGGAAGTCCGTCCGCTGAGCGACAATTTGCCGCGGCAGCGGAGTTTCCCCCCGGCGTAGCGCCTCCGCGCGCCACTCATGTAGGCGCGCGAGGACTATTGCCTCCAGATCCCATGGCGGCGTAAATCTTCCCCTTATTTTTTAGGAGAATGCGGGAGTCATAGATTGTTTTCGAGACCTGCTAAAATTTCATTCATCCAGTGTATGAATTATATTTGAAAAAAAGATAAGATAGCGTTAATAACTTAGATTATTTTATCATGTTTTAATAAATATAAAATAAAGTTATTATGGCACAATTGCAAGTAGCTTGTATTCCAAATAGCATGCAAGCTACTTGCATTTTTTGTGCACGTTCCAGGCATGCGTCTCGTCTCACTCACCTACTAACGCAATTATCGTTTTCGTGTATTCATCTGCCGGAGCTGCTCTATACTCTCTTACGACGAGTTTAACTAATATTTGTGTATTGTTGACAATTAATTTAAAGTCTATGCAATATTCCAGACTTTTAATGACAGACCATGAGTTCGATCTGCCTGTATCTTGCATCCTTACCGCCCCATCCTGTAAATATGCGAAGGAATTTATTGACCCAGCTGAAACCAGGGATGTTTGTGTGTGAAAGTGAGTTACAAATATAACAATGTTCGTGGTTACCATATAAGCCAGCGCCAGTCACCGTAGACAAAAAACCGGCCAAGTGCGAGTCGAACTCGCGCATGAAGGGTTCCGTACTATCGTTTTTAGGATTCCGTACAAAAAACTAAAAAAAAGGAACCCTTATAGGATCACTCGTGCGTCTGTCCGTCCGTCTGTCACAGCCAATTTGCTCCGAATCTACTGGACCAAATCAGGTGAAATTTGGTAGGATGGTGTTATCCTATGACCCAAACACAGATGTGCAAAGTATAAAAAAAGGTTCGTTTTCGGGGGACAAATTAAGAAATAAAAAAAAACGTTTACTTACTGAGTCATATAATATCAAATGAAAGGGCTCGTTATGAGGATCTCAAATACATTTTTGTTATTATTGTAAAATAAATAGTTTTGATTTATTCATGAAAGAAGACGGAAATTGACCATCCCCCCCCCCCGATCTCTGAAACTACTGAGCCTAACATTTTGAAAAAAAATTACAAAATATAGTTAATTGCTTGCAGATTACAGGAAAACCTGTAAGAATTCTATCAATTGAAAATAAGTGGAAAACTCAATACGTTCACTTATGGAAAATAGGCATTGTACGGAACCCTCCGCGGAACTCTACGCGAGTTCAACTCGCACTTGGTCGGGAACAGATTTCAACGTACAAAACCCACTGATTTTAAAAAAAAAAAAAAAACATATTTTGACGTGAGAATTTTCGACAGAAAATTAGGGTGCTTTTTCGATAAGTCAAAATAAGGATAAATATTTTAAATCAAAACAATTACAGTGTGTTTGCGACATAAAAAGGTAAGTTTCCACTAAATCTCGTGAAGTAAAAAAATGTTTTGTAAAAGATAAAAATAAAAAACCAAAAACTTGATTATTATGAGGTTATGTGAAAAAAATGTGAATACATATGTTGTAGATCTTTTTATTACCTACAACTTTGCCATTTATTTTTTTTTACATAAAAAATCACCATCCTGCGTTCCCTAACTCAGGTTACAGATGTCGGAGAAAAAACAGCCAAGCTAAAGTGGGAGTGGGCTGGCCACGTAGCGCGAATGCATCCGGAGAGGTGGGCAAAGATCGTCACTCACTGGACGCCTGACGGAGGGAATCGCCGTCGAGTTAGATCGCGGCGAAGGTGGTGTGACGATCTTATCTTGTTTGCGGGGCGAACATGGCCAGCAGCCTTGCTTCCACTCCCACTGCCGGCCTTTGCCAGCAGTGGGACACATGACAGGCTAAGAAAAAAATAAAAATACAATTACCTCTAAAATAAAAAAATCGTTTGTTATCAAGTGCTCCGCCGTGCAGTTTATATTTCTTTGATTTTTGACGAAAACAAAATCCTTTTTCGATTTATTTTTGACACTTCCGTCCCACGAAAACAAAACAATCTTGGAATAGTCGACGTCTGAAATGAGCTTTGAAACTTTCTTAAATCTTTGAAACATTTCCACTGTATTGGTGCAGTGTCCTCTCGGAGCAAACATTTCGCCTTTACCGCAGCATTTCTCGATACACGTATTAGAAGAACAAAATTTCGTCACATTGACTTGATTATTGTTCATATGTATATAATCATTTTTGCACATAGTTTCAAAGTCCACATCATTTTTTGCATCACTTAACACTAAAAGAAACGAAAAAGCTACGAAGTTTAACATTTTTATTGAAAAATTCAGTTTAATTATTTAATGTAAATACAATACAATAGTTGTGTGTACCGCACATTGCCACTTTGTTTGTTACACAGAAAACTCCAAGTTGAGTTGCTTTAGGGTAAACTTATATTAAAATGTTACTCTGTTTATATTACAATGATTCTTTCTTTGTGGTTAGTTCCACAGTCATTATTTATTTCCTATGTTCATTTTCCTTACATAATAATTACATTTTGAAATATTTTAATTGACAAGAGTGACGATGGAAAAAGACCAGACGTCATGACGTTAGTGCCTTGGAACTTGGTAGGCCTTTGGTGTGGGACGCAACCTGTGTCGACACCTTTGCAAGCACGGCGGGCTGTGTGCAGGCGTTGCTGCTGCGGCTGCTGAGTTCCTCAAGCGGCGAAAATACCGTAATCTTATTGTTCAATCAAATGCAGTTTTAAGCCGTTTGGGGTCGAAACGATCGGGTCTTGGGGCCCAGGTGCGCGTCTCCTTTTTAAAGAAATCTCTCACCGACTAGTCGACACTTCCTGTGACCAGAGGGCAGGCTGGCTCTTTCTTTGGCCAAAGAATTAGCATTGCCATTCAACGTGGCAATGCTGCCAGTCTTCAGGGCAATGACCCCGATGCGTAGGAGTACTTTGACGCCTAAGTGTCCTATTGTCGTCGTATAAGGTGTATTTGTTCATACACGAAATCTCTTAAGGGGTCATTGTACTCATCATTATGAACAAATTTTACTAAGGGACTATTTTCGCGAAAAAAAATACAGCTGTTCCCGACAATATGTTCGCATAACTCGTCAAAATGTATGGAACAGTTGATATTTTTTTCGCGAAAATAGTAGCCCACGGGCATCGGGAACAGAGTCCGAGCTACCAGTGGTCAGAGCCATTGAGAGAGGAACCTCCTAACACACGCACCGGTCCGTGTCCAGGAGTACTACTTTCTGAATCAAGTTGTTGATCCAGCTGCCAAGCTATAGCCTCCTCAGATGTTGGTCGATGCTACAGGCTATTAAGCCATTGGCGACACGACCATCGACACAATGACTGCTGTACTCACGTCCCATATGTCGACAACTTCGCGAGCCAGATCGTGATATTAGGATTTTTATTATTTAAAAACATATTAAAAAACAACAACGCAGTCAGAAAACTCTTCTGAAATCGTTTTGATGTCTAGTACTACTCGTGTAACCATAATAATTTAAGTTGCTTCTTAGTTAATTGCATATGGCTGAGATGAAAAGAATATAGCTGTATGAAGGATAATATGACTAGAAAGGAGATGACTGCTGAGATGATGAAAAATAGAGAAGTATGAAAGAAGAAGACATGTTGCGCCGACTCCAAAGAAATCGGGTAGCAAGAGCATGATGATGGCCTAGCTAATTTTAAATATTAACTGTATTCATATCGTGTTTGCTTTTGTGTAAATTAAGTTGGTTTCAGAATTACTGGAAACGTTAATGCGGAAACTGATTTTTGTTGTTGGTTATTACGACGGTTTTTCCTGTCTTTTAGGAAAAACCACATGTTTAATTACATTTACGGGAATTAAACTGCAAATGCAGGATAGATATTATTATACCTTTTTTTTTTTTTTTTAGGATGGGAAATCATCAAATGACTTCTCCCGCTCTGGGCAGGAGGGAGTGTCAGACTTTTACTGACTAAAACCCATCCATGTTCCTTCCTCGCCCTTTGTGTTCCGGGGCCACGGTATCTCTTTCGAATAGTCCCGCAGCCCCGGCAGGCTTCGGTCCTTGCGGACCCCTTCCCTATTGCTGACTCTCTTTGAGGCGCGCGTGGAACACGAACACGCCGTCGACACGGCCTATCGTCATGAGACGTACGGACGGCGAGCTAGCCCATAGCTCCCCGTCCACAGGCCCGCGCCTACGGTGGCCGGAAGCCACCACGTGGCCCCCGACGCCCGGGGCGTCTCCCGCGGCGGCCGGGACGTGAGGATCTCTCCCTGTCCTGTTCCGCCACCTCCTTCGCTAGCATGACTGCTTCGCAGGAGGTGACGGCGTCCCATTCCGTCTCGCTCCGGACCATGGCACGAACCAGGGCCGGGAGCGAGAGGTCGCCGCCGCCGATCGCCACCTCGAGGACACGGCGGTGCTCCACCCAAGCGGGAGATATTATTATACCTAAGAGATTTCAATGAGGAAAAAAATGCGGATGGAATCAGTCTGTTGATAATGCTTGACTATTATTATTACTCCCACGGTCGACAAACATTTGAGGCGATCATTGAGAGTTTGTGACATCAGGTTATTTTTTCTCGATTACGATGTTGGACCCATGGAGAAAATCGTTCAGTTTGGTGGTCTATCATCATCATCATCATTTCAGCCTAAAGACGTCCACTGCTGGACATAGGCCTCCCCCAAGTGTCGCCACATTGACCGGTCCCGTGCGACTCGCATACAGCGGATTCCCGCAACCTTCACCAGGTCATCCGTCCACCTAGTGGGAGGCCTTCCAACGCAACGTCTTCCGGTTCGCGGTCGCCACTCCAGAACTTTTCGGCCCCATCGGCCATCCGTTCTGCGCGCAATGTGCCCTGCCCACTGCCACTTAAGTTTGGCAATTCTTCGGGCTACATCGGTATCCTTGGTTCTCTTGTGGATGTCTTCATTTCTGATTCGATCGCGCAAAGAAACTCCGAGCATAGCCCTCTCCATTGCCCTTTGGGACACTTAAAGCCTTCTGATGAGGCCTATTGTGAGCGACCACGTTTCGGTCCCGTATGTAATCTCTGGCAACACACACTGGTCATAGACTTTCGTCTTGAGACACTGCGGTGAGTTGGACGAGAAGATACCACTCTCATAAATATGACAACAACTTGCTGATACATGCTGTATTCGAAAATATAATAATACGACAGCAAAATGCCCAAGCGTCATAATGTGAAATAAACAATTATGGGTATTTAACACAGGAAAATATATTCAATCAAAATCCCTAATTTCCTTAAGTATTCAAGTGTCGACTAAAGGGCAACGCACAGCGGTCGCCACATCGGCTCTTCGTTCACCATCCAACGTAAACACGAAACCGGTCCGTCTCAGCATCGCCGAGTTCCGTTCTTATGCATTTAAATGCATGAGATTGGCTCCCATGTTTGTCAAAAAGCTCTTATAAGACACAAACTCAGTGACGCCTTTTGATTATAATGTTGCATAAAGCAAAATCAGCGTATAATGTTCCCACTGCTGACACAGACGTTCTCTGTATGAGAGGGGATACTAATAGGGATGATGACTGACCTAAAAAAATATGATTCTGTTTAGTCCGTCAGTTAGATTATCGACAAATATTGGATCCGTGTTTTTGTTTAATCAAATTAATACAAAATTACGAAGATAGAACGCGTCAAACATCATGAGTGAGGGCTTGTCACGTCACTTTTTGGTAAAAAATATTCTCAAATGTGACGTCACACGAGTTTTCGAAGCACTGTATCGTCTTCATTTTTTGTTAACGTGAAAAAAGAAAAAATACGTGTCCAAAATTTTTTGGAAATCTATCTGACGGTCTAATTAGGTTTTTTTTGTCGTCTACCATATTATAAATGCGAAAGTTTGTGAGGAAGTATGGATTTATGGATGTCTGGGGTTGTAACTCTTTTACGTAAAAACGACTGTCACAGATAATTTTTAACCTGGATTTAACTCAAAGGATACTTTTTATCCTGGTAGTACGATCCCGTGGACAGTTACCGAACTCCACGCCGGTGAAGCAACGGGCATAAGCTAGAAGGCTTTTAATCCACCACGCTGTCTTCGAATTTTCAGTTCTAGGACAAGCTGGTTGCTTCACAATATTTTCCTTCACCGTTTTGAGAGCAGTGGTGACGAATTATAGATCAAAGTAATGCGCTAGCCACGGTTCGAACCCACGATTATAGAAATTAGGAAAGGTCTTTCTAAGTTATAACAGGCATGAGGACAGCATCAATAATTGCAAATCTATTTAGTCTGTCAGTTAGAGTATTGGAAAATAATGGACAGGTATTTTTTGTTTTTGTAAATCATTGAATATTTATTTAACACTTCAAGCACAAAGTACAGAGGCGGACTTAATGCCGTAGGCATTTTCTACCAGTCAACCTTTGGGTGATGCAGAGACAAGCAGTGGTAGGTGTACATCTGAAAATAATTAATTAATACTAAGGTAAAATAGAAGGATATATAAAATACTATAAATATATATAAATACTATAAATATATATTAAACTATTTATTACTGTAAATAGAAATATAAACGGATTTACTAAAATAAAAGACAAACAATAGAGAAAACATTACCGTTGTGATGAAACTGCCAGCTTCTTGCGAATGTACTCTCGAACTTTATTTTTGAAAGCCAAACGATTGGTTGCCATCCTGATTTCCTGGGGAAGCGCATTCCACAGAGAAATAGATTGCACAAAGAATGAACGATGAATGAAGTCAGTGCGGTGTGAGGGACAGTGAAGAACACGGTTTTGCGATGATCGCAGACTCAGATTATGGTTGGCACAAATGTACTGAAAGTGGGGAGCAAGGTAACTAGGGGAAGTGGGAGAAACGAGAAAAGAAAACAAGGTGGTTAGCGCCCTTTGCTCCCTACGCTGACGTATGGGCAACCACTTAAGAAGAGACCGGTACTCGGACACATGATCATATTTACGCAGATTGAAAACGAATCGAATGCAGTTATTTAGAAGACGGTCAAGTTTGTCGAGGAGATCTGCATTCAGGTCAAAGTAGCACACATCACCATAATCGATGATAGGAAAAATTAAGGACTGTACAAGCATTGTTTTCGTATTTGAGGGTAAAAAGTTTCTCAAACGGTACAGAGCCCGCAACGAACCAGTAACTTTCTGGCTGACACGAGCGACTTGAGTATGCCATTTCATAGTGCTGTCGATGTGCAAGCCAAGATCCTTTACATCATTGCTAAATGGAACGACCGTACCCTCGAAAAGAACTGGTGGCAAGGTTGTACTATCCAACTTGCTCAGACTGCGAGAACTCCCAACGATGATAGCCTGACATTTATTCGGATTTACTGCCACACCAAATTTACCGGACCAGGTTTTTATGGCCATCAGGTCCCTATTTAGCTTCACGATTAGATCACGCATTTCGTCAACCCTCCCCTGACAGTACAACTGCAAGTCATCGGCATACAGATGATACGCACACTGAAGCTCAGAAGTTAGGAGATTAATAAAAATGGAAAACAGAAGAGGAGAAAGAATACCGCCTTGAGGAACACCAGTTTCCAAATCACACCAACATGACGACGAATCCCCAACATGGACTGACTGCTGGCGTTCCTGAAGGTAAGAGGAGAACCATTCCAGTGCTCCGGGAGAGACCATAACATGAGATAAAATTGCCAAAAGGATGTCGTGACTAACGGCATTAAAGGCATTCGAGAAATCGACCAGCACCAGTACCGTTACCTTGGTGTCTTCCAGCCCTGCCCTTATATCGCCAGTAACTTTAAGTAGGGCAGAAACTGTGCTGTGCCCTGGCCTGAACCCAGATTGAAGTGGGCTGATAAGCGAGTTCCGATGAACAAAATTGGAAAATTGTTTGTGGACACAGGCCTCAAGCACTTTGGATAGAAAGGGAAGGATCGAAATGGGACGGAAATGGGTAGGAAGAGAGGGATTAGGGACCTTGGGTAGCGGACAAACATAGGCTTTGCGCCACAGGGAAGGAAATACTCCGGTAAATAGGGAAAAATTCACAATATGGGTAATAGCTGGTAGAAGATCATCCAGAAGAGTTGTGATCATACCACGAGTAATATTATCACAACCCACTGCTTTCGACTTAATGGCCAGAATGATCTTTTTGATCTCTCCCGGTTCAGCTGGAACAAAGTGAAAGTGGTTAATATTAGGACGCGTTAGACCAGCAATTAAGGTTAAGGTTTGTTGTTTAGTTAAGCGATCCATGGAGGAAGCAGAAGAAAAATGCCGATTGAGCTCGTCCAGGTCAACAGAGTTAGGTAGGTCTAAATGTCGCGGTTTGCCGATACCCAGAGTTCCAAGAAACTTCCAAATATCGGCAGAAGAGGAAGAAGCTATATTATCTAGAATGTGGCGGCGTTTACCGTTGCGTATCATCTGATTGCATCTATTCCTTGCAACCTTATATAATGACCAGTTCTCGTCAGTACGATCCCTCTTAAATTTACGGAATGCTCGGTCCCTACGTCGCATCGCCATCCGAATCCCTCTAGTCATCCATGGGGCAGGAGGACGTTTAAGTTTCACTTTTTTGATAGGAGCATGGATATTATAAAGGTTGACCACAACATCGTTGAATATGGCAACCTTGTCGTCAACCAAAGAGGCGTCCAACATAGGCTCCCAATCAATCAAGGATGCATCCTTCTTAAGCTCCTCAACATTCATCCGCGCAAAACAACGCCTGTACAGAATCTTGGGTTTGGGTTTGGGAGGTTTCAGGATATATGAAAGGAAAATCATGTCGTGATGAGAAAAACCAGGAGCGTCATGTTGACCATGGGAGGATACGAGGGAAGGATTCGAGGTGAGGATCAGATCGAGCCAGGTGTCATCACCAGCAGTGTTATGGTGGGTAGGTTGGAGCGGCAACACATGCAGACTAACCGACTCGATAAGATGGAGGAGTTTACGGGATCGAGGGGCGGTACGGGCAAGTAGATTTGTGTTGAAGTCGCCCATGATGATGTGATGTGCATACTCTGAACCCAAGGATTCAAGTACCGATTCGAATTCAGTGAAGTAATCAATAGTGGGGGGACAGTAAACGACACCAATTACAGTTTTGGCTCCTTTGACACAGACTTCAAGGAAAATAAACTCAGCAGAAGCAGAATATTGTGATGAGAAAGAAGCAAGTATTTTATAAGGAAAATCACTACGGAGGTATATGGCAACACCACCCCCTCCCTTACCAATCCTATCATTCCGTATAAGAGTGAAATCAGTGAGAGGGTAAGTAGTGGACGGGAGATGTGGTTTGAGCCAAGTTTCGGAGATCAGGATGGCGTGAACATTGCTGTTGTTAAATGCGTCGTAAAGCTCGTTATAGTGGCTCGGAATGCTTTGAGCATTAATGTGACACACATTCACCAACCGATTAGACGTATCATTACATTTTTGTTGCAAAAAATCAGCAAGAGTATCGTTGAATGAACAAAAGCTTCCATCGCTAGAAGCTGCAGATTCATCCGCGGAGAAGAAGGTTTCATTGTCTGACATAAATATACGTAATAAATATAAATAAATACCTATATTATACAAATAAATTGGAAAAAAATACAATTAAGTTATCACTAAAAACAAACTATCACTAACAGGTGCAAAATTCTGCACCACCCGCCAGCTAACACCAACATTACATTAGAAGCAATAAAACAAGCATAAAGTTATAGCACATATACACAGCAACATACAAAGGAAAAGAGAAAGCCGTAGCTCCCAGACATAAAAGACAAGAATAGGAAAGTTAAATAAAGAAAAAGAAGGAGGAGACACACCCAACTGCAAATTATGTGATGTTGCACGTGGAACGAAACGTAATAATATAATCTGAGTGTGTAGCACAAATTATTGTTTTATCAGGTACATTTCAAAACGTATTCTTGAAACGTCACTGTCATTTAAGTTTTTCTAAACGTCAATCTGATTATCTGACTTTAAAGTTTTTGTACCACTCAAATAAATAAGAAAAATAAACACAGTTGGGGGTATCTAAATAGCAATGCACCTATTCAAATTAGAGAAGCAAAAGTAAACAAGTGGGGTGTAATGCTTATGGAAGATAACTACATAATAGACTAGACAAATATAAACTGGTAAGTAAAGATTATGAATCTAAAAACTTTTAACCTAGAAACACCAACAATACAACAAATAGTCCAACCTATTTTCCCGTTGTGTTTTGCAGATTCCCAGCAGCGTCGCCACCTCTTCCACGCCCAGTAGGAGCCACGTCCAGTGCCTTAGGGTACTGGGCTACCAAGGGCTTCAGTTCATCGAAGGAAGTTATCTTGTGCTTGGTGCCATCAGGAGCCTTTATGAAGATAACCCCATCTTGTGTCCAACACGACCTCATGCTGAAGTGCTCCCGTGCCTTGCCGAAAACAGATTGTCTGGTCCTGGTCAGGAACTCCTTCACAGCCATTTTGGAACCTTTCAAGCCTGTTTTTGCCTTCCAAACCAATGACCTCAAATATACACTGGCAAACCGGACAAGGATAGGCCTGTGATGATCCTTGCTGAGAGCTCCCAGTCTGTGACAGGTTTTAATTGAAGATGCGGAGATGTTTTTCAGTGCGAGCTTGGTATTTAAAACATCCAGGATGACAGTCGTGCAGTCTTCGTTGTCCGCTTCAGCAAGCCCTTGGAAAACCAAGGCTTTCCGCCGGTGCCTGGTCTCCAAGCCATCAATTTGTTTGGCACACTCATTGATTTGGCTTCGCAGCAGCCCAAGCATGGAGAATACAAGCTCCCGGAAACCACGAAACTCCTCTGCTATCCTTGCCACTGTATCCTTGGCAGGCCCGGCGCTCTGTATTTGGGCCTCAAGTTCACCCATTTTCTTCAGAAAATTTTCCTCCAGGGTTTTTTGTGCAGCCAGGACTTCAGCAAATTGTGACATAATGTGTTGTGAAGTGCTTATAAACTTGTACTATGGTGTAGTGTAACAGCTGGCAGGTGGTTTATTTAGCTTGTCTAAGTCACATAAATGTGCCACAAACGTGAGTACTAGTTAGATATAACTACTTTAGACTGATTACTGATGTAAACTATATCAGTTTTCCAATTAATTAAAATTAAAATTAAATTCCGTATTTATAAAAACGTCTGTACTTTTTTCACACCTACCCCCGAAAAAAAAAAGAAAAAAAAAAAGAAAAAAAAAAAAAAAAAAGGAAAAAAAAAAGAAAAATATTGACAAAGACAAAACGCATCAAAACTCGGGAGTGGGGGCTCGTGACGTCAGAACGCACTAAAAATTATACCACGGCGTGACGTATTGAGATTTTTAAAAGCGTCGTATCTTCGTCAATTTTGGTATACGTAACAAAAGAAAAAATACGGGTCAAATATTTTTTGATAATCTAACTGAAGGATTAATTAGATTTTTTCAGTCGACAAGCCTGTATCATTCGCCTGCCGTTTCCCAACGATGTTGGGGTCGGCTTCCATTATATCCCGATGCAGCTGAATACCTATTTTACATGGAGCGACTGCCTATCGGACCTCCACAACATAAGATAAGAGTGGTTGTCAGACTGTCAGACCACTGACCGATTGTAACACAAACTAGTGCGCCGGCCTCGGTTCGAGCCCACGACCTACCAGTCGTTAGTCAGGGGGGCGTTACCAGTGTGCTGCTCTTTATTGAAATTAGGTGTTTGGGATTTTTGGTTTCAGGTCGTCGGCGTCGTTGTTTTGAAATTAAACCCAGATATGCTCGCAACATAGTACGTGTATTGACTTTTGAGGTTTACAATGGGTTTGATGTAGTTGTCGTCGCGTCACAAAGATTAAGAGAAGCGCGCGCGCCGCTGCCCTCGCGTTGTTCGTGCCCGCCCCTCCTCGTCCCGTCCCGCCACCCGCGTTAGATGTTGCTGCCGTGTTGGTTAGATGGCGCAGTGGTCATCAACAATAGGAAAGGTCTCGAAGCTATAACTGTATCATCTGCCTAGCCTTTTCCCAACGATGTTGGGGTCGACTTCCAGTCTAACCAAATGCAGCTGAATACCAGTATTTAACCTGGAACGACTGCCTGACTGACCACCAGAACCCAGTTAGTACTGGGTAATACGATACCCCTTGGTAAGACTGGGTGTCAGACTTTCGGGCCACTGACTGCTGTAACGACTGTCAAAGATCTACAAATGACAGCCGGGACGAACGGCTTAACGTATTTTCCGAGGTACGGATGAAAGGGGCGGACACCCATCTATGGACCAACCTAGGCAAGCCCGGCTTGACCTGAAGATCAGCCCTAGTGGCTGTTATTATTTAGCCACGAGCTCAATCTAAACTTTATTATTTTAAAATCAATCACGCATTCCAGAAAAAGATAGAAAAACTAATTATTCTTTTTTATTAAAAATACTTCCTTAAAATTACATGGGTAGATATTTTACTGTTACGAGTTCTATATAACATCATTGTATTAAAATACTCAAACATTTCTCAAATAAAATATGATGTCGGCACATTAATGAAGAAAATCGCCTATTTTCAAATTCAAATTCAAATATTTAATTTCAGAATTATATCCATATATTGTTAGTAGTAGTATAACTTAGCCTAATATTAGTATTACATTAAATTTACAATAATAAACAACTAGTGTGCAAAATGAACTGTTCGTTCAATGGTACACCAGTTTAATTGGTTAGGTGTGTCTGAACACTTACCCACCTTCGTAAAAGGGGAGAGTCCCACCGGTCTGCAAACACATTCAGGATGCCATTGGAGGAGGAGCGCAAGCGCGCCATAATGGAACCGCATCGCTTCCGCATGATTACGGCGAACCCGTCAACGCACGCTTCCGCGAACATCCCCGACGCGCTACATCGCCACGGCAACTCCAAAAGCACCCTGAATGCGTTATTGTACTGAACGCGCAGGTCGCTGTATGCCCGCTGGGTATACTTGGTCCACAAGCTGCACGTGTAAAACGACTGGCAGTAGGCCTTAAAAAGCGTTATCTTTATCGATTCAGACACAGCAGCAAACAGCGTGCAAACCTGCGGGCCAGCATGTTACAACGGACAGCCAGCGTCCCTGTCTATGTCTATATTGTCTTTTAAGTCATCAGTGACCCAGTGGCCCAAATACTTAAACCTCGAAACCCGACTTAAAGGAGACCCGGAGAGTGAGAGTTCAGGCAGCTGCTTGTAGGTTAAAGTACCCGATTTAAAAACTAACCATTCACTTTTATCGGTATTGTATTTGAGCCCATGAGCCACTGCATAACTTTCACAAATTTTAATAAGCCTTCTCATTGCACCGATAGATGGGCTCAGCAGCACCATATCATCAGCGTAACTGATGTTGTTCACGCGAACACCATCTACGTGACAACCGATTTTAGTGATACTGAGCCCACCTATCAGTTTATTTGTGTATAGGTTAAAAAGTCGGGAGGAGCTCAGCCCCCCCTGCCTCACCCCACAATCCAGCCCATACATATCAGAATATGAGCCTGCCCACTTAACTGTGTTCTTTTGACTACTGTACCAATACCTAAACAGTGATATCACATCAGCCGGGACATTAGTGTCGTGAGTGAGCTTATGCCAGAGCAGGTCATAATTGACCAGGTCGGAAGCCTTCGATAAATCCAGGAAACATACCATAACAGGAGTCTTTCTGTCTGTATAATATTGGACAGTCTGCTTGAGGCATAGAATTGCACTGCCCGTTGATAAGTTCGGTCTAAAACCAAACTGACCATCTTCGAGAACAACATGCTTAGCTGGAATTTTATCAAGCAGACTATCCAACACCTTAGCACAGTATTAGTAAATAGTACTCGTTATGAAATCGAAAGTTACTGAAAAATCGACTTTACGCCAAACAGAATTTCGCTCTAGAAAGCTTTTCTGCAAATACATAAAAAAAATCTTCGTTTGGAGTGCTACGCTGTTGCTACGGGGCTACGACATGGCTACGAGTGCCACGACGCTGCTACGAGCTGTTACCGCAAATCCGTTGGTCTTTGCGATTACTGCTCCTAGCAGCGTCGTAGACAGGACGGTGCGGAACACGGTTTCGGTCCCATAGTAAAGCCCGGGACCGAAACCGGGTTCCGCATGCCCTAACATGTAGAAATCTTAAAAACGGTCTATTATACTCCTCGTAGTTATTCAGTGATTGCTATAAGTAAGTTTCAATTCTTTGGTTTTTTGTTACGAATACTAATTAATTAATATTGAATTAAATTCACATAGGACTTAAAACATAACTAACGAAAAGTGGGTAATAAATAGATCCACATCTGCTTTACCCTATGGTGACTACAGCCGTGATGTTATAAATAACGATTTCCTGGTGTTTTGCACAGTTTTACAATAAAAAACAAATTGTACAACGAAAGCGCCTCGTGCTCGGAGCACGGAGCATTGATCAAAATATTGAATGTTTGAGTTCTGTAATATGCAGGGATTATTATACTGTGATAAAAGTCTAATTCGTTACTTTGTCCTGATCATAGATCTGTAAATAATTTTGCGTTTAGGTGAATACATGCAAGCGTTAGAGACATCAACAAAAGTAATTTTCTCCTGTTAGGTCATTTTTCAATAGCTTTATTTCTTGGGCTTGGTCCTTAGTGGATACCCTTGCTGTTCCGGTAGTCTCACTTCTTGTACCCTGGGATGATAACTCGAAACTCCTGGTGAATTTATTATTTATGTTGAATCTGAAAATAAACATTGCTATTAAAGTTGCACAGGGGAAGGATGAACTTCACTCGGTTTATATATGTAGATATAATTTATTCAACAACGTAGGCAT
The DNA here is from genome assembly GCA_963853795.1 of Xestia rhomboidea. Classification (NCBI taxonomy): domain Eukaryota; kingdom Metazoa; phylum Arthropoda; class Insecta; order Lepidoptera; family Noctuidae; genus Xestia; species Xestia rhomboidea. The sequence goes on from OY970772.1 coordinate 15,030,751, forward strand.
ATCATTACCAGCCTATAAAATTCCCACTGCTGGGACACAAGCCTCCTCACCGCGAGAGAGAGTGGGTCATAATCCTGATGTCACAGATGTCTTCAAATGTTTGGCTCTTGGACATGCTGGTTTGTCTGGCGTGTTAAAATGAAACACATATCTGAATGGCTGTTCACAATTCCATCAACGACCATAACGGTGGTTCAGTTCCTCAATTTTATGCTGATCTTCGTTTAAATCGGATGTTAGAGTGTAAATATTTCTTGAAATCAACAATTTAATTGGTTGAGGTTTGCACTAGAACAGATTCAACCAAAACGCGACCAAAACCGTTACCGCATAAAGGCTAGTTCAGCCCAGCACAGCCCGGTCCTGCCCACAGTGCTGAAGACACCCCAATGTTGATTACACTCAACAGTTCATACAACTCACCTGTTACATAGCTTGAGGTATATTCGTTTATTAAACACAAATAAAAAGAATATGGCGACCCCGATGAGTAGGTTGTACGTATTTGTCAAGATGAACACCCATAATGGCGTGTCAGGTGGAACGAGCTCCAGGCACCAACTGACTCCCATGAGCACCGATAACTTTATGTAGGTGGCGAAACTAAAAATAAGAAATGTTTCAAATTTAAAAATAATTTAATTCCTCTTCACCAACCATGACTTAATAAATACATCTTAAAATGAAGGCACAAAAGTTTGTGAGAGACTGGTGTCTGCACAAGGTATATCTATACATATATATCGTTTAGCAGATATTTTTCTTCTTTATCTTTTTTATAGCGATTTTATTTATTTATAAATGTAACAATGTTATACATTTTATATTTATAAAATTGTTACATTTATTACATGTGCAAAAATAGTCTTTCGCCCCCACTCGGTCTGGGCCATCAATACTAGCATCAGTTAACAATATTCCCAGTGAGATATAGCCATGTGACATGTTCATTTGTTCACAATATCTTATAAACTGTCATCTGATAAACAATTGAGAATAATATAAAATATATAATAGAATGTATAAAACAAAAAGATAATTTGCCAAATTTTTAATCGGAAGGAAATTATTGTAAACATTTTTTTAAACGTAGTCCTGCCCTCCGAACCGCAGCTGACGTTTACGGATCTTCATGATACAACTCTCTGAAGCATTTTACAAGTTATCGCTCGAGAGATACTAAATCATGAATTTTTGTTGTTGGCTTGCGGACTGTAAGGTCTATTTTGTTATAGTTTCAACCAAGTTCAAACTTGGTTGAAACTATAACAAAATAGACCTATTATTATTATTATTTCGAGTTCAAACCAATACTGATACTGATACTGGTCGAGTAAACAGTTAAATTAAAAGTGCTTACATGTTTTTGTCCTGCGAGCTACTTCTAGAATCTTGACATTTGTTATTTGCGCTTTTGATCATCCAAATATTGTAGACGGTCAATACGAACAATATGATATTAACGAACATTATTATCCCTATTGGTATAATAAAATAATATCGAACACTTTCACCTGAAAAAAAAAGTATATCCAGTTACTGTTGTTTCTATGTAAAGCCTATTTTTGACAATTCTACATAGCCCAATCCTAAAAGATGGAATTATATTATATTATTATAATTATTCCACGTTTGGAATTATAACCTTCCTCATTAAAAATTAGGCTGTCAAATGCAAAAACGAAAAAACTTTTCAGCTTTTTTAGTACTTATACATTATTCATTATTCATCATTCATCACATTAATTTTTAACCGACTTCAAAAAAGGAAGAGGTTATATGTTCGTGTGTATGTTTTTTTTATGTATGTTATCCGATTTCTCTGCCATTTATGGACCGATTCTCAAAATTCTTTTTTTATTTGAAAGAGTATACTCATGAGGTGGTCCTATACAATTTGGTGAAGATCTGATGCTAATCTTCGGAGATATACAATGGAACTCTTTAAAAATAGACCGCAAATCTGTAGTGATTGCTGCAATCGCTTGGATGTTTATTGTTTATACAACATCATGACATAACATCACGTCTGCATGCTTTGAGGGGATAAGCAGATATGTACAATACACCCAGATTTCGACAGTTAGGTATGTTTGCGGATGGATGGACAAAGATTTTATTGGCATGTCAGAAGTATTGTGTGTAGTATTGAGAGTTTGTGTATTGTGTTTATGAATGTGTGAACCTTTACTTTATTATTTTGTATATTTTAATTTTATGTTATCTCTTACTCTTTTAGTTCTAGTTTTAGTTACAGTAATTGGTTTAAATACAACCGTTGTAATTAAATAAATAAATAAATGTTAAGTTCCATTTATTGGGGAGAAGCCTACTACCATGACATGTATAAAAATTATGTAAATTAAATTCATGGTGACTTGTTTGGGAACAACTAAAAATGGAAAAAATAAATAAAAAACTTTTTTGCTAAAAAAAAAACCGAATTAAAAAAAAAAACAAAAGGAAAAACACAAAAAACTGAAGAATAACTTTAGCTTCAGAAGTCGGTGACAAAAACACTAAATCAACTAGACTTCGAAGCTTGACCTTTGTTTGATTTTTTTTAAGTCGGTATTATTTTTTGCAAAACAGTTTTTTTTTATACACACATTTATATAATTTATTTCTTTATCGTGTGGTTAGTGCCTAACCTGGTGTCAGAGTTTTTATGCCGCGTGTGGGCCTCTGATTTGGTTTTAATTATGCTATTAAGAAATATCTTTCAGGCATGCTGGTTTCCTCACGATGTTTTTCCTTCACCGAAGGACCACCACCAGAACCAGTGATAATTATACAATACGGACTTGAATTCGAAAAATCAGAGGTGTGTGCCTTTGGTCCGAACTCGATACCTATGATTTGGCAGTCCGACGGTCACACCACTAGGCTATTTATATAATTATATACATATAATTATACATACCAATAACGAAGCAGTTGCCGAAGGGTGGTTTAGTAATTTGCGAATTAGAAAGGTCTATGTTGTCCAATATTGTGACTATAGCAGTCATCAGGAGCGGGATCCCCCAGGCATACAGACAGTACCACATGAACTTCACTCGCTCGCCTCGTCGGTTAATGTCACACCTCTTGCGATGACCTCTGACAGGGAGAAAAAGAATTCATTATTAGGGGTCACAATTATAAGTATCTGAACGTGGTTGCCAGTCCTCACATTTTTCATGCTCAACTACTTACAGCGCCTGCTCTCAATGTTAGTGTCGATAAAGTTATAATTTCTACAAAAGTGTTAGTATTTTATTTGACTTAAACTTCAATTACCTTAATGACCACCAAACGTTGTAAGACATGACATTCAACCAAAAGAAACTTGAAATCGCAGCGAAATACATCATTGGAGCTAAAATAAAGATGAAAATTAAACTTAGTTCTAATTATAGAACGGGTAAAAATACTTAGGTATATATGTATGAAACCCAGGATTTGTACACAATTCCTAGCAAATATGTACAAATTCAAGCTTACTTAGGAAACGTGTAAAATAATGTTTTAAAGATTCTTTAATACACTTATTTCTTGTAAAATGTATAAATTTCCTAGGAATCGTATGCAATTACGAGATGGTACTAAGAAATATATCTATATCTGTGAATAAAATACGAATAAAATCAACGTCCTGGGGCTGCGGGACAGTTCGAAAGAGAAACCGTGGCCCCGGAACACAAAGGGCAAAGAAAGAACATGGATGGGTTTCAGTCAGTAAAAGTCTGAGACTCCCTCCTGCTCCGCCCAGAGCGAGAGGAGTCATTTGATGATTTCTGATCCGAAAAAAAAAGGTCACGATCAAAATGTTTTAATAAGGCGTAGTCGCCGTAGCCCCGGTTTAAAGTAAGTAGTCAGGGAGTACGGAGATTACCCGCTACATACAAACTTACCGCTTTATAACATTAGTATAGATTACTTCCTTTTTGGTTTGGATTTTGTTGAGAATTTGTCATGGTTTATTTTTTTGCATGGAGCCCTAATCTTTTGTCTAAAATAAAAGTGTGTGATAAAAAATAATTTTCAATACACTTCCTCGAAAACTGGTTCATAACGCACTACGATTAGGTTCAACATGCAATGTATTTCACACGTGTGCGATTTTTTTCATTTTCCAACACGTGTGCGGGAATGAAAATTGCCACAGATAACTAAACCTATACTGCCTATACTTAGTCCAAATTGGTTCAATGCATTAAGTCGGAGGTGAATGTTTTTTTTAATTTTGGCAAAGCATTAATGCGTCTTTACCGCGTAAATATTTTTTAAATATTCAAATTGTGTTTATAAATAGAATTTCATAGATAAACATGATTATTTAAACCTAATATTTACTTTTATAAACAAATTAACATTTATTTGTGTTCTAAATTAAAAAATATAAAAAAAAAACTATTTTTCATATTAGGCTGTTTAGCGGCTTCATACCTTTGCTTCTCCTTCAACCTGGCGAAAGCAAAGCGCGGAAAAAAAGAAAATTAAAATCATAGTTTCTTATTAATTCATGACAAAAATATTTTTCGTTTTTTTTATTTTATTTCTTCAAAAGTGTTTTGAAAAACGTCGTTTGATACACGTGGACAGGTGCAGTTCTCGGCTTAAAAACACCCTCGCCTACGGCTCGGGAGTTAATTCCGCCTCGAATGCAATAACAAACTTTCTCCACTTGTATCAAAATGTACTATTGTATGACTGTGATCTCTAGGTTTGTTTTGGATGTTTTTTATCAGAGTAGTCGAATAGGAAATACCGACCACAGCACGTTTTAAAACACAATTTAGTTTTGATGCGTTAAATTTTTTTCACAACCAATTTACAAAATAAATCATATTTTATTTATTAGATATGGAATTTTAGTCATATAAAAACCCACGTTCACACAGCCGGAAGCAGTTGGCTGATAAAAAATATGTGTAAAACCCAAAATAAATGCATGTCTATTATGTGACCATGACAATATACAATGATAATATGTTACTGTTACAATCAAGTCTCCAATTTTATCAATTAACAAGTCAAGGTGGGCTGTGATGATGGAGAGTAAAACTCCTGACGAGTTCGAATATAGGTTGGGTATGCATCTTGCCTTACCTATAGCAGGTGTAAACAGAACGTTCACGAAGCCGCCAACCAAGAATTCTGACCATCAAACTAAGTAAGACGGCGTAAAAATTATTGCTGGGTTGCTTGGTTGCTATTTTTAATGTGATAAATCACGGTTAACGTTAGCGCTTAATATAACGCACCCAAAATAGAAAAAGAAAATATCTTACATATAATTTTGCAGTGCTTCGTTGTCAATGATTTGTTGGTGAGCTGTATAACAATTTTTACTAAGAATGTTACAAGCACGGATGAGGTGTAAGCCATTAGTACTAGGCCTATGAGGTTCTGGAGTTTGGGCAGCAAAAAGTACACCACCAGGACCAACAGCAGGAAGAATGATGATATCAGCAATCCTGGAAATGAAGAATATTTAATGGAGATGAGTGACTGGCCTCGTGGCTCCGACTTACGATTGGTAAGTCTTCGAGTTCGAACCCAGGCGGGCGCATTACTTTGTCTAATTTATTTCATCACCACTGCTCTCATAACGGTGACGAAAAACACCGTAAGGAAACCGGCATATCATATATATATATCACATATCATAGAACTAAAAATTCAAAGACATGTGGTATCTACCAATCCATCACGATATCCCGCGTGGTAAGACTGATTGTCTGACTTGCGGGGCGGAGCCTACTCGTAATCGTCGCATTCATAAATAATTTTGATGTCCGGCTATGCCGATTACTGTCGAACTGAACGAGTGTGTTGCACGCTTGACATTCGCAGAAGTTATTATGGCACAAACGCTTGCATTCCAAATGGCATGCAAGGTACTGTATCACTCACCTACTAATACAAATAACGATTTCTTGTCTTCATCTGCCGGAGCTGCGTTATATTCTCTCACGACGAGTTTAACTTGTGGTGTTTTATTAATGACAGTTAACTTAAAGTCCAAGCAATATTGCAGACTTTTAATGACAGACCATGAGTTTGATTCGCCTATATCTTTCATCCTTACCACTCCATCCTGTAAACATGCGAACGTTTTATTGACTCAATTAGAAGTAAAGATAATTTGGTTTAGGGGTCGTACATTAATCACGTGAGGCTCGAAAGGGGGGGTAGGGGGTTCGGAAAAAAACACGAAATATCACTAGGGAAGGGGGGGGGGGTGTAGTGAGATAACACGTGTATTTAATTATTCTTTGAAAGTGCGATTTCTAAATTATCTGTCTGGACATTTTCATCAACGCTTAATTTTCCAGAATTAAATTAGATTATACCTGTTGATTTTATAAATAAAATTCTGATTTTTTTTCAAGATACTTTGTACCAAAAAAACACACGTGATTTTAGGTAGGGTCCAGGCTGGGGTAGTCTAAAACCTCACCACGTATCACCATGAGGGAGGAGGGGGTTAAAAAGTTGCTAAAAATTCACGTGATTAATGGACGACCCCTTATGAAAGTAAGCGAAAAATACAATATAATCAAAAGTCAGTGTTTTAGGTGGGTGGCAGAGTCGTAGTAGTATAGTATACCAATAGTGTACAACCAAGTTTGCTTTGAAAGACCTGTGGTTCTTCGCGATACTCTATAAACCTCAAAATTATCTGACTTTTTGTGGTTGTCCCTTGATCTGTCCACGAAGTAGACACAATAGTTAAACAATGGTGTCTCGAACAAATTGTTCCTTTGACAGAGGTTTATACCTTCTAAAAATGCATCCCGTGTAAAAAAACAATCCTTATACTTTAAAGTATACAAAATGAGACAATTTAAATGCAAACGTAGTTGTGTAGGTCCCAATAATACCCGAGATACTGCAATTCAAACATTCGCTATCTACATCTGCCACTCCCTTAGCCTGAGGCTGAGTAGGATGAAAAGATCGACCTCGGAGGATAGCAAAAGAGACTCCAGAGCCTCAAGATGAGCTGTTAGACGAGTCTGAAGTTTCTAAAAGTACACGAGTGTCTCGCTAAATGCCTCAAGGCAACCCGATTTCATGTCGCGTTGGTGGTGACCAATCTCAAAGGAGACTAACTAACTACGCTATTGTATGCTTTAATAAATTATAAATTACAAAAAAAAAACAAAAATTACCTCTAAAATGAAAAAATCGTTTGGTATCAAGTGCTCCGACGTGCAGCTTATATTTCTTCGATTGTTAACGAAAACAAAATCTTTTTTCGATTTCTTTTTGACACTTCCGTCCCACGAAAACAAAACAATCTTGGAATAGTCGACGTCTGAAATTAGCTTAGAAACTTTCTTAAATCTTTGAAACATTGCCACTGTATTGGTGCAGTGTCCTCTCGGATCAAACATGTCGCCATCACCGCAACATTTCTCGATACACGTTTTAGAGGAACAAAATATTGACACATTGATTTGACTATTGTTCGCATGTCTATAATCATTTTTGCACATAGTTTCAAAGTCCACATCACTTTTTACAACACTTAACATTAAAACAAACGAATAAGCTATATAGGTTAACATTTTATTAAAAACCGCTACCCGCCCGGCTTCGCAAGCGTAGCACTAATCTATAGCTGATGACTTCTGGAGGATAAATGGGAGGTGGTCTTGTGACAATGTTTCAGCCGATATCTGTAGGTATGGTGGGGTGGACAGCACATCATGCTTTATTTTGTTTCGTTTATGTTATAGTGCAGTGTTGAGTAATTTGTATGTTTGGACGCACTTATCTCAGAAACTATCAATAGGGAATATGCATAGAACACAAAACTCTTTTTATTTATGAAAAATGCCTTGTATTGGCGCATAAAAACATTGTGGTACCTACACTTGTTTAAGTTTCTAATACATCACTTCTTTTACAATTTACTGTTTTATGTAGCATGTTTTTGGTAAAAAGGAACGCAGTCTCAAAACACACCGTCCTCGATAATAAACTTGTCGCACAAAAATAAAATTAATTTTATTTTTGTGCGACAAGCAGTAGTTGAACTTAACTTTTAATACTTTTCTTGGGTTGATAGTACTGTATTTTATTGATTTGAGTGAAGAAAAAAATACGTGCATATTCCCTATTATGGGAAATAGTTAGGCAGAAAAAGAGTCTATAAAAGTTATGAATTATGATATTTCTTGATATACTACATTAATGGCTTCTTCAGGTTCAAAAAAGACGTTAACTATTAGTTTTGAAATTACACGTGCCAGAAACGTTTACTTGGCTGTGTGAAAAATATTGAACAGTTAGGGCAATCCAGGTGACGTTCAATGTCTGGCCATGTGGCTGGAGTCATTTGAAATGAAAAGGTACCTAAGTCTAACAGGACCATCTTGAACCAATTCAACATCCAAATCATGAATTAGAGGAAATTGTGATTAAAGTTCTAAAGAATAAAATAAAAAGAAAAAATATCTTACTATTTGAATTAAAAAAATAAAATAAATAAGAAATCATATTAATTTCTTTTGAGAAGTAAAAATTATATATTTTAGTGTAAGATGCACAATAGTTTTTGATACTATTAGATATTGTTTAATTCTTTAATAAAATATAATAAAGGTAAAATAATGACTTAATTTATCTTATCAGAATAATCCTTTAGTCAGTCACTTTATTTAAAAAAAAAGGTATATTTGGGGTATGAACCCAAAAGCTTAATTTTAGCTTATTTTTAATTTTTATTTATATATAAATTTATTAAGAATGGATTTATTATTAATTTAAGTAATTAATTAATTACATTTAAATATTTATAAATGTTGGATTTAATCCGAAGTCCTAAACTCTTTTGATACTCTATGTACACTTTATAAGCAAAGACGGTCATGTCACCTTTTTATAAACAACGGTGGTAACTAGGGCTAGAAAATAGCCGATTATATTTTTTACGCGTTATACAAAAACCAATCTTTTATTCACATCTCAACAGGTTATAGGCCCAGGTGCGTAAAAAAAACGACCTATATGTGCTACGGTGAATAAAAGTATGGGTAGGCAGCGATAAATATTGTTTCGTAAACCGAAAATAAATTGTGAAAAAGTTGAAGAAACTTACGTCATGGCGGCGACTATAAAAGTTAATCCACTCACTGGAGAAAATTATGATACGTGGAAGATTCAGATGCGTGCGATTTTGAAGAAGAACGATTTGTGGGAACATGTATTCGGGATACTGCCATGACCGCCTCGCTCCGATCCAAAATATTCAGAATGGATCAAAATGGATGGAAAAGCTGAATCGGACATTTTATTAGCTATCAGTCCAAGTGAATTAAGTTCTTTGGATGGCTTAGAAAGCTCAAAAGCTCTGTGGGACAAATTGTTGTCGATGTATCAGTCGAGTGGACCCGCGAGAAAAGCCTCATTGTTAAAAAAGCTCGTATTAACACGTATGCAGGAAGAAGATGACCTGAGGAAGCACATCTCGGATTTCTTCGATGCCGTAAAGAAATTGAAGGAAATCGGTTCGGTGGTAACTAGGGCTAGAAAATAGCCGATTATATTTTTTACGCGTTATACAAAAACCAATCTTTTATTCACATCTCAACAGGTTATGGTAATAGACGAACTACTGGCCATTTTACTACTTTACAGTTTGCCAGACTCCTTTGCCATGTTCCGAACGGCAATGGAATCGCGAGACGATCTACCTACAACAGAAGTGTTAAAGGTGAAGATCCTCGAAGACCACGAAGGTCGCAAATCTCAAGTGGTGGACCAGGGAGGGCTATGCTTGTCAGACGCGCCAAAACAAATGCCAATCGGACAAAGTCAAATGATGATCAAGGCCCTAAAAGGACGATTGAATGCTACCGTTGTGGTCGTCGTGGGCATTTTGCAAGAGAGTGCAGAGTGAAGAATATTTATAAAGGAAAACAAAATCCACAAAACCTGGATAGATCAGATCGTAATTGTGATCATGCACAAACGTCGAAAGTGTTGATGTCAATGAGAACCACTGAAGAAGTGATGTTGAGCGCACAAGGGAATGATATATGGTGCATTGATAGTGGTTGCACGGGACATATGTGCAACGAAAAGAATATAATACAGGAATTCAAGAAAATGGATTCTGAACTAAACTTACCTAATTATGGGAAAACCAATATTAGTGGAACCGGGAAGGTAAATATTTCAGTAGATACAGGCAGTGAAATTCGAAAATTTAGCATAGAAAAAGTGTTCTATGTATCGGATCTGCGAACTAACCTACTTTCAGTGGCGAAACTGACTGATGATGGTTATGAAGTTAATTTTAGGAAGAAGGATGCTATTGTCATAAAAGACAATAAAGTGCTTATGCGTGCCGATCGTATAGGAAATCTTTACCACGTACGTATGAATGAAAATGATGTTAATAATGTTGAAGTCAAGAAACCCATAGACTTATGGCATGAACGTCTGGGGCACTTGAACGAACGTGACTTAAAGGCCACGGCGAAAAGCGGGCTTGTTCACGGAATGAAGCTGGATGGTGTAGACATGTCGGAATGCGCGATATGTAGTAGCGAGAAGCAGACCTGCAAACCATTTCCAAAGGGTAATACAGATCGTACCAGTGAATTATTGGAAATACATAGTACATACGGATGTATGTGGCCCCATGAGACATGAATCATTTTCAGGTAAGAGATATTTCGTTACGTTCATAGACGATAAATCTCGATGGTGCGAAGTTTATTTTGTACGTAATAAGAATGACGTGCTAAATGTTTTCAAGGATTACAAAGCTGAGTTGGAAAACTTCACAGGGAAGAAGTTTAAGTCTTTGCAATCGGATAACGGGCGAGAATACATTAACAAAGAATTTGAAAACTTTCTGAAGAAGAATGGTATTGTTTGAAGGTTGTCGGTTCCATATACACCGCAACAGAACGGGGTAGCGGAGAGAAAAAACCGGACGCTAACCGAAATGGCACGTTGCATGATGCGACAAGCTGGAAGCCCTTCTCAATTTTGGGCAGAAGCTGTTAGCACTGCGAATTACATTCGGAATCGATGTCCCACTGTGGCTTTGAAGGGTGAGATACCTTTCACTGTATGGAAAGGAAAGAAGCCTACTGTTTTAAACATGCAAGTTTTTGGATCTAAGGTGTATTATAAAAACAAAGGCGCGAACAAAGTCAAAGGGAAGTTTGACTCAGTTTCTGAAGATGGAATTTTCTTGGGATATGACATGCAATCCCAAGCATATCGGATTCAAAATCCAATAACAAGAAAAGTTGTTGTGACTCGCGATGTAAATTTTATGAATGAGAAGGCATTCGGACGTGAAGCCTATAAAGATATACTTGATGAAGAAGAGAGTATTGATGAGGAAAATGTGGCAGTTCAGTTAAATATGCCTGAAGTCAAGTATCAAGATAGAAAAGAACACAGAGCTCCTCCGAGTGATTCTTGTAGAACAAAACTCGAAAGACTAGAAAGTGAACAGGAACCTGATGATGCAAATATTCAGAGAAAGGATTTAGTCCCATTAGTTAAAAGAGGACGGGGAAGACCAAAATTAATTAGAACAGGTTTGGTGGGAAGACCACGAAAAGTGTACACGCCAGCCAATGATAGGGCTGACAGTGGAACTGACTCAGAGTATGAAGATAGTAATGAACAGTTGATAGCGGGAATAGCAACTGCCGAGCCAATGACATGGAATGAAGTTGAAAAAACTAACGATGTAAACGCATGGCGAACTGCATTAGAAGATGAGTATTTGGCACAGATTAAGAATGGCACCTGGGAAATTGTACCGCGGCCATCTAAACGAAAAGTGATTGGGAGCAGATTGGTTTTTCGTACTAAAACTACGGGGAAGAAAGTACGACTCGTGGCTAAAGTATGTTCTCAACGGCCAGGGGAGGATTTCTACGAAACCTCGTCGCCAGTCGTGAGATCGTCATCGGTAAGGATTATAGCTGCAATATCGGCGGAGTTGGGATTAGAGGTCCATCAAATGGACGTTGTGACCGCTTACCTAAATGGATCATTAGATGAGGAGGTATTCATGGGAGTACCAGATCAGCTAAGCGATGTTTTAGAGAAAATACTCGCAAACCAAAAGATTGGTTCAAAGAAGGACGTCATTACAGACAAGAAAGTACTTCAAACGGCCAAACGCTGGAACAAAGCATTGAGAAAATGTGAGAATAATGTATGTTTGTTAAAGAAGTCTTTGTATGGTCTGCGTCAGTCAGGACTGCAGTGGCATAAGGAATTGGTGAGTAAGTTGACGAATATTGGTTTTGCAGCTTTGCCACAAGATCCGTGTATGTTTGTTGCACGAAAAGGTGAGCAAATGATGTTGATTGCTATTTATGTCGAAGATATTATTCTGGCTACGAATGATATTGCGTGGTTGTGTGACGTAAAAAAGCATTTATCTAGAGCATTTGAGATGAAAGATATGGGCAAAATTAATGTTTTTTTAGGCATTGAATTCGCTCGTGATGCAGAAGATAGAGTGTACATGAACCAAAGCGTGTTTTTAGATAAAGTTTTAGAACGCTTTGGAATGTCTGAGTGTAAGCCTGCAAGAACCCCTATCGATGTAAATGTAAAGTTACAGAAACCTGAGTGTGTTAATGAGGATGTTATAAGTTCGTATCCGTATCAAAGCTTGATAGGTGCCTTAATGTATCTGGCTGTATCGACAAGACCCCAGATATAGCGTATGCTGTAAATTATTTAAGTCAATTTAATAATAATTACGGAATTGAACATTGGAAGGCGGCAAAACGCGTATTAAGATATTTAAAAGGCACATCAGATTTTGGCTTAGTATATGAGAAGACAGGCAAACCGTTGTATGGTGTGGTTGATGCTGATTGGGGATCAAACGCAATCGAGCGCAAGTCTTATTCTGGTTTTGCATTTATTTTAGCAGGTGCCCCTATTAACTGGGGGGCACGAAAGCAAAGGTCTATAGCTTTATCAAGTACGGAAGCAGAATATATGGCACTTTCGGAAGCTACCAAAGAAGCTATATATATATATATATCTGCGTGATGTGTTGAACAATGTTGGTGTCAAGTGTGAATGTGTCATGCTTGCTCAGAGCAGGTGCTATCATGCACGAACAAAACATATTGATGTGAGACATCACTTCATTCGAGATATGTTGGAACGAAGCGTGATTGATCTGAAGTATATGAGTACAGACAAAATGCCAGCTGATGTTTTGACCAAGGCTTTGAGTGGACCGAAACATCAAGAATGCTTGCATGGCTTAGGTATGCGACGGCATGATCGTGAATATGAGTGAAAGAAGCTTATGACTTCGAGGGGAGGTGTTGGATTTACTCCGAAGTCCTAAACTCTTTTGATAATCTATGTACACTTTATAAGCAAAGACGGTCATGTCACCTTTTTATAAACAACGGTGGTAGCTAGGGCTAGAAAATAGCCAATTATATTTTTTACGCGCTACACAAAAACCAATCTTTTATTCACATCTCAACAATATATACACCGTGAAATTTTAATGGTTATTTTCCCGCAGCGAAATGGTTTTGTCTTAGTAATACAATCGTTTTATAAATAAATAAAATATTAGAAGCAATAAATGGCAAATTTATCATTGTGAAAAACAAAACTCGAAAGCGACCACGAACCAATAGTAATAATACCTCCCGATACCCCGCAAGCCGAGCGCTGAACGGCCGCGCGGTCGTTGACCCGCGTGCATTTTAATCAGCTGATAACTAAACTTCTCTTGAGTTAATGAAACATGATAATAATAAGCTGCCCTGTGCATGTGCTGGTGTCTGGAACTGCCCATGATCGAGTAGCCGCTGTGTCGCCGCTACGGTCGTCCGTGGCGATGGGACTTAGGGGTCTGAACCCCGTAAAGTCGGAGCGACTCCAAGTGTTGCGGCTCCGCGTGAAGTCGCCGGGCAGCATGTGAATCATAATCAGCCCGAGCATAAAGTTGCACCATTGCGACGTACTCCAAATTGCAATAACTGTAGTGTCGTTTCATTGCACTGATGACGCGTGCTGCGCGTGCGACATTCGCGGGAAAACTAAATGCGCTTCCGCACGGATACCATAGGAAGCCGGGGCGCGCGGCTCCGTTTGTAATTGTTGCGCGCAGGCTAGTTTATGCCGTATGACTACAGGCGAGAGCTTATTTTAATTTGAACATTTATAAATCGGTCTTTCTTTTGTCGGCGGTTTTTTGTATTGTTGCGTGCAAATTATTTTATGCCGTATCACTACGTGCGAGAGCTTATTTTGCTTTGAACATTTATGCATCGCTATCCCTTTGTCGGGTGGCGCGTGCGATTTGAGTAGTACCTACAAGTTACATCTAGTGTTACTATTGTTTCTCACATTTTCGAGTTGATGATGATGTTGAATATTTTTTTAATTATTTTAAATCAAAAACATCCGTATTTTTTTACTTTGACTCTATGCTTCGAAAGTACTCCATATGGCAAGTCGATCAGCCGCGGGAAAACAACCATTAAAATTTCACGGTGTATATTAAATATTTAATATATATATATATATTTAATGTATTAATATACATATATATTCTATAAATTATTGAAAAAATTAAGATTAATTATATTATAATTTTTATGAATATTAATTGTTTAATTTCCAATTTAATTTTTAATATAAATATTATGAAAAAGAAAAAAGAGAAATGATTTAAAAAATATATATATTAAATATTTTAATATATAAAAAAAAAACAATTTAAAAAAATCTGCATATAAATAATTTTTTTGTTTCGAAAATTTTATTTTAAGTTTATTTTACATATAAATTTTAGTGTTAATTTTAAATTATTTAAATAATATTTAAATTATAAAGGTAGTAATTAATATTAAATTATTTAAGAAATTAAGATTTGTTACTTCGTCGAAGTGTTCTGAATATTCAATGTATAAATAAATATTTGCTGGACATTACACACAGCGCCATCTAGTGCCACACTAAGCAACGAGGCTTGTGTTGTGGACACCAGATAGTTGATATACTACATAGATACTTTTTGTTTGTAAATACATACTTATTATACATATAAACATCCATGACTCGGAAACAAATGTCCATGCTCATCACACAAACGTTTGCTCCAACCGGAATTCGAACCAGGGGCCCGAAGAACGTAAGGCAGCCTCACTACCGCTGCGCCATTCGGGTCGTCAAAATAAAAACCGACAACTAAAATAACTATAAAAAAAAAAAAAAACTATAAATCGGAAACTAAAACGCGATCCTTACCCGCTTCCTCGTATTGAAGAATTATTTGCGACTTTAAGTGGGGGAGAGGAATATTCAAAGATTGATTTAAAACATAGTTACCAACAATTACTGTTAACAGATAACTCCCAACCGTATACAATCATAACTACGCATGTAGGTACGTTCGTTTAAAGGCGCACTCCGTTCGGTTTATCTTGCATACCGGAGAAATTTCAAAAGATCATGGAGGAAACCCAGCGTGGTATACCAAACACCGTGGTATTTCTCGACGATATTTGTGTAACAGGTCCCACGAGACAAGATCATTTAAACAGTTTGCGCTCTGTTATAGAAAGATTAAATGAAATGGGTTTTACAGTAAAAAAAGAAAAATGTAACTTTTTACAAGCAAGCGTGAAATACCTCGGTTTCATTATACCTAGATAAGACCGGTCTCCGCCCCGATCCGAAAAAGCTGGAGGCATTGTTTGGTTGCGGTGCACTCAAACAATGTCACTCAATTGAAAAGTTTCTTAGGCTTGCTGAATTATTATGGGAAATTTATTCCAAATCTTAGCCTTATTTTGCAACCTTTACATTCACTTCTTAAAAAGGGCTCTAGTTGGGATTGGAATGTCGAATGTGAGGAGTCGTTCTCGGCGGCTAAGCGCGCGTTGTCGAGTGACAAAGTTCTGGTGCATTATGAAAAAGGGCGGCCGCTTATGCTGTCGGTGGACAGCAGCGCGTACGGGTTGGGCGCGGTGCTGGCGCACGTCTACCCGGACGGCAGCGAGCGCCCAGTCAGTTGTGTGTCTCGAACACTCAACGCCGCAGAGAAAA
The DNA here is from genome assembly GCA_963853795.1 of Xestia rhomboidea. Classification (NCBI taxonomy): domain Eukaryota; kingdom Metazoa; phylum Arthropoda; class Insecta; order Lepidoptera; family Noctuidae; genus Xestia; species Xestia rhomboidea. The sequence goes on from OY970772.1 coordinate 15,046,825, forward strand.
ATTATAGCCAACTAGTTAAGGAAGCGCTGGCGATATTTTACGGGGTAACGAAACATCATCAATACCTTTACGGTCGACGGTTCGTATTATGTACGGATCACCAACCACTCAGTTATATTTTTGGAGAAAAGGGGGGAATACCACAAACGGCGGCAAGTCGCCTTCAAAGGCTCGGCTCGTTTGGCTGCGTATGATTTCTCAACTAAGTTCGTAAGATCGATAGATAACGGCCCAGCTGACGCATTGTCTCGCTTACCACTGCCGACTGAGCGGCGCCAGCGCCTAACGGAACCGGTTTGTTACGTTGCCTTAGTGAGCGAAACAATGCCAGTCGATTTTAAAGAGATCGGGGTGGAAACTGATAAAGATAAGTTATTAAGTAAGATAAAAGGCTATGTAATGTTTGGCTGGCTGTCTGTGTCCAGTTGCGATGTAGGGAAAGGACGACATCATTCTTCAATTAGGGTGTCTTATTTTTAAATATAGGCTGATTATACCTCCACCTTTGCAGAGCAGAGTTTTGGCGGAAATACATGAAGGCCATTTGGGGGTAAATAAAATGAAAAAATTGTCGCGGAGTTACGTTTACTAGCCCCACCTCGACCAAGATATTGAACAATTATGTAGAACGTGTGCCACGTGCCGTGCCGTGCGGGACGTACCCCCGCACGCGGCCTTACATCCATGGGAGTTTCCCCTAAAGCCTTGGCATCGCATTCACGCTGATTTTGCAGAGTGTGGCGGTAAGAAATACTTCATTTTAGTTGATGCTTTTTCAAAATGGATCGAAGTAATAACGATGAATAAAACGGATGCTCAATCCACCATTACAGTATTGCGATCAATATTTGCTAGGTTCGGCCTGCCATCGCAACTGGTTACAGATAACGGCCCCCCGTTCCTATCTATAAATTTTAAGAATTACTGTAAAACAAATATTATTAAACATGTAACATCGGCACCGTACAGGCCACAGGGCAACGGAGCGGCAGAAAATGCCGTTAAAACTGTAAAAAAAGTTATCAAACGTGCGATTCACGAGGGCGAAAACGTTCCCAAAGCTTTGTGTAAATTTTTGTTTCAATATAGGAACGTGGAACACGCGACAACGAACGTAGCGCCGGCCGTGGCGTTACGTTCGTTGGCCACCGCCTGCGCGGCCGCCTGGACGCGCTGCGGCCGGACGTGCGCGCCGCGCAGCAGCGGCAGGTCGATAACAAGGGAGGGCAGGACCGGGACATAAGGGTCGGAGATTCGGTGCTCGTTCGTGGTTACTCGGATAAAGGACGGAAATGGGTCGAAGGCAACATTGTTGAAAAAACGGGGCCTGTGTCTTATAGAGTTAGTACAGGGGGTGGCTTGCAATGGCGCAGACACCAAGATCAAGTAATTCCTTTAGTACCGAATCGTAAGAATAGATATTCTCTGTCGCGACCTTAAATGAATTTGTCACAAGGTCCCGCCCGGGTGGACAGCGATGCCGATGATACATTTGAGGATGATGCGGGGGAGGAGTCTGAAGTAGTGGTTAGTCCAGAGCGGCAGCTTCCGGAGCCACCGGCCGGCCCCACGGCCCCGTCGGCCTTGCGCGCTGCGCACTCTCCGACGCCTCCGCCGCAGGGTGCTTCAGCTCGTGCGCTGCGAGCTTACAACCGAGCTAGACATGAGTCAAATAGCATGTAGAAACCAGTGTTGATATTATGATAAGTATTTCATAAATAAAGTAGTTTAAGTACATATTATTTAGGATACCAATCTTGGATTTAAAGGGGGAAAAATGTAGGGTAGTTTTATAAGTATTTAGTTTTGTAAGTATATGTGGATAGACTTGATTACGAATAAACCAGTCAGTATCCAAACTCTGTGTTTAACTGAACGTTCCACCAATATTGTACCATTCTTCTGAGCAAAGACCCCCCCCCCCCCAATTCCTTCTAGGAACTCTTTTCCTGCGTCACTTCAAGCGTCCAGGTCGTCTCTCCACTTCTTTCTGACCCGCCCAGTGTCGTATCAGTGTAGCAGCTTCTTAGCGACGTCCATTATTTTCGTTTTAGAACAGAGCGTGGTGTTTTAAATCTGTCTTGTCTTTTTACACCCAAACTTCTGCACCTCATTGCTACTTACCCTTCTACAAACTCCAAGGAGGAACTTTGCAACTCGGTCGACCAGGTCTGAGCATCGTAGGTTAGGACTTGTGGCTAAATAATCATAGCCGCACAGGTTAATCCCTTGAAATTTTATTATATTTATTCTATGGCACTCGACAATGGTGTAGATTTCCATCACTTAAATAATTTTTTAAATCGGCTGAGTAGTTTCAGGGATTACCTTCTACATCGATATTTACAAACTGTTCAAAACCCTTGATCTGTCCACGAAGTAGACACAAAAGTTAAACAATGGTGTCTTGAACAAATCGGTCCTTTGACAGATCATGATATAAATGTGGTATAAATGAATGTACCTGTATCGTATAATACAATATAATACTTAAAATGTCACTTACGGGATATCTTCCGTGATTATTGCTTATTTTTGAGCTCCCGATATTTCGACGCTGTTGCAAGCGCCATGAACTCGGGTTAATATCGGGAGGTCAAAAATAAACAAAAATCACGGAAGATATCCCGTAAATGACTTTTTAAGTATAGTTATGAACCGTGAAAGCTTAAAACAATGTTTAGACAAAATATATATTTTTTAATTAATGAGTCTATTGAGGGGGGTATTCGCAGACCGGGACGGCATGGCAAGAGATTTATTTTTTTACCAATGGACATTCAAACGTATTTTTATAGAAATGCGACATAAATTGCTATGCTTTAAAATGATGCCGTGGCATAAAGGGAAAAGGAAAGGGATTTGCATTGAAAGACGCGCCACGGTCGTACTTCTATATCAATACGTTTGAATGTACATTACCTAAAATTGAAATCCCTTGCCATGCCGTCCCGGTCTGCGTAGGCCTTTGAATTCTATAGGTACGTTTCATTATCTGAGTCTACATACCTTCCCATCGTTTTGTTTTTATTACTAAGTGAAAATTTTCGTCGTTTTGCCAAGCCAATCTAAACTTTATTACCAGAACTAAATACAAAAAAATAATTAAATACTAAAAATACATTTTATTACAACCACTTTCTTAAAAGTACACAGGTTATAATAACATACACAGGTTATTTTACTGTAACGAGTTCTATCTAACATCATTGTATTAACACACTCATATATTTCTTAAAAAATAAGTCGGCACATAAAGAAAGAAAATCGCCCAACTACTCGTTAACAAATCTAAAGTTAAACAAAAACTGACCTTACGCCCTACGCATACATATAAAAACGCACGACCACAAGGATTTTGTGTGAAGTGCTACGCTGTTGCTACGGATGCTACAATGTTGCTACGGGTGCTACGACATTGCTACGACGGCTACGATAGTGCTACGAGCAGTGACCGCAAAGGCCGACACAGGATTCATTGCAAAATTCGAAAGAGATACCGTGGCCCCGGAACACAAAGGGCGAGGAAGGAACATGGATGGGTTTTAGTCAGTAAAAGTCTGACACTCCCTCCTGCTCCGCCCAGAGCGGGAGAAGTCATTTGATGATTTCCAATCCGAAAAAAAAAAAAAAAAAAAAAAAAAAAAAAAAAGGATTCATTGCAAATATCATTCTACATTATTTTCATACAATTATTTTGTAGGCACTTGTCTTTATGGATTACGGCACGATGTGGCTGTATTACGGGTTTACCTTACAGTTGACTAATCATCTTTAAGCTGAGTTTAGCATACTACCCTGTGCCGTGGCTAAGCTAACTTTATCATGCGAAACAAGAAGACAACATGCTAAGATGCTAACAACTTATAAGTGCTAGCCAGACTTGATTGTTTCTTAATTGTGAGTGTATGTCTTGATGTTGATGATTGATTAAAATTAAATACATCGAGCAATTAATATAAATACTCGTAAGTAACTAAGTAATTGATATGTATCTGATGTGCTGTACTACACAGTGTCTTACTTAACTAAGTGTCATTTAATTGTACATTAATTTTGTGCACAAGAAAAAATAACTGTACATAGGCGGACCTAAAGTCTAATTAGGGCATGCGGAACCCGGTTTTGGTCCCATAGAAAAACCCGGGAATGAAAACAGGCGGGTTCCGCATGACCCTAACTATTATGTAGAAATCGTAAAAACCATCTATTATAACATTATATTCCTCGTTGTTCTTCAGTGTTTGCTATAACTTCTAATTCTTTGGCTTTTGCTACGAAAACTAATCAACTATTAATATGAAATATAATTTACATGGAACTTAAAACATAACTGGCGAGAAGTGGGTCTACTATTAGATACACCTCTGCCTAACCTGGAGACTACAGCCGTGATGTTACGAATAACATTTTCTTGGTGTTTTGCAGAGTGGTTACCCGTGGTCCCGGTGGGTCGACCCATTACCGGGTCCATGGGTAATTTTAATTACCCGTGGTCCCATGGCATTATGGATTGTTTCCTGGACTTCTGAAAATATCGATAGAAAATACAAAGCCATAGTAACAGCATATCATATCCCACAGGGACCACGGGTGTGATTGCATAATTTGACTACGGGTTTATTAGTTTTCTATTTTATATTTATCTACCTTTGCCCAACAGTGGGACAGTATAGGCTAGTATTATTATTATTATTTATCTACCAACTACCAGGAGGGCAGAACCATAAAGGAGGTATTTTATATTTTTAATAGGAATCTCATAATCAATCCGTGTACATTACGAATATCACGCAGTATGCAATGTAGAAAATACTTCTTCATAATCCTGGCGTCCTGGTAGTTTGTGAGACTTTACTACCCTTAAAAAACCAATATAACCATTGTCAATATAGGCAATGACTTGTTACCCGTGGTCCGTGGTGGGACATGATATGCTGTTACTATGGCTTTGTATTTTCTATCGATATTTTCAGAAGTCCACGAAACAATCCCTAATGCCATGGGACCACGGGTAATTAAAATTACACATGGACCCGGTAATGGGTCGACCCACTGGGACCACGGGTACCCACCCGTTTTGCACAGTTTTACAATTAAAAACAATTGAACACCGAACGCGCCTAAATTTTTGCTCAGAGCAACGTTGCTATCGGGGTATTGATCAAAATATTGAATGTTTAAGCTTCTGCAATATGTAGGGATTATTATACTGTGGCCATGACAAAAGCCTCCTTCGTTACTTTTTCCTGATCATAGATCTGCAAATAATTTTGCGTTTAGGTGAATACATGCTTATATCGTTTGAGACATCAACAACAGTCATTTTCTCGTTTTGGGCAATTTTTCAACAGATCCATTTCTTGGGCTTGGTCCTTGGTGGAGACCCTTGTTGTTTTGGTAGTCCCACTTCTTGTACCCTGGGATGATGACTCGAAACTCTTGGTGAAACCATTCCTTATGTTGAACCTGAAAAAAAAATTGCTATTAAAGTTGCGCAGGGGTAGGATGAAGTTCACTCGGTTTATACAGGGTGTAATGGGCAAGCCCTCCGCAAACTGACAGAGTGTATTCAGCTCCTTATTATGGATCATATTCCATGGAAAATTTTCATTTATTAAATATTTTTTTCAGTTAGGTATTCATTATTTTAATGTAAAATTACAATGTCTGTACGCAGCACTCAAATGTATGTAAATAATACGGCAAAAAAAAAGCAACAATGGACATTGAAATATTCTAACGAACGACGCGTGAAATCAGCTGCTCACTTTCTGCCTAGCTACAGAGTTTATTGAACTCGTCGTCGCGCTTGCCGTTCGCAACTTGTATTTTGCCATGGTAACAATACATTGGGCATGAGGCAATAAAACTTATCAAAAATTTATTGGATTCCCATTACGTTCCCAAAATAAATTCTTATACCGGACAAAATGTGTGTGAATAACTACAGACCCATTTCAGTACTAACGGGTCTATCAAAAATTTTAGAAAAAATCATAAACAGTAGACTGATAAAATATCTGGAAGATAACAAACTTCTTTCAGACAATCAATTTGGGTTTAGGCCTAAAAAATCAACTAACCAAGCAGTCAATAAATTGATTAATTACATTTCTACAAAGTTAGATAGGGGGATGCATACAGTTGGTATCTTTCTAGACCTTGCCAAGGCCTTTGACACTATTTCTAGCAATAGTCTTTTGCAGAAGCTTGAAACACTTGGGATAAGAGGAGCACAGCTTCTACTATTATCTGATTATCTTAGCGATCGACAGCAATGTGTAAAAATTGGTCCAAATACAAGTTCTGATCTTTCTAATACTTGTTTTGGAATTCCACAAGGCAGTATATTAGGTCCTACATTATTTTTAATCTATATTAATGATCTGTGCAGCCTCCCACTCGAAAATGGTGTTGTAATGTCTTATGCAGATGATACGGCTTTGTTGTTTGCAGCTAAATCAAGAGCTGAGGCCTTTGAACATGCTCAGAAAGGTTTCAACATTGTATCTAATTGGCTCCAGAATAATTATCTAACACTGAATGCTGATAAAACAAAATACATTTCATTTACAATGCGAAATACAACACCGCACACTAACATACCGCTTACTAACCTAATAATTTACGCGCATACCTGTAGCACGTACGATGACACTGCATGTTCTTGCCCTACTTTAGAAAAAGCTGACCATTTGAAATATCTTGGTGTCACAATTGACTCCAATCTAAATTTCCGTAAACATATCGAGTTACTATGTACTAGAGTGCGCAAACTAATATATGTTTTTAAGTATTTACGTAATGTAGCCGATTACAAATTAATAAAACAGGTTTATTTGGCGTTGTGTCAGTCTATTCTAACCTATTGCATAGCGTCCTGGGGTGGCGCGGGAAGTTCGATTCTTCTCCCTCTAGAACGTGCTCAAAGAGCAATTCTAGAGGTTGCTACCTTTCGTCCGTATAGATTTCCGACACAGCTGCTCTACAAAGCATGTAATGTGCTCACAGTACGGCAATTATTTATTCTTCACATTATACTACAGCAGCACTCTACCCTTCCCTATGATCCAGTTCCTTCCGATAGGAGAAGGAAGGACCTGGTTTGCACAAAGCCTCAAACTAGACATGCTTTTGCTAGTCGATTTTATGTATTTTTAGGACCTTTTCTGTATAATAGACTCAACAAGAAACTAAACTTCTATAGTCTAAGTTATAGGCAATGTAGTTTTGTAATATCATATTATTTAGCGATACTTAATTACACGGACACAGAAAAACTTCTAGAAGTCCTAGTTTGATTATGTCATCCCCCCGTATCTAAATGTACATATTTACTTAAGTTAGTTTTAATGTTTTTGTACCAATTTGATTTGTGTTATAGTTGTTAATAGATTTATCATTTAAAACTTTTACTGTCCTAATTAATTTATGTAATGTAAAGTGATGGCCTGAAACACAGGTTTAAATAAACCTAGATCAGGCAGGTCGCTACCTAACATTTGAACTCGACATTTTCGTTACTTGTGACTGTTAAATTTTTTGTAGTGATAGTTTACTTCTAAGCACTAATTATACAATAGTTTAAGAAATAACACTACTGCACTTAAATGTACACTTTTGTATTATATACTTTTTAAATAAATTATTCTTATTCTTATTTTATCGTAGGATGATAATTATACTGAATTCACCCCATCATTCTGAACTAGAACAGATTCAAGCAAAACCAATACCGCATACAGGCTAGTTCAGCCCAGCACAGCCCGGTCCTGCCCGCAGCTCTGTATTGAAGACACCCCACTGTTGATTACTCTCAACAGTTCACACAACTCACCTTTTACAAAGCTTGAGGTATATTCGTTTATTGAACACAAATAAAAAGAATATGGCGACCCCGATGAGTAGGTTGTACGTAGTTGTCAAGATGAACACCCATAATGGCGTGTCAGGTGGAACGAGCTCCAGGCACCAACTGACTCCCATGAGCACCGATAACTTTATGTAGGTGGTGAATCTAAAAATAAGAAGATATTAATATGAGAAAAGGCTTTGATAGTAGGAAACAATGAAGAGAAATCTGATCAGTATGGCCAGAATGGTTAGATTAGAGTATGAAACAAGATTGATGCCCCGTCCGCAAATACATGGTGACTTAATAGCCGTGGTTATGCGATTGGTAGCTACATCGCGTGTCGTGTATGCGATCCTCGTACGGAACAAATATTTTCAATACACTTCCTCGAAAACGGGTTCTTATCACACTACGATTAGGTTCAACATGCCATGTATTTCACACACGTGGATCTTTTTCATTTTCCATCACCGCGTGCTGTGCCGCGTGCGAAAATGGCACGCGGCACAGCACGCGGGTGTTGGAAAATTTGCCTCAGATAAAACTATACCTAAACTTAGTACAAATTGGCGCAATGCCCATAGTCAGCGATGATTGTTTTTTTTTCATTATTTTATTTAATTTCTTCAAAAGTGTATTGAAAAACGTCGTTTGATACACGTGGACATTTGTTATTGCAGATCTCGGCTCAAAAACACCCTCGCATACGGCTCGGGAGTTAATTCCGCCTCGGATGCAATAACAAACTTTCTCCACTTGTATCAAAATGTACTATTGTGTATGTAGTGTACTATTATACCTACAGGTAGTTGTTCCGGGTCTGTTTGTGTATGTGAGTTTAAATGTTTGTAACAAAGTTGAAGATGTGCAACATTTGCTTATGGAGTGCGTTAAGAATAAGAATGAAAGGGAATCATTGATTAGAGAGTTTAAATTAAACATTCTGGACGTTGGGCTAATCCAAATAATTTTAGCAAACCCTACATCAACGATTGCAAAGAGGTTGTGTGGCTTGGTGAAGACATCTAGTCAATGATTCTCTAATAGGTACATAGTAAATATTCTGCATCTGTAAATAGGTGATAAGGTACGATGGGGTTGGCATATCTGTATGGATAAAAACCCCTTTTTGTTTGCAAAGAAATAAAAAAAAAATAAAAAAAATGTTTGTAATCGCAACTACGATACACGAGAAATTCCTAGTCCCCAAACTAGGAATTTCGCCTGTATTGTTGTGCGTTTAAAAAAATATGTTAAATATGTTATCTCTGCAGCAGAGTCTGCTAAGAATATTATTTACCTAATCCAATTAATAACCAACTTATAATTAGGCATCCATCACAATATTCATCTTGCTATCTGTGAGTTGGAAATGGTTTTAAGCAAGAGGGAATATTGTTGTAAAAAAGTAATGAAGCGAATTAGCTTTAGCTAACTAACGACTTTGCATTTATGAATATTGGTATTGTTTAATTAATAAAATGATTAATTGTGAAAAAAAATGGTATTGTTTGTAAGTTTCAATGAACTTACTATGTCATGAATAGACTGTACTGAGTGGGATATTTTTGTGCCTGACAGTACATTTGATCAAGAATTGCTTTGAATTAATATTATCGAATCGGGGGCGTCGGCCACGGGTGCCTCGACCACTGGGGGCCTAAGCCACGGACCCAACAATTGAAGTATTAAGTAATTATAAGTGATTATTGAAGTGAACGATATCAAGTTGTGAAAATGAGAACTGTTGTAAGATTTAAAATAGTGTGTAAGGAGTTTCTTATGTTCCGTTTTTCTCCATAATAACCAACCAAGTTTGCAAACGGACGGTTCAACTCTACAAAGTTTATAAGTGCCTGTACCTAAATGGTTTATTAGAAATAAACGTTTGAGTTTGAGTCAAGTGTTGTGTGTGATTTCAACTACCCACCTACCTATCTACCAACAATGAAGAATCGTATCGCACGGTTAGAGACTGAAACACAATATGGCGGATGGTGTCGATACTTGGGGACAGTCAGTTCCTCATATTATACTTTCCCTGCCGTTTCTTATAGAACTGGTTCAAAATAAAAAAATATTGAATATCTCTTCACAAACCATAACTTACTTATACATCTTAAAATTAAGGCACAAAAGTTTGTGAGAGACTGGTGTCTGCACTAGGTATACCTGTATAGCAGATTACTAGGGTCCCAGCACACGGTATGTAGGTAGATTATATAAATTTGTTACATTAATTATCTGTAAAAATATTTAAAAAAAAAAACAATATCATAGCTGCGGATTTTATAAAAATAGACGTTACAATGAGTGAGCATTCCACGTCAACCGGGATAGTTTTTATATTTGTTTAGGTTATAGCTGTTTATAAATAGCATTTTATTGTTCTATGCGCATATATGTATGTACCAGTCAAAATGAGTCAGTGTAACGTGTTATTAATACACCTAAATAAGTATTACAAAGCTACGGGCGGATTTAAACTATATCAGTTAAACAATTCAATATTTTAGCGGCCGAGGCCGGTACTAACCACGCCATCTTGTTTTTTCAATAGTCTTCAGAGACAGTTTCATAAGTATTGACCAACAGCACCTTCCCGACATTGTCGCTGAAGCTCCAAAAGAACCATCCTGTACTATAATTAATTTCGAATTGCCCCGTATTTTGCACAAACCCATTTCGATTTTCGTTTTGGTTTATTGTCAATTAGACATTAATGAACTTGAACGTAACGGTAAAATGGAGTGTATAGAAACGCAGGGGTGAATCGAGACAAAAACTTTGAAAGGGATTTTAACATTGAATTGATATGACATGTTACCAAAAACTGCTCTATTTTATTTGCTTAATTTTACTTGAGATATCGCGATCGTTGGCAGCATACCATAATTACTATTTCAATGTTATAATCCTTCTCTAAGTTTTGTCTCGATCCACCCCTGCGTTTCTATACACCCCGTTTTACGGTAACTAAAGTATATATGACTGGTGATAAAAATTTTCACCCCCTACCACTTGAGCGCCATATAACGCTAAGGTCTATTCTGGTTTTGAGAACAATGAGACAGAGAGTTAGTTTCAACCAAGTTTGTCTTTATTGCGAGTTTTTGTCAATTCCGAGGTCGAGTAATAAATTAAATAAAAGTGCTTACCTGTTTGTGTCCTGCGAGCTACTTTTAGAATCTTGACATTTGTTAATTGCGGTTTTGATCTTCCATATATTGTAGACGGTCAATAAGAACAATATAATATTAACGAAGATTATTACCCCTATTGGTATAATAAAATAATATCGAACACCTAGCACTGAAAAAAAAAAAAAAAAGTATATCCAGTTACTATTGTTTCTATTTAAAGCCTATTTTCGCCAATTCTTTATAGCCCGATTCTAATAGAAGGAGCTACGTTAGGAATTAAAACTTTCCTTGTTAAAAATTTGGCTGTCAGATGCAAAAACGAAAAATATTTTCAGCTTTTTCTGAATACATTCATCATTCATAATATTTTTGTCATACACATACATTTAAATATAGAATTATACATACTATAAACGAAGCAGTCGTCGAAGGGTGGTTTGGTAATTTGCAAATTAGAAAGGTCTATGTTGTCAATTGTTGTGACTACAGCAGTCATCAGGAGCGGGATCCCCCAAGCATACAGACAGTACCACATGAACTTCACTCGCTCGCCTCGTCGGTTAATGTCACACCTCTTGCGATGACCTCTGACAGAGAGAAAAAGAAAACTGTGAGACTACGTTCACACGGGGTGGATCAGGTGATTGTACCACTGTTACATAAAAAATTGAATTTCGGACAGTAGTTATAGTTTATCACGGAGGGGTGTGCTGTAAAAGGGCAGTAAATATAAAAAATCTTATTCCTTGGGTTTATTAACTTGAAACTTGCCACGAATGCGATCATGAACATACAAAACTACCTCCTAATGGTGATTTGGGGTTAGTTGAAATTCGTATGGAAGAATCATAACACGACATGCGTTTCTTGGATCGTTCGTTAAAACCCCCGAATATGTGAAAAGGGGTAATCAGGTTTTAAGGAAAGTATTTCAGAGCTTGTTTCGAGTAACTCAAAAATTAACAAAATAATCCTTAAAATAAACAAAGGAAATGTGCCAAACTTTTTATAAAATAAAAAATAGCTAAAATCGGTTGAAGAAAATAATAAAGATTGCTATTACACATTTTCCAAAACAACCTGTAAAGGGGGAACCCCAAAAGGGGGTTTTGTACTAAGTTTTGATCTGGAAGGGACGACCGTAGCAAGAAAAGGTATTTCATTATTTGGGGTCTCAGTTACAAGAATCCAAAGGTCCTTTAATTTTTCATGCTCAACTACTTACAGCGCCTGCTCTCAATGTAAGTGTCGATAAAGTTATAATTTCTACAAAAGTCTCACTACTAATTTTATTTGAATATGGGCCGATTTTTTAATGGTCAATTCAACTACGAGATAAGATTAATTTCACAGTTAACAAGATTCTCAATTTTTCAATTGACAGAATAGGCTCTAACGGTCAGTTAAGCTCTCTATCTAGCAAATTAACTTAACTGAAACTTTACACCCCAGTTAGCACGTTATCTGTCGAGTTATTTGACGTTTCTGTCATTGCGCGCGTCAGTGTTTGTAGGTTATATTTGTGTTGTTATGGATATTTATTAATTAAACTTCAATTACCTTAATGACCACCAAACGTCGTAAGACATGACATTCAGCCAAAAGAAACTTGAAATCGCAGCGAAATACATCATTGGAGCTAAAATAAAGATAAAATTAGACTTAGTTCTAATTATAGAACGGGTAAAACTACTTAGGTATGTACAGGATAACGTTGAAGTGACTACATTTTATTAGGTAGTTATTAACATAATTGTAAAAGGTGTAAACGCACCCTTTACAAAGCCGTCAACCATTGTGAACATCAAATTAAGTAAAATAATGTTTGTAAAAACTATAACTGGGAGGGAAACAACTCTATGTTTTGGGGTGGTGAAAAAATACTGTTCACGGTAGGACTCAATGTAACGCACTCAAAACATTGTGCTTATTAATGCATTGAAGAGAACAGGGGTCGTGGAGGTATACACAATATTATTATAAGTTATAACATTAAGAGCTTGTATTTGAAACAAAAACTTGTGTAAAACTAGAAATAAACTAGGGTTCCCAAGTATGGTCCAACACAAAAAAAAAAAAAACACTATGACAGTGAGAACAAGTACCTTTCGGCTTTGTTTAGAGCCTTTTTACATAGATTATTTTACTACATGACTAGCTGTGCCCCGCTATCTTTATCCGCGTGAAATGAAAAAAAAACAGGCAGACAGACAAACATTTTTTTTTTTTTGTAAGTACCGTATATATGCATTCAGTAATAATCTGTTATTTGAAATTACAAACGGACACTTCAAATTTATTTATTAGTATAGATTGGGTATTTCATTGTTACCCAATGTTAAATGTTAACCTGAACCAAATGTTATCCTGAACGTAATGGAAAATGATCAACGGGTCAAAATTAGCTTGATTTAATCGAGATTTATATCATACTTCGAATGTTTTGGTTACGAACTATCTATATAAAAACATTACTTAATTTAAAAAAAAATCTTACATATAATTTTGCAGTGCTTCTTTGTCAATGATTCGATGTTGAGGTGTATCACGATTTTTACTAAGAATGTGACTAGAATGGATGCGGTGTAAGCCATCAGTACTAGGCCTATGAGGTTCTGCAGTTTGGGCAGCAAAAAGTACACCACAAGGACCAACAGCAGGAAGAACGATGATATCAGCAATCCTGAAATGAAGAATAGTAAATGGAGGGGAGTGACTGGCCCCGTGGTAACGGCTCTGATTTACGATTAGTAAGCCCTGCGTTCGAACCCACGCGAGCGCATTACTTTGTGTACCTAATTTATTTCATCACCACTGCTCTCAAAACGGCGACGAAAAACACTGTGAAGAAACCGGCATATCAGAGAACTTAAAAAATTAAAATATTTCTACCAATCTGTCACGATATCCCGTGGTAAGACTGGCTGTCTGATTTTCGGGACTCTGACTACTAGTAACCGTAGCATTCATATTATATGTTGATGTTATGAACGATTGTGTTGCAGGCTTCACATTCGCAGAAGTTATTATGGCACTAATGCAAGTAGCTTGCATTCCAAGTGGCATGCAAGGCAGGTGTATCACTCACCTACTAACACAAATAACGATTTCTTGTCTTCATCTGCCGGAGCTGCGTTATATTCTTTCACGATGAGTTTAACTTGCGGTGTTTTATTAATGACAATTAACTTAAAGTCTATGCAATATTCCAGACTTCTAATGACAGACCATGAATTCGATCCACCTGTATCCTGCATCCTTACCGCTCCATCCTGTAAACATGTGAACGTTTTATTGACCCAATTAGAAGTAATAATATTTTTGTGTATGAAAGTGAGCGAAAAATACAATAAAATCAAAAGTCAGTGTTTTAGGTGAGTGGCAGAGACGTAGTAGTATAGTATACCAATAGTGTACAACCAAGTTTGCTTCGAAAGACCTGTGGTTCTTCGCGATGTTCCATAAACCTAAAGCGAGAGAAAAATGCAACACAATCAAAAGTCATTTATTCAAATCCCACTAGGATTTGTATAAATGACTTTTGATTGTGTTGCTGAGAAGAAGAAGTGACTGAAGACGAACTGAAGTGAACGACACGAGTAAGTGGACGAAGTGAAGTGGTGAGTGAGTGAGTGGAACTGAAGTGAGTGTTTGAAGTGTCTTCTCAGGACATTTTCTGTTTATAGCGAATACCTTCTAAAAATGCATCCTATGTAAAAGTGCTTCGTAGCTGTGTAGGTCTTAATAATACCCGAGATACTGCAATTCAATCATTCACTATCAACATCGGCCACTCCTTTAGCCATGGCTGAGTTGGATGAAGAAGACGATTTCGGAGGACAGCGAGTTATTCTGGAGTCTTCCAGAGCCTCAAGATGAGCCGTTTGACGACTCTGGACTTTATAAAAGTACAAGAGTGTCACGCTAAATGCCTCAAGGCAACCCGATTTCAGGTCGAGTTGGTGGGGACCTAACTCAACGGAGACTTACTGACTACGCAGGGGAAATTGTAATAAACAGCGTCTGCGCAAACACAGCCATGTTCTTCCCTAACTCTCAAAGTCCGATGAGAGGACAATCTCACCAGACTAGGGATGCGCAAATCAACGGCTTTACGTACTTTCCGAAGCACGGGGATATCACATACCCAACATAGGCTGGGCTGCTTCCGAAAAAGTCGTAATGGAAAAGCCTAATAACACTTTGCCAGGCCTGAGGATCGAACCCAAGACCCCACAAAATAGACAGGTTAGTCAAGTGGTAGGTAGGTAATACTAGGTAATGCAGCTCTGTCTCAAGGCACACACAGAATGAGAGAAGGAGAACTATGGAACTGCATGAACAATATACAGTATTGCCCGTTGGGGTCTACGGCAAGTCTCCGCCGCGCCCTGCTAGAATACTGACGAGACCAGTTTATGTGGGTTTTCAAAAAAACTTTTTATCATATTCTTATTCTGTTTGATTGTACCTATTATTGGAATCAAATATGCAACTTAGGACCCATTAATGATTACATAGGTAATATTTATCCATGTTGCTAGGCAACTGCGCTTATCCAAAACAAACAAAAACAAACAAACGGTTGAAAACATCCCTTTGTTTGGCCTCATTTTATTCTGTCTCCTGCTGATATAGAGGGAAGTGGAAATTATGTTTTCCTACTCCTCCTCAATTTTTTCTGATTAGTTTCGTTGCGAGATCCAAGATTTACTCTGGACGCTCTTGATGTGCACGTCTTTCTACATCGTTCTCACATATATGTATAATCTCAACATGAATGATGTAACCAAGATTTTGTAACAATATTTTGATTTAAAAGAGTGTCCATGGAGTTTCTTGCCCGTTCTTCTCCATAGAGATCTACGTTTGGGAATGGGCAACTACAGTACTTTCTCAAGTTATTATGTCTTGTGACTGTGACTGTAGGGGATCCCTTCTTTTTGCATAATGTTCTTTTTCCTAATATACTTTGGCATAACTGTTTTGGCATAATTTGTTTTGCCATAATAATACTTTGCCATATTTTTTTTTGGCATACAGTTTATGTTGGCATAATCATCTTGAAGGCTAATTTACTTTGGCATAAATTGAATTCGCATAATGTTACTAGGCATAATGACTATTAGCATAATAGTATTTACGCATACAATTAATAGAAATAACGGAATCAAATTTGAGTTATTTTAACGTATTTATTTTTAATTAAAAAATGAGCTTGATCTACAAAAGTTAGTGACAGAAACGAATCGCTGCAAATCGACTCCACGTAGTCTTGTCTGCCCTACCCCTAGAGTGTTATTTAAAATCGCGTAGGCGCGGAGGGGCGAGGCGGCCCGCGAGCTGAGGAGCAGGTGGTTCCAACACTGCGCGAACCACATCTGCGACGATAAGCTCGCGTGGGGCCGCCGGAACCCCGCAGCTTCGGAGCCGTGACAGAAACCATGCCTGCTGCATGTTGCATACTGCATGCTTGCTGCATGCTTGCTGCATACTTGCTGCATGCTTGCTGCATGCATGGTGCATGCTTGTTTGCATGCTTCTTACAGGGACAAAAACTCACATATGTTCACAATGAACTATGTTCAAAACAATTATGTTACGTATTACCTGCTTTAGGAGATATGGTTTTTTTCCCATTCGTCAAAATAAATTGGTATATCCAATCAGGGTATGTCCAACATTTTAGGAGTTCATTATTATGCTTCTTTGTTATGCCTATAAAAAATATGCTTTAATATCATTATGCGTAAATAAATTTATGCCTATGAATGTTATGCTTAATCATTATTATGATTAGAGAAAATATGCTTAAAAAAATATGCGTAAGCTGTTATGCGTAAATAATGTTATGCGAAAATATAATTAGGAGTAACAAAAGTATGCCAAGTTATATTAGGTCTTGAAATTTTATGCAAGTGGATAGGACTGTAGCTATTTTCGACATTCAAAAGTACCGTAATGGTCTAATTGAAATAAATGATTTGAGTTTGAGTTTGACAGTTAAATTGTTCCTCGGGGACTTCGTCGAGCTTCATTGCCTCAGCGTTTTTCTGGTGGTCGCCACTGGTGATTCTGGCTTTCAGTAGTTTTAGCGGTTTGGGAAGAGTGTGGTTAGTCCCAAAAAAAAAGGCTGTGCGATTTCACACACCGTTTCTCTTTGCTTGACTCTTATAGGTCGTAACGTGTTAAATACCTCCCTCAAAAATTGCGCTATCAAATGCAAAAAGATTTATTTCAGTTCCGACTGGTAATTCCAGCGATTAGTGCGTTAAAACAGACAAATTATCCAGCTTTAATAAATTACATAAAATAAAAATAATTACCTCTAAAATGAAATAATCGTTTGTTGTCGACTGCTCCGACGTGCAGTTTATATGTCTTTGATTTTTAACGAAAACAAAACCATTGTTCGATTTTTTTTTGACACTTCCATCCCACGAAAACAGAGCAATCTTGGAATAGTCCACGTCTGCAATTAGCTTTGAAACTTTCTTAAATCTTTGAAACATTGCCACTGTATTGGTGCAGTGTCCCTTCGGAGCTAACATTTCCGCTTCACCGCAGCATTTCTCGATACACGTATTAGAGGAACACAATTTCGTCACATTGACTTGAGTATTTTTCATATCTCTGTAGTCATTTTTGCACATAGTTTCAAAGTCTGTCACAGCACTTCTTGCAACACTTAACATTAAAAGAAGCGAAAAAACTTTATAGGATAACATTTTTTTCAACTATTAAATGTGTAACTTTAGAGACCTATCCTGAAAGCTACGTTAAGAGCAACATCACTGACCAATGGTTAAATGAACAATGGTAAAGGTACAACACTTAACAGGACGCCTACAAAATTCTCGCAATTTTTCCTGTTAAGTCCCAACAGTACATTTAATTTTTGCACAATTAATAAAAAAATTGATAAAAAAGCAATCTGCCTAAATGTTCCACTTGTTTTCGATTCGACCTACTGCAAATGAGAAAGGGAACAGTTGCTGTTTAAAATAAACAAAAAGGTATAAATATAGATTATTTGTTTATCACGTACACACACACACACACACAAACGTTCGATTGTGCTACAAATCGCTATAAATAAATTATTGCACCGCGAACCGGGTGCGCAGACTGGACACTGCAGATACACAGGACGAGTTGATGTGGGACGCCTATGTCCCAGCTGTGGACTTCTCTCGGCTGAAGCGATGATGATGATACGATTGCAGCCAGTTGTAAATTGAGTTCAGAATGCAAGTAGTCTACGATAATCTTATATGTCGATATAGTCTTATCAATCTTTATCTGTAAATGTATTAAACAAAATCGGTTTCTGTCTGTCTGTATGAGTACTTCTTTTATACTACAAAATGGTTTATTAGTACAATACATTATCCTATTACATTTCAGGTATGACAGGATTTCGTTGAAAAAAAAAATCAACGAAATCCTGTCATGACCTAAGTAACCAAATACGTTTTTATCCCGGTATAGTAAGCAGCCGTGCTTTCTGACAAACACGAGGGTGAAGCCGCGGGTATTAGCTAGTGCAATTTTAATACAATACCTACGGTATATAGACATTGTTGCGTTTATTAGTCATCAACAGTATTAAAGACAGTATCATTTACCGTACATGGTAAAATAGTGTTTGACGTGGTTTGTGTAATTGATGACTAAACTATAAATTTTGTGCCCGACGGCTACAAACGTTACTTATCTAAGCGATGTCAAAGTCACTGTCACTTAAGTGTCAAGTATGGAAAACTAGAAGTGCATCATAGAGACTAGAGACTCTAGCACGAGCGGGCGGTGTAACGTAACGTAAATATGTCGAATTATGAATCAAAAATACACTTGTGAGAATGTATGGATGTTTGTTTCTCTTTCACGCAAAAACTCCTGCAGGCCTAGCCAAGTTACAAACGATTCGTATCGATTCTCTTTCTACAATCGTAAGCGTTAAGTCATGTGGCCAAAACAAACGAATAGAAACTTCGTAGACAAGTTTACATCGATCAAGATGATAGAATGAAATGTATTCGTTTCTACAATCGTGATCGCTACATCCCATATAAATCGTAGCCAACTTACAGTTTTGACTGAACTTTAATGTTTCTATTCGTTTGTTTTGACCACGTGACTTAACGTTGAAATGATGTCATTCCCATACAAATGTATGGGAATGACATCATTCACAAACATTCATCATTCATCTAGTATAATGTAGTAGTAATGGTTAGTTTTCTATGCGTTAACGATTGTAGATTGACAACTTGGCTAAGCCTACTGATCGGATTTTGCACACAGATAGTTTATATCCTGCATTAACACATGGGATACTTTTTACCCCGGTAGTACGATCCCGTGGGACAATTACCGAACTCCAGGCGAACGAAGCAGCGAGCATCGTCTAGTCATCGATAGATATGAATTAATTCTTAAATTATAAAAATGTTATATGTGAAATGAGCATTTTTGCTTTGACAATCGACGTATTTACGTTACGGTCGTGCCACTTGTCTAAGACAAAGCAACGTGTTACTTGACGTATATAGATACCGGCCTATACAACTAAACACACTTTGTTAAACAAAAGACCGATTCATATTTAATAAATATTATTATGCCGTTAGATTAGTAGGAAAAAAACTTAATTAATTAAAAACAGACGGACAGACGGACAAGAAACAAAATTAGACCAGACCATATTCATTGCGGCAAAATAAAGTAACTTTCTTGAAAGATCCTTAAAGAAAGTTACTTTATTAACGTAACGTGCCTTAAAAATTTATAAACAAAATAAATTATTATCACAAACACTACTAACATTACGGGGAATTCCTAAATTCCATAATCACCAGTCTTAAAACGGCGAAGGAAAATATCGTTAGAAAGAGAAACAAAAATACTCGAAAATATGTGATATCTAGTAGATTACGGCCATTCTATTCCTAGTTCAAAAGTCAGGGCTCAACTGTATTGACTGTTGTCTACCCATCTCTAGCACACTATATCTGTTTGTTAATTTCTCAGTCCCCTAGTGGTTACTATGTGTACTTTAATATGTGTCAAACTCAAACTCAAAGCATTTATTTCAATTAGACCATTACGGCACTTTTGAATGTCGAAAATACAAAAAATGCAAAGCTACAGTCACAGACACAAGGCATAATAACTTGAGAACGTACTGTAGTTGCCCATTCCCTAGCGTAGATCTCTATGGAGAAGAACGGGCAAGAAACTCCATGGACACTCTTTTGAATTAAAATATTGTTAGAAAATCTTGGTTACATCATTCATGTTGAGATTGTACATATATGTGAGAACGATGTAGAAAGACGTGCACATTAAGAGCGTCCAGAGTAAAATAATAAATCAAAAATTTAAAAATGTGTTTTAAAAGTGTCAAACTTATATTTTTCTGTATTATAATATAATTATATTATTCTCTCTCACAGAGGACCTTTTGCCAGCAGTTCAAGGTTAGGTAGACTGAATATCTTTTGTTCGCGACTACGCTTGCGTAGGAAGATAACATACAGACTTGCGCATTCTTTTCAACAATATCACAATCATGATATCATTACTTACACCAATACACTAATATTATAAAGCCGAAAGTTTGTATGTGTGTATGTCTGTTAATCCTTCACGCTCAAACGGCTGAACGGATTTGGATGAAATTTAGCATACAGATAGTTTATAACCTGGATTAATACATGTAATACTTTTTATCCCGGTAGTACGATCCCATGGGACAATTACCGGACACCACGCAGGCCAAGCCGTCGGTATAAGCCAGTTGTGAATATTACGATAAAACATTTAATCTTTATCAGTAAACACTCCTTTTGTCCGTAAATGTTATTAGAATACCTATCTCTTCAATCATACACTTATCCTTACTCTTTATCGCGTACTATTTTCTGTTAATTTACTTTGTTGGGCACGAACGTGCGGGGTAATCGTAACGTTAATTCAAATGATTTTAAAATTGTAAATCCTAATTTCACATCTAATATTGACATGAGTTTTATGACTCTATTTTCCTTTTTATAGGTAGGTACTTATTGCTTGTCGCAAAACAGTGCAAATGATATGGTTGTATTTTTTTCAGTTAAAAAATCGTCCGTATTTACGTTACGTTCGTCGCGTTAATTCTGCCAACCATTCAGTTTTATTGTTTTTTTTTTTTAATGGCATCTCGCAGTTCAACCTGAGAGGTGTTCGTCTGCTTAACCGGACAATCCTGTGGGTGCCTAAAGTGTCTAACTGCTCCAGCCAGGGCAAAAAAACTTACAAACTAAACGATTACATCCTAAGGACACCCCCTGCGGGGTACGGGCCTCGGCTTAGGGCGTCGCTGGAATAGGACAGCAAGGGGACAGGCTGGATCGGAGTGGTGTCATCATTTAGGGACTGACTTTGGACTACAGACTCAGCAACGCGGGCTGGCACGAGCAAGGGACGGGGAGGTTTCGTATCGGGGCGTCGCGACGGGCCTCGACGGCGAGGACGGACTGACGGCTGTTTGCGTCTGTGCTTCTCAAGCGTGCTGTTTCCTTCCTGCTCTCCTGGAGGAGGGTTGTAGCGTCATCGGGATCGACTAAAGCATGCCTTGGGCGGTGGACCTGACTGATTCGGGAGGGTTCGTACGGGCGGCCGCTGCGATCAGGGGATTACGATGTCTGACGGCAGAGTCGAAAAAGCGCTTGGAAAGTCGCTTCATGGACTGGGCTATTGTGGGGATTTTAAGGTCTATATGTAGACGGTCATTGCGGACATAATAGGGAGCTCCCGTGACTTTACGTAAGAACCGGTTTTGAAGGACCTGCATCCTATGGAGATATTTAGGTTTGGCGTGAGCGTACTCGACACAAGCGTAGGTCATGATGGGACGGATCACCGCGGTAAAGAGACGCAATTTGCACCTGAGAGAATCAGTTTTGTTGATTGTTTTAGGTACATAATATACTAAAAACCGCTTGAGGAAATGTTAACAAGTATGTAGTTATACTCAAAACAAGTACTTCATGTAGGTAGTTATAGCTACACATTTACTTAATTGGTCAAACTAAATTTGGCTTTGTGGTTTGGATAATAAAAGCTGGCATCCGTTTATTCGTTTTAAAATAAACTGACCTGCAAAAATAAGTACTACACTTTTTCTCTAAACTAAGTATAGAAATTAGAGATTTAAAATAAAAAAACGTTTCATAGCAATTTTTATCAGCTTTCTTCGAAACTATAGACAAAATTAAACTATTTTTCGAGTCCTTTTTGTTTCGAAAGTATATCCTCTGTACTTAAAAAGTTATTGCGATTTTAGAAGTGTGATACTTATTTTTGCAGGCCAGTGTAGTTAAAAATCTCATGTATATAAAGATTTATTTATTTATTTATATTTAATTTGGACTGTCTCGTTCGTCTTGTGGTCGGAAGCGTGTCTGTATAAGGTCCCGGTTTCAATTCCCGGGTAGGGCAAAGTGTTATTGGTTTTCCACCAGGTAATTCTCAGTAGCTGCCACGGAGTCGGGATTTGTTATGTAAGTGACGTAAACATAAAGTGGCGAAATGTAGGTGTACTTGTTACGTACACCTCTGCGGGTTAAGCATTATTAGGGTTCCACTGTGAGGATCGACCGGAGGACACGGTGGCGCCCACTGTCCTCGTAGCGGCGATCGGCGGCGGCGACCTCTCGCTTCCGGCCCTGGTTCAATCCATGGCCCGGAGCGAGACGGAATGGGACGCCGTCACCTCCTTCTGCGAAGTAGTCATGCTAGCGAAGGAAGTGGCGGAACGTGAGAGGGAGAGATCCCTACGTCCCGGTCGCCGCGGGAGACGCCCCGGGCGTCGGGGGCCACGTGGTGGCTTCCGGCCACCGTAGGCGCGGGCCTGTGGACGGTGAGCTATGGGCTAGCTTGCCGTACGTCCGTCTCATGACAGCAGGCCGTGTCGACGGCGCGTTCGTGTTCCACGCGCGCCTCAAAAAGAGTCAGCAATAGGGAAGGGGTCCGCAAGGGCCGAAGCCTGCCGGGGCTGCGGGACTATTCGAAAGAGATACCGTGGCCCCGGAACACAAAGGGCGATGAAGGAACATGGATGGGTTTTAGTCAGTAAAAGTCTGACACTCCCTCCTGCTCCGCCCAGAGCGTGAGGATCATTTGATGATATCCCATCCGAAAAAAAAAGGAATTATTAGGGTTCATCCTTCGGGGATTAAAAGCCGTGGTGTTATGTTGTGTTATTTAAATTGCATTTATTGCCTTAATCATTCTAACGTTGTCTAGCATATGAATTTTTTAAACAGAGTAAACCACAAATTTTTCAAAATCCTTTGCATTTTGATGGAAAGTAGCTATTTTGTTCTATTAATGGAATTAAGACGCTTTGATTCCTTCTTTTTAACCGACTTTAAAAAGGAGGAGGTTCACAATTCGTCGGAACCTTTTTTTATGTATGTTCCCCGATTACTCGAAGATGGCTGGACCGAATTGGATATTTTTTTTTTGTTTGAAAGGGTATACTTCCCAGGCGGTCCCAAGATCATAAAGTCAGGATCTGATGATGGGATCCTGGAGTAATAGAGAGAACTCTGATGAAGAACTTCGGAGATACGCAAAGGAACTCCTCAATAAATGAAAGCAAATGGACTGGGATTGCTGAAATCTCATGTCTGCCTATTGTTTACACCAGTTCATAACACAACATTACGCCGGTACGCTGTGAAGGGGTAAGCACATGTGAACACCTAAAAATGGTCGGTGTTAAAAACACTAAATCAATCAAACAAAGGTCACCGACTTCTGAAGCTAAAGTTATTTTTCATTTTTTTGTGTTTATTTTTTTGAAGTCGGTGTTATTTTTTGCAAAAAAGTTTTTATACAAAGGTTTGCTATCAACGATGGACTGTGTTCATTGTTTCTCTGTCATTTGAAAATTACAAATAGCTAACATAAATCACTTATAATCGATTTGCATGGTACCTATACTCGTACATAGTTAAATACATAGTTTCCTCTATTTATTTAAGTTTTGAGGAAAAATGTGGGTACTGTGGTATTGTTTGTGTGCATAAGAATAACCGGAGTGATGATATCATTTCATTTTACATCAGTTTTGTTCACAATATTCCTGTTGGCTGAAGAAGGGAATGGTAACTATGCTTCGTTTGTACCTCCTTTTATATTTAGGTATCGTCAAAATTGAGACGTGGTGAACCGTTTATGTTTTAAGGAAATGTTGATTCATTGAAAAATTAAACTGTTGATTCTAAGGTGTTGATATTTTGATTGTTGATGTTTCGGGTTTTGAAGTTGAGTATCCCACCCGGGCAAGACTGTGTGTAAGATGATAATATGTCTAAAAAGGGGGAGACTTTTGAGAAGAAGTTTAATAGAGAAAGTTTTAAACTGACTTCAGTAACATTATCTTTAACACTGGAAACGGGATATGTACCAATTCAAAATAAATAGTAGGTAAAGAAGGTAAATATCCAGTTTTCAGTGTTACTAATAAATAATGGCCCTGAATAAATTGGGATAAGGATATGAAAATCAGGATATCAGTCTATCTTTTCATTCTGTCTATTTTTTCATGAAGTTCTTATTACAGTTCTGTGATATTCATGTAAGTAGTATAAAGCAAAAAGCACATGACACGCGCCGCGATGATGGGCAGTTGTAGATGGTTTACACAAAATGTACGAAAGTGATGTACGAGGCTATTTTCATTGCGTTGCTGTCCGGCTAATTGTGCGTCAGCCTTTAAGGCGACTACAGGAGCTAAATTAGCAACTCTAATTGTGGTGGTTCAAACTTCGTTTGAAATTCTGTTAGAATAAAGTTCTAATCAGCTTGCACTACAAAGTGGTTGTTACGTCAGTCTCTGCGGGCCGAATAGTGCGAAATGAGTGGTTTTTAGCGATTTACAAAAAATCTATTGATTGGACTAAAAAAAAACACTATCATGCTAATATGTTGCTTGTAGAATTATTTGCCAAAAAATCAGAATGATCGCATGTATTTGAGTATGGTTTTTACTCGTTAAAAGAAATTTTTAGAGATAAGTTCGTGATTTTTTTATCGAGTAAAATTAGTTGTATTATGTTTTCAAAACGTACATACTAGCGTTCATACTAGCATATATCCTGAAGATTGTCATATATTTTTCTGGTTATGTTTATTGCAGTGAATCATATGCTTTTTTGCATTATAAAACTCGCGTTTAATGGTGTCATTTTAATGTACAGTCAACCACCGTCCATGGAAATTTATAATTCATCAATTTTATTTTTCGTAGAAGTATTGGGGGAATTTCCGTACCTAGCTCACCTTCTGTCGTGTGTACCTTCTGTCTCCCTACAGCGTCAAAATAATATCATGTTCCTGTTTCGTTGACAACAATAAAATTTGTCTCGCTCCCTCATGTTGGAATTCGTACGTATTTTTTCATGCGGGATGAACGCGAATAAGGAAACAACTCTAGCGAATTAAACTTGGTAAATACGGCTACTTGACTGTTTTGTGTAATTACTAGTGGTGCGCGTGACCTTTGTCCGGGTGATTTTTTTATAAAAATACTAGCTGCGCCCCGCCGTTTCACACCCGTGGTGGGAATAAAAGATACACCTTGGGGAGTTGGGGTATAAAAAATAGCCTTTTTTTTTTTTCGGATGGGAAATCATCAAATGACTCCTCCCGCTCTGGGCGGAGCAGGAGGGAGAGTCAGACTTTTACTGACTAAAACCCATCCATGTTCCTTCATCGCCCTTTATGTTCCGGGGCCACGGTATCTCTTTCGAATAGTCCCGCAGCCCCGGCAGGATAAAAATAGCCTACGACCTAT
Organism: Xestia rhomboidea; assembly: GCA_963853795.1. Taxonomy (NCBI): domain Eukaryota; kingdom Metazoa; phylum Arthropoda; class Insecta; order Lepidoptera; family Noctuidae; genus Xestia; species Xestia rhomboidea. Next base: position 15,072,674 of record OY970772.1, read on the forward strand.
TTCCAGACCTAACAAATATACACAAAATAAAATATCGGTCAAGCCGTTTCGGAGGAGTTCGAGAACAAACACTGTGACACACGAGATTTTAATATTAGAAGATACGAGTAGATGACTTCCCTTTTTCAGTCGGATATTTATTTCTTTTTTTACGGAACCCTTATCATTGATGATGACCCTTATGACACCAGCTATTTACCAGTAAAAGTTCCGTCAAAATCGGTAGAGCCGATGCAGAGATAAGCCGAAACAAACAGCAAAATAATAAATAAGAATAAACTAAAAAAATACTGGACCGATTAAAAAAATCTTCTACCATAAGAATGCCAATTTACCGGGTCCATATTGGCTCACCTAAAGTTCTTTACCCGAAATTGTTCTTCCTAATGATTTGTAATCCGAATGATCACTCATCCTAAAATTTTTCATCCCAAAGTTTTCATTCATAATATTTGTAGTGCAGGGCGATGTTCATAACACTCGTGTTTCCAAAAATTGTAATTAATAATATCATTATTGTAAATATATTTAAACTCCTACTGTTTTTTATCATAACGCTTTTATCCCTAAACATAATTACCATAATATTTTCACTCATACTCAGAAATAAACATTAGGAAAAAGTTTGTTTTAAAACTATTTCTTGTGATTACAAAACAATTGTTCACATTTTTACATTTAGCCATTTTATTTTTGGTTATTATTGTTACATACTTATTACTATAACTAAACCTAAGATAATTATGTCTAAAAACCAACTGTTTAGAATGATTTAAGTCGTTTCACTGATTTTTGTCTTAAATGAATGAAATTCAGGTCAGAGTGTCGTCTTGGGGGCACTATGAAAAAAATACTTAGAAAAATTTCGCGACCAATTTTGAGGTAGCGCTCGCCGGCCGCTGTCGCGGCACCGCTCGCTACGCTCGCTCGGCTCGTGCGTTATTGGTCACAGTTCTAATCTAACCTAACCTATGAATCCCTTCCACATCGTTTTTACTACAAACGTTTAGTCGGAGACAAAAAACACCAAGACACTTTTAGCCTTATATTTAGGTGTTTTATACGATAAAATCGAGAAAATAAACGATTTGCAAAAATAACACTTTTAGGCTAAATTTTTTTAAGTCCTCGCGCCGTAGCGCCCCTAAGGCTACAATCCAACCGACATTCAGAAGGTCAGAGTGTCGTCTTGGGGGCACTATGAAAAAAATACATAGAAAAATTTCGCGACCAATTTCGAGGTAGCGCTCGCCGGCCGCTGACACGACACCGCTCGCTTCGCTCGCTCGGCTCGCGCGTAGTTGGTCACAGTTCGAACCTTTTTTTTTTTTTTTTTTCACGATGTGGAAATCCTCAATGGATGTCCTCCGCCCTGGGGAGAGCGGAGGGGTCTGTCAGACTCGTACTGACTAAAACTACACCGGTGTTCCATCGCACACTTGCGTCGGGGGGCAGCGGGATCTGATGCGACTTCCGCTGCCCCGGACTAGTGCCGGCCCGCTTGACCAGCGGGCCTCGTCCCGGGGGGAGTGAGGTGTAAAACTCCCCCCACTACGTCTCGGAGAGGCGCGCGTGGAACACGACGCGCCGCCGTCTCGGGTCCAGTGTCATGGGGGGCGACGGATGTCCCCGAATCCGTCGCCCCTGGACCTATTTAGGGGGGCCGGAAGAGGGCGTTGTCCGCCCTCTGCCGACGCCCGGTGCGTCTGCTGCGGGTCGGGAGAGCGGTCTCGACCTCCCTCAACCTCTCCGCAGCCTCCTCCTGCGACATGACGGTTTCGCAGAAGGACACCACTGCGTCCCAGGACTCTGCACTGCCAACCATCGCGCGAGCGACGGCCGGCAGCGACAGGTCTCCTCCAACCTCTGCTACGAGGGCACGGCGCGGCTCATCCCACGCGGCACACTCGGCCAGCGTATGCCGCGCCGTATCCCCCGTGCAGTGGACGCAGTGATGGCACCGGGCGTCCGGCTCCCTGCCTAAGCGACACAGGTACTTCCCGAAGCAGCCGTGCCCCGAGAGCACCTGCGTCGCCGAAACGTCAGGGAGCCGTGCTTCCTCCCGAGCCAGTCGTCGAGTACTGGCCGGATCGCCTCGATTGTGTCGAGGCCGGCGGTGGGAAGCTCGAGCCTCCCCCGCCATTCCGCCACCATGACCTGTCGGAGCTGAGACCGGTACACCGTGATCTGTCGGTGCACCAGCCTCTCGCCCCGATGTTTGGCCCCCTCGCGCCACTGGTACAGTGTCGCGAGGGTCTTCGCCTCCAGGTCCCACGGCGGGGATCCGGCCAGTACGCAAGCCGCCTCGTACGAGATCGTGCGATATCCCCGTACGACTCTGACGGCCATCGCTCTCTTCGGTCTGCGCAGGACTGCGATAGTGCGGGCCGTCAGGTCGGTCGCCCATATCGGGGCCCCATAAAGGGCCATCGATCGCACGATCCCGACGTACAACCGCCTGCAGGCGGAGCTCGGGCCCCCCAGATTGGGAAGCAGCGTTGACAGCGCGCCCGCCGCGCCCATCAACTTGGGGTCACAGTTTGAACCTAACCTAACCTATGGATCCCTTCCACATCGTTTTTACGACAAACAGTTAAGTTACGTAAAATTAATGTATATAATACTGATTATTATGAATAAAAAGAAATCTAAACAAAAAAGATATGACTTTGAATAATAGTGTGAAAGATGGTTATGTTGAGAAAATATAGGAAAACAAATAAAAGTATAATAGATGTTTATTGCTACTGACATAATGAAGTTGATTGCTTCGGAATTATGAACATTAGAGACAGAGTAGTTAGGAATTGTGATTGTTAGGATAAAAAATGATAGGAAGAACATTTTCAGATTTCCAATTATCGGAGTTGAAAATTTTGGTGAACTTTGGCGCACCCCAATTTATCCCTTAGTAACATAGGCTCTATTTAAATATTTAAAAAAGAAATGTCCAGGGTGTGCGAAGCCGGGACGGGCCGCTAGTCGTAAAAAAACGCATCGTAATTATGTTGAAAGTCAATACGAGCTATCGGCATCGCCCAGCCAGATAGAATTTATGAAATATAACCCTTTGATGCCCCGGGCAGCCGGGATGCGATGAACTGACCTATCGTCATGGTAACGACCGGGGCGGCAGAGTGCAACGCTCCCGTCACTGATCGATATTTGCATAACTGTACTACCTGTACATACTTGGAACAGGTGAGCTGTGTGTTTTCCTAATAGACACACTGTGCTCACTGTGCTTGGTAGCTACACGGACGATCTACTTCTGAATCTGTTATCGAATAGCAGCATATCTAAAATTCGCGATTTATTGTGTAAAAAAAAATGGAAATAAAATAAAATGGCCTTTTATTTCTTGCATTTCACACATGATATTTTACTTAAAATAAACTATTTCCCATTATTATTACTTTAAAGTCAATATTGCTAAAAAAGTCATGACAACGACGATGATCCAGCCTATTGACGATTCAGCCTATTAATGTTCCCACTGCTGGGGCACAGGCCTCCTCCCTATGAGAGGGAATGGGCTGTTATCCAACACGCGGGCCCAGTGCGGATTGGTAGATGTCACATGTCTACGAATTTTTGGTTCTAGAACATGACGGTTTCCTCAAGATGTTTTCCTAAAAAGTATTTAAAAAGTATTTTTAAGCAAAAAGTATTTTGCTAATTGCAAGAACCTCTCTTCAGGTGAAGGCCTCCTCCAAAGAATTTCATTTGGTTCTGCCTTGTGCTTTCTGCATCCAATGTGGGCCGGCTGTTTCTCTTAGATCGTCTTCCCATCTTGTGTACGGTCCACCTTTTTGGCGTTTCCCTATTGGGCCGTTCCACGATGTCACTCTTTTGGTCCATCTGACGTCTCTTAGTCTCGCTACGTGACCCGCCCATTTCCATTTGAGCTTTTTTGCATAATTTAGAGCATCCGTGACTTTTGATATGCTTCTGATTTTTGTGTGTCGTATTTTTGAGTTTTTCTTGTGTACAGTCGTGGTCTTTTCCGCCTGATCAGTTAATTTTTTTTTCGCTTAAATCATGCGGAGGCGTCGAGCCACGGCCCCTTAAATTTTAGACCTATTAGGAAAGCGTCAACTTTGGCGCGCAAAATAACAATAACTCTCGTTTGGCGTGCGTCGTCAGTGCGCTCGGCCGATTGGTATGTTTTCATTCGTTATTTCTACGGCGGGGCTAAAGAGCGTTTCTATGTTGTAAGTGCAAGCAAAAATAAGCTTAGTGGTGATCAGGCGGGAGTGTCCTCGATAGTACGTAGGTATATACCTTGCCGCAAATTGTTGAATAAGGTAAGTCATATTTTTTGTTTATTGAGTATGACTTTTTATGAATATCTAACATTTCCTTTTTATGTTTTTACTATTCAATAGATATTTCTGCAACATTTTTTTTTTATATTTGTTTTAGTAATAATGGGAAAGCGTAAGGAAACATGATAGAAGAAAGTTGGCGCTCATTTCCGAAAAAAATGCTGTTAAAAAAATAAAAAGTACGTATTTCTATTTTGTGGCATTATTTACTTTTTAACCGACTTTCCAAAAAGGAGCTGTTTGTTTTTTTTTTGTGTATGATCACCGATTTCATCAATTGTGGACAGATTTTAAAAATTATTTTTTTTGTTTGAAAGAGTACGTTCCATTTAAATTTGAAATTTATACTGAACTACATCTGTGTTTACACCATTGAGTTTGTATATAAAGCATTAAACATCTTTTTAAAAAAGGAATACGCATTCATTATGCAGTTATGATTATTAAATAAAATTACGAAAACCAACGAGGCTGTATGAGCTTGATGCCTTTGCTTTTCCGACAAAAACATATTTGTCTAGGAATTTGCCGCATTTTCATTTTCTTCAAATACATAAATAAGTTAATGTTCTAAAATGCTTATCTCATATTATTATTGTGTTAATTTTTTCGCAAATGGTACGAAAAGTAGAGTATTTTCCTCGGTGATAAAGCTGTCTTAGTCTTGGGTGAACTTGAATCACGAGCGAAGCGAGGGATTTAAGTTTTTAACACCCTCGCTACGCTCGGGAGAAACCTCGAGCCCATCGTTGCGCTCGCGATTTAAATCGTCACCCGCGACAGAAGACACTGCTTTATCCCCTTGGTTAATAATCTACTATTATATTACAGACTGGTTTTATTATACAATACACCTACCCATCTACCCTATCTACTCACCTAGCCTACCTACTTACTCAGTAAAATTCCCGGGCGTACAATCCACAACGCCAAAATTTTATCGTAATTGGATGAATAGTAAGGGAACGAATATTGTATTGCTATAGTACAAACAAACATTATTTTTTTATGTAAAATAGATTGTTAGATTTAATTTAATTTACCTACATAAAAACATCTAAATAATCAATATTCGTCTTTTCAAGTCACTCAACACAACGACTCAAATTTTAAAAATCCTAAGTTACCAACTTTTGTCGTGCAACTGCAAGCGGGGCTCGAGCGAACTCGTCATTGTGTACGTGACGACGCACACGACTAGCGCGCTGCAGCAAATACCTAATTGCCGCGCGCCTCGTTCGCTTGGCGCAGTCTTTAATACTTCATTCGGAGATTTACATAAATGGAATGGAATTCTGAAACTTAATGCCGTACAACATCTTCATAAGCCTTATTGTTTGGTTTTTTTAGGGTTCCTTACAAAAAATGAAAAAAAAGGAACCCTTATAAGATTACTCGTGCGTCTGTCTGTCTGTCCGTCCGTCTGTCACAGCCAATTTGCTCCGAATATCCTGGACCAAATCTGGTGAAATTTGGTAAGATGGTGTAATCCTATGACCCAAACACAGATGTGCAAGGTAATTTTTTTTTTTTTAATAAGGATGATTACAAATTAGGAAATTAAAAAAGCAAACCTTACTGTGGCATATAACAAAAGAAAGGGCTCGTTATGAGGATATTCAATATATTTTTGTTATAATTGTACAATTAATAGTTTTGATTTTATTCATGAAAGAAGACGAAAATTGACCATTCCTCCCCCCCCTGATCTCCGAAACTGCTGAGCCTAAAATAAAAGAAAAAATACAAATTAAAGTTCATTGCTTGTAGATTACATGAAAACCTATAAGAATTCTATCAATTGAAAATAAAGTGGTAAATACAAATTAAAGACTTTGGCATTGTACGGAACCCTCTCTACGCGAGCTTAACTCGCACTTGGCCGGTTTTTTATTATATTCTGATACTAGCTTTTCCGTCCGCGTCTTGTACTCTGCTTGTAATTCAATTATGACTCTAAAGACACTTGGCGCCATCTATGAGCATAAGAACGTTGTTTTTGTTTTCCTCGGGAACAGTTTTGTTTTTCGGGATGAAAGGTACTCTATGTATGTTTCTGTACACCTGACAACGCATTCATGCATTTCAGGATGATCGGTTCAGTGGTTTAGGCGTTAAAAGGTAACAAACCAACTCGCATTTATAATATTAGTAAGGATAGGGATTTTGTTAGCCTGAAGTATAATTTAATTTAATTTATTCATTTAAGTAATTCAGACATGACATAATGTTAGTATTTAAAAAAAAAAACAGAGACAAATAAATACACACTACACAATACTATTGCATAATACTAATTTTACCAAAAAAAAAATATAAAATTAACACAATAATTTGATATGTCAAATTTATAATTTAAAACGTCCAATATTTAAAATAAAAATAAGTTAAAATTAAATAAATAAAGTATTTTGTAAACTATTATAAATTAATTGATTAAGATCGGACTTGGACGTAAACATGTTCTATTAAAACTTGTTACTACTATTCATAACAAAGGGAAAACCGCATGATTTTAGGTTTTTAAATAATTACTTATAAATAATTTTAACTCGCCATTTATTATTATAGGCTTTAAATAATCAGTTATAAATAATTTTAACTCGCCCTTTGTGGCCAATTACCTAAATATTATATTGTTTTTCAATACATAATATGACTCGTATATTCCGCCGAAGGGTAGGGCAGAGGTTGTACAACCTAACCTGAATTCAATAGCGATAATAAATAGTGCATAATTGCTGGGTATCTTCTCGTCCAACTTACCGCAGTGGCTCAAGACCAAAGTCTACGACCAGTGTGTGTTACCAGTGATTACATACGGGACCGAAACGTGGTCGCTCACAATGGGCCTCATCAGAAGGCTTAAAGTCACCCAAAAGGCAATAGAGAGGTTTCCTTGCGTGATTGAATCAGGAATAAAGACATCCGCAAGAGAACCAAGGTTACCGACGTAGCCCGAAGAATTGCCAAACTTAAGTGGCAGTGGGCAGGGCACATTGCTCGCAGAACGGATGGCCAATGGGGCCAAAAAGTTCTGGAGTGGCGACCGCGAACCGGAAGACGTTGCGTTGGAAGGCCTCCCACTAGGTAGACCGATGACCTGGAGAAGGCTGCGGAAATCCGCTGGATGCGAGTCGCACGGGACCGGTCAATGTGGCGACACTTGGGGGAGGCCAGCAGTGAAGGTCTTGCGGCTGAAATGATGATGATGAATTGCTGAGTACAGTGTTTCTTCCCTCAGAGTAGTCTTCCCTGTAGTCAGAAGAGACGGCAATCCGACACGGCCAGATCTGACGGGTTAATGGAGGAGGCACGGTGGTATAGTAGGGATGATGACTGACAAAAAAAATATGATTCTGTTTAATCCGTCAGTTAGATTATCGAAAAATATTGGATAGGTACATGTTTTTTGTTTTATCAAATTAATAAAAATTGACCAAGATAAAACGTGTCAAAGATTATGAGTGGGGGCTTGTGATGTCACATTGGAGTAACAAATGTACTCAAATGTGACGTCACACGAGTTTTCGACGCACTGTATCGTCTTACTTATTAGTTTAAGTACTTGAAAAAAGAAAAAATATGTGTCCAATATTTTTTGGAAATCTATCTGACGGACTAATTCGATTTTTTTTGGCATCTACCCTATTCCGCCAATTTTCACCGGCTGCTACAGAGAAATTCCTATTGGAAAATCCCAACAACACTTTGCCCGACCTGGTAACGAACCCAGGACTCCAAGGCCAGCAGTACCTTCCCTTGATGTTTTAGAAAGTAATCTGCATTTCCGGAAAAACGATATAAGATATAGATATGTCACCGGAAATGTATGAAATCCGCCATTGTATATAATTCCTAGGAAATGTATACAATTCCTAAAATAGATAGGAAATGTATGATATTATTTTGTAATATGCATTTTTCCTAGGATATCTATACTTTTCCTAAAGAGCGATTGGTAATGTGTTACATTGTTAATGTTCCTAAGGGGGATATATAAACGCACTTTAAAAATAATGGTTCACACTTTAAAATGTTTAGCTTTAACAAAATGTTTATACCGATTTGGGGCACCCCGACATTTTCTTTTAAACCATTTGGAAACCTATCAAACAAACAAAAAACCAACCCAAATTCAAATTTCGAAACAGTTTTAGTGCAAACCATCTTAATAAAAATTCTGATTTCAGTTCTCAAACGTACGTACGTTTTTTAACATTTCCTAGTATTATTTCGGAATTACATACAATTCCTAGGAAATGCATACATTTTCCAGGAAACGTGTGTATTAAAGAATCTTTGAAACATTATTTTACACATTTCCTAAGTAGGTTCGGTATTCACTGTTTTAGACTTTCACGGTTTTCGGTTTTGGTCAAGACAAATCACGGATATCATCCCGTAAGTACTTTAAGTGTAGGTTCGGAATTGTATACATTTCCTAGGAATTGTGTACAATTCCTAGATTTCATACATTTCCGGTAACAGATCACTGGACCTTTGAGGAAGTTGTAAATAAGACAGATTTTTCCTTATTATACTTAACTGGGTTTGGCCAGCGGCTTCGCCCACGTCAGAAATTATTCCACAGGGCTTTTCTATCGGGATGAAAAGCAACCGAGGCCCTAATCCAGGTTTAAATTTACCTGTGTGCCAAACTTTATCTAAATCCGTCCAGCCAGTCTGGTTGTTATCTTAAGAGGCACTAACAGGCAGACACACACAGACAGGCGGTGTAATTTACGCCTGAAAAAAGCGAGCGAACTGAAAGAATAAAAGTCGAATTTATGTAATGTTATAACATTTTAATGAACAACATTTTCTTCTGGCTAAGGTTCGCCATCGCTATTTCTTACGTTTTTTGCAAATTACAAAAATCGTAAGAAAATTTGAATTTCGCGGGCTACAATGGAGCATCCACCTTAAGCCAAATGATGAAGATTTTGCGGACTCCAGTACTTCTGATGCCACATAAATGTATGTAGTTGTCAATGAGAAAAACAGCTTTTTTTTAGAAATGCACACCTGCTTGTGTTTCTCCTTGAGGTTTGATAATGGTTATCGCAAACGCTTTTTTGTTTCTGCACCCTTTTAAGTAGGAATAATTAAATATAAATAAATAAATATTGCTGAACATTACACACAGTGCCATCTAGTGCCACACTAAGCAACGAGGCTTGTGTCGTAGACATTATTATACATATAAACATCCATAACTTAGTAACAAATTTCCATGCTCATTACACAAACATTTGTTCCTACCGGGATTCGAACCCGGGACCCTAAGAACGTAAGGCAACCTCACTACCACTGCGCCATTCGGGTCATCAGGCGCCATCTATCGACAACACGGGTAAACTTTTGAGTTTACCAGTGTTCTTGATAGGTGGCGTTGCTCTCCGTATTGCTTACAGTTTCCACAGATTTTTTTTTCACACACTTAAAACATATTTATGATTGATATTCTTTATTTGACACCAAAAGATTTCCATAACCTAACTTAAGAAATGATAAGATTTTCATTGATACTTTCACCCCTATCATCACTCATCAGTCTTCTGCCCTTATTCTAATTTATTCATAAATATCATTTATCATTTATTTGGAGTCGACGTTCCATGTGTTCTTTTTCCATACCATGTCATATTTTTGTCATGTCATTTCTTGCCATAATATCATCCATCACACACAGTCCATTCGTCGATTTTTCCATCCAAACGTTCACCACCTGTTCACTGTAGAAAATTATTATTACACTAGCTGTTGCCCGCGGCTTCGCCCGCGTGATTTTCGGTAACTATTCCACGGGATCATACCAAAGGGATAAATAGTATCCTACATGTTAATCCAGGTTATAAACTATCTATGTGCCAAATTTCATAATCGTCACAATTATAATCATCACAATCACCATCACAACCACCATCACAATCACCATCACAATCACCATCACAATCACCATCACAATCACCATCACAATCACAATCACAATCACCATCACTATCACAATCACCATCACTATCACTGTCACTATCACTATCACACCTCTAACACAATCACCATCATCATTATCACAATCATTATCATCGTTATTACAATCAATCAGCAATAACCATGTATAGAAGTCGAATCCGCCATCTTCTGGATCTCAAAATAAATGCCATATTCGCAATCAGCACACCTGCTTATCTCGGAATCGACACCCTTATTGATTTTTAGACATTTCAACCCCAACAGGGGATGATGGTATTTCAGGTCCGCCACATAAAATCTTAAAATCGTTGCTTTTGTAATACTTCCGACCCGATATTTCCCCATGTAAACTTTGGACCCCCGTTTTAACCCCTTAGGGGGTGAATTTTGAAAAATCCTTTCTTGGTGCCCCCCTAAACCTCAGGAGGAACCTATGTGCCAAATTTGGAATCTCTAGACTCAGCGGGTTGGGCTGTGCGTTGATACATGCACATTTAGTTCATCATCTGTGACATAGATGGCGCTGTAGTACTTTTTGTTCTATGTTGCTGTAGTACTTTTTGTAGTGCCGCTACATAACCATCAACATGATTAAACCAATCTGCGATTGTAACAGAACATATCCACATCATCATCATCATCATATCAGCCCGGAATCACCCACTGCCGGGTAATAGGCCTCTCCTTTTTTCTGCCACATTTCCCGGTTCTGTGCTTCCCTTATCCAGGTGTTTCCCACGACTTTGACGATGTCGTCGACCAAACGCGCTTTAGACGGCCCTGGTTTCTTTGGCCTAACCTTGGCCACCACTCGGTCAAAGCCTTGCTCCATCGGCCATCTCCGCGTCTAGACACATATCTCACATTAAAAAAAAAATTGACTTATAATGGCTTCGTTATTGTCATTTGGTTATGGAACGTTAAAATGCGACCCTCGTGCATACAGCATACATATAACTCGATACCTGGATTACAAATTTCACAAAATTTTCAGTGAGGACATGTATTGTCCTCTCTCAAATTTGCTTACTTTGATTTAGTTAACACCTGAGCAGGATAAAAAGGAGCCGAGCCTTTCTCTTAAAAAAAAATCATTCAGCTTGATTTGAGCTTGAAAAGGTAAGAGAGAGACAGATTGAGTTTATTAAGTACAATTAAAATACGTATAAGTCATCATCGGCCTTTTCCCAACTATGTTGGGGTCTGCCTCCAGTCTAACCGGATGCAGCTGAGTATCAGTTTGGGAACGCAAGAAGATAATGTTTGTTCCCTTTTGTTTCGCACTCACGACGACGAGGTTCTATGTGTACGTGTTTATGCTACGCGAATCAGAGTTGTCCATAAGCGCTGGCAACACCGACTATTTAGTCTGGTGTTGCCAGCGCTTATGTTTGCGTTCATAAACGCCACACCAGTATATTACATGGAGTGACTGCCTATCTGAGCTCCACAACCCAGCTAGTACTGATACGATTAAAATATAGGTATGAATCTGAAATCTTAGTTATTTATAGAATTGATTGTATATTGCTATTACAATAAAACGATTTTACGGTTCATATTATATAATCTTTATTTAATAACAGGGTCTGATAGCCACAGTTATGTACATTCAATGTAAAATCTTGCTTGTCACTTGTGTAAATAAAATAATCATCTTGACTTATCTTGAGAAAATAACTTAAAATTACTAGAGATAAATTAATTGAGTATTTTATTATCATATAAAAAACGTACAACCACTTACAAATTATTGACTTTAAATTAAAGGTATTTTATCAGCCAAACAGTATTGGAGAAAATATTTTGTGAATCAAAACAGTTTAGATTGAAACGTAACTTATCTAAACTGTCTTTTTTTTGTTTTCTGGGGGAAACCTTCAAAAGTCGCCCGCGCTTTGGTGTTGAAAGCGGGGTGTGTGGGATACCTCCCTCAGTACAACCAACCCCTGTTAGTTTACACCCTGGGGAGACTGTAGAGGGGTCTCCTCCGAGAAACCTACACAGGAACCTGTACAGCATGACATATTATCAGAAAGGAGTGGGCTTGTTTAAAGGTGTGAGACAGAGTATCAAACTGAATAACTTTCTCCATGGTACGAACATCGGTATTGCGAAAAAAATATATAGGTACAGGGTGTAAAAACCTCTTAACGAAACTGAAAGGCACTAGTTTTCCCTGTCATTGCGATCATTTTTTTGTTCTACACCATATTTGGGAACCTTCTAGTTACGGATATATTGGGGGTCAAAGTTCCAACTTTTTGGCAATTTTTTTTTTTCAATACAAGTTTTTAATGTAAGATTTTAACTTTAAACACTTCCACGACCCCCGTACTATTCAATCCACCCATCAGCACAATGTTTTAAGTGCGTTACATTGAGTTCTACAACAAAACATGATTATTCACCCCAAAAAAAAAGTCGTTTCCCAGCAATCATTTTTGCGTAAAGTTACTTAGTTTGATGTACAGAATGCTTGGTTGACGGCTTCGTGATGAGGTTGTTTACACCCTGTATATAAGGTGGGAAGGACACCAACGCTAAAACGGTTGCTACGTTTTCAGTAAATCATTCTAAATCCCCAACACAGAAATTTTTAACGGTAGAATTTTGACGATTTACATGAACACATAAATGTACGGGAAACCTGATTTTATTTTTCCGTTTCAGTATGGTTCCCATGGTCATCATCCATCATTCCCAACTATGTTAGGGTCGGCTTACAGCCTAACCGGATGCAGCTGAATACCAGTATTTCACATGGAGCGACTGCCTATCTGACCTGTAACGACTGTCAAAGATCTTCAAATGCAACCGGAACCAACTTTCTGAGGCATGGAGGAAACTCGGTATGTACTGAGTGGTCACCCATCCACAGACCAACCTAGGCAAACACGGCTTAACCTAAAGATCGACCCCAGCGGCTGTTATTATTTAGCCACGAGCTCCTCTAAAAAAGTATTAAAGGTATTGGTCCCATAGTAAAAGTATTGGTCCTACAGTACAAGTTAAAAGTAATTGGTCCCATAGAAAAGTTGGTTAAAATTATAAGTACCACCAATAACCCCCTAAGAGGATTATGGTAAATAAAACTATGGTTGTTCATTAATATAGCGCCTTTTCCCCATAGGGGTAGACAGAATCTCATAAAGTCACTAAATGCTAGATTCAATACTAAATCTACGATAACCTAATGAATTGTCATCTAAAATAAAGCCGTTTTGGTAACTAGTAATTTCATTTAGCTTTGGCATATATCTAAAATAAAACATACAAAATTATACATGAATTATGCCTGTTTTAACTAAAACGTCCTACTGCACTAGATGGCCTTGGCTATAAATAAATAATTTAATTTGAATTTTCAGCGCTGAGCCGAGCCTTTTGAATCCAACATAACAAACATCGCGCCTATAATCTCCGAAGGCTTAGACAGAGGTGTACCCATTAGTACGCCTACATTTCGCCAGTTATGTTTAGATCCCATGTAATAGGGGACGAGCCTATTGCTATCAACCGGGCACAAATCCAGAATCCGTGGCTGCTACTGAGAAATTCCTGATGGAAAAACCCAATGACGAAATATAATATGTTTACTAAGATTCATTGTTTTGGTTTTTCTTCACTGACACAAATGAATGTCTGCGCCCGCGTCTCTGTCAGTGTTGCCATGCATAGACAACTGTGGCGACGGACGTTGGGTGCAGATAAAATTATTGATATTTTTATTTTTCAACCTGTATTTAGTACACATTAAATATTTGTTTAATAGTATTATTTTGTCTTATACATTTATATTCATATTTTACTGACCGTGACATAACTTTGGGCCCTATCAGAATACCAGCGCTGTGACTTTTTTTTTTAAATGTCACAGCACCTTGCTGAGATAGGAGCATTTTGACCTTGCACAGGACTAATCAAATTTAATAGGTCGTTATGTTTCTCATGTTTACTTTTTTAAATAATTGTGTCAAACCTAATTATATATTTTTGTTTCTATTATGTCCTGTGTGAGATTAATAAATACTTTTTCTCTCTTTCTTTCTTTCAATAACAAGTAGGCCGACACGGGAATTCAACCCAGGACCTCATTCTCCGTAGTCGCGATGACGACAACTGCACCAACGATGCAGCATTCATTGAGATTTCCCTTAGTTTTAGTAAAAACGGGCTCAAAATACATTCATATGTATTTTCTTACATTTAACAATGAGTATTATTTTTACATTTGGTACGGTACTTTTATTCATCAAATTGACATACTTTAGTTAGTCCATTTGGCATGTTGTATCCATTTCATAATGAAATATTAAATGTAATGTTGACGACCCGAATGGCGCAGCGGTAGTGATGCCGCCTTACGTTCTTAGGGTCCCGGGTTCGAATCCCGGTTGGAGCAAATGTTTGTGTGATGACCATGGACATTTGTTTCCGAGTCATGGATGTTTATATGTATAATAAGTATGTATTTACAAACAAAAAAGTATCTATGTAGTATATCAACTATCTGGTGTCCACGACACAAGCCTCGTTGCTTAGTGTGGCACTAGATGGCGCTGTGTGTTAATGTCCAGCGATATTTATTTATTTATTTAATGTTAAATATATTGTTATATGAGATCAAATTTTAAACGAAATGAAATTTCATGTAAATGCATTGTTAAATGTAAGGTTTAATGAAATTTTAAGTGTATTGTTAAAAGAAATATCAGGTTTATTGAACTGTTAAATGTAAAGATTAGTGTAACGTTAAGTGTATTGTTAAATGTAAAGATTAATGAAATGTTAAGTGTATTGTTAAATGTAGAGATTATTCTAATGTTAAGTGTAATGTTATGTGCATTTTTAAATGTAAAGATTAATGTATTGTTAAGTGTAATGTTAAGTCCATTTTTAAATGTAAATATGAATGTATTGTTAAGTGTAATGTTAAGTGCATTGTTAAATGTAAATATTAATGTATTGTTAAAAGAAATGTAAGCTTTAATTAAATGTTAAATGTATTTTTAAAAGAAATGTGCAGTGACTTTTTTAAAATGTAATAAAAGGAATGTAACGTTAAGGCAACTAAAGGCTAAATAAATAAATATCCATTTCATAACAACTGTCAAACAATGTTAGTTTTTTTAGAGTAAGCGGGCAATTTTAATTCCTTTAGCCAATAAAATAATGTCCCCAACTTTATTTATCTCGATAATCATTTCTATATTTAACTCAAAAAGAAATTTTATCTTAACTTGTCAAGCACCATTTCAATACTTGGGACTCACAGACAAGTAGGGTAATTGTGATTGTTATCAGCTTTTAATAAAATGTACTTTTGTACTAAGAAGAACAGACATGTATTATTCTTCAAGTACGCAATTACATGAAACACATTTAGTTTACAACTTAAAATATGACTCATATTGTAACTTCCCGAGAAGTAGCCACTTGAACTACATAATTATGTTACATCACGCCTGTAATCGCTGAAAGGTAAGACAGAACCTAACACCCACATTTACCAATGTTGTTACGCCGCACGTAATAGGGGCCGAGCCTATTGCCATCAACCGGGCACAACTCGAGACTCCGTAGCTACTACTGAGAAATTCGTGATGGAAAAACAAAATAACACTTTAACCGACCTGGAAATCGAACTCGGGGCCTCATAACCAGCAGTCGCACTTGCAACCAAGACCCTAAAGAGGCTGGTTGACATTTAAGAAAATACTATTAGTACTTCCTTATTAATACATGGCACACTAGGATAATTCAGTAGTACAATTAAACAGATATTCCATGAAAACCAACAAAGTCTATAAAAAACAAATTGTTGACATTGCAATCTATCTATTTATACATCAGTATACTGAATGCCTTAGCAAGGAGATCTCCTTGTCTATGTGATTAGATCAAAGACTATAAATTATCTTTATTTTTAGGAAATCGCAGATTTTTTTAAGTAACCATGGCTTGGCCCGGCTAGGCTATATTTACGACGCTTCTGTGAGATAGTTTTGGTTACTATCCTTAGGAGGTTAGTTTGATGACCTTTGGCATATTCCTAAAATTAAGAACGCGTATTCAAAAAGTTGGCAACGTCGCAAATAGCTGTCAAATATTTACCTATTTTAATTAATTTGGCAATATTACTGTATGGAGTTTAGAAATATGGCTAACTAACTATATAGAATATTAATGGTGAATTGCAATTAAAACACTGAATTTGTTGTTGTAACCGTTTTAGGTGTAGAACATTTGGAAAGTTTCCAAATATTTTTTTCTCATCTAAAACTGATTATTCGGTGTTCCGATATTAATTATTGCATTTCATAATCAATATTCTAGATAGTTAGTCAGCCATATTTCTTATTTCCATACATTAATAATATTGCGAAATTAATTAAAACAGGTAAATATTTGACAGATATTTGCGAGGTTGCCAACTTTCTGAATGCACCCTCTTAAGCGCTTAAAACTAAAAAAAAAATTGATGCCGTTTTAACTATCGCTAAGCAATTCATATTATATGAATTCAATGAAGCATTTGTTAAAGTTGGCCTAGTATTACAGAAAATTGGTATCCATGTCCTTAAACTATCATAAAACTAAATCTAAACCCTGTAATTTATGCATATCTCACTTTATAACTTCCTGAAAGAAGTTGTATTATTGGTTTTGCTGAAAAGCTTTTATAAAGACTATTAATTAAAACGGACAGATTTGAAACATTTGTTCGAGCTTTTTGTAAACCTAGGAATACCCAATGTTAATTAGGTACTTGCATCAAAATATGCAAGTAACTTGAATAACCACTTCTGATTGGTAATACAACTTTGTGTCAATGGCATGCCAGTTTGTTGCACACTGCACTGCAAGTGACTGGCATACGCACATGTCCAACTGACTTAAATCTAGAAATTCGAAAGTCTTAATGGCTACGGGCTAAGTTTAAATATTCATAAAGTAACGACGGAACAAATTACAAGTAGGTAACTTTGGACATCAGACACACCCAGAAAAATGGAATATTCTCCGACACCTTAAAAAGGCTTAATTTTGGTCGTCGTTCTGTTTAATACATAAAATAAACTATGTTTCTCTTAAATGCTCAATTACAGCGTATTCTAAGTCTATCAGCACCACAAAATACACTGTCTTTTAGTAGTTCTACATACTATAAAAGCATGCACATGCCAGTAACTTGCACCAAAGTATGCAAGTAAATAGTTTGCATGCCACACTGCCATAACAACTTCGGAATGTGGAAAGCACTTCGTGAACTAACTCTAATGCGCATCTGAGAAGGCCGCTAGAAACACAATCTCGCAAAATGGGAGATTAATATCCAGTGGCCTGACCAGACATTGCAGGAGTGCCCAAAGCATCCTACTTCGACACGTTTGAGGACTTAAAAAACGCTACTAAACGCACGATTAACGTGGACACCTACCTGGGCCGGCAGTCTCGACCGAGATAACGACAAAATCGCTAACTTTTACTAACGAATAAATTCGGTTGCAATGCATGCAATGCACTTGCGTTTCCCGCAAGCATCGTGCTTGCGGGAAACGCAAGTCTCTACATCAAAGATGCGATTCTCGCAAGCATCGTTATTGCAAACGAATTTTGTCATTGTTATTTTAGCGATCGAAAGTTAACTTTGTATATGTAATTGTAGAACGTTCGATCGGTGTAGGTATCTATAGTATGTTAGAATGGCATGCAATTAACTTGCATATCTACTAAATTGTGCAAGTCACTGGTATTTAGTATCCTAACCCTAAAATTATATATTTAAGTTCAGCTTATTTCACTTGTGTGCAAAACGTGACCTTATAGGGCAGTATACTCAAAGTCCATTTCTTGGGCTTTGGAACTGATCAGTGATCATTGACAGTTGATCTCGTCATGATCTTGTTTTCCTTGTTTCGAGACTATTGTGTATCCGTTCAGTCCGTTCGGTTGCGACGACACCTTCGATTGAAGAGTAGCGGTTTCTTGATCTGACATGCTGCTGGACTGGCTGTAACTCTTGGATGATGGATACCAGCGCATTGTCTGCCGTCCCAAATAACTGTTAGAACAGAAAAATATAATAATATTATTATTATATTGTTAAAAACGTCTTTCGTGGCTTTCCTTAGTTGGTTGGTTCAAGGGCCTGATTCAGAAGGCAGTTCTCCTCGATGCGGCCTGCATTGTGAGGACTCGATGAGATTACTGTCTCTGGAGCCCTAACCACCTGTAGCTTGGACCTTGTTCCCGACACTGGACTTTTAATATATTTTACAGAAATATTTAAAAACTTTATTTATTTTAAATACAGTTGTTTTCATTTCGGAATTCGGACAGATAATATGTAGAGGACAAGGGGAAAAGAAAAGCAAAAGAATCTATGGACTGGATTGATTTCATGAAAGATGATTTAGCTGGATGGCGTAACGTAACTACTGACTTGTTAACACATTTCTATAGGTATAAAAGAAGACAAGCTGTACTGACCCCAAATAAATTATGATTTATAATAAAAACAGGAGGTTGATGAGCACTACGATGGGTAAAAACAAATGAGCATGTAAGATATTTTACTTACCGTTTGCATAGTTTCCTCAGTATTTTCTTCTTGCAAACGAAAATAAGGAATATTGCCAAGCCTACAAGGATATTGTAGACATCGGTAATCCACCATATCTTGAAGCCAGGATACAAGAAGCTGACTATTTCCAGCAACCAATTAAGGCCCATTACCACCGACAGTTTCAGGTACACCATGAACCTGTAAAAATTGTTATTTTTTAATTAAGATGAAAAGCGCCTAGGTTACTCCCTACACAGGGTCTAGACGGACCCTTCACAAAGCATTCAACCAAGCATTATGCACATCAAACTAAGTAACTTTATGCAAAAAATATTCCTGGGAAAGGATGATTTTTTTGGGGTGAACAATCACGTTTTACGGTAGGACTCAAAGTAACGCACTTAAAACATTGTGCTGCCGGATGGATTAATAATACGGGGTTCGTGGAGGTGATTAAAGAAAATATCTTAGAACATGTATTAAAAAAAAAGAACTTCAAAGTAGACATTGCCAATGGTTTCACGTACCTATGCCTATGAGTGCGATGTGCCTGCGGATTGCCTGCAGCAGCCGAGTCCAGCACGGCTGTCCCTCGACTCAACCGCCAGATGTTGAATGCGGTCATCAGGTAAAACATCCAGTTACAGATGATCAGGATCAACATGGGCATGTATAAGTACAACAGTTTTACACCACCTGCGAAGGAAACAAATTATTTTCGCTTTAAATACATAAAAAAGCAGAGGCACTGTTTTAAAGATACAATTTTGACTGCCAAAAACTGGTCGTATCAAGCGTGAGCCACAACGCCAGCTAGCTAGCGAGTGAGCGAGAAAGCCGGGCGAGGCATCACTTCACCTCTTTTCATATTTTGATTCGCACCGCAAACCACCAAAGGAGACAAAACCAAGTATGAAACGACGCTCACCCCGCTAGCTTGCTCGCTCGCTAGCTGGCGGTGTGGCTTGCGCTTTACAACTGGATATTGTGATTATGTGAAGGTAAAGCTTTACTTACTTGTAAATTAACATTTCCTACAGCACGCTTAAAAAAACTGGGTTCTAACACAAAAATAAACGGCTAGTTTTGTTATACTTTGCTACAATTATGTCAAATCAAAAGACTGCCAAACCGAGTGAATGAGCAGTAGAAGTAGAAGCATTTGATTATTGGTCGAAAATTCAGTATGCCAAACCTTCAAGAAAGCATCCGAACTCAGGAACATGAGGAGTGACGAACCAAGGCAGGTGTTTCAAGCCATCCTTGACCTCATTCAGGGTGTACAGGCCCAGAGTCATGAGGAACGGGACGCCAAACGCAAACAAGCAGTACATCAGGAACTTAAAAAATTCTCCTCTCCGGTGGATTGGACGGGCCTTTGCATAACCTCTGTAAAACACATTTCGTTGAGATTATCAATAACCAAGGTTGCGTTAAAGCAAAACTGAACTTGAACGTGAAGTTAATTTAACATTCCTCTGGAAATGTAATATCTTCTCCTTGGTGTCGCTAGCACGACCTCATAATTTATATAGGCCCAAAACTTCGGCCCTTCCATAGCTTCGTCGGTGGCAGCAAAGAGGTCACGTTGGCTGCATGTTTTGGGACTCAGTATCCTGACCTAGGAGGAGTATAGTCTATGACACACCTTCACCCTCACACCCCGCCGCTGATCCGTCTAGGACCCCCCCTTTGTGAGGTAGCCCCTCTTTACGAGATTGGAGTTACATTTTCCAACTTGGGTCCACAGACGTTTCAAGGACTTCCAGGTGCACCATTGAAGGTTAGACCCTGCCTAAAAGATGCCCACTAGCTGGTAGAAAATCCGTCTAGTCGCACAAGTACCAACACAACGGGTGTTGGTAGTTGTGCGACTTAGCATCTGCGCAAGTTCCTCAATCTGGACTAAGCCTAAGTTACCTCTTTGCGTGATTATGGGTAATAAAATACCCATGGAGAAGCACCGAAATTTCCTGAAGGTATTTAGTTACTTTTAGTGTTGAAGAAACTAACCTGAAGGTCCACCAAATATCGTAAGACATGACGCTCATCCAACAGAATGTAGCCAGGAAGAAAAAATATATGAACATTGCTGGAAAGAAAAAAAAACGTAAAGAAGAAGAAGGAGAAAAAGGAAGAAAAAGAAGAATGAAAGAAAAAAAAGAAAGAAAGGTATTCCATAATTATCGCTTACTCAGACAAATACACGCTGTAGTAGTGTGGATCATTATCTGAATGATGGCCAACAGCAAGAAGGCCATGAACAGACTGAAGACGTACGCCATCAAGATCAGGCCACACAAGTTCTGAAGCTCAGGCAGCAAGAAGTATACTATCAGCACCAACAGCATGAAGAAGCATGATAGCAGCGTGGCTGTTGTGGGTAAAATACAGGAATATTATTATTTGAAAACCAAAACGATACTATAATCTCGATCTAACGCTAGTTTAAAAAATCGTTATTGCTAGTGAAATGGGTACCGTAAATCTCCTTAAATAATAATTCGGTCGAATAGAATGTGCACTTAAGTGTCAAAGGAGTACTCTGGTAGTTTTTTATATAATTTATTTTGAAAAAAAAGGATATCTGTGCAAAAGTAAAATAAAATAAAAATGAAATAAAAACTACCGTTATAGGTACCTGTTATGGTTAAACAAGTAAACGAGTTAAACAAACAAAAAAAAAACAAAAAAGATATGCATGTATGTTTGTGGTGTGTGCTGTGGTTTGTGTGAGTGAGTATGTTTGTGTGTGTATGTAAGTGTATGTGTGTGTGGGGCAGTGTGTGTCCTGTATTCTAGAAGGTATAAATATGGAGGTGGTATGGATATAGGAGTAAATATGCGTTGGTAACATAGACAGTCAACTCGCTAATTGTAGAAGTCTCTCAGACTCTTCCTAAGTGAGACCATTTAGCCAAGCACTTACAGAATTCTTACATTGGTGTCGGGTGAGTCTGCAAATATCAAGAACAGCATTAACCTTATTGTAAACTCGGGAACCCAGTATCCAATAATGCCTCTGAGCTAGAGCAGTTCTGTGTCTCTCCGTGCTACACAGTCTAGTTCTTTTACGTCCATTCTCGCAGCCGTGACGTGACAGGGACTGTGGTATAGTGGCATGTTTGCGCTATGTTATTTGGAGCACAAAGAGTTGTCTAACCGTTAGGACTTCACACTCTTTTTAGAGAAGTGCGGTAGGATACCTGAAGGGTGAATGCACATGACTTTAAGGACCGCTTTTAGTGCTCTTTCAATACGTAACATGCTGACTGCAAAGGTACCACCCCAGACAGAGATACAATACCCCAGCAAAGATTGGGCAAGCGCAAAGTAAACTGATCTGAGTTTTTAAACACGAAAATGAGCTTGCGAATGCGGGGGACGAGTTCATCAATGTGTTTCTACCAACTTAGCAACCAATCGACCTGGACTCCAAGGTATTTCATACTTGAGGTCCTCTTAATGTGGAGGCAGTCACAATAGACGGTGGCAGAGTCGCAGCAATGCGCCTGAATTGAATATGTCCCTGGTTGAGGTTGGCTTTTCTGTGAAAGGGAGAAAGTTACGAACGATGTTTTGTCCAGGTTAAGTGTTAAGAAATTACCAGATAGCCAATTCATAACAATTCTAAAGGCGTCTTCCGCATAACCCTTGACCTGCTCCCAGTTTGGTCCATCAATGAGGAGTGCTGTGTCATCGGCATATGACAAAATCATAGTATGAGGCGAGCCAACGTGCATAAGTTGTTCATGTAAATCAAGAACAATGTTGGACCCAGCACGCTGCCTTGCGGCACACCGTAATTGACAAACTGCTCATTGCTGACCAGAGAACCAATATTAACAGACTGGCTATATTCCGCCAGATAGTTACGAAAAATATCAAGAACAATAACTCTTATGCCTATGGATTCTAGTCTATCAACAAGGATGGGCACCGAGACAATGTCAAAGGCCTTGGATAAGTCAAGAAATAAGCCGATGCATTTGTTGCCATGATCTAGTGTTCTACTGATATGCTCTGTTAGATGTATAATTGCATCTTCAGTAGAACAACCTAGTCTAAATCCAAATTGATTTTGTGCTAGAATCTTGTTTGTATTCAGGAAGATAACCAGTCGAGTGTTAAGTGCTTTCTCTATAACTTTGGAGATAGTGGTAAACACTGAAATTGGACTGTAGTTCGTGACACTGCCTTTGTGCCCACTCTTGAAGATAGGATGCACAATAGCTCCCTTGAAAACTCTTGGGAATATGCCATTTAAAAAGCACAGATTAATAACGTGTGTATCCTTTGAAGTCCTTTGTGTCCTTCAAGAAGTTAGCTGAGATTCCGTCCCATCTTTAATTACTCTGGTTTTGTTTTCTCATGATAGAGACAGCTAGATTTTTCCCTATGTTAACAAAGAAGTCATAACTTTATTTATAGAAGAGGTTGGATCCTCTGAAATGTTCAGCAGTTCGTCAGGTGCAGATTTTTGTTGATTAAGTTGGGCAACATTCATAATTACATCACACGTAGCCTTAGGGTCACCTTTCGCTTTTTCAAATTCATTCTGTTCATACACTCTCTTTAGTTTTTTTTAAGTTTTTTGCAATATCGGGTATATGTGATTCCTTTGACCATATTTTTTTTGTCTTTTTTGGATTCTATATGCATATTATCGCGGTTTCTGATACAATTTTAATAAGCCTGGTGTTATCCACTGTTTTATGATTCTATTCTTGTGCGAAAAATTTGACATCCCTAGTATTTGATTCGACTATGTTTGATAAAATCGAAACTAGGTTTTCAGCCGCGATGTTGGCATCGTTTGATGAAAGAATTGAAGTGAAATCTCTGTTTTTAACATCACCTACTGCGGATTTAATGTCGAGTCTGTTAACAATATTTCTTGTCCTAGTCTGGTTCAGCTTTAGATGGACACAGAGCAAGGTTGGAGAATGATCAGTTATACAGGTATCCAAAACAAAGACCATTGAAATATAATTAGTCTTAAGCATTACATGATCGAGACAATTTTCACCCCGAGTTGGTAGCTCATGTGCCGGTAGGAGGCCATGGGAGGCTGCCAGACTAAGGTACTCATCGGTACGTGAGTCGTTCCTGTTGGGGCTTATGTTGATATTGATATCACCCATCAATACAACCGTACCGAATGAGCCTAAAGATGTCAAAACATTATTTAGAATACTCAAAAAGCCGTCAATGTGTTTGTACGAGGGTGAGCGATATATGGCAACAATAGCGATATTCTGTTGTTTGAGTACAAAACAGTTTCCATTAACAAATGTGGGTTCAGTACATTTACACGAGTCCAACCTTGAGGATACATAAACAACTACGCCATCGTTTTGATTTGAAGATTTTGATTTGTATGCGACACAGCCATTCAGTACGGGCAAGTTCATACTTTACTCAACCAGCACTCTGATAACAAAATTATATCGCAGCTTAAGACCATGCTCGTAAGTAAAACATTGAGCTCATCGTAGTTACAATTAAGGCTACGTATGTACATATGTAAGATGTGTGTAGTTTTAGCGTTCTCCAAATGTTTAGAACATTGACTCGGTTTAGTAACAAAACGATGTGGCAATATTAATGTTATCAATTTTAATATCATAAGTTAATATCATTGCAAGCTACTTGCATACTTCGGTGCCACTTTCTGGCACGTGCACTGAAAGGAATAGCTATGTACCTACATAAACCCCCATCTGCAGGGATTGTCTTTACTAAGGACGGGTTAAATGTATAATTATAAGGAAACTGGTCATAATAATACCTACCTACATATGCATATTGTTATCTAGTTGACGCACAACAAGCTACATTTGTGTAGAAATAATATGAAATAAGGTCGTGAAAAAATCCTGGAATTAATTCCGTTGTAACATAAATACATAGAGGTGATGTTATAATGTGTTATTTATTTGATTCATTTTATTTATCTGCGGTTTTAAAGCTACTAATGATTCATTTGTTTACAACTTGTGCTTAGCTCTGAGTTGGCAATAATACCAAATATGAAATATTTTCTTGGTAAAGCAAGAATTGCAACAGCATTAACTTCATATTATCATTTCGTTTATTTATTTAGATACACATATTATTTACATTTTTAAGTATTCCAATATTGTTATAAAAATATAAAATAGTAGCCCACCAGGCGTTGAGACCAGGGTCCGAGTTGCCGGTAGTCAGGTCTCTTGAGAGAAAAACCTCCTAACAATACGTGTCGTGTCCAGAAGTACTGCTTTCTGAATCAAGCCCTTTATTCAGCTGCCAAGCGAGAGCCTTCTAAGATGTTTGTCAGACACGACTATCGCAAAATGCACATACTATCATTATTTTTATGAATGGTAAAGTTACCTTTTTAACTATATTCCGTGTTTATTAATAAAGGGTAGAACTTTATCAATACAAAAAAAAAATATCACGCCGGTCGGCCACAAAGGGATAGGTAGAGATGTATTCAATAGTGCACACACATTTCGTCAGTTCTGTACTATAAGTCCTATGTAATAGGGGGCGACCCTATAAGCCGGGCACCAAACCAGACTCCCTGGTGGACTGAGAAGTTCTTGTTGGAGAAACCCAATAACACCCTACTCGAGCTAGGAATCGAACTCAGGACCTCATGCTCAGTATCGTTTGCGACTACTATACCACCGGGGAAATCAAAGACAAGTATTACTATATTCCATTCGCAAGAGAACGAAGGTTACCGACGTAGCCCGAAGAATTGCCAAACTTAAGTGGCAGTGGGCAGGGCACATTAAGCGCAGAACGGATGGCCGACGCGGCTGAAAAGTTCTGGAGGGACGACCGCGAACCGGAAGACGTTGCGTTAGAAGGCCTCCCACTAGGTGGACCGATGACCTGGTGAAGGTTGCGGGAATCCGCCGAATGCGAGTCGCACGGGACCGGTCAGCGTGGCGACACTTGGGGGAGGCCTATGTCCAGCAGTGGACGTCTTTCGGCTGAAATGATGATGATGATGATTACTATATTCGGGCCTGTGGACGGTGAGCTATGGGCTAGCTCGCCGTCCGTCCGCCTCATGGCGACAGGCCGTGTCGACGGCGCGTTCGTGTTCTACGCGCACCTCAAAAGGAGTCAGTAAAAGGAAAGGGTCCGCAACGGCCGATGCCTGCCGGGGCTGCGGGACTGTTCGAAAGAGATACCGTGGCCCCGGATCTCAAAAGGTGATGAAGGAACATGGGTGGGTTTTAGTCAGTAAAAGTCTGACACTCCCGCCGGCTCCACCCAGAGCGGGAGGAGTCATTTGATGATTTCCCATCCGGAAAAAAAAAAGTATTATTAGTTGAATACCCATTGGCACCTGGCATTTTACTTTTGTTTGCAGTATAATTAGGAAGGTTCGATTCGCACCATGCGTAGCTTGACCACCTTGGAAACGGGTTTTGTCGACAAAATGACTGATTGTAGAAAGATATCTACCGTCGTAAGCATAGTGATGTTAAAATGTAGAAAAGAAATGTTCTATTCTTCAGTCGACTAAAGTAAAGTATGACGACAATTTTTTCTCTACTTTTGAAACTTGGGGATAGAAACATTTCTTCTCAACAAATGTCAAATAGTCTACATCACATTGGACCTAGACCAGATTTATTTCATTCTTTGTGGTTTATTAACCTATATTGATTTTAAAAACATGTCGGGGTCCGACCGTCGCCGTCTCCTCAGTTTTTTCAGCCAAGAAGACTGAAAGTAATTTCGAAAGCAATGCTGTACGAGCATTAATCGGGGCTCTTGATTTCCCTGCTGTTTACGGCAAACATAAATGCCTAATACCAACTCTAAGTGACACCCTAAGTCAATGTCTAATGCTTGTTTTCACCAGCACTAAGTGACACTTAACTGCCCGTTTTCAGCAACAACGAATCAACCCCCAGGGGGGTTGATTGTTTGGGAAGACCCCTGTCTTTGCACAGCTGTGGGATGACGCAGGCTATAAGTATCGGGAGGTATACATTTAATTCTTTAAATGGTCAAGTCGTAGTTGCTAGGATAGATTTATTTTTGTCTTACCGCATGTAAAGTACATGTTACTCTTCACGAAGTCTCCTCCCGGTAGGATTGCCCAAAAGCGCGGCGTGATCTTCTTAGGGTCCGCCATGATGCGGTAGTCTACGCAGTAGTTGGAAGGCGCTATTGGGTTCCAGCGGTTGTAAGCATTCGGCAGCTCCAACAGAAGAACTCCACTCTGAAATGTATAAACTCATTATAGCAAAAGGGTAGTTGACACTATCAATCGATAACATACTTTTTATGGTTTAAAAGAGAGTCCATGGAGTTTCTGGCTTATTCCACAGATCCCCCCCAAAAAACTCCCCCTAAGGGGTAAAGTGGAATCTTACCCATTCTTCTCCATAGAGATCTACGCTTTGGAATGGGCAACTACAGTACTTTCACAAGTTATTATGACTGTAGTTTTGCATTCTTTGTTTTTCTGACATGCAAAATTGCCTGTAATGGTATAGTTGAAATAAATGCTTTGAGTTTGAGTTTATGACCCACCTACGTTTATTATTATGTTTAAGTCTTATGTACTAGGGGGCGAGCCTTTTACCATCAACCGGCTATAAATCCAGACTCCGTAGCTGCTAATTTGTTGTCCATCATGGCGAACTAGTTGGTACCCTGACACAAGTACTATTGTACCTTAATAGGGCTGCCTCAATTTATGTATATAATAAAATGTAATAAAAGTTATAAATATTTTTGTATTTGTTTGATATGTTTGTTGTCATGTAAGTATTTCGA
Organism: Xestia rhomboidea; assembly: GCA_963853795.1. Lineage (NCBI taxonomy): Eukaryota > Metazoa > Arthropoda > Insecta > Lepidoptera > Noctuidae > Xestia > Xestia rhomboidea. The sequence goes on from OY970772.1 coordinate 15,100,346, forward strand.
TTTTGCTAAATGTTAAATAAAAAAAAAAAGGTTATAGTTATTTTTGTGCATTACCACGATGAATATGGGTACCTATCAAATGAAAAGGTTCACTGATAAGAATACGAAAAATAAAATGGCGTCACTCTAAAGCGTATTTTTTAGTTTTTTGAAACTACATTTTTCCTGTTTCTGAGCTTAGAGTTATAACATGGTTGAAATGACATAAAATAACATAACGGCTTTATTTTTCAGGTGGTAGGCAGAGGATAATAGGTCGCCCAGAATTGTTTTCAGCTTCAGCACAGGTTTGAGTCATACCTACAGCGTAATACTTATATGGCAAAATTCCTACAATTGTAGACCACAATTAATTAACTCTAACCAGATTCTCTGTATTTATCCTGTTAATTATGGCCATGAAGTTTATTTGTGGAAATATTATGGATTTATTATACTGAAAAATGATAGCGTAAAGGAAATAAACACGTAAAATTACAATAAACTAACAATTAGGTATTGTTAAGAATGTGGTCTTCCTATAACAAGACCACTAATGAGATTACAGCAGGAAAAAGTGTTGCTTCCAGCCCTATGAGCCTATGGCCTATTTCATTGTTTTTAATAAATACGCACAATTATTTATATATTTTTGAATCGCAAAAATATTTCTATGGAAGGAAAGGTGACTAAAAGATGTATTTAAAAGGCAGACAGTGGCAACTCTGGGAGCTGGGCAGTCTCGACATAGATAACAACAAAATCGCTAACTTTCGATCGCTAATTACTAACGAATAAATTCGGTTGCAATAAGTATGCTTGCGGGAATCGCAAGTCTCTTCATACCTTCAAGATGAGTTTCTCGCTAATTTATTGGTTAGTAATTAGCGATCGAAAGTCAGTGATTTTGTCTCAGACGTCGAGACCGGCCCAGGACGCCCTAGCTAGAAGAACACACACTTTACTTTTCGGTCATATTCATCAAAGAGGTCAGGTCCGTAGTACGCTCGCTACGCATGTGTGAGCAAATGGGGTCAAAATTAGGAGAGCACGCGAAGCAAAGGTTTCAAGATCTATCCGCCAGGCATTGTCAGGAGACCAAGTTGAAGACTCAAAGTCAAACTCAAACCATACTTTAAATCGGTCGTTAAAAGGGATTCGGTTATTAAATGACCTTTATGAACGTGCACGAAGCGAAAAGAATGTAAGGAACATAGCAGGTGTTCTGCCTTCCCTCTGGGGGAAAATGCGACAATTTATGTATGCATGCATGTAGTTCTAATCATGGTTGGTATTGCCCACACAATAAATGTATGTAGTCACTTTAAGGAAAATCGAAAATGAAAAGAAGGGTACCAAGCAAGTAAGGTTATAAATCTATACAAATAAATACAATGGTGCCTGTTTGTATTTTATTAATTATAATAACAGCTTTTTACTGAATGCATATGAAAGTACATAAATATTCGGAACTTAAGACAAGAGACAAGAAAACATTTTTTTTAAATTTTCGTTCTGTTTGGTTTACTGGCAGATAGCTGATATTATTAGAAGTAACTTAGGGTTTTATTTTAGAAAAAATATTAGGGTTCAGTGTAAAAAAAAACCCTTGGAATTGTAAACAAAATCCGATTCAAATAAGGAAGTAGTACGAGTATTTTTATAATAATTTCACGCGGATAAAGGTCGTGGGCAATTTTTTTGCCAAAAACTAGTATTAGATATAGTATGTTGAACTCATAGACAGTATGTAGATCACAAATATATTCAATGCATCTATCAGCACAATGTTTTGAGCGCTTAAGTAAACCGTGATTTTTCACACAAAAAAGTAGTTGTTTCCCAGCAATATTTTTTGCGCCGTGTTACTTAGTTTGATAAATAAATAAATATAGCTGGACACTACACACAGCGCCATCTTGTGCCACACTAAGCAACGAGGCTTGTGTCGTGGACACCAGATAGTTGATATATCACACAGATACTTTTTTGTTTGTTGATGTTCTGAATTCTTGGTTGACAGCTTCGTGGAGGGTCTGTTTACACGTGCTATAGGTAAGGCATGATGCATACCCAACCTGTATTCGAACTCGACGGAAGTTTTACTCTCCATCATCACAGCCCACCTTGACCTGTTTTTTGACGAAAATTGGAACTTGATTGTAACAATAACATATCATTGTATTGTATATGTCATGTTCACATAATAGTCATGCACTTACTATACTTATCTTGGTTTTTACATATTTTTATCAGCCAACAGCTTCCGGCTGTGTGAACGTGGGTTTTTATAATAATAAACTTCCATATCAAATGAATAAAATGTTATTTGTTTTGTAAATTGGTTCTAAATCCAATTTAACGCGTCAACAATAAATTGTGTTTTAACCTTTTGAACGCCATTGTCACTTATACGTGACAAGCAAGTGCGTGCCTCGTACGCCAAACGACACGAATATGTGACAAAATGGTAGGTGAAATTGTGGCTTGGCGTGGAGGGCACGCGCATGCGTTTATGCTCTGGCGTTCAAAAGGTTAAAACGTTATGGGGTCGGTATTTCCTATTCTAATACTCTGGTAAGAAACATCCAAAATAAACCCTGAGGACACAGTTACCTACACAAAATTAAATTGTATTTTATCATTATGTAAGACTTTAAGGTCTGCGCCATAGTTGCTTGAGAATAAATGCTATGTTAAATCTGGACTATAAGGAGATTAGGAAACCCTTAAAGTCCAGATTTATAATCTCGGTCAAGCCACATGAGAACCATGCAGATTAGTGTCTGAATTGGTAATAGATATATAGGAACTTAACCATATATTCATAAACATTCGGATCTCAGCCCGCGTCAAACGTAAAAATCATTCAAATCACGATGAAAAAGATATAAAACTGACCTCTCGAGACCCAAGTCATAAGCTATGATCACACCTGCAATCCCAGAAGGGCTAGGCAGAGGTGTACCTAATAGTACCTACACCCACATTTCACCAGTTAAATTTAATTCCCATGTAATAGGGAGCGATCCGATTGCCATCAACCGGGCGCCTTCCTAAGTCATATACTACCCGTCTACAAATGTTGCGGTTGTATTTTACCCGCAGTTATGTGTCTTGGAGCAGTTACAGAGCTTCGGTATGATTCTGAATAGTGTATGGTCGGCAAGTGAAGTTAAAAAAAATAAATCCGATTTTTGATACTATTTCTTTTATGAAGCTTAATAAAAGTCGCTGGATGAGGTTGTATGGGAGTTGGAGTTTGATACAATATCTAGATGATGAGCTAGCAAACCGCCCAATCGATCGCGACGACAGACACGCAGCGATTTGTACCAAAAGGATATGTACCAATTTTAAACCTGCTTGGAAATTCTGAAACCAGGGGCCGAAAGGGTTACCCGTATAGGGGTTTTAATCGTGTTCTTATTTAGGGTGAGGTGAAAACCCTAGAGTAAAGGTTAACCCATTATTGATAATAACCAATTCACGCACAGAGTCCATGTTTGAACATAAAAGTAATGCAAGAAAGTGACAGAGAGAGCCCGCGATTAGTGCGTTGTCTCTTTCATTCTGGTTAATTAGCAGTATTGTGTTTTTTCATTTATTTTTGATCTCAGTTTTTTGACGCCATTTTTTAATAGTCTAAGTAAGTTTAGTTTATTTTAATAGATTTGTAAATAATGTACATAAATGAGAGAATAAAAAAAATTGTCATGTTAAATGGTTCACAAAACAAATATTTAAAAAACCGTGAGGCCAAGGAAGAGTCATTGGGGCTGAAGAGCAGCAAATGATCCCCTGCTTATGGTACTTTCAATTTGGTAAACGATGCACCAACCATATACTGTATATGCTTATCGAGCATTTGTTAAATGAATAAAATAATAAACTTATACTGTCACCGGGATATCTTCCGTGATTGTTCATTGCAAGTTTGTTTGTGTTATGTATTGTAAGTTTAGTTTTAAATCGTGAAAGCTTAAAACAGTGTTTAAATAAAAAAAATAACCAATGAGCCAATTTTTGTAATTTTCTAGTCAACTCATTACTATCCCTTCGTTTCTTGAAATGGCAAGCATTGTAGGAAAATTCGCGTATTCTATAAAATAATAAACGAAACGACTCACCTCAATAACATATATGTTGAACTCCAACATCGTTACATCCAAGACCTCTGGTCTAAAGAGTGAATCGTTAAATTTGCTCGCAACAAAACTGAATTCATCTTCAACTGACTTCCCAGTGTCTTTTAGTTCCTCGTCGTAAATTTTTATCGTAGAAAAGGAAAGCGTTTTGTTGTATTTGACACAGCTTTTTCTTTTTCCCACATATTTCCCTTCGGGACAACATTTAAATAATTGGTTCTGAAAGCCACTCTTTATTCGAGAATCAGGTTCAGTTATCACCGCATTGATAATTGTCGTAAGGACTAATAGCGCTTTGAATATAATGATCATTTCGAAACGTGTGTTTGCCAAGAGGTATAAACTTATTATGGCGAATAATTGTACCTATTCACCGTCGCAAACAATGTGACTCACACACATACTAAAAAAACTACTATCGGTACCTGTAGGGCTGCCCAACTCAAATGGGAAGAAATAATATAATAAATGCTCAACCACACAGGCGAGTTATTATCGTTCCATAATATCGCATGATTGCGATAAAGTGTCCCGATTCCTTGCACACAACTGCATTATTATCGTCCGAAAATTCTATTTTGATATTCGCGTTTTTGGCAGGTTTTTTACCTAATGTCGGGTTGATTCGCCGTTTTTGAATAGGAATATCGCAGGACGCAAAACGTCCGGGGCCGCGGGACTATTCGAAAGAGATACCTTGGCCTCGGAACACAAAGGGCGATGAAGGAACATGGATGGGTTTTAGTCAGTAATAGTCTGACACTCCCGCCTGCTCCGCCCAGAGCGGGAGGAGTTATTTGATGATTTCCCATCCTAAAAAAAAAGGACGCAAAACGCAAGCGTCCTACTTGTATTGTGTCATTATTATCGCAGCAGTGTGTAAAGTCGTAGCCGTCCTACATAATAAAGGGTGTAAAACACCTCTTAACGAAGACGAAAGGCTTGTTTTCCCCGTCATTTTTTTGTTCTACACCATACCTGGGAACCTTCTAGTTACGGAGATATTGGGGGTCAAAGTTCTAACTTTTGGCAACTTTTTTTTTAAATACAAGTTTTTAATGTAAGATTTTTACTTTAAACACCTCCACGACCCCCGTACTATTCAATCCATCCATCAGCACAATGTTTGAGTTCTACAACAAAACATGATTTTTCACCCCAAAAAAAAAGTCGTTTCCCAGCAATAATTTTTGCGTAAAGTTACAGTTACCCTGTAAATTAAAAACAGATATCACATGCGCACGATAATAACGCGCCTGTGTGGTAGAACTGTGAGGCAGGATCGAGGCAGGCCACGAAGGAGATGGCGGGTGAAACTAGACAGGTTCCGTCAGAACTGGAAGGTGGACGCGTAAAAAGGAGCCAATCCTACCGCCGCCGACGAGAAAACGACGACGTCCGTGACTGTCGCAGCTTCATGAGATATGAGTACTCGCTCAGCCACGCTCGCTTGGCAAGCAGAACACTCATTGAGAGACGAGAGATTGAATTTTTCGTCATGGGTGTCATTTCCATGGTAATCGAGGGCGCTTTAACATATGTCTCATACAGACATACGTCCGCATATGATTACTATGAATCAAAAGTAAAGATAGCGGCTATGAAAAAACAGTATTACTTAGTCTATTTTTTTTTACACCGTAATGGGTGTAAAAATACCCTTAAGGGGGTGGTAGGTGGTGGTTAGCTGGTACCACCCGTACCAGCTAACGAGAGGTTTTCTCCATGTAACTCCTCTTTGATGAGTGAATATAAAGGTGCAAAAAAAATATATATTACTTATTAGACTCTAAAATTTAATTGGTACAATTGAAATAATTCTAACTTTATTATTACTATGTGAAAAAAATATTCAAAGTGAAGCATTTTTTCTTTGAAATTTCGTAACTACTCCTAAACGGCATTAAGTTTTAGTTTTTTTTTTTTTCACACAAATATTTGTCACTTTTTTCTTCACAAAGTGTACAATTGGCATTTTGATCTAATGATTTATTAGGCTACAATTTAATAAAAACCACTCATTTCGCACTATTCGGCCCGCAGCGACAGACGTAACAACCACTTTGTAGTGCAAGCTGGTTAGAACTTTATTCTAACAGTGTTTCAAACGAAGTATGAACCACTATAAATAGAGTTGCTAATTTAGCAAATACCCCAGCCATGTTATCCCCGTCATTACGATTATTTATTTGTTCTAGACCATTCCTGGAAACCTACAGTTACGGAGATCATCATCATCTGCCTAGCCTTTTCCCAACCATGTTGGGGTCGGCTTCCAGTCTAACCGGTTGCAGCTGAATACCAGTATTTTACATGGAGCGACTGTTTATCTGACCTCCACAACCCAGTTAGTACTGGATAATACGATACCCCTTGGTAATATTGGTTGCTAGACTTTTTGGGCCACTGACTACCGGTAACGACTGTCAAAGATCTACAAATTATAGCCGGGACCAACTGCTTAACGTGCTTTCCGAGGCACGGAGGAAACTCAGTATCTCATGGGTCGGGTATCCACAGACCAACCTGAGTAAGCACGGCCTAAATAATAATCACGGAAGATATCCCGTAAGTGACAATATAAGTTTAGCTCACTTGTATCAATTCATAATATACTATTAATTTATAAACCTCCATGAAATAACTTTAGCTTCAGAAGTCGGTGATTTTTGTTAGTTTGATTAATTTTTTTTTCATTACTCATACTCTGAAAGTAGGTCTGAAGTTGCCTGAGGAGCGGGTTGAAAGTAACACTTTTCAACCCTAGGGAGAATCGCTTTCAACTGACAACTGTCAAATTATAAAAAAAAAAATATTTTATTTTTCTATTGAACCATGTTCCAACTTTCTATACCTCCACGATGTAAAATTGAAATAACAAAGTTAAGTATTAACTAAGGAATAAACATTTTTGAAATAACTTTATTATCATTAGGTTTCAACTATTTCTTTAAAATAGCATAGATTTGGGCAAAACATTTTCCATTTTTCGATGATAAAAATGAAAAATAGGTAATGGCTGAATAGCTGGCCGGCCACAGAAAAAAAAACGAAAGAGGCGGGAAAGCGGCAATCCGATCTTCATTTGTTTTTTCGAGTTGATTCATGTTTTTATTTTTACTTTCCTTGTATTCGTAATGAAAAGCACAGTGTTTACCTCGGGTTAAAGACTTATTTAGTCCCCCGAACTATTAGCGCCCTCGCTGCGCTCGGGCACCAAACCCCGTCTCGGGACTAGATAACTTACTTTCACCCCTAGTGTAACAATGTACTATTGTCACTGGCTTCTGAAGCTAGTTATTTTTCACTTTTTCGTGTTATTGAAGTCAGTTTTTCTTTTTTGAAAAAAATTTCGATTCAATTTTGTTTTTCCATTTTTAGTTGTAATATCCTATTCAAATAATTGGTATGCGTTTATTTTACATTGTAAATAATACATTTCATGGTAATAGGCTTATCTCCAATAAAATGTAGGTACTTAACTGTCGAAATGTGGGGGTACTGGACACATCTGCGTATCCCTTCAGAGCATACAGGTCAGGCGTGATGTTGTGTAAACAATAAACATTCAAGCGATTGCAGCAATCACGACAGATTTGCTGTCTATTATTGAAGAGTTCCGTTCCATATCCCCGAAGTCCATGATCAGATCATGACAATATTTCTATGGGACCAATTTGGGAGTATACTCTTTCAAGCAAAAAAGTCTCTTCGAGTAATCGGCAAACATACATAAAAGAAATACAGTGGAACATAGAACCTCCTCCTTTTTTGAAGTCGGTTAAAAATATAATGACATCCATCAAACCCCACTGAGCTCACGTGGTGTATTATGATGTAGATCATAATACTCCACGTAGTCCTTCTCAAGAGAAGCCTCTGTCCCAGCAGTGGGAACTTCACAAGCTAATTATGTTGCATGTGCATAATGTGGATGATGACTGACTAAAAAAAATATGATTCTGTTTAGTCCGTCAGTTAGATTATCGAAAAATATTGGATACTTAGGTACGTGTTTTTTTGATCAAATTAATAAAAATTGACGATGATAAAACGTGTCAAAGATCATGATTGGGGGCTTGTGTCGTCACGTTTGAGTAAAAAATGTACTCAAATGTGACGTCAAACGAATTTTCGTCCCACTGTATCGTCTTCATTTTTTGTTTAAGTGAAAAAATGTCTAATATTTTTTGGAAATCTATCTGACGGACTAATTACATTTTTTTTGTCATCTACCCTATTAACTTTGTGATTAGTTCAACATACTGCATCGAAGTCCAGATTTTGGCGGAATTAGAACTAAGTACAGTTTTATGGCTTATTTTGTTTTACATAAGGTAAACCACCTGTGGTTGGTTATCAGTGCTTCCCTTAATAGAATTTAATTTAATCCAATATTATATTACTATACATTATATTACTATATATTATATGACTTGCTAGGTACCTTAATTTTCCTTAAATTTTTTGTCAATTTTGCACTCAAGTGACTGAGAATTTATACATTACCGTACATTGTGTGGGGAATTCCAATAAATACCACCACCAATAATACGAATTAAATACATACATAAATTCACGCCTTTTTTCCCATAGGCGTTGGCAGTAACCACAGAACTAACACCATCTGCTCCTTATAAAACTGTACATAGTTTTGATTCCGCCAAAATCAGGACTTCGATACAGTATGTTGAACTCATCAGTTTATAAAGTTCTCACGGCTGGGACAGAGGCTTCTCTTGAGAGGGAGTGAATCATAATCCACCACGTGAGCTCAGTGGGGTTTGATGGATGTCATTATGTATTTGATTTTTAGGCTCTAGGACACACCAGTTTTCTCACGATGTTTTCCTTCACCGTTTTGTTAGCAGTGGTGAAAATATAAATTACTTAAAGTTAAGTGCATGCCTGAATGGTAAAAACGGACCCTTTACGACGCCCTCAGTTAGAGTTACTTAGTTGATGTACAGAATGCTTGGTATTCTGTATATCAACTAAGTATCTCTACGCAATAACTATTGCTTGGGGTGAAGAATCTCGTTTTACGGTAGGACTCAATGTAACGTAGAGTGGAGATATTTAAAGTAAAGTTTTAGTATTAAAAACTCCCAATATTTCCGTAACTAGAACTTTCCCAGGTATGATCTAAAAATGAACGCGATGACAGGGAGAACAAGTGCCAATCGGGGTATTTTTACACCCAATAAAAGTAACGCAAGATGCAAATCCACGCTGGAACACGACAGGTTGCTCACTCTTCATTACAATCAAACATTTTTTTATGGAAATTTGAACTAAATTGTAATTACAAAATACATAATTTGTTTATCATAGATTTCCGCAAAATATCCCAGATTTTAAATTTATTTTTTTATCAGTCCAAACCCACATGCCACAATCGCATAGCGGGAAGGATACTTCCGGCAGTGTGAGTGTGTGTTTGGGCTTTTCAGGATTAAGGTCAAGGCTATACATTATACAAGCTTATCTGTCAAGCTTTTTCCCAACAAGGTTGGGGTCAGCTTCCAGTCTAACCAAATGCAGCTGAATACCAGTATTTTACATAGAGCGACTTCGTATCTGACCTCCACAACCCAGTTCACATTGGGTAGTGCGATACCCCTTGATAAGACTCGTTGTGAGACGTTCGAGCCACTGACTACCTGTAACGACTGTCAAAGATCTTTAAATGACAGTTGGGACCATCGGCTTAACGTGATTACCGAGGCACGGCGGAAACTCTGTATGTAGGTGGTCACTCGTCCACAGACCATAGGTTGGTCTTAGAAAGAAGATCCATCCGAGCAGCTGTTATTATTTATCCACAAGCTCCCCATAAGGTATAGGTACAACGTGTTACGGAAAAAGCGCAACACCTCTTGGGTGGTGGTCAACACCATAAAACTGGAAAAATTGGGTCAAAAAATATGGAGAATAGTTTAGTGTTAGGCTGCTCAATCCCAGGCCCGCGAGCCCCAATGTGGCCCCGTGGCCCGCCAGCGTATTTGAATTGGCCCGCCAACGTATTTGAATTGGTCCGCCAACGTATTTGAGTTGGCCCACCAACGTATTTGAGTTACCCCGCCAACAGGTGCCAGCTGATGCTGATGATAGTCTTTTGACAACAGATTTTATGAATTTTAAAATGATCGAAGAGTTACTTTGCTGTTGTTATAAGCCCGTTTTCAATAAGGCAATATTTTCCAGTTAGAAAATACAGTTTTTACTGAAATAATCTTTACAATCAGAGCTGTATTCAGAAATTGGTAAGAAGGGTTTATTGCACCGTCTGATCTTGTTTTGCAGATTTGAACAATCGACCTCAGATTTGACATATATAAATATTGTTAAGTTGTTTAAACAAATATTTTTTTGGAGTGCCTAATTGAAGTTTTTATCTTGTATTCACTAGATGACCCGCCTGTTGACGTGGAATAAAAATTTTGGGTATGTATGTCTACAACTGGCAGATGTATAATAATAATAATAATAACAGCCTATTACTGTCCCACTGCTGGGCAAAGTCCTCTTCTCGTACAGAGAAGGCACAAGCATTGATCACCACGCTTGCTCAAGACGGGTTGGCGATTTCGGCAAAAGCAAATAATAACTAAAAAAAAACTGAACCGATCATCCTGAAATTACGCATATATACAACATGTAACATAATTAACGCACATCCTGAAATTAGTTTGTTAAGAATCGTTTACTGAAACGATTTCTATAATTTTTAATATAGGTAATTTTTAATCCCAAAAATAATTAAAGCTACGTAATTTATAGTCACACTACCCCTATAAAGCCCAAACAAACTGAAAGATTTTTAAAAGTGCAGTTTTATTTGTATTAATACAAATTCCGCCATTCAATACAAAATAAAGAAAAATGAACCATATTTCAAGTAAGTTAAAGTCGTTACAAATACAGTTAGGTAAACTTAGCGATTCAACCGCACGCACACACTAAACAGGCACTCGTTAAAGGACAATAGATAAACAGACAAAATGCAAAATATGTCATACTTGTTTTCGTTCCCTTTCTAGTCCAAATTAAAAACCTGGGATAGAGCGAGATAGCCATGACACCGGGCGGCGAGGGCGCTACCTACGATGAAAACTAACTTAAATAAATGTAAACAATATTTAGTCACGCGCAACGGTCTTCTGTAGAGTGTATGCTAATAGTTTAACTCGCGCGATGTCTTTCCAATAAATGACACAAAATGTTCAGTGAAATGGTGACTAATGGTGAGGACTGTGGCACAGTGCGGTGTGGTGATAACGTGGTTCTAGCTGGCAGAACATTCAAGTCAACCAAAGGTATGGTACAAGAGTAGACCGCAGGGTAGGACTATGTTGCCGTGTCAACGGCGCGTTCGTGTTCCACGCGCGCCTCAAAGAGAGTCAGCAATAGGGAAGAGGTCCGCAAGGACCGAAGCCTGCCGGGGCTGCAGGACTATTCGAAAGAGATACCGTGGCCCCGGAACACAAAGGGCGAGGAAGGAACATGGATGGGTTTTAGTCAGTAAAAGTCATTTGATGATTTCCCATCCTATAAAAAAAAAAAGGGTAGGACTATGTTAGCTGCTACTCAGCGGCTTCGTGGCCACGAAACGTTCCGTCCGGACACGGCCATCGACAGGGGAGCCGATTGGCGTACACGTAATCGTTTTCAAAACGAAATACCTATGGGATTAATTCGATGAGAATTCCCAATCAGCTGATTTGACGACTTTTTTTTGTGGGGACGTATTAAATCGTTAGTTTTATTTTAGTACGACAACAAGTGCCCAGGATCTAAAAAATAGGATAGTGAACGCTTTTGATAAAAAAAAATGACGAAGTGCTTTCTAAATTAAAACATTAACTAAGAAAACGAGCATTAAAATGTATTGAACTTTTCTATTCGAGCGAATACCTACTAGGCTAGCAAGACTCACACAGTCGCATACGTAGGTATGAGACCTACGTATGCGACTGTGTGCGTTCGTTGATTTGTACTGTGACTACAACATTCTTCCGGAATTAGGAAAACTAATTTATTAAATAATCATTGCTTATACATGTTTAATTAAAAATTCAGTGCATGTATTATGATTATAACATAATAAACTAATTGGGGTGTCTGAGGGTGTGCGTTAATTACGTTACATGTTGTATACGTTAACAGGTGTACAGAAACGACAAACAACAATAAACGGTAATATAGCTAGATGGCGCCACGTGTCTTTCGAATCATGCTTGAATTATTTAATTACTGCAGAGATTGTCAAATTCTAAATTAACGCGAGCCGTGGGCAAAGAAGCTAGTAACTTAGAGGTTCGAAAATAATTAGAAATGTCAAATCGTGTAAAAAAAGTATAATTAAAAATAAAAATGTTTTCTTTGATGAATGTTCCTTGTATGGTGTATTTAATGTTATTTATATAATATTTCATGCTTGTCTACACTGATATTATAAAGAGGAAAGATTTGATTGTTTATTTGTTTGTTGCATTGAATAGGCTCCGAAACTAATAAATAAATAAATAAAATAAATAAATATCGCTGGACATTAACACACAGCGCCATCTAATGCCACACTAAGCAACGAGGCTTGTGTCGTGGACACCAGATAGTTGATATACTATAACATAGATACTTTTTGTTTGTAAATACATACTTATTATACATATAAACATCCATGACTCGGAAACAAATGTCCATGCTCATCACACAAACATTTGCTCCAACCAGGATTCGAACCCGGGACCCTAAGAACGCAAGGCAGCCTCACTACCGCTGCGCCATTCGGGTCGTCGAAACTACATGACCGATTTGAAAAATTCTTTCACTGTTGGGAAGCTACACTATCTCCGGTGAACATAGGCTATATTTTATTCCCTTACTTCCACGGGAACGGGAACTACGCGGGTGAAACCGCGTGACGTCCGCTAGTAAAATATAAAGCCGATGGTAGGAATGTTCGCGTATTCTTTGCAATAATACAAAACACTCACCTCAATAACAAATGTGTTGAATAATAAAATCCCACTTGTGACATCTAAGGCCTCTTTTCTAAAGGGTCTTTCTCCATATTTACTCGGCTTCAAACTGAATACGTCTTCAATTGACTTCCCTGTGTCTTTCAGTTCCTCGTCGTAAACTTTTATCGTAGAAAAGGAAAGCGTTTTGTTAAATCTGATACAGGTCTTCCTTTCCCCAACAATTTTCCCTTCGGGACAACATTTAAATATTTGGTTCCGAAAACCATTCTTTATTCGAGAATCAGGTTCAGTTATCACCGCATTGATAATTGTCGTAAGGACTAATAAAGCATTAAATATTATAATCATTTTTATGCGTGTGCTTGGCAAGAAGTTTAATGAATTGTGTTGAATAATATTATATTTCTTTACAAATAATGTGACTTACTCTATATTAGGTAAGTTGGTATTATCACTGTCGACGAGGAAAATACCACATTTGGACGTACTAACCGAACGATGGAGAATACGGACAATTTATTTTTTATAAATTTCACTCTCACGGGCCCATGTATATTCGATTCACCAGCTGCTAAAAGTCTGTTGTAATAAAAAACTTTTTTCTTCAACTGAGAAAAAGTTTCGCTTCACGGAACTCGTTTTAGCGCACGTAACGTATCCTTGATCTGGTCAAAACAGTTAGAAACACTAACTGCGATTTACGCGCGCCAATCGAACAATTAGGCATTCTAGGCGAGGTAAGTAAGCAGCAACGTGGGGCAGCGGTGTGCATAGGTATCGAACCAAAACACTGCGCGTCGTTCTTGGTGATAATGGCCGCTCTTAAATTGGACATCAAAGAAGAGGCTCCCTGGTGTATGCTGTCTGCCGACAACCTTCTGCTAGTCGTAAGCCGTAAGGGTCTAGTGCCAGCCTAGTAGACGAATTTTATGACGCCCTGTAATAAGCATGACGACAGTAGTTGCAAATCTATTCAGTCCGTCAGTATTGGAAAATAATGGACACGTATTTTTTGTTTTTGTAAATCAATGAATATTGACAAAGATAAAACGCATCAAAACTCGGGAGTGAGGGCTCGTGACGTCAGAACTAGCTAAAAATTATACCATGGCGTGACGTATTGAGAATTTTAAAAGCGTCGTATCTTCGTCAATTTTTGTTTACGTCACAAAAGAAAAAACACGGGTCATATATTTTTTGATAATCTAAGTGACGAACTAATTAGATTTTTGTCGTCTCGCCTATTCTTTTCTCATTTTGATACTTGTAATGTACAGTCAAGAGCTCCAATATGTAAATACTTTCCTAAATTAAAAAGCAATTTTCGCGAGAAATGACGATTTTAACTAGGAGATAGGATCGTTTTCATAAAATATGAGTTCCAGAATACTATGTTCGTAACAACTTGACATTTAATCAGTAGTAGAAAAACACTTTTAAAAGTTGTTAATGTGGTACACAAGTGTGTGCGCAAACACGCGTGTTCTCTCTTTTCCCTTTCTGTCAAATTCCGATGGGAAGACAATAAACACGACACGAGCGAAGAGGGATCAGAGGCGCGACCGAGCGCGCCTTAAAAATGCAAATACGCCCCTTTTTCAAATCTAAAATACAATTATCTTATAGCATTTTAGTTAAATTGTTTGTAACAAGCATAATCAGTATCATCCATAGAATATGAATAAATTCTTAAAATAATAGAGATATTATTTATTTTGTGAAACGAGAGAACTTTAAATTTTGAAATCGACAAATTTTGTGAGGCCCTACCTCAGGTGTCAGCTGTCAGATCAACAACTTTCCGAGGCGCGACGATATACCTTCAATATCTAAACTACGAGCTGTTACAAAGAAATGTCTTATGAAAAAACCTAATAAAATATCTCGACTTGGCACACAGGTTGTGGAATGTGAACTCAGCTATAGAATAGAATAGAAAGCTTTTATTTCAGACCGGAGTCCATAGGGTTAGTTCGACAAAAAACATCATCACCTATCATCATCACAGCTATCATTGTCGCGATTATCATAATGGTCAATGGTCAATGGCCTGATGGCCAAGAGCCTCGACGAATATCTGTCGTGATTTTCCTTTCCGTGGCGGTTGGATGAAGGGCCTGATTCGGAAGGCAGTACTCCTCGATCCGGCTCGCTCGCTCTTAGTTTTTCCATCAGCGCGTGCACTCGTTTTCTCGTAATGGCCGCCGTCGTTGTGCCGGCGTTTTTACCGAAATAATATGCTTTTCTTCTTAAATCTTCTTTTATTAATTAAATAAACATACAAAGTTGGAGTCGTCTTTCCTTCATAAAACTAGCTCGTCATACTCCTCTTCTCGCTCACACACATGCTCCCTCATTCATTCATCGCTGCATTCATACTCATACTTTATTTAAAATTATGCTGCGTTCCGAATTAACATCCTACATGTATGAGTGTAGTGACTTAAAATTCATTCGGAAATGTTAGAAAATCGTCTCTGTTAATGAAAGCATTTTTTTTCCAAATACTTCTGTGAAACTCAATGTACAAATTATTGTCCTAATCCCCATTTTATTAGCTATCTAACGAGGTATAATAACTAGAAAAATATTTAAGGATACTTGTTAAATATTGGTACTTAACTGCTGAAAAAGTAAAACATGACAAAAGGCCTCTAACACTAAGTGGGAGTGGTATCAGTATTGATATTAAATTGCGCGCAGAGACCCAAGCTTGCAATTTATCTTAGATAGAAATGGTTACGTTATAATTACGATATTTTTTGTAAATTTACCAGCGGCCCCATTCCACCTTCGTCAGCAATAATCAACATTTATCTAGTACCAACATTTTTAGTTTTTGTTATTATATCTGCTACCCACAGGGGTAGCAGATATAATAAGGATATTTTCAGTATAATATTTACGTTGACCCCCATATAAATATTTTGAGAAAAATGGCCTTCTTTAACTTTTATATAGACGGTTTCCTGATAATTATGAATTCATTTTTAGTGCTCGTAAACATGGTTTTATTGAATATTTTTACATCCAATTATCTGTGATAAAGTATCAGTTACCAATTTCAAAAGAAATCTTGGTCTTAAAATTCGAAATTTTAAAATAATTGCAGAACATAGGAACATTTCATAAAATACTTGAAATATTGCATTACATCGACAACAATGAACAAAGAAACAAACCAAATTAGCATTTAATGGATGCACGCAGGTCATACTATTACGCAAAAATATGAATTCGTCGAATTTGAAGTTAGTCATAAACGAAAAAATATTCGAAGGAAAATTAAAAAAAAATAAAGTCGCGAGCGGCAAAATTTTTTTTTTAGCTTTCTTCTGCTCTCCTCTGGAAACTCAATAAAAAAAGTCCCATGAAAATCCGACCACTCTAAACTTCGTTCCACCTTTTGAGTATTTTTTGTCTGCACACGTCTAATTTTAGAAAACAGATAAAAAATAATAAATCAATTAGTCCATTGATATAATTGCCAAGTCAATACTTTATTTTATTTATGCAGGCAACCTTTTCCTTCTTGTGAAATCTGAAGCAGATGATAAGTAATGAATGAGAAATTAGTAATACAAGACACTCACCTCAATAACATATTTGTTGAACTCCAACATCGTAACATCGAAGACCTTACTTCTAAAGGCTGTATCTTTAAATTTGCTTGCATTAAAACTGAATACATCTTCAATTGACTTCCCTATGTCTTTCACTTCTTCATCGTACACTTTGATTGTAGAAAAGGAAAGCGTTTTGCTGTAACTGATACAGGTTTTCCTTCTCCCAATAATTTTCCCTTCGGGACAACATTTAAATATTTGGTTCCGAAAACCACTTTTTATTCGAGGATCAGGTTCAGTTATCACCGCATTGATAATTGTCGTAAAAACCAATAACGCGTAAAATATTATAATCATTTTGATGCGTGTGCTTGTCAAGAAGTATCAACAAATTATGACGTTATTTTTTTATCCGTCACAAACGATACGACTCACACAAAAAAAAATCTAAGCACAGGTCTCACCGCTGACGATGAAAAAACGAATAGTATCAACAATTTTCGCATTCAAAAAACGAACATAGATTGTAGATTCGGTGTAAGTGAAAGAGGGTGCCTACATAAAAAAAAATAAAAGAAAAAAAATCTTTTAAAAAACCAGCTTTTATTACTTACTTATTAATAAAAATAACTAAAAAGTTAAAAATAATTTAAACCTGATAAGAAAAATAAAAGCGTGTTACATTTTGATTGCAAAAGAAAAATAATGAAGGTGTACCTAGTTATGTTATAAATGTAACACGCTTTTATTTTTTTTATTAGGTTTAAATTATTTTTAACTTTTTAGTTCTTTTTATGAATAGGTAGTAAAAGCTTGTTTTTAAAAAGTTATTTTTTTCTTTTTATTTTTTTTAAATTACCGTGTTCCTATGTCCATCTTCCAGCTCCATCATCATACCCTGGTTACCATCTAGCACCAAATTACTTGTCAAGAAGAATCAAACGAGTCCAAATTCGATGGGGTTGCGTCATTTCATTACAGAGTTCATATGGCCACCTTCCAGCTCCATCATCAGATCACCTAAATGTTCATAATTTTGCATTGCCCCGCGATATACACATGAGAGCAAAATTTCAGCTCAATCGGTAACCGGGAAGTGGATAAAATTTAACTTGCAAGATTTGATTACAGATAGACTAACTTGCAAACCTCGGGACACGTAAAAAAGAAACTAAATAAGAGCTTTTAAAAAATATTAATTACTAGCACTACGCCCGCGACTTCGTCGTGATAGCTCGGCTAATATGCATGACAAAAAATTTAATTTATAGCCCATAGCCCACAAATAATGCTCCTTTCTGCCAGTGAAAAAAAATTTAGAATCGGATGATAAGTTCCGGAGATCCCCTTCCCTACATAAAAACTTACATACAAATTTTACTTCTTTATAATATTAAGAATTGAAAAGCGCCGCGCTGCCCGTTGAGAAGATACTTGATTGTCGTAGCTATATGAGCTATCGAGAGAGTATTCGTTCGTCAACGCTCGCTTGGCGGGCAGATTCGGTTGCAATAATGATGCTTGCGAGTAAAGCAAGTCTCTACATCCAAGATGCGTTTCTCGCAAGCATCGTTATTGCAACCAAATTTATTCGTTAGTAATTAGCAATCAAAAGTTAGCAATTTTGTCGTTATCTCTGTCGAGACTAGTCCGCCAACTTGTGTTTATTGTATTATATATTTATTCGATTGTCGCTAATCGCGCCCAGTATGACCGGTGCCTTATATGCAGCGTGTCCCAAAACTCAACGTCAAGTCGGGAACAGCCTACTGTTGATACGATTAATGGCGGGTTGTTTTAAGCCTACCTAACAGACGTGTGTTTGTCATAAATGCCGTTAACAATCATCAAACCAAAAAAAACCCCTATTACTTTGACGTCCGTTCAAAAATAACAAATACAGTAACCGTTGCCATACCCATTGGTTAAAGTTACTTTATTCTCCAACATCTTCGCCAAAAAGTTATTAAATAATATTTTTTTTTTACAATAGAAAGTCTTACCACAACTCGCCTGCTGTGAAACAACGTTGCGGCCTAGTAGGGTGAAGCACACTCACCTAGAAGAAACCGTTACAATCCTTAAAGAGATCTAGATAATATTATTATGATAGAGAAGCTGGCTGTGAATTTCCCAGACTGGCGGGTGAATTTCCCGAACAAAGCTTTTTATGCTTTTACAATAAACGTAAAAACATAAAAAACTTTGTTCGAGTTCGTGGAATTTCAACGGTGATGCTTCGCTGTATCTCTACTGTGTGAACAATGCTCCATGCACGATCCAACTTGTGCTTGGTATAATCACTGCATCTGTTCCGACGAGAAGTACTTTCGCACCTGTACTGACAATGAAGAATGCCACAACACCTTCTGAGCGTTTATCAAACAGCCACAAAGGATCGAAAGGTTAGTAATGGAACTTATGTAGTCGAAAAAAGTAAAAATCTAAGATGGCGGAGGTGAAAATCCTCAACATTTCAGTAAAGAATGAAAATTATCACATCTGCCTTCTTGGATTTAAACATCGAAATGTCATGGAAATGACACTCATAAAAATGCACAAACCGTGATAGGCCATCTTTGATTTTAAAAAAGATTCAGCTGTTTAATATAATATCAATTAAACTATTTATCTATTTATCCTATACTATTAGATGAGTAATATTTGTAAATATTTTGTAATAACGTTCGGCTAGTTGAAGTAAAACTATTGCTCGCTTATAATTAAATATTTTTCTAAAAGTACGTTTAAACAGGCAATATTTACTGAATCAGACATAATGTCCGTTGTATTTGTATGGCCGGAAGTAGTAGGTACCCTGCATCAAAATATTTTGTGATGGTCGGAAATATTGTAGCCACTTAATGCAGATAAAATATTACCCGTTTAGAAGCACCATTACATTTCAAAAGGTTGTGTTTGGTAATTATTTGTGTAGAGGATGCAGGCAGGGATTTCTTTAATGATTTCTTTAATTACTGACTTATCAACGGCAACGTATGTATTTAATTTAATAAAACAGAAACGATTTTTTTAAATTTTTGTCTGCATAACTGACCCAAGGGTAACGAATATGAATGTGTATAAAGTTGGTGCACTACCACCCTTGCTGCGCCGCCGCCGTCGTCGGCTTGCGCGCAACACTTCACGTCACTCGCAAACTGCTCGAAAGAGCGCTAGATGGCGCTAGTAGTGTCGTTATTGAACTAGTTGTATCACGATTTGGAATTGAATCTATTTTTGAAAAAATCACTGTTTTATTTTATAGTTCTTAGTAAATGTTATCGTTTTTATCTAAAATCGTCATATTTCTGGTATACAAATTTATAAGCGGACAGTGCGGCATGTATTTTTCTTCCATACTTCATCCCCCCCTTTTTAGTCAAAACATCTTTCACACGGTCATTGTTTCCCACTCGTCTGTCTTCTAATTTTTAGATTTGCCACCTATATAAAGTTACCGGTGCTCATGGAAGTCAGTTGGCGCCTGTACACACTATTAATATAAATGCAATAGTTTGTATGTATGTAGGTATGTTTGTTACTCTTTTTCACGGATTTGGATGAAAGGAGAAACCCAAACTCCATATAAACTTGGGCCTGGCTTACAGGGCTAGAATTTTGCCATAAATAAGAGTCGTCGTAGTGTGGTGCTATGCTGGAGCACAATGTATACTCAAACGCGACCGACGGTTGGCGACCGACCGTCAGTGCGACAGTAATTCAAGCTTAAGGTTCTTCGCATTACTTAGCCAACATTTTTTGTCATATTTACGAAAAGATCGTGAAAACCTATCATAAACAAGCTTATTGTACATTGGGGATCACCCAAATTCCAAAAGACTCCGTTTACGACACCATTGGAAGATCCAAAGAATATTCTTCATGTCCGGACACCACACGGAGTATAATTATATAAATAAAATAAATATCGCTTGACATAACACACACCGCCATCTAGTGCCACACTAATACAACGAGGCTTGAGTCGTGGACACCAGATAGTTGATAAATACTACATAGATACTTTTTTATGTTTGCTTAAGTCCTAAGTCATTTATTCTTTAATTGTTAACACAGGTACAATAAATAGTTGTTCAAAAAATTACAAGCGCGCTATGTTTTACCCGAAGGCGTACAAATATTCGTAGAGGTCATTTACATTAAAATTGATAAAATGCACAAATATTCGTTGAGGTCATTGACATTAAAATTGATAACATAATATTAATGGAATGCTTAGAGTAATAATTTAGTAATAATTTTGACAAAACTATAAACAAAAACAAAAAAGGTGGAATTTTGTAATGCCACCTGGAGGGAAAGTACTCTTAATACTGCAGATAGAAAATTTTACTCAAAAGAAACATTCCTTTATTTTTTAATAGAAAGCAAACTACATTCAAAGAATTTCGAAAATCTCTCTCTCAAAAAAAAAAACTCTTCTCCCACACCCGGGAATCGAACCGGCTAAAATCTGAAAAAATTATACCCTGTACTTTTATTGCCTCGATCGTTAGGGTCAATTATAAGGATGAAATCTCTCTAACAAACATGATAAATTAAATGAAAGGAAAACCAGGAAATCTTAAATTAATTTAATTATTTACAAAAAATGGTAAACTAACTAATTAGTTGCTCGAAATGGGCTCCATTCTCTTGGATACACAAATTTATTCTTTTAACGAATTCATTTCTAGTAACCTTTAATAAAGTGTTGTGGTGAATATTATAAATCGTATTCTGAACTTCAACTCTCAACTCGTTGTCATTCGCATAAGATTTCATGTAAATTTGATTTTTTACATATACCCACAAAAAAAATCTAATGGGGTGAGATCTGGCGATCTCGCAGGCCATCTGATTGTGCCGTTTGTACCAATCCAGGTATTAAAATGGTTATTAATGTAGGCAGTAGTGATTCTGCTGTTATGTGCTGAAGCACCATCTTGCTGTAGAATTATTTGGTTTCGCTCTTCCTCGGGGAAACCATTTAACTCGTTTCTTAAGAGATCCAGTATTTCAATATACTTGACAGTGTTTAAATGACCTTCGTACACGTGGACTAACACTACATTATTTCTCATAATTCCGCACCAAACGTTGAAAGAAAATCTTACTTGATTGTTAGTTCCATGAACAGGAACAGGATTCACTCGAGACCAATAATGGTTATTGCGGCGATTGTACATGCCATTATTGCTGAAGTTGGTTTCGTCAGACCATACAATGTTACTCAAAAAATTAGGGATTCGGTCAATTTCTCCAAGCATGTTTTCACAAAATTGTAATCGTCTCTCACGATCCCCAATATGCAATTTTTGCACCAACCGACCTTCACGATAGCATTTATACTTATACTTTTTCAGCACTTTAAGTACGCGAGTGTGTGTTGTTCCTAATTCATCGGCAGCATCTCTACATGAAGCCTTCGGAAATGATTCAAAGTATGTTAAAACATCTAGTTCAAAATCGAAATAGTTTTGCTGAATAGTTTGCCGTCTCTTCTTGAAACCACCCGTATTCTTTAAATGTTCTTCTACCATTCTTTTCAATACGAACCGAGTTGGTGCCTGTCGGTCTTGATATCTCTCTCCATACCACCGCAGAGCTAGATTCACGTGTTTGTTATTTAAAAAATAAGCTTCCATTAAATCAAACTGTTCTTGATAAGCCATTTTCACCGTGAGACAAAATGTGAAATGAGTTGTAAAAACAATCAAATGTGAATAAAACTATGACAATCAAATTTT
Organism: Xestia rhomboidea; assembly: GCA_963853795.1. Lineage (NCBI taxonomy): Eukaryota > Metazoa > Arthropoda > Insecta > Lepidoptera > Noctuidae > Xestia > Xestia rhomboidea. The sequence continues at coordinate 15,122,779 of OY970772.1, forward strand.
CAAATTTTAATCTAACATTCCATATTTAAATTACCTCATACACGCAGCTACGAGTATGTCGCAAAGGAGTCTGCATTACAAAAGATGGATGTTAGTTAAAGAGCTTTAACTTGACTCATTGAATTTGTAACTTCAGATTTCCTGGTTTTCCTTTCATTTAATTTATCATGTTTGTTAGAGAGATTTCATCCTTATAATTGACCCTAACGATCGATGCAGTAAAAGTACAGAGTATAATTTTTTCAGATTTTAGCCGGTTCGATTCCCAGGTGTGGGAGAAGAGAATTTTCGAAAATCTTTGAATGCAGTTTGCTTTCTATTAAAAAATAAAGGAATGTTTCCTTTGAGTAACATTTTCTATCTGCAGTATTAAGAATACTTTCCCTCCAGGTGGCATTTCAAAATTCCACCCTGTGTATAAATGTCAATACATAGTAAGTGTAAGGGAGGCTCGTGGCCAAACAATAACAGCCGCTCGGGTCGATCTTTAGGTAAAGCCGTGATTGCCTAGGTTGGTCTGTGGATGGGTGACCACCCTTACATATCGAGTTTCCTCCACGCCTCGGAAAGCACGGTAAGCTGTTGGTCCCGGCTGTCATTTGTATATCTTTGACATTCGTAATTACAGGAAGTCAGTGGCCCAAAAAGTCTGAAAATCAGTCTTACCAAGGAGTATCGTATTAGCCAGTACTAACTGGTTTGTTGAGGTCAGATAGGCAGTCGCTCCATGTAAAATACTGGTATTCAGCTGCATCCGGTTAGACTGGAAGCCGACCTTAACATAGTTGTGAACAGGCTAGGCAGATGATGACATAGTAGGTGTAACTTTACTACTTCAAAATTCAAATAATGTTTAAACAAAAAAAAAAAGAAAAAATAATAAAATAAAAATAATACAAAATGTCACGTACAAAAAATGAAAAAAATATCAAAATGACAAATGGAATTGAACTTAATATTATACTATGTCAATGCGTACCGACTATGGTCAAAAACAGTCATTACATTTTGTCTGTACAGTCATAAATTCCGAAATTCTGGAATAATATGCTTTATTTAACAGCAAAGATTTAAGCCTTTTCCTAAATAAGAGTATGTTTAATTCCTTAATTGAACTAAGTATGTGGTTATTTATGATTGGTGCCATACAAAAAGCACTTAATAAACAACGATAACAACGATTAAGATGGAACAAATTAATGACTAATAGCTACGAACAGTTAGTTCTTTGATACTACTTGAACCCTCTAACAAATAAGAAACAGGGGGAGAGTGGTCTGATATTGCAGGTCAGAATTTAGCCAGAACATCAGACACACCCAGAAAAGGCAGTTAGCTTCATTCTCCAGTACCTTTGTTATTAGAAACCAATGCGATGACGGCCCGAAAAGAGGAACAGCTTGATCAAATTTACTGTTTATTTAGTAAATTTTACATTAATCTATCACTACTTCATATCATCTATCCGATTTTTTGTACAGTCAATCAGTACTACATACTGTAAAAGGTGTAATCAAATAGCAATAAATCCACACACATATACATATACCAGAAACAATAACAACTTCTATATGTACGGAAAACACATAATCGATTGCACACTCAGATTGGCCTCTGCTAACATTGTCTGTCCTTCCGACACCTATGTGCATACTCATGCACAGGTGAGAACGTAGAGAGTGCTTCTAAAGCCACGATCAACGTGTACACCTTCATCATCTGCACAGCCTTTTCCAACTTTGTTGGGGTCGGCTTCCATTCTAATCGGAATCGGATGCAGCTGAATATCAGTATTTTAAATAGAAAGTCTGCCTATCTGAACTCCACAACCCAGTTAATACTGGGTAATATGATACTCTTAGTAAGACTGCATGGTTGTCATACTTTCGAGCCACTGACTACCTGTAACGACTGTCAAAGATCTACTAATGCCAGCAGGGACCAACGGCAACGGCTTAAGGATGACCCACGCCAGACCGTGTCGGGTCGGCCGTAGCTCGGTCAATTAAATATTACATAAATTTTGTATGGACACACTCACGCTATACTGAGCGGCAACCAAGTGACGGCCGAGCAACGAACAATACGATACAATACGGACCCGGCACGGTTAAGCGTGAGTCAAGCTTTAACGTGCTTTCCGAGGCACAGAAGAAACTCAGTGTGTAATGGGTCCCATCCACCGACCATCCGGACCAACCTTGGCAAGCGCGCCATAACCTGAGGATCGTCCCGAGCGTCTGTTATTATTAGGCCACGAACTCCTCGTGAACGTTTTTCATGAACCTATAATGCTGAATCCATTACATTTGTAGAGATCACTGGGTGTATGTTCCCTGCATGTTGTTGGGACAACACTTTCAATTGGTTAGTCGTGAATTCTTGATTGGGATTTGATTTGCTGCTGGAGTTAACCTTGGCTGGTGGACACCCGCGCATTTTTTTCCTTCCCGGGTAGCTGTAAGAACATAAAATACTGTTTAAATACCAGACAGATATCTAAAAGAAGAGTGAAAAGATCAGACCGTGAGAAGCAAAATGAACAATTTATGGATTGTATGAAACATAAATTGATTTCGATAACTGAAATAATGGCTAATACCAATAAGGGTGGCCCTTAACGAAGCCGAAAGGCACTTCTTTGTGATCATTTTTTGTTCTGGACCATAGACAATATTTTTTTCATCCCACTATCTCGGAAAGAGTATTTTTAATCTTCAATATCTGAGTGGAAAAGCCGTTTTTATTCTCTAGAGGATAAAGTAAATTGAATTTAGAACATCGTGTGCACTAAGTTTGTGAATTAAAAAAAACATTAAACCTATTTACTGCTACCTCTATGGTGCCGAATATATCATACAACTTTTTTTTAATTTGTTAAAAACTCAGACTCGGAACCTTCTTGGTGTTCTTTTTTCAATTTGCTTTGTACGCGGTTCTTTACGCGGCATTTTTTCACGTCATTGTTAAACCTTATATTAAAAACAAGAAACTTGAAAACAAGTGAAAAAACTAAAATGAGTGATTCTAGCGACGAGGAAGTTTGCTTGACGCCAACAGAATTGACTGAAACTGTTAAATAATGCGCAAATGAGCTTTCTCCCTCAACAATCACGCGAGAAGTATTTAAAACAGTACGATATGTTCAACACGTGGCGACTAGCAAAAGGAGCCAAAACTTTCTCAGAAAACGTTTTGCTGGCATATTTTATAGAATTATCCGAGAACAAGAAAGCAAGCACTCTATGGAGTACGTATTCGATGCTAAAAGCAACAATAAAGATGAAAAAAGACAAACATATCGATACCTATCCTAAATTAGTGGCATTTTTAAAACTAGCCTCATCTGGTCATCAACCAAAAAAATCGAAGGTTTTCACAGTATCTGATATTGAAAAGTTTCTTAACGAAGCACCCGATTCCGTATATTTGGCGGCAAAAGTAAGTCAGTTGCACATTCAGTATCTACTTAAGTATATTAATCTCAATTAAATAGTATACTTAGTAGATGTTGATAGGCATAATTATGCGTTCATATCAATTTTATTCATTTATCTACTACAATACTCTTTACGTTACAGGTTGTTCTTATTATTGGAATAAACGGAGCATGTCGAACTAATGAACTAACACAACTTAATGTCAAAAACATTGAGAAACATTCAGATGACTTACTATTAATTAATTTACCTAATACAAAGACAAAAAGAGACCGCAACTTCGTCATTCGCAAGGAATACGTAACGATTGTTGAGAAATATCAAGCCTTACGCCCGCCTAACACTCCAATCAATCGATTTTTTCTACAGTATCGCAATGGAAAGTGTGTTAGACAGCCTATGGGTACTAATAAAATTGGCAGTATCCCACGAGAAATAGCAACATTTCTTGAACTTCCAGAACCCCTGTTGTACACGGGTCATTGTTTCCGACGAACTTCAGCCACACTTTTGGCTGATTCCGGAGCTGATCTCCTGTCCCTTAAGCGCCACGGAGGCTGGAAGTCCAATGCAGTTGTAGAGGGATACATAGAGGATTCCATCCAAAATAAGTCTAAAATATGTGAAGGCATCGTAGGAGCCATTACACTGAAAGAGCCTCAATCGGATCCTTGGACTGGCCCTTCTACATCAAAAATAAGCCGTTATGAAACACCTAACCATCTCCCTCTCTCTCCAACATTCACGCCAAGGGAATCCGATGAATCGGTACAACTATTAAGTATGACAGATAGTTTACCGAAAAACAGTACACAAGTGACTAACACCAATATTACAGTACCAAACAAAAATATTACACTCAATTTAAATAACTGTAGCAACGTTACTTTAAAATTTTCTTAATTATACCTTAGTATTATTTTGTTATAATTTAAAGATTATTCTGTAATACTTACCTGTCATAATGTAGTAATTAATACCTAAACTGAAATAAAAGTGTACCTATCTTGTGATTGTAAACTTTTTTTTTTTTGCATTTAATAATTTCCTCGCTGAGGTGGAATGAAAAGTTACGTGTTGCACTCGAGTGCAAAGATTTTTCACCTCGTGCTCTTTTGATTCCCTCGCTAACGCTCAGGATTCTAATTTTGAATCACTCGCTGCGCTCGTGATTCAATTTTAGAATCCTTCGCTTGCTCGGTCATCAAAATTGAACACGCGGTTAAAAAGCAACTTTGCACTCTTGTATAACAAATAACTATTTCACCTCAGCACCTCAAACAAGCAGGTTTTGCTGTTTACAGACAGTGAGCAAAATTCGATTTTGCTGCGAGCGTGAGACAAAGTAACTTTTGAATTATTTTTTTTAAATACCGAGAACTGTGCAGGTCTACTCACAAAATTCGAAAGATTTTAACTTCACTTTGTTCTGTCACTTTCACTTCGATACGAAAAAAGCGAGATATAGAAACATAGTCGATTCGAAATTCATTTTCAAATTCCATATATAGTAGGCCCCAAAATGAAACAAACAAAAAAACGTTCGGATACCGATATTGTAAATCGATAACCGTAATATTGTAAATCACGGGTTAAGGTTTTAAGTAAGTGAAAAATTGTTATATTTCGAATAATCGAATTAAATCATGTATCTACTTATTTATTTGTAGTTTTAATAATCTTTAATATTGAGACAGAATACCGCGAGTTAGTTTCAGAACGCATTTAAAAAAAAATAGCGGGATTCAAATTTCTATTGTTTTATTGTCTGTTACGCTAGTAATGATTAGGTTAATGTACGCTAGCTACAAAGTACAATAAAATTTGGATAATAAAGTAATAATAATAAATAAATATGAGCGAGTCCAGTGACGAAGTCTGCTATTTAACACCCGAAGATTGAAGCATACCTAATGTAAAAAATGCAGAATTAAGTTACCTGCCAGAAATGTCTCGCGAAAAATATCTAAAAACTTATGATATTTTTAAGCAATGGATACTTAAGTACAAAGGGTGCTAACACTTTTTCGGAGATTGTACTGTTATCGTAGTTCATAGAATTATCACAAACTAGGCAACCATCTACAATGTGGAGTATTTACTCAATGTTGAAAGCCACAATAAAAACAAAAGATGACGTGCACATTGAAACCTATCCCAAACTTATTGCATTTTTGAAAAGAATGTCAGTAGGGCACAAATCCAAATAACATTATTTTTTACAAATCTCAATATCTTATTCTGTTTATTGTATCCTATAAAAATACACAAATCATCGTCTGGATATCTGTGTGTTTGTGATGTGATGTGGTGTGGTGGTTTAATTTTTACCATGTTGTTTTTTTTACCTTTATATGTTCTCGCTGCTAAGGTGAAAAGTTGTATGTGTTACACGAGACCAAAGTTATTTGCATCTCGTGTCTTTGAATCCCTCGCTATATTCTAACCTAGAATCACTCGCTACGCTCGTGATTCAACTATAGAATTCTTCGCTGACTCGGGATTCAAAATCAACACTCGCAGCAAAAACCCACTTTGCTCTCTTGTTGCACAAATATCTATTTGCGTAGAGTCACTTAGTTTAATGTACAGAATGCTTGGTTGACGGCTTCGTGAAGGGGCCGTTTACACTCTCTATATAATTTATATGTTATGGAGAAGCCATGTTGTTCCGATCTCAAATAAATAAGAGTGTGGCAGGAGCATGATAAAGTAATGCAACGCTCTTTAGGCTTATTCACGTAACTAAAGAAGTGCTGTTGCAGTGCATTTGCAGTTAAGTTTCGATCAAAGCAACGCTTTTCGTATTCTCTACCGCTGTCAGACACACAGTGGAATGTTGTTATCGCGCTCGCGTGACGCGAACTTCGCGCGACCGCAATAACGGCGTTCCACTGTTGCGCGTCTTTGATGCGTGCTTCGTAACGCAATATGATCGGTATTCTACTAAGTAAGAAAAAGCACTGAAATCTGTACCTACTGGGGTATTATTTCAATGACGTCATATTCATTGAAATGTTCTCGTGTGTGTTGATTCTATTCGATTATTTAGTGAGTCATATTTTTTCTCTCGATATCGCCACACCATAAGTAAGTTTGGTAAAGTTTGGTTGTCGTACAGTTGACGTGCAGTTCACGCGCAGCTTACGCGCAGTTCAAAGATTAAAAGAATACCCTTTATCACTCGAACTTAAACTTAATTGCAACTGCACTACAACTTTATCGGCGCGATATAAAATTACGTGAATTAGCCCTCTGGTTAGAAAGTGGAGAAACAAATGACAAATGCTTAAGATATTCCACTCACCGATTACATAGTTTCTTCAATATATCCTTCTTGCAAACGAAAATGAAGAATATCGCCAAACTTACAAGGATATTGTTGACATCGGATAGCCACCATAACTTGTTGTCAAAAGACAGGGAGATAACTAGTTCCAGCAACCAACTCAGGCCCATCACTACCGCCAGCTTCAAGTAAACCTTCCACCTGTGATAAATGATATTTTGTTAAAGATAACCATTACAAAATTATAGACGTAACGAATAAAACTGCGTTACCGCATATAACATTAAGAAACTGTAGGTGAAGAAGGAACATTTGGTTGCACTAGCCCCTGTAGTTGGTTAACATAAGCAGATTTTAGTTTAGTCAGACCAATACAAAACATTATTCCAATGATGAGAAGGTTCCTCCTCCTATCGGGTTAGTATGGCGGGCTTCAAAATCCACCAAGAGGGAAAGTACTCTAAATACTGGAAATAGCAAATTTTACTCAGAGAAAAGATTCCTTTATTTTTAAAAATAAACAAATCTGCATTTACAGATTTTCGAAAATTCGCTTGCCCATTCGGGCATCGAACCCGGGATGGATCGACTAAAGTTCGAAAAAATATCATTCTGTACCTTTTTGACATCAATCGATCATCGAAACGTCAATCATATGGATCAAATCTCTCTATCAAATATGATGAATTAAATGAAAGGAAAACCATGAATAAAAGTGCTTTATCTTATTAAATTTTCCCATTGAATTTATAACTGTTATTTAGATTTCATGTTTCCCTTCATTTAATGTATCATGTTTGTTAGAGAGATTTGATCCATATAATTGCTCCTATCGATTGATGGTTCGATTCCCGAGTGTGGCAAGCGAATTGTCGAAAATCTGTAAACGCAGATTTGTTTCTTTGTAAAAATAAAGGAATGTTTCCTTAGAGTAAAATTTGCTATCTCCAGTATTTCGAGTACTTTCCTTACAGGTGGCATCGAAAAATTCCACCCTGTGTACCTAATTCCTCTTCGAACATTAACAGTTGTCTCATTTACCTCTGCTTATGGGTGAGTTGTGCCTGCGTATTGCCCGCGGCAGCCGTATCCAACACGGCTGTCCCTCGACTCAACCGCCAAATATTGGAGGCGGTCATCAAGTAAAATATACAGTTACAGATAATCAGGATCAGCATTGGTATATGTAAGTACAACTGTTCTACACCACCTGCAAAAGAATCAATGTCTATTAGAACATAAAATATATTTAATTATTATATTTAAACGACATGATTTCCCGTTCTTCCCAAACCGAATGTAGGCAGACTTTATTATGTTATATCAAGAAATGCAGTTAAATTAGCCAACCTTGAAAATAGCATCCGAAATATGGCACGTGAGGAGTGACTAACCAAGGCAAGTGTCTCAAGCCACTCTTGGTCTCGTTCAGTGTGTACATGCCCACGGTCATGATGAACGGGACGCCAAAAGCGAACAAGCTGTACATCAGGAACTTGAAATATATTTGCCAGCGATGGATTGGAGGGTTTTTTTTATAACCTCTGTAAAACATATTATTACATTATAATAAGCGAAGATCAAGGTTGCCTTGAATTCAGTTACAAGTGGTCCTTTGAATCGAAACTATACTGAGATGGTATACTACTGAACTGCAGTATGTGGCGCACCGTTAATACCGTAAACCCTGGATGAGGTTTAGGTCGCCTTTTAAAAAGGAGAATGGGATAGTAATGGGCACTTCCAGTAATCGACATAATTAAAACCTTAAGCATGCACCCCGAGACCAGTTACTTTTTGAAGCGAAAAATAATTACCTGAAGGTCCACCATATATCGAAAGAAAAGACGCTCAACCAGCAGAAAGTAGCCAGAGTGAAGAAATATGTGGACATAGCTGAAATTTAAAAAAAAATTAACTTGCACAAAAGTATACCTACAAGTAGAACAGTGTTTTGAACTTGTTATGGCCCAATGGTACCTTCTTGAATACTCTAATAGTAATAATAATTTTAGCACACAATCATGTTATGCTTACACTGGTTACTCAAATTCTTTCTTAGTCAATGATAGATAGTCAACACCAGTACATAATGTACAGCAATTTCAATATTTTATACAAAATGTTCTATAATGAGTCACACCAATGTTTTTTTTTGTTATCAGCATGTCTAAAAAAACCGGCCAAGTGCGTGTCGGGCCACGCGCAGTATAAGGTTCAACAACTACTTCATTTAAGTCACTTTATAGGATTTATTCTAAGGATTTTGTATTTGGTACAAAATTATCCAACACCTAAGTTCAACGACTATTACTGCTAAACTAATAAAGTTATGTTAACCACTAAGTATAGTTTTCCTTTAATGTTCATGGAATGCACTATCATCATGAATTTTTACAGATTTTTCAGGCAGTTTAGCTTTTAGAGGGGGGGGGGGGACGCCCTACTGCAAAAAAAAACAATGCACTTTAAAGTTTAATATATCGTAAATGGAGCATTAAATCGAAAACTAGTATTAGCAACCCTTAAGTCATTTTAAAAAACCTATAGGGGAGAACCCTAAAAAAAATATTTTCCAAAGTTTTATTTTACCACTTTGTCGGCGTTATTGATATAAACACCCTCTACAAAATTACAGCTTTCTAGTACTAAGAGTCTCTTAGCAAAACCTCGGACAGACAGGCAGACAGATGGACATGGTGAAACTATAAGGGTTCTTTGTCAGGACTACGGAACCCTAAAAAGGTAACTTTGGAAATCTTGACCCTAAAGCCCTTGAAACAAAAGCTATTATTATTTGGTTCCCTATCCATAAAATTTTAAGACCTTAAACTTGGCATAACACACTTGGCATAATCTTCTATAAACGAATATTTTTAAGGCATAAAAATTATTAAATATAGTTATTGTTTGGTCGAATGTTTGTATGTCCGAATTTACAATGGCATACTTTTAAGATGGCAGAATTTTATTTGGCTTAAATAGCTTTGGCAATGTTCAAATTCCCCATAATTTCGTGTAGAATAACGTTTATTTAGAGCGACGATTATTTGGTACAATTTCACTTGGCATACTATGAAGATGGCAGAATTTCATTTGGAATAATTTTGTTTGGCATTATTGCCAATTCTATAAAATAGCAGTTTTAACCTTAAATTAAAATTAAAATTTTGTCTTAAAAGTCAATATGTTGAGCTACAAAAGTTAGTGACAGAAACGAATCGCTCCAACCGACTCCACGTAGTCTTAATCTGCCCTATCCCTAGAGCGTAATTTAAGCCCGCGTAGGCACGGAGGGGTGAGGCGGCGCACGAGCTGAGGAGCAGGTTAAAACCATCGGCGACGGTAAGCTCGCGTGGGACCGCCTGAGCCCCGCAGCACCGGAGCCGTGACCGAAACCATGCCTGCTGCATGTTAGTTTGCATGCTGCATGCTTGCTGCATGCATGGTGTATGCTGGTTTGCATACTGCATGCTTGTTTGCATGTTTGCATACTGCATGCTTGCTGCATGCACGATGTATGCTTGTTTGCCTGCTTCTTACAGGGAAATAAAAACCACGTGTTCACAATCAACTGTTTTAATGAATTTTCTGTGATGTGATAGATGAGTCTTTCCATTATTATGCATATGAAATGTTTGTCAAAAGATGATTCTAACTGTAAACTTTCTGAGATAAGATGGTTCTACTTTTAATTCTACCTTCTACTTTTCCTTCTAATTCTTTTTTTTAATCCTCTCACTAGCCACGCGCGCTACTTTTCCGCACCCTAACGACGCGAGCGCGCGAAAGACTGACAGTTATTTGAACGTTTCCGACCTTTGCGATAAAAACACCTATAGATCGCAAACTCCAAGTGCTAGAGCAATTTAAAATGAATAGCTAAGGAATCTACTTATATAAAAAGCAAGATGTATAACTTTAATTTTATACTCATAAACTAAATGTATAGTTGAAAAACAGTTGCGAAAACTGATATTTCGTTAGACTTTTTCATAGGTAAAATATTGCAACTTCGAGATTCTAAAACGTATTTACGTTTACAAAATATTATAGCACGATTCCCAGGATAATTTTGATATATACTAGTATCAGCTAGCATTAATAATATCAGAGTACTCACGAAATTTTGTGCATAAATAATTCCTTGTGTTACTCGTGCAACGTCCGCTGTCAAGTAAAGATTTAGTTTTTGCTACAGGAGAAATAAGCTCTAGAAATGGCAGTTTAGTAGATTTTTTTATTGCATTTTGTGGACGAAGGTGGTCGCGGCGCTAGTGGCTACCATGGTAGCCAAGCACAAGCGGCTCTAAAGCTTGTGGCTACCATGGTAGCCAAGCTCATTTGAGAGGTGATATGTAATTCATGCCTAAAGATGATTCTGACTTACAAAAATATGAGTTTTGGACGTATGATAAATGAGTGTCTGCCAAACGATTTTCAAAATAATATTATGACACAAAAAGTTCTGCTATAAAGGGTAGACCTTTGTTACTCCTAATTAAATTTTCGCATAACATTATTAAAGCTTACGCATATTTTTGAACATAATTTCTCTAGTAATAATAATGATTAAGCATAGCATTCTTAAGCATAAAATTATTTAAACATAATGATATTAAAACATATTTATTATAGGCATAACAAAGAAGCATAATAAATAACTCCTAAAATGTTAGACATGCCATAATTGAATATACCAATTTATTTCGACGATTGGAAAAAAAACAATATCTCCTGAAGCAGGTTATACATAACATATTTGTTTTGAACATACTTGATTATGAACTTATGTGGGTTTAATCCCTGTAAGAAGCATGCAAACAAGCATACACCATGCATGCAGCAAGCAAGCAAGCATGCAGTATGCAACATGCAGCAGGCGTGGTTTCAGTCACGGCCCAGGAGCTGCGGGGCTCCAGCGGTCACACGCGGGCTTAGATTACACTCTAGGAATAGGCAGAATAGAGTACATGGAGTCGGTTTTTGCAGCGATTTAGCTTTTGTAGTACAACATAATGAATTTTTAATTCAAAATAAAAACGTAAAAATAACTCAAATTTGATTCCGTTATTTCCAAAAATTGTATGCCTAAATACTATTATGATAATAGTCATTATGCCTAGTAACATTATGCGATTACAATTTATGCCAAAAAAATTAGCCTTCAAGATAATTATGGCAACATAAACTGTATGCCAAGAAAAGGCAAAGTATTATTATGGCAAAACAAATTATGCCAAAATAGTTATGCCAAAGTATATTAGGAAAAAGAACATGTAAAATTTTAATAATATGGGAGCGATCCCTTCTTTTTCCCTTGATCCCTCCCTTATTATTTGCACGGGTATTTAGTCTGAACAGCTTGAAACGAATGCCGGGGCCGTTCGACCGAGTACGCGCATAAAATTCAGGAACTTTTGAAGTAATATTTTGATGTGTTGGTGTGACTCATTGAGCATGATAGTAGTCGGTGTTAATAGCTTAATGGCATACTCAACCTTAAACGTTAGCACTACTGGGACAGAGTTATTCTCTCTGAGAGAGATACACCGGCCAAATATGGGTTTGGCAGCTGTGACGTAATATACTCGTACAAGTCTTTAATTTTTGGTTCTAGGACAGGCCGGTTTTCTTCGATTTTTTTCTTAGCGGTCTCAGTGGAGATGAAATGGCTAGGACTCTGCGAACGGGGTCAAACCCATGCAGATATCCATAGCTTTTGGACTGAAGCCACTGGTCCAGTACTACTTACAGCAATTATTTTTGTAATTATATAAGATACTCCCCAACAATTACTTACTGAGAAAAATACAAGCTCCTGTGGTGTGAACCCGTATTTGAATGATAGTTATCAGCAAGAAGGCCATAAACAAACTGAAGATCTGCGCCATTAAGATCAGGCCAGCCAAGTTCCGAAGTTCAGGCAGCAAGGAGTATACTACCAGCACCAACAGCAAAATGAAGCACGATAGCAGCGAAACTGTTGATAAAGTATACTTGAAGTAAATGGTTTGACTTGCCCAAACGGAAACCAAACGTTAGGTAAGTTTGCCTGCTCATGTAGGCACAGTGTCATTTAAGTACGGTAATGCTTGAAAAGAGAACGAAAAGTCTTAACTGTTCTACAAGTCCATACTGTTCTTGGGTGTTAACTAAATCAAAGATAGGAAGTCATTTGAAAGAGGACCTAATAACAAATCCTTACTGTTTATTTGGTCATCCAGAAATCGAGTTATATTTAATCAAGTTATATTATAACGTGAAGTTATAGTGAAGTTAGTTAAAACATAGGGAGTTTTACAATAAAATAAGGAAAATGCGTGTGCATTCAGAGGTTTTTTTAGAGCGATGCCTACTTTTTAACCGACTTTAAAAAAGGAAGAGGTTCTATGTTCGACTATACCTATGTATTTTTTTTTAATGTATTGTCATTAATTTCTCCCCCATTTGTGGACCGATTCTCAAAATTCTTTTTTAATTTAAAATAGCTCTTGAGGTGGTCCCGTTTAAATTTGGTGAAGATCTGATGCTGATCTCCGGAGATATACAAAGGATACGACAGATTTGCCGTCTATTTTTGATGAGCAAAAATATACGGCAAATCTGTCGTGATTGCTGCAATCGCTTGGATGTTTATTGTTTATACAACATCATGACGTCACATCACACCTGTATGCTCTGAGGGGGTACGCAGATGTGTACAATACACCCAGATTTTGACAGTCTACCTGACTGTTAAGTTCCATTTATTGGGGATAAGCCATGAAATTTAAATTCTTTTTTATTTGAAAGAGTATACTCCTGAGGTGATACCATTTAAATTTGGTGAAGATCTGATGCTGATCTTCGGAGAGAGACAATGGAACTCTTCAAAAATAGACAGCAAATCTGACGTGATTGCTGCAATCGCTTCGATGTTTATTATTTATACAACATCATGACGTAACATCACGCCTGTATGCTCTGTGGGGGTGCTGTAACAAATCTACTTGATCCTATCAAAATAAATTGATATAAGCAGACTTGTACAATTAAAATTTAATAAGGGAAAGAAATGAATTTACAGATGAGATAAAAATACAGGTGATTATAAACAGACCTACCTAGCACGCACTTTATGGAAAGTATGAAAGTGGTTGTTTCATAGATCACGCACTTAGTTGGTGACAAATCAGTTCAGCACTGTAGGAGAGACAGGAACAGGCGTTAGGGTAGCACTGCAGGTCAGTTATCAGGACAACTTCAAGGATTAAGCTTCAGGGAAACTCTGCTGGAAGGGCGTCGTGCAGTTCTCTGAGTCACGCACCAGGCCAGCTCTGTAGGAAGGCACCAGTGTAGTACGCACGAAGGCACGAAGACAGCTTCCGAAGATTGGGAGTAGAGGTCCCAGGTGAATGATTAGTAGGATCCCCTGGGAAGTATAGGTACGCGACTGGATATCAGCGTAGTTGGCTTTCCAAGAACCAAGCTGTTTTCTGATGCTTCTGATATGAGATCCAATAAGGAATATGCATGAAATACAAAACTCTTTTTATTTATGAAAAAATGCCTTGTACTGGCGCATAAAAACATTGTGGTACACTTGTTTAAGTTTCTAATACATCACTTATTTTACAATTTACTGTCTTAAGTAGCATGTTTTTGGTGAAACGGAACGCACTGTCAAAACACACCGTCCTCGATAACGCCGGTATTGACGTCAAAGTTCATTGTGCCATAAAACACTTTTATTTGAAAAGTGCTAAAAGTTTCACTAAAATATATAATAATATATATTGTTATTGCAATTTTTACTTGATTAGAGCACATGCAATTGGTAAAATTATTTTATTAAGGCCAAAAAAAATTGATGTAAACAAGGTAGATTGTGGATAATGACGTCACATCAAGGTCGCGACAGCTACGGACGTTTGAACTGTCGTAGAAAATTGCAGGAGTTTAATATTATTTTGTGCGACAAGCAGTAGTTGAACTTAACTTCTACGTTATAATGGTTAATACTTTTCTTGGGTTGATAGTACTGTATTTTATTGATTTAAGTGAAGAAAAAATTACGTGCGTATTCCTATTGTAGACTGCCAGCTGTTCGTCAGCTCGTTTTCAAAGTAGCCTTCCTTTCCAATTTTAAAATATTAGTTTTTCTTCTTGTGGCCAGATAATCATCTCATCTGGCAAGTGTAGTCGGCCAGGACATATCAGATTTCCTACATAATACCATGAGTACGTAAAGAATTTTATAAATATAATTTAAAATTAAGTTATTTAATAAACAATCGTAATCTAAATATATAAAAAAAGAAACTGACTGACTGACTGACTGACTCACCTATCAACGCACAGCCCAAACCGCTGGGTCTACAGATTCCAAATTTGGCAAGTAGGTTCCTTATGTGGTATAGGGGTGTACTAAGAATGGATTTTTCAAAATTTATCCCCTAAGGGGGTGAAACGGGAGTCCAAAGTTTGTATGAGGAAACAAGATTACTTAGTTGTTGTTCTTGTTTTATTCGAAACTTCACAGGAGTACTCCTATCGATAAATGAATTAATATTTGCGTTTCAGGTTTTTTCAGAATTCAACCCCTAAAGGGGGAAATGGGGTAACAAAGTCTGAAAATCAACATGGGTATTGTTTTTATGGTGTATCGGGTCGGATGTATTACAAAAACAACGATTTTAAGATTTAATGTGGCGCACCTGATAAACCATCATCCCCTGTTGGGGTGCGATAGGGTTGAAATGTCTAAAAATTAATATGGGTGTCGATACCGAGAATATCAGGGGTGCTGATTACGAATATGGCATTTATTTTGAGATCCAGAAGATGGCAGATTCGACATCTCTATAGAGTTTATTGTTAATTTATTGTGATGATTGTGATAACGATGATGATGATTGTGATTACGATGATAGTGATTGTGATTACGGAGATGATGATGATTTTGATTACGATGATAGTGATTGTGATTACGGAGATGATGATTGTGATTACGATGATAATGATTGTGATAACGATGATGATGATTGTGCTAATGTATTATCGTATTTAGATCGATTTGCTGAGTGTAAACATAGAAACAAATAAAAAAGGATGATGGCAGACTCGACGATCAAGTAGCCGTTTAGGTATAGGACCCACCCTCTCTAATGGTGCATCCACACCGCAGTTACTTTTTGTTGACCAACGTTTCCAAGTGTTACTGAGCAACATCCGATAACAAAAAGTTATCTATTGTTATTATATGTTGCCGTGTTAGTATAACATACTAAATTATATTCATTAATATTAATATTACTTAACATATCATGTTAAGTAATGTTGCCTAACTTTTGAAAACATGCTTGTCAACATTTGTGGTAACAAGTTGATAACATTGTTGGAGAATGTTACTATAACTTAGAACAAATGCTGTGGAACTCGCTTGTTGCTGAAAGTATTATTATATTTTGTTAAATTATGTTACTCGCGTTGTGGACGCGAAGATAACATTCAACAAATAGTAACAAGTAGCCACAAAGGTTACAGATTGTTACCTAATGTTACCGTGTTCCACAGTATTGCTCCACAAAAAGTAACTGCTTTACTAAACCTAGTTTAGCATTATGACAAAATCGTAACAAGGAAAATTTTAACAAAAATAGTTAGAAAGCCGAGGTCCCCCAACTAGGCTGTGCCTGTATCTTGGGGGCCGGAGTTGCGTTTACTTAAAATTAAAACACATTTGTTGATGTGATAAATGCAAGGTATGTAGGTAAGAGGAATACCTTTTTACAAACAAAAAGAAAAAAAATCCAAATGATATTACAATAATAAAAAGAAGTAATGAGTAAAAAATAAACTCAAACTCTTTATTGCATTCATGTGTACATTTACTTGCTACATATAAAGTAAGTAAGTTTCAACATAAAACTCGGTTAGGGCACGGCAACATAATCGATTGGACAAAAACAAGCATCCGGTGAATAGGTATATAATACTGGATTGCAAGTTTGATAAACAAATATAATTATTATTGAAAATATTAATAGTATTAGGTTTATGTAGTTATTTTAATTAATATCATGAGGTTATTCAATTATTTAACTTATGTGTACTAATTATTATTTTCTATTAATTTATATTCTCTATTATATTTTATTAGGTAATTTGTATTTATAATTTTATTTCATTAATTCACATTTTTTTTATATTTCACTATTTTTTTTGGTTGTGTTATGTGTAAGTGTACATGTATGTGTGCTTTTTTGTGTAAGTACTAGATATTTCAGTGGTTATAGGTAATTATCTACCTATCATATTCACTAAATATTTTATTTTAAGTATTCTGCGACCGAGTAAAAGCATTTCTGTGTTAGGTATTCTTTTAATTTTCTGTTAAATGTATTGAAATTTGGTTCTTCTTTAATTGGTTCCGGTAATTTGTTGAAGATTTTTACTGCCATGTAGTATGGGCTATGGTAAAGCATTTTGATCCGAGATTGTGGAAGATATAATCTATTTTTATGGCGTGTGTTTACGTTATGCATGTCTTTTGTTTGTTACGAAACGCTTTCTTACATTTGCAACAAATGTGAACATTAAATGCATTTCATTATAGTTCGTATTTGTATGAGTCTACGAGCATATACTATGAAAAGATTTTCGAGCCTATGTTTGTCTTTTACTTTAAAAGTTTCTATTGACTAATAACCAGTAACTACTTTTGATGAAGTTTATATTTTCTATTGAAATCGTTGGATACTAAAATAAAAATGACGTCACAAAGAAGAAGATTTCTAAAAGTTGATAGCAAATTTGTGGATGTCTCTAACTATTCTCAATCTCATTTTTTCTTTTCTTTCCATTCAGATTTTTACAAGTTTTCAAATATTTTTTTTTCATCTTTGCCTCGGAATAGTTCAGCACTGATGACAATATTTGCCTCACTTGTTTGTGTTTTTTTTTTCTTTTTATTATTTACAAAATTTTCCTACCTTTGTATATTCTTTTTATTACCTATTATTTGTGAATGAGTGAATAAATAAGGCTTTGTAGATTCCCAGATGCTTGTTAACTTTTGTTAAGTCTGTTTTACGCTTTTTGTATAGTAAGCAACGACCTATTGTCGGGCCTACGCTGTCCCCCCATACTTATATACTAATACTGTAACAAAATAATATTGTTGTACCAAATGATTTGAAAAGAGTAACCATGGAGTTTCTTGCCGGTTCTTCTCCATGGAAACGACCAACGCGAACCGTGCACCTTTTTCGACGTTTTATAAGTGCCCATCTAGGCAGGCCTATGTGAAATAAAATACTTTGATTTTGATAGTAGGCACGACTACACAATCAAGCTATAATTATGTTTCCATTACAAGCTGACTTTCTCATTGTATGGAAAATATAAACAACACGAAGTGAATTTAGTCTTACCGTATGTAAAGTATGTGCTACTCTTCCCAAAGTCTCCTACCGGTAGGATTGCCCAAAAGTGCGGCGTGATCTTCTTAGGGTCCGCCATGATGCGGTAGTCTACGCAGTAGTTGGAAGGCGCTATTGTGGTCCAGCGGTTGTACGCATTCGGGAGCTCCAACAGAAGAACTCCACTCTGAAAATTTAATAAAGGGTGGACTTGACTTTATTTTATTTGTAAACCCAACCGCAATATTATTAAGTATGTTTATTTCCATGTATTAAGATTTGCAAAAACGTATTTTTCATTTTATAAAAAAAAGTTTATAGCTTCAACTTAAATACAATTACATAACTTGGAGAAGGGCGGAGCATTCTAAAACAAGCATACTATTTGCTTAAAAGTATTCTCTCCGTTGTAACTGGAATAAGCTATTTAAGTTATTGAACTTAATCAAGATATAAGTTAACTTATACAAATAAATTTTAACCCGCCTCTCTATTTAGCGTTTGTGGACTACGAGAAAGCCTTCGATTCGGTCGAGACCTGGGCTGTACTAGAGTCTCTCCAACGGTGCCAAATCGACTATCGGTACATCGAAGTGTTTAAGTGTTTGTACAAAAACGCCACCATGTCAGTCCGACTTCAGGACCAAGCCTCGGAACCAATCCTTCTGCAGCGAGGTTTGAGACAAGGAGACGTCATATCTCCGAAACTGTTCACCGGTGCACTGGAGGATTTCTTCAAGGTTCTGGACTAAAGAGGGCTAGGCGTCAACGTCAATGGCGAGTACATCACGCACCTTCGGTTTGCCAAAGATATAGTGGTCATGGCTGACACCATGGAGGACCCCAGTACAATGCTCGATGTCCTCAGTGGAACTTCCGGAAGAGTGGCTCTTAAAATGAGCATGGGCAAAATTGGTTTTATCCATGTTCATTTTAAGACCCACTCTTCCGGAAGTTCTACTGGTTCTATAGGAGTGGGTGTGACATGGGCATTCAACATGACCTTGGGGTCATGTTGAATGCCCATGTCACACCCACTCCTATCAAGATCGGAGATTCTACACTCGAAGTTGTAGACGATTATGTGTACCTGGGACAAACGGTCCAGTTAGGTAGGTCTAACTTCGAGAAAGAGATCAATCATCGAATCCGACTCGGCTGGGCAGCGTTCGGAAAGCTGCGCGGTATTTCTCGTCCAACTTACCGCAGTGTCTCAAGACGAAAGTGTATGACCAGTGTGTGTTACCACTGATTACATACGGGACCGAAACGTGTTCTCTCATAATGGGCCTCATCAGAGGGCTGTGAGTTTCCTTGCGTGATCAAATCAGAAATGAAGACATCCGCAAGAGAAGCAAGGTTACCGACGTAGCCTGAAGAATTGCCAAACTTAAGTGGCAGTGGGCAGGGCACATTGCTCGCAGAACGGATGGCCGATGGTGCCGAAAGTTCTGGAGTGGTGACCGCGAATCGGAAGACGTTGCGTTGGAAGGCCTCCCACTAGGTGGACCGATGACCTGGTGAAGGCTGCGGAAATCCGCTGGATGCGAGCCGCACGGGACCGGTCAATGTGGCGACACTTGGGGGAGGCCTATGTCCAGCAGTGGACGTCTTGTGGCTGAAATATTGATGAATGATGATGATAGAAATAAAATGGGTACACAGTATTTTTATGAGAGACAAATGCGCAGCTGTGCAGCTGTGATGTGTGTTATGTGTGTAGGAGATGGTGTGGAGGTGAATGTGTATGTGAGTGGTGGGTGAGAATATGTGTGGGAGTGGGGGTTGTATCCACACCTTTTTTTATTTATTTATATAGTGCACAATGTACACAACCAATTTTACATACTAAGCTTAAAAACTAGTGAGTACATGACCCTGTTAGGGTGCAACAAGATAACTTGAAACTAATATATATTAAGTTTATATCTAACATTTCATTTCATATAATCTTATTCTTATTCTTATTCTTTATTGCACACAAACAAAAAACAAATATACATATAAATTGCAATAATATAGCTTATGTACAAAGGCGAGCTTAACCCAGAATTGGGTGGAATTGGGTCATTTAAGTACTTAATAACAATTATGTCTGAACGTGCTAATGTTTAAATTAAATAAAATTAGTTAAATAAACAAAAAGCATAACTTGATTGTTAATAAATAGAAAAAAAATATATATATACCATCATTAAGTCAAATCAAATTAATAAAATCACAAATATTCAATGTCTACTTAATAAAAATATAATAAAAAATAAACCATTCGAGCATTTAAAATGTCGTACCAGAATTACATCGAATGTTAAAAATCAAAATCAGAAAACATTAAGAAAATATGTCATAAAAAATAATAAATAATCACAAGTAGCTTTTT
Organism: Xestia rhomboidea; assembly: GCA_963853795.1. Taxonomy (NCBI): domain Eukaryota; kingdom Metazoa; phylum Arthropoda; class Insecta; order Lepidoptera; family Noctuidae; genus Xestia; species Xestia rhomboidea. The sequence continues at coordinate 15,143,293 of OY970772.1, forward strand.
ACATAAAAAATAACCCATAATAATATGAACACATGAATATATTTTTTGAACTTATTTTAACATTTTATCTTCCATAAATTCTTGGAGACTATAATAACATTTTTCAGAGCAATGACTTGAGCTTAGCTTTAATAGTAGATTGTATCGTAAGGGAGCAAAATTATATTTTACGGCGAGGGCGCGTTTTTGAATCCAGAGCGCAGTGAGGGATTCTAGAGTAAAATCCCAAGCGTTGCGAGGGATTCTTTAGTAGAATCCTGTATGTAGCGAGGGATTCAAAGTACGTCGCCCGAGCCAAAAATATATTTGCGCCCGAGTGATACACTCTACTTTTAATCACCTCACATCACATCACATCACATCACTATGAGAAAATAAATGACGCCTCAAATTTAATCACTGTCACATGAAGAACTCATTTTTCAAAAGAAAACCATGAATTTCTAACAATCCGTGAAAATTGACAAAAACGCGGGCTGTAGTTCGCGCGTTTTTAATTTGTGTTCTTTGTTTTATTCAGCTCGCGGCGCGGCTATAGGCCGTCGTACCAGCCAGTCTTTATTCAAACAATATTTGCGTTTGATTTCTTTGGCGCTGAACAATAAGATGTTCCAAATTCGAAAAGAGCGCGGCAATGATTTTTTGCGGCACACTTATAAAGAAGATTAAAAACTCTTTACTGCCCGCTAAAAGTTTCTTATAGAAAACACCACCTTTGGGTGCACTTAAAGGCGAACCAAGTCGTCTTTTTAGAATAGATGGGATGAAAATACACATACTGATCTCGTGAACCGTATATTTTCAGGAAATTTATTGTATATCTGTATGCTTCGATATTCTGGGCATTTTTGTACATTTGTAGTCTAGGTGTTGGTAGTATTGATTTAGTTTTGCGGCGCTCGTTCTTATCAAAATTGAACAGTTTTATGTTTTTCTTAACAGCAAAAGTGGCTATTTCTAATATATACATAAATGCAGGGCAGAGTTAACATTTTTTCTTTCATAAAATGGGGTTTGCAGCTATCTCTAGGTTTTATTTGAAATAATATTCGCATGCATTTCTTTTGTGCTACGAATAAGTCATTTGCATTATACTGTGTCCCCACATGATGATACCGTAGCGTAGCCACGCGTAGGCATATGCGTAGTATGCAGCGAGAGCCAGTGAGTTTTTGTGTTCGATTTTAGCACACTTTAGTCACAGATTTTAGTCCATTATGCAAACTGTGACAGTTTGATTTTAGTTTTTTCGACATGTTTTTTTCCAATTTAAGTGAGAGTCCAATGCAATACCTAGTAATTTGAATTTTCAACTTCTTCAATTTGGACAGCGTTTGTTATATTTTTCAAGTTAATTTTTTGTTTTTGGTAGGGTTTAAATTCTATGATTTTAGTTTTTTTGTTGTATAATTTGAGGTTGTGATTCTGAAGCCAACATTTTATTAGGTTAAAAGTTTCGATAATTTGGGAGTTATATTGTAGGTTGTTAGCTTAGTACTTTTAAAGAGTACGGAGATGTCATCAGCGAATAACACACATAGATGGTCACATATTTTTGGCAGGTCATTGATGTAGATAAGGAAAAGTATACATTCTATTACACTACCTTGTGGAATAGACCAGTTTGTGGTTAGTGTATTCGAGCGCACGTTTTGTAGCTCGCACGTGTCGTCATCTAGGTGTTATATCTGTACACACTGTTTCTTATCGGCTAGATACTTGATTTAACCAGTCAAGTGCATCGCCCCTGATGCCAACTCCATTTAATTTCGTTAGGTAATAGGATCGAGTGAGATACTTTGTCATACGCTTTGGTCATGTCGAGTAGGAGGCCTATTGCATAGTTTTTGTCTTTGATATATGTAAGTATTTCTTGTCTGTATTTATATACTGCTAGGGTCGTCGATCGGTTTGTCCGGAATCCAAATTGGTTGTTGTCGAGTATGTCGTATTTTACTAAGAATTTACACATACATTTAGTGACTATTTTTCAAATATTTTTGAGAATGCCGGAAGAATTGCTATTGGTCTGTATTTACTAGGGTCGTTGGAATTTCCACCTTTTTTTGGTGTAGGTTTAATTATTGCTATTTTTAGTCGGGACGGGAATGTTTTTTCCTCGAAGGATTGATTAACAAGGTATGTAAGGGGAAGGGGGTGAGTTCTTGGATACATGCTTTTATTAATGTTGGGGGTATCTCGTCGATGCCACCACAACTCTGCTTGTTTGGGAGGTTCTGAATAAAGTCAAATATCTCTTTTTCTGTAACGGGTTCTAGGAACATGGAGTTAATGGCGGGCGTAATTACTGCATGGTCATTGGCTGTCTGCGAACTGTTGTTTTGCGTGTTTGGGGAGCCAACGGAAGCAAAGTATTGGTTGAACCTATTTGCAATAGTGTAGGGACAGTTTGTTAAATTGTTATTTCTTTATTTTAATGTTTTCAGTGTGAATATTTTTAGGTTTTTGTGTTATGCGTTTTATTAAATGCCACATGGTTTTTGTTTTATTTTTAGATTTTTCTATCTCCTGTGAATAATTTTGTTTTTAGAAGCTTTTATACATTTTTGGAGAATTTTAGAAAAAAAATGTAATGGTGTTTAAGTTCTTTATTTTTTGATTGATTTACTAATCTCTTCAAAAGTCTTTTATGTTTACATGATTTATTTATTCCTTTGGTTATGTAGTTTTTGTTCTTCGTATTCGTTACTTTTACACGTTTTAGTGGGATAGTGGTATTAAGAGTTTGTTTTAATTTGTCTTCAAAGAGGTTGTAGTTATCGTTTATTTTATTAGTGGGAATTAGAATGTTTTCCCAGGCTCTCAATTAACAAAAAAAAAAATTTCAATGTCTCTTAATTTAAGTTTGAAAGGTATGTTGCATTTTGGGTGATTTGTTGGTTTAATGTTTTTATACATGGGTTTAATGCGTGTCCTAGAAAACAGTTCAAAGCTATAAGTTACGCATTTATGGTCGGAGATTCCTTTATCCTCAACACAGTTCTATGTAGGTTGATGACGTAGATGTTTCCCTAGTTGGCTTATTAACAATTTGATGCAAATTATATTCAAGCACGGTTGCTGTGAGTTTTTTATAGTGTTTGGAACTCAAGACTGCGTTAATGTTAAAATCACCTCCTATTATTATATATTTTTTGTAGTCGTGTGATTTCAGTTTTTGGAGTAACAATTGTAGAAATATAATAAATTGGGCTATTTTACGGTCCGTTCTGTACAAAGTAATGAGAAGTTTATTAGGTTTAATTTCTACCGCACAACATTCGATGACATATTATTCTATAGTTAAGTCGCTAAGGTCTGACCTCTCAGTATAAGTAGTTCCGGTTGGCAGCAGGATGGCGACGCCTCCGCCGCGTCGTCGTAGGGGTGTTGTTTATCAGTGACCCAAGTTTCAGTTAGGCATACAGCTTAGTATTTATTTATTTATTTATTTATATTTATTTATTTATTTATTTATTTATTTATTTATTTATTTATTTATTTATTTATTTATTTATTTATTTATTTATTTATTTATTTATTTATTACAGCTAATAAAAACAGAAAAAAAGGAAACCATAGTCACCAGAAAGCCAATTACAAGTCCTCACGTATAGACTTAATCTATGGGATAAGCACAAGAACACAAAACACAGCTTTAAATAAGTAAGAAGCTATATAAAAACTAGTTTGCAATTTATAAAGCCGAAATAGTATAGAAAATAATACTAAAACTAAAACCAAGCAATATAACCTACCGAAAAAACTTGAATAATTTTAGGCTTAAACACCTTCTGGCCGAATTCACACTAATTGTGAATGGATCAAAGTCATATTCCTTGCATATGTCATTGAAAACCCTGCTTGCCCGCACAACATAACTGTTCTGCCTATATTTCGAGGATGTATGAGGTACACGTATGGGTGGATTAAAACGAAATGTCTTGCTTGGCACATTGAAAAAATATTATTGAGGATTTTCAACAAGAATAAACAGTCTGCAATTCTACGTCGATCTACCAGTGGTAGCAGATGATACTTCCTACAGAGTTCAAGAAAATCGGCTGACTGATATAGAATCATTTGGTGAAAACAAAGATATTTTATTAAACGTTTTTGGATGTTTTCAATGCGCTCGATGTATTTAAGATAACGTGGATTCCATATCTGAGACGCACACTCTAGCTGACCTCTTACATAAGTGCAATACAATATCTTTAGTGTTTTTGCATCTGAGAAACACTTAGAGAGACGTATTATAAAACCAAGCAGTTTAGAAGCTTTTTTCACAATTGCATCAATGTGTGTGTCAAAAAGTAACTTACTGTCTTGATGGACGCCCAAGTCACGAATTCATAGTGTTGCACCTTGGCAAGATCTGGCCCGCCAAAGTATAACTAGTGGCTAGGACGGCACGTTTCCTAGTGTAAGTGATCACCGAACACTTAGATGGGTTGAGATCAAGTTTATTAGCCCTACAATACTCTTCAAGCCGATACAAGTCAGCCTGAAGTGCTAGACCATCTTCGAGCTTTGAAATGGTGGCAAAGATTTTCATGTCATCAGCAAAGCATAATAGTTTGGATGAATGAAGGCACTGATCGATGTTGTTCACATAGACTACAAATAAAAACGGACCGAGCAGCGAACCCTGAGGCACTCCACTGGGCACGTTTACCCAACTAGACATATAGTTATTGAGTACTACTGCTTGTGACCTGTTACCAATGTATGAGCAGAACCATCTCAAGAGGTCCCCACGGATGCCCATGTAGCTTAGCTTTTTTATCAGGTTATGGTGGTCGATGCGATCAAATGCCTTGCTATAATCTGAGTAAACGACATCGACCTGCTTACCATTATCCATAGCATCGGTAATAATATCATTAAACAAGATCATTTTAGAAGTGGTAGACCGTCCTTTTGAAAATCTGTGCTGAAAGGAGCTGAACGAGCAAGCAAGGGCGGGATATAACTGGTTATAGACAATCCTCTCAAATATTTTAGCTATAATGTACAACTTGGAAATAGGCCTATAATTAGTAATCTTGGTTTTGAACCCCTTCTTATGCACGGGTGTGATAAAAGCAGATTTCCATACTTTGGGGACAACACCTCGGGTCAAAGACTTAGAAAACAAAATTGAGATAGGTAGGGTAATGGAAGGCGCGCATTTAATTAGAAACTTAGACGATATGTTATCAGGGCCAGCACCTTTAGCTGGATCCAAGTTACGAAGTAAACCGGTCACAACATCAACATTCACTTCTATGTGACAAAAGTCAGATGACGTTCTGTTAGTGTTGAAAGGGAAAACAGGAGGTGGAATGGGAGTATTTGATGAAGCGGGGTTGAGGAAAGTCGACATAAAATAGGACGAAAAAGCCTCACAAATAGAATCTCCAGTGAGTAATGGTTCGTCGTTATAATTGAATGTATTAGGTATATTATTAGAGTTGTAGCGATTTTTAACAAAAGTCCAAAAGTGTTTAGAGTTATCTTTAATGGATTTTCCAGTTTTATTTAAATAACGCACTGTTTTAGACTTTCACCGTTTTTCACTACACTTAAAGTACTTACGGGATGATATTCGTGATTTTGTTCGTGACGCTGTTGCAAGCATCATGATCGCGGGAATACTGAAGAGGTATGCGGGTGGGACGAAAATTATTTATTATGAGCAGAGTACAAATCTGTCTACCCTCTTTCTTAGTCTTTTATTACGCGCACTACTGGAACTCGATTGTAACTCACGACAAAACGCACTCACAGTATCACTAGGTTTTTCTTGATAATGGAGACGCATGTTATTACAAAATACAACAACGTGTTAAAACAAAATCACGGATATCATCCCGTAAGTACTTTAAGTGTTATTTAAATAACATTTGTAACATGAAGCTTCCATAGTCTTGACTCTGTCACGCAAATATTTAAAAGTTAACACGTCAGATTTATTGCCGTAAGTCTTGAATTTTTTTAGAAATTTATATTTTTCCTTCATTGTTTTGACGAGTTATGAGCTGTACCATACTGGGTATTTTTTATCACGCACTAACTTTTGTGGTATATACTTGTTTTGAAACTGTTTTAAAGTGTCTATAAAGTATTCAACCGACTCATCCAGTGATCGGATTGAAAACTCATGTTCCCAATTAGTGCCAGAAATCTCGTTATTGATAGAATCAAAATCGCCTTTGCTATAGATATATCGCAACCGCGGCGCATGGTCAAGAGGAGGTATTTCAAAGATGTCAATATTGATTGACAACGCAGGGTGATAGGGATCAATGGGCACTAGAGGGTCAACACACTCACTAACACAGGCTAACTTATTTGAGAGGACTAAGTCCAACAGTGTCCCGTACGTATTAGCTACCTCATTATACTGCCCAAGGTCCAGCGCACAAAACTCGTCTGCGAGCAAACATTCATCACTAGTAGCGGGGTTCACTGGAACTAACGAAAGGTTATTAGATGGAGCCCACGAGATTCCACTCATATTAAAATCACCTAAAACTAAAAACACATCTGAAGTTTTATTCAGAACTGTTTGGTTCAATTTGGTCAGGAAGTTATTTAGTTGTTCCGACAACGAAAACCCTTTGTTCTGTTTACACAGGTAAAGAACGCAGATATATAAGTTCACATATTCTCGTGTCTTCGAATTTTTAAGCCGTAAGTTGATCCAGAGATCCTCCGCCGAGGAGTGTAGGAGCGGTTGCGGAATGACAGGCAACTCTCTACGCGTCGCTATAAGCACACCACCACCCCTTATTAGTAGTATACTCTTTGCCACCACCTCCCACTTGTCCAGTCATAGCATAATCGCGGTCACGGCGCCACACCAAGTAACGATCATCAAATAACTCTGAGTTTAACACGCCATCCATTAACCACGTCTCCAATAAAACAATAACTTCGTAGGAATTATGTAAAACCTGACGATAGAACGAGTCGGTCTTTGTTCGCAATCCCCGTACGTTCTGATAAAAGACAGTAAGACACTGTTCACTCTTGTCAGCCATTGCACATATCAGTGCCTCCAGTAAAAAAGGGCACAACTCAAATTCGTCACTTTTCAAGAGAGGCAAAAAACATCACTTTTATTGTTTTTAAGTATTTCGCAATTTAAATTATTACTTTTTTAAATTTTACATTGTAGATAAAAAATAGTCCTTTCATTTAATGAGAATCACTTCCACATTGAGTCACGCTTACTATATTTTTTTTTAGTTTTCCTTGAGTTGTTCCCTTGTTAACGAAGTAATAATGGCATAATGTTAATTATATTAATCAGTTTGTTCGTGTGTAAAGTAATATTACCAGTTATTCCCATATTTTATAAATGACTTAGACAAATAATAATGACTTATGTCCTTCTACTATCGATGTCGAGGATTGAAAGTAACAAACGGGAGATCTAATTAAAACAATAATCTATGACATCTTACATTTATTTAAATAATCAACTCTAATAAAACATGGAAGGAATGGAGGGAGACCTTTGCCCAGGAGTTGCCAGTGCAGGCTAGAAAAAAAAAAACATCAATTATCCTCGCTGTCATCTTCATTGCCCGGTACAAAACTTAAGTCAGGATCGTCTTCTGCTCTTTTCGATTCAGAAGTCAGCAAATTCTTATAAAAATCGTAACATTCTGTGTCTATAAATGGTAAAAGTGTCATTATATCTCGTTTTTTCTCCACGCTTATTGGGAGAGGTGTATCGGAGATGACACTCAATGAAATACTTGTATTTCTGGGTCTTCCATGTCTCTGGAATGAAAGTTGTTTAAAATCATGAATTTCACAATTTAGATTAGGTTTATAGTTGACAACCAGCTGATCGGTTTGTGTGTATCTGAACCAGCTTATATCCAGCCAGTGTACCTTTTCTTTGTTGGTATTGAATTTCCTTAAAATCATTGGTCCTTTCAGCAGTTTTTCAAAATTATAAAAATCGTGTATTTATCTCTCTGACAGTAAATTGACCTTTTCTGCCAGTAGATCTTACCATCTGGTAATAATCTCTCGGAAGGTCAATAGTTTGAATTTTCTTTTTTGCCATTTCGATGACCGAGTGATCATAGTCGCACTCCATATGCGTATGTCCGGGAACAAGGAACTTGTGATCTATGTATTGAATATGTGGGCATTCTAGCACGATTGTCAAAAACATAGCACTCACAAATGAATTTTTATTTTGCCCACCACAAGTGTCCGAATACAGTGTGATTTTGTTGATTGTCATTGGTAGTTTTTTTATGTAATCGTACAGACATGAAGCTATTTGGTTTCCGCCTCGTTTACCAGAAGCTTCGTGCCACATGTAGCAAGTAGCTTTCTTCTCTTTGCATTCGTGTATCGTCAAATTATAAGTCCAAAGACTTCTTTTATAAAACGCCATTCCAGCAGATAGAACCGGTGTGGGGAGACATTGTTGAAGATCGAACGTCAAAACTATTGAACATTCATCAGCTTCTGATAACATTTTATCTTTTTTCGTCTCATTGTATGCATAATTGCAGCCTCTTCTTGATGATCATTTAGTTTTTTAATAAGTTCTTCTTTTTCTTCAGGTGCTTGAGAATATTGAATTTGAGCTTGTAACATGTCACACTTTGTGCAAGTTTCCACTTTTGGAGGTTTGAAAGATAAGTTCAAGCTTTCAAATATGTTCATGTATATAGTTTTACACACACGTTGATTTTCTGGTTCTCATCGCAATACAATGAATAAAATTTATCAAGATTAAAATGACTTGGTAAAAACTTCTTCGATGTTTTATTTCGACCATAATGACTCTCGTATTGCGGAAAGGATAAAACATGCTGGCGTACTTTTTCCGGTCTTCTTCAGACCACTTGGGGTTTGAATTAGTTCCTCGTGAGCTCATTGGTATGATAACACTTAAGGAATCCTTTTTCTTTTTAGCTAGCAGAGAAACAAACTTGTGACTTTCATCAAAGATTATCATAAAGCAATTTTTGCGTACTTCTTTGCCCCAATGAATATGATATGCAAAAGAACAGCTTCTGTATTTTTTCGGATGCACTTTGCAAACTTTTTTCTTCTCTACTGTAATCAATGAATTTATGTAATTAATTACCCTTTTTTCATAAGTTCCCAATTCATATCAATAACAGTTAAAACATCATCAAGTGGGTAGGTACCTACTACTAACGTAAATTTAGGTTCTCTTTTCCAAGGTCGATAGAATATGAGCATGCATAGTTTAAAATTATTAAAGTAATTCCTAATACTTACTATTAATTTCAGATAGTTTTAACACTAACTCAGTCATTTTTCTGCCTCGTTTCATTTTTATTCACTATGACACAAACGATGCAAACACAAACTGACCAAACAACGAAAATTTCGAACCACAGGTGTCAAAATCAGTTGCAGGTCATAATATTATTGGTTAAATTGAATACTAGTATAAATAAATGTGATATCTCTTTTAAAAGTTTGTCTAGATAATGTTAATTTAATACGTTATCACTAATTGGATTATCACAAAATAAACTAGAAAATTACAAATTAAGGAATGAAACGATATATTCCTAAACCTCGCGGCAATCCACCAATACCGACACAGTGCTAAGTGGGAATATACAAGTTGACAATAACTGTAGCAAACGCAACAAATGCATTTGTGCCCTTTTAAACATGCTTACCAAAAAGGATTATCTGCATGTATTTCTTACTGTGTTTAAAAACTTCTAAACGATCTTCTGAATTGTGGGCAGAGTTGCTCCTGAAGGAGTTGTTGAAGTCGGTGTTGTTAATTACTGTCATTTTTTCTGTGTTGCTACACGGCCTTTTCCGGGAAAGACCGTAATTTGTGTATTTGGTAAGTCTTCAGTTTCCATCTTATTCTGTGCTTGGCCGTTAATGATGACCTTAGACAGGTGGAGATTAATTATCTACGGTAATTTGAAGTAAATGCAGAAAATTCAGGCTACTATTATTAAGTCCTATAAACACATTCATTAGTTATTGTAAAATGCAAGTATATATAAAACCTTTTTATGTAACTCGAGGGGGTTGGCGCTGTAAGCCGAAATACAGGATCAATTTTTTCTCGGTAACTAAGTATTTAACCGATTACTTGTTTAATACTTTGCTATTTTTCTCGCATCCTAGATTGTAAAATGCTGCTGTATTTTGTGATTTCTTTGAAAAATACGATTTTTTTGGGACATATTTCAATTTGTTGACAGCTGGGCCCAGAAAAACCCTCCTCCTTTCAGGATGATCAGTTCACTGATTTAGGCTTCAAAAGGTAACAAACAATCAAACAAACTTACTTTCGCATTTATAATATTAGTACATGGATTATTAAGGACATTGTCTGCAACAAAGACATTCAAATATTAATAACGGTCTCCAAATCCTCGAAAATGTGACTCGACCAAGATTACATTTGTTGGACTTAAAAAAAGACAGTGACCTCTGATTTTGTTTCAGCTGTTTCTTCTCAGAGTAGTTAGATTCGAAACACCGGTCCCATGTAGCTTTAAAACATAACCTAATGGGATGTGTAAAAATGGATTTTTCAAATACTGAAATAATTAAGATTTATTTATGAATACAACCTGTTTCGGAGAACAGACCCTGGGGTCCAGTCAGCCTGGGACAATCTCCTACTTGGGTAGACGGGCGCTCCTTGCGGTACTCGCTGGTGGGGCGCACGCCCCCACGCACCCTTCAATGCGTAGAGGGTTAGGTCGGGTACTCCGGGACCTAGCAGGACCTCGGGGGAGAGGGATAGGCAGGCACCGTAGAATTAAATGCAATTTTCTTTCTTCTTAGCTAGTATTCCCTAGGTTTTGGAGTCTTGTTGTTGCTTCCTCGGTGGCTGGGCTGCGACTGACGTTCGTTGCCGTTAGAACTCGCTGTGTAGTGACATACTCGGGTGGTCACGTGGTAGGCGCCTCGCGTCGGGTGGCCGTGTGTGCCATGGCGCTATCTGCTTGATGTGCGGCCAGGCAGAGGCATCAGCGCGCACGAACATATTGGACGCGAGGCAGCCGCAAAAGTCCTCCAGGCTCTCAATGTTGAGGTCCCACTGGACGACGGTGTTCCTCACGTAGCGAGGGCCGGCGACGATTTTGCGCAGGGTGATGCTGGGGCGGCGTACATGAGCAGTGGACGAATGTACGTTTTGTACACGCCCAGCTTGGCACGCAGCGGGATGCGGGAGTTGAGAACCGGGAGGAGCAGGAAACGGGCACTCCTGCACTTCGCGGTGCCCGTACGGACGTGCGGCGCCATGGAGAGCCGACTGTCGATGGTGACTCGCAGGTACTTGGCCTGGCGCGACCACTCGACGTCGACTCCCTGCAGTTTCAAGGGTGGTGGCTGCTTGTAGCCGCCGACAGTCAGCGCCTGTGTTTTTCCCATATTCACCGACAACCTCCATTTGGCGAGCCATGCTGGCAGCAGGTCGAGCACGCGCTGCAGCTTGACTGCCACGTGCTGCACGTTGAGAGGTGTGGCAATGTACGCGGCGTCATCAGTGTACAGCGCGAACACGGTGGAGCACACTGTGGAGGTGTGCCCCGCTTGGGTGGAGCACCGCCGTGTCCTCGAGGTGGCGATCGGCGACGGCGACCTCTCGCTTCCGGCCCTGGTTCGTGCCATGGTCCGGAGCGAGACGAAATGGGACGCCGTCACCTCCTTCTGCGAAGCAGTCATGCTAGCGAAGGAGGTGGCGGAACGTGAGAGGGAGAGATCCTCACGTCCCGGCCGCCGCGGGAGACGCCCCGGGCGGCGGGGGCCACGTGGTGGCTTCCGGCCACCGCAGGCGCGGGCGTGAGGACGGGGAGCTATGGGCTAGCTCGCCGTCCATCCGTCTCATGACGACAGGCCGTGTCGACAGCGCGTTCCCGTTCTACGCGCGCTTCAAAGAGAGTCAGCAAGCTTGACTGCCACGTGCTGCACGTTGTGAGGTGTGGCAATGTACGCGGCGTCATCAGTGTACAGCGGGAACACGGTGGAGCACACTGTGGAGGTGTGCCCCGCTTGGGTGGAGCATCGCCGTGTCGTCGAGGTGGCGATCGGCGGCGGCGACCTCTCGCTTCCGGCCCTGGTTCGTGCCATGGTCCGGAGCGAGATGGAATGGGACGCCGTCACCTCCTTCTGCGAAGCAGTCATGCTAGCGAAGGAGGTGGCGGAACGTGAGAGGGAGAGATCCTCACGTCCCGGCTGCCGCGGGAGACGCCCCGGGCGGCGGGGGCCACGTGGTGGCTTCCGGCCACCGCAGGCGCGGGTGTGAGGACGGGGAGCTATGGGCTAGCTCGCCGTCCGTCCGACTCATGACGACCAAGGCAAGGGCCGAAGCCTGCCGAGGCTGCGGGACTATTCGAAAGAAATACCGTGGCCCCGGAACATAAAGGGCGATGAAGGAACATGGATGGGTTTTAGTCAGTAAAAGTCTGACACTCCCTCCTGCTCCGCCCAGAGCGGGAGGAGTCATTTGATGATTTCCCATCCGAAAAAAAAAAAAAAAAAAAAGTGTACAGCGCGAGCGTGGTGTCTGGAGTGGTGGGGATGTCGTCGGTGAAGCAGGAATAGCACTACGGAAAGACGCAGCTGCCCTGCGGCACTCCGGCTGCGATGGTTCGCGCGCACGATAGCACGCCGTCAACCACCACCTTGAAGGTCCTGTGCTGCAGGAAAGAGGAGACCACCTGTATCAAGCGACGAGGCGCCTCTGTCAATGACAGTTTGTACGGCAGACCGTCATGCCATACCCTGTCGAATGCCTTTTCCATATCGAGGAATGCTGCAAGTGCTCGCTCCTTCTTGTTCAGTGCCGCCGTGAGCAGGTGCAGCACCCTCGATAACTGGAGCGTCGTTAAATGTTCCGAGCGTAACCCGAACTGCTCAGGGCGCAGTTTCACGTGGTTCTGCAGGTGTTGCAGCAGGAGTTGGTCAAACACCTTAGCTGTGTAGGAGAGAAGCGTGATGGGCCGATAGCTCTCAGGCTTCAGGACGTCCTTATGTGGCTTTTGCAGCATTATGACGCGCCCCTCCTTGCACGCAGCCGGGGGCGCGCTAGTGCCACAACAGTACGGTATGGCAGGTGGCGCAGCACTGTGTTAGTTATCCCGTCAGCTCCTGGGGCCTTTCTCGTCTTCGTTCTGAGGATGGCGCGTCTCACTGCACACGGAGAGAAAAATACTGGGTCTTCATCGGGAGTTATCGGCGTCGCTAAGTACTCTCCAAGGTGCCTCTCGGCTGCTGCGATGTGCTCGGTGTCGTTTGTCGGATAAGGCTGGAACTGACGCTCCAGGTGTTCCGCAAAGATCTTGGCTCGGTCTGCTGCAGCGTATCTGGGCGCCCCCGTCTGTGCGACGTTAACTCTAATTTCGGGTCCTTTTTTACGAGAGCCGAAACCTTTGGAACCCTATATTTTATTTATTTATCAAGTATCAAACCTTACGAACTATATATTTTTACAAAGCCTATTATGTCTATTATAATTTAAAACAACAATTTTGCACATTACTTAATACATAAAAAACTTCCTATAACATTAAATGTCAATTTTCAAATGTATGAAATTTTTACTATCTATTTTTCCATATATTTCCTAATTTAATCTTCCAAACTACTGAACCGATTTACATAATTCTTTCGCAGTAAATGGTTTTAGACTAAGACCAACACACACTTGACACTAATTTTAACAAGATATCCTTACAAACAAAAAATCAAGTTTTCAAGTTACTTATCTAAATGGACTTAGCATTTTCAACTTGACTTTTTACCTTTTAAATCGACATAATTCAGTCTTATTGGACTCTTATAGTAAAATAATACAAGTTTTACACAAAACGACCAAGATTTTACCAAGATTTTAAGAAGAATTTACATAATTCACCTTTAATATCACAACTTTATGTAACTCTAAATTGAATAAAATTACTGTACATTATACTACCACTACTTGAACGCTGGTGTGGAGATAGGGTCTCGTCGCCGACACAATCACTTTTAAGATTACAGCAGGAAAAGAGGGACTATGATGCATCTAATGAACGTAGTGCTCATTATCTACGTATCTGTTTACCTCAATAAATAGGTACTACTATTTCAAGGGCAGTGTTTGGTGGCAGCGTGGGTTCGAACCCAGACTAACGCTTTACTTTGTGTAATTTATTTCATCGCAGAAGCTTTAAAACCGTAAACGAAAAAAACGTGAGGAAATTGAAATAACCTACACTCGCGGTCAAATAATACGGGTCAATGACGAATGTCCTTGTAACTTGCAAATTAATAACGGCACATACATGCAACTAACTTTATATTACAGTAAATGAAATGAAAAATCAACTCTCTCAGTTCTAAAGTGTCAAGTTTCCGAAATATAAAGCGTTGTGATCGCTACGAACACGACTTTGATAGCTAAAATCTCGAAAACGTGACGCTTTAAAACATTTTGTTTCAGAAAAAAACTTGTTTGTATTGATGCCAGCTATCGATTGATACACGTTTTATACGCATAAAACGTGTATCAATCGATAGCTGGCATCAATACAAACAACACAACTTTGATACAACGACACTTATACACGATACAACTTTGATTTGATCAGACACGCGTCTGATCAAATCAAAGTTGTGCTAAAGATATCAGTACTAAATCGACTTTAAACTTTAATGACTCACATCTTCGAAACGTGACACTTTAGAACATGTTTTCTCATGCAAAACTTGTTTGTATTGATATCAGCTATCGATTAATATACGCAATATGCGCAGCCGTAACTTTGAAAAAAAAATGGCGAAAGTTCAAACCCCTTTCGCGTTTATAATATTAGTAAGACAAGAAATATATAGATTTCACGACCAGCAATGGGCCCGCATGGGACTAGTGCACGTTTGGTAAATGATACCTACTCAATGGGTATTAATAATTATACCTATATTAAACTATTGCGTTAATATACATATTATAATTATGTTGTTCTAGTGAAGTAACTTTAATCTGAAATGGTTAAGCCGTTGTTGGTTAATTTAAAAAGCAGATGTTAGGAATCTTCGCGAATAAACGTTTTTAGGGTTCCGTACGCGAAGGTTACCAACAGGACCATATTACCTACTAAGTTTCCGCTGTACGTCCGTCTGTCTGTCCGTCAGCGAGCTGTATCTCATGATCCGTAATAGGTAGACAGTGCATATTGTGAAAATTTTAAGAACAAATTGAAATTTCCACAGTACATACTGTGTTTTTCTGTTGCAGCTTTATCAAAAAATAAATTAAAAATTAAAGGGGGCTCCCCTTCTACGATGGTAAGGAACCCTTCATGCGCGAGTCCGACTCGCACTTGGCCGGTTTTTCTTTCTTTCTTTTTCAGTAAAATAACGCAAGACACTCACCTCAATAATATATATGTTGAATATATCGAACGACGTGACATCCTCGACCTCTCTTCTAAAGTACTTATCTTTAAATTTGCTCACATTAAAACTGAATACATTTTCAAGTGACTTCCCTGTGTCTTTTATGTCCTCGTCATATACTTTTATCGTAGAAAAAGAAAGCGTTTTGTTGTAACTGACACAGCTTCTCCTTTTCCCAACATATTTTCCGTAAAGGCAACATTTATTTATATACAAATCGCTGTTTAGTTGAAAATCGGGTCCAATTACCAAACTATTGACATTAGTCGCAAGGACTAATACCAACACGTTGAATAATATAAACATTACGTTACGTGTGCTCGTAATGAGGAACAAAATATGAAGTACGATGAATCACAGGAATACTTTTATCATCACTACTAGTGATGTTCAAATCGGCTATAAACTATAGACGCGTTATAGACTATTAACTGTATTTTATAACACGCTACTTTATACGCTATATTTTTAACACATGAAGATATTTGGAACTATGACGGTTTCCCATTTTTACCAACATAGTATTAATATTTATCAAAATAAATATTTTAGTCATTTTCAGCGTTTAATTGTGATCAAAGCCGTTTACACAATTTCATTTAGATGAATAGAATCTTTGCAAATATCATAGAATACAAATAACTCGCGCAGCGAAATAATATTACAACGACGCCGAGGGTCCATTAGAAGAAAATAAAGTTTTTTTTTTATTGATTGACGATAGAATAAGCTAAAAAAAAAGAAGCCTTTCAACTCGCGACTTAAATAGATTGGGGTCATATAAACTTGGGAACACCGACGCAGGCAGAGAATTCCACTCCTTGGCTGTGCGCATAATAAAAGATGTAGCAATGAATGAGCTCTAGAGCTCTTGGACACACTCACCGAAGTACAGTTTGTGAAAGACCGACAAACATGCAGCTTTGCAGCGGTGGGCCTTGGCTTTGTAGCTTGGCCCACCAGCTTATCGTCACCAATGCGCCTCTTGGCTCTGCGCTCAACAGAGTCGAGTAAAATAACGCTTTATGAAGCTGCAATATGGTGCACAGCACAATCAACAACATTATTTTCACTTCTCATCTCTAAAAGGTCGCCAATATTGCCCTACGAAGCGGGACTAAAGTGAGGGAGTGAAAAGTAATTCGTTTTTTAATTTCCTTCATGTGAGACAAACTCAAACAGCCAGAAAATATACTACTATTATCTGTGGAGTGTGTACCATCTTCATTGCGAAAATGTTGTGAGTTTTAGTTCCGTGGTTTTTTCCGCAAAGAAGGTGGCGCCATGCGTTTTAAATTGTTAATCTGTGACTGGTTTAGAAGAAAAAACTGACCGCGAAATTTTTTTTTGGCGTGTAATTTTTTTCGGTTTAAAATAAATTTATTAAGAATGTCCAGTGACAGTGAAGAGTTTGACGTCGAGCTAAGAGCAAAAGACATAATAGATAATCTTTTGCTGCCAAAATCGCGGAGGATTTACCTAAAAACTTACGAAAGTTATATGGACCAGTCCATAGAAATTTCGTAAGTTTTATTTTTGTAAATTTAGTACAAAAACATGTATTATTCCTCCAGAGGAATAATAAATGTTTTTGTACTATATTGACCATTTTTCTCGCACTCAAAGTGAAAAGTACAGTTTGCACCTCGAGACTAAACGCCAACTTAATATACCCTCGGTGTCATTGACTCTGGTATATTATGTCTTCGTTTAGTCCCTCGATATAAAATATACTATATTATGTTACTGTATGACATAACATTTAAAGAAGGGTTAGACAGAGGTATTAATAGTACACCCACATTTTGCCAGTAATATCGAGCCTATTACCATCAACCGGACACGTCCAAGCTCCGGGCTACCTGAGGTATCCCTAATGGGCAGTGTTAGCCTAGTGGTGTGACCGTCGGACTGCCAAGTCATAGGTCTCAAGTTCGAACCTAAGACACCTTTGATTTTTCGGTTTGATGAGCGTATTGTATTTTTCTGACCAGTATATCTTTAAAGACCTCACAGCCTTTATAATTTGAAGGATGAGGACCGTGGCAAAGAGCACATGTAGCTGGTGTAGGGCGATCAACCTTGGGGCAGTTTTTGGTCAGATGAGATTCTGCACATTTAAGACAACGCACATAAGCGTACATACTTAAGAAGGGAAAGAAATCCATCTGAATTTCCCACCATTGTACACAGCAAAGGACCAGAAGTGAACACAAACCATAGCTCTAACAATACTGAAACATCAAAAAAGTACAGCGAAGTCCTCAAAAACAAACAACCAGATCAATCTTCCAAACCTCAAAACGAGCAAGAAACTTATCATACCTTAACAATTATCATATACAAGAATAGAAGAAATATTTATCAAACAATTTCAAACAATAGATTTTATCTTACAACAAATGAGCAACATGTTAGAGCTCTTGACAACACTGTTCAATAAACTGTCCACGAGCTAAACAAACTAAAAATGATGACAACACACTGACTAAAACCCATCCATGTTCCTTCATCGCCCTTTGTGTTCCGGGGCCACGGTATCTCTTTCGAACAGTCCCGCAGCCCCGGCAGGCATCGGCCCTTGCGGACCCCAACTTTTCAACGATAACTACAAGATCGCCTACTTTCAACTGTGCACGCCATTGTTTTCTGAGATGCAAATCACTGTCATCAAAGACACCTATCTGTGCACAAATTGAATGATGAGCCTAATAAAAAATGATTAGGAGTCAGATACTCGGGGTCACGTGGGTCTACTGAAACGTGAGTCAATGGTCGCCCGTTTATTATATTCTCTACCTCACCCCTTGATCTGTCCACGAAATAGACACAATAGTTAATCAATTGTGTCTCGAACAAATCGGTCCGTTGACAGATCATGATATGAAAGTTGTAAAAGTCGCCTCTTTCGGAGCGCGCTCTTTTAGAACGACTTTAAGAGCCGTTTTTACGGTTCTAATAAGGCGTTCCCAGGCGCCACCCATATGTGGGCTGGCGGGTGGAATAAATTTCCACGCGACACCCTTGTTTAAAGCTTCCGTGATTATCCCTTGTTGGTTATCAAGCAGCTCTTTATAAGCTCTTTTCATTTTGGTGTCAGCACCACGTAAATTAGTTCCGACACCACGTAAATTAGTAGCGACTATGTTTCCGATAACGGAACTACGTTATCGGAAACATAGTCGCTGTTATCAAGGTTGTGGCCGAGTGGCAACAGCATCCTAAAACCGATGTCGGAGAGTATCGACTCTCCGATTATTAAAAGTTTTGTGAGATGGACAATTACTGAACATTAATCTGTGGATGTCCTTTTCACAATACTATTTACTCTGTCTTCTCTATTGTATTTCAGCTACTAACACTAGAAATAAGTTATTGTATTACTTACTAACACGATGGATCACTGTTGTCCGAAAAATAAAGATTATTATTATTATTTGTTTTTATACTTTTACGTATCTCGGCTTTATTGCCGGAATTATAGAATAGTACGGGCCGAAGCCCAGTACTACCCTGGGATAGTGGTGATGTGATGAGTTGATGATTTGATGGAATTTTGCGATGATGAGTATATAATATATGTGTGTTAGAATGTGTGTGTGTGTGAGGTTGTGTGTTTGTGGTGGTGACAACAGATTAATTTTCATTGTGCAAAAAAATTCTGACAATCCTGCATGTATTCAGGATTGCGGCTTTCTGAAGACTTTGGTATGTGTGTGGTCGTAAGTCAAGTGTTCTTAAAGACTGGTGGAGTTGTTTAGGGATAACTCCTGTTGTTGATAGCACAATAGGAACTATAAATAAATAAAATAATTTGAATTCAGACTAAGTCCATTTCGTTAGTACAACACAACTTAGAAACTAGTGTTAGTACTTATATCCGATGAACAAAAACAAAAAGAATTACTTATTATGCGCCAGTGGTATGTAGGTGCATCCAATGCCCCAGTATGGGACTGTCCCGCCTGTCAGCTATAGTTTTTAGGATGCTGTTGGGGCTGACGCGTACCTTGCGCATGATGGAGGCGCATCGCTTGCGCATGATGGCGTGAAAGCCATCAATGCCCGCTTCTGTGAACATGCCGGAAGCACTGCAGTAGCGCGGCAACCCCATCAACACCTTTTTTTTTTTTTTTTAGGATGGGAAATCATCAAATGACTTCTCCCGCTCTGGGCGGAGCAGGAGGGAGTGTCAGACTTTTACTGACTAAAACCCATCCATGTTCCTTCATCGCCCTTTGTGTTCCGGGTCCACGGTATCTCTTTCGAATAGTCCCGCAGCCCCGGCAGGCTTCGGCCCTTGCGGACCCCTTCCCTATTGCTGACTCTCTTTGAGGCGCGCGTGGAACACGAACTGGCCGTCGACACGGCCTGTCGTCATGAGACGGACGGACGGCGAGCTAGCCCATAGCTCCCCGTCCACACGCCCGCGCCTACGGTGGCCAGAAGCCACCACGTGGCCCTCGACGCCCGGGGCGTCTCCCGCGGCGGCCGGGACGTGAGGATATCTCCCTCTCACGTTCCGCCACCTCCTTCGCTAGCATGACTGCTTCGCAGAAGGAGGTGACGGCGTCCCATTCCGTCTCGCTCCGGACCATGGCGCGAACCAGGGCCGGAAGCGAGAGGTCGCCGCCGCCGATCGCCACCTCGAGGACACGGCGGTGCTCCACCCAAGCAGGGCACACCTCCACCGTGTGCTCCACCGTGTCCTCCGGTCGATCCTCACCATCAACACCCTGAATGCATTGTTGTATTGTACGCGCAGAGTGCTGTATGCCCTCTGCGTATAGTTGAGCCACAGACTGCATGTGTAGAACGACTGACAGTACGCTGTGAACAGTGTAGCCTTTACTTCAGTCGAGCATTTCGCAAATCTGCGAGCCAACATATTGCAGCGGACAGCCAATGCTCTGCGCTCACGCTCAATATCCAAGCTGTCCTTTAGGTCCTCGGAAACCCAGTGGCCCAGATACTTAAAAGATGAGACTTGGTTTAAGGAACTTCCGCAAAGTTTCAGCTGAGGTGTAATCGGGTAGGTTTTAGTGCCTGCCTTGAACACAACATCATCACAATCACTATCACAATCACTATCACAATCACTATCACAATCACTATCACAATCACTATCACAATCACTATCACAATCACTATCACAATCACTATCACAATCACTATCACAATCACTATCACAATCACTATCACAATCACTATCACAATCACTATCACAATCACTATCACAATCACTATCACAATCACTATCACAATCACTATCACAATCACTATCACAATCACTATCACAATCACTATCACAATCACTATCACAATCACTATCACAATCACTATCACAATCACTATCACAATCACTATCACAATCACTATCACAATCACTATCACAATCACTATCACAATCACTATCACAATCACTATCACAATCACTATCACAATCACTATCACAATCACTATCACAATCACTATCACAATCACTATCACAATCACTATCACAATCACTATCACAATCACTATCACAATCACTATCACAATCACTATCACTATCACAATCACTATCACAATCACTATCACAATCACTATCACAATCACTATCACAATCACTATCACAATCACTATCACAATCACTATCACAATCACTATCACAATCACTATCACAATCACTATCACAATCACTATCACAATCACTATCACAATCACTATCACAATCACTATCACAATCACTATCACAATCACTATCACAATCACTATCACAATCACTATCACAATCACTATCACAATCACTATCACAATCACTATCACAATCACTATCACAATCACTATCACAATCACTATCACAATCACTATCACAATCACTATCACAATCACTATCACAATCACTATCGCAATTCCGACGCCAGTTCGTCGGAATTTCGGCTACAAAAAAAGAGGATGATAAAGATAAAGATGCATTTGTTTGTATAAACATGTGTGACATGATACATGGATATGCACATATGGATGGAATATGAGTTGATTGCTCGTTCAACATGTTTTGCCATATTCGGCGTACAAAATAGTTTTACAAATAAGAAATAAAAATAAAAAAAATTAATTAAAATTAGTCCAAAAAAAAAAAATTGTCAAAATTAAATCAAAATACATAATTACAGTCAATACAAAAAATAATAATTAAGACAATAACATTAATAGAAATAAAATTACATATTAAATTATATAAATTCAAAATTTGTCATTCAAAAACTCCGTAACATTATAATATCCCTTAGTAATAAGTAATTTTTTTAGTTCTCTCTTGTGAATTAATATTTAATATCTTAAGGGAATTGGGAATTTTATTGTATATTAATGGGGCCATGCATATTACACTTTTTTTTTTAATGCTCTTTTGGCGGAGACTGATTGAACCCAAAGTCTATACTTCTCACGTCTATTTCTACCTGTATTATTAATCAGAATGGGAAACAACTTTGGATTAGTTTTCACAGATAGTGATATTTCTAATATGTAAAGTGACGGAAGT
This sequence comes from Xestia rhomboidea, assembly GCA_963853795.1. Classification (NCBI taxonomy): domain Eukaryota; kingdom Metazoa; phylum Arthropoda; class Insecta; order Lepidoptera; family Noctuidae; genus Xestia; species Xestia rhomboidea. Next base: position 15,165,239 of record OY970772.1, read on the forward strand.
GTTAGAATTCTGTGCTGTATAAACATTGGCTTGCAACTGTCAGGAGTTTGCAACCCAAACATAGCCCTTATACAACGTTTTTGTGCTTTGAACGCAGTGTCCTTCGAAGTTGAATTGCCCCAGAAGATTATTCCAAATCTTAATACTGATTCAGCCAGCCCGTAATATGCTGTAAGTAAAGTATCTACGTTGACAGTCGGTGTCAACTTATAAAGAGCATATGACGAAGTACTAATTTTTTTACAAAGTTCATTAATGTGAGTTTTCCAATTTAATTGCTTGTCAATGATCAATGTTATAAATAGAACCTCCTCTTTTTTTGTAGTCGGTTAAAAATATTGATAATACCAGGAAAATCATGTTTTTCAAAAGGTAATATATCCTCTACTTTAGTTTAATGCTTACTGAAGTGCCTAGCGAATATTTCATTGTTGTCATTTTCCTCCTAACTGGCTTACCGCTAAGAAGTATTTAAGAATATTAGTATTATGTTTTTGTGGTTTTAGTATTATTGAATATTTTTTTAATAAAATGTTAACCTATTTAGTTTTGTCGTTTCTTTTAAAGTTATGTGTTGTAAAAAGTGATAAAGACTTTAAAACTATGTGCAAAAATGATTATAGACATATGAACAATACTCAAATCGATGTGTCAAAATTTTGTTCCTCAAATACGTGTATCGAGAAATGTTGCGGTGATGGCGACATGTTTAATCCGAGAGGACACTGCACCAATACAGTGGCAATGTTTCAAAGATTTAAGAAAGTTTCAAAGCTCATTTCAGACGTCGACTATTCCAAGATTGTTTTGTGGGACAGGAGTGTTAAAAACAAATTGGATAAGGATTTTGTCTTCATTAAAAATCAAAGAAATTTACAGTACTGCACGGGTCCGCGCCCGATACAAGAAGATTTTTTCATTTTAGAGGTATTGTGCTTTTCTTTTATCCACTTTATGTAATCTATACTAACACAATAAAAAAAAGAGCTTGTTTGTTTGAACTCGACAAAAGTCGTGAGTTGTGAGGGTTTTTGGATCTGACAGCCATATTCTTGAGGCAATTCATAGGCTTTTAACATAATAAGAACCTTAGATGCCAAACAAGCACAGCTAGTATTTATGCTGTGATAAAAGGCTCGAAGGCTCGGCTACTGTACCCAGGTGTTACCTTAACATCGGTATAGGCCCATCTTTGTTAGGTAAGAAAGAAAAGTTAGGTTTTAGGGACACATAGCCAAAACCCAAAAACAAAACCCATTAAAATAAAAATACAAATGTTAGTTATAGGATATTTTCTGTTACATGCAGATTTAACGTGGTTTTAATCGTTTTTTTTTTGAGTAATATATTTTCTTCTTATTTGCGGTCATTCAATCAAAACTGTGCTGGTGCTGAGTAGTTTGGAAGTTGGAGGTGTGACACCCCTACCTTGGAAAGCACGTAAAGCGTTTGGTTTGTGCCCTTACTTAACTCTCAAAAACCGTTCATTACGCAGAAATGGCGGCAGGGGCAAAACGAGAAATGTCCCTAAAAATCCAAAAGTTAATTTATGATGGCAACATTTTCATTTTCCCGCGTATTTTTATTTGGCACTATACAAAAAGTGTAAAAATAAGCATAGTCAGATGTATTACAGGAATCTAAAAATTGTATGCAGTAACAAAACAGGGAAGGTCCATGTTGTAACGGAACGTAAGAAGGAATGTCCTAGCTGTCAAAATATATTTAAGTAAATTTTTTATTTTAGGTGTTTTTATTTCTCTTTCAATATTTAACACACCGCCTGGATAGTCGTGTAAAGCATTTAGAAAAATATTGTGAAGACGCGACGCCGCGACGCTGCGCCGTGACGCTGTGTGTGACACGGTGATAAGGTTTATTCATTTTTGTATGGGACACACTGGACCTTCCCAGTTTTTTAACCGACTTCCGAAAGGAGGAGGTTATCAATCTGTCAGTTTTTTTTTGTGTATGTTCAGCGATAATATCTTCGCCAATTATTGTGAACCGATGTTGATGGTTCTTTTTTTTTGGAAGAATATTATTTCGCGGTGGTCCCGTTTAAGTTTGGTGAAGATCTGATTCTGAGTTTCGGAGATATACAAGGGAACTTTCTTAACTTAAGTGTACATTTTCATTTAAATAATTACACTACTTTGTTTGTTTACTTTTGTTTAGAGTTTGTGTTTGCGCTAATTTTAAATCACAGATTAAATGTAATTATTTGGCAACATTACGAATTGGTTGGTAATACATCCCTATCTCCCATCCCTTCCTTACACGGAACCTATCGTACTCGTTGAAGCGAGATGGCAAACGTACGGCGGAAGTGAGCCATCATTAGACATTCACAAGACTTTTTGGTTCGTTGGCTATAAACCTGTGTGTCAAGAACATTGCGTTCCTAAGAAAAACTAGAAACTGGTGAAATTTTGTGTTTTGTGCGTGAAAACCGCTGTGAATCTCGCTGAGGAGCTGCCGACGAGGAAATTAAGGTACCGTGCACCCCTGTAACCCTTCAGAAAGACCGATTTCACCCTGTGTCTCCACGCGGTCTTACAGCGTCCCGTTTCCATTATTTTCCAAGTTGATTTTGTTGTCTTATTTTTCTTTCCGCGTAACCATTGGTCCTTTTCGAGCCGGATTCCATCTGGAATCAGTGAATTGCCAACCATTCCCCTAACCTGGGTCAATTTGTCGCAAATCCCGCAATTGTAGCCGCGCCGGACGCGTGTACCGGTAAGTTAGGTTATATATCGTAGATTCTTGTAAACCCCGCTATTATAGTAGTAAATTCGCATTCTTATTCATATCGTATCGTATCGTCTCGTCGTGTCGTATCGTTGTAGTCTAGCAAGTAAGTTAGATTTTTCGCAACCGCAAACCTAACAAATAAGTTAGGCAATCGTTATAGTTATACCATCGTAAATAAATAATTATTTCGTGTCGCGACCCAGGAACATAACAAACATCTTAGTGATAATATTTCGTTTCCTATTGATCCGCACCACTTGTAGGTAATTATCTCGTTCGTAATATCCAGTCAAAACCGGTTAAGTAAACAAAGAACCACATTTCATAACTTTACTTGTCCTGTTGATTATATAATCGTGCGTTCGCAAAATCATTAAAGTATTGTAATTTGTGGAGTGTAATCGATTCACAGTCCTTTCAGAACTACTTTTCGTAGATATTTATTTAGTCGTAAACCGCTAATAAAATATGGCGGACGCAACTCTAAAAAGATTAATATCGAAACGCGATCGGATATTTGCTCGCATGCAAATCATATCTGACCAGGCAAAACGAATCGACTCAGAAGGTTTCGATAAGGAATCCTTCTTCTGTGACATTAAAACTGTTGATTCATTGCGTGTGGACTTTGAAAACATATTGGACCAAATTGTTGCCCATGAGCTCAAATTAAATCCTGACTGCGCTGTCTCCTATCAAGCGCTTTCTTCATTCGAAGACCTATTGGGCCGTGTAAAGCGAGCTGAAGAAAAACTGCTTGTTCAATCTCGTAATGAGGTCAAAAGGTCACCTCGATTACCTCCTATTGAAATCCCCGAATTTAACGGAGACCATAGAAATTGGCCATTGTTTATCGCTAGCTATAAAAACGCAGTGCATAATAATGTTTCTCTGACAGACTGTGAGAGGTTATATTATTTGTTAGGAAAGTTAACAGGCAAGGCTCGTTCAATATGTGCGGGTATAAATCCATCAGCGGATAACTACCCTCTTATTTTCGATTCGCTTTGTAAAAGGTATGAAGATAAGCGTCAGTCCGCAACTTCATACTTAGACCAAATATTTGAATTTAAATCTATTTCGACTGGAACCCCAAATAATTTAGAATCATTTCTCGATAAATTCTCGTCGTCTGTAGCCGCTTTAAAACACACAAAGGTCAATGACCTCGCTGATTTTGTTCTGTTACATATCGCTATTAAGAAACTCGACCAAGATACTGTGCGTGCCTTCGAAACTAATTATCAACTAAGGCCTAATAGTTCCGAAATTCCATCTTTTTCCGATTTGGATTGTTTCGTTCGTGACCATATAAAAATGTTAGAACGTACTTTATCATCTGTTGCTAGGGTCACCAATAATAAGAAACCACTCGAACGTAAGTCTATCGTCGCGTACGCCAGCACCTCTGGTCCCGAGAAAACAACATGTGGTCTATGCAGTGAGCAACATGATTACATTTATAAATGTAAGGTATTTAATAGTTATAACCCTGATCAGCGTTTTAACTTCGTAAAGTCAAACAATTTGTGCATAAATTGTTTAAGTAGTGGTCATCGTGTTTCCGCGTGCGAGTCAACTTCCAGATGTAAAAAGTGCCACCGCAAGCACCATACATTATTGTGCTTTGGGGCCCAGCAAGCCGCGTCTGCTACCGTTGCCAATGCGGCACTTAGTGACGCTAACGCTGCCTCCACTCGCGATAACGTCACGCTGTGTGCGTTATCAGCTAATAATAATGAGGTTGACCATTTATCTCGATGCCCCACGACGGTTTTGATTGCAACTGCGCGTATTATTGTCGTGGATTCTCATGGTAAAAAGCACATTATTCGTGCATTGTTAGACAGCGCTTCTCAAAGTAACTTTATCACACGTGAGTGTTGTCAACGCTTAGGTTTGAACATAAATAATCATCCTACTTGTTCCGCCGTGAAAGGAATAGGCGGTTCAAGTAAAACAATTCAGGGTTCCGTCGAATTTAAATTTCATTCTCGCTTTGATCATAACATAAATTATAGTGTCGACTCTTTAGTAGTAGATAAAATCACTGAACATCTACCAACTGCCACGGTTAATCTTCACTCTTGTCTAACTTCAAAAACTTTCCGTTGGCAGACGACACATATTTTTCGCCAGGCCCGATTCAAGTATTGATCGGTGCTTCGATTTACCCACACTTACTCTTGTCGAATAAAGTTCAAGGACAGCCGCCCTATGTATCCCCGCTTGCTTTGGAAACTGTCCTAGGCTATGTTATAGTAGGTGACGCGCCGGTCCGTGTTGATAGCAACTCGACCGTTTCATATTGTTGTACCGCGGACCCGTTGGACTCTGCGGTTCGGAAATTTTGGGAATTGGAGGAGGTGGATGTTCCCCCTGTAGTCAGCTCGGACGACAGGGAGTGTGAGGAGTTTTACACACGCACCACTACTAGAGATAGTGACGGTCGATACGTGGTTGCTCTGCCTTTCAAGGGAGATGTCGAATCCCTAGGTAACTCACGCCAAGCAAGTGAACGTCGGTTTCACTGTTTGGAAAGGAAGATGCAAGCTTCTCCACAACTAAAGGTCGCGTATGATAGCGTCATCCTCGAATATTTAGAAAAGGGTTATATTTCACCTGCAAATTCAGATTCTTCAGAAATTTCGTATTTTATTCCGCATCATGGGGTGATCAGGGATGATAAGGTCACAACCAAACTTCGTGTCGTTCTCGACGGTAGTTGCAAGACTACCTCCCGCATTTCGCTTAATGACCTCTTGTACGGTGGGCAAAACCTGCAAGGGAGTTTGTTTAATATTATCGTTGGTTTCCGTTTGTTTTCGATTGCACTCTCCGCCGACATTCGTCAGATGTTTCTTAGCATTGGAATCCGCGAATCTGATCGACGTTTCCAACGCATTTTGTATCGCTTTTCCCCGCAAGAACCTTTACAGGTTTATGAATTTAACCGTGTTGTTTTCGGGCTTAAGTCTAGCCCCTTCCATGCGCTGCGGACTATTAGGCAGCTGGCAGAGGATGAGGGTGACTCCTACCCTCAGGCTAAAAATATCGTCGCCTCAGGTTTGTACATGGATGATTTCGTCCATTCCGTCCTCACGGAAGACCAGGGTATTTCCACCGCCTCGGAGATGATAGGTCTCATGAAGGCTGGTCAATTTGAATTGGTTAAGTGGACCAGCAACTCCCAAGCCGTTTTAGACTCAATTCCACCCTCGCATCGTCTGCTAGCTGTCAAAGAATTCGACGAATCCGACCAGCAAAAGGTACTGGGCTTGTGTTGGTCGCCTACGTCAGATCACTTCAGCATGAGAGTAAATACTCCCGCACAAAATTGTACTAAACGAACAATATTATCGTGTGTCGCTAAATTATGGGACGTCATGGGATTTGTCGCACCTGTCGTCCTGTACGCTAAACTTCTTATCAAGCAGCTTTGGCTGCGTGATTGTGACTGGGATGATACCCCACCTGAGGATATAGTCAGGCTGTGGACTCGCTTCAAGGAAGAGCTACCGTTGCTCTGTAATATTAAAATCCCACGTCACGTTGGTATCGTCGCCGATAGTGTAGTCACTATCTTGGCTTTCGCAGACGCCAGTGAAAAGGCATACGGGGGAGTGATTTACTTCCACGTCCAAAATAGCGATAGCAATATTGTTTACTTGCTAACCGCTAAATCAAAGGTCTCACCTAAGAAAGTCGTTTCTCTCGCTCGTCTGGAGCTTTGTGCTATTCTTGTGCTAGCTCAACTTATAAAAAATGTCATAGTCGCTTGTCAGCCCCGCATTGTTTTTCGTAACATATTCGCATTTTCGGATTCGACAGTCGCGCTCTGTTGGGTACATTCGTCGCCCCATCGGTGGAACACCTTTGTGGCCAACAGGGTGTCGAAAATACAAAGCGACTTGTCGCCACAAAACTTGTATCACGTGTCCGGTACGGACAATCCCGCAGATTGTCTGTCACGTGGTCTCACGCCTTCTCAAATTGTTGACCACCCGCTTTGGTTCAGTGGTCCTCCGTGGGCCCATTTGGATGTCTCACAGTGGCCTGTCGTTCCCTTCAGTCCTTCGTCGGTGCCGGAAGCGCCCGAAGAGAAGAAGCTCTCGTTGCTATCCGCTGTACCAAATGAAAGATCTCCTATTATTTCTTTGGTCGATCGCATATCGTCCTGGAGTAAATTACTTCGAGTAGTAATTTACGTCTGTCGTTTTGTCAGGTTGTTACCTGTTAGATATTGCATGTCAGCGTCCGATTATGACTTCGCTGAACTACTCGTTCTTCGTGAGCTTCAACGCCTTTATTTCTCCACTGAGATTGCTAGACTCGGGGAAGGCAAGGATTGTAGTCCTGCTCTACGACACTTAAAGCCGTTTCTCAAGGACGGAATCATTAGAGTCGGAGGCCGTTTAAGAAATTCGGATTTAAGCTATGAAGGGAAATATCCTATTTTGCTTCCAAGCAAGGATCCCGTTTTGAATTTACTCGTCGAATACCATCATAAATTAAACTGTCACGCAGGTCCCGACCTGCTGATGTCACTCTTACGTCAGAGATATTGGATACTTTCTGCCCGTAATTTAATTAGGAATAGAATCCATAAATGCATTCCCTGCTTTCGACTTCGTCCTAAGTCCTGTTTCCCTGAAATGGCGGATCATCGCTCTTGTCGTGTCGTCCAATCCGTTAAGCCGTTCGTTCACACGGGCACGGACTATGCCGGGCCGTTTAGGGTTACCATGTCTCGCGGTCGAGGTGTTCGTTCCACCAAAGCCTACGTGTGTCTGTTCGTTTGCATGACTACACGCGCCGTGCATATTGAACTTGTTGGTGACCTTAGCACAGCTAATTTTATGGGCGCTTTTAAACGGTTCTTGTCAAGGCGTGGCCCGGTGAGTAGGATTTATTCGGATAACGGGACTAATTACATAGGTGCTAAACGCAAACTTTCGGAACTTCACGAATTTCTTTGTTCAAAACACCATAATACTGAATTTGGTCACATGTTAGCTGAGAGTCGCATAGGTTGGTCACTCAATGTCCCGACTGCTAGTCACTTTGGGGGCAATTGGGAAGCTAATATTAAAAGTCTAAAGTCGCACTTGTATCGAGTCATAGGTGACACTATTCTCTCATTCGAAGAATTAAGTACCGTTCTTACCCAAGTTGAATCGGTAATGAACAGTAGGCCTCTTTGCAGGACACTCTCTAGTGATCCTTCGGAACCACTGGCTTTAACTCCAGCGCACTTTTTGAATCTCACGCCTTTAAGATATTTGCCTGCCGAGGAAATAGACGAGAGAACTACTGTCGCTAGACATGAATTGTTAGATAGACTGGTACAGTCGTTTTGGAAGCGCTGGAGGAGCGGTTACCTCCACACCTTACAATCGCGTCGCAAATGGAACACGCCGGTCGATCCGGTCGCTGTCGGTACGGTCGTGATTCTTATAACTGATAATTCACCTCCACTACACTGGCCGTTGGGTGTCGTGGAGGAAGTTTTCCCGGACTCCACAGGAGTCACTCGCGTCGTTCGGGTTAAGACGACGACTGGCTCTTACTTGCGCCCCGTCGTTCGTCTTTGTCCGTTACCTAACCAATAGATTGGACAATTTCGTCATTTAGGTTAGGTTAACCTTAGTAATTAGGTACTTAGTTTATCGTTTAGTTTAGTTTTGTAAATTAGCTTCAATTCTTGAAGGCATCGCTTCAAGCCCGGGGGGATGTTTGCGCTAATTTTAAATCACAGATTAAATGTAATTATTTGGCAACATTACGAATTGGTTGGTAATACATCCCTATCTCCCATCCCTTCCTTACACGGAACCTATCGTACTCGTTGAAGCGAGATGGCAAACGTACGGCGGAAGTGAGCCATCATTAGACATTCACAAGACTTTTTGGTTCGTTGGCTATAAACCTGTGTGTCAAGAACATTGCGTTCCTAAGAAAAACTAGAAACTGGTGAAATTTTGTGTTTTGTGCGTGAAAACCGCTGTGAATCTCGCTGAGGAGCTGCCGACGAGGAAATTAAGGTACCGTGCACCCCTGTAACCCTTCAGAAAGACCGATTTCACCCTGTGTCTCCACGCGGTCTTACAGCGTCCCGTTTCCATTATTTTCCAAGTTGATTTTGTTGTCTTATTTTTCTTTCCGCGACGTTCAGTACTGCTATTAAGACATTCTCCAGACACCAACGAATTTTGTCCGATAAGTCGGTAACAAAAGCAGTTTGAATTAGCCTCATTTTATTGACAATAGACTCGCCCCCTATTACATGGTACTTGAACGAAATGTGGGTGAACTATTTGACGACCCGAATGGCGCAGCGGCAGTGAGGCTGCCTTACGTTCTTAGGGTCCCGGGTTCGAATCCCGGTTGGAGCAAATGTTTGTGTGGTGAGCATGGACATTTGTTTCCAAGTCATGGATGTTTATATGTATAATAAGTATGTATTTACAAACAAAAAGTATCTATGTAGTATATCAACTATCTGGTGTCCACGACACAAGCCTCGTTGCTTAGTGTGGCACTAGATGGCGCTGTGTGTTAATGTCCAGCGATATTATTATTTATTATTATTATCATTAGGTTCACCTCTGCCTAACCCTTCGGTGATAACAGGCGTGATATTATATTTATGATTTAATGTATTCTATTGAACTTCCGTGCTGCTGGCCAGCTCAAGGTCAAAGTGTGACCACAGACGAGAACGAAGGATTACTTACCAATTATTAAACCATTTATTTCAGATCATTAACATTGCTCTGAAAACTTCGCAAATTTCTTTCCCTTGCCTTTTTTGCATTGGCACGACACGAACAGCTGTATCTAAAAAGAACAATGAACTGCATTGAACCGTTAAGGACCACCGACCTTGACTGGTCTTGTCGGAATGCAACCTTCTTTTATTTGTGACGTACCGTTTAACATCGTCAGACAGTAAACAGACCTTGAAAGCTTGAGTCAATAGAGAAACGTCATAATGTTTGAAATAGTGACGTGAATATCCGTCTTCCCATTGCTTTAGATTTTGTTGTACTACTACTAAACTACTCCTAAAAACTTTACAGGGCTAGTTTGTAGGAGTAGGTTGTCCTCGTTGGGCTAATGATAACGTCAAGGGCGCGGCAAATACCTGGATGAAGTATGCATGGAACCGGGAAGTATGACAGAAGATAGGGGAGACCTATTCCCAGCTGTGGATAATGCCGGGCCGGAATGATGAAGTTTTGTAAGTGAGTTATCAAAACTCCTTGGGTACTCTGAATTCTTACACATTTTATAACGGTTAAACGTAAAGGTGGATGCTCTATACCAGCCCGCGAAATTCAAATTTTCTTACGTTTTTTGGAATTTGCAGGCCAGTGCTAGGTTGTATGTTGATTAAAATATTGCTCGCGAATGTAGGACGTATGTAGTTACAGAAATAAAATGATCAAAATCATCAATACAACCCTCCAAGTTCATAAAGGTGCAGGACCTTAAGCTAGATTTGGTCATCAATGATCGCTGTTATAGGCTTAATACTGCATGCATAATTCAAGTTTAATTTTATATATTTATTAATCAATTAAATTAACATAGGAAAAAACTTTTCAATTCGTGTCTTAAGTTCCTAAAAGTTGTAATTTTGTTTGCTTAAGGCAACTATGTGATGAGATTTTAGCAACAAAATAAATCCGCATTTTTCCTTTTGATAACTTGAGTCTGTTCAGACAAAGGCGGCCAATTATAGTAATTTGTCACCAATACTATATTTAGAAACGATGCAGACGGTCTCATTTTAATCGATTTATTAACATGGGTACTTGACAAAAAAGGATTGGATGCAATTATATTGTATTTAATATTTCATGGGTTTTTAAATATGCATAAATGCATGCTGTTTTTTGTTTTCAGTGTGAATGGATTACAGTTCTGGGGATTTTACTTGATTGCTAGCCCGTATTCGGGTGTTGACTTGACTGACTTTACTGGAATTCGGGCACCCGATGCATTTATATTTATATTAGTCATCGCCATGGAATACGAGCTAACGAGTACGAGTAATTTGAATGAAGGGGAGTACCTTTTTTTTTTTTTTGTCGTATGTGAAATCATCAAATGACTAAATGACTCCTTCCGCTCTGGGCGGAGCAGGAGGGAGTGTCAGACTTTTACTGACTAAAACCCATCCATGTTCCTTCATCGCCCTTTGTGTTCCGGGGCCACGGTATCTCTTTCGAATAGTCCCGCAGCCCCGGCATGAGGGGGAGTACCTGCATCTGCATTTGTATATAACAAACTCTAAATAATAACAAAAATATCTACAAGTAATAAAACGGTTACAGGGCGTCAAAAAATTCGTCCACATCGCTGTCATCAGGAAAAGTGCCCAGAAGGCTGGCAGCATTGCCACGTTGGATGGTAATGCTGATTCTTTGGCCCAAAAATAGGCCCGCCCTCTGGTCACGTGAAGAGTCGACCAATCGCTTGGCGATTTCTCGAAAAACTAGGTAAGCACTCGGATTCCATGGCCCTAGTGTTTCAACCACAAACGGCTCAAACACATAATTACCAATTAAATTATTGTATTTGCGCCGTTAGAGGTATTCAGCACCTGCAGCAGCGCAGCCCACTGTGCTAGGAAGATGGTATGGCACAAGTTTCGTCCCACACCAAAGGCCTACCCAACTTCCATGGCATTATGGTCATACCATCTGGTCTCTTCCCATCGACGCCTGTGGGCACCCGGGTGGTGGCAAGAGCACGACGGATGAGATCATCATTCATTCCGTACCAACCTGCAGGGCGGCTAATCCCACTGTCTCTGGGAAAACGGATTCTCGGGCCGATCCGTGTCCGGGCACGCCACTTTCCAGGCGTCCTCTGCGTCAGTCAAGCACGGCACTTCCGAGTTAACCAGGGAGAAAGTTAAAATTTTCCTGGTTAGCATTTCAGTGCTGTGGACAGAAGACAGGAACGCCGGTAAGCTTACACTAGAAATGTTGCGGACTCCGCGGCCACCAAAACGAATTGGAAGGTTGGTTTGCAGCCGGGCCTGTGGACGGTGAGCTATGGGCTAGCTCGCCGTCCGTCCGTCTCACGACACGAACACGAACACGCCGACGACAAGCCGTGTCGACGGCGCGTTCGTGTTCCACGCGCGCCGCAATAAAAGAAGGGGGTCCGCAAGGGCCGATGCCTGCCGGGGCTGCGGGACTATTCGAAAGAGATACCGTGACCCCGGGACACAAACTAGGGCGATGAAGAAACATTGATGGGTTTTAGTCAGTAAAAGTCTGACACTCCCTCCTGCTCCGCCCAGAGCGTGAGGAGTCATTTGATGATTTCCCATCCGAAAAAAAAAAAAAAAAGGTTTGCTTGCAGCGTAATGTGTTGCGAATAATTTGGTCAATTTTGTCCGAAAGTTGTTGTTTCTTCCAAAGAGGAGAACAACGGAGAAAATACATAAAATTTGGACCAAAAGAACAATATCTAATACTGGTGAATGCCGAATGTAGATTAATTTTGGAGAGTCTATCCGAAATATCATTGAAACGTTTGATTTCGTCATCGATGAACGATGAAAAACTTTCTTCCAAAATAGGGGAACCTAGGAGGTGCAGTGATTTAACGATGAGGCAGGGTGGTTCCAGAAGGCCATGTCCGACATCTGTGACGTGGCAATGCCCCGAGTCTGGCCAGGAAGCGCCCGGCGTCAGGTGTACTGGTGGTCGCGTGAGCTGACGTCTTTACGGGAGGCGTGCGTGGGTGCGCGACACCTGTACGCCAGGCACCGCAGGCTCCGCATTCGCCCACCGATTGCGGCAGCCATTGAGGCGGAGCTATATGAGGGCTACAGAGCGGCGAAGACCGCCCTCCGCGAGGCTGTCCTGCGGGCCAGGGATCTGGCCCGCGAGGAGATGCTAGGGGCTCTCGACAGAGATCCGTGGGGGCGCCCTTACAAGATGGTGCGGGATAAACTCCGCACCTGGGCCCCCCGCTGACGCAGAGTCTCCGGCCTCAGCTCGTGGAGGACGTGGTGAGCGCTCTGTTCCCCTCGCGAAGGGAACACCCGCCCCCGCCTATGGCTCCGCCGGCCGCGGTGCCGGAAGCGGACCACCAAAGCGACGACGACGACGCTCCTGAAGTGACCGGGGTAGACCTGAGAGTGGCGGTACGAAGGTTGGGTGCCAAAAATACCGCCCCGGGACCCGACGGCTTGCCTGGCAAAGCCTGGGTCCTGGCCTCGGAGGCTCTCGGGCCCCGACTAGAAGGGCTCTTTAGCGCATGTTTGGAGAGAGGCCAGTTCCCGCTTCGTTGGAAGACGGGGAAGCTGGTCCTCATTCGGAAGCCGGGGCGCCCGGCGGACTCTCCGTCCGCCTACCGGCCCGTGGTGCTGCTCGACGAGGTGGGCAAGCTCTTTGAAAGAGTAATTGCAAACCGCCTCGCCGAGCACCTTGCGGGGACCGGGCCGGACCTTGCGGAACACCAGTATGGTTTCCGCAAGGGGGCTCGACGGTGGACGCCATCATGCGCGTGAGAGCCCTCACGACGGGGGATGCGGTGTCCAGGGGTGGGGTTGTCTTGGCGGTGTCTCTCGACATCGCCAACGCCTTCAACTCCATGCTCTGGACCTGCATAAGGGAGGCACTCCGGTATCACCGGGTGCCGACCTACCTTCGTCGTGTGATCGGGGACTATCTGGCAGACAGGTAAGTCATCTACCCCGGTCGCAGCGGGGACTGGAACCGGCGAGAGATGTCGTGCGGTGTTCCGCAGGGATCGGTTCTAGGCCTATCCTTGTGGAACATCGGTTACGACTGGGTGCTGCGCGCCGACCTCCCTAGCGGCGTCAGCGTGGTCTGCTATGCGAACGACACGCTGGTGCTGGCACGGGGGGGGTCGCACGAGGCGGCGGCCGAAGTAATGACACGCGGGGTTGTGATAGTCGTTGAGAGGATCTGGGTCTCGAGGTGGCATTGCACAAGTCCGAGGCCATGTGCTTTCATGGGCCTCGGAATGCGCCACCTCCGGGATCCTCAGTGATGGCAGGAGGGGTTTCCATCGGCGTCGAGTCGACGCTGAAGTACCTGGGACTTGTCCTCGACAGCCGGTGGAACTTCGTGGAGCACTTCCGACGTTTGGCCCCCAAACTGGAGCGGACAGGGGCTGCCTTCAGGCGGCTCCTGCCCAACCTGGGGGGGGCCAAACGCCTCCTGCCGGAGGCTCTACGCGGGAGTCGTGCGGTCCATGGCCCTTTACGGGGCCCCGGTGTGGGCACGTTCATTGAGGCGGCGTGCCGCCCACCACTTGAACGTGCCCCAGAAGGTGGTAGCCGTAAGGCTGGTCCGGGGGTACCGCACGATCTCCCGCGAGGCGGCGAACCTCCTTGCCGGATTGCCGCCAGGGGATCTGGAGGCAATAGTCCTCGCGCGCCTACATGAGTGGCGCGCGGAGGCGCTATGCCGGGGGGAAACTCCGCTGCCGCGGCAAATTGTCGCTCAGCGGACGGACTTCCGGCGGGATCTCATGGCGACATGGAGAGAGCGACTATCGCAACCCCGTGCAGGGCACGCCACAATAGTGGCGATAAGTCCCCTCTTTGAGGAGTGGCTGGAGAGACGCCACGGCGTCCTCACCTTCCGCCTGACGCAGGTTCTTACCAGACACGGATGTTTCGGTAAGTTCCTGCACCGAATCGGGCGGGAGGATACGCTCGGGTGTCACCATTGTGAGGATCGACCGGAGGACACGGTGGAGCACACGGTGGAGGTGTGCCCCACTTGGGCGGAGCACCGCCGTGTCCTCGTAGCGGCGATTGGCGGCGGCGACCTCTCGCTCCCGGCCTTAGTTCAATCCATGGTCCGGAGCGAGACGGAATGGGACGCCGTCACCTCCTTCTGCGAAGCAGTCATGCTAGCGAAGGAGGTGGCTGAACAGGACAGGGAGAGATCCTCACGTTCCGGCTGCCGCGGGAGACGCCCCGGGCGTAGGGGGCCACGTGGTGGCTTGCGGCCACCGTAGGCGCGGGCCTGTGGACGGGGAGCTATGGGCTAGCTCGCCGTCCGTACGTCTCATGACGACAGGCCGTGTCGACGGCGCGTTCGTGTTCCACGCGCGCCTCAAAGAGAGTCAGCAATAGGGGGTCCGCAAGGACCGAAGCCTGCCGGGGCTCCGGGACTATTCGAAAGAGATACCGTGGCCCCGGAACACAAAGGGCGAGGAAGGAACATGGATGGGTTTTAGTCAGTAAAAGTCTGACACTCCCTCCTGCTCCGCCCAGAGCGGGAGAAGTCATTTGATGATTTCCCATCCCAAAAAAAGAAAAAAAAGGAGGTGCAGTGATTTTTTTCTAAAATTTTGATTTATGGGGCTATTTCATTAAATTTATCTATAGTTGATTGTCTGTCTAGTTGATTGCCTCTCTGACGTTACCACGTCAGAGAGGTTAATTTCACACTTTGAGGGGTTAAGGTCCAGGCCAATAGATTTAAACTGATGTTTGAGGAGTTGTGGGTCAGCCAAAACGGTGTCAACATCACCTAGCGTTCCATCGTCTAAATACCACACGTTAAATTTTGAATTTAGTTGTTGAATTATGGGATGAACAAAACTGAAAATGACAGGCCCGAGAGGGTCACCTTGTTGGCAACCAACTGCAGATTCTAAAACGTTGTCCTTGTAATTTTGAAGGGTAGGCACCCTTCAAAATTAGCATTGTCACATAAAACCATAAATTTCGGGTACGTTCACGGACGGCATCGTTCACGCCGCCGGAGAGCATTAAGTTGATCAGAACCGCAAGCTTCCCGGCGCCTGAACCCAACAAATCTTTCAAATGCTGTGGAGTCAGGCCGTTGAGGCCACCGGCAGAACCATTCCGGAAAGAGCTCACGGCTGCGATTAACTGCGGGGCTGTAATTTCGAAAAAAGATGAATTCTGAACGAGGGGGTCGGGGTGGACGGGCGGGTCGGGGACGGTGAAACCATCCGCAGGCGATGGATGTTTACTCTCCAGAGCTGAAAGAGTCTCTGGATAATAAGACGCCACCACATCACTGCTGAACAATATTCTGGCTGCCCCCCTTATGTCACCGTCACTTAACTTGGATTCCACATTGGATTTAAAAAAATTGGCAACTTAAAAATCTTTAACAAACCAAATTTTAAAAAAACTGCTACTATTCGGCCCGTATTTTAGATTCCAAATTACCTTTTTTTAATAAACAGAAAGGCATTTGTGATCACACCACATGATACGGGCCGAATTGTTGCAGTTTTCTTTAATTTGGTTTGTTAAAGATTTTTGAGTTGCCAAATTTTTTTGGACATGCAGAATCCTGAAGGTGAGTAACTGCTCCCAGGCACGTTGCGAGTTCTCCTGGGTCGCGAGACGGACACAGCGCGCTAAACTCAACGCAACCGAGTGTCTCGCGCCCCGGGGAACTCTTTTTAGGACTGGGGTGGAATTTTTGAATTACGGCAAATTGGTCGTGATTGCTGTCTATTATATTGAAAAGTTCCATAAATATGGAATATTAAAAAACCTTTTTGCACAAAATAAAACCGACTTCTAAAACCAAAAAAAGTGGAAAATAACTTTAGCTTCAGAAGTCGGTGGCAAAAAAAAACTGACGTCGGTTTTATTTTTTGTGTGTTCTAAAAGTGAACTACTTTATTTTTTTAATTATTTTCAATTTTTTTTTTCTTAAAAGTATTTTTATGGTATTTATTGTTTCTAAAATGAAGACTTTAAAAGGTAAACTTAAGTTCCTATTAGCAGTTTATAAGTTTAAGTAATACCTAAGAAAATTGTTATTGTGTACTTTTGGTTTTTGTGACATTTCTTGTTTTGCCTCTGTACCCTTCCTTCTGCGTAGTTAGTCTCCGAAGAGATGGTCCAACCCATAGAGTAAAGTAGTCCAATCAATTCCACCAAACCAATCCCAACCAACCAAGACCAACCTTAGAGGCAAGCTTATTTAATAGCCTTATTTCTTTTTTAAACACAGAAACATACTTTCAACTGAGTCACTTAAACGTTTACATGTTTACAGGATGGAGCGGTAAGGGTGCCAGATATCTTCAGTTCGAACTCATTTTTTATCATTAAAAGGCTGGATTATTGCATAGACTTTATACTAACGGTCTATAATAAAACACCACATGTTAAACTCTCCTTGAGAGAATCTTATGCAGATATACCTGCAAAACCCGAGTATAAATATGTGTTAGTAGGTGAGTGAGACCAATCGCAAATACCTGTAAAGGTCACGGCACATTGTTGCACCTGCACAGCTGTTGCCAGGCGTTGCCTCGAATTTAGGCTACGGCTAGCCTCCAGGGCGCTTACTACGCGTCGTCCGCGAGGAGCAAGCTCATAGACCACGCGCCGTCCGCGAGGAGCAAGCTCATAGACCACGCGCCGTCCGCGAGGAGCAAGCTCATAGACCACGCGCCGTCCGCGAGGTGCAAGCTCGCAGACCGGCCGCCAACGACGTTGTTTCGCGGGCAACCGCGGGTTGTAGTGCGCGGACGGCTTGCTTGCAGCGCGCGGATGGCGTGTTTGCTTTGCGCCGACTCCGAGTCGCCCGCGAGTCGACTTGTATGGTAGCGGCACGCGCTGACTGCCCGCCGTAGGCTTTTTCATATAGAGTTTACAAAATATATTATACGACACACGATATGCTCTAATTTGTGCGGTACCGGTATAGTGTGCCATGACCTTAACTTGTAAAAAATTAAGCAAGTAGCTTGCATGCCATTTGTCATTGTGGCCTAATCAGAGATTCGGCGAATATCACAGGCGTACCGGACGACAGAATTTTATATGAATGCAGTAGGGGCCCATGCGAAACGGGGTTTCGGTCCCATATAGTAAAACCAGTTTTCCCGGGTTTCACTGCTAAGGGCTTGTACACATGAATACGATACGACGTCGCATCGTGCTACGACGCGGCATCGTTTCACGATGCGACGTATCGAGTGAATCTACGTTTGAAGTCCTACCTACTGATTATCTTTTACTGTGCTTTATAACAGGGAAATACGATCTATTTTTCCGTAGTGCTAATAGATTTATTGCTACTTGTTTTGATATAGGTGTCAAAGTTTACGTGTCAAAAAACACTTTTATTTGATAAGTATTTAAAGTTTCACTAAGATTTTATTATAATATCGTTATCGCGATTTTTGCTTAAATAAAGCACCTACAATTTTATTGATTTCAGTGAAGAGAAAATTAGATGCATATTCCCTATAATAATAGAATGATTTTGCAAAATACACAAACCAACTTGGGCCTACGACGGATTTGAACGCACATATTTTTTGGGGGTAGAGTCGTGTGTATGTCACCATAAAATTTTAAAAACCGTTAGATTGTAATCTATCTAGCGAGATTGTGAACTCTCAAAATATTGTCAACCGAACATAATTCCTTACAATTTAACGCATTAATCTATCGAAGTGAAACCGTAAAAGTGTGAATAGCATGCGACGGAACTCACCTCGCGCGCCGATTGGTTGAACGGTAAATGTTTGTAATTTAGGTTGTGTTCGGTGACCAACACTAACTTATTTATCATTCAAACGGTGTCAGGTGCCGTCAAGAAAAAAATACGGATTTTCCATAATGGGTGTCGTTTTCAAGGATTTCGGGACCACTGATAACGAAAATGAGGTCAAAATGAAAATCCAAGATGGCGCCGAGGATAATTTTCGGTTTTCTTTCTCGACGCCATCTGATACCGTTTGAATCTTCTATTCTATATGTATAATAAAATCGGTGAGACCAAACAATCAGTACTAACATTGAAGATTTAAAAATAAAACCGACCAAGGTGACTTAAAATAAGTAACTGAACCTATTAAAACCATTTTAAACAAATGTGTTTTTTTGTTTGTTTGACCGCGCATCACGTAAAAACTACTGAACCGATATTGTTGAAATGTTCACAAATCTATTTAAATACATTCAGAATAACATTTAGGCTATAGAAATTTATAAAAACCAATGAAGTGTAACCTTTTAAAGTTGCTACATATACTTCATATTATCTAATACAGGTAAATGAAATTTCAAAGTTTTCTTGAAATTTGTTTTTTGAAGTAAATACGCACAAAATAGCGGAACTTAAGAAAATCAGCTGTCCTCGGTATAAGTAGTTAGTACAAAATATTTGTGCGCGCATCACGTCAAAACTTCTGCATAGATTTCTTTAAAGGCTTCTTCTATATTTAGGCTATATATACGCTACTTCCTTAAGGGGGTTGGCAATTTTGCATTACGTCCGTATACTACAAATGTTTGACGTTTCAGTCATGACGTAAGTACATGAGAACGGCTTTTGTAGCTTATGTCAACGAAGTAAATTGTCTAGCGGTTTCATGACCACTTTGTAAACTACGGGGTTGCAGGTTCAAACCCACCAACATTATTTTCACTTTTTGTTATTTGTTTATTTTTATTTTTTTGATGCTGTGAGATTTCGTATATTTCTTTTTGTATTTAAATTGTTAGCATTTCTACATTTCTTATTTTTTTTTCGTGAAATATTTTTCCAAAAAGTAATAGAGAAGTATGGAAGAAGAATACAATCATGCTGCGCCGACCCCAAATAAATTGGGATAAGGGCAGAAGTATGATGATGATGATGATTTCTCCAAAAAGTAGTATAGCGAACATCAGAAGCCTGATAAATTGACGTGTTCTTGCCGTGCAAGAACTGTGCTGTGCTATTCGCAATAATCAATAATCCATACGCAGTTTACGTAGATTATATTTACAGCTATATTGTTATTGGCCTCATTTCATGCACCTTGGTGAGAATTATAATCTTGCTTGGACTGTCATCGAAGGTCTGACGATGGAGACAAAAGTCAGTTGCAACAGTTTGCAGCAGCTATATCGTGTTTGGGCTCATTTGATGGACCTTGAAGAGAATTTTAAACTTAGCTAGAGTTTGACTTTCATCGAAGGTCCGACGATGGAGACGGAAGGTAGTTGCAAAAGGTCATCAAGAGTTTACAGCATCTATATCTTATCGTGTTTGGGCTCATTTTATGTACCTTGATGAGAACTTTCGATCTAGCTGGAGTATGACTGTCATCGAGTGTGTAAGGATATCAATAACGTAAGGCTGTCGAGGGAAGCCCTTATTTGTAAAAACAGAATATTTACCGATTAATGCAAATATTTCAGAGAAATAAAATTGTTACCTACTTAAATCTATACTATAATATTATAAAGCTAAAGAGTTAGTTTGGTTGGTTGAACGCGCTAATTTCAGGAACTACTGGTTCGAGTTGAAAGTATCTATTAGTGTTGGATAGCCCATTTATCTTTCTCTCTCTTACGTGACGCAGACGAAGGTGCGCGGGTCTAGCTAGTGATAAATAAGTATGGATAATCACCGAACATAACCTAAATTACATACATTTACCGTTGAGTTCCATCGCATGCATTTCACAATTTTACAGTTTCAAATTGATAGATTATAATCTACCGGAAAATAGTGCGTTAAATTGTAAGCAGTATTTTCAGTTGACAATCTTTCGAGAGTTTACAATCTCGCTAGATAGAATAAAGATCGAGAACTCGCGACGTTCAGACCCTCGTTATTTTATAAAACCTGAAAATATCTCTGTGTATGTCCCTAATACAGGAATGAACGCTTCCCGAGTATGAAGTTTGGATCACAGTTCCTTTAAAAGTTATCAGGTAGAAAAGGTGGTGGTGTTTCTAAGGGGAATGCAACATTGGACATGGATACTTAAACGGTTCTTGGAGTTCCAAGACCTTTGCACATGCATATCCAAAGAAATAGAGCGATATAAATTATAGTCCCAGCCGCGTATGTTGACATTGACACCACGGGTTTAATAATATTCCTTATTTCCAGTAATGCTGGTATCATCGTTCTTCCTGCTGGTGGTACTCGTTGTGTACTGTCTACTGCCCGAACTACAGAACCTCATGGGTCTAGTACTGATAGCTTACACCTTGTCCATTCTTGCCACAACCTTAGCAAATGTCGTCGTAGCGCTCACCGATGAATCATTGACAACATATCACTGCAAAATTATAAGTAAGATTTTTTTCTATTTATTTTATTAACATAGTTATAAATATGCCGGTCGAATATATCAAGCTTCTTCTAATTGTCCACTAGCTGACAGCCACACTTCAAACACACCTCAGCTCCTGCTGCACATCACCCCTGCCAGTGCCACTGATCATCTCTTTCTGAAGTGTAACCTTGGCTGCTGACTCTTGGTCTCCGGATTAAAGGAACCAGTTTCTCGATAGCTTCTGTATACCCTCGCTTTAGTGAAGCTGGGCAGCACCAGTTCGCTGACTGAGTACTTGTTGCAACATGAGCAGCATTTTCGTCAAAACAATCAATGCAATTTTACGGAGATGACAAGTGTGCAGGTCAACCTCTAATAAGCCACTGGAAAGGTAAACAGGCGAAGTTTTTTATAGGGGTGATTCGTAATGCAATTCGAATTTTGAATTTTCGTGTGCGCCTATTTAAATTGCTTAAATAGAAGAGTCATCATCATCAGCCTATAATGTTCCCACTGCTGGGACACGGCCTCCTCTCTATGAGAAGGAATGGGCTATAATCCACCACGCGGGCCCAGTGCGGATTGGTAGATATCACATGTCTTCGATTTTTTTGGTTCTAGGACATGCCGGTTTCCTCACGATGTTTTTCTTCACCGTTAGATGATAGTTATGAGATAAATAGAAGAGTACTTACTCAATATTTACTATGCTATTGGTCTCAACTTACAGTTTATTTATCATCAAGTATTAATCGGAAATACGGTTTATACATACAAATTGAGTACGTTTTTTTTAAACATGTTTGTCCGGATAGTGGCGTGAGTCTATTTGGTTGCTCGCGAGAGTAGTTCTAATAATATAATTTTACAACAAAGTCTAATTTTATTATTTTAGCTCCAATGATGTATTTTACGGCGGTTTCAAGTGTCTTTTGGATGAACGTCATGTCATTTGATGTTTGGTGGTTATTAAGGTAATTGAATTTTAATCAAAATAAGATATTAACACAATTGTAAAAATTAATCTTTATCAAACCTTTTTTGTTTGTTTACAGCGACTGTTAAGTTTTGCTAGTAAATTATCTATGCCCTTTAAATTTCTGTCAGCATACTTACTCCATTGAATATTTTAGAGTCAACTGTTGGGATCACTTCAACATCCCAGTATTCATATGATTATAAAAACGGGTGGCGTTTGCGTTCACTGATGTTTCACCAAAACTCATTTGGGATTTTTTTTAGTTTATACCTATACACGTAACCAACGTTTCACATACAACTTTTTACACTAACAAGTATTAGCGATACTTCTAAAATTAAACCACTCGAGTACAAAACGTAGACAAATATATTATTTAAATATAACTTTACAAAATTCAATAAATTAAACCGTTATTAGACTAACTCGCTTAACGATCCAAAGAGAAGTGAGTCGTCAATCCTTTTTTTTTTATGGTTGGGATTTCATCAAATGACTCCTCTGGGCGGAGCAGGAGGGAGTGTCAGACTTTTACTGACTAAAACCCATCCATGTTTCTTCATCGCCCTTTGGGTTCCGGGGCTACGGTATCTCTTTCGAACAGTCCCGCAGCCCCGGCAGGCGGCTTTACGGACCCCTTCCTTTTGCTGACTCTCTTAGAGGCGCGCGTGAAACACGAACGTGCCGTTGACACGGTCTGTCGTCATGAGACGGACGGACGGCGAATTGGCCCATAGCTCACCGTCCACAGGCCCGCGCATACGGTGGCCGACGCCCGGGGCGTCTCCCGCAGCGGCCGGGACGTGAGGTTCTCTCCCTCTCACGTTCCGCCACCTCCTTCGCTAGCATGACTGCTTCGCAGAAGGAGGTGGCGGCGTCCCATTCCGTCTCGCTCCGGACCATGGATTGAACCGGGGCCGGACGCGAGAGGTCGCCGCCGCCGATCGCCGCTTCGAGGACACAGTGGTGCTCCGCCCAAGCGGGGCACACCTCCACAGTGTGCTCCACCGTGTCCTCCGGTCGGTCTTCGCAATGGTGAGTCGTCACCCCTACCGCTTATTTTGAAATCGATCAATCTGGATGGGGATGGAGACTCGTGATTGGCTGACCTAATCTTTGAAGTAATGAGCCAGCAAGAAAGAAAAAAAGGAAAAGATTTATTTGACGTCAGTTATTAAAGCACACACACATAAAAAAAAAAAGATACAAAATAAGGAGGAAAACATAGTATGTGCTGTGTGCCTCACGGCTGCGCCAAAAAGGTCCATTTCAGCATTCATGCCAGATAGGTGATGCTGTTGATGTTGAGTAGATGGTGTTGAACAAGAATTGCCAACACAATTTATTCCTGAAATGATTATTTTATAAAAATTCACTTTATAAACGTTCATTTGGCATCTCTTTACAAATGTTTCACATGATATTAATATATGTTGCCAAAAGCAACATCACAATGGGGGAGTCTTAGTTCACTCGCTTAATTCGCTCGCTCACTAGACCCTGCAATCCCTTACGAACCTAACCTGTCCGAGTCGAACTGCTCCAAGCCCCGAGTTCGCTTAGCTCGCGTTTGAATCTTAAGTTTTTGTTGTTTTATAAATTAAAATTAACCTTGAGTGAGTTAAATTTTTAGGGATTTGCGTAATAATGCAATAAGTAAAACGTTTTTATTTCAAACGGTTAAGGTTTTCAAAAGTGAGTTGTTTGCCAAGCTTGTTTTTGCAAAACTATGAAATCCATACTCCGCCACAAATCATGGTTTTGCCAATCATTGCTTGCCAAATGAAAATGTTTGTGAAATGACAGGATACTTGACTTTTATTTGCTTCATTGACTTTTTTGCCACCGACTTCCAAAAGTAAAGTTATCTTTTAATTTAGTAGTAGATCGGCCCAGTAATCATGGAGGAATCGATAGAGTTCATCGATAATATGAAAATAAAACGTGCCGAACATAAATAACCTCGTCCTTTTTTTGTGAAACTTCTGCGTAATTCCAAAATTACACAGTAACAAAAATATCGTACTGATCCGCGCCGTGTGAACGTGGTCTCACAGTTTTCTTTTTCTCTCTGTCAGAGGTCATCGCAAGAGGTGTGACATTAACCGACGAGGCGAGCGAGTGAAGTTCATGTGGTACTGTCTGTATGCCTGGGGGATCCCGCTCCTGATGACTGGTGTATTTGCAACATTGGACTACATAGACCTTTCCAGTTTGAACATTACCAAACCAAACTTCGATGACTGCTACTTTTTCTGTATGTATCTATAGTATACCATTGTACAGCTGAAGAGTTTGATAGCCTAGTTCGATAGTTTTAAGAAAGTTTAAAGGCTATTTAACATGACGCTTAGATCTTATGAAGCGGAGTCTAAAAAAATTACGGCGGGTGAAACTGTGAGGCAAAGCTAGTCTATACATTTATATCTGTACATTGTTACAACATTTTCAATAATTATATTTTCTTTTTTTTAGTGAGAGGTGTTCATATTTACTATCATATACCAGTCGGGGTTATAATCTCCGTTAATATCTTATTTTTCTCATTGACCGTCTACAATATATGGATGACAAAACGCGCGGTTAGCAAATGTCAAGATGCTAGAAGTAGCACACAGGGCACAAACAGGTAGGCACTTTTATTTTAATTGTTCTATATAATTCACCACACACGGGTTGATTGAAAACAAATCATAGTTCAATATGCGGGGCTTAAGTGTTTGTAAAATCTTTCGTTTGGTGTTGTATTTTAAATGTAACAGGTTCTATAAATCAGCGTCATAATTAGCAGCTAAATTGGTGTAAGGGATACCAATTCATTAGGCATGACGACAGTATCAAAAAATTGCAAATCTATTTAGTCCGTCAGTTAGAGTATTGGAAATTAATGGACACGTATTTTTTGTTTTTGTAAATGAATGAATATTGACAAAAGATAAATCGCACCAAAACTCGGGAGTGGGGGCTCGTGACGTCAGAACTAGCTAAAAATTATACCTGGGCGTGACGTATTGAAAATTTTAAAAGCGTCATATCTTCGTCAATTTTGGTTTACCTAACAAAACAGAAAACACGGGTCAAATATTTTTTGATAATCTAACTGACGGACTAATTAGTTTTTTTTTGTCGTCTCGCCTTTTGTAGACGGCGCAGCAAGTCTTCTTCGTCCATATTTGAATCAGCCCCGTTCAACCCATATCATCATTCGAACAGTTCAATCTATCGTTTCCAACTCTATTTCATAATTATTGTTTTTAGATTCGTCACCTATATGAAGTTATTCGTGGTTATGGGAGTCAGTTTATTTCTAGAGCTCATTCCCATGGATGTATCTTGGCTGTACGACTTGATAACTACGTACAACCGACTCATCGGGGTCTTCCTATTCTTTTTATTTGTGTTCAATAAACCAATATTCTTCAAGCTGTGTGAGAGGTGAGTTGTATGAACTGTTTAACATTAGGCTTTCCTCAGTACTGTAGGCTTAGCCAAGTTAACAATCTACAATCGTTAACGCATAGAAAACTAACCAAATGTATGGGAATGACATCATTTCAACGTTAAGTCACGTGGTCAAAACAAACGAATAGAAACATTAAAGTTCAGTCAAAACTGTAAGTTGGCTACGATTTATATGGGATGTAGCGATCACGATTGTAGAAGCGAATACATTTCATTCTATCATCTTGATCGATGTAAACTTGTCTACGAAAGTTTATATTCGCTTGTTTTGACCACGTGACTTAACGTTTACGGTTGTAGAAAGAGAATCCATACGAATCGTTTGTAACTTGGTTAGGCATGCTGGGCTACTGCATGTCACATTTTAGTTTGGTTCTGTCTGTACTAATGAAAACCTCAATCAACGCAAATTAGATAGTCGATTACGAGTACACCCGTTTTTTCTGGAAGGAAAATAACCGCTAAAGGAGACATTTTTTTTTGTTTGGAGATTAGGCCACCCTCATAAATTGTAGCGCTTAATAATAAAACGTACATTGATTTCTTCCTTAAAATATCTAGATTACAGTGGTTATATTAGCTAAGCCTTGTCTAACCGGAATAAATGCGAAAACTGCAAAAACACTTATACGAAAAACGAAATAAACAGAAAGAGTAAATGTCAGAATAATGAAATTGTCTGTCAACCACTACAAAGGCGGATTTATAACGCTCCGTGACACGTTGATTGTTTAAACCATCTACGCGATTTTAGCGTAAACCTTTAAAAATAGTATTAAAATGCTCACAGTTTAATAATATTTCTTTTAAATTCTATTCTGTTTTAATTAAGCAGATATGAATACCACTGGGTTCTGTCCTTTTTTTGTAAACGGAAAAAAACGTCCCTATTCACGTAAGTATTTTCTGTCAAGTGACATTGACCACAACAGGAATGATTTGACTCGCAAAAAAATATCTTATTAAAACTTTTTATTATGATTTTAAGATTCCGGTTTCGTTTCTATGTAATCTTTCGTTTTATATTATGATAAAACTGTTACTTATTTTTGGTGTAATATGAATAATAAACACAACGTCCAAGTGGGCCTAAAAAAAATTATCTCCTTTACTTACAAACTGTTTCATTCATAAATATACAGGGTGAATACGGTAAACGGGGCAATAAGGGGAACTACCTTAACCGTTGCAGCTATCCATAATTTTACAAAATATATGGGAAAAGTATTTGCAATTTCTGTCTATTTTAATACTCCAACCACTAGGGTTGGTCTAATATAACTTTTTGATGAGTATTATGGTGCTCCCTCACTGGGAACACTCGCCTGTAATGTCAAAGATTCGATTTTGTACGGAAATAAGTGAATCTGAACTTTTACATTACAGGCGAATGCTCCCGGTGACGGAGCACCATTAGAAACAGGATCGAATGGCATCAATTTTTTTTTTGTATAAAATGGCCATTTTCTTGCTAATTGCGCATTTTTTCGAGAATTGGGATCAAAATTTCACGAAAAATTATGGATAAAATCAAAATCAATCAAAATCAAAGCATTTATTTCAAGTAGGCCAGTAACAGGCACTTTTGAATTGTCGAAACAAAGATGAAAATTAAATGTAGCTACAGTCCCAGTCACAAGGCATAAAAACTGTGAAAGTACTGTAGTTGCCCATTCCCTAGCGTAGATCTCTATGGAGAAGAACGGGCAAGAAACTCCATGGACACTCTTTTAAATCAGAATATTGTTACAAAATCTTGGTTACATCATTCATGTTGAGATGGTATATTATGTGAGAACAATGTAGCAAGATGTGCACGTTAAAAGTGTCCACAGTAAAACAAAACAGAAAAAAAACAATTCAAAACTAAAATAATTCATTAAAATAAGCCATGGCAACTGAGAGATGACCAGTCACAACTGACAGCGCCCGTTCACGGACATGACGCATAGATCAGCACCATTCAACTCAACCATTTTGAAGGGAACTAAATGATCCGACACATGCGCCACCATCAGCGAGACTTTTGAGTGAGCATGACATATCCTCAACCGCCAGGGCACATTCAAGTCAAGAAAAGACGTAGGTTTCCAGCGACTGGTAGCATTCTAGTACATAGCACTCACACAATATGGGCAATGCGATTATATAATACTAAAGAGATTGAATCTATACAATGCAAAGATAGTTGTACAATCTTCAGCAGCTCCAACAATACAATTAGTGCTATCCATTTATGCGCCCCTGTCCTTGTGGAGCAGGACCGGCATTGAGCCAAGCATTTTTATCAGCGATATAATCATCCAATTTGTAATATGCTTGCTTACTCAATGTGCGTTTAATGCATGTTTTAAATTTTGTTTCATTCAGTTCAAGAATGCTTTGTGGAATTTTAATAGTCAGTTTAATAGTCAGTCAGTAGTTAGTCAGTGTTTTAATAGTAATAGTTTTTAATAGTCTCCTAAGACCATTTTCGTGTAGCTACATGCAACGGTTAAAGTAGTTCCCCTTACTGCCCCGTTTACCGTATCCACCCTGTATATATTGTATTTTAATTGTGACACGCCAGTTAAGGAACGCATCGTGAGAAAACCAGCATGTCCTGGAGCCAAAAAGTGCCCCACAGATTTTGTGCTCCAGACATGGAAAGTTTTTAGGCTGATAATGTTATGATATTGACATCGCTGACTATTTATTGTACAAGGTGTCCAAAAAGAGTATCGGGTATTTGTTTGTTCAATAAAACAAAAACTAGTAGTAATCAAGTATTTTTTTTATTGTTCATTATTAGAATACAAAATGGAAAATTATTTCGAAAAGATAATGTTATCCAAATGGTGACCGTTACGCTGCTGGCACTCTTCAAATCTGGAACGAAAATTGGTGATAACACGCTGACACATAGCCCTCGATAGTGTTGCCATTTCTTACCTGATGTTTTGTTTCAATTGCGTTAGGTTCGTCGGATTATTTTTATAAACCTTACTTCAAGATATCCCCATACAAAATAGTCGAGTGGGCTAAGGTCGGGGCTTCTGGGAGGCCAGTTGATGTTACCTCTACGTAAAATGACCATAATAGGGAATAATTCGTTAACAGCTTCAATTGATTGATTTGATGTATGGCAAGTGGCTTCGTCTTGTTGGAACCAGGTTCTTGAATTGAAACCTTGAAACTCCTGCAACTCTGGGCCCAAAAAGTTTTGCAGCATATCGCTTACTTCAGCGCTGAAACAAATACCCGATACTCTTTTTGGACACCTTGTATAAACTGATCCACCTTTTTCCCCTGTTCAAGTTTAATAGAAATTTGTTATTTTTAGGTTCAACATAAATATTTCACCAAGAGGATCGGAGTTTAAAAACGGGACTTCCAGAACTACAAGGGTCGCCACCAAGAACCAAACCCATGAAATGGATTTATTTCAAAATCGCCCAAAAGTAGAAAATATCATTAATTAATGTCTCAAAAGCTAAAGCATGTATTTACTTAAACAAAAAAGTATTTGCATCTTCGGTCAGGATAAAGTCAAGAAGGAGGCTTTTGTCACAGTATAATTATCCCTACATAATACAAAAGCTCAAACATTCAATATTTTTGATCAATGCACCGATAGCAACGTTGCTCTGTGCAAAAAACGACTCGGGCTCAATTGTTTTTAATCATGCGGATTGTAAAACTGTGCAAAACATCATGAAAATACGATAGCGTAGTTTACAAAATAAATCTAATTAGTCCGTCAGATAGATTTCCGAAAAATATTGGACACATATTCTTTCTTTTTTCACGTAAACTAAAAATGAAGACGATACAGTGCTTCGAAAACTAGTGTGACGTCACATTTTCGTCGTCGTGTTTATCTTAGTCAATTTTTATTAATAACCAAAATAATAAATTAGATATATAAAAAAAAATATATATATATATATATATAAATTAAATATTTTTTTTTTTTTATAAACAAAAAATACGTATCCAATATTTTTAGATAATGTTACTGACGGACTAAACAGAATCATATTTTTTTTAGTCAGTCATCATCATCCCTATTGTAGTAAAAATTCAAAGCTTTAAAACATAATATAGCAATTGAAAAGCTATGAAGAGTACAGGTGTAACGGTATTATTGAGAGTTTATTGAATTTTTGACATTGTGGCATAAGATATTAGGTCTGCCTTAGTTTAGTTATTTTTACAGCTATTTGCGATGCGGACCGTCCTGTGTCAGCCCGCGTTGTTAATTTGTAGCACCGTTGTTGTGCTCGTAGCAATGTCGTAGCATCTGCGGTAATGTCGTAGCATCCGTAGCAACAACGTAGCACTCCAAAGCCAAGACTTTGCTGGAGAGCTTTCTAGAGCTAATAATCTATTTTTGAATCGCGTGATTGATTTGCGAACAATAAACTTTAGATTGGCTTGGCAAAATTTCGCAATTGTTCACGTAGACATATTATTAGTTTACCATATATTGTATTGTTGGACGAGAGCCGATGTGCCGTGGCGACGCCGATCCCGTGCACTGCTAATATGAATGCGTCGACTTGATTAATTAGGTTTCTTGATTGATAAAATATATTTAATGATTTAAATACCCATTCTTGTTCATTTCATATTATAACGCCTTGCTGTCTATATTTAAATGTCCAAATTACTATTACTGTGTGAAAGAAGGATGATGAAAAATTCTATCAACGCAATCATTCATAAAACATAATCATCAATTTTATGTATGTATGTCGTGCTGATCCCTTCCACCACTCGTCACGCTACTTACATTCTGATATGAATAAATCACCAATCACCACCTAGCTATATCTATCACCAGTCGAGCTCCTACACAAAGAACTGATTACCAGGCAAAAGGGATATAATATAGCCGAAGTGGCATAATGCCCACATTTATATTTTATTTTTTTCATTATAATTATCATATAAAGGTTTCCTCACGATGTTTTCCTTCACCGATGTCTGTGATGTCCAAGATAAACTTAGAAAACTTAACTTGAGCAAGCGTGGTGATCAATACTTGTGCCTTCTCTGTTGAGAAGAGGCCTTTTCCCAGCAGTGGGACAGTAATAGGCTGGAAAAATTTATGTCTCATATAAATATGAAATCAACATAGTCATTACTATTCCTAGATTAGACTTTAGCATTATCGATAATTCGTGTTAACTATAAAGAGTGTAAAACCTCTTAACGAAGCCGAAAGGCACTTATTCTCCTCGTCATTGCGATCATTTTTTTGTTCTACAAACTGGAAAACTGGAAACCTTCTAGTTACGGAGATATTGGGGGTCAAAGTTCCAACTTTTTTTTTATACAAGTTTTTAATGTAAGATTTTTACTTTAAACACCTCCACGACCCCCGTACTCTTCAATCAATCCATCGGCACAATGTTTTGAGTGCGTTACATTGAGTTCTACCACAAAACATGATTTTTCACCGCAAAAAAAAAAGTCGTTTCCCAGCAATAATTTTTGCGTAAAGTTACTTAGTTTGATGTACAGAATGCTTGGTTGACGGCTTCGTGATGAGGTGGTTTACACCCTGTATAATAAAACTACTAGTTTAATGACAACATATCCCTTATTTTTACTACAAAACATCAAGTTGCATGGTCTAACTGTGATAAGATATTTTCAGATTTAAACAATATATCAATGAAGAACCTATTATAGTAAAATATGGGATACATTATTCTATAATAACTGTGTATTTTAATAATAGATGATAATAAATGTCTTTTATAGCATTTAAGTTATAAAAGATTATTTCTAAGCATAGATCTAAGTTCTATATCTCTTGTATCAAACTGACGACCCATACCGATAACGATATCAATATCCGTAAATTAATAATGAACTTGAAAACTCTTTAATTCCATTACCTAAATTATGAGAAATTGTTTATGTTCCTAAATATCGGCTTAATCCCCGAATTTCAGACGTATACCCCTATACTTACTTTTAGCTGTTATACAAAAAACTTCAAACTCCATTTAGCTTTGAGATCGACCCTTACTGAGCGAGGTGTATCGCTTCATATGGAAGATCTAACGGGTCTTCAAGTAGTGAAGTGTCGTAAACAAAGTGATACTGACACAAACGAATGTCTGCGCCCGCGTCTCTGTCAGTGTTACCATACATAGACAAACTGTTGCGACATTGGGTGCAGATAAAATTATGATAGTTTATTCCTCAACCTGTATTTATTAGGTACACATTAAATATTTACATTTGTTTATTAGTATTATTTTATCTTATAAATTTATATTTGTATAACTGACCGCTATGACTTTTTTTCTTAAATGTCACAGCACCGTGCTGAGATAGGAGCCTTTTGACCTTGCACAGGACCAATCAAATTTGATCGTTTTTTATTTTTCTCATGTTTACTTTTTTAAATAATTTTGTCATAATTCTGTCTTTTTGTTTCTATTATGTCTTGTGGGAGTTTAATAAATACTTTTTTTTTCTTTCTTTCTAAACCATCAGCCACAGTAACAACGCAGCAGAGCGCAGCGTCATTAGATTTTTTCCTCATTGAAACCTTTGAGGAAAGAATGCTACAAATATCTGTTGACTGCTATTTTTAGTAAAGTTTACACAACATTTTCAAACATTTTATTGTCTTTGCATCGTACTAGTCATTCTAAAACCAACATAATTTACACTATTATACAGTTGATATTTGTCAAGTGGAAATCAAATTAATTGTACAGTGGGTTTAATGAGAAATATAGAACACCTGCACTCCATGACAGTATTCATAGTTCAATTTTATTATTACTACGCGTGCAATGCAATTTACCTCATCATTTGTCAGCAAACAGACATGCCTTAGGTATGTGATGCAATAATATCTAATAATGCTATACATTAGAATAGGGATGATGACTGACTAAAAAAAAGTTAGATTATCGAAAAATATTGGATACGTGTTTTTTGATTTATCAAATTAATAAAAAAATACTAAGATAAAACGTGTCAAAGATCAAGAGTGGGGGCTTGTGACTTCACATTTGAGTAAAAAATGTACTCAAATGTGACGTTACACGAGTTTTCGACGCACTGTATTCTTCGTTTTTCGTTTAGGAGAAAAAACAAAAATATGTGTCCAATATTTTTTGGAAATGTATCTGACGGACTAATTAGATTTTTTTTGTCATCTACCCTATTACTTATTAAATAGGTAATTCTAATGAACACAAAACATCAACGCCCTATCACTGATACCGAACCGATGACCGAAGGATGAATATGAGAGCTGACCCCAACTAATTAGTAGTAAAGAGGGAAAGACGTGTTTAGCTATGCCGACGACATGGTCTGCTGAGCCCATCTGTCACAGCCCTTAACTACCTCATAGGGATCTGTGAGAGGTACGCGGGGTCACATGGCCTCAGGTATAACTGTAAGAAGAGTGAACTACTTATTTTCAAGGCGGGTAATAAGAGTCCGAAAACCGTTCCACCGGTCAGGCTTGGAGGAATGCCGTTAAGTAGGGTCACAAAATTTAAATACCTGGGGCACTGGGTCACCGAGGACCTCTCAGATGATTTAGATATTGAGCGGGAACGTAGGGCATTGGCAGTGAGATGCAATATGCTGGCGCGCAGGTTTGCACGGTGCACAAAAGAGGTTAAAATTGCTCTTTTTAAAGCATACTGCCAGACATTTTATACCTGCAGCCTGTGGGTCCGCTATACGCATAGATCTTTCAATGCCCTACGGGTCCTGTACAATAATGGTTTTGGGGTTGCCTCGCTTTTGCAGTGCATCAGGTATGTTTGCTAAGGCCAGCACTGACTGCTTTAGGGCTATAGTACGGAAAAGAGTGGCCTCCCTGATGCGTCGCGTGCGGGGCAGCACCAACAGCTTTCTGAATACCATATTGGAAAGGGTTGATTGTCCGGTTGTGAGGCACTGGAATACCGTTCACGGATCTGGAGGGGTCCATTTCAATGTAAAATAAATTAAATGTAATAAATTAATAATTTAAAGTTGACATTGAATAGTAATATAGGTACTAACATAGTTATAAGTATGATTTACTAACATTCTATGGAATATTTTTGATTCTGATAATAAATGTATAATAATAATAAAGGAAACTACTGTGCAAAATGTCAGTTTTCTAGGTCCAAGGGTTTGGGCTGGACGTTGATCGACTGGCGCGCGGAATGGTGTCACACTTTTTCATGCGCGCAGCCGTTGTTCATCGATTTATAAGACGTCATCATGTCAAAAAAATCCCTTCAGCAAGCCGCAGGAGGAGGTAGATTTCGAAGAAGGTTCCACCCATATTTTTTTCAACCCCTTGGATCAAATACTTATTTTCTCTTCAAGTATCTAAAATTACTCACCTATCCGTCCCTGTATATACTTGAAGTTGCAATATTTGTTAGAACAAACATACACCTTTTTACCCTAATGGACGATATTAGAACACGTCCGGGATCTGTTAGGTCGCAGTACAAGAATCTAATGTTTACAGGTAGGTACAAAACAGCATTATTAAGAAAAAGCTTACTATCAATGAGGCCAGTTATCTATAACAAAATACCTCATGCCTACAAAGAAGAATCATTAAGTGTATTTAAAAAGAGGCTAACATCCTTATTGTTAGATAAATGTTACTATTCTATACAAGATTTTTTGAATGATAAGAGTTTATAATGTTATATTAATCTATTATATTTTATTTCTAATTTCTAATTCAATTGTTATTGTAAGCAAAATAATTAAACTTTTGATGTTTAGTTTATGCAGGGAGGATCCACACAACTGTTTTTGTTTGTATAATAATTGAGTAGGTATAAATATTATTTTTACTTTTGCATGCTGTAAGGTAGAGTGTGTTGGAACTGCTATTACAATGTTACATCTTATTCTGTACCCACATTCATGGCAAATAAATGATTTCTGATTCTGATTCTGATTCTTAAATGACTATATCTGTTTGGCGAAAATGTTGGAAAATAAAATGACTTTAACCAATGTGTTTGGCTTGTTATTTCTTATCGAACGTCAAAGTCATAATTTTGTGAAACATGTCTTGATTTTATGTAGATTTCGTCAGAAAAATCCACCTATCGGTCTTGCACCTTTTTTTATCGGATGGGAAATCATCAAATGACTCCTCCCGCTCTGGGCGGAGCAGGAGGGAGTGTCAGACTTTTACTGACTAAAACCTAAAGTCCAGTTTTCCGAAAATTTCACCATAGGTGTCTAGTTATGCCCCCTAGAGCCCAAATCAACCGCCGGTTCATTTTCAGCCGAAAGACGTCCACTGCTGGACATAGGCCTCCCCCAAGTGTCGCCACATTGACCGGTCCCATGCGACTCGCATCCAGCGGACTCCCGCAACCTTCACCAGGTCATCGGTCCACCTAGTGGGAGGTCTTCCAACGCAACGTCTTCCGGTTCGCGGTCGCCACTCCAGAACTTTTCGGCCCCATCGGCCATCCGTTCTGCGAGCAATGTGACCTGCCCACTGCCACTTAAGTTTGGCAATTCTTCGGGCTACGTCGGTAACCTTGGTTCTCTTGCGGATGTCTTCATTTCTGATTCGATCGCGCACGGAAACTCCGAGCATAGCCCTCTCCATTGCTCTTTGGGTGACTTTAAGCCTTCTGATGAGGCCCATTATGAGCGACCACGTTTCGGTCCCGTATGTAATCACTGGCAACACACACTGGTCATAGACTTTCGTCTTGAGACACTGCGGTAAGTTGGACGAGAAGATACCCGCAACTTCCCGAACGCTGCCCAGCCGAGTCGGATTCGACGATTGACCTCTTTCTCGAAGTTAGACCTACCTAACTGGACCGTTTGTCCCAGGTACACATAATCGTCTACAACTTCGAGTATAGAGTCTCCGATTTTGATAGGAGTGGGTGTGACATGGGCATTCAACATGACCTTGGTTTTGTCCATGTTCATTTTAAGACCCACTCTTCCGGAAGCTCTACTGAGGTCATCGAGCATCGTCCTGAGGTCCTCCATGGTCTCAGCCATGACCACTATATCGTCGGCAAACCGAAGGTGAGTGATGTACTCGCCATTGACGTTGATGCCTAGCCCTCTCCAGTCCAGAACCTTGAAGACATCCTCCAGTGCAGCGGTGAATAGTTTCGAGATATGACGTCTCCCTGTCTCACACCTCGCTGCAGGAGGATAGGTTCCGAGGCTTGGTCCTGAAGTCGGACTGATATGGTGGCGTTTTTGTACAAACACTTCAACACCTCGATGTACCGATAGTCAATTTGGCACCGTTGGAGAGACTGCAGTACAGCCCAGGTCTCGATCGAATCGAAGGCTTTCTCGTAGTCCACAAACGCTAAACAGAGGGGCAAGTTATACTCTTCGGTCTTCTGTATAACCTGCCGCAGCGTATGTATGTGGTCCACGGTGCTAAAGCCTTTTCGGAAACCGGCTTGTTCGGTAGGCTGGAAATCGTCAAACCTCCGCGCGAGACGATTCGTGATGACTCTTGAAAACAACTTGTAGACATGGCTTAGAAGTGAGATGGGCCTATAATTCTTCAACCGGGCATTGTCGCCCTTCTTGAAGAAGAGTTCTACCACACACCCGCACCGTGCCTGTGGCGTATTTCCCTCAAGTATGACGGAATTAAACAGCTTCTGAAGGGCCTTAAGAACCGGTTTTCCACCCGCCTTCAGGAGTTCGGCTGTAATTCCGTCATCACCCGGTGCCTTGTTGTTTTTGAGTTGCTTCAGAGCCATCCTAATCTCGTACAGGCTGACGTCCGGGATTTCTTCGGTATAGTGTCGGGTCAGTCTAGCTCTTGGGTCGTTTGCTAGATCTACGACGGGTTTAATGGTTGACGTGTACAACTGTCCATAAAAGCTCTCGATCTCCCTCAGAAGCTCCGGTTTGGCGGACAAGATCCTACTATCGTCGGTCTTCAGTTTCGTTAGCTGGCTCTGCCCAATTACCAGATCTCTTGCAAATACCTAGGAGCCTTTATTCCGCTCAATCGCGTCTTTAATACGCTCGGTATTAAAGCGGCGGCGGTCGCTCTTCAAGGATTTAGAGATCCGTCTATTGAGCTGCCGGTATTTACACGCCTCGTCTGAAGACTGCAGGATCATCTCACGCCGCTCCTTCATGAGCTTGAGAGTGTGATCGGAGAGTCTCTTGTTCTGATCTGTACGACGTGCCTTGAAGAACTTAGACCCGGTCGCAAGGACAGCTTGCACGAACCCATCGTTATATTCGTCTACTGACCTTCCTAGGCACTCGAAACGGTTCTGGAGTTCAAGCTGGAAGCTCTCGGGGTTTTGGATTTGGATCTGTGCTGGACGGAGCGTAGACTTCATCAGTCGATACCTTTCAAGCTTGATATTGATGTTCAATGTGCCTCTTACCATGCGGTGATCGCTCCCGGTTTTCACCGAATTGATCACAGAGACATCATTGAACGTTTGCTTCTTGGTAGACATGATGAAGTCTCATTTTTCGTTGCACCATCGGGGCTCTGCCAGGTCCACTTTCTGTGCTCAGGCTTTTTGAAGAAGGAGTTCATCATATAGAGGCCCTCCTTCTCCATAAAACTAGCCAGTTGGTGACCCCGGCGATTCCGACGTCCAACTCCAAATTGCCCTACCTGCAGCTCATCCCCGTCTCGTTTGCCCAGTTTCGCGTTGAAGTCCCCCATGACAACGGTAAAGTGAGTTTTGGAACCATGCATGGCTTTAGTAATATCCTCATACATGGTCTCCACTTCGTCGTCGGGGTGTGCCGAGGTCGGGGCGTAAACCTGTATGACCTTCAGCGAATATCTTGAGGATATTCTGAGTATAAGGTACGCCACCCTGGTCGACACACTCTCGATCTTCACTACGTTGTTCACGAGGGACTTGTGGACGATAAACCCGACACCACCCTGGGACTGCCGGTCACCCTCTCGGAAATAGAGCAGGTTGCCGGATTTCAGGATTATCGTGTCCTCCCCCTCTCTTCGGACTTCTGATAATCCCACAATACTCCATCGCAGCCTACTCAATTCCTCTTCGAGTTCCGTTATCTTCTCGTCGGTCCGGAGTGTGCGTGTGTTATATGTTGCCAGGTCCAGTCGCTGGTATTGGCAGCCGGATCCCTTCCGGAGATTCTTCGCACCCCTTGCCACGCCGTAGCCTCGACCGCTGCCGTAGTCGAGGGTAGACGGGCTGCCGGGCACTAGGGGCCATTTCTTTGATGCGCTTTTCATGTGGGGGGTTTTGCCATAATCGCCACGCTTGGCAGGCGGGTTGGCGATCGCAGTACGGTTGTTACAAAAGCACAGAGAACGCTGCTGCCCATTCTCTAGTAAGCCGCCGGTTAAAATTTTTAATATAATATATTATATGTATAGGTACGTATGTGGGGCGGCAAGCAAAATTTAGCCACACTCTACAGGACGCAATTATGCACCGATTGCATTCAAACTTGGCCCAAAAATCGAAAGGGTCAAAACTTAGGTTAAGTTCGTGAATGGGCGGAATTCGTCCATAGGGGGCGGCGCGGTTTTACGAAAATCAGTTTTTAGGCCATAACTTTTTTCCTA
This sequence comes from Xestia rhomboidea, assembly GCA_963853795.1. Classification (NCBI taxonomy): domain Eukaryota; kingdom Metazoa; phylum Arthropoda; class Insecta; order Lepidoptera; family Noctuidae; genus Xestia; species Xestia rhomboidea. Next base: position 15,203,074 of record OY970772.1, read on the forward strand.
TGGAAATTTTTGTCCCGTTTAACATTTTTATCGTTTCGAGTAAGAATACGGCCAACTTTTAAATTTAATCTTTTTTGATACAACCCTTAACTTGGGGAGGGGGTTAAAATTTCCAAAATTTGTAAAAAAAAATAACTCTCCAAAACGGTTAACATTTCTAGCGTCGCAATTTTATTTTGGTTTACTCTACAATTTTTAACTTTAAAGTTTAGCAATAAAACTTATAGTTTTTGAAATAAAAAAATTATAACTGAAAAAATGAGGGCGTTCCATGCTAAACTCTTATGGGTGGAAGCTTCTTCGAAATCTACCTCCTGCGGCTTGCCGAAGGGATTTTTTTTTGATTTGATGATTATTAACGTAAGTTTTGACGAATAAACCAACGTCTGGGTAGGCTTAAAACAACCCACCATTAATCATATCAATAGTACACTGTTCCCGACTTGACGTTGAGTTTTGGGGACACGCTGCATATAAGGCATCGGTCCCACCAGGCGCGATTAACGACCAGCAAGAACAGCTAACACCCAAACACAAGTTGGCGAACTGGTATTCGTATGTACCAAGCGAGAGTTCAGCGAGTGTTCTGCCCACTAAGCGAGCCTTGCTGAGCGAGTACTCTCTCGATTAGCTCATGTAGCTGCGACAATCAAGTACCTACTCAACGTGCAGCGCGGCTATGTGAAAGTTAGCGATTAATCTATACTAATATTATAAAAAGGACAAATTTGTTTGTTAGTTTGTATGTAGGGGGGTAATCTCCAGGACTAATCATCCAATTCTAAAAATTCTTTCACTGGAAGAAAGCTACATTATTAGGGGGTGGTTATAGGTTAATAATTATATTTAAATCATGCAAATTAGCTGACCAATCACATTTTTTTCGGACGTAGTCGCGGGCTCAGTTCTAGTTATTAATATTTTGTACCTCTGTCACTTACACGGAAACTAAAATCTGACGTTATTTTTTTATTGAGAAAATTGTTGATACTATTCGATTTATCATAGTCAGCGGTGAGACCTGTGCCTATATTTTTTTATGTGTGAGTCGCATCCTTTGTGACGGATAAAAAAATAACGTCATAATTAATTGATACTTATTGACAAGCACACGCATAAAAATGACAATAATATTTAATGCTTTATTAGTCCTTACGACAATTATCAATGCGGTGATAACTGAACCTGATTCTCGAATAAAGAATGGTTTTCGGAACCAAATACTTAAATGTTGCCCCGAAGGGAAAATTGTGGGGAAAAGAAAAACCTGTGTTAGTTACAGCCAAACGCTTTCCTTTTCTACGATAAAAGTTTACGACGAGGAAGTGAAAGATACGGGAAAGTCAATTGAAGATGTATTCAGTTTTAACGCCAGCAAATTTGAAGATACTGCCTTTAAAGTAGAGGTCCTGGATGTCACGCTGTTGGATTTTAATATATACGTTATTGAGGTGAGTGTCTTGCATTATTTTACTGGAAAAGTAAGAACGAAACACGTTTATTCGCAAATATTCCTAACAACAGATTTTTTTTTTAATTAACCAAGGTAGGTTTTGGCATCAAAACACAAGTTTTAGTTAGGAGTTAGATAACAAACACTGTGACACGAGATTTTTATGTGTATGTTAGATATGTAATTATCGATTAAAAATTGTAAGAATATAAATGAAAATGAATGAAAAGATTTTTCAATACAAACATTTTTATTGTATTTAACCGAAAATACTTATTTCCACTGACTACTTATCGACTGTCAAAGATCTACAATTGACAGCTGTGACCAGCTTCTAACAGTTAGAAGCTGGTCTGCGGGTGACCACCCGTTACGTTAGCATCTATCGTTACGGTTGGTCACTCGCGGACCAACCAAAGCTGGCGTGGCTGAAGATCGATCCAAACGGCTGATTATGTAGCCACAAGCCTTTCACTTAAAATATAGGTGAGCAATGTGAACATAGCTCAGTCAAGTGGTAGGCTCCAACTTATAAGTTGTGGGATCGAACATAGATAGGACCTTCCTATGTCTAATAGGGAATATGCATGAGATACAAAACTTTTTATTTATGAAAAATGCCCTGTATTGGCGCTTATAAACATTGTGGTACACTTGTTTAAGTTTCTAATACATCACTTATTTTACAATTTACTGTTTTATGTAGCATGTTTTTGATGAAACGGAACGCACTGTCAAAACATACCGTCCTCGATAACGCCGGTATTGACGTCAAAGTTCATTGTGTCAAAAAAACACTTTTATTTGAAAAGTGCTAAAAGTTTCACAAAAATTTTATTAAAATATTGTCATTGCAATCTTTACTTGAATAAAGCACATACGACGTTTGAACTGTCGTAGAAAATAGCAGGAGTTCAATATTATTTTTGTGCGACAAGCAGTACCTAGTTGAACTTAACTTTTAACGCTTTTCTTGGGTTGATAGTACTGTATTTTATTGATTTAAGTGAAAAAAAAAAATACCTGCATATTCCCTGTGGTTTTTAAAACTGAGAACTAGGCAACGGGGATGTCCTGAAACCTAAAAAGGATAAAGAACTTACGGGGTGATATCCGTGATTTTCTTTTGTTACTATGAGCTCCCGATATTCCGACAGTGTTTAAGTGTAGTGAAAAACCGTGAAAGTCTAAAACAGTGCAAGAAAGGTGGCATCCACAAACTTGAAATTTACGTTATAAATAATCTGTAATGTGTACATTATTTACAAACTACTAATCACTACATAGTATAAAACAAAGTCGCTTTCTCTATCCCTATATCCATATGTATGCTTAAATCTTTAAAACTACGCAACGGATTTTGATGCGGGTTTTTTTAATAGATAGAGAGTGATTCAAGAGGAAGGTTTTAGTATATAATTTGCGGGCGGGCAAAGCCGCGAGCATCAGCTAGTAGAAATAATAATAAAATATGTGCAGTCAGGAGTACCAATATGTTAACACTTAACAACTTTTAAAGAGGTTTTCTCCTACGGTTACTGATTAAAATGTCATGTTGTTACGAACATAGTATTCTGGAACTCATATTTATATGAAAAGGTTCCTATCTCCTAGTTAAAACGTTATTTCTTTCTTATTTCTCTCTCCTAGTTAAAAATACTGCATAGATTTCTTTAAAGGCTTCTTCAATATTTAGGCTATAAATTATCACGCTACTTCCTTAAGGGGGTAGGCAATTTTGCAATATGTCCGTATACTTCAATTGTTTGACGTTTCAGTCATGACGTAAGTACATGAGAACGGCTATTTGTAGCTTATGTCAACGAAGTAAATGGCCTAGCGGTTTCATCACCGCTCTGTAAACTACGGGGTTGCAGGTTAAAACCCCCCCAACATTATTTTCACTTTTTGTGTTTTTTTTTTATGGTGTGAGATTTCATAGATTTCTTTTTGTATTGTTTGCATTTCTATATTTCTTATTTTTTTTCGTGGTGAAATATGTTTTTCCATAAAGTAATAGAGAACTATAGAAGAAGAATATAATCATGCTGCGCCGACCCCAAATAAATTGGGATTAGGGCAGGAGTATGATGATTTCTCCAAAAAGTAGTTTAGCGAACATCAGAAGCCTAATAAATTCACGTGGTCTTGCCGTGCGAGAAATGTGCTGTGCTATTTGCAATAATCAATAATCCATACGCAGTATACGTAGATTATATTTACAGCTATATTGTTATTGGCCTCATTTCATGCACCTTGGTGAGAATTTAAGACCTGCCTGGACTGTCATCGAAGGTCTAACGATGGAGACGTAAGGCAGTTGCAAGAGGTCATCAAGAGTTTACAGCATCTATATCGTGTTTGGGCTCATTTAACGCACCTTGATGAGAACTTTCGACCTAGCTGGAGTATGACTGTCGACAAGTGTCTAAAGATGATAACGTAAGGCTGAGGAAGCCGGTGAGGGAAGCCCTTATTTAAAAAAACAGAATATTTTAGGGATTAATGAAAATATTTCAGAGAAATTAAATTGTTAACTAGTTGATTCTATACTATACCTAATATTATAAAGCTGAAGTGTTTGTTTGGTTGGTTGAACACGCTAATTTCAGGAACTACTGGTTCGAGTTGAAAGTATCTATTAGTATTGGATAGCCCAAAAAAAGGAAAAAGATATTCCTTTTGAGATCTTTCGTTGCGTGCGCTGCGTAAACGGTTAAAGTTACGCAACAATCGTGTATGACGGAATTTTTCCTCTTAAAAAGTTCTATAAAAAGTCAGTGATAGCATTATTAGGTCTAGATAGACATAATAATGCTATCGCGATGATGGAGAGATGATGATGATGAGATGGTTAGAGAGAGTGAGAGACACCGTTAAAAGATTTTAAGGGTGTCTCACACTCTCTCTAACCATCTCTCTGTCTCTCTTATATATCGCAGACGAAGTTGCGCGGGCCAGCTAGTTATACAATAAACGTTTCTAAATTATATTAAATCTTGCGTAAGTCAAGTATCGATTTGGTAATGTGTTAGAAAATGATGATTATTACACATGACATGTTATTAAGGAAACTTATTTTATGGCAAATAAAAGTTATGACTAATGACTTGATATAACAAACGTTATTAGTATAAATGATAATAGTGCAAGTAAATATTATGACGGGACGATTATGGAAAACAAAAATAGTACAAATTATTTTATGAAAAACCAGGTATTACCGTATTTTCATTTATGTTCTGTTTTGTTTTTTATTTTATGTTTTGTGTCTTTTCATTTTTTTGTTTTGTGTGTGTTCTTTTTTGTGTGCTTTATGTATGTGTGAACCTATATAAAATTTGTTTTTATGGACTTCTGACGTCTGAAATAAATTTTATTATTATTTCCTTTATTCATTTCCACATCTTACTCTATATAATTTTAAACATTTATAAATATTAAAAAAACAGTGGAGCAGGGTCCAAGCTACCGGTGGTTAGGTCTGCAGAGACAGGAACCTCCTCACAATGCGAGCCGTATCGAGGAGTACTGCATCAGGCTTCAGTAGTTCTGAATCAGGCTGTTGATCCAACCGCCTAAAGAGAGCTTCGACAGATGTTCGTCGAGGCTATTATTATTATAAATAATAAGGGTTAACTTTTATTCTAGGGTTTTTCACCTGACCCTAAAACATAACCCGATTAAAACCCCTATACGGGTAACCTAATCAGAATTTCTAGCAGATTTAAAATTGGTACATAACTGTTAGGTACAAATCGCTGCGTGTCTGTCGTCACGATAATTGTATCACACTCAACCTCCCATAAAGCCTTATGCAGTCTCCTTTATGAAAAAATATATGCTTTAAAGAAAAAATATCAAAATTCGGATTTCAAAAAATTCTCTTGCCAACCATACACAACATAACTAACCCTTCGGGGATTGCAGGTGTGATGCTTTGTTATGACTTAGGAAGGTACTCAAGAGGTCAGCTTTATCTCTTTCATCGTGAAAATTTGAATGAATTATACGTTTAGCGCGACCTGTAGGCTAATTCACGTAACTAAAGAAGTGCTGTTGCAGAGCAGTTGTAGTTAAGTTTCGATCAAAACAACGCTTTTCGTATTCTCTACCGCTGTCAGACACGTTCGCGTCAAGTTCGAGTCGAGCGCAATAAAGACATTCTACTGTTGCGCGTCTTTGGTGCGTGCTTCGAAACGGAACGCTACATGATCGGTATTCTATAACGTAAGAAAAAGCACTAAAATGTACTGGGGTATTATTTTAATATTTTAATAACGTCATATTCATTGAAATGTAATTGATTATTTAGTAAGTCATATTTTTTCTTTCATATGGCCACACCATAAGTAAGTTTGAGAGAGTTTGGCTGTCGTACAGTTGACGAGCAGATCACGCGCAGTTTACGCGCAGTTCAAAGATTACAAGAATACCGTTTATCACTCGAACTTGAACTTAACTGCAACTGCACTACAACTTCATCGGCGCGTCATAAAATTACGTGAATTAGCCCTCTGAGAGACGAAGTTTATGAATCTATGGTTAAGTTCCTATATATTACCATCTTAGCTCACGCACAATGGTCCACTTTAGGGACTAAGTGCGGAAACCTAAACCCCCATGATGATGATATTACCATCTTAGACACTAATCTTTATGGTCCTCTTATAACTTGACCAAGATTATAAATCTGGACTTTAAAGAGACTGTAACATAACATAACATTTATTTAATACATCTCAGGCAACTTTGGCCCATAGATATATTTATATCTTAAAGTCTAATATACATTTGGAAAAAAACAATGCAATTTGTGTGACTGTGACCTCTGAGTTTGTTTTGAATGTCGTATCAGAGTAGTTGAATAGGAAATACCGCCCATCACGTTTTAAAACACAATGTTGTATTTACGCGTTAAATTATTTTTAGAACCAATTTACAAAATAAATAGCATTTTATTTATTAGATTTGGAAGTTTATTAATATAAAAAACAACGTTCCACAGCCGGAAGCAGATGGCTGATAAAAAATATGAAAACCCCAAGATAAGTGCATGACTGTTAGGTGGCAATCCATGACGCATACAAAAATATGCGCATATAAATTGTCAAGGCTGGCTGTGATGATGAGGAGCAAAACTACTATCGAGTTCGAATATAGGTTGGGTATGCATCCTGCCCACAAAAATCTTAATTTTAACAGAAAGCAGCGATTTGTACCCAACATTTATGTACCTACCAATTTTGAATCTGCTAGAAATTCTAAAAAGGTTACCCGTATAGGAAAAACCCTAGAGTAAAGGTTAACCCTTAATATTTTTAAAAACCAGTTAACCTACCCTTTGACCATAACAATTATTTTTTGCAATTTAAAAAATATAAGTGACTATGCGTATTTATTTAAAACGATTTAAATAAAGCCTAAGATCCCTGTATAAAACGACCTTGACCGAGCTGGTTAATGGATGAAAAGTATTTTATATCAAATTAAAACATGTCAATAGATGTAATGCCAATGGGTTAATTAAAAAATGTCTGTCCATAATTGTGGTCCACAATCATAGGAATTATGCCATAGAAATATCTTTATAATATTTCAACCTTGATATTACTGTAATATCAGAAACAAAAACAGGTTATACTTAAACAAAATGCCTAAAAATGACGTCATTTAATTTCTCGTATTTTTCTCAGCAAACCCTTTCATTTTATACCCATGTTTATCATGGTAATGCATAAAAACTAACTAATACATAATAACATTCATTCAATAACTAAACTTCTAAGATTTTTTTAGTAGTTAGTTACAGGTGAAGCTCATTAAATAGTGTAAAAATCTTAGAAGCATATAATATTACAGACGCATTAAACTGTAACATCGCGTTTTATCCCCGATTTTTTTACGATCCCTTGCGTCGCGTGCGCTGTCTGCCCAAATGTGCGAAAGCCTTTATTCACCCAAAAGAAAGACTACAAAAGCATAATTAACGTGCCGTGACACAAATCAGTAACCAATATATACAAGACACAAGACACTGCATCGATCGTCTAGAGGTAATGAATAAATTCGGTTGCAATAACGATGTCTGCGGGAAATCCATCTTGGATGTAGAGACTTGTATTTCCCGCGAGCATCGTTATTGCGACCGAATTTTTCGTGAGTAATCAGCCATCGAAAGTTAGCGATTTTGTCAAAAAAATCATCGGTTACAATAACGATGCTTGCGAGAGACGCATCATGGATGCAGAGACTTGCGGCTCTGGGTTCGATTCACCAGGTCAAGCAAAGTTTTATTGAGTTCTTCCATTAGGAATTTCTTAGTAGCAGCCACGGAGTCTGGATTATACCCGATTGATGGCAAAGCACCCTATTACGTGGAATTAAACATAACTGTCGAAATGTTTGTGTATTATTGGGTACACCTCTTTGGGGATTACAGGCGTGATGTCATGTTATGTTACAACTTTACTAACAAAATACATTCGAGGCCTGAAAAAAATAATTACTTTTCAATTAACGGTTAAAATATGTGTGAATCGATAAGTAAGGCTATTTTAGATCTGATGTCATCTGTCCGTCTGTAGATGGCGACCTCTCCCTTCCAGCAGAATGGGACGCCGTCACCTCCTTCTGCGAAACAGTCATGCTAGCAAAGGAGGTGGCAGAACGTGAGAGGGAGAGAACCTCACGTCCCGGCCGCCGCGGGAGACGCCCCGGGCGTCCACCGTAGGCGCGGGCCTGTGGACGGAGAGCTATGGGCTAGCTCGCCGTCCGTCCGTCTCATGACGACAGGCCGTGTCGACGGCGCGCCTGTGTTCCACGCGCGCCTCAAAGAGAGTCAGCAAAAGGAAGGGGTCCGTAAGGGCCGACGCCTGCCGAGGCTGCGGGACTGTTCGAAAGAGATACCGTGGCTCCGAAACAAAAAGGGCAAAGAAGGAACATGGATGGGTTTTAGTCAGTAAAAGTCTGATACTTTCTCCTGCTCCGCCCAGAGCGGGAGGAGTCATATGATGATTTCCCATCCGAAAAAAAAGGCTATTTTATATTTTAATGTTAAATTCACTAGATTTTTGTAGCAAGTTGCTTTGTAATCAATAGATATTTAAGTCATTGAGTTGCTAAACCAGTGACGTTACATGTTGCTATTGACATTTAAAAAATATGTATATGAGAGTCCAGGTTTCGAATAGGTCTTTTAAGAGGAAAAAGTGCCTCCTCTCTTGTGCGGATTGTAACCACAATGGTAGTTTTAATGAGGTACAAATCCCTCCGGGGTCTCTCCGGTTTTATCCTCAAAGACCGGTCACCTTTTGAAAGTTTCACCCGAAAACGAAAACAAAGGTATCGGGAAAGCGTATTTCGACAGCTCATAAAAAGTATGTCAAAGAAAAAGAATAAAGAGTTCATAAATTCCAGAGTGCAGTTGGGTTTCCAAATAAAATTAAGTCAAGTCCACCCTTTATTAAATTTTTAGAGTGGAGTTCTTCTGTTGGAGCTCCCGAATGCGTACAACCGCTGGACCCCAATAGCGCCTTCCAACTACTGCGTAGACTACCGCATCATGGCGGACCCTAAGAAGATCACGCCGCGCATTTGGGCAATCCTACCGGGAGGAGACTTCGTGAAGAGTAACATGTACTTTACATACGGTAAGACAATAATAAATCTATCCTATCAACTACGACTTGACCATTTAAAGAATTAAAATGTATACTTACCGATACTTATAGCCTGAGTCATCCCACCGATGGGCAAAGACGGGGCAGGGAGGCTGATTCGTTGTTGGTGAAAACGGGCATTACACATTGTTTCAGGTGTCACTTAGTGTTGGTGAAAACAGGAATAAGGCATTTAGGTAATTGTCACTTAGGGTTTATGAAAACGGGCACTAGGCATTGAGTTAGGTGTCACTTAGTGTTGGTGAAAACAGGAATTAGGCATTCCGTTAGGAATAAGAAGAAGAATAAAATTTATTTGCATAAGTGTCACTTAGGGTTGGTGAAAATGTGTAATAGGCATTTATCTTTGCACAACATATCAAGAGCCCCGGTAAATGCTCGTACGGCATTCCTTTTGGAGTTACTTTCAGTCTTCTCGGCCTCAAAACATTGTGCTGGTGGATGCATTGTAAAGTTATAACTTTAAAGAATCGTATTAAAAAAAAAAAGTGAAAAAGTGGAACTTTGACCCCCATAAGCCCCATTATCGCCGTAACCAGAAGTTTCCCAGATATGGTTTGGAACAAAAAAATTGATCGGAATAACGGAGAAACCACGTGGCTCTTGGCTTCGTTAATGGTCTATTTACACCCTTTTTATCGCACTGATATAATATTTTCAAGGAGAAAAATATGAAAGTGGAACCTAGAGAAAGAAATAAAGAACAACAAAAACAAAATCATTCGTAGGATACGGTAGACACAAAGTTATTGAAAGCAGGCAGTTAGTAATACAAGCGGCATACAAATATTTACATTGGTTACACCTGATTAGAGTGCGGCGACTACAGCAGCTAAATTAGCAACTCTATTTGTGGTGGTTCAAACTTCGTTTGAAATTCTGTTGGAATAAAGTTCTAATCAGCTTGCACTACACAGTGGTTGTTACGTCAGTCACTGCGGGCCGAATATAGCGAAATGAGTGGTTTTTTGCGATTTCCAAAAAATATTATTAAATATTATTTACTAATATTATAAAATTAACATCATGAGAGTTCGGTTCGGACAGCCATCGTGAACAGTCGCATCGCGAGCTGCGCTGTACCATCTGCTGCAAAAGTTCTATTGTTCTACGACCCAGGCATCGGTGTGTTTTGTTTTGTTCGGTTGGTGTGCCATTACTTAGGGATTTTATGTAGACACTGTGATACTGGTATTATACATGCCTGCTCTTAATTCTATTTGTTTTGTTTTGATATCTATGATCGGGTATGTTTGTGAATAGTGTGTTTGTGAACCATAACTTTGAATAACATATCGTGAACTTAAGTAAAATTAGTTAGACCGGGGGTAAAACGTTTACATATCCAAATACAGTGTAGTGTTCGGAGACTCTGTGCACATCGGCACCCTAAGAGCTGACTGGCAGGACGCCCAAGATACCATCAGGAGCCTGTGATCCAGATCGTGAGCCGAGCTGTAGCTGGAATTCGGTGAACTCGTTTCATTTATATATGTTGAATGGGCACGATTTTTTCTCTTTTTTTTTTAGCCAACCAGCGGTCGCTTGTGCACAAGTCTGGGGCTTCCCAGTCTACCTACCTAGCTGGGAATACTACTTACTTAGACGATTAACGCACTAAATAATCAAAATATGTTATTGTGCATGATAATGACCTAAACCAGATCATTGTAAATATAAAAATCATTCCGGTGTTGTATTGAGTGCCCGATCTAGCCTAGAACAGCCACCAAAACAGAGTTGCAAGTAGGCCCAGAGCCTTCCCGAGTTGTCATACTTACGCCGACCACACACTAGCGTGATACTGATTGCATAAAGGGCAGCATAAACATATTGATAAGAGATATATTGGGGCCTCCCTGTCAACAATATCTCCGCATGTACCGTTTAAATCTCAAAAATAATACAGTGTAGCTTGCAATACTGGGACAACGAACGCACACGTGTTAATTAACACAAGGCCAGGTCTTCTATTACATAATACCAATACTGCGCTCCGAGCATTTGCGAGCAACATGTGGTGAAGGACGTGTTGCAAGAAAACAAAAACATAAGACGAACACTTAAAGTCACTAGGACGCCAAAAAAAAAAAAATTTTGTTACACCATAAAGCAATAGATTATTTTTTTTACGCTTGTCTCACTCCGTGCAGATGGTATAACAAACCCTATACAAATAATCTAACAAGGGTGACCGGCGGTGAGCAATAAACCCATAATAACTCAAAAGTGAACCCTACTTTCTCCTATTACCCATGAAACAAAAACAGATTACATAGTTCGACCATCAAAGAACAAACAAAGCCACACTTAAACTACAGTAAAATTAACCAAAACAACGCGAGATTAATAAAAGTCCTAACGAAATACCATTAGTTAATAAGCTCTATTTCCAGGAACACTAATCAACATTGTCCACAGAAGCAATAATAGGCCTTTCTTGCAGGCCTGAGTAACAAAGGTACCTACATTATAAGGAAAAGCAACACATAATGAATAGTTGCGGAGCCACGACAATGAAAGTAGAAGCGGTGCAGCATAATAGCAAACAGGACAGATTATCATTAAATTTACGCATGGAAATAGCCCATATGATCGGAGACGGAAACTGTTTATTTAGGGCCATCGCGCACCAAGTAAACGCCATATTTTTCTTAACGTTCGATCACCACATGATAAGAAGAGACCTGGCTAAATATGTTAAGAAGAACAAAGATCAGCCGAACATAGCACTAGCGCTCGCGGCAAACCCGCCTACTACCACTAGTCAAGGAAGTGCTGATGAGCAAAGAGAAAAATATATCGAACAACAATACAAAGATGGCGTCTGGGGGGGAGAAGACATCATCATTGCAGCTGCCGAGTACTACTTCATCAACGTAACAGTGCACCAAGCCGGGCCTAGTGCTCCCATTACATACCACCCCAGAGATCCACAACAAGCTGTAGCCACTATTAACTTACTGTATCACAATAACCACTATGACAGCCTTCTTAGCGCACTTAATTCCCAAGTTTCTGCAACAGAATGTACACCACACAATACGCCAAATACAAGCCTGCTGAAGAACCTGACGCCACCGGATATACAATACTCAGACCCCCACCCTGCCCTAGGAAGATAACAGAAATTAATAGTGTCAAAATCGCAACCTGGAATGTTAGAGGCACTGCCACACACTCCAAGAAAAATAACATTGACAAAACCTTGAAAGATAAAGGGATACACATAGCATGCCTACAGGAAACAAACCTGAGTACCGGACTATTAACCTCAAAACACTACACCTGGCACCTTTGTGGCTCTACCAAACGCCGTGGTCTCGCGCTACTGGTAAGAAAAGACACGACTATAACAATACAAATAACAAGAATAAATACAAACGTCATGGCTGCAGTTATAACAGCTCTCTGCAAAGGACAATCTGTGAACTTGTATATAATAACAACACATATACCAAGCATAAAGCCAACTAAGACATTTTCCGATCTGATCGACTGCATCAAGGCAAAACCAAAAGGGTCAAACATGATGATCCTAGGAGACTTTAACGCGCACATAGGAAAACAAGACATAAATACCAATGGAAACCAAACGACTAATAAAATTGGTGCCAACTTATTGCACACAGCGTCGAATGACAATGGTGAAATCTTATTAGACATTATAAAAAGAGAAAACCTTAGATTAGATACATCACGAGGCAGAACAAGCTGCAAAATAACGTGGCAATCTGGACAAAGGAAATCGCTAATTGGCCATATACTTACTGCTGCGGACGAGCCAAATATATTTAATTACATAAAAGGCGAGTGGAGGAAAAATATATCAGACCATAAAATTATTCTTGCGGATATTATTATCCCGAACCTCAAGAGGGAAAAGGTGACACTGCAGATGCCGAAATCTAGCACGAAACCAATGCACAAATCTGAGCTCGAATTCAACTACAGAAATCACGACTATAGCCGACTACAAAACGAGGAAATAATGAAAGAATATCAAGAGGAAATTAAGAGCCAATCTCAGATAATAAATCTACAAAACAAAGGAAATAGCAAACTAGTCCCATGGGATTCCCTTATGAATATCATGAAATCAGCAGCGGCAAAGATTCTTATAAGCAGGCCAATCAGATCCAGGGAACATAGAATCGCGCTCGCAAAACTGCAAAAAGCCAAGTTTATAAAAATCTGTTACCCCAGAGAAGCATTCGCAATCAAACAACTAAGCGAAGCAAGACACAAGCTGCAAAATATAAAAAATAAAGAAGAAGGGGAAAAATGCGAAATATTTTTTAGAAACCTAAGCGGAACCCATCCATCGCAACGCATGCAAATCGCATACGATTTTTACAGGAGACATAAAATGAACATGAAGCACAAGTACAAACAACGTTTTATACCCATGCCAAGGTGGGAAGAAGAATTAAAAAAGTCAGCAGGCCCACACATAGAACTCCTACCCAATGAAAACCCATCAGACGCAAAAGAAGAACTATCCTCAAAGGAAATAAGCGATATCATTAAAAGCATGAGCAACGGCAAAGCACCAGGTACTGACAAGGTGGTGTCCGAGCTATTCAAAGCCTTGCAAACAGAAATGCTATCGGAAATTATAAAGCACATGCAGGCAGCATGGATAAGCAATGATATACCAATGTCTTAGAGCAAAACAATCCAAATTCCAGTGCCTAAAAAAGCAAAGCCAGACGGAATTAATGACTACAGAAAGTTAACTATGTGTAACGCGGGATATAGGATATATGCAAGCTTTCTTCTAAGAAAACTGGATGCTTCAATAAAAGAACTAGGCAACTATCAAGCAGCCTTTCTTCGCAATAGATCGACCGACGACCATATGTACACACTGAGCAGAATACTTGACGAGGAATGGAGAGCAGGCTCAAAAACTACTACTACTACTGTACTGGCGTTAGACATCGAAAAAGCCTTCGATACGCTGAACTTAAACTCTCTTAGAGACATTCTAGTTACTAGAACTAACAAATACCTAACGAATAGAATTATTAAAGCATGCATGAATGAATCCACCTGCATAAAATGGTTTGGACAGCAAACGCCATCGACGCACAAAGGCAAGGGAGTTAAACAGGGATGTCCGCTATCCCCACGACTATTCACCATAGTAATGGATGACGTACTCAGAACATTAGAAGAAGAAATAGAATGCCTCCACCTAGACCAAGACCATGAGATTCAACTCCCTATTATACTGTCCTTTGCAGATGACGTGATAATAGCAACAAATAATCTCAGTGTACTGGACGAAATAGTCACCAAAATCAAACCGCTGCTGGAATCAGTCGGACTTCACATTAATGAAACGAAAACAAAACTAGTAATCAGCGACCCACATAGCACCGCAATCCGAAGTCTTATTAGAATTGGAGGAACCAGTATTCAACCGGCAGACGAAATTAGGTACCTTGGCACGTATATAACATCGACACTTAATCGAAACTACACAGTCAACGCCAGATGCAAACAAGCGATGCGTAACTCTAAGGCCTTAATTACATTCATAAAAAACTCGAAAATGGAGTGGAAAATCGCGCGTCTTGTCTATAAAATGGTCATAGAACCTGCAATGACTTACGGGCTTAAGGCAGCGGCACTCACAAAGGCAAACCGATCGAAACTCAGAAGATACGAAAGACTTATTCTTAAAGATATGATAAAGAGTACGCGAAACCCCCCGAACAAGAAAACACGCGAAATTCTTATGGGAAAAACAATTACCAAAAAAATTTAATGCCTACGGTTATGCTACTACGGGCACATCCTCCGACGACCAGAGCCTCACTTACTACACGCAGCTATTAGATACAAGGCGAAACGGTTAAAAGTTGGAAGACCAATATATACATGGAACGAACCACTCCAACAAGACATGGAATATTTCCACAAAAGCAAAGAAGAATGGATTCAGCTAGCAGCAGATAGAGAAAAATTTAAGTTGGCCACCCAGGAAATATATCACCACAGCGAAACTGACAGCGAAACAAATACTACTGACGACGAAACATATACACGAAAATAACGATTAATTATGTCGTGTCAAAAATGAATAAATCACAACCACCAGAAACGAACATGACTCTCCAATGCTAGAAGAGACCAATCAAACGAAGGTCAAAACACCAATGCTCATTCCTATGGATTGTACCTGTCTTTACCACTATTCCTATATTGACTCTAGGCTGCATAGTCGGCTGATTGTGCCCGACTGGCTGCGGTTGGTCGGGCTTCCTCTCCCATCCCAGAGCATGTCTTGCCTTACAAAACAGTGCCCCCTGGTGTATCCGGCTTGTCCGGGTCAGGCTTGCTCCTGGCTGGGTGTGGTGCTCAATCATCATCATCATCAATCATATTATAAAATTAACATCATGACGGTACACTGTCAATACATCTACGAAAACATAATGTACGTCAGAAAAAATCTGCATCTTTTTGGTAAAAGAGGTGACAGACTTAATTACAGTACTAGAAATAGGGACCAACTAATTCAGCCAGGCTTTAAACTCGCTAAGGTAGACTCATCTTTTATGGGATACTGTTTGAGATGCTTTAATAAAATTCCACAAAGTATTCTTGAACTGAATGAGACGAAATTTAAAACATGCATTAAACACACACTATGTAAACAAGCATATTACAAGTTGAGCGATTATATCGCTGATAAAAATGCTTGGCTCAATGCTGGTCCTGCTCCACAAGGACAGGGGCGCATAAATTGATAGCATTAAATAGTATTGTTGGAGCTGCTGAAGATTGTACAACTTTCTTTGAATTGTATAGATTAAATCTGTTTAGTATTATATAATCGCATTGCCCATATTGTGTGAGTACTATGTACTAGAAAGCTACTTCACTGATTCACTGGAAACCTACGTCTTTTCTTGACTTGAATGTGTCCTGGCGGTTGAGAGTATGTCATGCTCACTCAAATGTCTCGCTGATGGTGGCGCATGTGTCGGATCATTTAGTTCCCTTCAAAATGGTTGAGTTGAATGGTGCTGATCCATGTGTCATGTCCGTGAACGGGCGCTGTCAGTTGTGACTGGTCATCTCTTAGTTGCCATGGCTTATTTGAATGAATTATTTTGGTTTTTGAATTGTATTTTTTTTTGTGTATTTACTGTGGACACTTTTAACGTGCACATCTTGCTACATTGTTCTCACATAATATACCATCTCAACATGAATGATGTAACCAAGATTTTGTAACAATATTCTGATTTAAAAGAGTGTCCATGGAGTTTCTTGCCCGTTCTTCTCCATAGAGATCTACGCTAGGGAATGGGCAACTACAGTACTTTCACAGTTTTTATGTCTTGTGACTGGGACTGTAGCTACATTTAATTTTCATCTTTGTTTCGACTATTCAAAAGTGCCTGTAACTGGCCTACTTGAAATAAATGCTTTTGATTTTGATTTTTTGATTAAAAAATAAAACACTATGATGCTAATATGTTGCTTGTAGAATTATTAAAAATCAGAATGATCGCATGTATTTCAGTATGGGTTTTACTCGTTCTAAGAATTTTTTAGAGATAATTTCGTGATTTCTTTTATCGAGTAAAATTAGTTGTATTATGTTTTAAAAACACTATCATAATAGCATATATCCTGAAGAATATTATATATTTTTCTGGTTTCGTTTATTGCAGAGATTCATATGCTTTTTGCATTATAAAACTCGCGTTTAGCTCCTATAGTCCCCTTAAAGGAGAATGGGCTTTGAAATATAGGCATCTCCCCCAAGGTCTAATAGCCATAAGATATAAATGATTGAAAAAAACTTTTCGAATGAACCTTTGCTGCTATCACAACTTTTGCTAATTCGCAGTGCGTTCGGAGTTACTGACCTAAATAAAATATATTAGGTACTAGTTGGACACCGAAGTGATTTTATTTACAGCCAATTAAGATTTTAGTGACAAGCAATAGTTATAAGATATACACTATTGGATAGACCTTTCAAAGAGAACTTTTGCTACTAGCACCACTTTTGCTAACTCGTAGTTTATTCGGAATTATAGACCGAAATGTGTCTAATTGGTCACAGAAGTTAAGATTTTTTGGGTAACCAATAACAATAAGATATATAACATTGGAGAGAGCTTTTCAATGAGAACATTTCCTACCAATACAACTTTTGCTAATATCTGTAATTACAAGATATTAAGTTATCTTTGCTTAGGTATTGGCTGCAACTTGTAACATACAACGTTTCTAACCTAAAGGGCTATTTACATTGTAAACCATAAAATATAAAAAAAGAACTGTATTATTTTTATATATTTATTGGCACCTTCAAGTAAAATATATTATATTTTACTTGAAGGTGCCAATAAACTATTTTATATGTTGGCAAAACTAATATTTGTAAAAATAATATTTTCATTTTCAGCAATTCTCACTGCATTAATTTACCGAACAATAATGGCATGACACAAAACCCAAAATATAAGCATTTTCAGACATTAAGATCCTTGGTTTTATAAACTAACGTTAGATTAAGATTATAGTAACGTTTTGGTTTTCAAATGATAATATTCCTGTATACTCTGTCAACAGCCACGCTGCTATCATGCTTCTTCATGCTGTTGGTGCTGATAGTATACTTCTTGCTGCCTGAGCTTCAGAACTTGTGTGGCCTGATCTTGATGGCGTACGTCTTCAGTCAGTTCATGGCCTTCTTGCTGCTGGCCATCATTCAGATGCAGTTCTACACCGCTACAGGGTGTATATGTCTGAGTAAGTGATAATTATGGAATATCATTATTTTATTTTTTCTTTCATTCTTCTTTTTCTTTACGTTGTTTTTCATTCCAGCGATGTTCATATATTTCTTCTTCCTGGCTACATTCTGTTGGATGAGCGTCATGTCCTTCGATATTTGGTGCACCTTCAGGTTAGTTTCTGCACAACTAAAAGTAATAGTTAGAGAGCCGACGACAAGAAAAACAAACCTAGTCCGATAAGAATCCCAGATGATGTATATAGGGTGTAAATAGACTCTACCCACTACTACGACTATAACTATTTGACACTCACAATGGTCCACTTCAGGAACTAAGTGCGGAAACCAAAACTCTTAACATAACAACCATTATTTGACGCGCAACTACCAACACAAAGGCTAAAAAGTTAGGACAGTTTCCTAAAATTCGAAGCGTCCCTACCACAAAACCCAGCCGGAGCCCAACGCAAACCGTGGCAAAGGAGGGAAGGTACTTTACCACAGTTTGCATTGGGCGTCCCTTCCATTCCGGATTAACCAGCTAGTGAGCATCTTCTAGACAGGGTCTAACCTTCAATGGTCCACCTGGAAGTCCTTGAACCGTCTGTGGACCCAAGTGGGAAGATGTAACTACCTCGACGTGAGGGTGGAACTGTGTAGCAGACTATGATCCTCTTATCCCGACTGCTGAGCCCTAAAACATGCAGCCAACGTGACCCCTGTGCTGCCACCGATGAAGCTGTGTAAGTGCCGAAGTTTTGGGCCTTCATAAATAATGTCGTGTGGTCGCTATATTACACCACGGAGAAGATAACTATTATATAAAAGAATAAGAAGAGAGAGACAAACGTTAAACCAAAGACATAACAATAACAATTCCAAATAAATGTAGAAACAATTTCACAAGTTTAATTTTGCTAATCTTAACTTGATTAATGTTAATCTTAACGAAATTTGTTTTACAGAGGATATGCAGAGACCCGTCCAATCCACCGGAGAAGAGAATTGTTTAAGTTCCTGATGTACTGCTTGTTCGCGTTTGGCGTCCCGTTCCTCATGACCCTGGGCCTCTACACACTGAACGAGATCAAGGGTGACTTGGGACACTTGCCTTGGTTCATCACTCCTCACGTGCCTGAGTACGGATGCTTCCTTCAAGGTTGGCATACTGAATATCCGACTAATGATTAAATGATTTAGATCTCCTACCCATTCACTTGGCTTGGCAGTTGTTTGTCTAACAGTTTGAACCCAGTTTTTAAAGCGTGCTGTAAAAACGTTGATCTACAAGTAAGTAAAGCTTTACCTTCACGCAATCATAACTATCCAGCCATAAAAACGACCAGTTTTTGGCAGTCAAAATCATATCGTTGAAACAGTGCCTCTGTTTTTGATGCTTTTAAAGTCTACATGACATGTTTCCTTCGCAGGTGGTGAAAAACTGTTGTACTTATATATACCCATGCTGATCCTGATCATCGGTAACTGGATGTTTTACCTGATGACCGCATTTAATATCTGGAGGTTGAGTCGAGGAACAGCCGAGCTGGACTCGGCTGCTGCAGGCAATCCGCAGGCACATCGCACTCATAGGCATAGGTACGTGAAACCGTTGGCAATGTCTACCTAGAAGTATTAGATATACCTATACGTACTGAACACAAGCCGAGAGGGACATTCTCCTCCTGTACAAAATTTATGTTTCTAGACACGCGGTAGCGTGTCAAGCCAAAGTTCAAGCTAACAGAACTGGCGAGAAGCACCGTGTGTAATATTAGACGAACCATTTGGAGTCACTTTTGATTCCTTCATAACTTAAAAATTATTTCACATAAACATGTCAAATTTGAAAATAATTTGGCTCTTATATTGAGACTTGACATACATAATTATGTGCTCCAAATTTTATAAACACACCTCAAGCGGATATTTAAATATTAACGTCGAAAAATCGTCATTTTTAAGACTGTCTGACCTATGGATCAAAATTCTAACCCAGTTCCAAATGACCTAGAAAGTTCAAATTTGGCATTCAGCTAAGTAGTTGCGTGAATACAAAGGAAAAAATCAAAAACTAGTAAAATTTGTATCATTTTTTTTCAATTAATAACTCATTCTATGAACACTTACTTATAGTGCCTGTAATGTAAGAATCGGCAAATTTTTAAGTTAGAAATCTGGAAAAATATAGATGAACTCATAGTTCAAAACAAATGTTTTCTGTATCATCATTAAAAGAAAAAACTTTCTTTAAGGGGTTTTAATAGGTGATAAAAGTTTGTATGAAACTCTGCGTCATTTTTGAAGTTCCAAAAAAGTGATACAGTATATTTTAAGGCCTACCTATTCATACACAAAATCTCTTAAGGGGTCATTGTACTCATCATTATATTTTTTTCGCGTTCAGGGTTTGGTTTGGGTTTGGCCGATGGCTAGTTTCTACCATGGCAGCAAGCAAAATTTATTAATGGAAAAACATTTTTTACAGGTTCAGGGTGTACCTGAAACTGTCTGTGGTAATGGGCCTTAATTGGTTGCTGGAAATAGTCAGCTTCTTGTATCCTGGCTTCAAGATATGGTGGATTACTGATGTCTACAGCATCCTTATAGGCTTGGCGATATTCCTTATTTTCGTTTGCAAGAAGAAAATACTGAGGAAACTATGCAAACGGTAAGAGAAATATCTTAAATGTTCATTTGTGTTTACCCATCAGAGCGTAATACTATAAATCCTAATTTATTTGGGGTCACACACACAGCTTGTCTTCTTTTATACCAATAGAAATGTGGTAGCCGAAATAGTAGTAGTATGGTCAGTCGAACTACGTAACGCCATCCAGTTAAATCATCTTTTAATAAATCAATCTAGTCCATAGATTCTTTCCCTTTTTACACTCAAAATAATCCTCTTGTCCTCAACATAATATCTGTCCGAAATTAAAACAACATTGTTTTTTTTTTTGTAATAATAAAAGTCCACCAATGTCGGGAACAAGGTCCAAGCTACAGGTGGTTAGGGCTCCAGAGACAGTAACCTCATCGAGTCCTCACAATGCGGGCCGCATCGAGGAGGACTGCCTTCTGAATCAGGCCCTTAAATCATGATCTGTCAAATGACCAATTTGTTCGAGACACCATTGTTTAACTATTGTGTCTACTTCGTGGACAGATCAAGGGTTAAACCAACCAACTAAGGAGAGCCTCAAAAGACGTATTTAACAATATTATAATTACATTATTATATTTTTCTGTTCTAACAGTTACTTGAGAAGACAGACAATGCGCTGGTATCCATCATCCAAGAGTCACAGCCAGTCCAGCAACATGCCAGAAATCGAAATCGCTACTCTTGAATCGAAGGTGTCATCGGAACCGAATGGACTGAACGGTTACACAATGGTCTCTAAACATGGATTAACAAAACAAGATCATGACGAGATCAACTATCAATGATCAGTGATCAGTTTCAAAGCCCAAGAACTGGACTTTGAATACCTTACTGCCTTACAAATATAATAATAATTATATTTATTAAAGTTCGAAAGTAAGTTCAAGTTTACAATAAGCTGAACTTAAATAATTATCTAATTTTAGGGCTGGGATATAAAATACCAGTGATTTGCACAATTTAGTAGATAATCAAGTTAATTCTAACATACTATAGGTACCTACACCAATCAAACGTCTAATTTTACAAACGTTGATTTATAATTTTAACCCAGATACTTGTGTTCATGTTAACCGCACATTCAGTAGCGTTCTTTAAGTTCCAGCCAGGATACTAGATATCAATCCCCCATTTTGCGAGATTATGTTTCCAGCGGCCTTCTTGTACGCGTATTAGAGTAAGTTCACGAAGTGCTTTCCACATTCCGAAATTTTTGTGGCTGGATACCATACAAGCTACTTACATACTTTGGTATGTGATGCCTTAATAGTATGAAGAACTACTAAAAGACAGTGTATTTAGTGGTGCTGATAGGCTTAGAATACGCTTTAATTGATCATTTAAGAGAACCATAGTTTATTTTGTAGGACTTTCGAATTAATAGATATATGTCAGTTGGAATACATACCTATGCGTACGCCAGTAACTTGCAGTTTGGAGAACAGTGTGCAAGAAGCTTTCATAGCATTGCCGCAGACTTGTATTACTAATCAGAAGTAGTTGCAAGTTACTTGTGTGAAAACCGGCGTTTTTTTCGCATGTAATAGTGGACGTCTTTTGGCTGAAATGATGATGAAATGAAAGCGCGCACCTTATTTGCGCCTGATAAAAACTATTAAATACTTTTCTCAAGCGGCCAAAGAAGCGCTCCTTGAACGATAGCTTCATGTCAACAACATTGATGCTTAGCGCTTCCGACATACCCAAATATTTGAACGTTTCGGTTGCTGAGAGGGATCTAAGATTTATAGAATCCGAGAGCTGTATTCCCACAAATTCCACAATCTCCCCTCGCTCAACATACATGACCGCACATTAGTCCACACAAATTCCACCCTGATGGCGCTACTGAAAGTTTCAGTTACCTTCAGTAGCTCCATCAGTTGCAAATCGTTGGGAACAATGAGTTTCAGGTCATCCATGTAAAGAAGGTGAGATATAACCTTCTCAATCTCGAATCCTTCAGCAGCGTGCTTCGAGGGTTTGATGCTATTCCGCTTTCCAAAATATTATGTTTCCACTGAACAACATTTCTTTAAATAAATCTTTGTACCGTTACTATTTTGGGTATTTTTTCGTAACTAGCACAAATACTCGTTAAAATACCAACAAAACGTTTATAATAATAATTTCGCGAAACATTTTGTTACGTGTGCTTACGAAGTTTAAATTATTTATGATTTAGCAGGTAGTGTATGGTATGAAAACAAATGCAAAGCTACAAAAGATACCTACCTTATATTAGGTGGTTATAATTATTTTGTTAATCATAATGATTTTCCTGAATAAAATGGCAACATATTCCTTTCAATTATTTGACCCTATTGTATCCTATTTGTACAAGTTATAATGAGCTGAAGATGAGCCGAGAATTTAACCTCATCGCGTATGTAGTAAAACTACTGCGTGGTGCAGCTCATAACCCGGGAGTGCTGCGTCAACTAAAACTGCGTTGGGCCAAACCAGAGGCCCTCTCTCTAACGCTTCGTCTGTATATTGGGATCTATCCGTCTCTCTCACTCGCACTCATCTGCAGACGTGCGCGAGAGAGACGGATAGATCCGAATATACGGACGAAACAGTTACCATGACCTGTGAGAAATCGGGCAAATCAGTGATCACCTCCAGCCAAGTCCTGGCCAGCCGCTCACGAACGGATTGAAAGAACTGATGGAGGTGTCGGCCCTTGGTAGAATTATCCCATTGCACCTACATTGCCATTCAGATAAACGTTTCTACGAGACTTCAGTCTGCATCCGTCCGTCAGTTTCCAACTATGTTGGGGTCGGCTTCCAGTCTAAACGGATGCTGGTGAAAACTGTATTTTACATGGAGCGACTGCGCCTATTCGAACTACACAAACCTGGTTACTGGGTAATGGGATACCCCTTGGTAAGACTGACTGTCAGACTTCCCGTAACGACTGTCAAAGATCTACAAATGATATATTATGTATACTCGTATTAGTAGATAACTCTACCTATATTCATATATTGTACTAGCAGACGTCACGTGGTTTCACCCGCGTAGTTCCCGTTCCCGTGGGAGTACGGGGATAAAATATAGCTTATGTTACTCAGTAAAGACGTGGCTTTCTATTGGTGAATGAATTTTGGAAATCGGCGCAGTAGTTTTTAAGTTTATTCATTACAAACATACACACAAAAATACAAATCTTTCCTCTTTATATTATTAGTGTAGATGAATATAATTATATTGTATATACATTACATACTGCTCACTTTTGGTTTAACAGGTGCGACATTATGTTATGTAATATGTTTATTTTATTAAGATTGACAATGTAATGTAAACAAGTGGAGTAGGTACTACCGCCATAAGGATACTAAACTCCAAATCGGACTACTAGAAGGCAAAATTACTATTAAATGTTGTTAAGGTATTTCAATGATTTCGGTTACAATAAACATAATACGATAACAGTCAAAATCTTTTTTTTATCATCTTCTTTCAAAGTACTTTGACAGTCGCATACGTAGGTCTCATACCTACGTATGCGACTGTGTGAGTCTTGCTAGCCTAATAGGTATTCGCTCGCGTTCGAGACAGCTGTTAACGTCGTCGCTCGACTCAACTTCAATAGAAAAGTTCAATACATTTTAATGCCTGTTTTCTTAATTGATGTTTTAATTTAGAAAGCACTTCGTCATTTTTTATCAAAAGCGTTCACTATCCTGTTTTTTAGATCCTCGGTACTTATTGTCGCACTAAAATAAACTAACGATTTAATACGTCCCCACAAAAAAAGTCGTCAAATCAGCTGATTGGGGATTCTCATCGAATTAATCCCATATTTCGTTTTGAAAACGAGTACGTGTACGAGAATCGGTCGATCGCTCCCCTGTCGATGGCTGTGTTCGGACGGAACGTTCCATGACCACGAAGTAGCAGCTAACATAGTCCTACCCTGCGGTCTACTCCAGTACCAAACCTTTTTTTTTTTTTTTTTTTTTTTTTTTTTTTTTTTTTTGTACCATACCTTTGGTTGACTTGAATTTTCTGCCAGCTAGAACCACATTATCACCACACTGCACCGTGCCACAGTCCACCATTAGTCACCATTTCACTGAACATTTTGGGTCAATTAATGGAAAGACATCGCGCGCGAAAAACTATTTGCATACACTGTACGGAACGGAAGGCCGCGCGTGACTAAAATTGTTTACATTTATTTAAGTTAGCTTTGATCGTAGGCGCCGGCGCAACCCGGTGTCATGGTGGCTATCTCGCTCTATCCCAGGTTTTTAATTTGCACGAGAAAGGGAACGAAAACAAGTATGACATATTTTGCATTTTCTTGGTTTATCTATTGTGTCCTTTAACGAGTGCCTGTTTAATGTGTGCGTGCGGTTGAATCGCCAAGTTTACCTAACTGTATTTGTAACGACTTTAACTAACTTGAAATAAGGTTCATTTTTCTTTATTTTGTATTGAATGGCGGAATTTGTATTAATACAAATAAAACTGCACTTTTAAAAGTATATATATAGTTACGGTCCATTTCAGTTTGCTTGGACTATACAGGGGTAGTGTGGCTATAAATTACGTAGCTTTAATTATTTTTGGGATAAAAAATTACCTACATTAAAAATTATAGAAATCGATTCAGTAAACGATTCTGAACAAACTAATTTCAGGATGTGCGTTAATTATGTTACATGTTGTATAAATCTAAAGAAAAGCTCCAAGCATTTGATAGCCCAATTCTTGACGATAACAAGCAGGCCTAGCCAAGTTACAAACGATTCGTATCGATTCTCTTTCTACAATCGTAAACGTTAAGTCACATGGTCAAAACAAGCGAATAGAAACTTCGTAGACAAGTTTACATCGATTAAGATGATAGAATAAAATGTATTCGTTTCTACAATCGTGATCGCTACGTCCCATATAAATCGTAGCTAACTTACAGTTCTGACTGAACTTGAAAGTTTCTATTCGTTTGTTTCGACCACGTGACTTAGCGTTGAAATGATGTCATTCCCATACATTTGGGTAGTTTTCTATTAGCGTTAACGGTTGTAGATTGTCAACTTGGCTAAGTCTAAAGGTTAGGTAATAATTTGTCCGCACGCAGTTACGCACGTTGCAGCCGCATCAGGTCGCAATGACCCGTGTTTTCAATTAAGTGCAGCCTATTCGAGTCTGCGTCAGCCTTTGTTTTTATAGGGTTCCGTAGGCAAATGGAAAAAAATGGAGCCCTTATGTAGATCTATCCTGTCCGTCTGGATGTCAGTTCGTTTGAATTTCATAGCCATTTTTCACAAAGCCACTTGTACACACACGTTTTTTGCCGTAAAATGTTAATAGTAGTAAGTAAGTTTTCATACAGCATAAAAACTTGAGTGACTGTGTAATGTGTATACGAGGCCTAAAAATTTGGTATTTGAAATAATTGACAAACACACATTTTAAACATAACTATAATTGCAAGATTACAAATTGAATATTTGCAGGGTGGGCGATGAAAGAGGCTGGGACCTCTCATTATGTCGATTATGAGGATACAGATAAAATCGTGTTACACAAAATACTTTTCAATACACTTCCTCGAAAACTGGTTCATAACGCACTATGATTAGGTTCAACATGCAATGTATTTCACACGTGTGCGATTTTTTTCATTTTCCAACACGTGTGCTGGAATGAAAATTGCCACAGATAACTATACCCATACTTAGTCCAATGCCTATAGTCGGAGGTTAATGTTTTTTTTTATTTCGGCAAAGTAATAATGCGTCTTTACGGCGTAAATATTTTTTGAATATTCAATTGTGTTTATAAATAGAATATCATAGATAAACATGATTATTTAAAACTAATATTCACTTTTTTAAACAAATTAACATTTATTTGTGTTCTAAATTCAAAAATACAAAAAAAAAAACTATTTCTTATGTTAGGCTGTTTAGCGGCTTCATACCTTTGCTTCTCCTTCAGCCTGGCGAAAGCAAAGCGCGGAAAAAAAGAAAAGAAAATCATAGTTTCTTAATAATTCATGACAAAAATATTTTTCGTTCTTTTATTTAATTTCTTCAAAAGTGTATTGAAAAACGTCGTTTGTAACACGTGGACAAATGTTATTGCAGTTCTCGGCTCAAAAACACCCTCGCCTACGGCTCCGGAGTTAATTCCGCCTCGGGTGCAATAACAAACTTTCTCCACTTGTATCAAATTGTACTATTAAGTATTCTATATTTTTCAATAACATTATTATAAATGGTCTAACAACACCCTTAACGAAGCCGAAAGGCACTTGTTCTCCCCGTCCGCGTCATTGCAATCTTTTTTTGTTCTAGACTATCCCTGGGAACCTTCTAGTTACGGAGATATTGAGGGGTCAAAGTTCCAACTTTTACGCAAGTTTTTCTTTTGAAACACTTCAACGAACCCCGTACCTACTATTCAATCCATCCATCAGCACAATGTTTTGAGTGCGGTAGATTAAGCCCTACCGTAAAACGGGATTTTTCACCCCAAACAAAAAAAGTCGTTTCCCAGCAATATTTTTTAAGCAAAATTACTTAGTTTCATGAACATAATGCTTGGTTAACGGCTTCGTGAAGGGGCCGTTTACACACTGTATTCTGATATATGTAAGTAGGTACACCTTGCAGTGACAGTGTCAATGGCGGCATTACACTGTCTTGAGATCAAAAACATTGCTATCTAAAACGATCCTCACACGACACACCGCTCATCCGCGCGGTCGGGCGGTGTACGTGTGTTAGGCATCAACGGATTTCATACAAATCAATGTGACGTGAGATCCGCGCGGACGAGCGGCGGTGTCGAGTAAGAATCGCTTTAGTACATAATCAAAGTAGTATGGACAAATTACGGATCGACAAAAAACACCAGAAACATAGATACTTCAGTACTATTTGTATGGAAGTGTCCGTTTCCGTATTTTGTCCGGGTCAGACTGAACATTTAATACATCGTTTTAAAAAAAACATTAACTCATGCTATGGATGATGGCATAGTAAAATAAGTGTTTATAACTAGTAAATGCTTCAAATCTTTTAACCTTTTGAACACCAGAGCATAAACACACAATTTCGCCTACCATTTTGTCACATATTTGTGTCTTTGGCGTACAGGGCATGCACTTTCCTGTCAAGTATATGTGACAATGGCGTTCAAAATATTTAATATTTTGAACGCCATTGTCACATAAGAAAATGTTAATTCCACAATAACGTCGAGGTGCAAAAAACACACAGCTAGTTAAAAGTAACACGGTGAATAGCTCTTGTAGTGCAAGACAATAATATTATTATAGCTACCTTATAGCTACGAGTACAGGATATAAGGGTAGTTTTGTCAATCGCAATTATCAAACTGATCAACAAACTACCTTCAAAATAATAAAATCGACAGCACACATGCCTGTTACTTGCATAAAAGTATGCAGTTAGCTTGCACAAAAGTATACCATAAACTTAATAATAATGCCGGTAAACTAAAATTATATTCGACCAGTATGTAACCACCTGAACACTTGAACAGCTCTATCGTTGGCTTCGCTGACTTGCACAAATATGTACGCAAGTATCTTGCGCAGAAGTATACCAAGCCCTCTCTGTATACATAATCCCTATTTTTTACCCTATATTTTATTTACCCTAGAAAGTATGCAAAGTGTTGCACGCTTTTGAACAGGTGGCCAACCATGACGTCTAGCAGTATTGTTTTAAACTTATTCAAAAGTGGGAAAGAGATGGCGCTAGACCGTCTAGCGCCATCTCTTTCCCAGTTTTAGGACGTCTATCCTAGACGTCCTCAATAGCTCCGTTTCGTTCGAACACTGCAGTGCCATTAAAACGATACTGCTTTAAGACGTCATGGAAAGACATGGCGCTAGACGTCCTCTATAGCTCCGTCTTTTTCCCACACTGCAGTGCCATTAAAACAATACTGCTTTAAGACGTCATAGTAACTTCCAGTACCATGGCAGGCTATATTTTCATACTTTTATGCAAGTTACATGACGTATTTATTACTGAAGCTGCAAGTAATACATACGTCATGTAACATTGCTATTTGATCAGTTTCAACATCATTAAAATCCGTAGCGTTCTAATGATGTTGACAGAAGGGTGCCGTTGGTTGACGGAATTAAGAACATTGAACAATATTTATAAAAAATTGGCAGCTTTAGTTAAAATTTTATTCACGCACTCAAAGATCCTTGTAGTTATAACACAAGCAGTCAGTTCTAAAATTGGAATAAAAACAGTATTCTTTGTTTAATTTACTTATAAATATTTGAATGGCTATGTTCTATCAACTGGTCCAAAGATGATAGACGACACTATTCAATGTCCTAAGGCAAGTTTTAAGGCAATTGTGAACAATGATTTTCTCTTACAAAAAGTAAAATCATAATATTTTACAAATAGAGACAAGATAACACTCATTTTTTAATAGTGATGTTTTTAAAAATCTGTATTCAATTTCCCGCGCACATCAATCAGACTGAAGTGTACAGTCGTGGTCTTTTCCGCCTGATCAGTTAAACATTTTTTCGCTTAAATCATGCGGAGCCACGCCCGCTTAAAGTTTAGGCCTAAGAGGAAAGCGTCAATTTGGCGCGCAAAATAACTTTTAACTCTCGTTTGGCGTGCGTCGTCGGTGCGCTAGGCCGATCAGTATTGTCTTTCATTCATTATTTCTATACAAAGTCAACGGGGCGGGGCTAGAGAAAGTTTCTATGTTGCGAGTGTAAGCAAACATTAGCTTATTGGTGACCAGGCGGGAGTGTCCTCAATAGTACCTAACCAGTTTTGATGGTATATACAATGTTATGGGATTAACAACAAAATATTTTCATATTTTTAATATGTTATAACATCATAGACAGTTACTTATTGAAAACTGTATGTAAAACCCGTATCAAGTCAAGTTAAAGTAATTACTTGAGTTTATGTAATTACATAATGCTAACATTTTTATGCAATGGATAAGAATTTAAACGAAGCAAGAACCGTCAAAGAAAGCAAAGCTATGAATTGTAACTTTGACAGTTCTAACTTCAAGCAAGTACAGAATAAAAATCTAAAATAATTACTTTAACTCAAGTGATTATTTTGACGTTTTTATATAACACTTATACGGGTGTAAAATTAAGGATAAGAAATTTGATAAAAATTCAATAGCAAAAGCTATAACAACGAGATATAATGTTTCAAGCTCATCTTTTGGTGACAAATCTCTCACGAACGTCTTTATTAAAGCCTGGATACACACTCCATCTTACTGGTGCTAATATTAGTCTGCAAAAGGAAGCATCAGAAAGGGTTGCTTGGTCCAAAATGAACGAATGCACATGGTATGCACTCTTAAACAATTTTTGTGCAATCTTATAAGTGCACATTCAAATATCAAGAATATTAGGATGGTAAGAATGCTCGTATTCTATGTATGTTTATTACAGTTTTTTGCAATTTGCTTAAACTTAAAACGATTTAAAAAACACGCTTTGAAGCTAGCATCAAGTGCAAATGTTTTTACAAAAATATTAAAGTTCGATTAGGTCAGTTTTATTAAATCATGATCTGTCGAATGACAGATTTGGTCTGGACGCCATTGTTTAACTATTGTGTCTACGTCGTGGACAGATCATGGGATAAGGTTTAACGACAGATGTAAATTATCTATGAATGCAAGCTGCTGCCAGGAACCGGGCCTTTACATCATTGACAGAATGACAGTACGATTAATATTATTTTTTAATGGAGTTCATTCCCAGTTCTTCTCGAGATGTGGACGCAATTCGGGTTGATGTGGATGTGGTGGTCTGCGTCCTGGATAATGGATCTCCCCTCAGCAGCCGGTACCTGTGCACAAACATTGCTGTTAGCGACAAAACATTAAGCAAGCGTAAGGGATGCATAATAGCCATAGCTTGGAGTTAGAACATTTAAGGTGGATTTTAAACTATGCAAAGTCGTTAATTGAGACTGTCAAGGCGATTTAATCTCGCTTATAATGCAAATATTTTTTTATTTTCCATTAATATCAGTAATTGTTTCAGTATATAGTCTCTGCACTAAGCACGAGAATGGTAAATTTTAGAACAATCTCAATTGATTAACTTTAACAATTGAAAATCTTCCAAATAATAATATAAATATTTTTCAGATTTATTTGTCATAAAAATGGTAATTTGTCGATGGATTTCTTTAAACTGCCCTGTCTTGCTAGTTAAAGAAGCAATTTCCCAGAATATTGTCATTCACATTAAAATTGAAAGCGCAAACATTAGATGCCAACCATTGCAAACATTCATCCAACTGCGTTAGGTTAGCAAAAATCTCTACTTCAATTCATGTTCCAGAATATTAGGATAAATGTATACATATGAATCAATCAAATTATAGGACTGGCTATACGCAGCGATTGGTGGGCAAACAGTTTGTATCAACGTTTGCGCAAATAATTTGTACAAAAGTTTGCGCAAAGTGGTGGTGGTGTTTGTTCAAACCCTTTATACTGTTTTACCTTACTTGTGCATGCAATGCAACTTTCGCCAGTAAGATTGAGCGTGTAGCCGAGCCATAAGATCTCTTACTTTGCTTACTAAATTTCAATACTATCGAATATTTTAGTGTATTCTTTCTAGGCCATGAACTGATCACAATAAATAACAACTAACAACAGAATAAGCATTGTAAAGCTTAATCACACAATTTCCTTAAAATAAAGCGAAACACGTTAAAGGTTTTAGTCAAAACAGCAACAATTCACGTACTTTGTATAATATCTGCCTCCACCTGCCCTGTTTGTCGTTCACCTCATTTGATTACATTGCAAAAACAATCAAAAACGCTACAAATTAAAATCGAAATTCGGTCGTGACAGCTACCTTTTACCAAACCAATATTGGTAACTAGAAGTGCAAATAGGAAATCAGCTGGTGTTTGAAATACAAAGATTAATTCTTTTTATAGAGATTTATTAAAAATAATACTAATCAATACACAAATGCATTCTTACAAGAACTACGTTATTTACGTCTAAACCACACACTACTGTTCACAAGCCCTCACAATTAGTTGCCAACATATTCTTGCAAAAGTTAGTACAAAACACTGTCACTATGTCTTATTAATTGTGTACTCGACTTTATTGTACCTTTTACAATAAAGATGACAAAAAAAAAATAGTCCGTCAGATTTCCAAAAATATAAATATTTGACACATTTAAGCTTTTTTTACATAAACAAAAAATTTCAGTGCAGTGCGTCGAAAACTTGTGTGACGTCACATTTGAGTACCTTTTTTACTCAAATGTGATGTCACAAGCCCCCACTCATTATCTTGGACACGTTTTATTTTCGTTAATTTTTATTCATTTGATAAGTAAAACAAAAAACACGGATTCAATATTTTTCGATAATCTCACTGACGGACTAAACAGAATGATATGTTTTTAGTCAGTCATCATCCCTATTACATAATTCTATTTTAAATATCTCAAGTCTGCCCCAAGAGTGATTTGTTCAATGTTTTTGCTGTTAATATAACAAAACTGAAACCTACAGGTTTCGATCAACGAATACTTGAGTTCTTTCGTCTGTATTATGGTCTCCAAAATAAAAGTCTTATCCTTTTTGCGAGGTCAACGGTTGCTATTAATTTGTCTTGTTGACTGTAATGGTAACGCGTTGTTGGATCTACTTTGTCTAGTCTTTCCGACTGTTGTTTTTTTTTTTTAAAGGCTGGCATTCCTCTTTGTAGTAATTTGCCAAGGGCTTATCTTTTTCTTGGTGACATTGTTCATCTCTCTGCTGTTATTTGAATTTGATCGTTAAGAATCTTTAATCCTGATTAAAAAATGAGGCAACCTAGAGATTTTTTATACAGTTACTTAAAATAGTCATACAGTTACATAATTTTATATAAATGCAGCAAGTTCATCTCGAGATTTGGACACAGTACGGGTTGATGCGGTTGTGGATGTGCTGTTCTGTGATCTGGACATTGGGTCCCCCTTCAGCTTCGAGTATCTGTGCACAAATATTACTGTTAGCGACAAAACATTTAGCAAGCATAAGGGATGCATAGCAGCTATAGCTAGGTGTTAGAACATTTAAGGTTGAATTCAAAATTTGCTTAATTGTTATTTAAATCTGTCCATTCAATTTGATTACTTTCATTAGAATCAGAATCAATTCTGTTTTCATTGTTTTACAGGTTTATGTTCAAAAGTACCTTTTTTGCCTTAATGAAACTTAAGGTTTGACTATTATATCTTGATTTAAATAAAGTTAATTTTCCAAAAACCAAATTGAATGCTAAGTTTTCATTGGTCTCTAAACTACATTCGAAACTCGTCTTGAAAGGATCATCAGAGTGAGGATTTCAGAAATATGTAATCCAGTCAAATTTGGTTATAATTATAACAATAAATAAAATCCTCATTGGTAGTTTTCCAATTAAATAATGATTAAGTGTTTGTCCAATTCTTTTGCTACAAAAAAGGTAATTTCTCGATATATTTTTTTGCAAATGTATCTAAAAACTACCCTATCTTATTAGTCGATGAAAGAACCTACTATATTTTTTTCATAAATGTGTTAGCAACATTAAAATTTAAAGCGCAAATGTGAGATGCCAAACAATGCAAACATTCATACAACTGCGTGAGGTGTGCAAAAAACCCTATTTTAAGTCAAGGCCTCGAATACTAGAATAAAATGTATAGTATTGAATCAATTAAGTTAGGCCGGTTAAGGCCTGGACGGACGTGCGCAAGAAGTACATAAGTGTTAAATCATTTGTGCAAAAATTTTGCGCAATCAATATGTGCGGTTTTTGGTTTAGAACCTTTTGTACGGAACATTGTTTTTCCGCCTCAAATTCTCAATATTACTTTTGCAATATTAGTGCGCCAATAGTTTGTGCCGATGCTTGCACAAATAATTTGTATAAAAGTTTGCTCAAACCCTTTACACGGTATACCGTTTTGCCTTCCATCATTACATGTTTACTTGTGCAAAATGCAACTTTCGCAAGCAATATTGAGCATGTAACCGAACCTTAAGAACTCTTATTTCGCTTACTAAAATTCCATATTTTCCAATATTCTATTGTATTCCAGGCCATAGACTAGTCACAATAAATTACGGTAAACAACAAAATAAGCATTGTAAAGCTTGAACACATAGTTTCTTTAAAATAAAACGGAACATATTAATGTTTTTAGTCAAATTAGTAACAATCCACGTACTTATTACCTACCACCACGTTATCTTCCTCCACTTGTCCTGTTTGCGGTTCGCCTAATTTGATTACATTTTTAAAACAAACTAAAATGATACAAATTAAAATCTAATTTCGTTCGTGCACACCATCTTTTCCCAAACCTAAATTGTTAACTAGAGGTGCAAATAGACAATCAATCGGTGCTTAAAATACAGATATTATTTCTTATTATCTAAAGGTTTATTAATATTAAATATATTATAAAATAATAAACATTCACAATTTAACCGTTACAAAAATTGCGTTATTTACGACCGAATCGCACATTATACACAAGCCTTCACAATTAGTTGTCAACACACTCTTGCAAAAGTTAGTACAAAACTACCATTCACTAAACTCCATAAATTGTGTACTCGACTTTCCTGTACCTTTTCACTCGCATTCTGTTCCTTAGATCGTAACTCTGTCCCAAGAGTGATTTGTTCAATGTTTTTGCTGTTTTTATGACCAGTCTTGTGTATTTTTTTATCAACGACGTTTTTGAATACCTACTTGATTCTTTTACATCGTCATTCGTCATCACCTTATTCATCAAGTGATGTTGTTTATTTAGTATTATTGTACTTGTCTTCAAAGTAAGTCTTGTTTTTCTCAGCGAGGTCAACGGTTGCAATTTATATTTCTTCTTGACTATAATGGCAATGCGTTGTTGGATCTACTTTTTCTAGAGTCCTCTCCGATTATTGTTTTTAAAGTCTGCAGGCTGGCATTTCTTTCTGTGTTAATTTGCCAACGGCTTATCTTTTTGTTGCTGACATTATTCATTTCTCTGCTACTATTTGAATTGGATCGGTGGCAATCTTTAATCCTGGGTACAGAATGAGGTCGTCTTAGGATTTTTAGCCCAAGTGGCGTTCAATAACACAATTTTATGTATATAAATGCAATCATGAGGTTGGTCACTACAGTAACTTATTTCTAAAAACTTAATTATATAAATTACGTCTTAATTATCCTAAATAAGAAATGCTTCACAGTCTATCTGAACACTAGAATAATTAAACTTTGAGTGATGTGTTAGGATAGCCTCTTATTTTTTACAAAACTAGTTAATATATTGAAAAAAAAGCCTCATAAAGATCTAGTACTAAGTACTATGTATGACAATAAAAAAATTTGATTATTATCTCAATTACATTAAGTACTGGTGTTTACCTAATAAAAAGTTGACATAATTAATTGACTAAATGCCGTATAATTAAATTAAACGCATTGGTAAATGTCAGCTAAAATAACTACTGTAACTTGTACTATTGGCTACAAATATGGTGTATGGAAAACCTGCACTTTCATCATTAATACAGTACATGATTGACTGTGCTCTACCCTCCATCTAAGCCCGTTTTTAGGGAACAAGTCTTTTAACGACATTCAGTTAAGGTGGGTAAACTTAATTTAAATAAACCTAGTATACAGGGTGTCAAAAGAGTCTTAACGAAACTGAAAGGCACTTGTCCTCCCCGTCATTGCGATCATTTTTTTGTTCTAGACTATACCTGGGAACCTTCTAGTTACGGAGATATTGGGGGTCAAAGTTCCAACTTTTTCACACGTTTTTTTTAAGATTTTTACTTTAAACACCTTCACGAAGGGGTCGTGAAGGTGTGTACTATTCAATCCATCCATCAGCACAAAGTAGCTTGTTTTAAGTGCATTACATTGAGTCCTACTGAAAAACGTGATTTTTCACCCTAAAAAAAAGTCATTTCCCAGCAATAATTTTTGCGTAGTTTAATGTACAGAATGCTTGGCTGACGGCTTCGTGAAGAGTCTGTTTACACCCTGTATATGTAAGTTAAACTTAGATCAAAACTCTTATATCAATTCCAACCACCGCTCTTTTCATCGATCCGAAGACAAATACAAAACAAGACGAACCTCTTCTTAATCATGCTCCAAGTTTTCTTCTTGCAGACGAATATTATGAAGATGATCAAGCCTACGAGCACGTTGTAGGCGTCGGAGAACTGCCAGTAGAAGTCAGCATCAGGGTAGAAGGAGCTGACGACCTCTAGGATCCAGTTGATCCCCATGACGGTGAACAACTTCACGTATAGACCGAACCTGGAACATTTGAATTTCATACTTTTGGCCACAATGAAATTGTTTTTGTTAAGCTTAATAACTAGTTTTATTTTACCAAGGCTTCTAATTTTGGGCTAACTTTATAAATAAAGCATAATAATAAATTTTCATCAACACTGCTCTCAAAAACGGTGAAGGAAAACATTGTGAGGAAATTTTAAAACCAAAAATTCGAAGACATGTACATCTCCCGGCAACCAGCCCGCACACCGGGGCTACGTGGGGAGTTTCAGCCCATGATGAGCTCTGTATCCTAGCTGCGAGAACATTACAAGCCGATTATACTATGCAGAATCAAGAAAATTATAACATTAGACATACTCGTAAATTGAGTAGGCTGATAATTATTTATTCTTGGTGGTGTAAAACCTGCTTTAAATTGTCACCGTCTTTATCTCGCAAGCATGAAGTGGGATGAATCTTAAGAACTAATGCTCTCTGAGGATAAACATAATTTTTTTTCAACAAGACATTTTTTTTGCACAAAGTCTTGGGTTTGATTTCCAGGTCGGGCAGTGTTATTGGGGTTATTTTTCTGAAATTTTTCAGTAGCAGCCACGAAGTCTGGCTTTGTATCCCGTTTGATAATAATTGTGTGGGCGGAGCAGGAGGGAGTGTCAGACTTTTACTGACTAAAACCCATCCATGTTCCTTCCTCGCCCTTTGTGTTCCGGGGCCACGGTAACTCTTTCGAATAGTCCCGCAGCCCCGGCAGGCTTCGGTCCTTGCGGACCCCTTCCCTATTGCTGACTCTCTTTGAGGCGCGCGTGGAACACGAACACGCCGTCGACACGGCCTGTCGTCATGAGACGGACGGACGGCGAGCTAGCCCATAGCTCCCCGTCCACAGGCCCGCGCTTACGGTGGCCGGAAGCCACCACGTGGCCCCCGACGCCCGGGGCGTCTCCCGCGGCGGCCGGGACGTGTGGATCTCTCCCTGTCCCGTTCCGCCACCTCCTTCGCTAGCATGACTGCTTCGCAGAAGGAGGTGACGGCGTCCCATTCCGTCTCGCTCCGGACCATGGTTTGAACCAAGGCCGGGAGCGAGAGGTCGCTGCCGCCAATTCTTGGTGAGTCCCTACTGTGCAAATATTTCGACACAAAAAAAAATATTAAAAAAAAAAAAAAAAAATTGTTATCTAATAAATAACTTGAACTTGATGGTCTAGGCTTGCCCCGTTTTACATGGGACTTAAGCATAACTGGTGAAATGTGGGTGTACTATTAGGTACTCCTGTGTCTAACCCTTCGGGGACTACAGGCGTGATGTTATGTTTTAAGCAGGTTCAGGTGCCTACCTCTGAGTGTCCTTCTTGTCCTGGGTATGTGTGGAGCTTTCCTTGCCTCGCAGCACCTTCGTCTCTTTCTTTATCTTCCAGATCTTGAAGGCAGTCAGTGCGAAGAATGTCAAGTTCGCTATGCAGAGAAGCACAATCGGCCCGTATAGGTAAAGCAATTTGCTGTTTCCTGAAAAATATTAGACATGGATTTAACAATGATGAACTTACAGTTCAACCGATCCTTCAACTGAGTTAAGCAGCTTTGTAGAACTATCGTCAGGGTAACTTTCGAGAGGGTAGTACTATCGAGGACACTCCCGCCTGATCACCACTAAGCTAATTTTTGCTAGCACTTACAACATAAAAACTCTAGCCCCGCCCCGTTGACTTTGTATAGAAATAATGAATGAAAAGATACCGATCGGCCGAGTGCACTGACGACGCACGCCAAACGAGAGTTATTGTTATTTTGCGCGCCAAAGTTTACGCTTTCCTAATAGGCCTAAACTTTAAGGGGGCGTGGCTTGGCGCCTACGCATGATTTAAGCGGAAAAAAAATTTACTGATCAGGCGGAAAAGACCACGACTGTACATTGTTAAGAGTTCATATTTTACTCACAAAGGGATCGGAGATCACATTAATTTGATACCAGTCTACAACTAAGCGGATACTACTACTACAGTTGGGTAGTGAGCATTATCTTCACAGTCGCTCCATGTAAAATACTGGTGTTCAGCTGCATTCGGTAAGACTCGAAGCTGACTCCAACATAGTTGGAAAAATGGGCAGATGATGATTACTCGTTACTGTCATACTCTATCTTTCTACTGCTATACAGAGGCTATATGACTTAAAGTTACTTCGGTATAGTAGGACTAGTGAAGACCATTTTTTGACCAGCTCTTTCCGCCGTATTTGCGCGATCTGCCGCATAATAACCGGCCAAGTGCGTGTCGGGCCACTCGCAGTGTAGGGTTCCGTAGTAGCCCGTTATCACAATATAGAACAAACACGTTGGTACAGCGCCATATAGCGGCAGCTTTGTGAAACTTATGATAATTTATTATGTGATTTTGTTTTTCAATGCAAGTTTTTACCCGTTATAAACAAGCAATTTCTTCATCTTAGTCACTTTATAGGATTTATTCTAAGTATTATGGATTTGGTACAAAATTATTCAACATCAAAGTTCAACAACTATTACTGCTAAACTCATTTTAAAAGACCTATTCAAGGATACCCCACACGATGGGGTAGACGACAAAAAAAAATTCATCCCACTTCACATGTAGGGGAGTTACCCTAAAAAAAAATATTTTCCAATTTTTTATTTTACCACTTGGTCGGCGTTATTGATATACATACCTCTACAAAATTACAGCTTTCTAGTACTAACGGTCTCTTAGCAAAACCTCGGACAGAGAAACAGACAGACATGACGAAACTATATTGGGTTCCTTGTCAGGACTACGGAACCCTAAAAATAACACTTACCATATAAGAAGCATCCTTGTAGTCGAATCTTAGGCAGCAGTGGGTGCTGCATAGGCAGGTCAGAGAACTCCATGGCAGCAAGTATGATGGTCAAGATGGTTGGAATGCCGAACGCGTAGATTGCATAATACGTGAACCGTTTGTTGGGAGATCCTGAACGACCGTGAGCTCGTTTGCCACTGCGAAATAGATAGAAAAGTTGCTGCTAGCTACAGTCCTCAACTGGATATAGAAAGAAAGAAAATAAGTTCATTTGGTACATGCCACAAGTGCACACAACATTAAACAAAAAAAAAACCGGCCAAGTGCGTGTCGGGCCACGCGCAGTGTAGAGTTCCGTAGTAGCCCGTTTTTGCCCGCAGATTTTTTGTATGATTGTCTAGATTGCATAATAGTAACTGTAACGACAATGTCTACGAGGTCAGCCAAATTTGCATTTTAAAAGCTATGATAAATCAAGACATTGAAGAGTCACCTTCCTTATGAGCTAATAGTAAGCACCGATTACTAGAAGAACAGGTAATTCGTATAAACTAGTCAGGTAAGATAGCCTTCCCGAATTTCTCCCCAAGTTGAATTTGTGTTCATCTTTACCTAAATGATAACTTCTATTTTGTACCAATCGTCAAACATCGCCTCCGAAGACAGTAGGCGTTTGCCCAGGAGTTGGTGCAGTCGGGATGTGGATGATGAAGATAATGAAAAATGTTGTTACCTGAACGTCCACCAGATGTCGTAGCACATGACGTTCAACCAGAAGAATGCTGCCAGAAGAGAGAAGTAGACGATGAACGCTGTAACAAAAACACACAATTTTAGACCCAATAGGTCATGAACAGGATAATTAATATGATTATGCAGATATTTTGATCGTCTTTTATTTTATCAGTTTGCGTAAGAATAACTGGTTTCAAAATATCTCACGGACAAAACAAGACTAAACGAAGACATTCTAATATACCACAAACGTTTTTTTTATGAATTTTTGGAATTAGGATAAAATAAAGTGATAGGTATTTACTTAATGATTCAATTCCTAAGACGCATATTAGGTGTTTGACGCAGTTGATACAACATCAAAATACATAGTTTGACATTTACAAAAAAAACCTACTACAAAGTATTTCTAACGAGCAACAGGGTGACAAAAGCGAATTTATGTAGAACTAGCTTATGCCCGCGTCTTCACCTGCGTGGATTTCAGTACCTAATTGTCCCACAGGATCGTATAATCTTGGCTACAACCTATCTGTGTGCCAAACATTCATCCATCCATCCTCACAAATTTTCGCATTTATAATATTTATGTAGGAAGTAGGATACTTTGGGAAAAAGCCAGTCGGCTGTGCAAAGCTGACCTGGACGTGATTCAGCGATGGTAGATCCCGAACGTAGATAACCGATCAACATGAGCCTGCTTTCTGTCTTCTTTATTGTGTGGTTAGTGCCTAACCTGGTGTCAGAGTTTTTATGCCGCCCATAGGCCTCTAACTTACAATGGGATAATGGGACATGCCGTAAAAGAAAGCAAGAAATATCTCTCAGGCATGTTGGTTTCCTCACGATGTTATCCTTTACCGGAGCAAGTGATACAATGTATAACAGGTACTGTGTAGAGTAGATACCTCTCATTCTTAACATAATTGCGGAATAAAACGCTAATCGGAACCAAGTTTACATGGATGATGAAACAAGAACCTTGCAACTTTTAAGTTGCAAAGTTCTTGTTGGTAATTATTACATAATAAGGAAAATGAGTAACCATGACTTTCCATTTCAATTGTAAGATATTGTGTCTACAGTTACCCAATACTACTGTTTTTGTTCTACGTTTCTTCCTTAGATTTACGCTTTTACGCTTAAGTCATACAGAAAATAAACTGGCACGTTCACAATATTGGCATGTTTAATACACTCAAAAGAGATGAATCAATTTAAAAAGGTACAAAGGATAAGTAAAAAATGGCTTCATCATTCCCCTGCCCTTCTTCCAATTTATTTGAGGTTGGTGCAGCATGTCTTCTTCTTCCATACTGCTCTATAACTCGTCATCTCAGCAGTCACCTCCATTCTAGCCATATCATTCTTCACACAGTCCATCCATCGTTTCTTTGGTCTTCCTCTTATCTTATAGCCAACATTCATACTCAACTTTTTCCTAAATTTTTCATTCAAAACTATGTATTTAGTATAAAAATACATTGCCTACAGTGCCTTTGAAGATAAACAGTAAAACGAAGAAAAATATAGAAAATCTGGTAAAAAAAAATCTTGTTTGATGTTATAATGAACTGACTTTTCAAGGAGACCTGGATGACCACAAAAAGATGATATTTGCTTTTTTTTGCTGTTGACGTTTATTTAAATGAGCCAGACTAAATATGACAGAATTAAGGAAAATAGCGTCGGTAATGAAATGCTCTTACGCAAACATACACTAATTTAGAATTCAAATATTTTTTCCGAGAATGTTTGAATTTTAAATGCGGCACCAAAAACCACAAGAAAACACAACTATTTTTATATATTATTAAATGTGACCAATGTGTAAAACGATGGATGGACTGTGTAAAGGATAATATGACTAGAAAGGAGTTGTCTGATGAGAAGACGAGTAATAGAGAAGTATGGAAGAAGAAGACATGCTGTACCGACCCCAAATGAATTGGGATAAGGGCAAGACTCAAGAGAATAATGATGTTTGAATGTGACCGATTTAATGAAAGAACAAAGGACTTGCGTAGGAACCCATGTATACACAGAGAAATAAAAAGACTCAAAAATCCAAAGCAAAGCAAAGCTAAGCTTAGGATGTGGCGTCTGGTTTTATTCACATAAAATGTATCCTTTGTCACCCAGACGATAATAACGATTCGATTGACACACCCATCAATCTTTCTGCCTTTATCGTTCCATTCTCCCCTGTCAACCGTCACGCAATGATTTACACCTTTTTCTTTCTATTCCTCACACAATCCACCCATCGTTGTCTTGTTCTTCCTCGCCCTCTCCATCCATCAAGACTTATATTTATCAGTATTTTTACTAAAATACTGATAAATATAAGTCTACGTTACTACATGCGAGTAGAGGCGCGTCGGTGGAACATACAAACACACAAACTGCTAAAATCAAAACTCTTACTTTTGGCTTTGTAATAGTCGGATAACCATATATCACTCTAAAAGTACTTACTCAGGGAAGTGCAAAGTTCTTGAGATATCTGGTTCTTCAGGATAAGGATTTGCATGGTCGCCAAGAACAGGAAACCCACGAAGAAACTGAGGAGATAGGCCATCAGCACCATGCCGTGCAGGTTGCGGAGTTCCGGCAGCCATGCGTAGACCGCTACCGTTAGCAGGATGAAGAAGCAGGAGATCAGCATGCCTGAAAAGAGAAATACAGCATAATAATACATAAAAAAGCATTTTGGGAAAAGGGTGAAATGAAGGTGCCGGAAATTGAACACGCGTGCAATCTTTGCCGTTGTTAAATCATTTCGGGCACTTTTATTGTCAGCCTATAACGTTCCCTCTTCCAGGCCACCTCCACGAAAGGCACGAGAGCCTTGTAAGGAGACGGAGAAAATCGTAGTCATTTTGAGCGAGTATTGATGGCAGACGCTTTTTCGACAAATTAAAAATTCTCGCTGTCGTAAATACATGTGGTTGAAAGTGCTACTACGGAGAATGTGGTCCTGGGTTCGATTTCTGTCTATCTATTGTGTGCAAAATGTCATCCAAATCCGAAACATCCATAAGTGCTCACAAACTTTCGAAGTCAATTAAACGTGCAAAAAAGCGTGTTCTTTAGGGACAATATCTTCAAATGTTCGTGATTTAAATTCAGTTGATGAACTGCTATCGAAACAACAAATTTCGGCAAATCACACTGCGATGCAGCTAAATAACAGTTTTTGCACCGGTATTATGATAGACATGAGACGCTAAAATATTTTATCATTAAAATTCCAAGGCACCCAATCGATTCGGGCAAGTCTTTCGATGTTATTAATGTAAGCTTTCTCCAATTTCATGTATGTAAAGTCTATTTATTTTCTTGCTTTCAAATTCTAAAATCAATCACGAATAAGTCCAAGAACGGCGCTAAGAAACAACGATTCGAGCGGCAATATTATGAAACGGGAAAATGAGCTTTAAAGTTATGCTTCTAGCATTCAAATTGCGTTTTTGGCTTAGTCGCTTGATTTGTTTTATAATCAAAATTATTTTGTAACCATAGGGTAATTTCAAGGCCGTGTCGACGGCGTGTTCGTGTGAAAAAAAAAGGGTAATTTCAAGGCAGATGTAAGGTGTAACGCTGGGAAGGTACCTATATTGTTATACTATACTATACTATAGTTGGACATACAACTGACCTTTTGGGTAGTGGATGATGTAGCAAAAGGATTATGTAAGGACCAGGCAACGACCTATTGTCGGGCCTACGCTGCCCCCCCCCCCCCCCACTTAATTAAGTACTCATGCTTTAACATGATAATATTGTACCTAATACCACAGATAATGTAATAATGATTTGAAAAGAGTAACCATGGAGTTTCTTGCCGGTTCTTCTCCATGGAAACGACCAACGCGAACCGTGCACCTTTTTCGAAGTTTTATAAGTGCCCATATAGGCTTAGGTGAAATAAAATGTTTTTATTTTGATTCAAATTCAAAATTATTTTTACAAACCATGTCTTTTTAAATACAGCTTAAAATTAAAGTATTAAATTTTGTGAGAGAGTGGCGTCTGCACTAGGGATACCTGTATAGCAGATCACCAGGCTCCTACCACACGGTATGAAGATTACTTACAACTGGCGCTGATTTCATAAGTATTTTTCTCAGGCTTTGGGACAAAGCAGATGAGGGCGTTCAAGTGGGGTTCCTCATCATCCGAGACGAAAGTATCGATGCAATACTTGTCTGGACCGTAGATAAACACATTTGGGATGCTGGACGGAATTTCCACGTAGAGGTTGCCATCCTGTAAGAATAAAAAGTCAAAAGTTAGATAAAACCTTTTTTTTTGGAGGATAGTATGCATTGTCATTCAATTGATGTATAGCTTGCATAGCAACTTAATATTTACAATAATCTACATTATATTTACAAATACCGTCCAGTGGATGAAATCGGGTACTACTACTCTGCCTTACTCTTCGGGTAATACATGCGGGATGTTATGTTATGCGTTATTTAAATATTAAGGGGCATTGACCTCAAGGTAAAGATAATTATTCAGTAGCAGTTGGCCGATAGATGGCTGATAGTTTAGTTTGAAAGCAATCGTGTAGTCCATCAAACTGATTTATCGGCCATGTTGTAATAATGCGCACTAGCATCGATATATTTTTTTACTTATCCCCACACTAGGAATTTCTAATTTATCGTGGGTAAGTTTACAAACACTCAAACTCACATAAATACAAACAGCTAGACCCGGAACAACTACTTGTAGGTCATGCAAATTTAAATATTTGTTCCGTGCGGGAATAGAACCCGCGACACGCAGCGCAGCAACCAATCGCTGCCGTCGTAATGTCCATGTCGCAGGCATATCGTAGAACACGCCGTATTACATAAAGGCGCGCCGGATTGCAAAACGTCACTGTTATGTAATGCGGCGTATTCACGATCAGCCAGATTACAGTTCGGCTGAAATAAAGTACGCTGCATTGAATGAGCACTACGCGTTTGTCAAAGGCCAAGTAAAATGTGTCGCC
The DNA here is from genome assembly GCA_963853795.1 of Xestia rhomboidea. Classification (NCBI taxonomy): domain Eukaryota; kingdom Metazoa; phylum Arthropoda; class Insecta; order Lepidoptera; family Noctuidae; genus Xestia; species Xestia rhomboidea. Next base: position 15,247,531 of record OY970772.1, read on the forward strand.
CAAATACAAACGAGCGCATCGTCGATACGCCGCTTTGAAAGCGAGCGAAGCGAGCTCGGACGGGCACCCGACGGTGACGTTAGGTTTGGTTAGGTTACTTTAAACCCTGCAGACAGAAAGAGGAGCCCTGCGTAGCGGGGCCGGGTCTACGTCAACTAAGCCTTATTTTCGGACTTTTAAGTATTTTATTCGTTTCTTCTTGCTGACAATACGCATAAACGTTGGACGCCGATTTGTGGAACGTATCGCCACCACAATCCGGCTGAACGTGAGGACGCCACATTACACAACGGCGACGTTATATTCAATCCGGCGCGCCATTATGTAATACGGCGTGTTATACGAATTGGCTGCGTCATCCATACTGATTAAGAGCCCGACTAAACAATCGGCCGATAGAAAGTCTGCAGTCTGCGGAGACTAAGCCCGTTTCCTAAAACTTAGTTTACGTATAACTGTCAGTTAATATGTCACGTCTCGCAGCTATCGGTGTTTCTATAAACAAGGTTAGCTTAAAATATCCTATCCGCGTAGTACCTGTTAAATGATTCATAGAAAAATCAAAGAAACATTTTCTGTGACGTTTTCTTTCTAACCGTCTGTTAGCATAATGTCAAACAGACAGGAGATAGCAACCTATACCGAAACCGAATAGTTAGTTATTGAAAATCGCCGTAAGTTTTTGCCGCGTTCGTATACTTAAATTGTCAAGATAAATCATCGGAGGTACTAGGCGCGCAGATTACATTAGAAGTTCACCACTGCTATGATACCATTGAAAGGTATAATTTATTACGAGGACGCGACGAGGAACTCCCAGAATGACGTGTCATGACGCAATTACGAGTAAGTTTGAAGGGCATACAAAGAAATTGTTGATAAGGTAAGGATTGGTTCTTTGTTTTGTTGTGTGCTTCCTATCTTATCAAATGATTATCTTTTTCGTCCTTCCAAGAAGCAATTTAGGGGTGGTCTAAAAACAGCAGTTAAATTCCATAGGCTTTTGCAGTTTATGAAATCTTTTGAACTTAGTTGTCGTTTGTGTTTTTAACGATGAATATTATAGGAATAAAACTGCCAGTGACTTTTCTCTATACAAGGTGTAAATGGACCCTTCACAAAGTCGTTAAAACCAAGCATTCTACACATCAAACTAAGTAACTTTATAACCATGAGAATCATCGACTCGAAGAAGTAACTTTATGCAGAAAAATTTGCGGAGACTTAATGTAACGCACTCAAAACATTCTGAAATGCATTGAATAGTTCGGGATCGGAGAGGTATTTTTAGGTATAAAGTTATAGCATCAAACTAGTGAAAAAGTCGGGACTTTGACCCCCACCCAATATCTCTTTTTCTCTTGATCTCCGTTACGAAACCGAAATGCGCCTGTTCTTCCCGTCACTGCGATTTTTGTTTGTTCTGAACCAAACCTGGGAATTGGCGGTGGCTCCGACTTTGTGTAATTTATTTCATCACCACTGCTCTCAAAACGGTGAAGGAAAACATCGTGAGGAAACCGGCATGTCCTAGAATCAAAAAATCGAAGACATGTGACATCTACCAATCCGCACTGGGCCCGTGTGGTGGATTATAGCCCGTTCCCTCTCATCGAGAGGAGGCCGTGTCCCAGCAGTGGGAACATTATAATGATGAAACCTGGGAACCTTTTAGTTACGGAGATATTGGAGGAGTGCAAAAAAGAGGAACTATAATTTTAAAATATTAATTATAAAAAAAATAAGTTCAGTTGTCACATCACAACTTCGATGTTGTAATTAATTTAAATTAATAAAATATCATCATTAGCAGTGCTACTAGTTAATGACATAAGAAATTAAGATAACTTTAGTGAGTGTCGTTTAATATTGCGTTCTCTGTCATTTTGAGAGTGTAACGGAATCAATATGAATACTAAATTAACATAGCGGATACAGTTTTACATTTTATTTATTAAAAATTGGTGTACCTAAGTCTTAAACCAATCTTACCAAAGAGTATAGTATTACCCAGTACTAACTGGGTTGTGGAAGTCAGATAGGCAGTCACTCCATGTAAAATACTGGTATACAGGATGTAAACCACCTCATCACGAAGCCGTTAACCAAGCATTCTGTACATCAAACTAAGTAACTACGCAAAAATTATTGCTGGGAAACAACTTTTTATTTGGGGTTCAAAATCATATTTTGTGGTAGAACTCAATGTAACGCACTCAAAACATTATGCTGCTGGATGGATTGAATAGTACGGGGGTCGTGGAGGTGTTACATTAAAAACTTGTATTTAAAAAAAAAGTTGGAACTTTGACCCCTAATTCCCAACTAGAAGGTTCCCTGGTATGGTGTAGAGCAAAAAAATGATCGCAATGACGAGGAGAACAAGAGCCTTTCGGCTTCGTTAGAAGGTGTTTTACACCCTTTATAGCAGCATTTGGTTAGCCGACCGCAAACAAGGTTGGGAAGAGGCTAGACTGTTGGTGATGGTGTGAGTTACCAACCATGTTGTAGTGATAAACAAGACAAGTAGGGATGATTCCTGACTAAAAAACATGTTTCTGTTTTGTCCGTCAGCTACAATTATTATCGAAAAATATGGGATAAGTACGTGTTTTTTGTTTTATCAAATTAATAAAAATTTACGAAGATAAAACGTGCCAAAGACCATGAGTCTACTCGGTAGTCACTCAAATGTTCACACGAGTTTTAGACGCACTGTATCGTCTTCATTTATTGTTTACGTGAAAAAAGAAAAAATATGTGTCCAATATTTTTTTGGAATCTATCTGGCCGACTAATTAGATTGTTTTTGTCATCTACCCTATTAAAAGTACGTATAGATATGATTCCGAAGACTACTACAAAGTTACCTTAATGCTGTTTTCTTGGAGACCTGCCAGCAAGTCTCGGCCTGCGGTCCTGGGGCTGATAGGAAATCATCAAATGACTCCTCCCGCTCTGGGCGAAGCGGAAGGGAGTGTCAGACTTTTACTGACTAAAACCCATCCATGTTACTTCTTAGCCCGTGTGTTTCGGGGCCCCGGTAACTCTTTCGAACTGTCCCGCAGCCCCGACAGGCATCGGCCTTGCGGACCCCTTCCTTTTGCTGACATCTCTTTGAGGCGCGCGTGGAACACGAACGCGCCGCGCGTCGCGTCGATCCTAGGGCCTGCGTTCTGTAATTGCGATTGATCTGCGATGCCAATGCGGTTTCATAATCCATCGTCTTTAGAATTGTTAAGAATGATCCAAATTATCATTATACAATTATCTAGTACGCACGACGACAAGCCAAGCTATACCAAACAGTTTATGCAGATCTCTCATTGTACGAGAAATCTACACAAAGCGAGGCCATGTTATACTGGAATTGTACTGCTTGATGTGTCACCGTGTACCGTGACCAATTGTTATCCTATTGTTATTGCGGGTGATACTCCTGTACATATATAAATAGTCACGCATTTAGACAAGCTGCCACACAGACCAACTACGAGTGTAAAATGTAAAACTGACTTACTATAATTATTATTATTTCTGGCTTTTACCTTGGCCAAAGGCTTAGCGTTGCCATACAGCGTGGTAATTCCGCCAGTCTCTTGGGGACATTACCAGTTGACAGCGTTGAGGAGTTTTTTGACGCCATTTTTTAAGTTTTTAGTTTAAGTTAGTTATCTTTGTTTATTTTAATAGTTTTCATTATTATTATATCTCTACGTATATTCTTGCAAATAAATGTATCATTCACACGTTCATTATGATGATGTAAACACCCAAAGCAGGAAAAAAATCGCATAATTTAGACCAAATCGCTATCATTATTTCACTTTCAAAAAAAGAACGATTTATTATGATGGTGTTGTTACCTACTACATGCCCATTATCCTTAACAGTAGGTGACATTTAAAAGAATTCCTACTAACTTAAAAACACGTTGTTCAATTTTCAGCGTTGGGCTCATCGCTAAAAGTTGAAAATCCTACGCCGCGTTTTTGTTTAAAATTTGAATGACAAGTTAATTGCTGAGTTGGACCGGTGCCGTTGCGGTGCCGGTATAGTGTGCCATGACCTTTAGTGAACAGGCAACCGTAGTACAGAGCGCTATTGTTGAGTGAATCAACATGTTTTTAAACTAATAGCTGCGGAAGGTCTTTATCGTATTTATGACTATTTCTTTTCAATTGTTGAGTAAAGACTCGTCTATACTATGTCCCTAAGATGCACGCGAACCGCAATCGTGTTCTAGAGAGGATATTATCGCTTGCACACGAACTGCTTGCGCTCGCGAATATGTCCAAAAGTGTTCATACTATATTCATAATATGGACGCGCATCGCACTGTTCGTGAACGTGCAGTGTGGATGGGCCTTTACAATATTGTTTCTTTTGTTTTTTGTTGTTTTGTATATACTATACCAGATAAGTATCTGGTGTAGTATATGCTTAGCTTTTGGTAGGAATGGTGAATCACTGTTGCCTGGTTTCACGGACATTAAGCGTGTCGTGTCGTGTGTAATATCTCAATAGTATTGAATTGTTAGAATTTAAACTCTCGGTACTGTGTCATACGTTCGAAATCCAAGTGTGTTCTCTTATTTACCCCGTATTTACCCCAGACCTTCGTTCGTTAATTATTATAAAAATTGAAAACATTCTCTTTTTGTTAAAAGTGCCACATTATTTTCATATGAAATTGAGTAAAAAGCTGTTATTTTGATAATTATAACAAACAGACACTTCGATATTGTTTATTGAGGATTAATTTTATGTAATGGTGTAGGTACGTGAAAACCGACATATCTTATCCGACTTCTAAGTATGTATTTGTTTGGCTGTGGATACAAATAATGAATCTTCGACCGTCCGCACAAATACCTGACAAGGAAATTAATACCGTCACCTATTCACTTTGATGTAGAAATAGGCGAGACGACAAAAAAATCTAATTAGTCCGTCACTTAGATTATCAAAAAATATTTGACCCGTGGTTTTTCTTTTGTTACGTAAACCAAAATTGACGAAGATACGACGCTTTTAAAATTCTCTATACGTCACGCCATGGTATAATTTTTAGCTAGTTTGTGACGTCACGAGCCCCCACTCCCGAGTTTCGACGCGTTTCATCTTTGTCAATATTCATTGATTTACAAAAGCAAAAAATACGTGTCCATTAATTTTCAATACTCTAACTGACGGACTAACTAGATTTGCAATTTTTTGATACTGTCGTCATGCCTATTATACTTCAGTACTAGTAGCTCCACTCGGTACAAAATTAAAACCTTATCTAATACACAAAAATCTCGTGTCACAGTGTTTGTTATCGAACTCCTCCGAACGGCTTAACCGATTTTTATGAAATTGTTTGTGTGTGGTAGGTCTGAGAATAGTTCGTAGATATTTTTTATACCCCTAGGTGATTAGGGCGCGAGCAAAGTCGCTGGAAAAAGCTAGTATCTTTTTATATTAGTGTAGATGGATCAATAAAGCCAACAGAACAGGTACAGTCGTGGTCTTTTCCGCCTGATCAGTTAATTTTTTTTCGCTTAAATCATACGGAAGCGCCGAGCCACGCCTCCTTAAAGTTTAGGCCTATTAGAAAAGCGTCAATTTGCCGCGCAAAATAACAATCACTCGTTTGGCGTGCGTCGTCAGTGCGCTCGGCCGATCGGTATTGTCTTTCATTCATTATTATTATATAAATTCAACGGGGCGGGGCTAGAGAGCGTTTCTATGTTGCGAGTGCAAGCAAAAATTAGCTTAGTGGTGATCAGGCGGGAGTGTCTAGTACGTACCTGTCACTAACTGTAGGTAAGCGAGTTTAAATTCTAAAGACTTGAGTTTTGTTGCGTACTGTCATATTATTATCATGCCTATTTTCCCCGAAGGGTTAAGCAGAAGTGTATCAAAGTACCAACCACATTTCACCACTTCCGTTTAATTCTTAAGTACCTAATAGGGGGCGAACTTATTGCCGACAACCGGGCACAAAACTCCGGGCTATTCCAATGTTTTTCTCATGGAAATCCTTATTAAACTTTATCCTACCAGGGAACGGAACCCCCGGAGTCCTTCATGCCTAGCAGTAGTATTTGCGGCCAACCAACCAAAGATTTACTTTCCGTGTCCAGACTGTATTATGGCGTCATCATAATAATGACAGGCCTTTTTTGTGTAATCACAGTTTACCGACTTCAAGGATGAGGTATGTACCTCGGCGGTACTAATCGCAGACGCAATGATGCAACAGTTTTTTTTTTACAGATTTTTTTTTTATTGTTTGTATAGGTGAGTTTAAATATTTGTAGACGCACCCACGATACAGGAGAAATTCCTTGTGTGGAGCAAAGTTTTATTTTTTAATAGACAGATTTTTTTCGCTTTTTACTAACTTAATAAATATTTAAAACCATAATGCATAGGTACACGTTTCGTCTAACACTAAGCGAAATCTAAAAGATTGCCAAAAAAAACAACAAAACTATCAGCGCAAATTACATGCGCATAATAAAATTTGGGCAATATGCGCAAAAAAAAAACTAGTTTTTGTCTTTTTGGACGAAAATCTAAAATATTACGACTGCAACTAAAAAAGGTGAACCCTGACGTCTTTCATTTGCATAAATTATGTTATTGTCGTTTTCCTTGATCATTTCATTTGGTTTTTGGGACTTTTCCATATCCAATTTTAATTAATTTAGGTGTATTGATATTCTATCCATCATTGGATATCATAAAGTTTTCTGAACCTTATCAACAGTTTCCTGTTGATAAGTGTAATGAGTGATTTCTTTAATGAGATTAGAAATGTTAATAAATAATTTCCTGCACAAGCTTAAAGATAATAATAATAAGTAAAAAACAATAATAAGGCCCGTTTGTTAGGTTTTTAAAATTTTGTTTTTTTATTCTTCAAAACTCGGTAAATCTCACCCATGCGAAGCCGGGATGGGTCGCTAGTTCTAAATAAATTTACCGCGAGTATTGAGTGTTTTAGAAAACACATAAATTTTACTATTTAGCGTGCTCAATATTTCGAGGATGGGAAGTTGAACAGTCAAGAGCTTCACATTTTACCAATTTTGGTAAAAATGAAGAGCTTTTTGATCTCAATAACTCAATTCCTAGGCCGCGCTTCACTAAACTAAACCAGGATAAACTGGCCTCTTGTTCCATCTCTGTAATAAGCTAGTTTAATGTCAAATGTTACCACCGTCACGCGCGGTCGACTGATTCAATTTCAGAAGTTAGACTTGGTTTCTTGGATTCTTCTCCATGGAGATCTACGTTTTGGCACGGGCACGGGCAACGAGCCTTATTAACTTTCGGACTGATTAACCGACTTCTGGACAATATTCTAAAGTACGCAAATTATTTCATCAAAATTAAAGCTATGAGTACTTATAAAGAAAAACCCTATCATTTTCAAAAAATCGTTATATTATTTCGCTCAATTATATTTAGATTTAATAATTTTATTAGATTTAGGCCCATTTTGAATATGAACTATAGCTAGCTATACAGGGTGTAACAGAATGAGCGCAATTATACCTCTTAGGTGGTGATTCAGTTCATTCAGTCTATCAAACTGGGCATTTTTCTTAGGAAAATGGGTCGACATATTTTCCTCTAGGAAATTTGTCCAGCGCTATGGAGTGAATCACCTGTATAATCAGTGTAACGTCGAACAGTGCAACAATACAATCCATTTGATACTTTAGCTGATCTCTTCATGACATTCTGTCCAATTATTTGTAATTAGGTTTGGTTTACATATTTAGGTATTCCAGGATTTCCAGGGAAACCCCACAAAAATACAGAATGTCGCCATAAATCATGATTTGACCAATGACCGATTTGGTCGAGACGTCATTGTTTAACTATTGTGTCTACTTCGTGGACAGATCATGGGTTAATATTTATAAATTAAAATAACCTAAAGTGAATTACTAACTTAGCAATAAACTAAAAAATGGCGTCCAAAACTAATGTTATATGTTTTACCTTTTTTCATTTTGCGTCATGTCACAATTTTTTTTTCTTACTTTTCTTACTTCTAGTAATTGTTTACCTACATTAACTAGGCAAAGTATATAAGGATAAACGATAGATTAAATATTTTTAATTGAAATCAAATATTATTAATTACCTAGACGAGCGTTGTATAAATCGACTATGTATTCTATAGAATTACTGAATTGTGTGCTTTGACGGTAACATACATAATCTACAAAATAATATGGAAAAATGCTCTATAAACAGGAATTATGTATAAATCCATACACTTACTTAACATAGCATTAAAAACCGATTACTAACCCTGGGCCCTGGTATGTATAGTCAAGTTAAACTAACTACTTGCATTCAAGTAATTATTATTTAAGCAACCAGTTTTATGCAATCGACAAAGATTTTACCGAAGTTAGAACCGTCAAAGAAAGATAACACAACAACAATAAAAAAAAAAAAAAGTTTTTTTTTCCAATTTTAAATTTTGACAGTTCCAACTCCAAGCAATTAGTAAACTACAGATTAAAAAATCATCATCTTAAATAAAGACGTTTACTCAAGTAATCAGTTTGACTGGTTTATATATACGGGTGTTAATGAAAGGAAATAATAGCGATAGACGATGACTGATACCTAATTGAAGCTGTCTACAAAACCCAATAATTTTTCTACATCGGTAATACCAGTTTAAATGTTTCCCTACATTTATGAGAAACCTCTGTACAACAATAATACGTACAAATTAACTGCCTAGCTTTTTCCCAACTACCTGCATTGGGGTTGGCTTCCGGTTTAACAAGATTCATCTGAATTACAGATATATTTTTCACTAGCGGACGTCACGCGGTTTCACCCGCGTAGTTCCCGTTCCCGTGGGAGTACGGGGATAAAATATAGCCTATGTTACTCAGTAAAGACGTGCTTTCTAATGATGAAAGAATTTTTGAAATCGGCGCAGTAGTTTTTGAGTTTATTCATTACAAACATACACATAAAAATACAAATCTTTCCTCTTTATAATATCAGTGTGGATGTTGATGGAGTGACTGCCACACACACACCTGACCTCCACAAACCAGTAACTGGGCTAGCCCTTGGTAAGACTGGTATAAATTTATTAAAAGTATTGTTAAAGTGATAGTCTGTAGAAGTGGATAAAGCTTTCACTTTCAAAGAGTTTTACATTTTCTGCATCGTCTTTGACCTTCTAAGCAACTAATGAATGCAAACAACATATACCACCAAAAACGTTGTAGTTGACATATCTGGTTAGATAAAAACCCCAAAACAAATAAAGAGAAAAAAAAAAAAAAAAAAAAAAAAAAAACGTTGTAGAACTCATCTAATTGTAAAGTGCATATATTAGCACATCCGAAGGTTGTCTGTAAGATAATTATCGCTATCAGCAACAATACCGCCGTTGGTCAGACGCCAGCACATTAAGCTACTACAATCTGTCAAATTTATTTATTAGATTTTCAACTTTATCGCTAAAGCATTAGGTTCAAGGTTGATTGCGATAATTTGACAGTTTCGGGTAACATGATATATGTACCTATAAAAGGTTGTAAAATAGCTTTGTTTCAATTTTGTGTGCAATCAAGTATTTTCTATTACCTAAAAAAAAATTGAAGAGCACAAAAGAACTGCTCATCTCATCAGAAAAACGAAAAATAATACCTACAATATGCTTCAAAAGACAATTATCAATTTTGGTTTACAGTTAAGAACATTCTATCACTTGACAAAGCCATTAAGAAAGAAAATTAAATAAAAAAAAGAAAAGCGCAAAGGAACTGCTATCAGAAAAACGCAAAAAAAAAAATACATAATTCTTGTGATAATTATTGAGACCACAAAATGTTGTAGCTTTTCCATCATCCTTTCCACTGATAGAATGTTTTTTTATTTAGCTTATACTGTACCACTGCTGGGCAAAGACGGGAAGGCCGTTGCCCAGCCGTGGAACAGTATAGGTTAATTCCTTCCACGAACTCTTTTCACGCGCCTCTTTGAAACAGCCCTCAAGAGTACTCATCTATAGGTCTTCCTGTCACCGCACGGAGACGGCCTCCGAGGCCAATGTCACTTTATCTAAACCCTCTGGAGTCAGACTTATGAGACAATCCCCAAAGATACACGGACATGAATCGTGAATGAAACTATTTACAAATAAATAACACGTGCAAGTTTCTCATGATGAGGGGTCTTTGAACGATAGAAGACTGTGATTCGTATCTTTTGCCTTTCATACAAGGCTCTATTGTCTTTCATACAAAGCTCTCATTACGTAACAATTAATTATTTGCGTATTTATGTACACTAGATTTAATAAATAAAATAATACTATTGTCTTTATGGCCTAGGATTTAATAATTATTATTATTTTTTTGTGTTTTCTAATCTTCTGATATCATCATAACATAATTTCGATCATGCGCTTCCAAGAACTTATTTGTCGTATTAATTGTTTCGATATACGTTTTTAAGCAGCCGTTTAGTCGGTAACTCGAAGTCATCGAAGTCAACCCGGATTTGACCGAAAATGCTTATTCACAAGCTAACACGGTTTTTTGCCAATTTGTGGCAGTGATCTAAGAAAAAACAGATGACATTATTTTGTCCACATATTGGCAATTAAGCATAGTACTTGAGTTACAAGATGACTTAATACAAAACAGCGATTTAATGCTAGAATTCGTTCAGCCATCTAAAATAACTCGTTTCCAAACATTGACTTTTACAACCCGTGACCTTAAGACAATCATATTATTTGAATGCCTAGTATGCGGAAGCATGATTGCGATTTTAAGATCTATTCGTGCTTAATTAATAATCAAAAACAAATAACAAAAAAATATGACATTGGTTTTCGTCTCACCGTCGTCATATTGAAGACTTGGGCTGCCGGCCATACTGGCAGTCTTCTCTCTCCGTCATCCCGGGCGCAAACCTGTTTGCCAGTCATGAAAATAAACTCCTTTCTGGCATCAAAACCTTTTTTGAATCTATACAACTGATTTTTTTCTTCCATCACTGGTGGAGCGAATGTCTGATTTATCTCAACGCATTCTCTTGTGTCAAGTTTGTATGCCAGACCAAGTGGGCAACATTTTCTAGCGCACTTCCCTTTAAGGCATATACATCCTCTATCCTCTTGAGTTTTGTTATCCCATATAGTTTCATCTTCCCCGAAAGTAAAGCCTTCATATGTACCATTTACTAGTTGTACACTTTTTTGTAACCCGCAAGGTTCAGATTCCGATGAAGTCCCACAAATAATCACAAATAAAATAGTCAATATGGTCCACATTGTTAAGTAAGTTGTGGCCACTTCTATTTCGGACGACCGTCTCGTTTAGAGGCCTTATCGTTACTGCTGATGATGTTTAGTGACCTGTTCAATAAGAACAACTTGGGATTTCCTTGATCGCTCAAAGAACGCTGCGAGGATCGATAACATTTATTTAATCGAGTCTACCTCAGATATTCTCGTTTGTAACAGGTCCACCAGAACTGGAAGCATTAAGTTGCCAAACCACTTTATAGCTTCGGCTTTTCTTATTCGTGATTGTTCGATAAGTTTGTAAACACTTTTTTAACCTTCAATTTACAGAGCATTGATAATAACAGTCTGGTCAACACACGGAGTAATTACGTAGTAGTTACTTATACATAAAAAACTACGGTCTTTAAGCGTGAGTAAATTATCATTTTGTTACGACATGAAACGTAATCCGTCTCTCCTAATTTATTATTAAGTATCTTTGTTTTCTCTATCATACTAGGTATAAGACTTACTCATGTGGTATATGCGAATTTCTTGAAGGTGTGTATTTATTTGTTTCATTGTAAGTTGTTGACCGAGCTGTTTGTGTGTGTGAACAATTGTTGTTGTTTGTTGTTGTTGTTGTTGTTGTTGTTGTTTTCGATTTTAAGATCATCAAATAATTGAAATCTTGTCGGACCCCAAAGTGACGTAAGAAATTCCATTCCCTAAAAGTGCGTATCCAAATTCTGCATAGCATGGGGTATTGGAGAATGTTTAGTGTAGGTGCCGTGAACTAAAGGGTATAAATAAACCCTTACCGAAGCCGAACGGCACTTGTTCTCCCCGTAGACTATACCTGGGAACCTTCTAGTTATGGAGATATTGGAGGTCAAAGTTTTCAGCATTTTCACATTTTTTTTTTTAATAATAGTTTTTTAAGATTATAACGTTACTTCGAATACCTCCATGACCCGTTTCCTATACAATGCATTCATCAGCACAATGTTTTGAGTGTGTTACAGTGATTTTTCTTCCCAAAAAAAAGTCGTTACCCAACAATATTTTTTGATGGACATAATGGTTGGTTGATAGCTTCGTGAAAGGTATGTTTAGACCCTGTTTTATTTTCGTTGTTCTCAACTTCAAGGTTCCTTCCTTGGAGAGTATTATAAAGGGTGTAAAACACCTCTTAACGAAGCCAAAAGGCACTTGTTCTCCTCGTCATTGTGATAATTTTTTTGTTCTACACCATACCTGGGAACCTTCTAGTTACGGGGATATTGGGGGTCATATTTCCAACTTTTTGACAAGACTTTTTTAAATACAAGTTTTTAATGTAAGATTTTTACTTTAAACACCTCCACGTCACCTGTATTATTGAATCCATCCATCAGCACAATGTTTCGAGTGCGTTACATTGAGTTTTACCACAAAATATGATTTTTAACTCCAAAAAAAAAGTCGTTTCCGAGCAATAATTTTTGCGTAAAATTACTTAGTTTGATGTACAGAATGCTTGGTTGACGGCTTCGTAATGAGGTGGTTTACACCCTGTATTATCTGTGCTTGGAGGTAATAGCTGTCACCTACAAAAATGTACTATCAACCATAGATTATACAATTACTGGATACGCTTCTGCTTTCCAATAAAATGCTGTGCAAATGTCAAAATTAACAATCAATTTCCCCCAAGATTAATTCTTCCTTGTCAGTTATTCACGCGGCTTTTATTATATTAAATACTTGGGATTCGACCTATCGTCAACGCAATCATTTATGATCGCAAAGTAAATATAATAATTTAATATTTATTTTACTTAATTACCGTACCAAACAAGTTTAATTTGACTTCATTAGTGTTCACTCGTAATGTCACTATACTTGTATTGTAATTATCATAATAAATTAATGGCAGTAGTCATTTGATGATATTATGTAAAGATTGGTAAATGTGAAAACAGAGAAATTTTGATTGATGTTATTATATTATTTGTTCTCTCACCGTTTTGAGAGCAGTGGTGATGAAATAAATTAGGTACACAAAGTAATGCACCTGTCTGAGTACGAACCCACGGATTACAACCACTGGGCCACCACTCTGCCCTCCTAGACGAAAATGCAGCAATCAACATTTTAACGAATTTCAGTTTTTTTTTTTGCGTTGCAATGCACCTTTTCCGACCTGTTTACTACATCCTTATAATTTTAACCACTCAAACCTACCTACCATACCTACCTTACCTACCTTACCTACCTACCTTACCTACCTACCTTACCTACCTACCTTACCTACCTACCTTACCTACCTACCTTACCTACCTACCCTACCTACCTACCTACCCTACCTACCTACCTACCCTACCTACCTACCCTACCTACCTACCTACCCTACCTACCTACCTACCCTACCTACCTACCTACCCTACCCTACCTACCTACCTACCCTACCTACCTACCTACCTACCCTACCTACCTACCTACCCTACCTACCTACCTACCCTACCTACCCTACCTACCTACCTACCCTACCTACCTACCTACCCTACCTACCTACCTACCCTACCTACCTATCCTACCTACCAACTTTATCTACCTACCTACCCTACCTACCTAACCTACCTACCTACTTTATCTACCTACCTACCTAACCTACCTACCTATTTTATCTACCTATCTACCCTACCTACCTCACCTACCTACCTTAACTACCCATAAGATATAACCGTGCGTGGCGTGACCTGTTAATTGTGGAAGATTCCAAACCTAATTTATTTAAAACTTATTTTATTCATAATTTTTTTTTTGGTGAATTTTTCGGAATATTTTAATAGTTATTCTGCTATTCGAGGCAGAGATGAATCCAAGTAAGTAACCAGAAACCATTCAAATCGGTCCCGCCAAATTTTTTTAAACATTTTAAAAACTTTTTTGGAATTTGGTCAAATCAGAAAATAATGCTGTTAAGATTTGTTAGGTTAGAATGTTTATTTTAGAAATTGTTACAATATTTATTAGTTTATTTTATTTGTAGGTTTATGTGTATCCATAACCACATAAGTATTTAATTATTTTAAAAGTACTTTTTTTTTGTAATTATTTTATACCCTATCACAATGTTGTCCTATTTAACCCAAATGTTGTCCACCTATGTACCACTATTATACAGACGCACATCAAACTACCCGAAACCTCAGAGCAAATTAAAACCAGACACAGCGCTGCGAACAATAAAGTGAAGCCGGTTCTGTAAACATGTGTGGATTTTTTTAACTTAGTTTAATTGTAGTTTGAAGTAAATGTGTGCGTGTGAGCGTGTACGCACAGAGCGGAGCTTAGTTTTGCGCTGGCCCGAAACTTTCAAATTTTCCCAATCAACCTTGAACCTAATGCTTCAGCGATAAAGTTGAAAATCTATTAAAGAAATTTCACAGATTGTAGTAACTTGGTGTGCTTGCCTGTACATGAAGTATTAATAAATAAATGCAGCAGTTGTAAGAAAATTATTTGATATTGTGGTAATGAAAAATAAAATGCAGTCGATTTTGGAAAAAAAACGACTATCGTTTTTGTTTTTTTCCATAATCGACTGCATTTTGCTATTAGGAGGGCAGCACTGCTTCCCTTTTATTTCATTTATATCTAGGTCGGGGGACCCCCAAAAGTCAAAATCTTCTAAGTTACAAAATTCCAAATTACTTAGTTAAAAATAAAATAAATATCGCTGGACATTACACACAGCGCCATCTAGTGCCACACTAAGCAAAAAAGGCTTGTGAGACCTGATAGTTGATATACTACATAATATATACTTTTTATTTGTAAATACATACATAAAAGCTGTGAACAAAAACATTCAATTCTGTTTTGCAAGTAAACCTGTTCCCTCCGGAAGATATTTCGAGATAATTCAGAAAAACTTAGCAATACTTGTTGAGTTATTTATAGTCCATGTACGGGATCATTAGAAGACTAAAATATTTGTATGCGTTTATTAAGCACTAGCATTAAGCCCGCGGTTTTTTTAAAATAATTTTAATGTACTACGCAAATTCGCGCAAGTGTAAGCAATAAGTTTCATTACAACCGGATTTGATTTAAAAGAGTGTCCATGGAGTTTCTTGCCCGTTCTTCTCCATAGAGATCTACGCTAGGGAATGGGCAACTACAGTAATTTCTCAAGTTATTATGCCTTGTGACTGTGACTGTAGCTTTGCTTTTTTTGTATTTTCGACTTTCGAAAGTGCCGTAATGGTCTAATTGAAATAAATGATTTGAGTTTGAGTTTGAGTTTGGATGAAACGTCATTAAATAAGAAAAAATAAACAAACATTAATTTTTTATTATTACAAATTAATGTTTCGACTATAACGTTTAAACAGGCTTTGTCCTTGTAAGGGTTACTTAATTTAACAAGTATGGTTATTCCGTAAAAGGGTAACCTACATTAATAATTTCTTGGAGATGAAAGTTGACTGGCTCTTTATACTATAAAAGTTATAGAACCGCTTTCACGATAGCGTTATTCGAACAACGTAATCAAAGCCCGCTTAGATGCAAAGCACGTAGGATATTTTTCGTCCCAGATAGTTTTCATATTGGAGACTGGTGTATGTTTTGATACAGTAACAGAAAAGGCTGTACGGTTATTATGAATCTTTCTATTAGCTTTAGGGCCTGTCACCAACTAAGATTAAATTCCCGTTAACTTTTCCCCTAAATTTCATACAAATTCTGTTCCAATTTTGAATTTATTCAGTAAGAAGTAGCTGTTCGGCCATCGTGAAATAACTTGTAGAAACATTCTAGGGTAAATAATTATCTCATTTTATGCCGCTTAAAGTCCCGTTAGTTTCAAGATATTATATTTGTAATTGTTAGTAGGCGAGACGACAAAAAAAAATCTAATTAGTACGTCAGTTAGATTATCAAAAAAAAATTGACCCGTGTTTTTTCTTTTGTTACATAAACCAAAATTGACGAAGATATGACCGCTTTTAAAATTCTCAACACGTCACGCCTAGGTATAATTTTTAGCTAGTTCTGACGTCACTAGCCCCCGCTCCCGAGTTTTGATACGTTTTATCTTTAGTCAATATTCATTGATTTATAAAAACAAAAAATACGTGTCCATTAATTTCCAATGACGGACTAAATAGATTTGCATTTTTTTGATACAGTCGTCATGCCTGCTAACTGAGTTTTAAAACTTCTGTAACAATTAATTCCCGACCCTTCCGTTACATTCATATTCCTTTAACTTATTCTTAATTTATAACCTCACCGTTCTCAAATGATAGTCTTTAGTGGCAGGAAAAACAGGTATCCTGATCTCCAGCGGTTCCTCTGAGCAATTCATCTTCCCAAACAAAAAGTGGAGCTTCTTTGTGGCATTGTATCCTTGTAGCAAACTACGTTCTCTAAAAACTGGAGGGTTGAAGAGTTCCGTAAGGTTGACACATTGCCTCTGCATCTGATGGTACGCCTGCCCAAGAGGACAGCATTTTCTAGCACAGATTTCTTTCAAACAAACACAACCACGTTCCACATCCGTCACGTTATCAATGTAAAATTCACCATGGTTATATTTAACACCATTAAAAATCCTATTCTTTAATTGAACACTGTTGTCTTCATCACATTGCGATGTAGTTCTTGTTATTATTGTGAATAATATAATGAATAGTACCGGTAGCATTTTTGCCGACGGACTACCTCAGTACGATCGACGCGTACGCAGGTTTACAACTGACTGACAAGAATTACTCAATGAGGATTTTCCGTGGTCGCACGGTACATTGCAATTATATATGGTGAATCGGATCGAGTAAGTGGCCGGGTACAAGTGTCCTCGTATAGGCTTGTAATGTACGAGGAAAAGGTTTTTATTACTTTTAAATTGTATGAATAACTCTGACCGAAATATTGTTTTCTATTTAATTTTGCGGTGAGTAACTTATGTAGTGATAATTAAATATTTAGTTATTGGTTTAAATTGAATATTCATAAATCTAGTAGTTTTACGATTGCTTGAATAACATGTTATTTTTTCTTTGCAGGGTATAAAGATCTAACGTTTATATAAGAGGTCGCTTTACTATTTTTAGCTAACTTACGATAATATTTTGACGCATTTATTGATTGGTTACGAGAAAATGGCAAAGTGACTACTATAAGCTTCTTTGTGGATGTACCTACACAAAGATATCTGTGTACCGTCAGCTGTTTGTGTCAGTATGTTATTTTTAATTTATGTCGAAAAGACTGAACCGGTTTTGAGACGATTCAAGTTATTTTTATTAGAAGTGAATCATTTAATGGTTGTTTTGATTCAAAAGTAGGTCCATGGTGTCTGATTTTGTAAGAGTTTCTTCTTAATTAAAATATCTTTTCTGTTTAGTATTAAGTTTATAATCAATTTAAGTTGAAGAATATAGTTTAAAACCTTTAGAAATCAAATGAGTGGTTATTGAACTTGCGGTCTTGGAAACCGGTTTCATTTAAATACCAAGAGTACACACGTATATTATACTTGCTTTAACTTTGTGCAATGCATCAAACGAAAATGTTCATCATTACATTGTTTTTTTATCTTTTAGCTACACAAGTTAGTTATAAGTAAGAACAATCATCACGATTATTAATTTTATAGCTTTTTCTTTGATGCAATTATTGATGCACAAAGCAGCCTTTATAAAAGCTTTTTAAGAACTAAATTGACACAATAAAATTATTAAGCCTAGACCACGCGTCAATCAAAGAAATTTAAATAATCCAAAAATAACGGTGTCAGTTTTACTATAGTTAAACTAAGATTTAAAAAAATGAGCACACGCGACAGTATTAAGTACCGAACGATGACTGCAGTTCCAACCAAATTTCGCTCAGCGTTTTAATTATAAAACGAAAGTGAAGCAACACTGGCCACTAGTCAGGGGGCGTATATATTGTGGAATGGGCCCGTAGGGGGACAATTTATTAAAACCATGAATAATGTACTTTAATTAAAATGCATGAAACTTTCATTTACGAAATTAAAGTCAACTTGGCGTTTTAACGCTTGTAGAGTGACACTGTTATCGAGTGTTTTATTAGTCTTGTGAACTTTTGAATGTTACTTTGGGAAGTGAAAATTCTATGAGACGAAAAATGGATATGGCAAAACTTCTGGAACACATTTACAAATAATGTTATGACTAAGATGATAGGCTAAATTTAATCAAATTAAGCATTTTACAATTTCTAAACACCATGCATAAACAGATCACTAAAGGTCACGGCACATTACACCGGCACCACACCAGCACAGCTGTTGCCCGGCGTTACCCCGAATTTAGGCTACGGATAGCCTCCAGCGCGCTTACTATGCGTCGTTAGTGAGGTGTAAGCTGGCAGTCCGCGCACCGGCCGCGAGTTGCAAGCTCGTAGACCACGCGCAGTCAGCGAGGAGCAAGCTCACAGACCGCGCGCCGTCCTCGAGGTGCAACCTCGCAAACCGGGCGCCATTCGAAGGCACAACGTCGTTGTTTCGCGGGCAAGTCGGAGTTAGCGCGCAGCAAGCATGCCGTTGGCACGCTGTAAGCATGCTGTCCGCTCGCTTGCAGTGCGCGGACGGTTTGCTTGCAGCGCGCGGACGGCGTGCTTGCTGCGCACCGACTCCGAGTCGCCCGCGATTCTTGTTGTATAGTAGCGGCAAGCGCGCTGACTGCCCGCCGTAAGCTTTTTCATATAGACATTATAAAACATGTTATACGACAAACGATTTAATGCTCTAATTCGAATGGCAAGTTCCTTGCTGATGGGTTGGAGCGGTGCCGGTATAGTGTGCCATGACCTGACTGGGGTTTCCAGTAGGGCCCGTATTAAAGAACAAAACTCCAAGCATTTATTTAAAGGCTTTTGATTGGCCTACTTCAGAAGGTAAAAAAAAATAAAAGTAGGTATTTTCTTTTGCTTTTTTTGGATGGCCATTGTGCGGTTGACCAAAACGTAGAGAAGCATGAGGTATCGGTAACAAGTAAGAAATTACAACAAGAGTTTCGGAGGTCGTGCCCCCCCCCCACCCCTCGGTCTCCGAGTTTGTTGGTTACAACTTTACAACTAGTGCCTTGTTCATATTTCGGTTTGCAAATAGTCGGCACCGAGTCGATAGGTATACCTACAAATAGCTAAAGCTCAAAGCTTTCATGCAACTGAAACTACTCCAACACCAGCCAACGTCTCCTGCTAACTTCTTGTTACCTACACTTGATTGCAGTCATTTTATAATCATCACCTTCCTCTTGTCCCATTTTACTTGGGGTCGGCGCAACACGTTTTCTTCCTCCATTCTCCTCTGTCAGACGTCACGGCATTATTTACTTCTTTAGTTTTCCATTTCATCCATCTTTCCTTTCACTCCCTCTCCATCGCTCAACATTAATATCCATCACTTTTTTCGTAACATGAAAAATTCTGGTATTCAGCTGCATCCGGTTAGACTGGAAGCCGACCCCAACGGTAGAAAAGGCTACGTAGATGATGACGTTTTTAGTAACATGCGTTTTATCCCTCGTCATAACAATGCCCATACCAAGATAAACGACTTCCTTTCAATTTTTCTGTAACAGGTGCCAATTTCAAACTGCCTATAATATACTTATTCCTTCTTGTCACTCCACACATCCATCTCAACTTTCTCATCTCCGCTATATGCAATCGTTTTTCATCTATCTTTTTCACAGCTAAGCGTTCATTACCGATGTTTGTTTACTTATACTAATTAACGTGCCTATTTACACATCATTATCATCACCATCAGCCTATTAATGTTCCCACTGCTGGGACACAGGCCTCCTCTCTACGAGAGGGAATATAATCCACCACGCGGGCCCAGTGCGGATTGGTAGATGTCACATGTCTTCGAATGTTTGGTTCTAGGTCATGCCGGTTTCCTCACGATGTTTTCATTCACCGTTTGAATGAGGAAATAAATTACACAAAGTAATGCGCCTGTCTGGGTTCGAACCCACGACTTACGGTTCGTAAGTCGGGGCTGCCACCACTGGGCCACCGCTGCTCGTATTTATACATAAACGAAAAATACTAAATTCTCACCGTCATTAGTTTTATGCTTCCTTCAACGTTTGGCCGTTGATAGCGTTCTTCTCCCTTACCACATTTCTGTTTTCCGTACAAAAAAGTAATGATTTCCGTATCATTGAATGTTTCGATTGGCGGCAGATTACTACAATCGTGTAGTGGTAGATCGAAATTAAATGGTTCCGGCACACATTTAAAAATGCCCGGGTTGTACGCTGAACCGGGTTTGCAGCATTTTCGTACCATATTCGGACATCTTCTCTCCAGCTGTGCAGTTCTATTGACGCAGTACGTATCCTTGTTTACCATCACTCCATTGTATGCCCGGTTCTTTGGTTCCGTACTGTTCCCATCATAACAGGGTTCTGAAGCAGTTCTCGTCACTATCACGAATACTATGGTCAATGCTGTTAGCATTTTAAAAAACATCTCTCTACTTTATTTTCTTGGTAAGTTTACACTGTGCATTGAAATTTTTATTTACGGTGTGCTGTTTGGATCACGAAATAACAGAAAATTCTTTTTTTTATGAAATCAAATGTCGTTCGTAAGGGACTCATAAACCCTTGTCGCTTAAAACACCGGCGCTGAATTTTTGTGGTCGGAATGAGCACCTAAAAACCTGTCTTTGAGCCAAAAATATTTAATTTTATGTTTGTTGAGGTCATTTTTATAAGACGCCCAGAATATAGATTACTTAAAATCTTACTTTAGCTTTCGATCAAATTACAGTGAATTCAATAATCGTTATTTTACTTTTGATGTGCGTGTAATATAGCTGTTGAATGCCTCCCCACCACGTCTTCAAATTAAGCCGACCTACGCCAACATTTCTGCTATAGGTATTTAGGGTAAAGCAATCAATTCATCACCAAACTCACAAAGATATCAATCGGCTATTCCTGATTATCGATAATATTGAAGTTGAAGGATTTAATTCTTACTGCACTGGGCTAGTCCCCTTACGAATATTTCTTCTAAATTGACATAAAGACACAGTTTTTAAAAAGAGCTATGAAATACTTACAAAATAACTTCAGACTTCGAAATCAGTTTATAATAATGAAAAATAACGTACTAAATAAATGTGATTGTCGTCACTTCATGAATAAATTATTTTTTGAGATCTGTTTGCTGTCAATTCTACTAAGATTGTTATAGTTTTCTGGGTAAAGTCCGTGTTTCTATTTCAATATTAATTTAATGTTAAAATTCAAAGATTAATTACTAATTTTAACGGCCGATGAGCACTAAAAAAGCTTAGTCGCAAACTGTACCAAAACACAACTTTATCGCACTTGAAACAACACTTTTATAATTCAATTAAAAACTGAACTCGTTAAAAAAACCTCGAAAGATAAAACATTTCTGGAAGAGACAAAGCGACACTGAGGCCCACTGAGAAAGCGACAGTCTTTATATAGACTCGAACACTGACTGACCGAAATTAAGACTAATTAACTCAATATTATCGGCAGGGGAATAAAAATATATGTGACACCTGACGGGTAATGGTAGAGCGACCATGAATTCGCAACTTGCAGAATTAGGAATTCAATATTATCTACCTCAGTAACTTAGACTTTGTATCACATCATCATCAATATCATCAGCCTAGGGCAGTCCACTGCTGAATCACACGCCACTCAACTCGATTCGAGTCACCCTGCGAAGATCATAGCTCCACCGAGCCAGAGGGCGTCCCACCTTACGGTTGCCGAATTGCGGTCTCCAGTCAAGAACACGCCTACCCCAACGGTCAGCCTGCGGTTGTATCGGTGTTTTGTTTCACGAAATTCGCGGGCTAATTAAATATTATGAGACATGGATTAATTATTTTGCAACTTGAACTTTTTGACATGCAAGGCATAAGGATATTTTGGAGGTTTTGAGACTAGGATCTTATGAGATATTAACGTTTTGCAAAAATATGTTATTTTGCAACTTGAATGTTCTGAGACCAAACGGATTCGGCTGATATGATGATGATAATTATACGAGTTTACCTGAGTGGGACCTTTTGAGAAAGGGACTTTTTGAGAATAGGACTTTTTGAGAATGAGACCTTTTGAGAAAGGGACATTGTGCGAATGGGACATTTTGCGAATAGGACTTTTCGCGAAAAGGACATTTGTTTTCACGGTGACATTTTGCGAATGGGACATTCTGCGACAGATACATTCAGAATAGTGAAATCAGAAGTCTGAGTAATGTGTCAAATTTGGGTACAGGGAACCTCATATGATTCCACCATGCCCGACAAAGGAAAGGTTAGCGTTTCCGTGAACCAATAGATCTCCACATTTGCGAGTACTGCCGTAAATCAAGATGAACAAACCGATTATTAGGTTAATTGTAATAGTAGCACCATAGTATGCATTCCATGCAATTATTTGATTTCACGTACTTTAGCCACTTCCATAGCTAGACTAGAACCTTGGTGGTAGGCGAAATAGTACGTAAACATTTTCGCAGAGCAGCGCTACGAACATCGTAGTAGGTAACATTATTTTTATTACGTTTTCTTGGCATTCTTAAGTTTCTTATGTCTTTCAAGTACTGTCAGCTAGATATCTCACTGGTTTTATGAGATATTTCGCCCAAAAGGTTAATTACGGGTCAATTGTTTTATGATGCAGCCGAAATAATAATTACGTGGTGTTCGGTGTTCGTGTGCTCTGATATTGTGAGATAACGCTATACAAAGACAAGGAGTAGGAAAGAGAGAAGAACATAACGTGGTCTATCAGGATGTAGTAGTGTTGGGAATAGGCGAGTGGCTCTCCCCCTGTCCTCGCGGCGCATTCGCCGTCTCACTGGATACACTGGGAGACGGCGAATCCGATTATGTACATCTGCGCAGTTCCGCAGGACCACGCGGACGAACGATGTTGTATGAGGATCGCCTTATTTTTTTTTCTTAGCCATCATGTGTCCCACTGCTGGGCAACGGCCTCGTCTTTCTCCTTCCAAACCCCTCGCCTTAATAAAGTGCAAAAAAATCGTGTGCCGAACATACGCAGATAGATGCGCATACGGAAATCAATCGTCAAAGTAATACATTGTCTTCTATTATTGTTTTTTATTACTACGTTTCTTTCATATTTTTAATCCGTAGTATGTTGATTGTTTGCCGGTGATAATCTTTGATCTACGAGTATTTTGGTATTTTTTGGCAGCTGACGTGATTGAAATAAGTATACAGTATGCGTCATTGTGCTAGTAAATATAATAAAAGTGGGAATTACCTAATATTTCCCGATTGACAGTTGTTTTTTTTTACGAATGACCTCTGTCAGTTACTGATGAATTGTGTGAATCTTTGTTGACTTCATAATAACTAAATTGATTTTGGAAGAATGTCTTACTACTTCTACAGCAACCAGGTAAATAAAAAAAACATGTCAAAATTTTATCTAACGCAAAAAAAAATAACCCACCATATTCTATTACGCAATTAAATTAATATTATACACCAATTGGTAGATGCCAGTAAAAGCAATTATGATAGCAATAATATCCCAAACATGCAAAGGCCCATTTCAGCAGTAGCTTAAAGGCCAACGGACAGTTATAAACACAGCTGATCCAAGGGGTCTGCTCGAACATACGGGACCGACCAAAAAGAAGACTGAAACTTCGAACTAAACCACCATCATTCACCTGCCCTTATCCCAATTTATTTGAGGTCGGCGCAGCATGTCTTCTTCTTCCATTCTTCTCTATTACTCGTCATCTCAGCAGTCACTGCCTTTATATCATCATGTTGCCTATATCATCCTTCACACAGTCCATCCATCGTTGCTTTGGTCTTCCTCTACTTCCTTTATTTTCGGATTCATGAGTTTTGGAAACACGTCGGAAGTAAGGACAACTGTCCTATCATCATGTTTAGATCAGGCCCCTAACTAATATTTTGTCCTTAAGAGATACGGAGTAGGAAACGCCCGAAACCTCGGCCGAAACTACGGGAACAAGGACATATTATATAGACCTCCAAAGCCGAGGCAATGCTTGTACGAATGGGATGCAGTATCGAGCTCCGTAGTAAGAATCCCGAAAGGCTTGAATTGACGCGACGTTCTTCCTTTGCTCCAGTTCCTTTTTTTTTAGGAAGGGCTACTCGCAGTTTTACTCGATAAGGCACATTGACAAAAATTATTGGTGCAAGGTCATTGGTGCAAATTCCAATACTGCTCAACTTGACACTATCCTGTGGTGACCCCAAATGAATTTAAGGCCCCTTGCCAGGGCTTACAAACTAGGATATACAATTAAATGGCCGCATGCTAAGGGCACCCCCTGTGGGGTTCGGACCTTGGCTTAGGGCGTCATTGAGGGCAGCAAAGGACAGGCTGGGTCGACTAATTCCTGTGCTACAGAGGCTTAAAAGTGTGGGTTGAACTTTATCAAAACTCGATGGAGATTTCGAATTATTGATTCAGCATCGAGTTTTCCTCTTCATCGCGGGAAACTGGTTAAAGTCATCAAAGACATTTGGCGAGAAATATAAAAATAAAATGTCTATATTGTTTTTTGTTTTCTTTGGCTCTTTGACTTTGACGCACGGTGCGGTCACGGTCATTGCTTTGTCATAGTTCACTCGTCACCAATGAGTTAATTAAAGGAGACACAACAGCTAAGCGCTGTTCTTGAAAATGATGATGAATTTTCTAAGTGGGACAGTTCTTTAGATGTGTTAATTTTTGGTAGACTGACGCAGGATGACTAAGACAACGTCACGTTTCGTCTATGCGATAAGAGCTCGTTAAAGAAATCTTTATGTCTCTATTTATTCTGTTTTCAATAAAAAAAACTAATTATGTTGTTTCTTGTTTAATAAAAATTGTTATATGAGTTGAAATAGGTCTAACCATAATATATTTTTTTATATACAATAATAAAAGATGGTATGGGTGGACGTCATATTGTGTTTGGAAAAAAAATATGTTGCAATAAGCTAAAATTCTAAGAAAGAATCTGATTTTTCCGTTTTAGTATCATAAACAAAAACAGAATACTATCAGACAGGGGCAGGGATCGCGCGTCATCACAAAAATTTGGGATTCAACCAAATGCGTCACGGACTACCATGGAACTAGTGAGATTTTTTTCTCAGTAGTTCCATGGACTTTGATAATGGAACAAATGAAACAGGATGATAGGTGTGTAGATGTAGGGTCCCTGTAACCATCATATCATCTGCCTAGACCTGTCCCAACTATGTTGGGGACGGCTTCCAGTCTAACCTGATGCAACTAAATACCTGTATTTTACATGGCCTAACTGCCCACTTTTTTTTTTATTTTTAGGATGGGAAATCATCAAATTACTTCTCCCGCTCTGGGCGGAGCAGGAGGGAGTGTCAGACTTTTACTGACTAAAACCCATCCATGTTCCTTCATCGCCCTTTCTGTTCCGGGGCCACGGTATCTCTTTCGAATAGTCTCGCAGCCCCGGCAGGCTTCGGCCCCTGCGGACCCCTTCAATGTTGCTGACTCTCTTTGAGGCGCGCGTGGAACACGAACGCGCCGTCGACACGGCCTGTCGTCATGAGACGGACGGACGGCGAGCTAGCCCATAGCTCACCGTCCACAGGCCCGCGCCTACGGTGGCCGGAAGCCACCACGTGGCCCCCAACGCCCGGGGCGTCTCCCGCGGGCCTAACTGCCCTCTTGGGTAGGTATTGGTGTCTATTCTGTTGTGCACAAACTAAACCTAATTTAGGCTATTGCTATCTTTAACTAAAAGGCAGTGCGAGAAAAGGACGGCTATAGCTATGAACTAAGTTAGAGAAGTCAAACTAGTTTATGCCTTGCGCTTCACCGTGTTTTTAGTCGACATGTTTTTACGTGCAGCCTTCATTTGTATGGAAATATTAGTTCCAATTAAATTTGACGGCTCTAAATTACGTCCGTCTCTTTCTCGTTTTATTAGAGAGAAAAAGATAGCAATAGCCTAAATTAAGTTTAGTTTGTGCACAACAAAATCGACACCAATACCTCTTGGTAAGACTAGTTGTCAGACTTGGGCACTGACCACGTACAATGTTGATACCATGGAGAAAGTTTCAAGGTCTATACGACATTCTTAAGTTATGAAATAGTACATTTTGATACAAGTGGAGAAAGTTTGTTATTGCATTCGAGGCGGAATTAACTCCCGAGCCGTAGACGAGGGTGTTTTTGAGCCGAGAACTGCAATAACAAATGTCCACGTGTATCAAACGACGTTTTTCAATACACTTTTAAAGAAATAAAATAAAATAATGAAGAAAAACAATCACCGCTGACAATAGGCATTGCACCAATTTGTACTAAGTATATGTATAGTTTTATCTGAGGCAATTTTCCAACACCCGCGTGCTGTGCCGCGTGCGAAATTGGCTCCTTTATGCACGCGGCACAGCACGCGGTGATGGAAAATGAAAAAACCACGTGTGTGGAATACTGGCTAAACTAATGGCATGTTGAACCTAATCGTAGTGCGATAAGAACCCGTTTTCGAGGAAGTGTATTGAAAACACCTTTATGATACATGGTGTATAGGTAAGGAGCGGTGGCAGACAAACATCCAAATGGATAGACGACCTATAGAAGATCGAATGAAATAATGAATGAAACCATTTCGCAGTACCAGGGAAGCATGACGCAATATTGAGGAGGGTGCTTGTATATTCAGTAATGTGTGAAACGCCAATGCCAATGATGATCATTTGTAAGCAATTTTCCTGTGACCCTTGGCTGGCTTTAACTTTCGCCAGAGGCTAAGTATTGCCATACAACGTGGCAACGCCGCCAGTCTCTTGGGCACATTGCCAGCTGACAGCGTTGAGGAGGAGTTTTTCGATGCCTTTTTATAGTTTAGTTATTTTAGTTTATTTTTTTTGTTGTATGTGTAGTGTTTAATTTTGACTAATTATGACGTAGTTAAAAAACAGTTGTTACGGATCTTCAGAAGCATTAAAGTCTGGCAATCAGTATAACCCGAAGGCAAGGGCCGAAGCCTGCCGGGGCTGCGGGACTATTCGAAAGAGATACCGTGGCCCCGGAACACAAAGGGCGAGGAAGGAACATGGATGGGTTTTAGTCAGTAAAAGTCTGACACTCCCTCCTGCTCCGCCCAGAGCGGGAGAAGTCATTTGATGATTTCCCATCCTAAAAAAAAAAAAAAAGGGGTATTGTGTTGTTGTGGAGGTCAGATAGGCATTCCCTCCTTGTAAAATACTGGTATTCAAGTGCATCTGGTTAGACTGAAAGCCGACGCTAACATAGGAAAAAGCTTAACAGACGACGATGATGTTTAAACTGTTGATACTAAACAGATAACGATCTAGAGCACTCTTGTATTATTGTTCTATAATAATATTTAACTGTAGAAATATTTATATTCATGATTGCAATTTACTTCGCAGTACTTCACGTTGCACTATACACACGTTGCAGTAAATACCTAACACTTAGCTCCATAGATGCGTTTGCGCGCATCTATGGAGCTAAGTGTTAGGTATTTACTTATCACCGTATGAATTTAAATAATTTAGAGATTTGCCAAGGTTATTAAGATACTCTTCTATGGACAGTAAATCTTTGTTTTGTCTGTAGGTCAAACTTTTGAAATCTTGGTTCATGTTTGCCTCCGCTGTCTGTCCGTCTGTCTGTCTGTCAGCGGGCTGTATCTCATGATCTGTAATAGGTAGACAGTTGAAGTTTTCACAGAATGTGTATTTCTGTTGCCGCTTTACTTACAACAACAAATAATAAAGATAAATTAAAAATGAAAAAGGCCCCTTACCTACTACGATGGTACGGAACCCTTCATGCGCGAGTCCGTCTCGCACTTGGCCGATTTTTTAGCATAGGTACATCCAGAATAAATCATGATCTGTCCAATGATCGATTTGGTCGAGACGCCATTGTTTAACTATTGTGTCTACTTCGTGGACAGATCATGGGTTATACCTTCAATGGTTAACCAAAGTTATAGATATCCTAAGTGTCGATACTACTGCACTTTTGAGGACCCACTGAACGCAACTGATGTTGCTGTTGACGTGGCCGCTTACTGCACCCAGCTGATTTAAAAAGTACTATCACCATCTGCATAGCCTTTTCCCAACTATGTTGGGGTCGGCTTCCAATCTATAGGGATGCAGCTGAATACCAGTATTTTACAAGAGCAACTGCGAACGACCACAAATCATATTTTAGTCAATATACAACCTGACACTGACCTGCAAATTGTCAACTGTCAAAATTTTAATTTCGCGGGCTTCCCAGGCGCTTTCACCTTAAAACCATCATTTACGAACTAGCACCTAGCAATTATTAAACTAAGTATATATACTTTTATAAACCAACTGCGTAGGTACCTATTTATGATTCGTCAATTATATTGATTTCCTCTAACAAAATATGCCTAGCCTAATTTTCCGTATTTCAAGTTTTTTCCTTGCCTACTACAATACCTACCCAATCATTTAAGCGTCATCGAATTTGTACTGAAACAATTAGTTGAATTTATTAAAAATAATGACTAAACAAATTGATTCCAGGAAGCATATAGTTTTCAGGGTTCCTCACCCGAAGGGTTACCAACGGGACCCTATTACTAAGCCTCCACTGTCCGTCCGTCCGTCTGTCTGTCAGCGGGCTGTATCTCATGATCCGTGATAAGTAGACAGGTGAAATTTTCACAGAATGTGTATTTCTAACTATAAGCTCTAGCTATAACAACAAAAAACGGAATAAATTAATATTTAAGGGTTTTTTTTTGTCGTTTTTTGGTCGACATTAATAACGGCAACAGGTAGACGCTTGATATATTCACAAAATATATAGTTGTAAATGCACTATAATTAAAATAAAATAAATATTTAAGGGGGGCTCCCATTGTTTCGGGAGGTTCCTGCACCGAATCGGGCGGGAGGAAACGCCCGGGTGCTATCACTGCGAGGATCGACCGGAGGACACGGTGGAGCACACTGTGGAGGTGTGCCCCGCTTGGGTGGAGCACTGCCGTGTCCTCGAAGCGGCAATCGGCGGCGGCGACCTCTCGCTCCCGGCTCTGTTACAATCCATGGTCCGGAGCGAGACGGAATGGGACGCCGTCACCTCCTTCTGCGAAGCAGTCATGCCCCGGGCGTCGTGGGTCACGTGGTGGCCCCCGGCCACCGTAGGTGCGGGCCTGTGGACGGTGAGCTATGGGCTAGCTCGCCGTCCTTCCGTCTCATGACGACAGGCCGTGTCGACGGCGCGTTCGTGTTCCACGGGCGCCTCCAAGAGAGTCAGCAAAAAGGATGCCTTTCGGGGCTGCGGGACTGTTAGAAAGAGATACCGTGGCCCCGGAACACAAAGGGCGATGAAGGAACATGGATGGGTTTTAGTCAGTAAAAGTCTGACACTCCCTCCTGCTCCGCCTAGAGCGGGAGGAGTCATTTGATGATTTCCCATCCGAAAAATAAAACAAAAAGAGGGGCTCCCATACAACAAATGTTGTTTATATAATGGTACTACGGAACCCTTCGTGCGCGAGTCCGACTCGCACTTGGTTTTGATTAGGTATTTTAGTAAGCCTACGTGCAGTACCTATATCAAGTAAGCCGCCATTCTAGCTGACCCATCGTAGTACGAGGGTTCAATAGAATAAAAGACCAGCTTTACCATTGACGTACTGCCTACGATTCATCTTTCTCGCAGATGAGAATGACGTTGGTAATAATAAAACCTGATTTTAAACCTTATGTACTTACTTGTAGGTCAGTTTCTAGTGATTTTTCCTGTGAGTAGGTTAGGTCAGTAATTTTACTAGCTACTACATACTATTCTACAATGTTTATGGACGGTACTTAATTGTCAGACAAATGCTATTGATTCACAAACAGGTTGGCAATATTTTCCTAGGCATAATCACTACATATTACAAAACAAAGTCCTCCGCCGCGTCTGTCTGTTGTTCACGACAAACTCAAAAAATACTGCACCAATTTTCATGCTGACAATAGATAGAGTGGTTCTCGAGGAAGGTTTTAGTATATAGTTTGTCAAGTTCTTGTATACATTGGTTAAAATATAATGATATTTGTTGGAGGTGTCCGAAAAAATAAGCAGTCTGGGAGCTTTCAACGGAAACGCTGCCTAAACCCTTTGAGATTTAACAAACTGACGTATGGTGGAATTGTGTATCATATAATAGGTCTACAGAAAAGTCCGCGATGGCATATGTCTATCTCTTAAGGATAACATACATATATAAAAGGATATATCCATTTTAATACTTAAAAAAATGGGCAATAAAATTATAAAGCGGTAATTGGAAAGCTGTTTACACAATTACGGTATTAATCTTTATCATTTTAAACAAGCTTTTATACGATATAATTTAAACGAATATCTTAGGAGTAAGTAATCGCAAAAAAATACGGACGCGAGAATAAAATTCTCACGCGTAGGTACTTGCACCGACACAATCTACTAGCTAGGTTTATCCACCAACAACTTGCTTTGCAATACAACCCTATAGATTCAGAAGTACCATACTACACATTATGTGCCCAACCTAGTTCTCGAGATCGGTAATACCACATTGTATTAGGATCAACCTATCATCACAAATAGGACTAATGTTGCTAATAAGCCTGATATTGTGCAGATAGATCGCCGAGAGCGCCGTGCAATGATTAATGGCATTACTGTTCCTCATGACGAGAATTTCGTAAAAGCTGAGAATGATAGAAATCAAGTAAGTATCTACATCTATGTTGTCGACATGGGGGCCGTGGGCTATGCAATCGAATGCTCTACTAGCTAACCTAATATTAGGCACTTATAGGCAGCAATACGCTAAACGTAAAAAAAAATCTAGCTGTGAAGCTGCAGAACAGCTCTCAATCTATCTATACCTAACAAGTAACCCGGGATCGGGAAAACCCATCTCAACTGGGTATTCTGCTTGGTATGTTATTCCCCGGTTCATCATAAGGAAGACAATACTTAATATTCTAACGATCCCTTAAGAAAAATCATTTGATACGTCTGTAAAACCAGCTACAAATATAAACCGGAGTACCAAGTAAACAAGTCAAAGTGATTACTTGAGTAAAAGTAATTATTAAAGATACGATTTTTATTAAGTAGTACAATAATTGCTTGAAGTTAGTACTGTCAAAAGCTTGAATTCTTAGCTTTGTGTTTTTTGACGGTTCTTACTTCGTTCAAATTCTTGTTTATTGCATAAAAATCTTTGCTTAAGTAATTTACTTTAACTTGTTAATAGATACAAGTGTGTTAGTGATAATGATGACACAAAAGTCAAACATGTATTGGAGTGACAGAAGCTGTCGAAAAGTTTTTGTCAATCTTGTCGAGAGCCGCTGTAAATAAAATATGAAAAGCTGAGACAGCGGTTGCCATTTTTTATTTATTAATTGAGGATTGATGATAATGATGCTATCTAGCTGATTTCGACTGCATTTGATGACTTTCTAGTGTGGTTGTCGAGGGCTTTGGTGTGTCTCTCAAGTGGCTAGCATAAATCCAACTTCTCCCGAAAAACTCCGAACACAAAGTGGAAAGATCAGAACACCATTGACGACATTGTGGTGTATAGCGGTAGGCGGTCTAGCTTTAAGGATTACACATACCAATGTAAGGTAAAACTTGATAGCATAACTACGTTAAATCATACATTACATCATCATTACATTATATCTCAAATTCTATTCTTACTAGAAAAACCTTACATCTAACACAATTATTGACGGAGAGCCGTACATGCCTAGTTATAAGTATCATAATTACATAAAGGCATATTCTGTGTAGGTACACAAGTATATACAGTTCTTGTTACTTAATTAAAATAATAATCACGCTACCGGCGCCCGCGCACACTACACCTATAATTTACTTCCTTGTTTATTCTCCGCATTGTACTCCAACTTGATGATATGTTGCAAAAAATGAGCGAGCACATCATTATAGCTGTTATTATCTTTTGAGTTGAAACGAGTCCCTCTTTTTTATCTCCCATCATCACTCATTATTGGCGATCTCACAAATACCAGGCGCACGAGTTCAAACTAAAATGGAAAAAAAAACAACCGCATCTATTAAACCGATTACTGAACCAAGACTATTATAAAATAGTCATTATTTTAAATACTACACTGTGGTTTTGATATTCCTTCATATTTATACGTTTATCTTAATTAATTGAGTACGAAGAAACGCCTGTAAGTTAACAACTGCAATGAATCACCGTGATTAATTGCTGTTACATAAATTGTAGGCGCTATGAATTTTATTTAATTACTGATGTCGGCGTCCAAGAACTGAACCCGTGTAATGGCAATGACCTCTTCTTTTATATAGCTTACGTAACAATTTGAGTGAAATTAAGGGAAGAGTGTGTAGCTATTGGAATCAACTGTGGTTTAGTTTGGACGATGGACCCATAGGAGTCAGTATTGGAAAATAGGAGCTCGCCAAAGAAAAGTAAGACGAAATAATTTTTAAATTAACCTTCCAAATGAGTGCCACCCTACTTTAAATTACGTTTAATCAATTAAGTAATTACTTAAAACGTAAAAAGAGCAACATACCTAGGGTATACATAGAAGTCCCTACGCTAGTTTTAAGTGCTCAACAGAAAAGGGACATAATTACCAACGTCACGTTACGTTGGTGTAACTTTGTCAGTTCATAAACGTAGTGTACAGTTACAATTATGACGTCAATGAGGCGTTGTAAGTACTAACCTACCACAACAAAGTACGATACCTAGCTTCTTAGCTTTTGCATAGCTTAGGACTACCCCGTCGTAGGTCTAGTAATCGCAAACGCGACTGTTGAGCACTGGGTCCGGGGCTCGATTCCCAAGTCGGGCAGTGTAATTGGTTTTCCCTTCAGAAATTCCTTAATTTGGTTTCCAACGTCTAGTACCTGAATTGAGGCCATAACACGTATGATATGAACGTAACGTAAGTTCGATCGACTTTTTTATTTAAAACTAGCGGCGTCACGCGGTTTCACCCGCGTAGTTGTGGGA
This sequence comes from Xestia rhomboidea, assembly GCA_963853795.1. Taxonomy (NCBI): domain Eukaryota; kingdom Metazoa; phylum Arthropoda; class Insecta; order Lepidoptera; family Noctuidae; genus Xestia; species Xestia rhomboidea. The sequence continues at coordinate 15,280,934 of OY970772.1, forward strand.
GTACGGGGATAAAATATAGCTTATTTTACTCGCTGATAATGTAGCTATCCATTGCTGAAACAATTTTTCAAATCGGTCCAGCAGTTTTTAAGTTTATTCGTTACATACAAAAATACAAATCTTTCTTCTTTATAATTTATGTAGGTTCATATATTTTTTTTTAAATCTTACTTAACACTAGTATAATTTCTCCTGTTTGTGTTTTTTATTTGGGTGCGTTTGCCGTTGGCCCAGCCCAGTTAGTCCAGCTAACAGTAACGCCTCCAGCAAGATGTGATCTCTGGCGGGAGCTGCTTAAACCCCCTGAGGGCTTCATGAAGCCCTCTGATTGTCTTCCACCAGGGCATATGTTGCCCTGGCTGACATGGAAATCGCTAAACAGACTCCGTACCCAAGTCAGCCGTAGCAAAGACAATCTCTACAGATGGGGGTTCATGGACGGCTCAGATATCAAATATGTAGGTATGCGGTGTGCCTCCATAGACAATGGTGTCGATTCTGTTGTGCACAAACTAAACTTAATTTAGGCTATTGCTATCTTTTACTAAAAGGCAGTGCGAGAAAAGGACGGCTATAGCTATGAACTAAGTTAGAGATGTTAAACTAGTTTATGCCTTGCGCTTCACCGTGTTTTTAGTCGACGTGTTGTTACGTGCACCCTTCATTTGTATGGAAATATTAGTTCCAATTAAATTTGACAGCTCTAAATTACGTCCGTCTCTTTCTTGTTTTATTAGAGAGAAAAAGATAGCAATAGCCTAAATTAAGTTTAGTTTGTGCGCAACAGAATCGACACCAATGGCCCACCTTCCATCTTGCGTTGCAAGACTTGACACCTTCGATCTTATGAATGCATCAGCGAGCGTAGTTCGCATAGCTCAATTTTGGGCCAAATATATGTGATGAGCCATCGACACCTCAAGAAGAACGAGTATTTACAATTTTAAAATGATTCCAATTCACGTTAAATTTACTCCGTAAATTCTTGCTACGATGTTATGTACGTAAACAAAACGTGGCGGGTCACAGATGTTTAAAAATAATGTACCTAATGATAATGACCCAGACATTGCCACAATAAGGAAAACAGCACATTCGCCGTATTACACACGATTTTACACATCATCGCGATATGTAGGTTAAGGACAAACGCTATCAAAGAATCCGCAGACGATTCACGTTATTTTTAGATATCGTAGGAAGAGACCACCACAGTATTTCATTCTTGCCAAGACTATAAACAAAACGTCGGATGAAATACTTGACTATCTGACATTTTCTAGGAGAGAGATTTCTGCTCTGGCAGTCTCGACAGAGATAACGACAAAATCGCTAACTTTTGATTGCTAATTACTAACGAATAAATTCCGTTGCAATAATAACGCTTGCGAGAAACCCATCTTGAATATAGAGACTTGCGTTTCCCGCAAGCATCGGAATTGCAAACCGAAAATACTCGCTAGTAATCAGCGATCGAAAGTTAGCGATTTTGTCGTTATCTCTGTCGAGACTGCCAGCCCTGTATTACGAGGTACGAGTACTATAACATTTCCTTGGCAGGCGTGTAAAAGCAATGTTTTCATATTTTTAGCAAACGTACAGTTACGAGCGCGAATAATTTTATTATGTAAGCACGAATCAACTTTTAAAAGTAATGTTCTTCTACATATCATAACATCACGCTTGTAATCTCCGAAAGGTTTTGTAGAGGTGTAACCTACAAGTACACCCACATTTTGCCAGTTATGTTTAATTCCTATCTAATAGGTGAGCCTATTGCCATCAATTGGCCATAAATCCAGACTCCATGGTTGCTACTAATAAATTCCTGATGGAAAAACCCAATAACACTTTGCCCGACTTGGGAATCGGACCCAGAACCTCATGTTCAGCAGTCGGAATTGTAACCACTAGACCAAGGATGCAGATCTGTATAGGAATAAAGTGCCTCGTCACTAAAACATAACAGGCGAAATGTCGGTTTAATAAACCCCTCTGTTCTCCCCGTTTTAGAGTATACCTGCACACGCTTGTTGCGTGATGTTATACCCCTAATTATAACAATATACCCACACATAACCGTGGGTGATTTACTAGGTACACAACTGCCTAACCCGTCGGGTATTACAGGCGTGGTGTTACGTGTAATCATAATTTAAGCATACCTAGTGGATCTATTAACTCTTATTTATGAGCTATCAAAAATAAAATAATGCTTTAGACCGAGTATTTCCATAAAATTTTGTGTGACCTAGTAAATAACTGTGTAATAAAATTATCATATAAAGGGTGTAAACCACCTCATCACGAAGCCGTCCACCAAGCATTCTGTACATCAAACTATGTAACTTTACGCAAAAATTATTGCTGGGAAACGACTTTTTTTTGGGGTGAAAAATCATGTTTTGTGGTAGAACTCAATGTTACGCACTCAAAACATTGTGCTGATGGATGGATTGAATAGTACGAGGGTCGTGTACAAGTTTTTAATCTTACATTAAAAACTTGTATTTAAAAAACGTTGGAACTTTGACCCCCAATATCTCCGTAACTAGAAGGTTCCCTGGTATGGTGTAGAACAAAAAAAATATCGCAATGACGAGGAAAACAAGTGTCATTCGGCTTCGTTAAGAGGTGTTTTACACCCTTTATATATATTTTCAATGTCAACTCAGAACTTAAAAAAAAACAGCTGAAAAAGAGGGCAATCCCTTCACGGTCAAACGGTATGGGAACAGCTGATTTTTTGATACAGTAATAATCGTTTGCACGTTGGGTAAAATTACACTAAAAATAGAGTGACTTACACGAGTAATATAACAAAGATGAGCATGAAGAAGATGTTTGGATATCATCCGCTAAAGCGGTTTTCAAATAGAAAGAAAGAAAGAAAGAGTGTTTATTAAACTCACACAAAGTACAAACACACAAAGTATTTATTAAATAGGAAGCTGTCAAGTCAGGAGACACCATCACACCACGCACAAAGGACCGAAAGTCCTAGGGAACTTTCTAGTTACGGAGATATTGAAGGTTTAGTTCCAGCTTTCTCACACGTTTTATCCAATCAAAAGTTATAAGTATTCTAACTTTACTGTGCATACAATCATGACCCCTTGTACTATTCAATGCATCCATCAGTACAATGTTTTGAGCGCGTAACAGTAAGTCTTACCGTAAAACGGAATTTTTCACCCCAACCACCAATTATTTTTGCGTCGAGTTTCTTAGTTTGATGTACAGAATGCTTGGACGGCTTCGTTAAGAGTCCGTTAACAATTTTTATAAGTACTCCTTGCACTTATAAAAATTGTAAACGGACTCCTCACCGAGCTCTCTATAACGAGCTAAGAGTTTGTATTGAAGTTCATAATTTTTGATGATGAGAAATTCTCAGCTCAATACTTGTAATACTTGTTTTTATTTACTAAAAACATCACAGGTATAGTTGGTGCCAGTTAAGATCTTAATAGCGGTCATTGCCCTTTCCGTAATATCTCTTCCTACGAAACAAAACAAATTAACCATGTATCGATTTTCATTAGAAAAAATGTTGAAGATCACGATAGATGACGATTGAAGACTTGAACAGGCTTAGTTTGGATTTCAAAGTTAAGAACTGTACCTACAGTTCTTAACTTATATTTATTTAAAACAAATTAATTTTGACTTTGAATTGAATTCCCGATTGGTCATTAGTGTAAATTTGCATGTCAAAAAGTACAGTTAGTAAGAAAAATATAGTATGACTTATAAATCAATTTATTTACAATCTTTTTTTTTTGGATGGGACATTATCAAATGTCTCCTCCCGCTCTGGGCGGAGCAGGAGGGAGTGTCAGACTTTTACTGACTAAAACCTATCCATGTTCCTTCAACGCCCTTTGTGTTCCGGGCCCACGGTATCTTACATGCCACTGATGCCTTATTGTCTACTGCTCTTGAGATAGTAGACAAAAGCGAGCCCACTAACTAGAACGACGTAATCATCCTTACATTGCCAGATAAGGTCTTCTATGCAGCTCAGCTTCTTTAACATCTCAATAATTCTAGGAATGTTATGCCATCAGATATGGCAGATAATAAAAAGGTCTACGTGGTCATATGTGTGAGTAATATTCTGAACATAGAGTGGTAGGTTTTACCATAACAAGAGTCCTGAGTCAAAAAGGGATTTGAGCACAATCTTTGAGGTATTCACTTACTGCAATGAATTATAAATACATGTAAAAAAACGACGAAATTATATTTCAAATCGGAAAATGTAAAACTAATTTCCCTACAACATTGCACCAGTAAATATGATTAGCGCCATCTATCCTGTCGAGTTAAAACCTTCGAACACGAACGATGATACGAGGGTGACGGATTTCCGGTACAACAGACAATAACGTCCTTTACTTCGCTTGTGGTGATAGCCTCAAGATAAATTGTCTCAAAGGAGAGACAGATGGCAGAACAGTCATGATTTGAGTCAGTAGTGAGTGTTTTGAATTAATAAAACAGATTAATCCCTATAGTAATAAAAATTAAGGATGTGGTGAGCTTTCTTTCACCTAAATAGGGTAACAGATGGTAGCGTTGTCAAGTTTCGAAAAGTTTTGGATTATATTCGTACACCGTTTTGAGAGAGGTTGGGTGATGAAATAAATTACACAAAGTAATGCGCCTGCCTGTCGTAAGTCAGAAGTAAACAGCAAAGGAAAACATCGTGAGGAAACAAGCATATATCCCAGTAGGCTCAGACCATATAAAAAAGTTAAGACGGAACTCTACGAACAGAGACGAGAGGCCGGTTTCGTAAACCTTTTTTTTTTGTTTTTCGGATGGGAAATCATCAAATGACTCCTCCCGCTCTGGGTGGAGCAGGAGGGAGTGTCAGACTTTTACTGACTAAAACCTATCCATGTTCCTTCATCGCCCTTTGTGTTCCGGGGCCACGGTATCTCTTTCGAATAGTCCCACAGCCCCGGCAGGCTTCGGCCCTTGCGGACCCCTTCCTTATTGCTGACTCTCTTTGAGGCGCGCGTGGAACAAGAACGCGCCGTCGACACGGCCTGTCGTCATGAGACGGACGGACGGCGAGCTAGTCCATAGCTCCCCGTCCACAGGCCCGCGCGGTTTCGTAAACCTGTGTGCATTTATTTAGACGTAGTTTCATTGTAGTTTGATGTAAATGTGTTCGTGTGAGCAGTGTGCACAGAGTGAGATGTAGTTTTGCACATGCCTCACGTTATTGTTCGCAGCGCTATCTGTCGTCTTGGTTTTTTATTTGGTCTGAGCTAGCAGGTACCAAAAATTAGAAGATGGTAAGAACCTACCTATAACTCGCACTGAGCATGCGTGATGGATAACAGCCCACTCCCACTAGAGGCCTGTGTCCTAGCAGTGGGAACATTATACGCTGATTATGCTTAATGCTATATTCTTTAACAGATTTCATAATCACACGTTCGTATTTTCGAAGGCAAACGCAAGCTTTCACTTTCACTTTACACTTGTGTACACTTCAACTGTTCGACGTCGACTGACTAACGATCGTGAATGAATGAATGAATGATTGAATGAATGAATGGGCGAATGAATGATACATTTATTTGCAAGAATATAGCACTACTTCCCTGTTCCTACCACATGTTATCATTTACCGGAAACAGTTTTACCTACCACATGTAATTTTTACGGAGCGGGAGGGAGTGTCAGACTTTTACTGACCGTAACCCATCCATGTTCCTTCTTCGCCCTTTGTGGTCCGGGGCTACGGTATCTCTTTCGAACAGTCCCGCGGCCCCGGCAGGCATCGGCCCTTGCGGACCCCTTCCTTTTGCTGACTCTCTTTGAGGCGCCTCAAAGAGAGTCAGCAAAAGGGAGGGGTCTCTCGCGGCGGCTAAGACGTGAGGTTCTCTCCCTCTCACGTTCCGCCACCTCCTTCGCCAGCGCCAGTGGCAGCGGTGCTCCGCCCACGCGGGGAAGACCTCCACCGTATGCTCCACCGTGTCGTCCGGTCCATCCTCACAGTGGTAACACCAGGTGCAGGAACCTCCCGAAACATCCGTGTCCGGTAAGCCGGGAACAACGTTGGTTGACATTTATAATAAAACGTGATGGTACAACCGGAATTTGTGCGTGCGATAACACTTAATTTTATTATTAACTAGCTGATGACCGGGGCTTCGCCCGCTTGACAAATTATACACTAAAACCTTCCTCTTGAATCACTCGTATCTATTAAAACCCGCATCAAAATCCGTTGCGAAGTTTTAAAGATCTAAGCATACATACACAGACTGACGGATAGACAGACGCGGCGGGGGACTTTGTTTTATAATATGTAGTGATAGTGATGAAAACAATATTTAAATATTGTTATTAGATTTAAATACAGCTAATTATTTAAACATAATGAATGTATATATTTGATCAAATTAAATATCTAAAAATGAATAATCGATACCGGAAATCAGACTATCGAAGAAAGAGTTTCTAACATTACTAGCAGTACTAACAGTACTTAAAGCATTCTAAAGCCAATCGCATATTTATTATATAACTCATGATTTCTTTACACAGCTGCACAGCTGTGCTATTTTAAACCTTAAATTCTTTTGATCTCCTAATTTCATCATATTTACTAAAGAGAAGTGGCATCCCACATCTCTTTTTACTGTCAGTTTTATGGCAAACATGGCTACAAATTATACACTGACAGTACGACAGCTGAAACACGATCAAATTATTTCGGGCTTCAAAAGTGACTCTATTTTTTTTTAATGCGATAAACGTTACTGAAGACGCACACTAAACGCGTGAATACGAACTTCATTTATTTATTTATTTTTTATTTTACTATTTATGTACACACAGTATACAGCACAGGAAACACATTAAAAAATATAAGTACATAGGTACTGCTTATTTCTTACAGTACATAGATACTGCTTATAACTTTATAACACATTTGCTCGTAAAAGGTCTCTTATTTCACCAATTTCAATATCGTAATGTATCTCATTACGTACTTGTGCTGTAAAGTAAAATGCACGGTTTATACTTTTTTAAATCTTAGCAAAGAGTTTTTATGTCAAAAAAGTGGTCAACATTTTATGAGTAAAATTAACTTTGGGAGATGAAATATATTAAATAAACATTTAATTTTTTAATTTAAATATTTTTGACAATAAATTACAACCATTTATCTGTAAAAAAACACAAAAATATTAATTCACTTTATTAGTAATACTGGCTGTTTTTTGTGTCTTTGCCTTAAAAAAAAGCGCTGATGCGCGCGCCTCGCTAATTTGTGAACAAGTAAAAATTATTCCGCGCGCTTTTTCTTTTCGCTGTATTGTTTTATTTATTTCCTCGCAAATATGTTATAAAACGTCGTATGACATACGTGCGCTTTGATAATTACAGCCTCTGCTTTTTTATCGCCCTCGCCTACGGCTCGGGCAAGCAATATCGCCTCGGCTGTAATTTTCAACTTACCGCACTTATATCATAATGTACTATTGTTAATTTTGTGCAGTTATAATGTTCACATTCTTAGGGAACGCTTTACATAACAAAACATTACGCTTGTAATCCCGAAGGGTTAGGCAGAGATGTACCTAATAGTACACCCACATTTAGCCAGTTATGTTTGAGCCCCATGTAATAGGGGGCGAGCCTATTGTCATCAATCGGGCACATATCCGGACTCCGTGGTTGCTACTCAGAAATTCTTAATTGAAAAACCCCACAAAACTATGCCCGACTTTTTTCCCGACTTTTGCCCGAATCGAACTCGGGACCGCATGCCGAACAGTCGCAATTGTGACCACAAGACCAACGAGGCAGTACGCTCAGGGCTGGCAGTCTCGACAGAGTTAACGACAAAATCGCTAACTTTCGAGTATATTCGGTTTCAATAACGATGCTTGCGGGAAACGCAAGTCTCTATATTCAAGATGGGTTTCTCGCAAGCATCATTATTGCAACCGAATTTATTCGTTATTAATCAGCGATCGAAAGTTAGCGATTTTGTCGTTATATCTCTGTCGAAACTAGTTTTTAACAAAGTCAAAGTGCGTTCTACAAATCTTGCCTTAAGATATGAACGCTGGTAGGTAAGTGTAAAGGCATAGTTTAGTAAGGTGTGGCACATTCGCAGTAATTTTGTTAGATCAATCCATCAAATAAAACTGCGTGTATGTCCAATCGGAAATACGACGAATCTGTTCTCAGAAATTTCTGAGTATTTATAGGCTCGCCTCCTATTACATGGGAGTAATACATAACTGGTGAAATATGAGTGAACCATTAGGTACTATCGAGGACACTCCCGCCTGATCACCACTAAGCTTATTTTTGCTTGCACTTAAAACATAGAAACGCTCTCTATCCCCGCCCCGTTGACTTTATAATAAATAATTAATGAAAAAAATACCGATCGGCGACACATGCCAAACGAGAGTTATTGTTATTTTGCGCGCCAAAGTTGACGCTTTCCTAATAGGCCTAAAGTTTAAGGTGGAGTAGCTCGGCGCCTCCGCATGATTTAAGCGAAAAAAAAATTAACTGATCAGGCGGAAAAGACCACGACTGTACACCTCTGCCTAACGCTTTCCAACCATGAAGTAAAACTACGAACGCGTCAGTTTGCCATATCCGATCTACCTACAACGAAAAAAGCCACGCATGTTTTTAAAAACACATACAAAATAACCACATTATTACTTACTACAGCTAATAATACCGCCCTAAGCAGAAGTAACAACTTCCATTATGAAGTTTCTAATAGGAACTGAATTCACAGTTTATTTTGAAATACGCTAATCATCGCGAATGAAAACAGAGTACAACGCCCTTGCGTAGGCGCACATTTCCACTATGGAAAGGTCAACATTCATGCAAATACGTAGTTGTTTAGGCGCCTAGGCAATGTTGACGTACCATAGAGCACGGAATCGCGCGCCGGTAGCATCTATAGTCCTATAAAGTTGCCTTAGCTCTGACATGAACCATGAACTTATGCAACGAGAATAGAGGTACTGTACTACAAAATCATCAATACAAATAAATCTAATTAATCTGTTTGTAATTTCAAAATAACAGCAAAAATTTTACTGGATACGGTACTTAAAACAAAAATACTGTTTTAAGCTTTCACGGTTCATAACTATACTTAAAATGTCACTTACGGGATATCTTCCGTGATTATTAATTGTTTTAAGCTCCCGATATTTCGACGCTGTTGCAAGCGCCATGATGAGCGTCGAAATATCGGGAACTCGAAACAATTAATAATCACGGAAGATATCCCGTAAGAGACATTTTAAGTTTAAAACTAAAATATTTTTTGAATTTTTGTCTGTCTACCTGTTGGTTTGTCTGTCTGTCTGTTTTTTCCGGCTAATCGCCGAAATGGCTGGACCGATTTTGAAGGGACGTTTACTGGAAGAAAACTAATGTTTTAAGGAGTAACCAATGTAGGCCACATTTATTTTAGAAAAAGAATCAGGGTTCCGTGCAAAAAGATTAAAACATTTGAAATCAAATATAGTAATATTTTATAATAATTTCACGGGGACGAAAGTCGCAAGCAACAGCTAGTGTTAAATAACAATAAATAAATATCGCTGGACATTACACACAGCGCCATCTAGTACCACACTAAGCAACGAGGCTTGTGTCGTGGACACCAATGACGGGACAACAGAGACGGCAGCCTATACTTATAAAAGTCTTGGCACCTAAAATGGGCGCATAATTTCTGTCACTGATCACCTTCAAAGCCGACAGTTTCTATATAATATTGTGTCTTAGTGCATGTTGGAACGAGTCAATCCAACAAGACATGGAATATTTCAATAAAAGCAAAGAAGAATGGATTCAGTTAGCAGCAGATAGAGAAAAATTCAAATCCAAGAAATATATCACCTTAGCGAAACTGACAGTGAATCAAATACTACTGACGATGAAACATATACGCGAACATAATACTTTTAAATAAGACGTGTCAGAAACGAATGGAATCGCAACGAACCAGGAACGAACATGATTCTCCAATGATAGAAGAGACCAATCAAACAAAGGTCAAAACACCAATGCTCATTCCGATAGATTGTACCTGTCTTTACCACTATTCCTAAATTGGCTCTTGGCTGCATTGTCGGCTGATTGTGCCCGACTGACTGCGGTTGGTCGGGCTTACTCTCCCATCCCAGAGCATGTCCTTCTTTACAAAATCGTGCCCCCTGATGTATCCGGCTTGTCCGGGTCAGGCTTGCTCCTGGCTGGGTGTGGTGCTCAATCATCATCATCAATATTGTGTCTTAGTGCATGTTGTGGAGGTCAGATAGGCAGTAGCTCCATATAAAATACTGGTGTTCTTCTGAATCCGGTAAGACTGGAAGCCGAACCCAACGTAGTTAGGAAAGGCTAGGCAGATTATGATGAATTGCGATACGCTGCTTATAATGAAGATGAAACTTCGTTGGGTTTTTTATCCGTAAACAAAACATTTGTTGAACTTGAACTGAATCTGATGAAGTACAAACGAGTACATAGATTATTGATAGAGGTACGATGAGATTTATTTTTGCCGTTCGAAGTCGTAGAATGGATTTCAATGGAATGTTCTGGCCTTGAGCTAAAAGTTTTATTTTGTCTGAGTATCATCCTGATTAAATATATCATGGATGTGTTTTGGCATTTACAGTTTCAGAACTGATTGAAAGCTTTAATATTGACCGCGATGTTAGTCTGAACTACTCAACATTTTGATGGGCTTTAACCATAATTTAAAGAAAAGTATTTCGAATGTTTATATGTGTAATACATTGATTTTGATGAGAGCAGCGGTGGCCTAATGGAGAGCAACTGTGGACCAGTGGTGGCGGCCCCGACCTACGAGCCTTAAGTCGTGGGTTCGTACTCAGGCAGGCGCATTCATCATCATCATCAGCCCATTAATGTTCCCACTGCTGGGACACAGGCCTCCTCCTTAAGAGAGGGAATGGGCTATAATCTACCACGCGGGCCCAGTGCGGATTGGTAGATGTCACATGTCTTCGAATTTTTTGGTTCTAGGACATGCCGGTTTCCTCACGATGTTTTCCTTCACCGTTTTGAGAGCAGTGGTGATGAAATAAATTACACAAAGTAATGCGCCTGCCTGGGTTCGAACCCATGACTTACTGTTCGTAAGACGGGGCCACCACCACTGGGCCATCGCTGCTCTCAGCTGCGCAGGCGCATTACTTTGTGTAATATATATAATATTTCATCACTACTGCTCTCAAAACGGTGAAGGAAAACATGGTAAGGAAACCGGCATATCCTTGAACCAAAAATCGAAGACTTTGACGTCTAGCAACCCGCACTAGGCCCGCGAGGTGAATTTATAGCCAATTCCCTCTCACAGAGTGGAGGTCTGTGTCCCAGCAGTGGGAACATTAAAGTCTAATTATGCTTATGCTACACTAAAGAAATCTCGAGATTTTGTCAAGCTATAAAAATCGTGCGAAGCTAAAACTACTATTTCACTCAATCTACCAAAGACAATTTTCTTGACTTCTAGCAAATCCTTGGCGCGGGTTATTAATAGGTACATATTATTCTGGTTCTTTATAAATTCGAGACACGTAGGCGTTATTCTAAGAAAATAACTCATTGTCTGCACGATTTTAACCGCCATTGGATAAACCAGTTTTACTTGAGTTGAATCGATACTTTAATCCAGAATTCTGGACGGTAGGTATACTTATAATTTTTATTTGTTTTTGTACCTTATCACAATGCCCCTGAGAGAGAGTGTCTTGTAGCAATAATCCTGGCTCCGCCTATGTACCACCACCGTAAATGAAGTTACTTAAGGTGGATGCTTCAACCAGCCCGCGAAATTCAAATTGTCTTACGTTTTTTGCAGTGCTAGGTTGTATGTTGATTGGAATGGAATGACTTTGACCTTGAAAAAGTCATTCTTGCACCTGTATGAGCTTGGAGGGTTGTTTTGGTGATTTTGATGATTATAATTCTGTAACTATATATATAACATACGTCTTACAGTCGCGAGGAACATTTTAATTAACATACAACCTAGCACTGGCCAGCAAATTGCAAAAAACGTAAGAAAATTTGAATTGGCTACCCTGACGCTTTCACCTTAAAGAGTGATGAATGATGATGGAGAGGGACAGGAAGACCATGGAAACGATGGATGGATTGTGTGAGGAATGATATGAAAGAAAAAGAAGTAAATGAAAGCGTGACGGTTATCAGAGGAGAATGGAAGAAAAAATCGTTTTGCGCCGACCCCAAGCAACATGAACAAGGGCAGGAATATTATGATGACCGTAAATTAAGTTTAAATAAATATTGTGTGTAATGTTGCTAGTTACTGCCATTCAAGTAAGGGACGTCCCATCTGATAATTTTCCCATTTCGACCACAAAACAAAATACCATCATAAAAGTCCCGTTTACTAATAAATAATATAAACATAATTTTCTTATTCTTTTCTATAATTTAATCACCATTTTTTCACTTTTAATGCCTAATTAAATTAAGGTATTATAATAATACTATAAGAGATCCCGGGTAATAACTAAGTATGTTTTATAATTGTAAATATGTAGGTTCATAATAATTAATCAGCATGAATATCATTATAAATTTATTATTATGACCTAAACATTTTGCATTATAAATAGGAACGTGATATTTTAGAAGTATGGCATCCCGTTATTTTATAAATATTATTTTTAGCCCTTTGAATCACCAGCTGTGCTTGTAAAAACGAATGAATTTGAATTTCAGTCATTTTATTACATTTTTTTTGTACCGTGTTCGCCGTGGCCCGTGATGGTTTACCAAGCAGCATTGTTTTAATCTTATTCCAGAGTCCCTGACTCTGGAATAAGTCCCGAATAAGACCCGTCCTTTACCCCTGAGTTTATTTCCCAAACCGGAGGGTGAGATTTAAAATAAAACAGCTGTGATGTGGGGAATATCCCAATTTGAAATCAGGTTATGATTCAGATTTGCGAAACCAATGACGCGTCGTTCTGTTTCAATCAATACGTATAATTTGTAATTCCAATCATTGACACACAAAAAACATGCTCGTGGAATACATAACCCCTTCTTGTTTCAGAAATCGGTTAAAAATCAACAGTTCGTATCAACGTACTTCTAAAGAAATTGTTTTCAGAAAATTGTATTGATAATTATGATTAAAATGAAAACCACGCGTAGCACATTGCATTAATGCTCATCCTTCTAACTGAATGCTTTTGAATGAAAAGACCGGATACAACAATGTTTACCTATTTATGTAGGTGAAATAATTGCAGAATAATTTATTGAAGTGTACTAGAAGAGTACATAATAATGTGATTGCAATTTAAATATAATAACGATAGGCAGGACACCGCGAACAAAATCGTAATCTACTTGCAAGAGCAAACTAAGCAATTTCAGTACAAGCGGTACGTACACTCGTGGTCTTTTCCGCCTGATCAGTTAATTTTTTTTTCGCTTAAATCATGCGGAGGCGCCGAGCCACGCCACGCTTATTAGGAAAGCGTCAACTTTGGCGCGCAAAATAACAATAACTTTCGTTTGGCGTGCGTCGTCAGTGCGCTCGGCCGATCGGTATGTTTTCATTCATTATTTCTATACAAAGTCAACGGGGCGGGGCTAGAGAGCGTTTCTATGTTGTAAGTGCAAGCAAAAATTAGCTTAGTGGTGATCAGGCGGGAGTGTCCTCGATAGTACCAAACTTGGTTTAAAGGAATCTACCCACTACACCATATCATACCATGACCGTACTGGGAACGTGTCGGGCAAAAACTTATTATTTTTATTGAACAGTATGCAGACCGTTCCGTTACCGACCAACACCCCGCCGCGCCTGCCACAATTGCACGTAGAGCAGGTATCACCGACAAAATATTTTCGCCGACAACAGTCTGTTGTTCTATAATTATCTCTTTGTGTGTTTTTTTTTTATAATTGTAGAGATGTATACGTAAACTATAACGTATAATTATGTAAACTGAAATATTTAAAAAGTTTATGTCAATGGCAAATAGCCAGCCATAATAAAGTTAATTAATCTGTAGTAAAAAAGCCGTAAAATATTTTATAGGTGCAATGGGCCTCACATTAGTATTAATAAAACCAGTATTCGCTGCTAATATTGTTGTTGCAATTGACAAGCCGTCCTTTGTAGATCTTTGACAGTTGTTGCAGGTAGTCAGTGGGTCGAGAGTCTGACAACCAGTCTTACCTAGTGTTGCCGGTACTAACTGGGAGGATAGATAGGCAGTCGCTCCATGTAAAATACTAGTATTGAGCTGCTTTCGGTTAACTTGAAGCTGACCCCGATAAAATTTAGGATAAGGCTCGACAGATGAATTGAAACTGCTGATAGAAATGCTCAAGACCGCATGCAGTCCGTACAGTATGTACAGTCATGGACTTTTCCGCCTGATCAGTTAATTTTTTTTTCGCTTAAATCATGCGGAGGCGCCTAGCCACGCACCCTTAAAGTTTAGGCCTATTAGGAAAGCGTCAACTTTGGCGCGCAAAATAACAATAACTCTCGTTTGGCGAGCGTCGTCAGTGCGCTCGGCCGATCGGTATCTTTTCATTCATTATTTCTATACAAAGTCAACGGGGTGTTTCTAAGAGTGATTCTAAGTTGTAAGTGCAAGCAAAAATAAGCTTAGTGGTGATCAGGCGGGAGTGTCCTCGATAGTACCTGCAGACGCCAGCATATCAAGCTATCCAAAAATTTAAAATTTTCCCAATCAATCTTGAACTTAAAGCTTGAGCGATAAAGTTGATGATCTATAAAATAAATTTGACTGATTGTAATTGCTTCATGTGTGCGTTAGCGCGTATGTGTACGCTATACATTAGGTAGTTAAGTAAATAACTCTATAGAATCCAAGCTCACGTGGAAAAGTCATTATCAATATCATGTTGTCCCTGATGACTGTAAGTCCCATTTATGTGTCTTAAAAAGCAGTTGAGTGTTTTTTCAATTAATTAATTTCGGCATGTTTAACCAATTACCATTTAGTTATAAAATATATGAATATTTTCTCAACACTAAACAAAATTCCCGGTTCAGCAGAATACGATGTTTTTCAAATAGTAGGTACAAATTGAGAATGGAGATTTGAAATACCTTAAGAGAATCTTTCTCAACCTTTGGCTAAGAGCCGAGAGCTGAAAATCCAACAACACAATTAATGTATTTTTATATTTTTAACATTATGCAACATCTAGACATTCTAGAAACATAAATAAAATCTAGAACTAACACGTCTAACTTATGTGTTAGCAAATAAATAAATAAACTTAAATCTACTTATTCTGTGACAGCAGTTTTTTTTAAGATAGATACCAATGCCAAAGATATAAATACTAATAAATTTGGATATTTCTGGAATCAACAGAAAAAGAAATGAAAGTGTTTACTGAAATACTGAATTAGAATTTTCAGCGGCGCTAAAGTAAAATTAGCAGCAGATCTTTTTTGTATGAGTTTATAAATGATAAAATGTCCGTTGGTTAGAAGAAAAGTATCACCATAAACATCACGCCTGTAATCCTTGAAGGGTTAGCCAGAGGTGTACCCACACCCACATTTCGAAAATTATGATTAAGGTAGGTATAGTATAGTAATTTCGTTTTCTTTTAAATTTCTTTTTTTTTATTTAAATATTTGATTTTTATTAAGTAGTTGATAATTTCACCATTTCATTGTATGTGTTTTGTCCAGTGCGGGCTAATAAATGCTTTTTCTTTTCTTTTGTACAGGGGGCAAGTCCTTTGCCATGTACTAGACACAAATCCAGACTCAGGCCTCCAACCGACTAAGAAGTTCGGACGTGACGGCAAAACTTTTCCCGTTCTGGGAATCGAAAACAGGGCCTCATGGTTTGCAGAAGCGTTTCGACCACATGACCAACGACGCATACACGGCGCCACGAGGATTTTGACCTGAAGCATAGTTATGCAATTTCCTCATCGAATAAAAGTAAGCGTCTCCTTAAAAACAGTGGGTCAGAATAAATTGGATTGCATAAACGCACAATCGACTGGAATGGAGCGTATTCACTTCGTTACTTTAAAGTGTACGTTGGTTTCAGATTTAAGAACAAAATGAACGTTCAGTACTGCTATTAAAACATTCTCCAGACACCAACGAATTTTGTCCGATAAGTCGGTAACAAAAGCAGTTTGAATTAGCCTCATTTTATTGACAATAGACTCGCCCCCTATTACATGGTACTTGAACGAAATGTGGGTGAACTATTTGACGACCCGAATGGCGCAGCGGCAGTGAGGCTGCCTTACGTTCTTAGGGTCCCGGGTTCGAATCCCGGTTGGAGCAAATGTTTGTGTGGTGAGCATGGACATTTGTTTCCAAGTCATGGATGTTTATATGTATAATAAGTATGTATTTACAAACAAAAAGTATCTATGTAGTATATCAACTATCTGGTGTCCACGACACAAGCCTCGTTGCTTAGTGTGGCACTAGATGGCGCTGTGTGTTAATGTCCAGC